>CM033441.1:1250000-2500000 GCA_019425775.1 Rafetus swinhoei
TGCCCCATTTTGGTACTGGCCTTTCCAATAGGCATTTCCAGCATGAAGAACCCCTCGACACTTCCATCCTGTCATACCCTCTCACAGCCAAGTAGTTATGTAAGGACTAGAGAAAGTCACAACGCCCAGGATGAAGTGGGGGAGAACAGGAGGGAAAGGATTCTTGCTTGGTTCTAGGTATGGAGCAAATGTCCAGAGGAAGTTCAGTAAATCTGGCCATCCTCTATAAGAATGACATGGACACAGCTCCTTCCACCCCAAACTCCCAACCAATCAGAAACATCCTTACAGACAGATAAATCACCATAAGGAAACAGTCGCTGTTATTCGTAAAAGCAGTGGTGGGCCCTGGCTGGATGAGCGCAGCGCCGCCAACAGCACGGACGAGGGAGCTGGAAACTGTGGCACCTGCGAACACTTTCTCCCCTCCCCCCAGTTTCAGAGACAGACATTCCTATAAACAAACCAGAGGCCTCTCCCGGACTCAGAGCTTGGGAACATGCTCCAGCTCCACTGTCGCACGCTGGGTATGGAAGCTGCTCAACTGCACTAGCAATTACAACATCCTGATGCCAAAACAAACAATGAACAACAAGAACAAGAGAGAGACAGACAAGTTCATGGGCACCTCCCCTGGACCCTCAGAAAACAGCTTGTGCTACAATAACCAGAATTACGATACTCATAAACCAGGAATTCAGCAACAGCCATGGGATACTTTTGAGTTTCAGTTTTGCTGACTATGGCAAAAAGTGGTGAATAAATAAATGCAAAGTACATTGGTGATGATGTGAAATGATGCTTTATCTAATTATCACTATTCCATGGTGTCTTTAACATGCACAAGCACAGAATACTAATGACTGAGTTTATATCACAGCTAGGATTTGTCGCCTAAATCCACAGCATGAGTATAACATATTCCAACCAACACAGCTGTTCATGGTGTAAGGCCTCCAGGCAGAGGACAGGATTCTGGCGTGGCCACAGACAGTGGAACAAAGACCCATTTTCCAGTAAGATTAAGTTGTTACAAAGCGATCGAGTATAAAGAACGCTTTTGAAATTAAAGTTCAGGTTGGACCTCTCTAGTCTGGCAACATCCATGGTCCGGCATGATTTCAGTTAGCCAAATGTCCACTTCTCATGGGTGTGGCCAACTTTCCCATGGTCTCAAAGTTTGTTTACAGCCCCCAATACTGGCTGTCAGTGTTCTGTGTTGCTATTTAGCTCTAATTTACCCCAAATGTCTTCTAAGAGCCCAGCAAGCAGTGGAAGTGTTGGTAATGCTGCTAGACAACATTGACCTCCCGTGGTGCGGCAAATTCTCTGGTTTGGCACCGGTCAGGTCGTGACAGTGTCGGACCAGGGAGGTTCAACCTATACTACTATCAACTAATACTCACCGCAAAAGCCAAACTCATGGTTTGCACATCTACACAGCTTTCCTAGAAGCAGCTGAGATGTCCTTATGAGAGAGTGAGATGACAAAACAGCTAAAATCTAAGCTATTTCTTATAACTATCAGTCTGATGTAACTCCACAGTCACTGCCTGTGCTGAGGAACAGTATTCATAATTAAAATGATGAGGTAAATTGAAGTATAGTATTTCCAGCAATAAATAGCCCTAAATATTTTGAGTCTGGAGGCTTCCAACTCCTTCAGACCATTAGCACCAAACCCACCTATTTATTTACCATTGAATCAGTTGTGTATTTTTACTAACAAAAAAAAAAGACTGTTTGCACATCTGCCCCCATTTCTCACCTGTTCTCTTGGTGGCTGTTACTTATGTTTTGTTTTCTTTTATTTTAGAAATACAGTGGGCCAAAGTTATTCTTTGTGTAATTACAATTTCAGATGGAAGTTTCAGGCAATTCCATTAATTTCAGAGATAAATTTGGGCAATTGTACCAATCATTTTCCTTTAATATTTTACAGTAACTATGATCCCACTTACTGATTATCATCTTCCATCCTGAACAATCTTGAAGGCCTTACAAACTATATGCTTATATTAATGTCTAAGCTCCACAATTTAATACAAACTGTGATGAAGCTTCTAATTTCACACAGTGGTTTCTGCACTTCTGGGTAGCGGTAGGTCTGGGGAAAACAGCAACTCCCAATCTAATTGCTCACCAGAGCTCTCAGCCTTACCCAAGGGCAAGGGATAGTCTGATGTAGCCACTCTCATCATTGGCATAGCAGAGGGGGAAAAATCTCTTACTATCCTATGGCCTCTTCAGACATGGAGGCAGCTGATCGGATTTCTTCATTTAATCTCCCTCCTCTAGCAGGGGTTTACCTCCCTCAGACTTCTGGGGCCTGAAAGGGCTGTTTCTTGGGAAGGCTCTCCCTGCCCTTTGCCTCTGTACATGCCTGGTTCCCTCCTGGTACCTGATAGCGTCTCTACATTTCCTGCTCTCTTGCAGCAGGTCCTCTTTCCACAACCCCTGGAACACCCCTAAACTGACTAAAGGGAGGCTCTTAACTAGTTCCAGCTAGTTTTTGATTGGCTCCAGGGGTCCCAATCAAACCTAATGGTCTCAACTGGTTCCAGCAGGTTCTGGATTGATTCCCAGTGTCTTAGTTAACCTGGGGTAGACCTTATTTGGTTACCAGGGAAACAGGTACTTGTTTAACTTGGGACTAATGTATTTGCTTTGTGTCACTTTCTTGCAGCCATCTGGCCTCACCCTGTCACAAAACCTTATTACATACTCAGTCACTTCTGCAGACGTCCCTGAAATTAAAAAAAAAACCTCAAGAATATTCATTCTACCTCTCCATTGTGGCAACACATCTCATCCCCTCACACCAGAAAGAAAAGAAGGGCTTTGGAGCATGCCGAAAGCTACAAAATGGGGAAATAACAGGCTAAGTGGTAGGACTGCTGAAAAGGACCTAGGAATCATAGTGGAACACAAGTTGCATAAGCCAGCGAGATGCAGTTGCAAAAAAGGCTAATATTCTGTATTAACAGAAATGTTGCACGTAAGACACAGGAGCTAATTGTCCTGCTCATGGGTCTGGTTTGGCCTCCACTGGACTACTGAGTTTAATTCTTGGCACCACACTTTAGGAAAGATCTAGATAAATTGGAGAAATTTCAGAGGAGAGCAGCAAAAATGCTAAAAAGGTTTAGAAAGTCTGACCTATGAGGAAAGGTTAAAAAAAAAGGGCTGAGTCTTGAGAAAAGCCGACAAAGAGTGTGGGGGACGGGGAGCTGATAAGAATGTTCAAATATGTTAAGGACTATTATAAAGAGGAAAGTGATCAGTTGTTCTCCTTGTCCATTGAAGGTAGGACAAGTAGTAAAGGAAGCAGCAAAGGAGATTTGGGTTAGCAACAAGTTGAACCTCTCTAGTTTGGCACTTTCTAGTCCTGCAACATCCATGGTCCAGCATAGAATCATAGAGCTGGAAGAGACCTTAGAAGGCCATCAAGTCCAGCCCCCTGCCCAAGGTAGGACCAATCCCAATTAAATCAACCCAGCCAGGGCTTTGTCAAGCATGAGTTTAGTTAGTCAGATGTTCACTTTTCATGGGTGTGGCCAAGTTTCTCGTGGTCCCATAAAGTTTGTTTATAGCCACCAGTCCTGGCTTTCAATGTTCTGAACTGTTCTTTAGCTCTAATTCAGTGTTTCTCAATGACTGATACGAATACCCTTAGGGGCACACAAGAGAAGTCTGGAGGGTGCATCAACATAACTGAAATTTGGAGAAAACTGAATTTTTGTTTTAAGTTTTACAGTGCTTTATTATTTTTGTACTTTTTACACCCAAACATTTCATCGCTCACCCGGCTACGATTAAGTTGTTTAAACAAATGTGTTGCAATGGTAGAAACATTTTTGTGTGTCTGAAAACTGTAGGTACTGGGGGTACTTTTTTTTTTTTTTTGAAAAAGGGGTACTTTATAAAAAAAAAAGTTGAGAAACACTGATCTAATTTACCCCTAAATGTCTTTTAAGAGTAAGTAGTGGGAGTTATTGATCTCCTGTGGTCCAGAAAATTCTCTGATTCGGCAGCGGACAGATTCCAAGGGTGCCGGCCTAGAAAGGTTCAACCTGTACTAGAAAAATCTTTAATTATAAGGTGAATTCTGGAATAGGCTTCCAAAGAAGGCTGTGGGATCCTCATCACTCCAGGTTTTTAAGAACAGGATGGACAAACACCTGTCAGGGATGGTCCATTTAACCCTTCCTGAGCACAGGGGGCTGGACCTGATGACTTCTCAAGGTCCTTTCCAGCCCCATATTCTGTGAATTTATGAAAAACATGGACTGAAGTAACCACTGGGAGTCCTGTGGCACCTTGGGAACTAACAGATGTATTATGACATAAGCTTTCGTTAGTCTCCAAGGAGCCATAGGACTCCTTGTTATTTTTGTAGATGCAGACTAACTCGGCAACCCCTCACGGACTGAAGTGCAGTAGTTTCACTGAAAGGCAGCGACTCCACTCCATGCCGATTGGGCTGACGATTAGAAGAAATAGCCACCTTACTGGGGCTGGACCTAAATATAAAAAAAGCACTTTATTATGCAACAGCCCTGCATCCTCAGTCTATTCAGACTCAGTAGAGACAAAAATGCCTCCACTATCTTCTACCCGTTAGCTTTGCAAAACTGAGATAGGAGTGAGAGGGGGAGTTAGATTCTACCTGTGCTCAACAGATTCGTTAACTAAAAGTCAGATCCAAAATCCATTAGAGTCCATGGTGGTCCCTCCATCAACTTCAGAACTTTGGATCTGGCTCTACATTCTGAATGAAAAGCGTAATTCTTCTCTCAATTACATCTCTATATTGAAGATTACAGCTTTGAAACCCAGTTACTAGGAAAGAATTTGCCTCTGTTGAATATTTATCGCTAGTTATAATGTATAAGTCAAAGAACCCATCTTGACTCTCAGATCCCAGGTGAATTTGTAGCACTAGTTACAAAAAAATCTTTCTTTTTCTGTCGACTCAGCAAATATGACCTGTAAGTCACAGAGAAAATAACCATAAAATCTACAAAGCCATTTTTGCAGACATACTACTCAGGGACTAACCCTGTAACAACAGGACAGTAAGACCTCACAAAAAGGCAAAATTGTATTATTTGCTTAGTGTCTTTTTTAATTTCTTGAGTTCCTATTAGTCTGTATTAAATATTAGACCAGAAAGTTCTATTGCAATGAGAGAGAAACGAAGAATGATTAGTGTAGCTTAACAAGCCTGAGGTCCTGTCTCTGCTAATACCACCTACTGACCTTTTGTTCTTCAACAACTCATCCGCCCTGCAGCTAGCACAAACAGAGGTTTTATGCTTCCTCTTCACCCGTTTAGCACTACTGGCCCCCTATTGGTATTTGTACGTTGCATCGTTGTAAGAACACACCCCACTGTATCTATAGATGCATCGGAAACCTATAAACACCTCATGCATTCACACAAACTGGCAATTCCAATTAGCGGCCTTGTGTCTTATTAAATAGGCAGTTAGGGCGCCATCGTCATCACTGAGGCTACTGGAGGTACCATGGGGTCGTTAGTTCCCTTTGCGATGCCCAGCTTTCGCAAAGGGAAATAATGAAAAAAAAAATTAGGGACAAGCCTCTTCAGAGTCCATATACCAGCTACTAATAGATTTTTCTTCTTTTCCCTACCTCCCCCCATCTCTTCCTCACTGAAAAACTAACTGAAATGACTCCAGAATTTATTTACACTCGCCAATTCAATAGTTTTCCCTGGTAGACTATTCCATGGGGTAATTTCTCCACAGGCCAGCTTCACGGACCTCACTATAATTTCACCCATGACACAAGAATGTGGCAACACAGACGTTCATCCTTCTTCGCTCGAAGAACTGCTGCTTCAGTTCTTTAAAGTCCTCACGCTAGGGATGGGACTTGGCATGTCAGAGCTCAGTCAGGAAGCCATTTCCCCATCAAACCTCCTCAGAATCTCATTGGCTATTACTTAAGTGAATTAACATTTTAATTGTTTTTACCTAAAAAGATATTTTGCATGTGTGTCTATCAAAGTTTGTTCCCATAAATATTTTAAGCAATATCTACTCTAACCCTTCAAGTAGTGTTTCCATTTATGTTCCATGAATTTTAACAATCTGCTGTCTGCTTAAACTACTTTTACTTGTTATCCAGCTTTCCTTGAAAGACAAAAACCCGCCATTCACTTTGGAGTCATTTCCAAACTTTTTCTGTAGTTCAAAACTGCTGATCTCTCTGGGACAGAGGTTGGGTGAAGAAGGGATCTCAGGGTAGGGTACTGGCGTGCAAGAGAGGGTGTAGGGTCTGAGAGGGAGTTTGTGTTGGAGGGGGGGTTGTCTAACTAACCCTCTGCGTGGAGCTGGAAGAATTTCAGAGAAAGCTACCTTGGAGGTCTTGGACTTCAATCTCTTATCTAGCAGCCTAAATCAGGCAGCCCATTTGTACAGATTACCAATGTATACCAAGGTCATGTCTGTTGCAAAGCATCCCATATCCATTCAAACAACAAGCCACGGTTCATCTCCGAACTGCCCTAACAGATGAGAATAAGTTCTATTCCTCAGGAGATGGATGGAGATGAATCTCCAAAGAGTCATTACCCTAAAGACAGCATCAAGTTGGTGATTTATCTGAACCTCTTTCAGGCACACTATAGCGAATACGACCACAGGCCCTCGCAGGACAGGACTCGTGGCAAGACTGGACACAGTGGCTATGTCTACACTGCAGGCTTCTTGCACAAGAACTGTTTTGCACAAGAGTTCTTGTGCAAAAGGACTTGTGCAAGAGCGCATCCACACTGCCATGTGCTTTTACACAAGAGATATGCTTTTGCGCAAGAGTGCCCATGGCAGTGTGGACACTCTCTTGTGCAAGAAAGCTCTGATGGCCATTTTAGCCATAGGAGTTTCTTGCACAAGAAACCCCTGTTACCCGTCCACACTGCCTTCTTGCACAAGAGGGCTTATTCCTCATGGGGAGAGGAATAACTCTTGTGCAAGAAGCCCTCTGTTCCAACACTTTACTGTAAATTTACTTGCACAAGAATGTGTGCAGTGTAGACGCTCCACTAGTTTTTGCATAAGAATGACCGTTCTTGCACAAATAGCCTGCAGTGTAGATGTAGCCAGTAAGTTTATGTTTAAACTCTTCCAGCGCAGATGGCCTTCCCCAGGAAGAAACCACTTTGACACCGTGCAGCCCTCCTAATGAAACTGAGCAGGCACAGCAACATAAAACTTTACACAGCTTCCAGGCACCGAGCCTTAATATTTTAGTTCACAATTGTGTACCTACCACTTAACTCCGAAAGATATTTCTTACAAAAGGATGATTCCTAAAAGGAAAGTTTGGAATTTTATTATACCTCTGGGCTAGGCTGGCCGATCTTTGAAGAAATAAAACTGTACCCTTTTCATTTGATATCCATAGGACAATATTTTAGCAGTATGTGAGGTCAGAAGGACAAGAACCACAGGGCTATTGCCATGTAATGCATTGCTTAAGAGACTTAAGTCAAGATCACCATGCTCAGAGGGCAGTCATTACAGGCCTTAATAACATCGCCTACCAGAGTCTGATTGATTAGATCTACTGAGGTGGGAAAATCCCATTCTAAGGGCTCCGAAAGGAGAAGCAGCAAGTGAGAAGCAATCAGAAAGATATGCAAGAAGAATGCAAATTGTTCTAATGGAACCAAAGAAATCCCACACTTTCTGGTCCCTTTGGTTCCAAGAATCTTTCTAGCTCAGTGGCCTATGTACAAAGACTAAACTGCTATCACCACACCCAGATTTGTAGGACAGTGTCAAAGGAATCTCTGTCCCTCTCAGCAACGAGGGCTGCCAGAGCGTCACAAGGAAGAAGCACGGCAAGAATCTCCTTTACCACAAAGGAACAATTCCTTCTGCAGTTGTTGCTGCCCCTCTCCCCTTGCAGCACATCAGCGCTCGTTAATATCAGAGCGGGGACTTGTGGGTTCTAGGGAGGCGCAGTCTTACTTAAGGGACTGCAGCTTCAGGTTAGCACATGAGGATTTAACAGGGCAAATCCTGTTAACATTGATGTGAGTTGTACAGCTAACCCCCTGCACTGGAAATTCATCATCCCAAGTCCTCATAGCACCAGCCCCTGGAGAAAACACAAACATTCTTCAATAAACCCTCCAAAGCCTAAGGCAGTGAAAGTTTGAATGGAAAACCAAAATCTTAAAGGTGCAGTAAAGTAATGAAGTGCAACGGATTCAATTCCATGTCACGTTTTAAAAGTTTTTGCAATTACAATTTTTCCCAGCATTTTGACCCACTGTTCTCTTTGATGCAGTAAGTCACATTTAGAAGGAACTCTAATGAAAGACACTTCCACAGCAAACATCTTGTCCTCTTCAGGGTGATGAAATACATTGTAGCAAAACATGGAGCAATCAATTGTTCACCTTTTTCAGAAGTAAATGAAGCTATGAAGCCTGACTACACTGCTGAAGATAGATCTGGAAGCAGTGGGGGGAAAGAGGGTAGTACTTGGGAGCAGCAGGAAGCATGGAGCCAGGTAAGTGCCCCCTCTCTCCCCTTCATGCCCAGACCCCCATCTGTCCCACAGAAGTCACGCTCTCCCTACCCTGATCCTGCACCCTCCCTCCCAGACCCCCATCCTGCTCTTGCACCCATTTTGTCATCATGGGTGGTTGGCTGGTGGTCCACAGGCAGGTCTTTATTGAGTGGGGTGGGCTATGGGCAAAAAGTTTGAGAACTACTGCACTGGATGCTTCAAAATGCCTGATTCAACCATCCAGCCTAGCTCTTCGTAAGTCGAAGATGTAAGAAGGTATTTGTTTCTCACTTTTTCCTCAGACTGAAGCCCTCTGCAATACGATGCTCTTATTGTTGTGTTTTCATTCAACATTTTGCAATACATCGCCACGTACCCTTCATACAAATATATTCTCCATGGATAGGTGGCTAAAAAAAGGAACTTTGGCTTCTAACAATCAGACTGGGGCTGGAACAAACAAGCAAAATGTTGGGACAGGAAAAGAAGGACAAACACAGCCTTTTGTGAGTGACACATTGGAAAGTGAACTGTAGAAGAGGAAACTACTGTCATTCCCTGGATTAGCAGCAGGCAACAAGAAACACAAGTACGATGAGAGTTATTTGTCTTTCAGATTCACTTGCATTGGAAATACAGATGCTCCAGCCGTGCAGCGCATGGTGTGCAGCAAAGTACTTTCCAATAGTTCTCTGACACCTGCTAAACTACAAAGCCATCTAGTCATTCTGAGCACACAGAAAAAGGCAAAAGATTTTTCAAGAGAAAGCTTGACGCATTTTCAAATAGTAAACTCTCAGTGATGAAAATCACTATATTGGACAATGAAAATGCAACAGAAACATCCTACAAAGGGAGCTACCATATCACGAGGTCCCTTCCAGTCCTAGTATTCTACGATTCTATGATCACACTCCCTGGAGAAGCACATACAATTGCAGAAAAACTCATCAAGCTTTGTGTGAAAGATATTGTGATGTGTGTGCTTGATGAGCAATTGAGTAAAAACGTGAAAACAGTGTTGCTAGCAAATAATATGGTTGCGTGTTGCATTCAAGATCTTGCTCCTGATATGGAGAAAGAGCTAGTAAGGGGCTCCATGGTTGAAAAAATGTGAAACCTCCTGGTATAGAGGTACACATGCATCTTAAAAGGAGCTCCTTACGCAGATGTGGGACTTTAAAGCAGGTCCTAAGCAACTGAAACTTGTGAAATCATCACAGAAATGGGCAGTAGGGAAGACTACATTACCCAGACAAATCTTCCTAAGCACGTTTCTCAAAGTATCATTGACATTCCTTTCTCCTGGTATGTAATGGACCGAAATTCAACTTAGCCTCTTGTCCTGCACACGGGGAAATCTCAGTCCAAAAGGCTGAGACTGCAGCAGGGTTTTGCTTTTCATAAACACCTTCATTAGCTGGCTGTGCAGAAGTACTTCAAACACCCGGTCTTGCATGAGTCCTGGTGGTTTTACTCGCCATCATGGGGAGCTGCCTCCCTGCAGCCAAAGGGGTTAATCCCATTTCATCAAGTGTACAAAGTTTTACTAAAATAAGCCCAGAGGGTGCTGGAAGTGCTATCTGAATGAAAAGGAGAGCACGCCCTGAAAACAGACAGCACTGAACTTTACCCCCCGAGATCACCTTTTGGGAAACTCCAATATACAAAAGACTTGTCTCCCAAACTTTTACATAGGGGCAAAAGATTCAGTGAATGTCAGGGTCAGTTCTGCAATCCCAAAGAACGGATAGCTGAAGAGGATGCCTGCAGATGAAACTGCAAGCGAAGCTGCAGCAAAGCCAGGAACAGGATATTTCTCTTCCATGGGAAAAGTCACTAGCCTCTGCGCATTAAGTAGTCACAGTCTGACTGCTGGTATATGTCCCTGCGGAAGTCTCTTGGTGAGGACCACCCTACACTGTCTTTCCCACCCGGGTGCCATTGCCAGTGCTGCCTTGGTAGTTGTAATGAAGATCAATTTATTGTGGCTTTTATCAGAGCTGTTCACAAAGAACCTAACGGGGAGAGATTTCTCGTCAGCAGGCCTGCTGGGACCAAAGGCCAAGCAGCCAACTGCAGCTGGTGGGAACTTTCATGTACTGGGCCACCCCTCTGCATCCCGAGGGTGGAGTGGGAACACTAAGGCTTGGGCCACGGAGAGCAGAAGGCCATCTAAGCAAACAAACGAGGAGGGTTAACGGACCACCTGACTCTGGCCTCAGCTCTACCACGGGAAATGAGGAGAAACTTGACTGCCGTAGGGGGTCAGAGATCAGAATAACACCTGTGGGTTCCACTCAGGACAGACATTTATAGCATTGTATTTTTAACTTCATTTTGCTCCGTGAGGCACAAGCGTTTCCCCTTCCAGGTTCTTATTTACTCCACAGAGAGGGCACAGAGCCCAGACTGAGACAGACACGATTTACAATTCTGCAGCGGCAGCCCTGGACTCGGACCAAGCGACGGAAGAGAGGCTGCCGGAATAGAATGCATGCAGGTGATACTGATGAGAGGAGAGCCCAGTCGCTCATTCATTACGTGCATGTCTCTCGCTGTGCTTCTACAGGCAAACGAGCCCTGAGGGGAACTCCTGGTCAGTACTAAACCAGCTGTGTATCCTTCACAACTATTTACTACCAGGCACCTCTGACCTGGGCAAGAGTTCAGTTCAAATGCGGCGGTACCTTTCCTCAGCATGCACTATGGATTCTGTTAACAATTCCTCTCTGAGGAGCCTGCGATGCTTTTGGTTTATTGTTCCTCGTTTTCCAGAATTCTGGAAAACAATCCCACACTCTCACAGACCTTGGGCAACAGGCCAGTCCTCTAGAAAGCTCCGCAACCTAAAGTAAATCCTCACCAGCAGCCACACACCACACCTCAGAAACACTCATCTCTGCAACAAACTCCACTTGCCAAATCTGTCCACACATCTACACAAGCAACACCATCACAGGACCTAACCACATAAGCCACAACATCAGAGGCTCATACAACTGCACGTCGTCTAATGTGATCTATGCCATCCAGTGCCAGCAATGCCCCTCTGCCATGGATATTGGCCCAACCGGACAGTCTCTGCGCCAAAGGATTAATGGGCACAAATCAGACATCAGGGATGGTAACACACAGAAACCTGTAGGAGACTCTTTAACCTGCCTGGTCATTCAGTAATGGATTGGAAAGTAGCCATCTTTTGACAAAAGAATTTCAGAACTCGGTCCCCAAGGAAGACAGCTGAACTGGAATGCATTTGCAAATTCAACACTATTAGCTTAGGACTGAGTAAGGATCTCAACTGGTTAGCGCACTACAAAGGCAATTTCCCTTCTCTCAATATTCACGTCTCCAGACCAAATGCTATGAATGACTCGCTTCTTCCGCCCCCGGACTTGATTTACTTCATTAAGATAAGCAACTTTTCCCTTATATATACTCCTGCTCCTGCAACGTCTACTCCAACTCATCTGATGAAGTGGGTTTTACCCATAAAATCTTGTGCCCTAATTAATCTGTCAGTCTCGAACGTACCACAGCACTCCTTGTTGTTTTGCAGATAGAGACTAACACAGGTACCCCCCTGAGACTTACCAGAATTTAAAGTTTCCCACAAGCTGTGCTTTGCACTGTGCACTAAAATGGTCATGATGTGGTTAACTGTGTTACCCAGAGTATTCGGAAATGGTTCACCCCACCATGCTTCCTGTTAGTGGTGGTTTTCCTTTCCATTCAAACTGCTGATGATGCCGCTGAATAAAGCAGCACATTCCCAGCCTGTGGACCCATGAGCAAACCCTTTGCAGCACATAGCGCTGGCTCCACAACGACAGCCTTCTATGCACTCCCCTGGAATCAAAACAACTATCCCTCTGTCCAACTTTCACTTACGGGCATGTCTATTGGCGATTGGCCCAAGCATATTCTACAGCTCCCTATCAAACACAAACAATAGCGGGTCACTGAAGTCCATTATTAACTCCACTTTTTTAACTCAACTTAGGACACTCCTGTCATCACAGTGGAGTAAATGGAAAGAAAAGTTGAAGACACCCACAGCCCTTCCCCAGATACTCTCATGAGTAAGCAGGTGAGCTACTTGCCACTCCAGAGTCTTCCCCCGCTCCATCCAGATGGGCCTGGTGCAGGCTGGGTGTGCAGCATTTCACATAAGGGAGCTGAGGAAGCACGTCTATGGCTTCTGCCACACAACAACCTGCCCCTCCCGGCTGGGTGCCCAGCTCCTCTGCATGGCCCGAAGGACTCGCGGAATCGCCAGCACGCTGAGCAACAACCTGTACAAGCTGCATCACGAAGGGCCTTGAGCAGTCAGATCATTTGAAATCTGATCCAAGCCACACACTTGTTGTTCCTGCATGGGAATCGGTAACTCAGCCAAGAAAATTGCTCCCCCGCACTTACCAGCACTTTGTGTCTGTTCTCTTCCCCTTCACGTGGGCTTTGCTTCCTTTCATTTCCCAATTCTCTCTCTCCTTGACCTAGTTCAGCTTGAGGCCTTGTCTTAATCGGCAATCTTCCCTGCGATCAATGCAGCTGCATCGATTTAGTGGGTCTAGTGAAGATGCACTAACGGGATGGGACCATGCTCTCCTGTTGATGTCTGATGTCCCCCTCACCAAAAGGCAGAAACTATGCCACCAGGAGCGTGTCTTCTGTCAGGATAGCACAGTGGGGCCACCGCTGTAAGTCAGTCTAAGGTACTTCGACTTATGTTATTTACGTAACTGAGACCACATCTTTACTTCCTGGATGATCAATGCTGTGTCAGTCGATCTTCAGGCGTTCAATTTAGCGGGTCTAGTAAAGACCTGCTAAATCAAATGCTGAGGGTGCTGCTGTCAATGCTGGAACTCCTACTCCTCACAAGGTGCAAGGGAAGTTGACGGGTTTGTTTCTCCCATCAACCTCCTGCTGTGGAAATGGCACTGAAGGTCGAATTAAGTCAACTCCAGCTATGCAATTCATGTAGCTGGAGTTGCATATCTTAATTCAACCTTCCAGGTAAGTATAGACCAGGCCTGACCTAGAATAACATAGATCAATTTGCAGCATTAGTGTGCACCAGGTCTGATACACCTGTTCTCTAGTTAACACATTTCTTATCTTGCTGGGAAACACCAGCATGGGAACACAGAGAACACAGGGCCAGAGTTTTGTAATGATCCATCTCCTTAAGAAAAAAGTATAGTGCCTCTTTGGTCCCTGCTCATTGTCTCAGAAGAACAGGACATCCATCCCTCCACTTTTCCTCAGCCCTGAGGAGATGGCTGGGGAATGGTGGCACGGAGCCTGGGAGCTGGAGCCCATAGGCAGCACGCAGCTGCATAAGGTGCCATGAAATTTGGGGCAATTTTGTGCCTGAAATGTCATGGTGCCCCATGCAGCTGCATGCTTTGCATATGGGTAGAGACGGGCCTGGTCCTGTGGCCGTACCGTCTCACCATTCTGGGAGGAAGGGAGTGGCTTTTATTTCAGGAACTAAACACAATTCAATAGAGTTCACTGGGCAGGGGCAAAAACTCCCCAGCAAGTCTGCCAGCACTGTAAAGCTCTTATTACTTTAGCATGCCTGGCTCGGCTTATTTCCTACCTACCCACAGTCCTGGTGATTTCTAGCCACCATGATTTGAAACAGTCACCAGTGCAATGGAGGGAGTCGGCCCAAGACTTTGTCAAGACCCCTCCCACCCTGTGCTCCAGAGTCACACAGGAAGCTGGTAAATGTAAAGTGCAGAATATTGAAAAACTCCCACGAGCACCTATGGCCCAAGCTAAAACAACATCCAGAGAGTGACGTCGTGTGATAAAGGGTTCCTGTGTCCCAGTCACACCCATTCTACAGATCTCCAGACGGCAGGGGAAAAGGGGAAAAATTCTGGTTGTGGATTTGGTCATTCCTTACAGAACGAAGGTCGGCACTCTCCCAGAGATGACTGATTGGAAAAGGAATTGAAATGTGATGTAACCTGAGTTGTTGCTGATCAAGACCCTCATTCCAGGATGGTTACTAAATTAGAGTAAAATGAAGCTACATGGACAGAAAAGGGTCCTTTGGTGATTATGAACACTTAATACTTCCAGCTGTTACACTGGTTCCTGGTCTGGGTGGATAGCATTTCCCTAGATCAATTAGCCTCTATTATGTATGCTTTCTACAGCAGAGCTGCTTTGGGATCATTTCAGATTTTCAAATCAGACAACTTTATGATTCCTAATAAAAAAGACTGCCTATGCACTCAGACACATTAAGCAGAGGTAACTGTTTTGGCCTATTGTGATATTTATTTTGGGGAACGCAACACAAATCTAATAAGATAATAAAAGGGCACTAAAATCACAGCTTCTTGTATATAGCCCCTTGTATGAACAAGCTTAGGAAAGGAGTAGTTTGTTACGTGATAACTTTTATAAACAACAAGATCTCTGGGTAACTGCTTGTGACGTTTACCAAAAATTTGGAAATGAGTTTTATTAAACAAAGTTCAAGGAGCAAACCCTTCAATGAGACTCAAACTACATATGGCACACCATCCAGCTAACAACACTACTTACATGTATGTCAACCTTTTCTAATGGGTAGAATTAGAATACGATAATCCCATAATGCTTGCTAGCGTGCATACTTGCATATTAGTTGTCCTCCTCCATGAATCAAAATGGTCTTTTTCGGAGAAAAGCTGCAATTATTTGTTCCTAGTGCCCAATTTCCATGCCTCTCAAGTGCAAGCAACGTATCTTAATTCAAGATATAGTACATCGATATCTCTCAGCCACAGGCTTCAAAAAGATACAAGGTATAATAAAACCAGTACTTCATATGGGTGAAAGCTAAAAGTTGCCCTCACGTTAGCCACAAAAATAGTCTGAAATTCTTATATATTGATAGCTAGCTACTAGATTAACTTGTATGTTTTCTTTAATAAATGTTCCAATGGATGTTTGCTGTCTATAAATTGTCATTGTAAGGAAGAGCTAGTCAATTTGCTTTTAATAAATTGATTAAAGCATTCTATATTCCTAATCTCTCAGCTGTTCCAGAAGAAAACTAAAGTTTCAATAACAATTTCATATCCTACTCAAAACTTTAGTTTCATTTTTTAAAATGTATTTGATTAACTGGGTATCCTGTCAACTTTGTTTGGCATCTAGATAGCTATCAACATTGCATTTCAATGTAATATATGGTACTAGTCAAATCAATGCTGAAGTGTTTCAAAGAGAGATTTTGCAGACAAAATTGTTTGCCTTAACAGATCTGTATTAGCTTCAGCACCTAAATTGCCTGCAAATTGCAAAATCCGAGATTCCTCCTAAGCCATGATATGCCATGTTCTAGTTGGAAAGTCAGCTTTCACCAGCGCTCCAGATGCCAGGTGATAAGAATTACTGATGCATTGCTTTCAAAGCCATTTGTTTTATGGCTTGGCAGGTCTGGCTTTTAAATTCAGCTGTGCTTCATTAACATACCGAATGACAGTCTACAAAAAGGTTACATAATGGCATCAAACATGTTCGGCCTTTTCTATTTCTGCTGCCAGTTATAGGTCATTTTAAACAAACATCTGGTAAGTGTATTTTTAAACTCTATCTGTAGATTTTAATTAGGTATCCCGTGGGAATGCTAGGAGAGGAAATAGAACCACCTCCCTAGGGAAAGAGCTGGCAATTTGGTGTGTGCAATCCTACAGTAGCTGACTTGGCTTGTTTTAGTGTATTATACAAATCAACAGTGATGCAAAGAACCTTTTGCACAAGAGAAAGTTAATATTAACTGTATGCAAGGATGAGCAGATCCTTCATGCCTTAAACAGCAACATGGAGCTGCTACACCAGGACTAACTACTGAACAGAAAGCTGTTTATTACACACTGAGCATGCAGGATTTTCCTTCATGCAGAACAGGAAACAATAAAAATACACTGCCATACAACTCCAGAGAGCTGGGATACCATTTCATTCATTTCTGGAGTTTTATGAACATCAGTCAATTTCACCGAGCTTCTTTGCAGAGGAGAACCATTCCTGTAGTCCAGCAAAATCTGCACTAATATTCTGAGACTGTTACATGTTTTGTTTAAATTTCCTAATAATCACACACCACAAACCCAGCAGCGGTTTCTCTTCTGGCATGGAACAATGAGATGGAGCCTCTTTGTTTGCTACTCTTCTTTTTTTTCTAGCTGATTCCTTTGGAAATATTTAGCTCTACTGTGGATTTTTTCCTGATATCATTTACTAATCATCCAACTGCACGTATTTTTTGCTTTGACTACCAGTCAGGTTAAAATTTACATGGTATTTTGCCCATAACAGTTGTGTTTGCTGATTAGTTGGAGAAGAGGGCTTTCTATACAAACACACAGCTAGGCTGCATTGCTTTTTCCTTATTGATATATATATGCAATACAAAAATCTATTCCCCAGGAATGCCTATTAAAATGTAAACACGACTAGAGAATTTTCAGTAGGATACAAAAATGCTTTATTCAGAGTCAGAGGGAAATACTATCTAAAGCTGTTTAAATACATCAGGATGTATTTCCACTAGGGTCAACATTATGAGTAGCTATTTACCGAAGTTACTGATACGAGGTAGCTCTCTGCCAGAGAACGCAGTTCCTAACAAGCCAGGATCTCTTCTCACATGCAGGTTACTGAAATAGCCAGTTTATAGCCATGAATTTCTATTAGGACTCAGATTTGCACCCTGACACAGTGAGACTCCCTCTGGGAGCTCCAGTCAACAGACACAACCTCATCTTACAACTTAATCAGAAAGCCAGTTTTGTAATGACGCAGAATCCCCAATGTCTTGGAACAATGTAAGGTTCATGGGCGGGAACATGGACCTGTGGTTTCACCTGACCTTGGATTCAGCCTTAGTGATTTTTGTGCAACAGTTTGTGTAGCCAATTCAGCTGTGCTAGGACCCAGTTGTCAGTTAAACCCAATGAGATGCTGATTAATTACAATCCAGGACGCCAGTGCAAAATGCAATTCAAAATGGCAGGATGCAACTTTATATATACAGTCTAGGTATGCAAATATATAAGTATGTAAATGTATATTTAAATTAACACCTTGAAAGTTCACATTGCCCCAAGGGGACAAAGGTATCGGAAAAAGAAAGAGAAGTGTTTGCATAAGAAGCGAGTCAGATGTATAATTCTGTAACTAAGAAACCAGTCTGCAAATGCATAATAAAACATGGCCTTACCAGTTCACCATATATCATTTCATGTAAACTCACCCTCCATGCTCCAGAGGTTACAACCCTCCGCGTGTGTATTTTTACTGCTTGTTTTGTCATGCCAAAGACAAGAATATATTGCAATCAACCTGGTTTTAAATAACAGACCTGCTCAAAAAGTATATTGCTGCCATGTAAAGTCAGCCGGCACGTGTGTGGTTTTGCATCTCTATTTAGCAGTCAGTTAAATAATGTCATGTTATCAATCTGCACTTGGCAGCTAAATTAGGTGAACAACAATGATGGCATTACACTAACAACAGTTACAAAAGAAAAAGACATGAATGCTTAAAAAGAGCAAAACACTATGAGTGCTAGATACAAGCGTAAGCCCCAGAACAAGTTGGATGGGGTTTACATTAACAATAGAACAGACTCCTGCACACAGACTTGTGTTTATATGGAATGTTGTGATAACTGTCATTTTGCATTGATCAGAGAAATCCCACAGGGTTTGTGTAAGTATTAAAAGTACCAATTTTTTGTTTACTGGCAAAATATAATAAAACCAGGCCCCCTCATGGCATCCTGGTGGGTTTTTCCCCTCTCCCTGAAGTCATTTATAAAATACATGTTGTATCAAGTGTCTGTGCAGAAATGCTGCTTTCCCAGGGCAAAAGGAACGTGAAGATTGGAACTACAATGAGTGAGCAGTAGGGTCTTAAAATCCTCCCAGCTCCAGCTCCTTCTGCATTATTTCAGAATACTTAAATACAATCTGATCTCTGAGTTTCCCTGGCACAAATCAGGAATAAACCCTCCAGTCAGTCAAGACAGGTCTATGTAAAAGTAGCATAAATCAAAATCATGGCAATTACTAGTGTTTGCATTTTGGAAGTTCCCCGACTCTGACGAACTCCTGCGTGAAAGATGAAATTGAGCTAGCCGGGAGAGGAACATTAGCCTTGGCTATCCAGCTCCAATCAAGTGATTTCACATTTTCCTGGTTCTTTTTCCAGTCCAAAAGAATGAATGGTTGCATTTTCAGTAATGATGTCACTTCGCCCGTTGGCAGGAGAAATTTCCAGCTAACGGAGAATCAGTAACGTCCCATCAGTCCCATGGAGTACAAGTTCTAATTGAAAGCCGCCATGCTAAAAGACAACATCCATGCTATCACAGGACCATAACTAGAGAACTCATAGTGAACACTAGAGGAGCCATCAGTAAGGCCTGGTCTACACTCAAAACTCAGCACGACATGGCTATGGCTCATAGGGGTGTGACAAATCCACACGCTGCACGCTATAGTTATGCCAACTGAAATCCCAGTGTAGGCGCAGGTAAATCAACAGGAGCGTTCGTCCATCCACCTGCCGCCTGGCGCGTGGGGAGGGGGAATTACTCCAGTGATGGAAGAACCACATCCATTGCTGCAAGGTGCATGCACACGATGGGGAGGCAGCGGCATAGTTGTGGCACTGTAGCCATTGTGCACTAGCCCCCATGTCACACAGACAATCAGCAGGACTCAAATTCTGCTCCTCATCTTAAAATGAATGACCAGAACCCTTCAGAAAGAAATCTGATTGGAAGGAAAAACCACCTTCATCAGAATTTTTCAGGCTGAACATTTCATGTTGCATCTTCATGGCTAGGCATCGGTAAGCACAGGACATTCAGATATCATGATGGCAATGTACAGAAATACTTAAATCAAATAGCTGATACCAGTTATAGTGTTGACATCATAAGCTTATATTTCTGTCAGCTGTTTGACTAAATCAAACTCCAGAAGATCAACCGTTGCAGCGCTGATCTTCTCTGTCATCTAGACGTGGCCTCAGTCCGTCACTTCTGCTTAGTTAGCAGCATTCCAGCAAAGCAAAGTAGGGATTCCCTCCATGCTATTTACCCTACAGGTAAAGTTTCAGGCTCTATCCGCTTCCTTTTAAAAGTCTCAGTGGGGTAGCCATGTTAGTCTGTAACTTTAAAAACAAAAGTAGTCCTGTGGCATCTTAGAGACTAACCAATATACATATTTATATATAGTATCATGAGCTTTCGTGGGCAAAACCCACTTCCTCAGATGAGCAGAGTTCTCAAAGTGCTTCTGTTTAAACATTTATATGGAGAAAAACAGCCAGAAAAAAATGACAACATAAAATACCCTTGTAATTTCATACAGCTCCTGTGGCCCCAAGAGCCTACCAACCAATTAGCACAAATCAACGCGTTTCAATAATTGTTTTATATTTTTCAAGCAGTTCTGCACTTGTCCTGGGGTGATTAAACACGATTTCCTTTGGAATTGAAATCGGCTGCATGAATATGATGCTGAAATCCAGTTGAATACATAGAATGAGCTAGCAAATAAAAGGGGTTGACTTAAACAGCTAGCCAAAATCCCACTCATGGCACACGGACCACACAAGAACATCTAGGGAGTAGCAATTGAAAACCCATCCTTTCGTGTGTTTACTTGACTAATCGCATGAATTGCTCCATTTGGGCAGGGCACCTTGCTTCCCATGCAGAATGTGGACTCTGCAGAGAAGTGACGATGTATTCCACTTTACTGGCATAACTGAAAACCCATTTCAGATGGAGGCTGTACAGCACATTCCATCCGAGGGCTTTGTGCCACAGAACAGCTCTGTGAGGCAGGCTGATTGGATTAATGCCATTTTGCAGACGAACAATTAAGGCTCTGAAAGTGAAATTCCTTGCCCAGGGCCGCACACAATACCTCGCTGGGTGCCATGGCTGCAGAGGCTCTTTGGGAAGGAAGCTCTCCACTGTGATAGAGAAGGCAGGTCTGATGCTTTGCTTTTGCTCCTATGACTCAGTTGGAGAAGAGGCTGCAAGGGGCAGCTCCCATCCGGCTCCCACAGGCTACCCTCACTGAGCTTCATAATATGAAACAAAGAACACAGGGGTGACCTCCTATTTGGCCAGGGGGTGCTTGACCCCTCTCTGCTCCTAGCCCTGCCCCACCCCCACTCCATCCCTTTCCCAAACCCCCACTCTGCCTCTTCCCGTGCCTGCTCCATTCCCTTCCTACCTCCTCCCCCAAGCACGACCTGTACCTGCTCCTCCCCCAACCTCCTGGAGCTTGAGCACTGCAGATCAGCTGTTCGTGGAGCTTCAGAAGTGCTGGGAGAGAGGGGGAAGAGTTGATCAGTGCAGGGCCACTGGCACGTGAGAAGCATGGGGGGATGGGGCAGAGGGGAGCAGCTTGGTGCCGGGAGGTGCTCTGCACCCACTAATTTTTCTCCACGGGTGCTCCAGCCCCGGATCACCCACAGAGTTGGTGCCTACGCTCCTATTTATTAATTAAAGCATTTCGACCCTTTTCTGTGAGCACGGGACATTGGTTTTAAGCTCCTCTCATTTATTCATACACAGACACATCGAAAGTCAAGTGAAAGTCAACAGAGAAAGTTAAAGTTGAACACAACACAATCTAATTAGGGTTTCATGGTTTGCTTGGAAGATTTTAAAGTATCTGCAGTTCACCAGGTTAGATTGGAAAACACCCTCTTTGTCTAAAGCCCTATTTCATTCTAGCGTATTTTAAATCTGTTTCCCCCTTCCCATCACCACTAAGGACTAACATGTTTGTGTATTAAGTCTTAGAGGGGGAGCCATGTTACTTTAACTTTAAAAACAAAGAGCAGTCCTGTGGCATCTCAGAGACTAACAAGTATATTATATCATGAACTTTCATGGGTAAAAAACTCACTTACCCACAAAAGCTCATGACATAATATATTTGTTAGTCTCTAAGGTGCCATGGGACTGCTCACTATATTTGTGTATGAAAACAAAAGAAATGTTTTCCTCTTCTTTGATTCATTATGTTTTGTCGTATCCAGAGTTAATTATGACATCACAAGTGCATCACAATGGAAGTAACTGTGATGTCACAAAACCTGGATAACTCAAGCAAACAGAATAGAATATTAAGAGGGGCCCCAAAGAATTCAGAGTTCCGGTTCAGTCTGGATGCTTAATGGAAGCAAATCAGAACTATCCAAACCTCAAGGGTTTGCGAAATTAGACTGAAATATCCAGCCCTTCCATTCCATTTCTGGCTGGAAATACTCTCTTCTAAAACCCCTCTCCAAGATTTCTGATTCTAGACCTTGACTGGAACCACACAGTGCAAAACTTAGGTAAAACAGGGATCAGGGAATAACATGAATCGGAGCATTTAGGAGCCTTAAAAATGATCCCATTTGAATTTGGAGGAGGGGCAGGAGGTTCTCTCTCTCTTCATCCGAAATGGTTCATCCCTCCACAGAAATAGCTCAGCAGTCCAAAGGGGTGGGACAGGAAAGCACACGTCTGACAGGTCTGCAGCCCCATTCGCTAACGGTGAACACTTATGTCCAATACAGATTCTGCCTGAGAGGAGAGGAATAGCTCAGCAACTAAAGTCTCGTGATCAGCTGGCTCTGGGCTCATCTTTATTCATTCAAGTCACAGATGGAACTAGGCTTTTTTTTAACAGCGGGGCTGGTGAAATGATAGCAGGGATTTTCCTGTAGTCAACAGCATTGCAATGTGCTCCCCTCCTAACCTGACCAGGCCGACAGGTTGGCAGTAGCTCCTGTAGCTGGCTGACAATTTGGAAACACAGTGGTTTTCATTTTTTAATAAGGAAGAGCCTAAGTGTTTCTATTTTAAACAAACTATCAATTTAAATTCAATCTAGGTTTCTGGGTTAAGATTCTTCCCACTCTCCGGAGCAGCCAGAAAATAATGTGCATTCTTTCAGATTTATCGCATGCAATCATTCTTTCACTAGGCAGCCACTCTGGCCAGTATCTCAGCTGAAGTACGCAGCTAAGAAATCAGCAATACCTGCCTGTAGCTTTGGTCACATTGCAAGAGTGTGTCTTAATTTAAACACAGTCACTTCAATACTCTGTGATCCCTGCCCCCCCCTTGAGTTAAGGTGATAAACAATCGCACAAGGATACCCAGAGTTTTTGCCCTGTCAAAAAATTCTCTCGGGTTGAAGCTGCAAACGATCCAATGCAATGCTACGTGAGAATGCATCCACAAGATCGGCTAAAGTAAAGTCACAGACTAATTCTTCCTTTTAGTATTTGGGACCAAATGCAGCAGCTTGTAAATACGCCTGCAGGGACTTCAAAATGTTTCTACACTGCCATTCAGCTTAATTTGTCCAAAAATGCAAATACCCATGATCTCTTCTAGCACGTCACCTGATGTTTGTGCTGATTGTTTCCTGTAAAAACAGAGGCCTCCCGGTTTTCCATCAGCACACATTTTATTTCTGGCAGGAAGATACAGCCCCAGCCCACTGTCCTGGGGTCATTACGGTGGGCAGAGGACTCCTAGAGAAGAAGCATTTGCTTGCCATAACCTCGGGGGACTCATTTTAACTGAGCAGCTGAAATGTCAGAAACGTGTAGTTCCCTGTTTAGCCTGACAGACTATAACCGTTGATTAATTACACAGAGAAAAGGTACCGGCAGGGTTCACTCTTATTTCCAGGATCCTTCATCTGTGTCCGTGCAAGTTACCCTCCGTGTTCTGCATCTAAAGGGTTCTGATGGTTTCTGAAGTGAGGTCAGATCCACTGTGCTCACAGCAAGATCTCCAACATAAGAACATAAGAACATAAGAACGGCCGTACTGGGTCAGACCAAAGGTCCATCTAGCCCAGTAGCCTGTCTGCCGACAGTGGCCAGCACCAGGTGCCCCAGAGAGGGTGGACCGAAGACAATGATCAAGCGATTTGTCTCCTGCCATCCCTCCAGCCTCTGACAAACAGAGGCCAAGGACACCATTTTATCCCTGGCTAATAGCCTTTATGGACCTAACCTCCATGAAATTATCTAGCTTCTCTTTAAACTCTATTATAGTCCTAGTCTTCACAGCCTCCTCCGGCAAGGAGTTCCACAGGCTGACTACACGCTGTGTGAAGAAAAACTTTCTTTTATTAGTTTTAAACCTGCTACCCATTAATTTCATTTGGTGTCCTCTAGTTCTTCTATTTAGGGAACTAATAAATAACTTTTCTTTATCCTCTCTCCACACCACTCATGATTTTATACACCTCTATCATATCCCCCTCAGTCTCCTCTTTTCTAAACTGAAAAGTCCCAGTCGCTAACCTCTCCTCATATGGGACCCGTTCCAAACCCCTAATCATTTTAGTTGCCCTTTTCTGAACCCTTTCCAAGGCCAAAATATCTTTTTTGAGGTGAGGAGACCACATCTGTACACAGTATTCAAGATGTGGGTGTACCATAGTTTTATACAGGGGTAGTAAGATATTCTGGGTCTTATTTTCTATTCCTTTCTTAATAATTCCTAGCATCCTATTTGCCTTTTTGACCGCCGCTGCACACTGTGTGGAAGTTTTCAGAGAACTATCCACGATAACTCCAAGATCTCTTTCCTGATTTGTCATAGCCAAATTAGCCCCCATCATACTGTACGATTAGTTGGGGTTATTTTTCCCGATGTGCATTACTTTACACTTATCCACATTAAATTTCATTTGCCATTTTGTTGCCCAATCACTCAGTTTGGTGAGATCTTCTTGGAGTCCCTTACAGTCTGCTTCTGTCTTGACTATCCTAAACAGTTTGGTATCATCTGCAAACTTTACCACCTCACCGCTTTCCATCAACACGTATTCAGTGTGCACAGCTGACAACGATGGCAGGCATTGCCAAGTCGCTCTGGTTTCAATGTGTTTGGGTTCACGAGTGAGGGACTGAGCAGTGATGGCTAGGAAGAGGAATGGACAGAGCAGAATCCGATGAAGCTTCCACCTCACCGCCCTGCCAATGGAGTACAATTCTGTCCGGAAGCCAACACGCGGGGGTCGGGGGTCCCACGCTTCTCTTGAGAACACACCGTCAACAGTCCTGTGTTATGGATTCCTTTGGTAACACACACACGGGGACTAGTCTGAGATCATCATGCTCATCTTCACTGACCAGCTCAGCCCGGGGTGGAATCCCAAAGAGCAGAAGTGAACGCTCATTGCAGCTGGGTTGCTGTGCCCTTTGGTCCACATTTTCAAACTCTGTAATGGTGCAGATTCTGTAAAACACGATACAAATCCAGATCCAGACGACTGTAGCTTGTTGCTCTGTTACTACATTTAATGAGACACGTCAATAGTGAAATTCCGCAGCCTCAAAAAGTGCTCTGCTTGCAGCCAGTTACTCATCATTTGAAATTATAAATCCAAATGATCTAGAAGGATGAATGTTTGCAGTCTCAACAGCATGTTCCTGTTGCAGAGAGAGTCTCTCTTCCTGGAAAGGATACCAGACAGGACCAGACACAATCGAGGCATGAATATTTTATCTAGCAGAAATAACCCTTGGTAATGGAGCTCAGTCACAGCCTGGCCTGAATCTGAAATTCTCCAACATGTGGGTGTCCAGATTCACTGTTTCCACTTAAACCCTTACAGAGAGAGGCTAGTCAAATGCCGGGTCCCCACTGTAAGCTGTACTCCCCAGAGGTCTGTGCACAGGGATGTGGGAAGTACCAGAGATCTCTGCTAAGCAGCAGTCGTGGTTTGCAGTCCTCAATCACAGATGCTCTCTTGCTCCTTCCCTCCCCCGTCCCTCCCTTGTGTGGGGAAGGAGAGACCGACTGTCCCTTCTCACTCAGACTCAAACACACACAAAAATATTTTCTGGAACAGGTATTATTTACACACAGTAACAAAAAGCCTGTGAAGATGAGGTACCTTTCAAGGTCTTGCTTGTTGTTGTGAGTTCCTTGCAATAAAAACAGCTTTTCATAAAGGTCTTAGAGAGGCTTCTTACTCTGTGGAAGAAATTCATAATGCTAGCAGCAAAATGTATTCTTAATAGCGATGTGACTGCTGTCCCAAAACACTGCGCCCAATCATCCTTCCTTTTATTATCACCATTCTTATCATTTATATCATCCTATAAATGCACACAAGGCTTCTCCAAGAGTAGGGCATATTCTAGGCCTCCAAGAGTCTCCACTGCAGGACAGAGAAGACGAACAAGGGAAAGGCAAGACAGGAGTTCAGGGGAAGTTTTGGAGAGATTACTGGTAAGGGTTGGGAGGAATGATGAGAACAAGATTAAAAAAGAGGACAAAGATGTAAATGTGAGCTTGAATTTGATACTGAATGGGCCGGGAAGCCATAGAAGAGTGTGATAGGGTGGACTAAGCCCCGACACCCCCTACAGGAGGCCAGAGGCCTTGCCACACCCCATCCCAGCGAGAGGAGCAAAAGAGAGGTCCTCCAGACAGGACAGAGTGGCTGCCACAGAGACAGCCAATCAGGGCCCAGCAGACCAGTATAAAAGAAGCTGCTGGGTTAGGGCCTGGCAGTTCCTCACAGGAGCTCAACCCAGGTAGTTGTATATACTGACTGGGGGACCAGCAGCACTATGGACAGCTCCAAGAGTAAACTGAACTTTAGACCTGGGTGAGGCTCAGGTCCAGTGGCCGAGGACTGGCCACAAGTGGAATACAAGAACTGATAGCACTGCAGACAAGGCTAGTCAGAGCCTAGTCTCAGGACCTTGTGACGACCAGACAGGGCAGCATCCAGGGGAAGCGACCCAGGGAGCAGGTAAGTACCAGATGGCCAGGCAAAGAGCTTACCTGACACCCCTCAGCCACAGAGGGGTGCTCACAAACAGACCCCATTACAAAGAGATTCAGAGGAGGCAGGTGATGGAGAGAGGGTGGTTTGGGACAGCTTGGGCCAGAGGGAGCAGAGAAGCAGGAAGACTCGAAAGATGTTTTGGGGATCTAAGTAGAGAGAGGGGCTTGTAGCAATGGGAACTGTAAGAAAAGGCCCATACGTGGGTGAAATTAGAGAAAGGGTGATGGGGCCATCAAAAAAACCAGCTTGTGCCAGAAAAGGAAATACAACCGGATGAGAAAACAGCTTTCTGCTTCTGTCTCCAGCAACAGTGAACAATCAGCTCACAGAACCAGCATGTGCCTGGGCTCAGAGCATTCACAGGGTGCAGCACAACAACTGCAGCGGTCTTCTTAAAAATTCAAATTCAAAGCAAAGAAAGCCTGAAAGAGAGCAGTCTCAGCAGATTCAGTGCTCTCAGGCTCTCCCCTCTGTGGCGACACCTATAATAAATCTGCCAAAATGTGACGGCTCGGCTCAGGCTTTGTACATTAAAAATGCGTATCTGTTTCGGAGCTTCCCTTTCTCTAACTTTTGTAGATCACCTGTCGTCTTAAATGATAGGATTGTTGTGTTTATGTGCAGAACCTAGCGCTACGGGACCCCACTAGTGAGTCAGACCGATTAGAGTATAAGTAATAATAACAATCAAGTGGCTCTGTCTGGAAGGATGAACTACGATGCAGTGTGTCTGGATCTATTAACAGACAGACACTCTAAAGCTTCTGTAAGGTTCTGATTGTTACAGATGTTGACCGAACAGTTTCAGCTGGTAGCCATGTTTCTCAGTGCTTCATGCCAGAGGGACCGAGTAGGGCATGGCCTTCCCTCACGCCACTGACCAGAGCTCCACTCTTAAATCTTCAGACATCAAATATCTCGTTCTGACAAGACAAAGAATCTGTTAGTGGCCTTTTGACATTCACCTTTCCCTTCGGGTATTGTACTGAAATGAAATGCAGCCTGTCATGCAAATTCTGGGCATTTACCGGGTGGGGGATTCACTCAGTCACGTGGCCACTTCCCTCTTTGCCTTTCGCTAGTGTGCCAGGCAGTGTGGTGGCCCAGGCTGGTCTCCAAGACCTTCTTTTCCATTATCAGCTGCCATTTTCCTGTGTGCCCCATGAGCGTTGGTGCTGCAGACTGAGCACCGGAACCTTCCGCCTCTACTTTCTATAGCCAAAGCACCAGCCCTGCCTGTGGCACAAGGTGAAAGCTGCTCCAGCTCCGCTGGCTGTGACGTTCTGCAAATAGCCTCGCGTGACTGGTTCTGGCGATGTGCCCAAATTAGACTGCAGCCGAGAACCGAATATCAGAGAAAATGAAACAAGTTTAAGAGACAAGATCTCAGACACTTTCCACCCTAAAACCAACCCTAAGTGTGAAGATTTGAGAGAGAGAGAATCTTAGCTCACTAGACTTCAAAGGGCCCTTCTTCCTGAAACAAAACCTTTAGGAGAGTGTATGTCCCTGGGGAGCACCTCTCACTGGCCACAGAGAGTTTGGGCTTGTCTATTATGGCAGCAGGGTCCTCTGAACTTTAGAGACGATCCTAGAAAAAACAACTTTCTGGAATAAAAGGTACATCGGATGGATTCATTGTAAACACAAAGCATATGATTCCTAAGATTTGTTTTGTTATCAATTGTAGATTATTTACATTGTTTCCCAGTACACACCTAGTTGTGTACATCGGCACAGACGCAGTTGCCCGATAAAGTTGTAATCAGAGAGGATGAACTACTTTGAAGTTCAAGGGAGTTGATCTGTAGCACAAATATTTTCTCAGAATAGACTCTCAAAGCCTTTTGAATCCCAACACAAACATTCACAGGTTCTGCGAAAGGGCCATTTTATTTAGGGGCTACCTCGTGTGCTTACAAGGTTTTCTGACTTCCCAAATGCAAAAACTGGTGGAGTGGTAAATAACATGTCAGTTGTACAAAACATTCTGGATTGTTTGGCAAACTGGGATCATTTGAACACTGCTTTAATGCAGCTCTATGTGATATCACACATCTGGAAACAAATAACATGGATCTTATTTACAGGATAGAAGACCACCATATGCTTAAAAGCAAGGACTTGGTAAAGGACTTAGGGGTCCAAGGTAGATTACCAACTAAACATGAGCTCTCATGTCACTGTAGTAGGTAAATGGATGTATAAGCAGGGAAGCAGGGAATAAGAAGTAGGGAAATATATTATATTTTTATACAATATCAGAGAGACTAGCGCACAAGGACTATGCCCATTTCTCACTTTAAAAAAGATGTTGACCTCTTTTAAAGATAAGATCTACAAAAGTCACTGAAGGTCTGCAAAACCTGCCTTATGGAGAGATTTAAGGACCTCAACCCATTTCGTTTATCTAAGCGAAGGCTGAGAAGTGACTTGATCACAGCGTATAAGTCCTTCTGGCAGAGCTAGGCTGTCTCTTTTAGGAAGGTGTGCAGTCTTGATTCAGAAACTTATGGATCTGCTGCATCTACACAGCATAGTAAACTCGAAATAAGACGCAATTTGCGCTATGCAAATTGCATCTCTTATTTCGATTGTATTTAGAAATAGCTTATTTCGAAATTTTGCATGTCTACACGGCACCAAATTTTGAAATAACATGCTATTTTGATACATCCCTTAACCCTTGTGGAACAAGGGCTACAGGGATGCCGGAATAACACATCCGTTATTTTGAAAAATATTTTGAAATAACGGGTGCGTTTCAAAGATGCGGGGTAGCTATTTCGGGATACTTCCAGTATCCCAATCCAGACGTATCCTCACTGAGTAAGACATTTCTGATAGCAGGTGGCTCTTTACTATAGTAGACAATGCATAAAGCCCATCCACTGGCTGGAAGCTAGACAATTCAGCTGCAAATAAGGCACACATTTTTAAGTTCGAGATGCAGCAGATCTAGACGTTTCTGTATCAAGACTGCACGCCTTGCTAAAAGAGACAGCCTAGCTCCGCCCGAAGGAATGGGCTCCAGGATTCCTTCTGACCTATGTTATGTGGGCAAGACAGTCTAGATTATATGAATAGTCCCTCATTGCATTAATATCTGTGAATTTAGGAATCAACGTGCCCTCGTGGATGGGCTTTCACCAGCCATTACACACACCACTTTGATTGTGATCATTTAACATTAAGTATTTCCAGAGCTCTTGAGTTTTTTTCTTTAATCAAGAACTGAGCAATTTCAAAGGTGCTTGTATGCAGACAAGAGTCTCAGATTTCACAGCAGCCCTCCAGCTGCTGGTCTCGAAGCATTCTGGAGCTGGTTTTGTAGGAATTTCTAAGCTTTCGTCACAGATGTTGTATTTTCTCCCCCAATGTTCCCATGCTACTGAGGCCGCTACAAATGTGGCTGCATTTCCCTTTCAGCATTGACCTTCACGGCCAGATCTAGCTCTTCCCCACTTGCATCTCAGCACATATTCCCACATCACTTCTCTCCTCACTCCCTGTGCTCTGTCTAATCCTCTCCTCGAAGTTTTTCTCATTCTCCCTTTCCTGATTCTGTACATTTCTTCACACCGCCCCTCCCCATAGAACAACCTCTCTCGGCAGAACTCACTGAGAACACTTGTAGCAGGGCACAGAGCTGTGTCTAGCCCCACATATGTCACAGGAACTATGCACAAGAGCCAGCACTGTGCCTGGTGGAAAGTATGAGAGACCAGAGTCTTACACAGTAAACTCCTCAGTGCCAGACTATTTCATTACATGACTGGAAAGCGTCAGGTACACCAATGGCTTGATACCAACAGCTATCACGGAATCATAGTATGGTTGGCAGAGACCTCAGGAGTCATTTAGTCCAACCCCCTACGCAAAGCAACTAAATCAACCCAACCACAGCTCTCTCAAATCAGGCCTTAAAAACCTCTAGGGATGGAGATTCCACCCTCCGTCTGGGCAACCCAGCCCAGCGCTTCCCCCACCCTCCTCGGGAAATCGTTTTTCCTAATATTCAACCAAGACCTTCCCACTGCAGCTGGAAACCATTGCTCCGTGTTCTGCCATCTGTCCCCACTGACAACAGCCTCTCTCCATCCTCTTTGGAAACCCCCCCCCCCCCCGATAGTTAAAGGCTGCTCTCAAATCCCCCCTTCCTCTTTTCTTCTGCAGACTAAATAAGCCCAAATCCCTCAGCCTCGCCTCGTAGTTCACATGTTCCAGCATCCAAATCATTTTGGTTGCCCTCCACTGGACTCTCTCAAATTTCTCCACATCCTTTCTGTAATAGGCGGGACCAAAATTGGACACAATACTCCAGATATGGCCTCACCAGAACTGAATAGCTATAATAATAATGCAGCTCTTCGCACCTGTGAGACAGCTATGCCAATGCAAGTTCCCCATGTAGACCAGCTCTGTCTGTTTTCTGTCATAAAATGGAAGATTTAAATCAACACTGTAGGCCAAGGCTACCCAACTTTGGAAGCCCCGGGGGCCACAATGATACTCACAGCACATGCCGAGGGCCACAACTTAAGAGTGTGGTTGCATATATATGCAAATATATGCAAATAGCTTCTTTCACACTGACGGGCATGAATACAAAGATTAAGCCTTAAGCTGTGATGCCGGACCCAAATGTGGCCAGCGTGAGCCAGTCAACACCTCTCAGGATCTGCCCAGAAGGCTAAGCAGCCAGCTTTTCCCACAATGCCCCGGCACTCCTGGCACCTCCTCCCTGGGAGCTAGAAGCCCCGACACCCTGTACCTGTCTGCTCCAGCCAGCCCCTCCGCTTGCATCCTTCAATGTTCACCCCACCTGGGAGACACCTTGCTGCTGTGGAGCGTGTTCCCAGTGGAGGCCATGTTCAAAGGATCCCCCCATGGGCCACGTGTTGAGCCCCCGTAAACACAAACCTCACCGCGGGCCACGAACAAACGGGCCATGTGTTGAGTAGCCCTGCTGCAGGCCCATCACCCTGAGTCAGAGTCAGAAATGGAGTGAAGAGAATTCATGCCTTTACGCACACAGATCCCGCAAGCTGTGACTGTGCCAACAGTGCCCGAGAGAAGCAGGAGAAGGCTGTCAATGTCCATTTAAAGACTCGGGCTAAAGACAGGAACTTTGCTTTCTCCAGTCCACAGCCAAGCCAGGAGACAGGGAAGATGGGATGCCTGGGAGATGGAAAGCACACATGGAACAGGAGAGGTTGCTGGATGGCTTTGCACACGACAGAACTGCAACACGCAGTAGTACTGAAATAAGCACGTAGGTGTCGCATTGGTCCTAGACAGTTCTGTCCATCTTGGGAGTTTGCAGACTGGAAACAATAGCTGAGCAGAGATGAAGAGTGTGAAATCTCCTCTGCGCATGGCACAATGGAGCCAGCACAATACACACCCGATGAACACCCGCTCCTTGCCATTTCCTACACCTGTGTGCATGTGAGAGCATTCTGGGGGTAGCCAGTGCTTCCCATTTAGACTCCTTGTTTAGTTTATGGAAAATTACAAAATTCTAACAACATCCACATCTCTAATAAATACCCAGCTATCCGTGTTGATTTAGCACAAGAGTTAACAAAAATCCATCTTTTTAAATAATCACCCCGCACAAGTCAACTGCATTACATTAAAAAAAAAGAGAATAATTAAAACCTACAATTCTCACAATACCACAGAGTCAGGCAATTATGAGGCACTTTTAATGAGTAATTTAGGTAATTAAAAAAGCCAAACATAGACTATGCAAGGAACGCTTTCAGAGAATTACTGCTTGGTGGCCCTGGGCCCTTTCCTCTCCGGGTCTGGCCTATGCTCGCAGTGACCCGGGTGCAGCCTTCTGCTCATATTTCTGTTTGCTTGGATAACGGCTCCAGGTGGTTTTCTGCATAAGCTCAGGCTAAGATTCATACTTAAGTCATATGCGTTTCTGACTTATTTAAAGCATGGTAGGTAATGCTGCTCAAATTCAATGTGCGTGCTCTGACTGATCTAGAATATGCAATTTAGTGGCTACGTTCTAGTAAGGGAACTTTATGGGCTGCTGTCATGATAAATAAAAGTTTATGGCATAATGGAATTAATATTTACTTTGAAAGCTATGTAGGCTATGCAAATAAAGCTGCTATAGATAGAATCATTTTAACCAGTGGTAGTTTTTAAATGTTGTAAATTGACAAGACAACTCACAGCAAGCACCAAGCTCCAATGCCCTCCGGTCATTAATAACCCTTTGGATTTCATGTTTTAATCAAAACTTTCCCGTATATTTTATACAATTACTATAGTTCAAAAAGTGTTAATTGGAAAGTATGACAAATTAGATAGTGAAAAGCCTGAGAGCTCAGGAGCATGCCTTGTGGGTGGCGATATGGGAAGGATCCTGGCTTTGAACCACCCATCCGAGGGGGACTCGGAATGCTTAGTAAGCACTCACCTTGCCTCCCCCAGCTCCCCAAAAGAGAGAGAGAGGGAAAAAAATATTATTTTGCTTTACTTCTCCTAACTCCTGGCCACGATCGGCAGACAGGACACTGGGCTAGATGGACCTTTGGTCTGACCCAGGATGGCCGTTCTTGTGTTCTTAAGATAGCTCACTGGGAATGGCACATTTGTTGCTAACTACAAAATCTATTATTAATTATTATTATTATGCAGGAGTAGAAAAAATCTGAACAAATTCCTTGATTGTATAAATCTGAGAGAAGTAAGGAAAAGATTTTTCTTAAATCTAGAATGTACTAAAAGTGCTTCTCAAAACACAGCATAAGAATGGCCATTCTGGGTCAGACAAAGGTCCATCCAACCCAGTGTCCTGTCTTCCAGCAGTGGCCAATGCCAGGTGCCCCAGAGGGAGGGAACAGAACAGGAAATCATCATGAGATCCCTCCCCTGTCACCCATTCCCAGCCTCTGGCAAACAGAGGCCAGGGACACCATCCCTACCTATGCTGGCTAATAGCTACTAATGGACTTGTCCTCCATGAATTTATCTAGTTCTTTTTTGAACCCTGTTAAAGTCCTGATCTTCACCACATCAGAAAGATCAGAAACCATCCCTGGGGAGCTGGTGGGTTTTGAATTCACTTGAAAACTGCTCTCATGTCTCCTCTCAGTCTTCTCCTTTCCAAACAAAACAAGTCCCCAAAGGTGGGAAAAGGCAATGTTCACATCCAACATACTCCCCAAGTCACATATTAACCCTTAGGAATCGCTAATTGTCTCCAGCTTGCACAAATCGTGACCCCGTAGAAAAGAGCATCAACAGCGACATATTTTAAGGGGAAAAAAACCAAACAGAACTATTTGCACTTGCCCAGGAGATGGAGGATTTTCATCTGACGATCACAAAGTCCATAATGATTAAGCCTCACAATGTTCTCTATCGTGAGGCAAAGACAATGAGGCAAGGAACAGAAGACTCTCAAGTGACCACAATCCAAGCCATTGTTTTCAGCTTCAGATATTTCTCCCTCATTCCCAGCAGTCACAGTATGCTGAACCAGTCTGCCGGGCGTCTGTGTTCCACAAAGGTCACACACAGGCTGCTCTGGAAACCCAACAGAATGGGACGACTGTCAACAAAGCCGGAAGTCATGGCCTCTGGAGGGACATTATAAAAAGGACACTGGCAGAAATGAGTTGGGGGAAAATATACCAACATTCCTGATCAGCTTGGCATTTGGAATACAGAGGAAATCTCGAATAGTAGTTTTGCTCAGTTAAAAATAGCAGGTGCTGATCAAGAATAGCAGCTTAATTTCTTAACTCAACATGGAGGTAAATATTCTTTTCCTAGACTGTGATTAATTCGGAAATCCCAGTAAAGTTGTTCATATGATTGAGAACTCTCATTTATTTATTTTCTACCAATCAAAGTCTGCAATTGTTTGCCTTCTACAGCCATGGATAAGCAAAAACAAAACCTGAATGAGTGGGGATTTACAATTATATAGGGAGAGACAAGAGTAAGAGAAAGCTGTGAGAAATGCCTGCACCTACAGCTGGGGGCACAGGGAGATGGGAGAGGCGTGACAACTAAGAAAGATGAACCTATTCCACTTTCTGAAGCTCACAGCCACCTCTAGTTGAAAAGGCATTAAAGTGCATCACTTTGGTCACAGGAGGCAACATGTTGTATATCCAGCATGAAGACCTAGGTACTAGGAGAGCAGTCACCCTTTCCCATCAGGATCAGGAAGGAAACAAAATCTATCTGCTTATATTATGAACACGTCTTCGCTTGGGAACCAGCTAAAGCAAGGGCAGCATTAGCAAGCACCGCACTTGCACCGCACAGATTTCATGAACAACTTTCAATTTTTGTGCATAAAACCTTTTTTCGCTTACATTTTATTAACAATTTGTTTATGACAACAGGAATACAAAACTTGCAGCCAAACTACAACCATAAACAGTAACGCCCCTATCGTATTACAGAATGTACTTAGGTTAGACAGAAGACATAATCCTCAAAACCATATTTATAGTATTGTAAAATGTTGCCATCCTTAGTAGCATGGGGCCTTTTTATGGAATAATACACCATATTTGTCGCAGTAAGGGACAAAAAGCAGCTACACGCAACTAGCAGAAAGCAGTTCTGGAAATGCAACTTGTAGGAACAGAGTCCTGGGAGCCTGTGGTATGTTGATGAAGGTCAGGAAGAGTTAAGTGCTCAGTTTCGTGGTGCTGTACTCCCAATGACAATCATGCAGCGCTGTAGACAGTCCAAGAGTCTCATGATGTAGCCAGTTGCAATTCCATGTCCATGTCCTAGAACTAGCTTCAAACTCAGGGTGTGTCTAAACTACACCCCTCTGCCGACAGAGGGATGTAGATTAGGCACGTCGCTATTGCAAATGAAGCGGGGATTTAAATATCCCATGCTTCATTTGAATAGAAATGGCCACCACTTTTTGCCGACGCGGCACTTTGCCAGCAAAAGGCGGCAGTCTAGACGGGAATCGGTTGACAAAGAAAGCCTTTTCCGACCGATCCCTTATGCCTTGTGCAACAAGGTTTACAGGATCGGTCAGAAAAGGCTTTTCTTGTCGACCGATCCCCGTCTAGACTGCCGCTTTTTGCTGGCAAAGTGCCACGTCGGCAAAAAGCGGTGGCCATTTCTATTCAAATGAAGCGGGGGATATTTAAATCCCCACTTCATTTGCAATAGCGACGTGCCTAATCTACATCCCTCTGTCGGCAGAGGGGTGTAGTTTAGACACACCCTCAGTATTCAGAAATTCCATTTCTAGAAAGATGCTTAGGCATCATTGTCTTCCAAGTCCCCCCCTCCTTGTTATCAGAATTCAAACAATTAAGCAGATATGACTTTGCAATTACTGCTGAATACTGCATCAAGGTTGGATGGGATTTTTTCCCTGTTCTGCTACTGTGGAACAATGGTTCTCAAACTTTTTGGCCCATGGACCACCTGGCTCAATGCAAACCTTTCCGCGGACCACCAGTTGCTAGAACACTGAATGTCAATAATAATTTTTCAAAACTTTATGGCATTTTGGAAAAATTAGCAGCAATCTAACTTAAGTGAAGTAACCTGCTTTAATTTACATTAAGAAGGGTCGCTAAGCCCAAGTTAATTCAGCTACTGTGCAATCACAAAAGGCTGCAAGTGATCTGGCAAAACTCAAAGGAGTGTTCCCTTATAGAAATCAACATGTAATAAATACAAGTTCATCAAGCTGTGGTGTTAAGGAACAGAATTAGAAGCATAAAATAATAGGTTACAAAGAGATCAAGGAACAATCAACACGGAGCAAGAGAAGAGAGTGTTTTTCAGCTGAGATTCTGAATGAGATGAAGAGTTCAGGAGGCAGAGAGAAATTAGGTCACTTGGTGGGGCTAGGAGGTGCTCTCAGCAGAGAAGTGGTGTGAATGGACAGATAACAGGCTTACATCAGAGGCGCTGAAAGGACTAAACGGGGTCTAATGAGGCACAGGCTCTATGCTGCAGGTTGCAGCAGGACACTGGAGGAGTATGTGTCTTCTTCTACGTTAGCACAGTAAGAGTGCGTTGACTGGCTAGTAGAAAAGGTGCTTAAAGAATTCAAACAAACCCATCACACCTCTGCTACCTAAGCCAGGAGCTTCTAATGATCAACTTTATTAGTTCCCCTGTATCTAGAATATTGTATATACAACCCTGTTAACATTGGGTAGCCACAAGGTGGCAGTAGAAATATGAAAACGCTGCAATGAATGAATCTATTACCATGCAATTATAATACTCGGAGATTTTGCAAAGATTAAGCAATTGCTTGGGGTAACCTAATATCCCGGCTATTTTCTAGACAAGCAAGCAGTGGGAAAGGACTAGTTTTTCCTTTTTCCAAATTGTAGAATTGTAAATTGGTACATATAATTTTCATTGCTTTAAAAAAAAAACCCTAGTAGTCCTGTAGCACCTTAGAGACTAACAAAAAGATAGTGATGCCTGTATTTTCTTGCTGTGGAATTAGTTCTTATAATCCCTTTCGCCCTGCCCATCCACACAAGTGTCAGGAAAGCTTGAAGAACAGTTTCTGGTTCAGCTAATTCCTCCAGCCTTCCCATGTATTTTTTCAAAGTGTCAGTTGGAGGATGATCCTGCAAGGTACTGAGTGTCTCCTGGAAAAGTGCTGAGTAATCTCAACTCACAGGCGCTCCCATGAGAAAGGTTCCAGCTAATTTCCTCTCAGAAATAGAATATTCTGTTTGTTAAATGGCTGTCTGTATCTTGTTTTCAAGTTCAGCATATTCACTGACTGTAAAGCATCTCTAGGCCTGACAACCTCCACCATGTCCCTAGGCATAGTCAGCTTGTTAACATGGTCTAACATCTCATTAGTGCTTTTGTGTTTAAGCCGCTTATTTAACACTTTCACAGCAAGGTTATTTTCCAGGAACTGATTATTTTGCAAACACTCTGCGGCTGGAGTGAGTGTATATAACCAACCGACAAAGCAGCAGGCGAATGGACAATTACAGTTTTAACATCAACGGATCTCAGATGCACAGCGTCCATCCTCATTTATCATGTACAAAGCACCGAGAGCCTTAAATGCGTGACTAAAACATTGCCTTTAAAAATCTGCACACAGTTTTGTAGCTAATTGGTAAGTACAACTTCTACCATTGCACTTGCAAATAGGATGTTAAACATTAATAAATGGACAGGCTCAGTTGCCAGTTTGCATGCCCAATATCCAATTTAAAAGAGGAAAAGCTGGATGTAAAATCTAGAGAGCACAGTTACACAGACACTTTTTTAAAAATTGGGCACTTGGATCTTTTAAAGTTCTTCAAGCAGTAAGAGAAAATGCACATTTTCCAGGCAGCATTTCCCCAAGAGCTCTGTTAAAATCATCTCTGCATTCAAACGGCTCTTTGACCTTTTGGAAATACAGGCAAGATCGTAAAAAAAATTTCAGTGTCTCTTCATTTTCTATGGAGATGGCATTCCTTAGCCACTACACATTTTCCAAAAGCTCCACCTTGACCTTCATAGTTTATACATTTTCTGCAACATGGTAACAGTTAGCATGCACACAATGCCTTAGATTTCAAACATGCTGTACAAAAACTAACGGATTCTCATATCATGCCTGTATGGCAGCTGAATGAATATTATCCTACACAGTGGTTGCCATTAAAAAGTCAGCATTTGCTACATGTTACCACATAGTGAAATCCAGTTTTCTGCTCCACTTAAACTAGGACATTCCAATAGCAACTATGTGGTAAAGAGTTGACGAAAATTGACTTTTAAATGGCTGCCTGTTATATGAAGAAACAATAACAAATGCTTTCATCTTAACTACTCAGGCCCCAATCCTGTAAGCAGCTTACTACCAGTAGGCCCCTGCCCACAAAGAGCAGTCTGCAAGACTAGGACCTATGATCACATGCATTATATGAATTATGTTAACTGACTTCTTCCTTCCTTCCTACTGTGTTCTGTGCGGTCAGAAGTCTAAGTGCACCAAATGAAGAGAGTCACTTTGCTTTCAAAAAATTCCCCACAGCATTTAAGACTCCAGAGCTGATTTTGATCTCCCTGCAGCATTTACTGATCTGCAGTGTTATTAATGAGATCAGCTGCCCAAAGAGGAATCTCGGAAATCAGGATGCCAATGCACAGAGCCCCGCAAATCTGTGGATATCCATTTTATATCCATGGGTATTCACATCCATGGTTGTGGATGCAGATATCCATGGCTCATTTTTGAAGATGTGGATGCGGATGAGGATACAAATTTTGTATCTAGAACCTTGCAACTTTGTCGCTATCCGCTTTAAATCTGTGGATATCTGCTGCTCATTTTTGTGCATACAGATACAGATGCAGATACAAATGTGGTATCTGCACAGGGCTCTACCAATACACCTGTTCTGTACAGACAGTTAAGTGGATGATGCATGGTATTGCTAACAAAAAGTCATCTTTATTGTAATCTGCATATTAGAGCTACGCACAAATTTCTTTTAATTCCTGAAGTATCCCAGAAAACCAAACTAACCAATGATGCCACAAAAAAGCTGAAATGTTCCACCTACAGAACTTTAGCATATTCTGTCAAAATGATTACAGTCACATCTGACAATACAATTACAAGATTACAAAACACACACAGTTTGACAATCTGGATATTCTATAGGGATCCACACGACCATGCAGAAAGAGTAGCCCTGCTAATCCTATGAGGAACTGCAATGGATTTTACTCAGGTCCTTCCCTCCATGTACAGTCTTTTAGGGTATGTCTACACTGCATGGCTATTTTGGAAGGATCCCGAAATAGCTACCCCGCGGCTACACAAGCCACATGTTATTTCAAAATATTTTTTGAAATAACAGGTGCACTATTTTGCCATCCCAGTAAACCTCGTTGCATGAGGGATACGGGATGGCTCACAATAGCGCATTATTTTGAAATTTGGCACCGTGGAGACGTGCCAAATTTCAAAATAAGTAATTTCAAAATGTAATTCAAATGAGATACGCAATTTGTGTAGCGCAAATTGTGTATCTTATTTCAAGTTTAGGGTGCTGTATGAACGCACACTGAGAAACTGAGCAGCTAGTGGAGAATATTTGCCTTTGAAACAAGCTACAGTTAAACATGGGAAGGTCACAGCAAGAAAAGAAAGGAGGGATGCTGACGCTGTTATACAGGATCAATGTGGCAATAAAAGCAAGGCGGCACAGCCCCTCACCAGACCAGAAATGGAGCCTGTCGGGATCAGCTGTGCCATCAGATGCTGAGAATGAGATGTTAGGCAAGAATTAAAAAGCTACCAGCAGTAACAAGAATGCAAAACCATAGTCTCACGTCCACTGTTGGGGAGGAGTTCTTACAGCTGAGCACAATGCTCCTTCTCTGCACCAACCGGACACTGCCATTAGAGGTTTTGTCAAACACGGAAGAATTCTGAAATAAACCTGCCACACGTGGTCAAACATGTTTGTATCTGATTTGTATCTGATTGTGGCATAAGATAAGGGCTACAGCAGTAAAATCTGTGTAAGAAAGATTAATCCATGTTTGAATTCAAAAATTAACAACTAAAACCACTTATCTGGTCAGTCAATCCCCAATTCTGATTTGCTCTGGTATTAAATTAGAGGAAACCACTTTCTACTGAAAATAAAGCAACAGAAGCATATAAATATCATTCATGAAAATAGCATTTTACATCTTCATAATTAAGACATGATTTTCAGGGTAATTTCCTTGTCCACAAATCATGAGGGTGGTCTAAAGGGGGCTCCAAGTGAATGCAGACTATTGCCTCTGACTGAAATATTATACTGGCTCCTCCTAAACTTTTTATTCTAAATTGCCAAGATGTAAAAACTGTTTTGCAAACACTATCGGCCCAATAAACCTCAACCTTCAGCTCAAGTCCTTGGCACATTAAACACAGACCAGAGATGGAGCAATCCAATCTCCATATATTTTATTCTCAAAATATTTCATTTCTGGCTACCAATCTTTCGATCTCCTATTGGATTTTGTTTCCATAAATGGATTTTCATAGTGCGGGTGGAAAACGTATTTAATTTAAAATTTCTCCAAACAGAAAGAGTCAATATAAATGTCTCTGCGTATTTGTGCTTTACATTCTCCCCATAGCATGAACCCTATAGTTTAAGACAGGCATATAAGGTTGTGCATTAATGACTCATTTCAAATTTGTACTCTTGTTCTAGAATATTAATTATTAAGGATTTTTAATAATATGTAGAGGTCTCTCATGCTAATTTTCTTATAATTTATAGTGTCAATAATTTTAAAATGTGGGGTTTTGTAGAATAGATAAAAGAAAGAACATTCCTTTTACTTAAAAAAAGCAGGCTTTCGAAGACAAATTCAGGTAGATATGAGTTAGAAAATGCTTACTTTATCCCTAAGCAAGCACTCTCATTTCTTTATTTCTTTTCATTGGTATCTCCAATAATAACTTCTGACTACAAAGAGACAAGATGCAAATCTCTCTCTCTCTCTCTCTCTCTCGCTGTTTGCAAGTGGCACCCTCAGAGGGGATGCCTTGGTTTTAATGGCACCTAGATGTTACGTGCCACCTGCCACTTTCCTCCTCCTCGCTCATTGCTCCGTAATTCTGAAAACGTTCAGACCGATTTTAGTCATTGCTGCGGCAGGTGCTTTAATCAGGCAGGACATTGTACCTGGGTCTTGGGAAAGTTCCTCCTTCATCTAACGCGCGATACCAGCCACTGTCTTGCCCCCCAGCAGCACTCGGGCTTTGGAAGTAGGTTTTCAGCTCTCTGAATTCCACCCGAATTAGAATGTAGCGGCGGAGTCTCATCCCGGCCTGTTCCTGCAGAGCCACTTGGAAGGTGTCAGTGACTTGGAGCTTTGCCCTCCCATGGGGACTCTGCCTGCTCAGGGCAATGGACCAGCAGCACCCACAGATGGCTCGCACACAACTCAGGCAGGAGCCAGAGCACATCCCAGCTGACAGGCGTGTCCCTTCAGGGTCACTACAGAAGCCTCCAGGCTGCTCTGCCAGGAGCCCGGAGCTGGAACCAGTCAGAGAATGAGTAACTGCTGGCGGCAGCGGCGTGGCTGCCATCGTCCAGTACCGTGGGGTGCAACCACAACATCTGTCCCGGGGTGTTATTGGGGATTCCCACAGAAATTTGCCTTGTGCTGAAATACAGGCCTCTTGCTCCATAAGGGATTGCTCTGTCTGCACTGCGCCTGGGATACCCTCGCGGCTACGGAGCACGTTCCCTATGGGACTGGGCACAGCAAAGCCGCAATCACCCATCACCTCATCCTTCACAGTGTGTTTGCTTCTAGCCACCCCCACAGTTCCTCTGCGCTGAAGGCCTCACGCTAAAAAGCCCAAACGACAGAGATGGAAGAAAGGGAAAGAGAAACACAAAGAACATGGGCAGGTGATGATGGCAGGCCCTGGACGGATGGGCCCCGATTGCCCTACCTATTGAAAACATCCCCCAGACAAAGGGGGGAAGACGCAATGGAATCCCAAAATTACTAATAAGCTCTCATACAGCTTCTTACACCTGTAGCTCTCCAAGTGTTCACAAAGGGGATTGGCATCCTTATTCCCGTGTTCCAGATGGAGGAACCGAAGCACAAACCAGTACAGCTACTGGCCAATGCCTTGCACCAGCCCAGCAGCAAGGCCAGGAACAGAACCCTGGATACTGGAATCCCATAGCATTAGGCTATGCTGCCTCTTCCCAAAGGTGCCTCAGCAATTGTCTTGTCTTTCATTGTGCTCGGTGGTGATACGTGATGTCATCCAAGCACCAGATTTCATGGAAGTTGTTGCCATTTTGTGTACAATTATACAACACCATTTCACAACAGACGAGGCTGTTAGTTCACACTTTGTCTCAAGATGGGAGAGCACTTGGTTGGACTCAACCAAGAGTCACAATCTGGTCCCTGGTTACCCCATGTGCAGTGGGGATGAAAGCTGGGCCAAGCTTAGGGCTGGCGATGATCACGTCTCTCGCAACCCAGCTGCACTAACACGCCTGTTGTAGGGAGGGGACAGAGCCCAGGTTCTACCTCTTTCCCCAGTCCTGCCAGCTGCCTGCCTGGCTGCCTACCTGCCAGAAGCAGGAGCTGGTGTGCGAGGGAAGGGCTACACTTACCGGGAGCTTAGCGCTGCTGCAATCAATCCCCAGGGGTCGATTTAGCAGGTCCAGGAATGTGGCGACCTCGGGGCAACTCGATCTAAGGTACGTCGACTCAGCTACGCTCTTTAGATAGCTGGAGCTGTGTACCTTAGGCTGATGTTGCCCCCAGTGCAGACCTGTCCCGAGAAGAAAATGCTTCCAACCCCCGGAGCTAGGGGATATACTGGCCCCTGTTGTGGCCAGGGAGATTTTTTCCTTAACTGTGTTTTTGTGAATAACAAGAAACATGCAGGGCGGGGCTCTCAGAAGATCTGTTCCAGACCATGGATCACCCACACGCTGAAGAGAGTCAGCTGAAAGTGGTTTTAATAATACAAAACCCCCCTAACGCACCATGAAATTGAAATAAACTAGTAAACTGAACGTACAATCATATTAAAATATTTCATTAAACATTTTATGCCAAATTAAGCTGCTGCGATTATATTGATGTTACAAGCCTACATTTAACCTAAAATCATTTTTTATATTTTGTGCGAGTAATTGTGCAGTTTAAAAAATTAAGACTAGTTTCAAGGCTTTTTAAAAGAAATGAATGTATCTACTTCCATGGTCTGTCTTATTTTCCACACAAGTTTGTTCTCTGATTAAATACGAGTCTGTGATTAGCAGATGACTGTCCTGGAAACTTCTGAGCAAAGGAATACTCCACAGTGCCCATCACACCCTTCCCAGAGCTTCCCAATTCCCAATGCACGGTTCGGGTTATTTGGATAGTAACCGACAGCAGAGGCACATGGAAATACCCAGATGAAAGCCACCACGCAAGTGCAAAGTATTATACAGGTCACATTTAAGAGGCATGATTCTCAGGCATTGTACTCATCTAAGGGAAGAGCTGAGGAGCTGTAACAGGTTCTTCAGCTTTCCTGCTTTTCTACCTGTTCTCATTTGAGATAATCTTGACTTCCCTGAAAAGACTCCACAGTTTGTTCCTCTGTCCCTGCAGGCAGCTGCCCTTCCATCTGTCCTAAAAACACAGCTCCTCACAAGCTCCGTGTAAGATCAAAACTCACTCTTTTCTTGAGGGGTTGCCTTCATTAACAAACAAATCAGATTCTATACAAAAATAACCACCCGCGCAGGAACCAAAAGACCCAACCACACATCCCATTCAGGTTGTCCCGAGGGTTCCTTCATTCCACCCTGACTGAAACCCAAGGTATCTTCACCAAGGTACCAACACAAAAGCTGGTTTCTCACTGCATAGCTTCTTCGGCAGGGTCCTCCGTCCATTTTCCCCTCTAGGACTCACTAGCCACTTCAGTTTTCAGTTACACAAGGTAATCCCAGGAACTGCCAAAATTACAGCTTGTTTCACTTATGTATATTGTCCTATAGGATGTGCTGCAAATACCTCCTACATTTGCTAGGGTCTTTGGGGAGGGCAAAGGGTATGAATCTCTCTGGGGGACTGCCTGTATTTTACTGCTTTATATTCCTGACTTGTTGAGTGAATTTACTTTTCTCATGAATGGACTTAGTGCAGCTGCTGGCTAGTATGAAATCGGATTCCGGCGAGCTGACACAGGGTACCTAGAGATGCACACGAGAGTCTTTGTTGTATTTCAGTTGAAATAAAGAATGAACTGTTTTTCATGTTTCCTGCGGGGCCTGGCCTCACTCAGGACACATGGCATTTACAAAGAGTGGAAGCTGGTTTGGACTCTCTGTCAGAACTTGATGTAAATTACAGACCTGAGCCTGAACACTGAAGTATTCCGAATAACTGAAGAGTTTACTTTTTTCAATTGTGCTCCTGGAAGTAATTTTATTCTCACCAAATGAAGAGTGCTTGGATCTCATGCTGCAAAGAATGAGGAACAGGTGCAAGAAAGGCCAAAGAGCTTATTAAGAGAAAGATGTCAATACACTAGACAGTGAAAGAATATGTTTTGCTATTAACATCACTGTAACCTAACAAAAACAGAAATGAGATGAAATCTGAATCTTTAAGCTGAAACTAACAAGTCGTGTGAAGTGCTCACGCATCTTAACGCACTGAGCCGTCCCACTCCCAGATCTGCCTTACATCACTAGTTTCTTTTTGCCCCCAATGTGTACAATGTGGCTGTAGTATCCATTACTCAACCAACTGCAATCCATCTAGACACTAATGTCATTAGTCCATGGAGATCCTTTTGGAATGATTTACATAGAAACGGCCTTTACATGCTACATGAAAAATGTTCAGCCTTTAATGAATGGAATTTGAATTGCAATCCTACCACATGTGATTCAGCTTTATTCATGCTATTTATTAAACAGGAAAAAAATGATACAGTCAATTATAAAGCAATTACCTGAACAGTTATTGCAATCCTGTGCCACACAATGATGATTACACCTTGCACTGAAGAGAGCCTTGCATTTGCTTTATATGGAGCTTGCCTACATTCTACTGTTTATACACCCAGAAATGGATCCTGACCCCATTTACACTTTTCAGTCAAACCGAACAGAACTCCTTTGTGTTACAATAATGCCTGGACGGGAGTTTTTAAGCTGCTGCATCTCAGTTCAACACCTGATCTTTTAATTTTCTCTTTCCACGACACTGTTGTGCAGTTCTTGTTTGTTTTTAAGATAAGGTATAAAACGTGTTCTGTGGTCAAATTCCCTTAGGCCCGGTCCGACAACTAAGTTAGACTCATAGACGTTATCTTGCGTCTAAGTCATTGTGCATGTGTTTACATTAAGATTTGTCCCCTGCTGACATAAGCGGCCTGTTATGGTAAGGCAGAAGCCCTGCCTCCTCGAACAGTGTTGTGCCATGATCAATGTCCAACACATTGTAAATGTAGCTGCTGCACGACCTTGGTCAATCAATCCTACCAGCCCTCCACAAGCCATCCCACAATGCCAGGCAGTGACAAGTCAGACACTGCTCAGCAGTCATGGAGCATGGAAACCATCGGCACCTTTAAAGCTCCAGTGCCCTTTCCTGATTGCCCAGCAAAAGATTGCACGGGGGATGGAGGCAAAGGGGTATGGCCGGGACCTGCCCACTATCTGACACAACTTTTTCCCCTTTGCCTCACAAATATTATGCAGGACACAACAAGCAGCTATTGCCACTGAGCTATTTTTCTCACTGAGAGCTAATTTAGTGAGTAAACTCCATCAATATCCCTCCAACCTATTGAAAGCACATTCAACTGTCAGTCCATGCCTGCTGAGGCAGTAGCTGAGTCTTTCCACGTAGGTGGCCAGCAGACAGCTTCATGAGCCAGGAGAGCAGGAGACAGACTGAATCTTCCAGGATCACTGGCGGCATTTCAACTTGACGAATGCTAATCCACAGGCTGGGCTGTCGCTTTCTGAAGAGCTCTGTGTTCTCAAAGATGCGAGGCCCTGCACCATCCCTGACCAGCCAACACTGATATCAGGGAAGCATCCTGGTGATCCACCAGTGCATACATAGCCATAGAGAAGTAGCCCTTTCTGTTGATGTACTCTGGCAAGGTGAGCTGGCACCAAAACAGGGGTGGATGTGCAAGCCATCTGCCACCTCGCCACAGTTCAAGAATCCTATGAGCAGCAAATGCATCCAGGATGCCTCACAACTGCCTAGCGCCTTGTGTGTGGCAGGATAGGATCCACGGCCCTACACACTGGCATGACAATGGCCCCCACTGTAGATTTTCCAACACCAAACTGATTTCCCACTGACCAACAGCAGCACTGCAAGCTTCCACGGTGAGACTACCCCTCGCTTCTCAACCCCTAGAGCAGCTTTATCTGGGGTCCCTGAGCTGGAAGGCTCAGTGCACTCATCCAGGCCCAGGACCTTTTGCATCTGGAAGTTCTGTTGCTATTGGACAGGCCAAAACCCATCACCTGCAGCTGCTCACTGAATGCCATTAACGCCCTTCAATTCATGGGCGGCAGGTGTGGAAGGAGGCTGTGCCTCCCCAATGGCCCTGCCCATGCTCCACTCCCAGGCCCCCTGCTATTCGGGTGAGTCACATCACCAGCCCGCCCTCCCTAACAGGGCTGCCAACCCTGCCCCAGGTGCCAGCTGGGGGCTAGCCTCCCCACGTGCACGTGCTGCCCATGCTTCAATTTTTTTGCACTCTGTCCCCTACCCATGTGTCTTCAAAGACACAGTCAGGTCTCGAGTTGCAGAACCTCCTGCAGCTCTGCACGCTCCAGAAGATCGTTCCTCCCAGGTTTGCAACGTTCCTGACAGCAGTGCTGATGGTTGTGGGCTCCATGCACCGGTCAGAAATGTAAAATGACATTGGCAATTGTCACAGAGGTGCAAAAAAGTGCAAATGTTGCAATGATGCACCAGTTTGAAGGGAGAGTGGGAAGCGGAAATATTATCGCAAGGTAATTAGGGTTTTAAGAATGAGCCCAGGAGACCAACAAGGAGAAAGGGCTCTTGAAAGGTCTCTGGGATAACTCCCCTGACTTCAATGCAATTGCATTAGGGCTGAATTTGATCCAGGGTGTTACAAGAACACATGCAAGTTTTCACACAAAGGTTCATTTTGCCTCTGAATCTGAAAGAGCGTGTAAGCCACTTATTGGTAAAAATCTGCCCAGTAAATAGAACCTCACAGACAACTTCATTTTTCTCTGGATGCCTTTTCCTATCGTAGAACACTTATGAAAGGAAAATGCAAAATGAAGGCTTTTACATTCCTCCCACTGTTAGAACATTAGAACATAAGAACATAAGAATGGCCCTACTGGATCAGACCAAAGGTCCATCTAGCCCAGTAGCCTGTCTGCCAACAGTGGCCAGCACCAGGTGCCCCAAAGGGGGTGGACGAAAGACAATGATCAAGCGATTTGTCTCGTGCCATCCGTCTCTAGCCTCTGACAAACAGAGGCCGGGACACCATTCCTACCCCCTGGCTAATAGCCTTTTATGGACCTAACCTCCATGAATTTATCTAGCTTCTCTTTAAACTGTTACAGGAGAAGCTGTGTTGGGCTGTTAAAGTTTGAAGATGATGTGCACTAATAGGAGCTGGTTGGACATTATAGATATTACTGACGATCTGCTTTAGTAGCTGAGCTGATAATATGCTCCTACGTCTATGCATAGGAAGATAGATCTCATTTCCACGCACAGTATCAGACATAAGTACGTTTGCAGAAGATTCCTAAAGCAAACACATCTCTGTGCAATTTCCTTCTCGCTTGCTTGTTTGAGATGGCTATTACTGTTTTCAAAGCGCGCACAAAGCCGTATTAGAAAGAGACACCAGCATTTGAACCATGGCACTTGGATACCTATTAAACATCCTGATATGTCCAGGAAGAACAAAACACCTGTTGTGCTGCTGCTTGTTGTACATGCCTCCGAACACTGCTCAGATTTCCCTGGGTGTCCCTGGAGTAAAGCGGCCCAAGAACTGTAGTGCAAGCCCAGCTGTCCTGGCATTGGAGTCACCTGCAGTGCTGGCATTTTCACTGTAGTTTAAAGGTGAACACGGCTTTTTCCTTTCAGATTAAGTGAAACTAGGAAAGAAACCGCAGATGCTTGCGTACATAGTAACCCTCTCTATTCAGAAGGGTCCGTGACGCGTTTGAGAGCCCTATATTTATCATTTAACCTTCCAGGAACCTCTGAGCTCCGTTATGGCCTCCCAGAATTTCAAGCAATAATAATAGGAAACTGTGATGAAAATATCTTTGCTCTTAGATTTTGACTCCTCCTGCACACTGCAAGAAATCTTCCAGGCCTGTGTATGGAGGCGTGTGTGTGTCTGGAGGGGCATGAATCCTCAGGAAAGTGAGGAAGTATCCCAGATAAGACACCTGTCTAGTCTCCTTTGCAGAAATTAACAATACTTTGTAGTTAGTGGCCCCACACATTAAAGCATCCTGAAGACAAACATCTTGCACAAAGAACACTGGTGAAACAAGGCCCCCCGCGCGAACCTGGCAGCACCACAGGGTATCATATATTATTTTATTGAACATGTCCTGGTGGATCAGCCTTTTAGGGCTTCTCCTCTGCGTCGGGCTTACAGGAATTATACTTCAAATCCGTACTGGAGAGGGTGCCAAGCGACCGGCTGACATTAAGGAACAAATTAGGTTAAGCAGCAGGGCAGGTTTCCTGACGGCGAGGTCTATTGAACTGTGGAATTACCTCAGACCGAAGCGGTGGCAGCACAGTCGTTTGGGACATTTAAAACTGAACAGACTAACGCACTGCACAACATGCTTCAGGGAGTGCACATGCGCTGGGGCAGGGAACTGGGGCTAGACAACCTGACTGAGTTCTTCCAGCTCTGACTTCCATGGCGGCACGCAAATGCTCTCTTCCCGTACTTCCGGACTCTGCAGAGTCTCTCTCAGGCCACCGCAGTAAAGTGACATTCAGCCATCTCCTTCCTAGGCCTGTTCTGCCATCCCCACTAGCCCAGAGCCACTTGGTAAATGCTGCACGCAGGATGGTGCAGTTTTCCATTCATTTTATTCCAGAGACCCTGGAAGCCAAAGAGCTGTGCTACAAGCCTTGCATTAGCTCCCAGTACAACATGGACTTGAGCATGGCAATAAAAACAGGCTACTGAGGAGACAGCATGGCCTGCAGCGAGCTTGTAGCAGCAAAGGAAACCTTGTCTGAAACCTGAACGTGTTACGTGTGTTGTTTTGTAAAAGCACAAAACCTCCCCGAACAGCCACTTCACACCTCTCCTGATCCATGGCAGCCTTTTACTCAGCCAGAGAGCAGCCCAGCCCAGCAGGGTGTCTTGTGACAGCTTCAGGAGCTGCCACCCCTGGCCTTATATATCTCCAGAACACAAGCCCTAACCCATCTGGAGATTGTCACTTACCTGCAGCCATTTCTACTGAAGTGAACCCAACACAAGGCTTTTGCTGACTCTCAAAGCTCTCCTGCTTTAAAAGTAAAAGACAAGTGTCCTTTGGGAGATCCAACGGACAGGAGAAGGGGGGCAGGGAGGGCTTCAAGAGAAAAGCTACTTTAGAAAACTGCCGTGCTAGGGATCCCTGTTTCTCAGTGCAACTACAAATAGCACGTATTAAAGCCAAATGTCATTGTCAATAACTTGCAAAGCTAGCTAAAAACCCCAAACAAATAAGAAAAACTGTCTGAATGGAGAAACATACAGAAGCTTAATTCGAGATCCACAGTTAATCTTAGAACAAGATTTCTGTTTCTATTCTAAATACTTGGAATCTCTGTAATCCTAGGACATCGCTCTATGACGGGGGGGCAATAATTTTTGGTGGGGAGATTTTGGAAAGTTGTCAAGGGCTGCACTTTTCTGTGGAGGGGGTGTGGGGTCTAGGATGGAGGCTGGGTGCAGAAGGGTGCACGGGGTAAGGGACTGGGGTGCAGCAGACGGTCTGGGGTCTGACAGGGAGTTTGGGTGGAGGAGGGGGTTGTGAGCTGGGTCGGGATTGGGGTGTAGGGTCAGGAGGATTCTGGCCTGGGGAGGGTCTGGGAGGAGTTGTGATCTAGGGCAGGGTGGTGCAGGGGTTTGGCGGGTGACCTGGGGAGGGAGTTGGGGGCAGGAGGGCAGGGGTGCCAGAGGCAGGCTCTGGCTGGGAGGCGCTTACCTAAGCATCTCCCGGCCTGCAGCACCCCCAAGGCAGGCCAGGCTCCCTGCCTGCTGCAGCCCCAGAGCATTGCAAATACAGACTGCCCCCTCCCTGTGGCTCTCAGCTCTGGGAGCAGGGAGAGGCTTGCTCTGCCCCCCACCAGGGCAGTCTCTCAGCTCCTATTGGCTGGCTGTTTCTGGCCAATAGGAGATGAGAATTGGGCTGGGACGGGGAGATTACCTGAAGCTTCCCCCTCCCTCCAGAGCAGAGTCCCACGGAGCAGCCCTGCGTTTAAAACAGTGGCTGCTGCGTGCCTGACAGTCCCGGGAGGGGCGTCCGCGGGGCCCGATCCGGTGGCTTGGCCGGCCGCATCCAGCCCGCAAGTGGTATCTTGCCCAGCCCTGCTCCATGAGGAGGTAGAAACCAAAAGACAACATCCCAATATCACTTGACAATTCAATCCAATGTCTCTTCAGCACTTTGCACTTTAAAGTCTTTTAAAAGTGCAGGAAAACTGACAGCTGGAAGAGCAAATAATACCTTCTCCCATGAAGCCAGGCGGATCAAATTCTATTAATATAGGAATATAAGCAAGTCCAGACTGCGTCAGACTGATGGTCCACCTAGCCCAGTGTCCTGTCATCCGACAGCAGTGCCAGAGGCATCAGGGGAATGAACAGGACAAATATCAAGTGATCCAGGTTCTGACAAACGGAAGCTAGAGACATTTCAGAGCATTGTTTTGCGCCCCTGAGGTTAAGAGTCACATATGGACCTACCCTCCATGAATTCACCCTGCTTCATTTTTGAACCCTTATAGTCTTGCCTTCACAGCATCCTCTGGCAAGGAGTTCCACAGGCTGACTGTGCACTTTATGCAGAAATACTTCTTTCTTTTAAACCTGTTCTCTATTGCTGCCATTAGCTGACCCCTAATTCTTCTGCTATGCAAAAGGGTAAATAACACTTTCATATTTGCTTTCTTCACACCATTCATGGTTTATCTTACCCCCCTCCCCTTAGTCCCCTCTCTTCCAATCTGAAAAGTCCTAGTCTTAGTCCTTTTAATATCTCCCTCAAATGGCAACTATTCCATACCCTTCATTTTTGGTTGTCCAGCTCTGTACATTTTCCAATTCTAATGTATCTATTTTGAGATAGGCGACCAGAACTTCATGCAATACCCAAGGTGTGGGCATACCATGGATTTATCAAGGAGCATCCTAGTCCACAGGACACTGGGCTGGATACACCACTGGTCTGACCAAGTACGTCCATTTCATATTCCTGAACTGAACACAACGGGGGGGAGGAGGGGCGATTAAGCAGAGCATTTCAGCTCTAGCTCGGAATTTCCTTTTTAAAAATTAAGATCAAAGTAAAAAAGCAGTTGCTTAAAAAAAACCCAAATATTTCACATTAACATACTGCATCCCCTTTGTTTTTGTCTTTATGATGAACCAAGTTCAATGACCCTTTCATAGAATCATAGAATAGTAGAACTGGAAGGGACCTCGAGAGGTCATCGAGTCCAGTCCCCTGCCCTCATGGCAGGACCCAGTACTGTCTAGACCATCCCTGATAGACATTTATCTAACCTACTCTTAAATATTTCCAGAGATGGAGATTCCACAACCTCCCTGGGCAATTTATTCCAGTGTTTAAGCCCCCTGACAGTTAGGAACTTTTTCCTAATGTCCAACCTAAACCTCCCTTGCTGCAGTTTAAGCCCATTGCTTCTTGTTCTATCCTCAGAGGCCAGGAAGAACAAGTTTTCTCCTCCTCCTTGTGACACCCTTTTAGATACCTGAAAACTGCTATCATGTCCCCCCTCAATCTTCTCTTTTCCAAACTAAACAAGCCCAATTCTTTCAGTCTTCCTTCATAGCTCATGTTCTCTAGACCTTTAATCATTCTTGTTGCTCTTTGAACCTTCTCCAATTTCTCCACATCCTTCTTGAAATGTGACACCCAGAACTGGACATAATACTCCAACTGAGGCCTAATCAGCGCAGAGTAGAGCAGAAGAATGACTTCTCCTGTCTTGCTCACAACACACCTTTTAATGCATCCTAGAATCATGTTGGCTTTTTTTGCAACAGCGTCACATTGTTGACTCATATTTAGCTTGTGGTCCACTATAACCCCTAAATCCCTTTCTGCCATACTCAATCCTAGACAGTCGCTTCCTATTCTGTATTTGTAAAACTGATTGTTCCTTCCTAAGTGGAGTGCTTTGCATTTGTCCTTATTAAACTTCATCCGGTTTACCTCAGACCATTTCTCCAATTTGTCCAGATCATTTTGAATTATGACCCTATCCTCCAGGGCAGTTGCAACTCCTTCCTTCAAGCTTGGTATCATCTGCAAACTTAATAAGCGTACTCTTTATGCCAATCTCTAAATCATTGATGAAGATATTGAACAGAACCGGTCTCAAAACACCCCTGCGAAACCCCTCATTAGTCCTTTCCAGCAGAATTGTGAACCGTTAATAACTACTCTCTGGGAACAGTTATCCAGACAGTTATGCACCTACCTTATAGTAGCCCCATCTAAGTTGTATTTGCCTAGTTTATTGATAAGAATACCATGCAAGACTGTATCAAATGCCTTACTAAAGTCTAGGTATACCACATCCACCGCCTCTCTCTTATCCACAAGACTCGTTATCCTATCAAAGAAAGCTATCAGATTGGTTTGACATGATTTGTTCTTTACAAATCCATGCTGGCTGCTCCCAATCACCTTATTATCTTCCAAGTGTTTGCAGAAGATTTCCTTAATTATTTGCTCCATTATCTTCCCTGGCACAGAAGTTAAAATGACTGGTCTGTAGTTTCCTGGGTTGTTTTTATGTCCCTTTTTATAGATAGGCACTATATTTGCCCTTTTCCAATCTTCTGGAACCTTTCCTGTCTTCCATGATTTTCCAAAGATGATAGCTAAAGGCTCAGATACTTCCTCTATCAGCTCCTTGAGTATTCTAGGATGCATTTCATCAGGCCCTGGTGACTTACAGACATCTAATTTTTCTAAGTGATTTTTAACTTGTTCTTTTTTTATTTTATCTTCTAAACCTACCCCCTTTCCACTAGCATGCACTATGTCAGGCATTCCTTCATCAGACTTCTTGGTGAAGACCGAAACTAAGAAGTCATTAAGCATCTCTGCCATTTTCAAGTTTCCTGTTACTGTTTCCCCCTCCTCACTGAGCAATGGGCCTACCCTGTCCTTGGTCTTCCTCTTGCTTCTTGTTTCCCTTTATGGCTGTAGCTATTTTGAGCTTGTTTTGTGCCTTTGCCTTTCTAATCTTGCCCCTGCATTCCTGCATTGTTTGCCTATATTCATCCTTTGTAATTTGTCCTAGTTTCCATTTTTTTTTTTATTTTTAGATACCATTCTCACCAATTCTGGTCCAAGATGGTGGATCAGCTACAAGAAGTTCAACAGCATCAAGGGGTCAAAACCTGATTAGATGGACTCTAAGGCCCAGCCATAAATCACAACTCTAATCTAGATCTTGACAACACTTTCCTGCACCATCGTTCATTTTCACAGCTGACATTTTAGAGGGGTGGGGAGGCAGAGAGGAAGAGAACAACTCCGCCCATGGATGGGGAATGCCGTTTAAAAATCCTTTACCCTGGAATTGTGTGTGTTTATTTGCATTCATAGCCTAATGGTTCTCTCCAAGCCTCTCTTCAATGTCTAATGAGAGCGCAGCCCAGTAATAACCACGGAGCAATACAAGAGTGAGTCAGCACGCGGACACCAGCCTGAAAGTCAAACCCATCCTGCCACAGGCCGAGACCAAAGCCGTAAACCAGTTAACTCCTGGTTTGCATCCCTGGGAAACCAACAGAGCTCAGCTTTGCATGCCTGTGCCCCCCAACGTGTCCTCCACACGTATTGAAATCTTGTGCGCCTGGGTCCAGCCTAGAGCTTCTGAATCCCTTGCTGCCTCGATTTGGGACCCTGCACTCACTACGAACAAGCAGATTTACAGCAACCTGTCAGTTAAAAATGAGCTTGTTCCCATAAGGCACCTTCCGCGTTCTTACGACAAAGGCTCATGCAGCCATGGAAAAACAAAAGGGAAAACTATGCTGCACTTTAAAAACTAACAAGCTGGTTTAATAGAAGATGAGCTTTCGTGGGCCAGACCCGCTTCCTCAGATCATATTCTGGAAGAGAATTGGCATGACCATATATACCAAGGAAACACAATGAAAAAAGTGAACACATTATTAAACTGACAAATCAGTTTTAGCACAGAAGGTGGGCCCTCCCTCTCCCTCACCCCACCTTCTGTGCTAACTCTGATTTGTCAGTTTAATGTGATCTGAGGAAGCGGGTCTGGCCCACGAAAGCTCATCACCTATTAAACCAGCTTGTTAGTCTTTCAAGTGCTGCATCGTTTTTCCTTTTGTTTTAGCAAGATCAGACTAACACGGTACCTCTCTATTACTATGCAGCCACGGAAGGCAGCTGAGCAACACATCAGCCCATTCTGACCATGACTGCAGACACACGAGGGCATTTCCTCACCAGACTCGAACCCAAGACCTTCCCTGCTCCTCTGACGAGAACAAGCTCAGCTCCCCAGATACATCACAATCACTTTCTTTCCTATCGCAATTTGTACTCAATCCTGGCAGTCGACTATAAATCGTTCCGACATGCTCCATGCTCTGCTGCTGGGAAGATGGCTGGCCTGGCCTGCGCAGCAATACGCAGCGTTGCCTGAGCACAGGGAGACCCATTTCCCTGTGCTGAATACGGGACACCTGACAAAACTGCTCATATTCAAGTGAGTTCAGTGGCAAGCAGCCCAGAACTGTGCAGCAGAAGTTTTCAACGTAACACCAAGTTGACTGAGCCTCCGTTAAAAAGAGACCCTGCCAAGCGGGATTCTTTTTGTCTTCTTGGCTTTAAGGCAGCAGGGTCCACACAGGAAGGGTGACTCCCCCACACACATCCCCCCACACTCAGGGGGAGAGGCCCCCCACACACTCGTCCATGCACTTCTCTCTCACGGGGAGGGGGTCCCAACCGACCCAATCCTCTCCACCCTCTATGCCGGTCTGAGCCCCAGGGAAGGACTAATCTCTCCTGGTACCTAGTGTGACATATTCCTGAGGCAACATGTTCTGGGAACACACAGCCCCCTCCTCCCCTGATCTCGGCCAGGATTCACACCAGGATGTGGCCGGCAGCAGCCTTTTGGCGGTGTGGGTGAGAAGGGACAGGAGCTGCTTCCAGCCGTGGGGCAGGATGGTGGGGCAGGTGAAGAGGGCGTTAAGCCCCTGCCTCAAGGTTTTAGACTGGATACAATTTCTGAACGACTGGGTGGTGATATTGGGTGAGCGTCATACTCCAGCTCTCTGCCAGCTCCCGCCTGCAGAGCTACAGTCCTGCCCACTGTCTGCCTCCCTCCCTCCCCAGGGCCTTCCTGTACATTTCCTTCAACAGCCTGAGAAAGCCTCCAACCTCCTGCTGCCCTACGAAGCAAAGCCCTCCCAGCCCCGGGCCAGTTCCCATTCTCTGCACACGACAAGGACCTTGCAGGAACGCCCAGGCAGGACTCCGCAGTGCAGAGCAGAACACTCTGGGCGCTCGGCGGCTGCCTTAGTGCCCCTTCCCACAGCGGCAATGCTCTCCTGTCTGAGAAACGCGCCTGGGTGTGTGGGCTGCACAGCTGCTCCCTAGGGGGTATGTGTGGACGAGGAGGAGGGAGTTCTTTCGCAAGAAGAGGAAAGAGGAAAAGTCATAGGTGCCCTCGTGGCCATTCCACCCATAGTAATCTCAGCCTACATGTGAGATAGCATCCATTCAGTGTGCTTGCTATCTGTTGAAAAAGCAGATCGCTTTTTCGATGCGCTTTGGTAGTGTGGACACACGCTTTCGGAAGAAGTTTTTTCACAAGATCTCTTCTGGAAAAGCTTCTTCCGAAAGAAGCCTGCAGTAGACATAGCCTGGCTGTGGAATTGAGTGGTTGGTAGTTTTTTACCTTCGGCACCCTTGCTTCTGAAGGCTCAGCCCAAAGCACACAAGAGAAAATTTGCAAATTTTACAAGGGTTAGAGAATACATTTACCCACTGCTGTAAGAAAATGCACGCAGAGAGATTCATAGAATCACAGAACCAGACAGGACCTCAAGAGGTCATCAAAGCCAGTCACCTGTCCTCTCAGCAGACCCAACACCATCTAGACCAGGGGTGGGCAATAATTAATTTTTTGCTGGGTGCCACTTCAGAAATTTTTTAAGTGGCCCTGGGCCGCACCAGAAGAGGCGGGGCCAGGATACTTCCCTGCTTCTCCACCCACAGACCATGATTGGTCTGGGGTGGGGGAGCACGTGAAGTCTTTGCCCCCCCCCCCCAAGATTCTCCCTAGGTGCCCATGCCCCTGGCAGTGGGAGGAGTCTTTGCACACTGCCCCTTCTGCCTCAGGCCAATCAGGGCTTGGGGGCGGGGGAGCATGCAAAGTCTCCTTCCACCCTGCCAGGAGCACGCAGAGCTTCTAAGCGCCGCACATTCCTGGCAGGGTGGAGGAAACTTCGTGAGCTTCCTCCCACCCCCAAACCCTAACTGGCCTGAGGGCGGGGGGAGCGGCAAGGCCTCCGTGGGCCGTATCAACCCACTTGGCAGGCCAGATCCGACCCATGGAGGCCCTTTTGCCCACCCCCTGATCTAGACCATCCCTGACAGGTACATGTTTAACCTGTTCTTGAATATCCTGCTGGAAAGGTTTAACAAGTGGGGTTCTGCAGGGGTCTGTTTTGGGACCGGCTCTGTTCAATATCTTCATCAACGATTTAGATATCGGCATAGAGAGTACGCTTATTAAGTTTGCAGATGATACCAAGCTGAGAGGGGCTGCAACTGCTTTGGAGGACAGGATCATAATTCGAAATGATCTGGACAAATTGGAAAAATAGTCTGAGGTAAACAGGATGCAGTTTAATAAGGACAAATGCAAAGTGCTCCACTTAGGAAGGAACAATCAGTTTCACACATACAGAATGGGAAGCGACTGTCTAGGAAGGAGTACGGCAGAAAGGGATCTGGGGTTATAGTGGACCACAATCTAAATATGAGTCAACAGTGTGACTCTGTTGCAAAAAACCCAACATGATTCTAGGATGCATTAACAGGAGTGTTGTGAGCAAGACACGAGAAGTCATTCTTCCACTCTACTCCGAGCTGATTAGGCCTCAGTTGGAGTATTGTGTCCAGTTCTGGGCACCACATTTCGAGAGAGATGTGGAGAAACTGGAGAGCAATTTTTCTCCCTCTTCCTTGTGACACCCTTTTAGATACTTGAAAACCGCTCTCATGTCCCCTCTCAGTCTTCTCCTTTCCAAACTAAACAAGACCAATTCTTTTAGTCTTCCACATGTTCTCTAGACCTTTCAGCATTTTTGTTGCTCTTCTCTGGCTTTTTTCCAATTTGTCCACATTTCTCCTAAATGTGGTGCCTAGAACTTTCCCTCTAAAAATGGGATGTCTGGTCATCCTAGCTAAGCAACTGTATACAGTTCCAATTCTGCTGCCTTTTGAGCATAGTTCCAAATCTAAACAGAATCCAAATACATCACTAAATGTAAGTATTACTGATTAGCCCATGCACGCAAATGTTAACCTGCATACTGAAATCTTGTTGTAGATACATAGACGACTATATGTTTAGTTAATTAACAGTATTAAACCTTTGCAACACAAAGTTATGCACATGTTCACATCATACTTATTAGGTCTGTAAAAATAAGTTGCATGTATGTCAGTATATTAAAAAAAACAGCAGCAAATTAAAAAAAACAGAGAAACTCATAGACTTTTTTCTTTGTATTAAGAAACATAAGTCTAACTTAATGCATCCCATTTATCACTGATAAAGGGCACAACTTCCTGGGCTATCTGCCACAGATATGTTTTGTGTAAATTATTAAAAAGGTGAATAGGTAGTAAAGCAGATAGCACTGAATTTAACAGATTTCTTAGCACTCCTGAGCCAAAAATTTGCTAAAGCTTTATAAACAAAGATAATGAGTTGTATAATTTATGCAAATTAACTAAAGCTGATGCATCTTCTAGAAATAACAAAGTGCAATATTTATTTGATGTGTTTTTTGGAGTAAAACATGTAATTGGAATTTTTACCAGCAGGTTCCTACTATTTTGTTTATTAATAGTTTCATTATAGAACACCAAAAACAGAAGGAAAAAATGTCACATTTACTGATCTTCTCTTCCTCTAAATATAATTTTTCTTTAGTTGAAGTATGGGAATTCATTCACAACTGAATCCACAAGTAAGAAATGACTATTGCTAGATTAAGTTACTTAAACTGACATATTGCATATATAAAACGTTTATGGATCTTGGGTGTTTAAAATCATCCATAGGTCTATATTAACACATTGTTTTAATTTCATAATAAAATCCTTAAGTAGTTACACTACATTTTTCTCCATATCGCTTCCACACAGATTGCTGGCACATAATCTGGGCTGTCAAAGGATCCTTGTTTTGTGTATGTTTGGTTTGGTTTGGTTTGGTTTTTATTCTCTGCAATGAGAATAATTTGATCAAAGGTACATTTACAAAAATATATGTGTTCCTATACTCAGAATGTATTAAATGGTCATATCAGCAATCAAACATGACAGTGCTCAACATTACTGTATTAATATTAAAAATACAAGGAAAGATCACTAAGCAAAATAGATTAAATGAATTTCCTGAAATATTCTGCCCCACAAACACTTTTTGCTGCTTAAATGTTTCTAAACAGCTGCTAGCCTGCCATACTATTTACCCTTCATTAAAATCAAAACACACTTTGAACTTAAACATATCAATATAAAAATGCCCATTCTTAATCTTTTTTCATAAACAACTGTGCAGCATAACATGCTGTTACAATACAAAAATTGCTCTGAATAAAAAAGAATCTTTGCTCTGTTTTAGTTACAAAAGTTCTCCTCTATCAGGAATAGATTAAGCGAGAGTGAAAATTTTTTAACCCACTATATAGTGCAAAGTCAACAGCTAGAATAAAGCATATAAAAAGAAAGAACAGAGAGCAATTTACTGGATTTATTTCATCTCATCTCCCTTAATCATGTAAAAACAAAACTAAAAAATGTCCTACATTCTGGTTTGTGTCCAACACAATGTGTGAACTAATTGAGTGTAAAAAACGTGGCTTTGCATTATATCAGTTAAAGTAAGTGTAACAATTGTTCTTTCTACCCTGGAGCTCTCTTTTATTTCTGTTTTTGTTATAACTCAGTCCATTCACAATATGTCATTGGAAGCACTATTTGCAAAAGGAACCATAAGAAACAGATTCTTTATTTCTTTGTGAATTCATTTTCATTTCCCTCCTTCTAAGGCTCCTTCCATTTACCAAGCGATTCCATCTGGAAGCCTCAAAGTAACAATTTTATAGACTTAAGTTGCTATCCATAAACGAAACAAACTTTTATCAGGTAGCCAGTATTTAGTTGTTAGAAACTGGATAGAAACTTTTTATAGGAGGCTGAAAAAAATGTGATGTTAGCATTGTACTGCATTGTCTTACTATCTCATACATTCCCTATGAACATTCTCTTATCTGTTTCGGAAAACAATTTAACGGTGCATTTCATCTACCGGGATTTACACCAAAAAGCTAGCAGCTAGGTCTGAATTCCTCAGCTTCATGGGGTTCAAGTCAGTAAAGCACTCAAACTTACACCTGGCATTAAGCAAAGAAGTGACCCTATCTTTTTTTAATCATGTGCTGAAAGTTACCTAAGTCCCATTAAGTGAGTAGCATTTAAGAATGTGTGCAATGGCTTTGCTGAACAGATACAGAGCATATGCATACTTAAAATGAAGCATGAGCGTAAGTCCTTTGCTAAAACCAGAGGAACTCATTGAGAAAGTCACCCGAGGCTTCAGAAGGATGGAAATGATCAACCCTCTTTTTTCTTACGCATGCCAAGCAAGAGTCATGCCACACACACCCTAGCCCACCAGCCCCGTCAGATTCCTGCTAGGAAGGGAAATTCTGTAAATATTGGCTGTGCCCAGCCTTTGCTAGCGCTTCTGCACCAAACACGTCTGAAGGTGGATGCACTGAACGGGCTGGCATTCAGTAATGCCTGCTAGCTACTGTCTCCTCAGACTCCAACGACCAAAAATAACTGATAACTGGGTGCATCTGGGCCATGGAGATGCCATAAGCTCTAGATCAATACTCCGAAAGGGACAAGTTTGTGAGAAATGTCCAACTTCATCTGTAAGACCTGCCCGGAGATTTTGAGTTCTGGTTAAGGCAGGCCAGAATATTTCTAAGAAAACTAAACAATAACGTAGACTCCTGCTATGTTATCTTTGGTCGCTTTGTATTTTCTCAGCGCATTGAGCATTATACAGAAACACACTGGAAACAAGGAGGATTTCAGTCTGCCCCACCAGGAAAACAAAACCAAGGACTTAAGATGTCTCGCAAATCCCAACCAAGAAATATCAATCCCCACCCGCTGTACCGTTAGCACGCAAGCCAGGAGCCTGTGGATTTCCTCATCTCCTTTTCTAGCCACATAGCTCTGGTTTCATTTAGTCTGATTCTAATCTTCCTTGCACTTGTGCAAAGCAGGAGGAACTCCACTGACGTCCTCAGAGCTGAACAATGGAAAGTCAGTGTAGGTGGAACCTGAATCAGGCCCAGTGCATTGCTGCATCCATCTACACGGGATGGAATCACAGGCAATAGCATACTTGCCGGCATTCTTCTCCAAGTGTTCCCATAGCGATGGCTTGCTAGATGAGGAAAAGATGACTCCCCTAGGACATAGCACTGTTCAATGTACACACTTTTGACCAAAATGCATTTTAAAAAGATTAAAAAACTACTCTGTAGAGTTTAAAATAATTAACTAAAGCTTTGCACATCTTGGTCAGGAACATTTCCCATGGTAGTTTGCTCAAACTAAAAACCTAGCAACACTTCACACACATTCCTCTTGGGGCTTTTACTCAGAGGACCCCAGCAGATTTAATAACCATCATAGGTCCCACTAACGATGACAGTAGTAAATACTGTTAAAATTCCCACTCAGAAATCATGCATATAAAAAATGATTCCCACGTCCACACGATCTTAGACTCCAAATAATAAGAAAGCTTTTATTGTTAAAAGTTATACGCTGAAAAACAAAATTTCATTACTAACATTTTAGACATGTTGCATATTTGCTGGAGGATAAAAAAGCAACCTTCCATGTGTATATTGCATATAGAAAAAAGTGTCACTGTGAATGGATGTTACTCTAAGTGAATACATTAGGAACCCACTGTAGAAGAGGAATTATTGATATGCATGTTCCCTTCATAACTGATTCTCAGGAGGCTCATTCCAGATTTAATAATAATCCATATTCTCCTTCAAACTTGCTCTTTGATTTCCCTAGCATGGCCGTACCTACGCAAATCAGTCAGATGCTGTAATGACCATAAGTTCAGTATCTCATACCCCACCTAGAATATTTAATAAAATAAATTCCAAATAATCAATTCATGAAGAGTCAACATTTGTATTTGTTTGTAATGAATGGCTGCCTATCACATCTATCATAGAAGATGGGTGTAAATTATGGCAGCAAAGATTAAAGTAACAGGCACTACTTTTCTTTTGCTGTCATGTAAATACTGAAACATGCAGAAATAATGTGTGTCCTCTTCATTGTAACTATCCCCAGGAGATTTTATTAAATGCAGTGTCCACGCTCCTTCCAAAACACTCCATGGTTAATAAACGCCCTTGCTACAGAGTTTCCCTAGGCCATGTAACACTTGCTATTTTAATCCTCTTTTCTATTTTGCTCTGCTCTAACTCATCTGCCGGGTGGATTATTTCTTACGGGGTGACCAGGATCTCCACTCTAGACAGGACACAAGGGATCGGCGAGTCCCTGTGCCGCTCACAGAGTGCCTGGCAGGCCATCCCCCATGCAGCGGGGAAGTGGTGGATAGAACATCTCAGACCAGCCAAGTTGTAGCCCAGCCACTGGGCAGATGCACCGAAATGCCAGGCTTGTGCAGGCTGTCTTGGAATCCCAGTTGGCTGTCCCACTCTAACCTTGCCCTGCCTCTCCTCGGTTTGGTGTCTGGGAGGTGTTCTTTGCCTCTCATTGGCTGGCCTCCAGTCAAACAGCCTCTAAGCGCTCCAGGGCAATTTCTATGGCTGCCTGGCGCCCTCCCCCACCCTGGCTGCCTCCCTGTACTAGAAGTGTAGTAAGCTTCCAGGGTGCTGTTGGTCTGACCAATTGTCTCGTTGGGCATTTTCCCCATTGGGCCAAACTGGCAGAGATACAGAAGGTTTTTCACCTTCCTTGGAGCCTTAGGCAGGCCCAGCTGCACTAGAGGGGAAAGAACGGAAGTTTGACCGTTGCACGACTGTAAATATTGGAGTGTTCGGTTTGCTGCAGTTGCCCTGCTATCCCTGCGGAGCACAGCTGGGAAGGCCTGGGTTGTGGGGTCGAGGAGAAAGAGAGACCTCAAGTTTTGCAAGCCCAAGGTCTCTCCCTCCCAAGGCAGAGCGGAAGGAGGGAGGGAGGGTTCAGAAGTGAAGAGGCCTGGCTCCCAGGTGCTAGTTCAATGGTGGGAACCTTGAAACCCTGCACTGGACCGCAGTAGGCGAGAAGGGGTGGGCACTGGCTTGCCTCCCAGTCGCTAAACTGAAGTTGCAGCCCATGTCTGAAAATCCATTCCCGTGCCTGCCTGTCATTCCCATGTGTCCTGACCCGTCCGACGCCAACGTCAGACCCTAACGAGTGCATGCACTGACGTGCGCGTCACGCCCACTGCCCTCCTCGAGAGGAGCAGCAGCCTGTGCCATGGAGGGGCTCTGGGATGAGCTCACTGACACCTCATACTATGCTGTCAGCACATCTGAAAGCGCAAGAACAACCTCCAAAGGCGTGGCGAGGGAAACGTTCATCCCCGGTGAATCACAGCAGAGAGCGGCCACTGCAGCTCTGAGCCAGGTTGGGAGCATGTGCAAGGGTAAAAATCAGATCAAAGTTAAACCAAGAGAAGAAAAAAATAAAATGGGGTTTAAAAACCCAACCAGCACCTAATAGTAATCACCCAGAATAAGTTCATGCAAAGCCTATTGCTTCTCCGGGGTAGGTTGAATACTTTTTGTTTGCAACGCCGTGTGCATGTGGGCACACACATTTGTATGTGCATATTAGTATCAAAAGTCTTTTGCTTTCACCTTCTTTTTCTCCCACCTGGTCCTACTCTATTTTGCTGGAATACATTAAGCAACCTGACCAACCTAAGCAGTTTGCAAACTACACAGCGCTTCTCTGAGGCTGAGTAAAACTCACGTAAATTAAAGTGAATTGGATCAGACTATCTTAGAAATCGTTGCTGAGATCAGTGTTGCTTGAACGTGCGATCTTAGAAGTTGGTTTGCCCCCAGGAATAAATTGTACCAACAATAGCAGTGAACTGAAAGATGTAAAAACAATCTGTAGTTTAAGACCAATTGAGAGACTGTTTTACATAATGCAGAAAAAGCCCATTTGGTCACTTACTAAGAGAAAAAAGATATCTTGTTCTTAACATGTATTCCCAGCTTCCAAGCGGTGCTAATAAATGATGCTATTATCACCAAGGTTATACAGCCTGTGTAATGTGTACACTGAATGTTTGGACCCAAATGCTATGAAAGCCTTTTGTGAATGTTGATAGTGATGTTTCAGAGTTTATATAGAAGTTGAATACTCTAAAATTTACATACATGTCCTTGTGGGCTAATCTGTAATAATGTTAAGGGACTGTTAGGATAGTAATTAAATACAAGTTCTGCATACAAAATTGGAATTCTGCAGCTCTCTCCCCACAAGGGAGCTTCTCTCTTAATAAAACCCAAATCAAGTTTTTAAAAAGGAAATCACAAAATTCAACATATTGTAATACATCTTGTCATCCAGGGTGGATAACGGTCCTCTCTTCATATAGGAAGGGACCCATCAAATCTCAAACTATCAAGCTCAAACTAGGGTGACTGTCTTTGATGGGAAGCCCCCAATAAGCATGAGGTGCTGTTGCCTTGGCGATTCAGTAGTGGCACCGTTCTCTCTTAGGCCATGTCTACACTAAATAGATCACTGCTATGGTGATCAATCTTCCAGAGTTTGGTCTAGCGCAGCGATTCTCAAACTTTTTGGGCTCCGGAGCCCTTTACATGAGTAAAAATTTATGCGGAGCCCCAGCGGTCCACTGATTATATGTGTTGTACCTATCGATGTTTCCAGTTTGTCAACCTCGTGGAGCCCCTGGAGATGTCTCCTGGAGCCCTTGGGCTCCGCGGAGCACAGTTTGAGAAACACTAGTCTAGTGAGTCTAGCTCAGACTCACCAAATCAAACTCAGAGGGTGCCCCCACTGACTGCTGGTACTCCAGCTTGTGTGAGGAGTAAGGGAAGCTGGAGGGAGCATTTGCTTCCATCTTGCCTCCCACTGTGGGGACGGTGGGGAAACGTGAAACAAGGTACAATGACTGCGGCTGCGTAATTAGCGTAGCTGGAGTTGTGTATGTTCATTTGACCTTCTCTCTGAGTGTACACCCGGCCTTAGTCAGCCTGGCATTTCGAGGGCACACCGAAGCTGGACTATCTTTCAGATGAAACGTTACCCTGAATTTCTGAAAATGTTTGACAGTAAATAAATCCCACTGAACTTTTCGTAAGACTCGGGAGTTAATGGCATTATCGTGGCAAAACTTCAACTTGAGTAATTACATTCTGCTTTCCTATATACTTGTCCCCGTCCTTTCCCCCCACCCAAGAAGTTTCAACTGCATTTAGTGTTGCTCTTTTATTGTTCTAAAAAGCTGACTAGCACTATTGTAAACTGTTTAACAGTTGCTCCCATCAACCCTGAGGTGGCTGTGTTTCAGTAGTGAGTAAAATGATTACTATATATCCCTTACCTACTTCACAAGTACATTGTTCAGCTAATTAATTACTGGAAAGTGTTTTGAGAGCTCAGATGAACAGAGCTGGTCGAATGCAAAGGAATATTATTAGCAAACTCTTGCTACACAGAGAATTGGCTTTTTTTTTCCATAGTCATAACTTCCACGGCATTTCAAATACCTAAATGTGTATGTAAGGGCAGGAGAAAGGATTCATTCCTGGTTACAGTTGGATGGGGGACAGGGGATATGAGGTTAATATACTGACCAATCATCTCTGCAGACATGGGTTCAAATTGACTAAGGTCACAAATAAAAATGCATTTGGTTGGTTCTCCCAAGCCCCCATGGGCCATGGGGCAGTGAGCTCAGGCAATTCCAGGATTTCTATTTATTTTTCCTGGTGGATTTCTCCATTGATTCTACTTCCCTTGTTTTGGGGGCCACAATGTTAGAACAAGAGGAAGCTTGCTCCCTTAGGCAGCTGTCTACGTTATCATGTCTCATTTCCAGAGATCCCTATTCAGCAGAGGTACCAACATGGAAAGCAGCTTTACAGCATAATGCAACCTCCGCATCCCAAAATAGATTTTCAACTTCTGTTCCTGTTTAATGTTACTATTCTGTGCTGGACTGCCGCACAGCTCCATCATCCGTTATCTAGACAACGTGCATCATCGAGGTCTGGCTACCCAACCAACTCTGCTGTATAATGGCCAAGAAAACAAAAGAGCCAGACCGAAAACATCAAGCTCTCCTTGAAGGAAAGCACTTTGATCCCCTGTCCTGCTAATCTGGCTGGAACAATACATGTTAGAAATGGAACAGACACACTAGGTCATCTAGTCCATCGCCCTGTCAATACAGAATCTGTTTCTATTGTCCATTTACAGGTATTTTGTCCAGTCTCATTTTTAAAGTTCCAAACTACAAGGCTTCCACTCCATCCTTTGACAAACAATTCCGGAGAGTAAAACCTCTCGACAGATTATTTCCTTTGTATCAGCTCCAGCTCTGCACAGCTCCAAAACACATGCTTAATTGTAAGCATGTAAGTAATCCCATATCTTCAGCAAAACACTTTGCTGCAAGTTTGAATGCCATTGAGCCATGGAAGGCAATGGAATTGTAAGGACATAATTAAATGCTGAACAAGGATGGAATTATTCTCCTGCTTAACTGTTTGCCTGAATCAGGGCCACTCCGTCTCAATTTTCCTTTTGTTAATTTCATCCCATTTCCCTCGCCATAGCCACTCTCATCAGCTCTTTTTTTCCACTCTTCCCATATTTGGAGCGCTGAGTCTGCAGGTCCCATAACTACAGCTGCAGATTTCTAGGCCTCATTGAGCTAGACAGAAAGGTCACGCCCCAGAGAAGCACTTCCCTAGCGTCGGGATGTCCACTGAGATTCAGAAATGCAGGTCTCTTCTGGACCCCGCAGTACTCACTGCATTGCCAGGGTCTTCCTCTCTGCTCACTTTCCCCATTTGTCCTCCCTTTGCCTTTCATCCTATTAGCAGATTAGAAGACAGAAGAATTCCCAGTTATTAGGCGACAGCTTCCTGAATTACTGTGCCCACATAACCTCATCCTTTTTAGCAAGTCTACTCTGCGTTCAGGTGGATGTACAATTTATAGACAGTGAGATAAATTCATGCACAAGGAAGGGTAAATATATTAACTGAACCAACCATCTGTAAATTCAGAGTAGTGTCAGTCGGGAAGTATGCTATTGCTATTTAAACACACTACTTATTATTTATTAGTTAATTTTTTTAATTATGAGAATTAATTAGCAACATATCACCAGGGATCCTAACTAATTAGAAATTCAAGAAGGAATATGGATTTAGATCTTGAAAAGGGATATTTAACGAAAGACCAAGTGAACTTTTCACTGTTGATTTGACCAAAATTTTCTAGAGAACAGTGCATCAGTTTAACCAAGAAAGTAACATGAAGAAACAGTAACCATTGATGCCAACCTAGACAGCTTTTGGAATAAGGATCTCATGGATCTATTCAACATCACCCTGACATACAAGAGAAGGAATTGATCAAGTTTCATTACATTTTCTAGCTTTACTGAAGTTGCTTTTCCTGTACCCTCTACATGCATCAGATTCTCCTCTACTGTGTTAACACACACACTTAAAAAAAGCAATTGAGCTAAACTGATTTCAAAATAACTTTTTAACCAAAAGCAAAACTGAGCACAGCACAAAGCATGCTAAAGTAATTCATAATAAAAAGATACTACATGTAAGACCTTCTTTAAGAATTTGCCTGGCCAGTAATTTCATTGACAATTTTGTTTTGTCTTTTTGCCTATTAACTGCCATTTTTAAAACTTGACTTGGACAATACCAGTGTTCTTGGCTGCCTTCTTTGTCAGTATTTTTCTATCAGCTACAAGTACGATATCTATTTATCTTCTGGCTGCAAGCAGAGTTGAACCGATCTGGCAGTGCCACAAGGCAGACAGTTATTTCATGCCCTGTTAATTCCTAATGTGGTAACTATAATACCATCCCAACTTTAGAATGAGCCTTTTTAAGTCTGTTATATAAGTGTCCAAGTAAAGAACATCACGTCCAAATAGAATGAGACAGACACACAGGACCACAGCTCCATGTCCAAAACAACAAAAGGTGTTGAGTTAAACTAGCAATTAATCGAGAACTTTAGACAATAGTTAATTCACCATGAAAAGGATGATGAATTTTGTCTACATGGTTCAGAATTCAAATTGATGTCTGTCTCTGAGATTTAAGCTTGCGAGCCAAGCAACCTAGTGGGAAGTAACAAGATACCCTGGGAGAGGTAAGTTAGGGAGTGATTGAGGGGGTTTCAGGGCTTGGGCTGAATGATGTGGGCACGTCCCATAGCCACAGGCAAATACAGTACCCATCACTTGCGAGCAGAGGGCTTGCAGATGATTTCACAGTCCTTTGGAATGAAGGTGATTTTCCAAGTACAGGATGAGCATAGAGTCAGGCCTCTGCCATAAAGAAGGGGAGGCAGAAGGACTGGATTCAAATAGGTAGCAATTGGCCTATCTTCCCTACTTAGTGTAACAATTTTTTTTGGCGGGTGGGGAGGAGGCTACTACATCAGGAAAACATGAAGAACTTGGTTAAAATCACATAGGTGTTGGGAGCCTCAAAGGCTCACAAAACTGAGCCCATCAAATGGCAAAATCATAGCAACATTGCTACTTCATCCTACACGCTTAATAGAAAAGCCCTCCTCTCCCTTAATTAGCCCAGGACAATAAACCATACCGCCCTATGCAATAATGCTGCAAGCTGCATAGAGCCAACATGTAAATGTGCAGCCCAGCACGCAGGAGCAGAGGAGAAGGCTAATAGGCTTGTATCAAGATCGGTATCTCCTGTGATTAAAGACGTTGTTCTGTATCTTATTAAAGAACTGATTAGCTCACCTCTGCAGTAGTACAAGGTCTACATTTAGGCATCTGAGTAGAAAAAATGGTAGTAATTAAATTGGAGTGAGTTCAGTGGAGGGCAACAAAAATGATAAGCAAAAGAGGAGCAAATATGTCAGAAACACTGGCAAGGTTTGGATCTTGAGAAAGAGGATCCTGACAAACACTTTACAACAGCTAAGGGTTATGAGAACTGAAGCATGAAAATCCACGTCATGTGCTTTACTGGCCAGAATTAAGGCCACAGGAGAAGATTGTAAAACCTGATTCTGCCACATGTAGTAGGGTAAGTCGTACAGGCTGAACTTCCCTCAACCAGGACTCTCCGGTCCAGCAAGACCGCGAATGTTCCTGGACCAGAGAGCCCAATGGCAGGGAGGTTTGGCGACACAGCTGGGAGCCCCACGGCAGCAGAGGCTGGCAGTAGGGGGCAGCGTGGGGGGGGCAGACTGCGGTATAGCTGGGAACCTCGCAGGAGGGGAGGACAGGGTCCGGCAAACCAGGCAGGCAGCACTGCCAGCTGGAGGCAGGGGGCTGGAAGCGAAGCTGGTGGCAGGAGGGGCGGCGGGCTGGGAAACCAGTAGCAGGAGACCTCCTGGCTAATTCCCTGGTTTAAGACCAGGCCAGGTCCCGAGGGTGCCAGAGCACGGAGGTCCAGCCTGTCTGGCACAGCACATGCAGCCCAGCGGGTGCAGGAGGGACCCAGATTCATAGTGCGCCCCATCATGGTGTTCCACACAGGCGCTTCCCCAGACAGAGCAGCCAGGAGCTAAGCCCCTCGGCAACCTGAGGGCCCTGGTGGAAGCAGCAGCAGCAAGCAGTGGGCATCCCTGCAGTGCCACAAGAGCCCAGCTAAGGGGCCCTAGGGCATCCCATACAAATGGCTCTCACCTCCCAGGGGGCAGGCCCGCAGCCTTTGGGGAAATGCCTGGGAATGGGGGTTCCCCCGTCGCCAAGGCCATAGGACGGTCTGGCCCAGGGAAAGCAGTCAGCGCTCAGACCATCACGCCCCAGAGGCAGGGAAGTCGGCAGATCATGGACCTTGAGGGCTATTGGCCGGGTGCTCAGTCCCCAGCGAACGCTGCCCTAAGACAAGTCTCAAGGCTGGTGTCTCTCCCAGGTAGTTACGCCTGCCACTGGGTAGATGCATCAGATACCAGCCCGCACAGCATCCCCACTCAGCTCAGCCCAGGCCCCATGGCGCCAGGGCACAGAATTTGGCAGTTTTTCAAGATCCCATGGAATTCAGCATTTCTGCGGCGGAGCCCACCGCTCCGTTGCAGTCTGGTGCCAAGCCCCCTAGTTCCATCTCCCCGTGCTGCCTCCTACTCTCCAGCTTTCCCCACTGTGGGTGTGGGCGGCTTTGCAATGCAGGCTCCTGGCGCTGTTTCCCCAGGGGTCATGGAGCCACAGCTGGGGTGCAGATTGTACATTGGACAAACATCTCAGACACTTCGCCAAAGGATCAATGCCCACAAAACAGATATTAGACAGGATCACAAAGAAAAAACAGTTTCTTGCCATTTCAACCAGAAAGGACACTGTCTCAACGACTTAATTACCTGCATCCTGCTTCAGAAGCCTTTTAAATCTGCACTTGAAAGGGAATCCTCTGAACTGTCATTCACGCTAAAATTCGACACTCTACGCGTCGGTCTCAACAAAGACGCTAACTATCTTACCCATTACAAAGATAGCTTCCCCAATTATCACCTCTAATACCATTAGCTCACAGACATTTACCTTTCCCCACCTCTAATACCATTAGCTCACAGACATTTACCTTCCCCCTCCCCGCATCCCCCTTCTGTTCTGAAATGTGATTTGTCCTTTTCATATGTGTTCATTTTTTTAATTGTATCCTTTGGTATATATGGTTGTGACTATTTTCTTCCACTATTTGATCTGAGGAAGTGGGTCTGGCCCACGAAAGCTCATCATCTAATAAACCATCTTGTTAGTCTTTAAAGTGCTACATAGTCCTGTATTTTGTTCCAGGAAATGAAGATGGTCTTGCTAATGATCTGAGCAGCGTTGCCAACTCCAACTGAAGCTATTCCAGATTTTTTCCCCCAACATGAGATAACGCCCTTTTCTTAAACTAACCCATTAAAATCTCCAGGGTTGCTTTCATCCACCAGGACACGGATGTCGACTCCAGGAGACTCCAGGCCAATCCTGCAGGGTTGTCAACTACAGATCTGAGAAGAAACCAACCCACCCTCCAAAATAATCTCTACTGATGATAGACAAGGCTATCTGGTTTCCTGACTTGAGCATGAAGAGGAAACGTACTGCAGCAACAGGCCTCCCACAAGGTACATCTCTGATTTACAGATAAAATATGCCCAAGCAGCTAGCAAATGAATTCCTACACCTAGACTGTTTGATGCAGAAGCAGACTTATTTGACGTGATTAATAGAGTTCAATATACAACTACATAAAGCATTACAATAGACTATTGGTACGTTCAACTTAGAAAAAGCATCATGCATCAGCGGGAAGCCTCCGATGAAATCTGCTTAATCATGTGAGCCCTGGCATTTGAGGTGACATTTTTAGCAGTCAGGATTCCCAAAGGGAGTCATGATTAAATGGCTGCAGGTCTAGAGAGTCTTCTGTTTGGGTACGAAGCAGGGACCTAAAGAACATCCCACTTGGACTGGGCTGGCTTCCGGGAGAAGGATTTTCATCCCTTATGGGTGAAGCTACTCTTCATTACTGAAGCAATGTGCAACTTTATGAACTTGAAAGATTAATTTGATTCTGAATCTCCCTCATGGTATCAGATGTCGCTCACAGCATGAAAAAGACTGCTCCATCCCTGCCTATCCTGGGCCATGCCCGCCTATCCTGCGCCATCCCCGCCTATCCTGGGCCATCCCCGCCTATCCTGGGCCATCCCCGCCTATCCTGGGCAGGCCACTGACAGGGGGACAAAAGGGACAACTGTCCCAGGGCATGGTGATACAAAAGGGCCCAGGGCTCCTGGCCGCTGCCATTGCTACTGCGGCACACTGCTCTGGGCGGTGCTGAGGGCTGGCTGGGGAAGGGCACTGCTCTCTGGGCAGCGCTGAGGGCGCCTGTGCTCTATTCATCTACACTTTTTCTCAATGATGTGACTAGCAATGCCCACCACTAGAGGTGCCAAAATGCACCAGTGTCTGTGGTGAACTGTACTCTCAAGTCTGCATTTACTTCCACTACGAATGCTGCACCTCAATACAAAGTCTGAACTATTTCTGGTTGCGTGCTACTTCAAAATGTTCCTCAGTCACTCAAGATGGAGGCATTCAAGTGCTTTCTTAACATCTGTAAAGTTGACAGTCGTTCTTGCCAGTTAGTGTCCTTTAATATTCGTAGGGTGAAAATGTGGTCAACATATGGTCTTCTCAATTGAAACTTACCATGTTCTTTCTTTAACTTTGCCTCAGCTACGTCCTTCATTCTGCTTAGCCTATCGCTGAAAGGAGGGTAACCACCTTATTAGCTGTTGCAAATGGCTTTTGGTCACCTTTCTTTGGTGTTCTGACCAGAATGCTATTTTCTTTTGGACTGGAGGCTTTTCCTATGCCCATATTTGTGGAAGAGTTCAATGATTTTATTGATGGTGTAATCATTGCAAGCTTTCAGCACTTCCCTCGTGGTTTCATCTTCACCTGCAGGTTTCCCAAGATTTAACTTGTCACTTCTATGTTTGTGATGTTATCATTAGAACTGAGTGAATAATGATTTTTCTGATTCAGGGGTCATACTTAAATATCCTCCCACTTACTACTTCTATCCAAAACCCCAGACAACAAATAGTTTGATTCAGACATAAACCAGGTTATTTCAAAAATTTTAATCAACTAAAAACATCATTTCCAATCAACACAACTTTTCAGAATGAAAAGTTTCAGTTTTATTCATTCTGAGTTGATCTAAATGTTGTCAAGTTGAAACAGTTTTTAAGTTTAATTTCCTACTGTTCTCAAATGTTTTTCAATCCTTTTTGTGTTTTATTCTTTAAAGCTGGTGAAATCTGAACTCAAAATAAAGTGTTTCAAAATCAAAAGTCTAAATGAAACATTTCAAGATTTTCTAAATGTAGTTTTTCAAAGCCAAGTCAAAATGAAATGTTCTGAACTGGTCAAAACAAAACATTATAACACCCAAACTGGAAAAACATTTTGGAAGCACCAAGAAGTGCCTTTTTGGATTAAAAAAAAAGATCAATTGAAAACAATCTGCCAAACTTTAGTTGTGTTCTCTAACTGCAGGCGTTCCATTTCTTAGTCAAAGCCAACGTTTTGATAGTTCTCTGCACTTCTTGAAAGTGCTCAACCTGTTACTCTCTTTTTCTGTTGCTAAACTCTTTCCTTATTTATCCTTCACAGACCTTCCACCTGGCACAAACCTGTGGATCAGGACATTATTGAACTGATAGAGTGTTTTACTAGCAGCAGCCTCTTGAGCTTCTTTGGCATTCCTAGCCATGTGCTTCTGTTTGTTTCTTCACACACTCCTTTCTATTGCTCTGTTTCTCTTGTATAGATTTTTTGCTGCTTCCTTTCTCTGGACATGTTTTTGAAGAATTTGCTTTGGCTCGTTTCCTTTCACTCACATAGCTCCACATGTCTTCTGCAGTCTATAGGGCTACGCTACTTGCTTGACTATAGAGATATTTTCTTATAGATTTCTTCTTTCCTTATGGCTTGATTATATGGTTATTATAGTAGGTTATAATCTACTACACATTTGAGAGAGTTTGTGTATCTACCTGTCTGCCCATCCATTCAAGAACTTCTCCTAAGCGGTAAGAGCTAGAACCACCAAATTTGATAGGCAGCTTCCTCTTTTTTTAACTTAAAGCAAGGTCAGGTATTGGTTGTGCCCGGATACTGGAATGTGCCTGGAATACGACTGCTTCTCATAAAACGCAAAGGGAGGGGTCTGTTAGCAGGCACAGTGATGTTGTACAATGACCTCTGGGGGAAGCACACCAGTAAGAGAGTGGCCAACTGAGGGTGGGGCTCTGAATGTTGCTGGCCACCATCCATGGGTAAGGTTCCCATGCTGGTGAGCTGCTGGCTGGGCAACGCAGTCCACGCCATCCCAGGAGAGCCACTGGCTGGGCACCATGCTCCTGCTGCCCTAGGGATCTGGCAGCTGGGCAGCTCGGTGGCCACACTCCCAGCCCCAAACCCACACACTCTAATCACCTGCACTGAGCCTCCGTCCCTTCCCCCCGCTCCCCATGCAACACTGAGTTCTTGTGGTGGATGACAAGATAGCAGTGCCTGAAATCTGTTCTTTGGTTCAATCTGAAATTATTATGGTCACATCTTGTCTATTGGTCTTTTACCGTGAATTAAAAAAAAGGGGGGAGGCTGCTTTTCCTCAGCTTGATCTTCAGTGTTAGCCCACATACATGGCGTTCACTTCTGACGCATGCTCCTCTGGCGGTATGCCCGCACACCGAACAGCTGACCTAAACTTCCTTCCCGCACACAGATGGCCGATCCGGTTCCTAGTCACTCGTGGAATTCCAAAACATGCTCTGGATCTCGTTGGACAGTAAGGGCGTTGCACCAGTTCTGAGCCCTAACACCACGCCCATTTCCACGAGTCTTTCACCATTTTGGGAATCAAAGCTCTGTTTGCCCAGTGCCTGGTTTACTGTATATGAAACATCTTTCCCCTGCTCTTCTATCCAAACTTATTAGCCATCCAGACCCATCCCAGTGACCTCTGGCTCATCCCTTATCCCACGTGAGGGACAAAGGGCTCGCTCTGGTTAGCATATCAGAAAGACGATTGAGAGCTGACTTAACCACAGCTAGATAGAAAATATTGCTACTAATGAGTCCTCAGTCTAGCAGAGAAAGGCAGAGCGAGAACAATGGTCAGAAGCTGAGGCAAGACACACTCAAATTAAAACTCAGCTCTACTTTTTAAGAGTGAGGCTCATTAACCTTTAGAACAAAGCTCCGAGGGAACTGGCAGATTCTCCATTTCTTATCCTTTCACATTAAGGCTGGATGCCTGTCTGGAGGCTATTCTTTAGTTAAAGCAGGGGTCTCAAACTCACGGCCCATGGGCCAGCTTCACCCCGAGCAGTTTCACAATCTGGCCTAGGAGTCCTCTGAGGCCTGGAGCGGAGGGGGGAGATATGTCCGTACCTGTCCCCTAAGCCCCACCCCTTCCCACCCAATCCTCTCCCCACTCATTGCGCCTCTTTCCCCAAAGCTCCGCCCACAAGGGATGCAGCCTTGGGACTTACTGGGGGGGCTTGGCATGAGGCAGCATCAGGGATCGGGTCCTCCTCACTCCCTCCAGCTCCACTTCCCCAAGGCCCCCACCCCTGCAGTGAGTAGGGTTGCCAGGTGGTTTAACCAAAAAAACCGAAAAAAAAAAAAAACCAAACCCAACAACAACAAAACCACTGGGGAAAAAATTCTGTTGAGGAAAAAAAAAGGGGGATACCAAAGTTGTTGAGGAAGAAAAAAGGACCCAGAGAGTTGTTAAGCAAAAAAAATTAAAAAGTTAAAAATTTTTAAAAAGCAGCGTGGCCCCTTTAAGAAATGCTTTTGAGGCTTTTTGGCCCTAACAGGCTGCTGGCTGCTACTCGCCATCTTGTCTCCCTGCTCTGGGCCGGACAGCTCCCCTGCAGAACCCAGTAAGCACCCAGGATTTTCACCTCCTGGCCGGGAAAAAATCAGAAATTATCGGACTGTCCGGTTCAATACTGGACACCTGGCAACCCTAGCCATGAGCGCAGGGTCCCAAACCTGCTTTGGCCTCACGCCAGGCCCCCCAGCAGTCCCTGAGGGGTGGGGTGCAATGGGGGGAGGGGTAGGGACAGGGGGATAGGTACGGACACACACACACACATGCTGGGCTGCAGGGACTCAGATCAAAGTAGATGACCTAAGAGTCTCTTCTGGCCTTAAAACGCTATAATTACGCATCAGCTGAAGTAGGCACTTCTCACATAACATAAATAATCATGGCATCACGTTGAGTTTGTTTTCAAAAATGGCTGAAGCCACATTGCTATCTACAGTCACAAGTGTCCTCATCAGAATGGTCACCGTTCTGTAGGAGGGCTTCCTGGTCCTCTGCATTTTAATGTTCGCTGCAGTCAATTAAATCAAGCTGTGAAAAACCTGAGCAAAGAGTTTACAGAAGTTCTAGGATGCTAACTTTTCTCTGCTCATCATAATAAAAATATTGGTGTTAGACATTAAAATTATAGCGGAAAGTTGTATCTCTGGTGTAACATAACAAAACCCATTGGATGCTAGTTTAAACATAATAAACTCAATAATATGCAAAATGTAATAATGACAAAGTGCCTAATCCACTGAACTCAAGTGGTCTTATCAACGGAATAAACAGTAAACTCTGCAACACCGAACCAGAGACAGAAAAAGTATCTGGGCTCCAATTTTCCTGTCCCAAGTCATTCTTAAAGTAGCTCTCAGGGCTCAGTTAAAGCAAGAGCTGGTGGGTGGCACTGCCACCATGCAGCTGATACTCAGCTGTATTTCTTTGTGTCATCACACACAGCTGGTGCCATTTTTTTAAACTTTCCCGGATGCCAGATGGGTTTGGATGGCATCAAGTCGTCTGATGCTCAGTCTGGAGAACACAGAGATGGTCCTAGTTAGGGTCCCAATTCAGCCAACTATTTAAGTATGTGCTTAGCTCTGCCCACACGAATGACATTAACTGACTTACTCACATGCTTGATGTTAAGCAAATATTGACGTGTCAGGGCTCACTGGTGTAACAATTAAAGGAAATGTTCCCGGTGAAGTTCTGCCCATTTGTTACTAAACTTTTTTTGCTTCTAGAGAACCAGATAGTTATAGCGGTCAGAAGTTCTTTTAAGGTGCACTTGGCACAAAGAGTGTGGCCATTCCTTGCCATGGTTCTCTGGGCCTCTGTCACCTTTCGATGAGATGATTGCAATACACTGGATTTGGGAGTTCATACAGATTTAGCATTGTTCTGTATGCTGTCATACCGAGTAAACACCACTGCCAATCGGTCTAGGGCCATGCGTCTAGGGCCATGCGCATACACGCACAATTCTCTAGGCCAGTTGCTTTGCTAGATTGGAGTTTTCCTTGACGCCTGTTAAGCCCTTTCCTCATTTTGCTCTCAAGTATGGAGTGAACCTGTCTTCTGTGTTTTGGTGGCCTTAATGATGCAAAGCAAATAATTGGTGGCAGAGGCGCGAGTATTTGGGCAGTCGGGGCACTCTTCCCATGCAGGAAAACTAGAAAATAAAATAGAATTTAAATAAATGTGTCTTTTCTCCACTTCCCCATTTCAAACTATTAATGTGGTTGACGAGCTTTTCCTGATGCAAGATTTAAGAAGCAGCACCTGCTCCCAGGAGTCCCTGTGTTGTGCCAACATGCGTATTCTAACTGGGATTTCCAAGCTGTATCATCATTAGGACTTGGAACAGCAGACAATAGGAGGCACTTTCAAACTACGCTTTGAATTAAGGTCCAATCCTGCTCCTGTGGAAACCAACAGAAATTCCACGCCCCTTCCCAAGCGGGGGCGATCAGGTGCTTTGTGTAAAATCAGGGCACATTACAGCGCCATACCAGAAATTCTGAATGATGGTCACCAAGTAGTAAATGCATCACGTACATGTGAAGGTGCCATTTCTAAAGGAGACATGACATGCAAATGCTTAGCAAAGCCTCAGATGGCAGTGGGCCTTTGTGATTAACTGCTGCAAAAAAAATGGGCATCCTTGGGCGGGGGGAGAAGCATTTTCCAACCCTTCAGTATCTTCAGCAACACTCTCCTGAAACCTTCTGACTCCTTAACGATAGAATGGGCAAAATTCTGATGAAGTGAAGCTGCATTTAGATTTTACTGAAAACCAGAATACTGATTTGTATAAGGGAAACCAAGAATTCAGGAAATATAAAGATAGTATTGGCAACTTTACATTGACAAGAGCAACGAATGGAGGCACTGGTCTTCCAATGCTCCTTCTGCTGAAAAGCAACCTCTTTGTTATCCTACCTCCACTCCCTGGACCTTCAATTTCATGTGATCTTCTCTGGTGGTTTTCCCATCTTTCCTTTTTTTCCAGCAATATCCATCTTTCCTATATTTCACCTTCTTCCTGTTGTACAGGATCATAGAACCATTCTGTGGTCTGAAAACAAGAAACGGATGAATTACATAAAGAAACACACTAGAAAAATTTATGGTAAACAATATTAAGACCATTAAAAGTCTCTACAGAGAAGCAATATTCTGTTTGGCTTAACAATTTTTCACCTTTGATTGCTGCTTGCCAGATTACCTATGTTTATGGCCTGCAAAAATTTACTTGGGATTTTTGTACGTAGTGAATTAAATGTGGCAATGATAGTTCTGGGAAAAGATCCCATTAATAGTGTCACTGTCTGACCATGACACATTTCCCTTAGTCTGAGCTATGCTCTAAAAATAGAAGAAAAAGAAAGTGAAAGAGAAAGGATGCTGGTTATTTTATGGTACACACTCTCTCATTTATTTTTAAACTTCTACCACCTCTTTTAATCCATCATCCAGGATTAGGTAATAAGTAGGTTTAACAGCAGTTGAATGAATATGTGAGCAAAAAATAAATAGGAAAGGCGTTCATTTCTCCCAGAATACATGGTATTCACTGCATGCACTTTAGATCAATGCTTGGGCTAAAATAGCTCTTTCTTTTTTGTTCATCATCTTAACTTCAAAGCTTCCTGACCACATTTTCCACTTAGGAATCATCTATTGAAGTCCTGAGATATCAATAGATAAGCACAGAGATCCATCCAATACACAGTAGTTAATATCTCTTTGGTGCACTGCAATAGTTCATTGAAATGTTTCATCATATGCTAAATGGGTATAACAGAAATGCCATTTTTCTGTAACACAAAAAAATCCACTAAAAAGACACCATGCATCACATGCAGACATCAGTAATATAGATGGCTGCAAAAATTTACAGTGGTACATTAGTCACAGTAATTTGGCTTTGGAACACCAGGAACAGAAAGAAATACAACATTAGCAGCAGCAGCAATAAACAAATTTCACAGAAAAGCTTTTGCTGGCGTCATTTGATAAAGTAAAAACTCCTGGACTTGCATAAACAAAACAAATTAACATACAGAAACCTTTGAGGAAAAAAACTACACAATATATTTCACACCAATTTCTACAGGATTCAATTTTTTAAAATTTTATTTTGAAAAAAAAATTTCTTTCTGGGCACCTTTATTTTCAGAAGGACCAAAAAAATATTTGACACTAGCAAATGCTACTAAACATTTTCAGTGCCAGCAGAGAGTTTCAATATAGTTCCCAGCCAAAAAAGCTCTTTAAACAAGCCAAATTAAGTGATCTGTTTCATACAATACTGGCTTGTGGTTTCAAAGCCACACCAGAGGTGGGAGAAAAAAGCAATACTTACACCAGCTGGAAAAACATCTCTACCCCACACATACTTGCATGCCTCAAACATCAGTCATTCCAACATCATAAGCAGAAGGATATAATTTTACTCAGATTTTCATACTCCATTTTCTGTAAAAATGCAAGGTGACACTCCTTGAAAGTGGTTACATGTAACAACATTTTATTACACAGGAAAAATGCAGGAACAAAACAATGCCTGTTGTAAATGGTGTCAATAGTAACTCACACCAACACTGTGCAAAATACTCAGTTCAATTCAGGTCATCACTGTACATCATACACAACTGACATGTTTCTTCTGAGCCATGTAACAGCTGAAACGATGCAGACTAAGCTAATCCCCTTGTTACTGTACATCCAAGAGCAGCCCATGAACAATGCGAAGAGACTGCCACAAAGCATGCCTGTTCTCTGCTTCTGCACTTGGTCCTGCCTACATGCATGTAAAGCAATGTCCATTCCGACATACTACCTAATCTGCCGCCTCTCTTTCCCTGAAGAATGCCCAGCAAGATATACCAAATCATACCCACCACACGGAACACCTCCAGCGTGGACAGGACACTACTTCAACTCTCTTTCACCATGAAGAGAAACCTACTGTATCTGAGCAACCTGACTGAATTCTGTTGATAAAAGGTAGAAAAACCAAACAGCCTAGCAGCCAGTAACCCCTCCCTTTTAACAAGCAATAATATGCACCATAGTGGCGGCATTTATTCAGGGAGGCCAATACATGTCAACCCAAATTCTATCACCATCTCGTTTAAAAATAAGGGAGGGGGGGAACAGGACTTCCTTTGTGTCTTGTGTAGGTCCGAGCTACTGTTGGCACCTGGGTTGTGGAGGATTGTGTACAGCCACATGCACAATTCTCCAAGTGCAAAGCTGCTGGTACCGGTAATTGAGGGCTAGCGGTAGTAACCCTAACCCAAAGTTTCAGTGTCTATGCTGAATGGAAATAATACTAGGTGAATCCACACTTTCTAACTGCTACTCAGACTTGGGCTGGAGCACTGACATGAGCCTCTCCAATGTCTCTGATCATTTTCTTTGTTTCCTCTGCTTTGGAGAGCTTCTCACGACATTTAACCCACACCATGGTAGCACCTACAGCCTCAGCCGGGTGGATGCCAAAACACAAATTACAGTCCCAACCACTTTTAGTCTGACTAGCACATGGTCACGAAATGTTTCCATAGCAGTGCTATGGAATACCTGCAATATTCTGCATTATAAGAACTGGAGGCCCTGGCCCAGTCCAAGAAATATGATTTAATTGGGATAACAGAGACTTGGTGGGATGACTCGCATGACTGGAGCACTGCCATGGAAGGGTATAGACTGTTCAGGAAGAACAGGCAGGGGAGAAAAGGAGGAGGAGTTGCACTATATGTAAGAGAACACTATGATTGCTCTGAACTCCAGTATAAAGAGGAGAAAACCTGTTGAGAGTCTATGGGTTAAGTTTAAAGGAGCAAACAACAGCAGTGATGTTGTGGTTGGTGTCTGCTACAGGCCACCGAATCAGGTGGATGAGGTAGATGCGGCTTTCTTCGGACAACTGAGAGAAGCTTCCAGATCGCAGGCCCTGGTTCTCGTGGGGACTTTAATCACCCTGACATCTGTTGGGAAACCAATACGCAGTACACAGGCAATCCAGGAAGTTTTTGGAGAATGTTGGGGATAACTTCTTGACGCAAGTGCTGAAGGATCCGACCAGGGGCCGTGCGCAGCTTGACCTTCTGCTCACAAACAGGGAGGAACTAATAGGGGAAGTAGAAGTGGGTGACAACCTGGGAAGCAGTGATCATGAGATGGTAGATTTCAGGATCCTGACCAAAGGAAGAAAAGAGAGTAGTAAAATACGCACCTTGGATTTCAAAAAAGCAGATTTTGACTCCCTCAGAGATCTGATGGGCAGAATCCCCCTGGGATGCTAACATGAAGGGGATAGGAGTCCAGGACAGCTGGCAGTATTTTAAAGAAACCTTACTGAAGGCACAGAAAGAAACCATCCCGACGCGTAGCAAGAGAGGCAAACATGGTAGGAGACCGGATTGGCTTACGGGGGAAATCCTTGGTGAACTTAAGCACAAAAAGGAAGCTTACAAAAAGTGGAAACTTGGACAAATGACCAGGGAGGGGTTTAAATGTATAGCTCAAGAATGCCGGGGGGTTATCAGGAAGGCGAAAGCGCAAATGGAATTGCGACTGGCTAAGGATGTGAAGGATAACAAGAAAGGTTTCTACAGGCATGTTAACAAGAAGAAGGTGATCAGAGAGGGTGTGCGGCCCCTACTGGATGAAGGAGGTAACCTAGTGACAGATGATATGGGGAAAGCTGAAGTACTCAATGCTTTCTTTGCCTCTGTATTCACGGACAAGGTAGGCTCCTGGACTTCTGCGCTAAGTGAAGCAAGATGGGATGAAGATGGACAGCCCTTGGTGGGTAAAGAACAGGTTAGGAACTATTTAGAAAAGCTAAACGTACACAAATCCATGGGTCCGGACTTAATGCATCCGAGGGTACTGAGGGAGTTGGCAAATGTCATTGAGGAGCCTTTGGCCATTATCTTTGAAAAGTTGTGGAGATTGGGAGAAATCCCGGATGATTGGAAAAAGGCAAATGTAGTGCCCATCTTCAAAAAAGGGAAGAAGGACGATCCAGGGAACTATAGGCCGGTCAGTCTTACCTCGGTTCCTGGAAAAATCATGGAAGGGATCCTTAAGGAATCCATTTTGAGGCACTTGGAAGAGAGGAAAGTGATTAGGAATAGTCAGCATGGATTCACAAAGGGCAAGTCGTGCCTGACCAATCTGATCAGCTTCTATGATGAGGTAACTGGCTCTGTGGACGGGAAAGTCAGTGGATGTGATATACCTTGACTTTAGCAAGGCTTTTGATACGGTCTCCACAATATTCTTGCCAGCAAGTTAAGGGAATGTGGATTGATAAATGGACAGTAAGATGGATAGAAAGATGGCTAGAAGGCCGCGCCCAGCGGGTAGTGATCAACGGCTCGATGTCAGGATGGCAGTCGGTTTCTAGCGGAGTGCCCCAAGGTTCGGTTCTAGGACCGGTTTTGTTCAATATCTTTATTAATGACCTGGATGAGGATGGATTGCGCCTCAGCAAGTTTGCGGATGACACTAAGCTAGGGGGAGAGGTAGATATGCTTGAGGGCAGAGATAGGGTCCAGAGTGACTTAGACAAATTGGAGGATTGGGCCACAAAAAATCTGATGAGGTTCAACAAGGACAAGTGCAGAGTCCTGCACTTGGGAAGGAAGAATCCCAAGCATAGTTACAAGCTGGGGACCAACCAGTTAAGTAGTAGTTCTGCAGAAAAGGACCTGGGGGTTACAGTGGATGAGAAGCTGGATATGAGTCAACAGTGTGCCCTTGTAGCCAAGAAGGCTAATGGCATATTAGGTTGCATTAAGAGGAGCATTGCCAGCAGATCCAGAGATGTGACTATTCCCCTTTATTCGGCTTTGGTGAGGCCACATCTGGAGTATTGTGTCCAGTTCTGGGGCCCCCACTACAAAAAGGATGTGGACGCATTGCAGAGGGTCCAGCGGAGGGCAACCAAAATGATTAGGGGGCTGGAGCATATGACTTATGAGGAGAGGCTGAGGGAGTTGGGTCTGTTTAGTCTGCAGAGCGAAGAGTGAGGGGGATTTGATAGCAGCCTTCAACTTCCTGCAGGGAGGTTCCAAAGAGGATGGAGAGAGGCTGTTCTCAGTAGTGACAGATGGCAGAAGAAGGAGCAATGGTCTCAAGTTGTGGTGGGAGAGGTCCAGGTTGGATATTAGGAAAAACTATTTCACTAGGAGGGTAGTGAAGCACTGGAATGGGTTACCTAGGGAAGTAGTGGAGTCTCCATCCCTGGAGGTGTTTAAGTCTCGGTTTGACCAAGCCCTGGCTGGGTTGATTTAGTTGGGATTGGTCCTGCCTAGAGCAGGGGGCTGGACTTGATGACCTTCTGAGGTCTCTTCCAGCTCTATGGTTCTATGATTCTATAGGAATATTTTCACTTAGGTAGCACTCAAGGTTACAATCAGCCCTACTACAAACACTCGTGAAGATTTTGTCCAAAAGAGCTTCAGCCGTAAGGAAACCAGGAACACAAAGAGCAGGAGGAGGGATGGGTGTAGTCTCAGATATACAACTGTGATTTCTCAGTACCAACTATTCTCACCTACACCCCCCTCCTCCCACCATTAAGCATCCCAGCACAGACGGGTCGAATGGAGAGGTTTCAAGGAGCTGTGACAAAGCTCTGGCCATGCACTGTGGGTTTTGAGCTGCTGACGGATCATATCAGCCTCAGAGGCTCTCTGTGGCCCTTCACACGACCTCCTTCTCTTTCCAAGAGGCAGGATCCCCAGCTTATTGAGCCGAACTCAGCACAGGCTAGTGCATGGTTTCAGGGTGAAAACCCCTCTGTAGTCCTGCTCTCCCTCTTGGGGCTGTCTCTGTGTTGGTGTGGGGGGGACCCAGGCCTACCCACCACTCCAGGTCCCGGCCCAGGCGCCCTAAGGCAGCAGCAACGGCAGGGTTGTTTTCACTTCCAGCCTAGCAGCTTTCCCCCTGGGCCACTTCCCCGAACTACCCCTCCAAGTGCCTCCCCCTGGCACCTGCTAGCCAGTCCTCAGCTCACGCCCATGCATGCACAGCTTCTTGTACCACGCTCCCTCCCTCCCTCCGGTCCGTCACTCCTTGTTTCCCTCTCTCCTTACCTGGGGGAAACCTTTTAAAGCAGCCCCACTGGCATTAATTGTCTGCAGGTGTTGAAAGACTTGCCTGAGGGAGCAAGCTAAGTAACTAGCCCCAGGTGTCTACCTGCCTTCACTTCGTGGCAGCAGTCTCTAGGAGTTTACGCTGAGAAGAGCAAGCCGTTGATCCAGCGCCTTGTATCCCTGCCTTCCACCAGTGTGTGGCAGGCTGCACAGAGCCTGGTGGATCAATTCAGGGAACGTGTTCCCTAAGGAGAGGGCAGGATGGAAGGAGGCGCAGGGAGGGTAACACGAAGAACAAGGAGGGATAACTAACACGATGGCCGATTTGCGAATGGCCAAGAAGGTGAAAGCAAGGAACCAGAACGTGATGCAATGGTGGGGATATGGTCAGAGGAGTGGAAAGGAGCAAGGCAATCCACGGAGCTGCCTCTTGGATTGCCTGGAGAGCGAGGTTAAGGAAGCCAGAGCGCAGGTTTTAGTTATCGAGATTGGCAATAACAAGGGCCTGGATGAGAATTCTGGTGATCTGGGTAGGAAGAAAGGGGGGACCTTGTAATGGTTTTGTGCGCCGCATTTACAGTGCATAGACACACGTGATTTCATTCAAACACTCCAAACTACTCACTCTGCTCTTAAGGAACGATGCCTGTGTGCTTTCCAAGACCAGTGAAACAGCAGAAGACACAGAAAGGAGCCAAATGGCAGCTTCCCCACTCCGATTATCACTGCCAGGCGGCAGTTTCAATGCCCTTTCACAGTGCTCTCTCAGATGTGCCACAGGGCCATTTTCATGCTGGCAATATTTTTTCACCATCAGCCTTCTAGCAGAGCGTCTCTGGCATCTTGTAATGAGATCTCAGTTGAAGAGAATGATGTCAAACGTCTGACTCTGCTTCCTGCGAATCTCACCATGGGGCAGGATAGCTGCTCCCTATCTCCACTGCTATGCATCCGAGCCGGGGTGGAATATGCCCAGGAAATTTACACCCTCCCAGTGTCCCAGCTGAATGGCTCTAGGAACATCTTGCTGTCAGCAATACACAGTTTATTTCCTCTCACTACCAATTATAAATATCCAGAATAAACCTGCCTTCATTCTCAAGACTGCATCGGCCACTGGTCGAGTGGGCCAGAGCTATGGATTCTTACACCTGCATCTCCCTCACTCAGAGATTTCACAGAATGACACCGAGTAATTTCTCTTCTTCCCTGACCATGTCTAATACGAGGCTGTCAGGGGTCCAGTCCCTTCCACCCCTTCTGTTCAATGCGTGTGCAATCTTTGAGTGAGAGTGTGAGCAATTATGGTCTGTTACATGCACACAGCAATTCTATTACTTCTTTCCATCAGCCCAGATGTTTCAGTATATGTGCTTTCTCAGATTAGCACCATCAATATGGCCATAGAATCATAGAACACTAGAACCGGAAGGAGCCTCGAGAGGCATCAAGTTCACTCCCCTCCCCGCATGGCAGGACCAAGCACCTTCTAGACCAGCCCTGACAGGTGTCTGTCTAACCTGCTCTTAAATATCTCCAGCGATAGAGATTCCACAACCCCCCTAGGCAATTTATTCCAGGGCTTAACCACCCTGACAGGTAGGAAGTTTTTCTAACTGGTGTGGGTTTCTTTTTTGGTTTTGTTTGAATGTGCTGAATTGATGAAGGGTGAGACTCTGAGTCATTTTGACTTAATCTGATTTTGTTACAGCTACTTTTGTCACCAGGCACTACACAAAACACTAAATATAGAAATCAATCATGAAAAGTTCTACACACCCACTTGACTGGGCTGAGTAATTTTTGATGGGTAAGTAGAATATCATTCATTTTCTCATTACCATTAGAGCATGAGTGCATGAACAGATTGTGTACCTGCCCCAGCACAATTTCATGGTGAGTTTGCAAGGCTGAAATAAAACACTTTAAACACACACACACACACACACACACACACACACACACAACTTTCCTTCTCTCACACAGCACGGGACAGAATGAGATGTCACCAGACAACACATAGTTAATATGCTCTGATTAAAAATCTAAGAAGTTACAACCTTCTATTCCAGTTTTCTCTATTTAAAAATGCCTCTTACAAACCTTGAGGAAGTCTGACATTGATAGCTTCAAGGAAGTTTAATGCCCATAGAAAACAGCTGTTTCTTGGATATCTTCATAAAAATGAGGGACAATTTTAACCTGATATAAATTGTTCCTATATTTCTAGCTTGTTGTAAGACAAACACAGAGAAGGTATGTCTCCTGTGCTTATCTCTCTCTCACACAGACACAGCCAGGAGTAATAAATTGATGGTTATAGCAAGGCTAAAGAGATCAAGATCTGATACAAATCCTCAGAATGCACAATTGGTACATTGCAAAACCCAATCTCAACTAAAGGCTTTGCCTGTATACTTACATTCGGGAACACCACTTCAACTGTTAAAGGATAGTCACAGTTTTACGAAGGAGAAAGTTGAATATCTGAACTTTGATTTTCCTGGGATCACAGTGTCTTGCTGGACTATTCTAGTTTATGTTTATAGGAAGTTTGCAAGGGAAATAAATTAAACCAGTGCTGCATTTTGTCAGATATGAAAAGCAATTGCTTTTTTTTTTTATTCTTCACCTGGAACCACAGCAATAATAAGTAGTACTAGAACAGAAACACTAATTTACTTTATTTGATTAGCTTCTAGTTTGCAACTCCACAGCCATCTTTATTTCATTAAAATAAATCTAAATTGGAAATAAAATAGTATTTTAATATTACTGCATAATGGAAAGAACACAAACCAAAATAATCTACAAATATTGTAAAGCGCTATCTCTTCTTCCAGTTTTACTGCTGACATAGGCTCGTGCCAATTAAAAGAATATTAGGAACATATTTGTCACGTTTCACATATAACTGAATTTTGGTATTTTAAAACAGCACTACATGGTTCTGATACTAATTATTCAATTCCTATATTTTCAGAAAACCAGTACTGGCAGAGGTTACTTTTTGCTTTTAGCTACCCATTACTACAGGTTGAACCTAACCAGAGAATTTGCCAAACCACAGGAGGTCTATTTTGTCTAGCAGCTTTACCAACACTGCCATTGCTTGCTGGGTTGTTAGAGTAATAGAGAGGTAGCCGTGTTAGTTTTTCCTTTTGTTTTAGCAAGATCAGACTATGTAGCACTTTAAAGACTAACAAGATGGTTTAATAGGTGGTGAGCTTTCGTGGGCCAGACCCACTTCCTCAGATCATATTCTGGAAGAGAATTGGCATGACCATATATATATGGTATATGGTACTTTGGTATATATGGTCATGCCAATTCTCTTCCAGAATATGATCTGAGGAAGTGGGTGTGGCCCACGAAAGTTCATCTCCTATTAAACCATCTTGTTAGTCTTTAAAGTGCTACATAGTTTTTCCTTTTGGATTGTTAGAGGACACTGAGGGGTAAATTAGAGCTAGCTAACAGCACAGAACCCTGAGAGCCAGGACTGGTGGCTGTAAACAAACTTTATGGGACCACAGGAAACTTGGCCAAACCCATGCTAAGTGGACATCCGGCTAACTAACATCATGCCGGACCACGAGTGTTGCCGGACCAGAGAGTGCAGGACTAGAGAGGTTCAACCTGTATCTTTGTGCATGTTTTCCATCAATAGAAAGCATCATAGTTATTATTAATAACTTATTAAAGCTTGGTATTATGTCTGCATTGTAATATATAGAAATGAAATGTATTCACTGATGTCTGATAAAATATCTCCTTGTTATCTCCTTGATGATTCTGATCCACAGACCAAACCATAGTAGAGATGTGAACGTATAGTCGACTATATGATTAACCGACAAGCCTAGACTTATCGGTCAATCTTCTCAACTACAGGCATTTCCCACCCTTTTGGGGGCAACACCGCATCCCACAGAGCAGCCTCTGTCTGTGCGAAGCTGGGACCCTCCCTGGACAGGGGCTGCTGCCACCCCGTGCTGTTGCCTCTGTATCAGAAGCAGCAGCGCGGGATGACAGGCAGCCAGTCCATAAGGGGAGCTGGTTTTTAAACTGACTCCCCTTGCGGACCAGCTCCTCATGCCACCTCCCACTGCTGCCTCTGATACAGAGGCAGCAGTGCGGAGTGACTGGCTACTGGCCCCTTCCCCAGGGATTATCTAATAGTCGTGTAACCACAAAGTTTCGATGCACTTACATGACTGTTCAATTACCCAATAGTATTCCCCAAACAATAGCTGAGCATTTAATTAGCTGACTAGATAAGCGGCTGTGACATACGGTCTGTCAAACTGTGAAATCTTGGAGTCTAATTATTTTTTTAAGTGGGAATTTTATTCACATCTTCTAGTCACCTCAGGTGGGTCTGAAAGGGACACACACAAAGTGCAAAGGTATCTGACAGCAACTGCACAGGCCCGAGCTTCCTCCACATGAGCTGCTGTGGTGGGTTCTTAGGGCAGGGTCCGCGGGACCCAAGGCCAGTGGAGTCTCAGAGCCTAAGGGGGAGAAGCGGGGGCAGGTGGGCAGGCAGGGGAAGCCTTAGGCGGGTGGGGTCCTTGGGAGACAGGGACAGCCTCTCTCCCCGTTGTTTTCTTACCACGGCAGCCGCCTTCTCTCCGGAAGGGGCCATGGTGCCTGGGCGCCGCACGTGGAGCAGAGATGGGGAGGCAAAGCAGTGCTCCCCAGAGGCCAGCAGGAGCAACTGCTGCTGCTGCTCAGAGTCCAGCGAACGTGAGGACAGTGGTGCTGGGACAGGGCGGATGGGGTGTGTGCAGGCCTTGGGCCGCCCGGCCGCTGGCTGCACAGCACTGATGCTGAGCGGAGGCCCAGCACGCGGCATGGGGCCTGGCTGATATTGTTCAGAGGGGCCGCTGCCATGTGGGGTGAATGCGACAGCTGTTTCTGTTTCCACATGTATTTATCCGTACAGGTCCCCCACGCCTCTGCAGGTGCCCTGGAATATATTGCTTCGGCAGCAGCCAAGCCAACCTTCCCCTCACACTTTCTCCCACCGAGAAATGGGCGGCAGGCTGAAATCTGACCTCCAAAGCAGAGCCCCCCAGGGCTGAGAAGGTTGGTACAGTTTCAGAATGGGGAATGGAAAATAATTCTAAACAAATAGCTATCAGCAGGGTAGCCAGGGTAGCCTGTATCTGTTAGTCTGGGAGGTGCCAGAGGCGTCCTCCACATTTAAACAAATATCTGCAATTCTGTTGTGTACATACAGAACACAAGTTCATCTCCAAGTGCCTGCCCTCATGCGCACTCTTGAATTTTCCCAAATGTGTCTGTTTACAGCAGTGGTTTTCATCTTTTTTCATTTGAGGATCCCTACAAAATTTCAACAGATGAAGACTCCTCTGGAAATCTTAGACAGTCTGCAGATCCACGGACCACAGGTGGAAAACTGCTGCTCTATAGCAACCTCCACCTTTCACAGACCCCGGGCAGATAGTTGTAAGCCACTGGTCTCGAGGGCAGAAAATAGGAATTATTGTAATGACTAAATACAAGAGTCCAGATCTATTTTATAACATATTTAAAGAAATCGGCTGCCTACATTTGTTGGGAATTAATTATGTATGATTGTTTATTGCTATTGAATTATTAATTGTATAATATTTAATATCAGATGTCATTCCCTCTAATGAACACTTAATAAAAAGGAAAGATGGGAGATGAACCCCGGCCCCAGAGAGGGTCATTAATCAAATCGCAGGCCAGCAGAAAGCCCTGTTTGCTTTTTTTCCCCTGGACTACTACCATGCACGCTGAATACATTTATCAACCCGCGATACAAAAGGACAACAGTGAATAAAGTAATTTAATTGTATCCCTTCAAGTGGAGAGGCACTGGAAACTGACCCTGATGATATGCAAATACCAAAAGCATGTGTTGTGTGAAACAAAAATTATCTATAATTACTACAGCTGTGCTGCCCAGAGCAATGCCAGTAATACAGGGCTGTTAATTTTTCATCTGAATAAAACATTTTTCAGGTGTTCACAGTGTGGTAGTTTGTTCTTGTATTGGGCTTAAATCAAGCACACAGGTGTTCTCAGCCCACAAAATCGGTCTTTTTATAAATAATCTCTGGATGGAACATGCGAGCGGTGTGTTTGCACCACTTCCTCTTAGCAGGTTACTAAGAAAAATGTCCGTATAAGCGGGGTCTGCCGGTTCACACAGCCTTACTCATTACTCAAACTGGCTGAAAAACTTTTAGTTCCAGAAAATTTAAAATGAAAAAAAAAAATCAGTTCCTATGAACTTTTTCTATGGTGTTTAAAACTTGTGTCAAAACTATTTGTAATTTAAAGGCTTGTTTTAATAGTTTTGAAACAAATTATTTTAATTTTTATTCAAATCAAAGAGAACAAATTCTCAAACAATTTTTCTCCCTTTCTGTACTTTTTTCTCCTTCCAAATGAAAAATGAGAGAGAAAGGAGAAAACTGGATATTTTTCATTTTGATTTAATGCAATTCAATTTGAAACAAAAACAAATGTTTTGAGTTGATTAGATTGGAACTCTTAATTTTGAACTGGTCTGTCAAAAGCTGGAACATTTCAACCGATACTATTTGGGGATGAAAGTATTCAAACCCTTTGATGCTTTTTGCTTTGTTTGATCAGAAAACCTCTCGACCGACCCGCCTCATTACCTGCCCCAATGCCAGTGCACAGACTGTCTGAGAGTAGGCTGGGACGTGCCCTGTTCACACTGAACTATCTCAATGCTGATTTCTCTCATTTCAGATTTTCTTTACACTCTGGATGCACAGACCGACAGTCCTCACTTGGAGGCAGACAGCGAACGCTAGACAGAGACCGTCCAGGACCGAGAGCCCTGCAACCAGCCATGGGCAACCTGCGGGCTGCATGGGAGACCCTCCATCTCACTGGGCTGCAGGTTTGGTGTAACCAAGATGGTCTCCCAGGATTGGGCAGTTTTGCTCCCTGCGCTGGCGTCCCTAGAATTTGCAGAGTGCTGATGGAAGCGGAGCAACGCTTTGATTGGCTGCAGAGGGAGTGCACAGCTCTCAGTCCCGTGGCGTGCAATCAGCCCGCACCTCACTTCTCGCACGCTTGCTTTAAGTGCATGTCACTTCAGTAACACCAGTAGGAAAAAAGCTGCCCAGAAGAAAACCAGCAGAATCTGGCAACCCTGCGCATGGGCAACAGGAAACAGTGTCTCCCGGCCCACCCTCAGAACCCAATAGGCCGCAGGTTGCCTGCCGCCGCTTCATACACTTTTCTAACTCTTGGATTGCTGCCATCACTGCCTCCTCTCCGTTGTGCCCAGATTACAGGACCAATGCCTGTCACCAAAGTGCCATACTAGACGAAATAAGGGAAAACAAGGGATGAAATCCTGGCTCCACTGACATTAACGGGAATTTTCCAATTGAGTTCAATGGTGCATGGATTTTACCCAAGCAGGAAGGAAAGATGAATATATAAGAAAAAGAAAGGAGACCAAGATGGACTGTCTACTGTGGCTGACGAGTCCTTCTGTTCCATTAACAGCACAGTTAGAGAGCGAAGAGATTGCTAACTTTTTCTTGGACATTTTGTATCCAAGCACAACGAACTAAAAGGCAGGTGCAGTCATAGTTCCCAGATTCTTTGGTGGGCCCCAGTCAGACCTTTCTCCCACCCTTAAATGAATGAGAAAATGTTCCAGTGACTGTTTCAGAGCAAACCATGACTGTGCAACACGAGTTCCACATTCTATGTCCATGAAATGACGATTCATCTTTACAACCACTCCTGACTGGTCGTATTCCAGTAATTTCATAATAATCTAATACAAATATAAACACAAATTAATCTGCCATCTTTTTGTAAAGAGGATTAACCATACGACGTGATGCTTGTTCAGGTGCGAAATGCAATGATGAGCTAAAAACCAGTGAAGAGAACAATCCGATGCATTCTAATGGAGATTTACACAACCAGCAAAATCGTTTGTTTTGTTTGTGATATAGAAATGGTATTACAAAGGACTAGTGCAAGAACAATAACAATGCAAAAACTTCATATATGGCCCATCTATTTATTGTTACTCAGTAACACGGCAGATGTGCACAATGCTTTACATAAAGACATTGGAGTCCCTAGATTAAAAAATACCCCACTCCTGCAATCAGATCTACCCCTACGGACCTTTGACCAGAGCAGAGCCCCGCTGCTCTGCCATCCTGTCGCACTGAGACAGTTGCCTCGGGTTCAAAGTGGATGCTGTGGTTATCAGAGTCTATGGTGAATGTTTTGTGAGCCATGGTATGGGGTGGTCTCAGCAGAAGGCCTTCGGTTCTGCAACTCCTTGATGCAAGAGATTGGGGTGAGCTCGGTTCTGATGGGGGAGGAATGGCCCTTTCACACTGCAATACATCAGTCCCAAGGACAGGAGAAGTGCCCAAAATATTTTTTCATAGACTACAAAGAGAAAAAGGGAAGACCCTGAATGAAGGGAGTGCTTTTCTTCATGCACATTAATTCCAATCCCATTTGGAGGAGTTTGCATATCAACTGCGTAGGACACCATTTGTTGAACACTGAAATAGAACAGAGTGCTTTAAGGATGACGTTCATGTTATAGCTTTGGATTTCCGATCTTTTATGACTCTGTGGCATTTAAAAGCTGCCTGTAAGTCTCCTCGGGTTCCTTGTTTGTGGCCTGGGGAAAGGAGGACAGGAAGAGTAACTATGAAGCAGAAAACACTCAGTCATGGGCATGGATGAGATTTGAGAAGTCTGTCTCCCACGCTCTCTCTGAAAGATACCTCGCTATTTTGGCACATGGGCTACTTTTGTCCAAACTGTATTACCTCCCAAACTGGAGAGAAAGTCACTGGTGTTCCCTTTCTTAGATCAGCTTTAAAAAGGGAAATGGAACACAATCCACAAGGACATCACTGCGTTTCAGAGAGACAAGGCAGGGGACAAATCTGTTTTATTGGACCAACTTCTGTTGGAGAGAGACACGCTCACCCCGGGTTCTGCGTCAGGTCTGGGAAAGGCGCTCCATGTCCCAGGTAAATACAGGAGGAGGAGCAGATTGTTTAGCACGAACAGTTAACTCATATTTCTCACCCACCAACAGACGCTGGCCCACTAGAAGATATTACCCACGCACCTTGTCTCTAATCCCCTCGGACAACACTGCCTACTGTGTTTCACGCAACGCAGCCTCAGTTCAAGGATCTCTGGACTGTATTGGATCATTTTTTCTGCCAGTCACCTGCACTTGTTCTACAGGATAAAAATACTAAAAAATTGAATAACGTGCTGGGGAAAATATTAGCAGATATGCACTAATCGGCTTTTACACCTCAGGGTCCCTGCGCAAGGCAGGACTGCGGAGCCAGCTGCTGAGGCAGGTAGCAGCCAATTAGGGCCCAGCGGGCTCCTGGAGTGGAGAAGAGGACTCTGCCTTGCTCCAGCTGTGGAGCAGGAAGGACCTGGCTGTAGGTAGCCTTGAGAGGGTGCCTGAGGCAGAGAAGTGCTGGGAAACGCAGGCAGGGCTGGGGAGCTCTGGCCAGGTAAACTCCCAGGCTGAGGCCTTGTTCTCAAGGTCTGAGGGGACTCGGGCTGCAGGGAGGCAGCCAGGGCAGGAGATGGCAGCAGGCCCACCCCCTGGCCATGTCAGGCTGCAGTGTGCCCCCGAAGAAAGGGGCTAGATGACAACTGGCCGTGGGTCACTGCAGCAAGGTGGGCCTAAGGGACTGAGGGTCCCTGGGAGAGGAGGACCCCAGAGCGCAGGGGCACTGCTGTGGGGCAGTATTGTGAGGGAAGGGCACCATGGGTCGGGAGGTAACCCAGGGCAAGACACTGACCAGCAGAAGGTGCTCCGAGACTGAAGAGCTGATTCCCTGAGTGACCAGCAGAAGGCGCTGCCGCGGTGAGTCCCAACCCATACTAGTGTGTTGTATTCAGGGAGTACACTATCTAAATTCAATCTTCCCCTTTAAACTTAAACTTTTATTATAATACCCTCGCACATTGCACACACACATTGCAAAGGTCCCGTCTGCATTTATTCCTGACACTCTGCACTTTCATAGCACCTTCCATCCGAAGATCTCAGCATGCTTAGCAAACATTAATTAATTTAGCTTCACAACACCCCTCTGAGATAACTGAAGTACATAAAAATCAAGTGGAATTCAGCAAAATAATTTGTGAATGAGCTCTTCAGCATTTCCCAAAACTTCTACTACAGGGAATTTTCCAAATTAAACCTTTTTTTTCTTTCAGATTTGACATCACCACTTTGGTGTAACTTTCCTAGCACTCTGTCACTTTTGCAAAGGGATAGGTCCCTCTCCATTTGCTTTTTATCAGTTGCTTCCATTACTGAGTCTGCCACAATGCATGCATGAAATGCTATGAATAATGAAACAAACTGGTAGCAGAAACTGCAACAGAGACAATAGACGTGGGAGCTAAATTGAACCAGGGATATTTTCAAAATGTGACCAATCCAAGCTGAACAACTGCGCTGACAGGAATGAATTTATACATGTCCATTCTCAGGTTTTAAGATCATGTGTGCAGGTGTACTATGTTATACACACAAACAAGTGTTTGGATACTAAAAGCCAAAGAAACATGCCTTTATCTCTTTATGAGACACAAACACCCTAGGACAGTAAATATAATATGAATTGTGGTAACAGTATTTTGGTCAATAGACACTTCATAGCTTCTCTACTGAACTCCTAAATTAAAGTCCCTTTGGTCTAAATGACCAGGATGTTCCCCTAATCATGTTACTGCAATATTAATAAGGCTGTTTAATGCAACCAGTTTCTTCTAAATTGTCACATAAAATGTTGGTAAATGTCAGACACATCATTTAATGGGAAACTACGTTTTACTGCCTAGGGAGCCCGAGCGGCTGAGAGCGAGCTGTAAATATTGCAACACTCACAGTGACTCTGGTTTTCTGGCACAAAAGAGTAAGGTCACCCCAAGCCCTTCTACAAAAGCTGGTCTCTAAACCTGATTCTTTACTATTCCACAGCGCAATTATTCCCAGACTAGAACCCTAGAACTGGAAGTGGCCTCAAGAGGCATCGAGTCCAGTCCCCTGCCCTCTTGGCAGGACCAAGCACCGTCTAGATCATAAATTAAGGGCCATCACCCTTCCTGTCATCTGTGAAGAGTATTTAGAGCAGCTCAATTCTGTACCATTCCATAGGTCTCACGTTTTTAAAAGGGCCGTGCTATGGTCAACAGGTATCAGTGACTCCCCCAATAGCCTCCTCCCTCCTGATCCACAAACAGGAATAGCAGCCCTTCTCCAGCAAGGCAGACAACATTCCAGCAGGCTCCAGCTGGCCCAGAACATGAGAGAGAGAGAGAGATCCCATGCCAGCAAGACCAAGCCAATGGCTGAAGCACAGATGAAATCCCAGCTCATTCCGTGGCTGAACTACGCAACTCAGTAGGGCTCAGCCACGGCTCTCTGGCTGTCCACGGACCGCCTCCCGACTCAGGGATTTCCCTACACCCCCCATGGGGGCGTATTCCCCCCCTGAATTTCCCCAACCCTCCTCCCCGCAGTTTTGTGAACTAGTTACATGCCAGTTTAGTGATTGTTTGGAAATTTGAATTGAAATTGAAACATTAATACACACTTTAAAAGCATAGACAGTGTATGATAAGAGATGTGTATCTGAAAAAGTATAATAGATTTGAAAAGGATGAACATAGACGAGCTTCCTTATACAGCTGTTGTTTTTTATGACAATGTCAGTGCATTCATTGTGGTGATGTTGGCCAACCTAATAATTTCAAATTATGATTTGTAAGCAATGTTGTTATTCTTATTGTAGGAGTAAAGGGCAGTAGAACTGTACTTAACCTGTACTGATTGAGGGCATCGAGAGAGGGTGGGGACAGGTGTTTTGCTTGATGGTCTGTCTCACAAGTACTATTTGACCTGCCCCTCTCCACTGTTTAAAGACAGAGCTGATTAGGCTCCATATCTAGTCTTTTGTTTTGTTAAGTGACCACTACAGCTGAAATCACTGATAATCAGGTCTAAGTGCTTAGTCCTGCTGTGGGGACAGTGTTTTTGTGTAAGACAGAGCCCAGACTGCAATGGCCACAGGGCCACTGGCAACAGAGCGATGGAGTGAACGGTGGCACAATGAACAACAGTGGCCAGAGCGAACAGTGAGCAGCTGGAGGAAAAAGCAAGGTGCCTTCTTGCCCCCCACCTGGGAGGTGTACTCACGTGAAAGCACCTCTGACCTCTGAGTCTCCACTGACCAAGGACAACACCGGTGAGTGGGGTGAGGTGGAGGGAAAAATGAGGGGCACGGGCCTGATCATGTGAATGAACTAATGAGCATATCCATTGAGGGAATGGAAGTACCGAACACACGGGAAGCCACCGAAGATGAACGCATTGCATTCGAGAAGTTCATTAACAGAGTTGTGCAAAATTATAACAAGAAACCAAGAAGGATGTCGACGCAGTGCTCCAGAGAAGGCTTAAGTAGCCAACTTTAATTTGTGTGATTTTAAAACATGAGTTAAATCTAATAAAATGGTCATGAAACATTTTTCAGTTTTTACTGTGGTGCCATCAGCCCACCTTCACCCTCAGGGTCTCACCCCTCATCGGCCCTGTAAATTCGAACACCCCCCTAATTTCAATTCCTGGGGAAAACACTCTGCTTCATTCCTGGCCACCAGAAGCTATTGGAACGGGTTGGCAATGCTCCTTGTAAACGCCATCAGGGAGAAGGCCCTGGGCCAAAGTTTACTCTCTTTGCAAAGCAATAAGGCTTGTTCTGTTTGATACAAGGAGAAATGTGACCATCTGGATTGTGAGTCGGATTTGATTTCTCTGCTGAGAGGCTTTGTTTGCAGTGGTATCCATGAACGATACTTACAAAAGAACTGAGCTTTGCAGAAAAGCTTTTCTACTGTGGCTTTTTAACCCAACACAAAGGCAGGAGAATTCTCTTTTCTGACCACATCATTTAACTATGGAAATGGTAAAGCAGGGGATATCTTTTCATACCTTCTTCATCTCCAGCAAGCTGACTCATTCAGCACACGACACACAGAGAACGCCTGAAAGATGCGTTTTCCAAGCACAGTATTGAGAAATGACTCCTGCTAACAGGGTTGATGGCATTATTTCTTATTCCTACAAAGCTGCTGGCTATCTGTTCTCGGTAGCTGGAGCTGCCATATTCTCAGGGGACTGAGGGAAAAGAGGCTCTCTGCTCTCTTCTAAATCTTTGCAGGATCATAAAAGAATTATTTTCCATTCCCAGAGGCCATAACTACTGATGCAGAAACTGACTAGAAACTGACAGCTGGGGACTTCAAGGGAGATCCTAAAAAGGAGACATGGGCTTTTAATAAAATCATTGTACAGAGTCACCACCTTTGGATCCCACTTGAAGGAAAGAGAGAAACTACAAATAAGCAAGGAGGACGAATTCCTTTCACTAGTCCTGAGAAACAGGCTTGTCACAAGACTTGAAAAACAGACTAGGGCTAAGAGTGTGTGGGACCCAAGAAGCCTGTACTTACCTGAGTAATCCTCACTGCCCTATTGAAGGCAATGGGCAAGATTTACCAAGCAAGAACTTGCAGAATAACTCTTGTATCTAAAACAAAACATTGGAAGCTTTTTTTTTTTTTTTGTAAGCAAAAGCTCCACCCAAGGAAAAGCTACTGGGTGATGCACAAGAGCAGGGTTTGTAAAGGTAGAACAAATTAACGTGTTATGTACAAACCATGAACTGTCATTTTGGCCTCAGCCCCACATTACACAGAATACGCGCACTGTGTCCGAGCTGCAGAGAACTTCAGCTGCGCCCTCCAGCACTGTCACAGCAAACGAGTTGAAAGCAGCTTGCTCCGAGCACCCCCAAACCAGAGCAAGTGTTTTCAAGAAGTGGCACCTAAGCCAGGACCAATGTGTTTCACTGTCAAGATACAAGCAGGAGTGACACCAGCGCTGGAGATCTGTCACTCCAGCTAAGCTCTCCAATCTGCACTCAGCAAAGCAGCAAGCCACAGACTGGGGTACATGGGAAACTGCCAGTCACAACAAGGCTTTCACTCGCTCTCCCAAAACAGCAATACCCTGCATACAGAGCAGCGGCATTGGCTGAGCTGCGGTCTCTAAACTCTTTGACGCTGGCGAATAACCAAAGGGTCTGGAGTGCGTGGCTGTTCGGCACCCTCTCATCGCTGCCCGCACACAGGCCGCTATTCCACCACCCGAAACACGCCACCAGCTGCACCAGTGCTGAGCTGCTCACAAGCAGCTCATTCAGCATTTCCTCCTGTGGGCCTTCGCAAAGCAGGGCTTTGTTATTTGTTAACTCTTCCGGTGAAGCAGTCTGGGGTCGAGTCGGAGAGTGTAAACCTTTGTTGTCACTGAAAGGAAGAACTTGGGTGTCGCTAGATTGGGAGCTGAAGGCTTGTCGTGTGACGGCATGTAATCAATATGTCAAGTGCCAGCTTTCATTATTCTCATGTCAAATCATCGCTCTGCTTCCCCACACCCAGACAGGTGCGAAACGTGCGCCTCTTCCCTGCCGAGCTTTGCACTCCTGCAGGCCCCTCATAATCCAAGCACATTCTGCTACTGTCTTCCCGGAGAGGGGAAAGGATGAGGACGCGGACAGACAACACCCTTGCCACGACCTGGTACTTTACTACAGAAACCCAAGCTCTGAAAATCTCTAGACAGACCCATCAGCCTCTGGGGTAAATAGCTACTACGCCGCTGACTTGGCTACTACTCCGGCCTAGCCCGCGTTCCAATCCTTTGGTGAGAACGCACTTCCTGGAAGCCCCCTCCCATTAACCTGCCGTTTGCTCTCCACCCGGCGGACGTGCATTGGCAGAGAACACAGAAAGTGTAAAATCCAGCAGCCCACATCCCACCCACGTAGGATTTTCTATTTCTGCTTCTGTGGAAGGTGTTCAGGGGGGGCCCAGGAGTGCCTCCGGATAGCGCAGAACACGCTGCAAGGGGGTTGTGGATTCGGGGGAGGGGAGAGGAGGGAGATGGTTTGCAAGAGCATTTGGAGTTAAGTAATAGCGTACAACATGGCAAAGAGTGAGAAACACAACAAAATACTCCACTGTGGCCGAGGGAATCGGGAAGAGAAAGCTGCAAGGCTGTCGGGCTCATGAAGAGCTGGGATCCCCCTCTAGGCACTCTGAGTTTGTTAAGAAACAGAGTCTGTGAGGGGGACAAAAGGCAGCTGAAACCTCACCACACACACTGGCTTGTGCTCAGCGATATCTGTACGGGATGGTGCAGTCCTGTTATTTCTCTCGTGATTCTCGGTGGATTTGCTTAAAAGCATCATCTTTTTGTTTATGTTGCTGGACCAATTCATTTAGCTGGAAATACACATTTGGTGTGTTTCCCAGCCACCTCTGACAGCATCAGAGTCCTGTGGCATTCATCTGGCAGTGAAGACCCATCACTTGGGACACCAACATTTGCTTTCCTTATGGCTCTTCCAGTGGAAAAGGAATATGCAGAGTCAGCAGTGAGTAGGTCAGAGACTGTCGAAAATGCCAGCCCCTCCATTCTCCCAGAGTCAGGGCTGATCGGGGGTTCTACCGACAGAAATGAAAACCAACACAGAAAAGGATGGCCGAATTTGGGAAGGCAAAAACCTGCCAAGAGCAAGTGTTCTCAAGGGCCTTCCATTCAGACCAGAGCCTTGTTGGGTCACATTTCAAGAGGGACGCCCTTGATCTTGTAGAATTCTGCTCTATCCAAGTGCTATCAAACTTCTGCACGATCGATTTCCCATTATCCATCCCATTCATTTCTGTTTCTGGTACTTGGTGGCTTTTTTTGAGCTCTCACCCTGCAGCTCTGATGTGCAGAGTGACGTAGACTGCTTGGTGATCATTGATTGTGATAGTTTAACTGACAGCAAGATTGTAGAAATGTTGCCTCTTTCTTAATTCTTTTATTTAGCGACCAAGCACCGAATGACATAAGTTACTTCTCCATTGAGGAATGTGCTTCTTTTAAGTTTTTTTATGCCTTGACATTTCCCCCACTGTACCCCTGGCTTCACAAAATTCAAACCCAAAGCAGGTATCGCGGCTCCAAGCTTTGGACTGAAACTAAAACCCAGAAAGTTCCGTTGTGTCAACGCGGCCAAGGTTGCCCTGCCTCTGGAGACAAGGGAGGGAAAGTGCGATTCAGAGCCACACTCTGTCTTCCTGGCCTCCCCGCTGGTGGTGGCAGTGGGCAGGGAGGGGAACAGGGAGGAGCAATACCCTCCGTTGACTCTATACCTGGCACAATGGGCTAGGGAAAGTGCAGGTGCAGGTGCAGGCTGGACTATGCCCATTCCCTGCCCTTCCCACTCACAGGTCGGGGTGGGAGAGATGCTGCATTCCCCACAAGGCCCTTGCTCAGGCCTGTGCCTGGCACAGCACAGACAGCTGTCTCAGAGGCGTAAGGAGGTGCCTTATGCCCTCCTGACTTTCTTTGGCAGGCATGCAGGACAGGACAGGCTGTTCTCCGGCCTGTGCAAATATTTAGTCATTTAATTCCTTCTATAAAAAGAGGAAACCTAATTCAGTCTCTAGCCTCTGCTAGCCAGGAGCTGGGAGTGAGTGACAGGTAGGGTTGCCAGATGGTTTAACAAAAAATACCAAACACTCCTCCCCCCTGCAAAAAAAAACACCGGGAAAAAATTCTGTTGAGAAAAAAAAGGGGGGAGACCAAAGTTGCTGAGCAAAAAAAAAAAAAAAAAAAAAAAGCAAAAACAACAACAAAAAAACCACAAAAAAGAGCGTGGCCCCTTTAAGAAATGCTTTTGAGGCTTTTTGGCCCTGACAGGCTGCTGGCAGCCGCCTGCCATCTTGCCTCCCTGCACCGAGCTGGACAGCCCCCTGCGGAACCCGGGAAGCACCTGGGATTTTCGCCTCCTGGCTGGGAAAAAAATCAGAAAATACCAGACAGGAGGCAAAAATACCGGACGCCTGGCAACGCTAGCGACGGGGGAGGGATCACTGGATTCCCTGCTCTGTTCCCTCCCTCTGGGGCACCTGCATTGGCCACTGTCGGCAGACAGGACGCTGGGCTGGATGGGCCTTTGGTCTGACCCCGCCTGGCCATTCTCATGAAAAATTCCCCATAGTCTGGGTCCCTCTTCTCCTTTTAAAGGCTAGAAATCCAAAGTCTGGTTGTTTCTAGTATTGCTCTTTTTAAAAGAGTGGAAACAAAATTCTGCACATTGAACAATTTTACCCAAAACAGGAAAAAAATATAAAATAAATGGATCTTTTTGGAGGGACAAAAATGCTTTCCAGCCATTTGAATGTGTTCATTGCTCAAGGAAGCTAAGTTAGTGATTTCAGAAATTACAACTTCCAGTCCTTGGTAAATAAATACAGGCACCCCTGATTCCACCCTACAACAGCATACAAAAAAATGGGTGCACTTCGCAGCAGAAGCATCCTCCCGATTCTCTCCTAGCTGAATGCATTTCACCATCCTAGGCCAGCAAACTCTTCACTGAAGTTTCTCAGTAGAAAATGGCTTTTGGAAAAGCACAGCTCTTCCTTTCTAAGCACAATCCATAATCCACTGAAAATGCTCCTTAGACAAACTCACATTTCCTTGCACCCTTACTGGGCAGGAGAGGGCACGGTGTGGAGTGGCGGGGCTGCCTTTCACAGGCATATCACTGGCCAGCTGCATATACAGAACCCAAAAGTCCCTTCCCCCTCTCCCTCCAGAAAAACTACCGCATTAGCCTCTTGTCCGGAAGGGGGGGATCCTGGTTTATGTTCAGCCTCTTGCAGCAGAGCCACAAATAAAACTAACCTAATACAATAACCGAGCACAAATTCACAGAACTTGACATCTCTGCTGAGGACCTGGCAGTATTTCATCTTTCCTAGCGACCGAATTCCCCCTCACCTCTAAAGACGTTGCTCTCGTGGTTAATGCGCAGGTTATTACACAGCAGCGGAAGGAAGTTTGAATTATGCCTGCCAGAAGCTTACGCGCTTGTTGGGTTTTACAGATCATGACTTTAAGATTCCGGTGGTGGCACTCTTCTTACCCATTTTGGGACCGAAATGAATCACACGAACAATGTAAAAACACTGGCTATTTTTTGCCTTTACATGTAGATGAATGGGAATTTATCCCACATGGATCGTATTTTTAAAGTTAGTCTAAATGAACAGACTTAGCAATTTTATCCAAAGTTGCAATTAATGCAGTGACTAATCCCATCAAGGAAAACATTAATTGGCGTCTAGATGCTCCTTTTCATAGCAGCAGTAGGCCGTAAAACTTAAGCCTTACCTCCGCCTTCCAGCATGTAACCTCAGTGTTCATCAATAAAACTAATGCTATTCATTAAGGACGGGTGTAATTACCTACATCTTGCACAAAAAGTGGCTGACAAACATCTGTACAAATGTGGCACTTATGGCATGTTACAAAACTGTATATAGGCTGCAAAATAAAGCAGTTTTAGAAGATCTAGATTTAGAATTTATATTGAAATGTCCAATGCAAATCACAGTAAAAAACTGCTGATCAATTCTCCAGCTGCTGGCAATGTTTTCAGGCAGGATTAATTTCTGAAACCAGTCACTTTCAAACTCTACTGCTGTAAAGTTACAGGGAATTGGAATTCAGATGGTCTGTCTTTACCAGGGCTGGGCAAGATAGGGTCTGCAGGCCGGATCTGGCCCACCAAGTGGGTTGATCCAGCCCTCAGATGCCCTGCCGCTCCCCCTCCTCCAGGCGAATCAAATCCTGGGGACAGGGGAGCGTGTGAAGTCTCCTCCCCGCCAGGGCAGGCCACTGCTATGGGGAACAGCCCCCTTCTGCCCGAGGCTCCACCCTTTGGGGATGGCCCACGACCACTGCCGAAATTTGGGAAGTGGCCCTCTGCAAAAATTATTGCCCACCCCTGGTCTTTACAGCACATTATTATAGCCCCCATCCAGAAAAGCACTTATGTATATGCTTCACTCTAGGAAATCCCGTCAGTCCTGCTGACTTCATGGGGCATAGGCACGGTTCTAGGAACAAAAGAGGGGGCTATACTCCCAGAATGAGGACTCTGTCCTGGGAACCAACCATTCTGGACAAGATTTGGGGGTTGTAATGGAGAATCAGCTGAACGTGAGTTCCCAAGGTGTCTGTGGTCAAACAAGATGATGTGATTCTCATATGCACAACTAGGGGAATCTCAAGTGGAGTACTGAGGTTATTTTACCTCTTTATTTGCTATTGGTCAGACCTCAGCTGGAATCCCCTGTCCAGCTTTAGTGGCCACAATTCAAGAAAGAGGACCCAAAAAATGTCACCATTGCTAAAGAGCAGAGAAAAAGATGTGGTCAGAGGCAAAATGGCATCCTTTAAAAATTGGGAGCCAAATCCTACTGGGCCAAACAGAAAGGAGCATAAACTCTGGCAAGTGTAAAAGTATAATTAGGCAGGTCAAAGAGAATTTGAAGTGCTACTAGCAAAACACTCCAAAATTAACAGCACAAATATTTTGAAGTACATCAGAAATAGGAAGCCTGCCAAAGAATTAGTGAAGCCAATAGACAACCAAGGTGAAAAGTGAGTACTGGGAAAGGCAAGGCTATTGGGTTTGTTCTGTCTGGAGAAGAGAAGACTGAGAGGGCCATGACAGCAGCTTTCAAATATATAAAAGGCTGCTACAAGGAGGAGGGAGAAAAGTTGTTCTCATTAACCTCGGAGGATTGGACAAGAAGCAATGGGCTTAAATTGCAGCCAGGTCAGCTTAGGTTGGATGTTTTGGAAAAACTTCCTGTCTCAGTGGTTAAGCACTAGAATAAATATCCTGAGGAGGTTTTGGAACTTCCATCATTGTTGCAGATTAGACAAATACCTGTCAGGGATGATCTAGATAATACTTAATCCTGCCAGGTGCAGGGTATTAGGCTAGAAGACCTCTCGAGGTCCCTGCCACTCCTACAGTTCTGTGATTCTAAGTGCAAACTAATGCACAGTGGAAAACAGAATTCCAAATGTGCGTACAAAGTGATGAGATCTAAATTAGCTGTTACCATGCAAGAAAGATCTTGGATTCATCATGGAAAATCCTCTGAAAACATCCACTCAGTGCCTAGCAGCAGTCACAAAAGCTAACCAAGTTAGAAACCATCAGGAAAGGGATACATAAGACACAAAAATCAGAATCCACTGTATAAATCCATAGTACACCAGGCTTTGAATATTGCATGCAATTTTGTTCACCTCAACTTAAAAAAAGACATTTTAGAAAAGATACAGAGAAAGCCAATAAAAATTATTCAGGGTATAGAAGAGTTTCTACATGAGAGATTAAAAAGACTGGGTCTGCTCAGGTTAGAAAAGAGACTGCTGAGGGGGTTACAAGAGAAGACTATACAATAGTTAATGGTGTGGACAAACTGTTGTTTACCTCTTCACATAACACAAGAAGCAGGGAGTCACTTGATGAAATTAACAGAAAGCAGATTAAAAACAAAACAAGAAAAAGTAAGTGCAGTCAACCAACCTCTGGGACTCATTCCCAGCAGACGTGGGGGAGGCCAAAACTCCAAGGGGTTCAAAAGAGAATTAGTTAAGTTCATAGATATCGGTTCCTCGAGAGCTATTAGCCAAGATGGTCAGGACCCAACCCCATGCTCTGGGTGTTTCTCAAGCTCTGAGAGCCAGAAGCTGGGACTGGAAGACAGGGGATGGATCACTTGATAATTGCCCTGTTCTGTTCACTCCCTCTGAAGCATGTGACTCTGTTGGGCTAGATGGACCATTGGTCTGACCCAGTGTGGCCATTCTTCTGTTTTCAGGACATTGACAAATTGGCTCAGAGAAGAGCCATGAGAACGATGAAAGGATTAGAAAACTGGCCTTGTAGTGATAGATTCAAGGAGCTCAATCTATTCGTGTTAACATAGAGAAGGATATGGGATGACTTGATTAGTCTGTAAGTGCTTATACAGAGAACAAATCTCTAATAGTGGTCTCTTCAATCTAGCAGAGAAAAGGATAATGCCATCGAATGGCTGGAAGTTGAAGTGAGATAAATTCAGACAGGAAATGTGTCCATTTTTAACCGTTGAAGTAATTGACCATGAATAGCTCACCAAGGGTTGTGACGGATCCTCCATCACTGACAATTTTTGAATCGAGTTTGGATATTTTTCTAAAAGCTCTGCTGCAGAGATTATTGTGGGGAAAGTCGCTGGCCTGGATTCTGTAGCTCAAAACAGAGGATCACAACAGTCCTTTCTGGCCTTAGCATCAATGACTCTAAGTGCAGTTTTCCCAACTGGTTCCAAAGCCTGTGCTGAGAGTCACTCTGTTGGTAGGACTCAGAAACGAGGCAGGAGAAACAGCAGCCCTGGCAACGGCGCATGATCCTAGGGTGCTGGCATGATGCATGTTTGTGGGAGGAGAGTAATGAGGAGCGGAGACATGGCCTCACACCATTAAGAGCTGCCCGTACTCTACCCTCAGGCCACGTCTCCACTTGCCGCACTGGAGATCGACCTTCTTGCATTTGATTTAGCAGGTCTAGTAAAGACCTGCTAAATCAAACACTGAGGGCGCCACCAGTTGGAGCTGGTACTCCTCGATTCATGAGGAGAAAGGGAAGCCGACAGGAGCATTTGTTCTCATCTACTTCCTGCTGTGAAGACAGCGCCAAGCACAGCTTAAGGTATGTCGACTCCAGTTACATTATTTATGTCCCTTGGAGTTGCGTCCCATAATCCGACCTTCCGGGTCTGCTATAGATCCGGACTCACAGTAAGCAAATGCAACTTGCACTGAAAACACAGAGGTGTAATTTGCTGTGGGAAAGGGAGAGTTTTCCCCCATGACCTTGTCTGTCCTCACCCCAGACTTTTCATAGGTTTAAATGCTCCATTAGGTCTGTGGTGGGTCAATATGGCCTCCCACTGACCCGGAAGGGGAAGCCCTCCATAAGGTCCCTTGGTGGGTGGGGCCAGAGCCACCCAGCCCCACCCCCAGAAAGTGGAAGGGTGGGACTGGGACTATAAGGGCAGGGGCAGAGAGTTCAGTTAGAGCCCAGCGGGCGAGCAGGCCAGATGCGGGCGGAAACAACCAGAGGCCTTGCCAGGCCCTGGAGACTGGGCTGCGCCACCGGGGCCAGTGAGTGACCCAGGCCCTGAGCCTATGGACACTCTGCAAGTGCCATCATCCGCACAGGACTCCGAGAACCAGCAGGTGTGCCAGGTAGGCTCCGAGGGGGAACTAGGAAATGGCCCTGGGATAGCAGACCCAGTGCCAGCTGATGAAATGGAGGTCAGGTGGGGCAGCCTGTTGCGGCCTGGACCCTGCTGACCCCTCCCCGACCTGGTCAGCGTGTTGTGGCCAGGATCCCCGCTGACCCAGCAGCAGCCCACGCTGACACCGTTAGTACCCTGGGCTGGGACCCAGTGAAGCAGGTGGGCCTGTCCCCCCCCGCCACCCCACCACCCAGGGTGGCAGGTTCCCCCGTAGGGAGAAAACCCCTGTGCTTGTTGGCTCTCCATCAGAGCCAGGAGGCCCAACTACCGCTCAGCCTGCAGACAGGCCCGAGCACTCAAGTGCTTGAACTGCCTCACAGACTGCAGCTCAGCCTGTAGCCAGGCCTGATCCTTTGACTGTTTTGCTTACCTGCCGTCCCGCCCTGAACCAGGGCCTGGAATGGTTTTGTTTGCTGTAAACTGTTTGAACTGCTTTAGCCACTGTGGCTCAGCCGGTAGCTAGGCCTGAGCCTTTACCTGTGTTGTTTGCCTGCCGCCCTGCCCTGAACCAGGGCTTGGGCCTTGAACTGTTGATTTGCTCGCTGCCCTGCCCTGAGCGAGGGCCTGGGCTCAGAACTGCTGGCTGCTTTGTGGCCCCGCCCTGAACCAGGGCCATGGCTACCGAACTTTATAACTGCTGGTCTGCTTTGTTACCTCGTCACTGTACTGGGTCAGGCTGGCCTCCCGCTGACCCAGACTGGTACAAGGTCTTCCAGTTTTTCTTGCCTGCCCCTTCAAAGACCTTGCAGGCTGGAACATACAATGTTCTATTAGACCGACACCACCCCACCCCAGCCAGCCCAAGAGAACACAGAGAGGAGCAACCCTCGTTTGGTGGTTTTCTTTCTTTCTTTCCCTTCGTTGGAAATGAGCTACCGAGTCAGAACACAGAGTGAGGGAGGAGCAGCCTGCTATGGGAGGGTCCCGCAGCTCAAGCCTTCCATCATCTGCCTGACAATGCCATGGATCCCAGGATAAATCCATAGCCGTCAGTACTGCTCAGCTGATGAACTCCCCCCAGGGGTGACTGCAGCTACGTGGAGCGCACATAAAGCTTTGTCTATGGATCCCCACAAAAGCCTCCAAGACGTGAAGGAGGTGGAGAGTGACGGGGCAGCGACAGGGCAGGCTTTCAGTTCAATAATAAAACTGATTGATATCAAAAGGTTTTATTTATATCTTAAGCCCCATTTTTATGATGCTCCAGAAAAGAATGTAAATTTCAACTTTAGTTTTTTGCTTTGCACATTTGCTCCTTGATTTAACGAGCAGAGCGAGCAGGGCCCAGTGCCGGGAGGCTGGGATTTATTGCCTTTCCTTTTCATCAAATATGTATTTTACTGTGAAGTTTTAAATAACGAATCTGGTTTGAGGGAAAGAAAGGGACCAGAGCCACTGCTGCCACATTTTGATGCCAATCAGTGAACTCACAAAAAAATGGCGCAGTATCTCTCCATATCCTGGGCACATTAACTCCACTCCTAACCAGAGTCTTGCTCGCAAGGCCAGTCACAAAAACATCAGATGGAACAGTTTTCTTGGGGAAAATTCTGATCTGTTGAAATCAAAATGCCTGTGGGGACACCAATTTCAGCTGACAGAGTGGTTACGGTGGCTCCTGGGAATTAGCCACTATCCCTCGCTCCATTTCATCCTCCATCGTCCTCCCCATTCCCAGCCCAGGGTTTTAGCCCCACTCAAGTCCTACAGCATCGTGAGATCAGGCAGCCAACAACTCCAGTGTGTTCCCAAATCAGAACATGCCTTCGGCAGGGAATACGACGCTTTGATGTGTTATTCCAGTTTGGAATGAAACAAAGTGTTAAATATTCAGAATTTCCTTCAGGACAGAAATCCCAATTTCCAGACAGCTCAGCTTATTACCAGAACGTATCCTAGCAAAGCCAAGGCACATTTCATACCTGCCCGTGACTTGTGCTTCTTCCCCCTCTTCCCAGACATGTTTCGCTAGCAGTCCTGTTTAAGATGGGACATAACCATATGACAGGAAGAACACAACCCACCAGTGTAGAAACATGCGGTTATAGAGCTTAGAACATTTTCTCCAGAGGTTTCTAGGTTGATAATGTTTAACCATTTTGGCTGTGTGTGTGAATGCCACGTGCTTTGTTTATACAGGTTGAATCCCTCTAGTCTGGCACTCTCGGGTCCAGCAATATCCATGGTCTGGCATGATTTTAGTTAGCTGGTTGCCTGCATATCATGGATGTGACCAAATTTCCTGCAGTAAAAGTTTGTTTATAGCCCCCGTCCTGGCTATCAATGTTCTGTGCTCTTATTTAGCCCTAATTTACCCCTACATGTCTTCTAAGAGCCCAGTGAGCAATGGAAGTGTTGGTAACACTGCTAGACCTCTGTGGTTTGACAAATTCTTTGTTTCGGCACTGGGCTGGATTGGAGAGGTTCAACGTTGTATAAACAAGGACACATTGATCTGGGAGCTGTCATTGAAGTTACTACGCATTAGGACATTGACGTCGGTGTGCTTTCAGTCAATAAACAGATTTCCATTAAGTTCAATAGACCTTGAGCACAAAGTGAGTTCCTGTGCCTAGGGCATTTCTGATACAGCTATTCAATTCACCAGAAATTGTTTATGGGCGGGACATAAACACAGCCTTTGGAGTACAAGTCCCACTGACACTCAGTCAGACTGTGCTCCTAACTTACTTCAGCATTTTTTTAAATTCCTCCCTAAATTTGTAATTTTGGAATTTCGCACCATAGAGAATGGACAAAAAGCCCCACAGTCCCTAGGGGAGAGGCCATGAAATCAGACATGTTCCTCAGACAAAATAAGTTTTGCCATTTGAATTTTCTCCTTGCTTCCCCTCTATTATTTTTCTCCCACCCAAAATGAAGTCCTGGTCCCCTGAAGTCAATAATAAAACTCCTAACAACATCAGAAGGGACAAGACTCCACTTTCAGAGTTTATGGTCTTGTACAATAATCTGACACGGGACCTTCCCAAAGCAAAATTCAGAAGTCAGTGGTTGGGTTTTCATCATCCCGGCTCGTTCAAGTAGTTCTGGACTTTAGTAAGTTGATATGTTATTTTCTGCTAAATAAAGTACACCAGGTGTTTATACTTTTAAAAGGGTAACACAAAAGTACATCCTTTTCCTGACATGCTCATGAAAACATTTTCCTTTCTATCTCATGAAGTATTATGTCAGTACTTGTTTTTGGCACGTTGTAACAAAATGGGAATATACTTCAGGAAACTTGTAGCCTCCCGCATCTATGCATTTAGTGCAAATGTCAGGCTAACGATAGCGTCTTGGACATTTTTTCTTTCCAATAACTGGATAATATCATATGTTGATAATTGTATCTTTACATCAAATCTGAAATTTTTCTAGAAACAATTGTTATGGACTTCTCAGTATATCAAGCAATTGAAACCTCTTCATAACGATTTAGGACTGAAGCTGAGATATTAAAATTGCCATTAAGTGGAATGCACATGAAATACTAAAAGTCTTCTGATGAATAATTTCTTGTTATAATGACATGCTATAGACCTAAATCTTAGTACTAGACATGAAAAAAGACAGTTAAATCAACTTTGTCCATTTAAATATAATTTTAAGAGAGCTAGAACCCATCTCTTTATTGCTCAACAACCTTTAGCAATTTCTTTTGCCCTCATTTATTTCTTGCTCCTATGGGGATGCTGTATGATTTATTGAAAATTAGTTCTTACAGCGAGTGAATGCTTTAAACTGTTTTCATATAAATCACTCAAATATCTGTGAGTGCACCTAAGAGAGGCCCTGTTTGATCTATATTTTCAAATTTAGCTACAGGGTTTCCAAACCTGCTCTTTGTGCTAACCGTCGTTTCGAGTTATTGATTGCTCTCTCCATGGAAACAAGTCATTATCTCAAGGACCTAGGGCTCCAATTAACTTTTACAAACTTATTTTAACAAGGCTTAACTCTATATCTTATTAGGGGTGCATTGTTTGGATTCCAAGAAAACATGGCTTTTCTACAAAACAGGGATAATGGATGGGATTTGGTAGGGAATACAAAAATAGTTTCTCATTCTACATAAAATTACACCATTGTTTAACTCTTCTCTAGAACACAGAACAAGATTTTAAAAAATCTTTAGATCTCAAACTACAGCTTTAATGCCTTCATCGGTCATCCTCTATATTGAAGATCTACAGTACCATGTTTTTTACAATCAATCTTGAAAAATGTCTAATGCACTCTGCAAAATAAATGCTGTTAAGTAGGATTAATTTTGTTTGGGATGAATCTTCAACAGCTGTTAGCTCCTTTATAGGGAGCTCTGAGATGGCTCAAGAAGAAAGCCAAACAGAAAGGGAGACCTCGCAAAGATGAAGCTGGACAATTAGATCACAGGGCTCCAATAATCTTTCTACTAGATAGATTCATCAGTTTGAGGATAGTACAAACTTCTTTACATTGCTGAGGTGTTGAGTGCAAATCCATAAATTCCATCAAGAGCAGTTAGTGAAACACTCCACATCTTTAGTGTCTTTTAATGTAGTGTAGGAACATGAAGTGCAGCGGGTGTTCTTGTCCTGCTGGCTTTCCTTTCAGATTCCTTTTTCCTGAAGAAAATCTTAGGGTGCTATTAAAAAGATCTCCTCCAGGCATATCTATAAAGCATCAAGAACATGATCCCGCTACACTAAATAAATGTATGTAAAGGATCATATGTAGAAATCACTTTTAAGTTCAGACTGCTTTCAAAAACTGAAATGATATACACATTGAAAGATGTGACCCATAAATTTGGTGAAAAATGATAGGATATTAATCTAAGATTTAGGAAACTGTAAAAACCACATACCTATTTAGATAAGTGACACATTCAACACCTGTCTACATTTACCCATTATAATCATCAGCTCACACTGTAGTGTACATTCTGCCAAGAGCAGGATGGAACAACAGCAATTGCCACCGAATTCTCCCATGGCCAGTATGGGGATGGGTTTATTTCTTCCCTGCACAAAAAGTACTTTATTTTTTAGAATGGGTAATTTCTGCAGAAAGTAACAACCCTCAGTCACCATTTGCTAGAATTTTAAAACAAACGGCTTTGCTTTGTGTTGCTTTGAACAAACATTTTGGCAATCGAGTTTTACCAACACAGAGGTACGTCAGGAAGCGAACCTCAAAGTCACTCACAGAAGTACTTGTATAACTTAACTTTAAATTTGTACACCTGGTGCATCTTGCTGGAAGTCCTTGCCCTCGCATCCAATCAAAGAGCAGAAACAGTACCCTGTGACTAATTTTACCAATTGCAGCTCACCAATGAAGTTTTATTAGTATTGGCTATTCCCGGGCAGTGGCAGAACAATTCTTATCATGGGGGCACTGGACGCCATTAGACAAAAACTTGTAAGCCCAGTATATGATGGAAACCTCTGCAAGCCACGGGGTGCTGCTGCAGCCATAGAACCGCTGGTTCCAGCACCCCTGCCCACAGGATAATGCTGGATAGTTTCCCACAGAATTCAATAAAACTTGTAAAAGCTACTATATATTTGAGTGAGTTTGTCTGTCTGTCTGTCCGTCCGTCCGTCCGTCCTAAACGGTAGCAGCTAGGACCACCAAATTTGGAAAGCAGCTTCCTTTTATCATAACTTTAAAAAGACCAGGGTTTGATTGTGACAGGAAAATGGGATATGCCTGGAATGGGGCTGCTTCTCAGAAAAACCATACAGAAAAGAGATAGAACCGCCAGGCAGGTGAAAGGGGCTGGAGGGGGGCAGGCACCCCATCTGGGACTGCCCCAGCCCCAAGCCTCCCCTTTAGGGAGGGCAGTGGGGAGGGGCATGGGGACATGCACCCCTGCCCTGGCTGTGCCTGCTGGAAGGTGCTTCTCACCTGGCCCCAAGCTACTGCGGTGAGAGCACGCTAGGGTAGACCTCTCACCCAGGGCAGCCTGCAGACTGACCCCTCCTCTCCAGCCCTGCCCCAGAGCAACGATTGAAATGAAGCCTGGACATTTTCATTTTCATTTCTTACAACCAAAAAGTAATTGAGCGAAGGACCTGAGCAAGGCCGGGTAAATCTTCTAGTGTTAAATATTTTAAAGAAATGAATAGAGGTGATGGATTTGCAATCTGCTTCTGGAGATTTCCTATGTAAAAAATTACTAAATTCGTTGGAGAAACTGTTCACTGTGAATTGTCTCTGAGTTTTAAACAACTTTTAGTCACACTGAGTTTTGTAATTTACAGTCCGACTGAAAAACTTTGTCAACCCCATAATGATGTAAGGGACATTCACGTAAATGAGAATCGTATCCAAGAGTTTCCCATCGGACAGATCTACACAAAGAGAGGGAAACGAACCTGATGCAAAACATCAGTCCTTGTCCGCAACATTGGGCTCCCATCTTGGACTGTGACATCTCCCTGCCCCTCCTTCGGTGTTTATTTTATTACGTTGGAATTCAGCGGCCGCCTTTCCCCATCTGTGTAACATCCCAGGGTTTAAAACAAGCTACAGTCAAACTGAGAACACGATGATTGTGGAGCCCTGAATTCCCAAACCTGCTCCACATGCATTCCCAAGAGGAGGATCCAGCACTCTGAATATGACATTCAGGTGAAAAAAAATGTCTGAAGAGCGGAAGATGCCTGCCCTTTCCCAGAGGCCAGAGACTTGTTGGGACCATCCAGCTGTACACACAAATCATACTGAAGAATTTCATGCTGAATAAAACCTTCCAGTGTGTGACAGCGTATACAACCCCCTCCCCACCCGCCTCAGAGAAACAAGGGTTAAGGAGAGGCTCTGGGCCACCCTGCCCAGCCCACCCTGCCACACCTTCAAAGCTGCGCAAGCTGGAGGCAGAGTGTAAAAGGAAAAGTGGAGCAGCTCAGAGCAGACCTGCGCGCTGATCTCTCAGAAGGAGCATCACAGGAGCTGCCAGAGGCCCTGCAATGCCTGTTGGACCAAGCCAGCAATGGCGGGACTGGAGGAGGTTGTTGGAGATCAAACATTATTTTGCATTCAGTGCTTTCCTGGGGGAAGGTTACTCCAGTAGGAAGTGACCCAGGGAGGCAGCTGCTTAGCTCCCCAAGGTGCCGGATGTAGCTGCCCACCACTCAGTCCTGGACTGGGCCCCCAGGAAGGGCAAGCTGGGCTCCCCTGCCGACTTCTAAAGAGCCTTTCCCTTGGTGGGGGAGGGTCTTGACCCCACCCCCCACCAGCCTACGAGAAAGCCCTCCCAGGCATATGAAGAATGTTCCATTATTGGACACGTGCAGACCCCGAAAGGGGTGGACTGGAGCATGCGACACGGCCCCAGGGCTGCAGCCCCAAAGAGGGACATGTTTCCTGAGATGTCTGACCACGTTTAGGCCCATTTTGGGTGAGTCGGAGTTTTCTTACATTAATCTAAGTTTCAAGAGTTTAAACTTCTGTACCTGGAATTTCTGTGCTTGGGTTTTTCCACTGAAGGTATAAGGAGCGGTGGGGAACCTCTGGCCCCCAGGCCGAACGCGATTCATCAGGGTAGGGTGCTGGCGGGCCGCAGATGGTGTCCACAGGCACAGGGTCCTGCAGCTCCCCATGGCTGGGAACAGCAAACAGCTGTCACTGGGACTGGTGGGGCTCCAGGCTGCAGATGCTCAGGTAATGAACCATCTGACGAGCCACATGCAAGAGGCCACTAGAGGTTCCCTGCCATGGCATAGAAGGGTCTCAACCCCTTGAGAAAACAGTCTAGAGAGGCCATTTTGAGGCTCTAGCAAACCCCCCTCCCCCTCCCCCCCCCATTTTCCTGTTGCACAATTCACCACCACCACGCGGAAGTCTTGGAACAATCTGAGGGTCGTATTTATACAGGAGATAGGGGAGCGAATGGCAAGCTGAAATTCAAACACTAGCCCACAAGACTGTTGGAATAACCCAGTGCTGAGATAAACCCTCCCCTCGGTTAGAACTAGAACCCATATGAAGTGAGCGATGCACATTACAGCCTCCTTCTCTCATGCAGCAAACAAAAAGGAAGAAACGCACTTTGAATTTTCCCTGGAATTTGTTCTGTAAACAGCTTCTGATTATCAACGTTTCAGTTACATTTGTCCGACTTTCAGATAAAACGAAACCAAAATTCTACGCGGCCAGTCGAGGACAGTAGCAAGGTTCCTGACAGCTATTTATTCCATCACCTGTTCAAAGACCTGACATGCTGCAGGCCTGCAATCAGTTCTGCACAAGTGCAATGAGGCTGTGGCAATGACTCTGTTGGCAGCCCCCCAAACTCTGCCCTCACTGCCCCTCCCCCCTCTCAGCACAGCGGTTGTGCAGCAGGGTGGGTGGCTCTCTGGCTGTGCGTGGCGGGTCCGAGAGGAGCCTGGGAAGCTGCGTGTGCCGTGTCTGTGGATCCACAAGTGCACGTCATGGGCCACACTGTGCCGTCCTTACCCTGTCTGCCCACAATACAGGCCCAGCCAGAGCTACAGTCCTTGCCTCCTTCCAAGTCAGGCCCGACTCCCCTTTCGTGCCCTCCAGGCAGTGGGGCAGAGGCAAGGAACACACACAGGAGACGTGTCTCAGGCCACGGCAACACAGGGCAGGAACCAACGGCCAGGATCTGGCACAAGGATGACAGCCAGGTGCATGTCAGGACAATGGGTTTTCAGGTATAGCTGAGCCTCACCGTGGCCATATGAACTACCCCCCTATCCCCCCACGAAACCTTTCGCACAGACATGTCTGCCACCTTCCACAGCGCATTCCCAACCCTGAGCCTCAGTGTGGCAAAGCAACGCCCACGGGGATGGGCGGCAGGCTAGCTCAGAGCAGTGCCGAGGGGGTGGTAACGAGCCTTCAGTGCCAAAACCCACCCACAGCCAAGCTCTGCATTCGACATGCCACGCGCAACAGGTCTCTGCAGAAGCAGCTGTCAGACAATGACCACGCACATTTGACCGGACGCTGCTGGAAAATAAAAGCCAATGAGGGGACAATGCAAGCGGCTAGTTATGCTGCGTGAGGGAGCACGGGGCGGCTTTCAGCTTAACCCTGGGTCTTCTCAGCCGAGCACTGCTACGACCCCTTGGTAACTTTTGCTGACTTCATTGGGAGGCTAGACTGGCTCCTTGCCTCACCTGCAATAAAATGGCTTCTTTCAGTTCCGTTGTTTATAGCCAGGATCTGTCTGACCTCAATTTATTTACTCCCGCCCCCTCCCCTCAAGGAAACTATTTCCACGCAAGCCACTAGCAACGGGGGAACCTATTTCAGCGCATGTCAAAATGCAAACGGGGAACGGCAAAGTCATAGTCCCTTGATTAGCAAAGAAAAAGCCGATGAAAATGAGCACAGTGCTAATGGAAACGCTGGTGAGAACACAGCGCTGCTAACCAGCCTCTAAGGGCTCTTCCTCCACAGTCCAAAAGTATTTTACACACTATGGCAATGTAACTACAAATGCTGATTCACACACAAACGCTTGTTTGATTGTTGATGCATACTAATTATATACATATATCTGGGCTGACCCTGGAACAGGAGGTGTTCAACCTGTCGCAAATCAGGCTCAGGGGCGTGGGTGCTTTAAGTCTCCAGCCGAGACAGATCAGCTCTTTAAAAGGCTAAAACTCAGTGCAAAGTTTCTCTGCATGTTTATCTAGAAAGTGATACAGGTAGGGTTCCCAGATGGTTTATCCAAAAATACCGAACACACACCCCCCCAAAAAAAACAACAAAACAAAACAAAAAAACCACCAGGGAAAAAATTCTGTTGAGAAAAAAAAGGGGGAGACCAAAGTTGTTGAGCAAAACAAAAACAACAACAAAAAATTTAAAAGATTTAAAAAAAAAAAACCAAGCATGACCCCTTTAAGAAACGCTTTTGAGGCTTTTTGGCCCTAACAGCTGCCCGCCATCTTGCCTCCCTGCACCAGGTCAGACACCCAGGATTTTCGCCTCCTGGCCGGGAAAAAAAAATCAGAAAATACTGGACATTTTAGGTGTCCGGTATTTTCTGAAATTTTTTACCGGAGAGGAGGTGAAAATACCAGACTGTCCAGTTCAATACCGGACAACCTGGCAACCCTAGATATGAGATTTGCATAAGAACCAAAGACGGGGCATGCTGGGGTCAGACCAGCGCCCTGTATTCTGATAGTGAGTGGCCGATGCCAGGTGCCCCAGAGTTTCTATCACAACTTAAAAGATACAGTGGAGCATGGGGGTGGGTTCTCACAGCTCAGAGACCGTCTCTCCGCTTTCCCAGGGATTTATGGTTTAAACCGAGGAGCTTGTTTGGTTTCTGGACTACAGCCTCAATTCAGCCTGATCCTCCACCCAGGAGCAGTCCCAGTGACTCCGCCAGTCTCAATGTGGCTATTGATCTTCGGCAGAGTTTAGACACATGCTTAAGTACCTGACTGACCCAAGGCCTGTATCAGAACTTGACAAGAAAGTTAAATCTGCCACATCTTCCAAATTAACCTCAAGAAAGTACTGATTTATTTATACCCAGTTAGTGACATCAATTCATGATGACAATGCAATTAACTGGAATCCCAGATAGTAAAAATAATCACCTAATGCCATCTTTAGAGGAAATCTGTTCTGTCTTCCCAATCAGACTTCATTAGCACAAACTATTCCAGCAGAACACAGTAATCTAAGTATGGTCTGTGAAATATGAAGGCCCATCGTGTCATGCAGTATTAAGAGTGAACTAGTCTTAAAATATATCCCCCTTTCATTTACTATTTTATTGTTCTTCCAGTGGTTGACATAAGAAGATATTCATCCTGGATGATATACTGACACCAGACTGACGGGTACATATGTACATCATGAAACATGTTATGTTATTTACCATAACTGAAACTATATGTTACCCTGCACGCCAGCTTCCCAAAATCTTACCTCTACACATCCTTTGACATCTAGACCAAGCCAAAAATAAGATGGTTTCTATCGGTTCAGTTTGTCATCCAAGTAGTTTTTATTTCAGAGTGTGAAGTATGCAAGACACCTTCACAAGCAGCACCTAAAGCTGTCCCAGCATGGCACATTCTGACTGATGGCATGGGATCTTTGACTTGTTCTAAAGTATTTTCAATCTAAAAACGGCACTCGCTCTCTCTCTTTTGCCAGTTTTACATTCTAAAGTCATAAGATAAAGTCTTTGCCGCAATCAGAATAGTCCAGTATGAAGTAAAAATAAGCCCAAAGTCAAGATATTTATTCAGAATAAACAGCAGTCTTAAAATTGATATATTCAGAATACTCCCTGTGCAGAAAGATACAGAAACATAACTCAAGGAAGCTGAGACACAAACTTCTGAATTCAGTATCCATCAATAGAGTGGCACTTGCTAAGAATTTGGCTCAAAAAATAATATTTTCAAATATTCTGCATTCTCCGTTTTGATTCTGAGTTAATGCCATGCCTACCATTTTGGCAAATTGCCTTTATGTTGAATTTACGAACATCTTAATGGAATTGTGTTATCGTACAGATGTGAGCAACTGTTCAAACAAGATACTATATGTAGGCTGCTTACTTGAAGAGTTAAGCAGGTGACTTATACACAGAAAAAAATTAAAATATTCATTCAAATATTTTACGCACTCATAAAACTATTTCAAGTGTTTTAATGTTGTTCATCTTATATCTCAATTATTGAGTTTATATGATTACTATAGTACAAAGTTGCCACAAATTAAAAGAATTTTTCACATCAATCAACAAATTTTCAGTCTTTCCCCTTCTTCTCTGTCCATTCCCTCACCCCCAAAATTCAAGGCCATGGGGAACAAAACAAAACACAAACTCAGGTCAAATAAGTAAACAAATAAATCTAAATGGAGATAGCAACTTGACCTATTCAAGTTGTTTTGAACGATTGAGCGTCCCTGATTTACGTTAGAGTTAGTAGCTGCATTTCATTGATAAAGCTGCTACAATCTATAGCTTTCATGATTATCTAGTACACTATAAACACAATTGTTTTAATCAAACTTACATCTTTTCCCAGACCTTTCCAAAAGAAGGTATTTCTGACCTTAAATAAATTATAGTAGGGAATATAAAGGATTAACAGTTCAGCTGAAATTACAGATTTTCACATGAATTTAACTAACTTTTAAGTAACAGCATACCCTGATTTAAGACTATGAAAATTGGTGAGAATCCTTTTTAAACTTCATGTATCCCTCTCGATATCATAGGTGGAATGACAAATTCCTAGATTTAGTGCTGTGTGAAAAGGACATTAAGATATATGCCTGCAGCATTTACTGCATAAGCAACATACTATCAGAGAGTGGTATTTTAAATACCTGGTGTTTACTCCTTTTCCCCTTTTGTTTGGTCAATTATTGGTATCATGTTACAGCGAGGTGAATACTACCCTTCACTTACCACCACCAGCACTGCTACCGTTTTCAATCTTATGTGGGGTCTCCTTGCCAAAATAAAAATCCCCTAATGCTGTGTATTAGATCTGATTGCACATGCATAACATTTGCCTGTCAAGTGTCCTCCACTGTCATTTGTGTAATATGCTCTCAACACAACTTTTCTTTTGTTGTAGAAACTTCCAGTCACTCAGGGATTTTATTTTTCATATAAGTCTCTTGTAAACAATGACTATTTAAAGAAGAGCTTTGTGTATTTTATTTGCGAGATGTATGGAAATAATTAAGAAATCGGATTACATTTCATTGGTACTGTTAACCTTTGCTCATGAACCCTTCCTTCAACTGGAGTATACTAGTTTAGTGTCGTTTTATTTTTAAAGCATAATTTTTCCTGCTTCATGAAAACAATGGACCGTAGATATTGCCATGGAATTTTTGTACATTTTCAGCTCAATAACTACCCTATAGAATCCCATAATTCTGATTAATTGTTCATCAGAAGACACAGGGCTCAGAAAACTTCCTTTTCACCGTATCCTCAAGGAAAGCATTGTGCAGCAAGATGCACTCAGACCTAGTCCCATGCTCTTCTGCATTTCTATGATGTTTTCTATAAAATTACTGAATGTCATCTTTTTTAATCTTGATTAATTCAAAGTACCAGGAGGACAATGACTGGAACCTCTTCTAACAAAGTCATTTCAAAACCGTGTAACTTCGCTGATGCCTGGAGTTGGCAGGTAAAGACAGTGGAAAAACTCCTATTCATGTCATGAGAACTTCAGTTTGGCCTGGCACTGTGAGCTGAGTCTCACTGCATCCCAACTAGACACAAACTGGGGCTTTCATCAAATCCGAGTCGCCCTGCATCCGGCCTCACTGGCAATGTGATCCACCAAAGAGTGTCTAAAACTATAGGAATGGTCACCCTAAGACAGCAGCAGCCTATCCCCGGCTCTGATGGGCAAGAACCCACGTCAGTGCTGCTTTCAGCCATCTCGACAGCCTGGAAGGGAAAACGCTCCAGTGCTGTATACACTACAAAGCTACAACACCCTCACCAGTCTACCTGCCAGTGTACTCACTTTAGGACAGGCTGTGACCAAAGGCAGACCTATAAGACTGAGTTTCAAACACATGCAGGAGGAAAGATCTTTTGTAATCTAATCACCAAAGCTTCACACCGCATCCATTAATGAGAGAGAGCCACCATCTGTGTGCCGTAGCCAGAAATAGTCACACTTCAGTGTCATGCTACACAATGGCACCCAACGAGACTGCTCAAGCAGATGTTGCTTCTGCTAACTCATCTCGGGATCTTACAGCCAGCACTCAGGTGATACATGATGGATGTCCCCTGACATCTCACGGGCCAGGGGAAGTCGATCCAATTTTAGCTCCCAAGAGATGGCGCTCTTTGTGTAAAAGGTCATTACACATTCATTGTTGTTCCAAGTCACTGGTGGGTATAGAAGGGCGAGCGTGAAGTGCCGCATTGTTTTGACAGGATGCTGCCCATCCTGTGAGCTCTGGGACATAGGAAGAACAGGATCTCATTGGATGCACTTCTCAGAGACAAGGAGAAGATAAAATATGACAAGCTGGAAAAAATAGCTCTTGGTGATTAAGATATTATAGAACAGAGTAGAGGCAGCCAAGCCAGGATTTCATCCCCTGAGCAACTGTCAAAGCAAAACTCCCAGACTTCATTTAAGGATCAATGAACTGATACTCACATCACAGGCAGCTGCTTCTTATCATTATTATTTTAAAGAGCGTATTGCTCCTGAAACACTGGGGGCCGAAAGGCCAGGAGACTGACGTTCCTCCTATACCCACCAGCAAGCATTGCACAGGTGAGAAAGAAGAAAGGGAACGACCTCCCCCCAGTTAACTGGGAAAACATATGGAAGAATTCCTGGCACCACTCGGCAGCTGGCTTACGAGGGAGACGGGCGGTGCTCTGCAAGCCACAGCAGCTCTTTGTTCAGTTCGGGTTGCAGCTGGTGCTAATCTTCGAAGCTCTTATTGGGCCGAGCCTGGCTAGTCAGAAATCACACAGCTGAGAACCCTGGACAAATGAGGGCTATCCCGTGGCGCCAGCCCTCACCATGGAGCTTTCTGCCAACAGACACTGATCCCTGTCGCTATCAGGGCATGGCAAAGGGTGTTAAAGGCGGTGATAGGAGGAAAGTCTCCACAGCACCTCCCAGTACCAGGGATGCACATGTTGAGAATTCGGACAAACCAGGGAGTGTTCTCCTGGGTGGCTGAGTCTGCTCCCAAGGAAGAGTTCTTCAGGGAGACGCTAGCTCAGCCACAAAGGCTACGTCTAGACAGTGGCGCTATTTCGGGATGCTGGAAGTATCCCAAAACAGCTATTCCATGACTTTAAACACACCCGTTATTTCAAAATATAATTTGCAATAACAGGCATGCTATTCCGGCGTTAAGGGACTTGTCAGAACAGCACTTTATTTTGAAATTTGATGCTGTGTAGACAGTGCCAAATTTTGAAATAAGCTATTTCAAAATTACCTCAAAATAAGCTATGCAATTGGCACAGTGCAAATTGTGTAGCTTATTTTGAGGTAAGGGTGCAGTGTAGATGCACCCAAACTCACAGAACATTGGCTGTTAAATTCTCCCCACTTTCCTTTGTGCAGCGCTAGGCAGTTTGGCCCATGGTTATGAGATCTAAGGACCTAGCAAAGGTTCCAGAATGTAAAGCATCCATGGCCGAGGAACGCACACCGCAGTCTAGTTTGGATTTTCTTTGTGTTTTCTGCTGCTACCACTGCAATGAAGAGCTGGGAAGGAAGAATCTTGCCCTGATGCAGGACTCACTGCTTGAACAAGGAGCACACAATCAGGTCCACACACGTGGAATGACACCTCTAAAACCTACAATGGGGCACTCTGGAGCCTTGTCTGACAATGGCAAGAGACAAGGCTTCTGAAAGCTTTTTCTGTTAAGACTTGTGTTAATAGAGACATTGCTTTTCATGCAATAAAAGCCTGCTCAGACAGGAGCACCAGCTCTGAGCTGCACTCTAATCACATTCCAGAGGATCCTCGAACAATTGTTGGGCTGCAGGGGAGGGGAATTTGCACCATAAGATCAAAGTCAGCTCACCCCAAGAGCAAGCTTGCTAATGCCTAGCTTTGAATGCTCAGAATGACAGGGAACATCATGCTGTGTGAACACAAGACGCCCACCAGTCCTCCTAAAGCCCCAAAGGTGTGTTCCACCCTCGCCCTACACACCGAGGAGTGGTGCCCTGTGCAGATAGGAAATGTGGATCTGCATACAATGCATGGCTAGAAAGCAGATAGCGATAGATTTGTAGGACTCTACTGAGATGGCCAAAAACATTAAGGACTTCAAATTGCATCAGCTGCTGCTTTCCATCCGACTTCCACATAGTTTATTATCTAGGACCACTAAACCCTAACATGATGCATTTTAAATCTACTTTTCAATTTACCACACTTAGACACCAATTCTCCTAATTATTTTAACAAGTTAGAAGTTGTATTTGTTTTACGATCACTACATCCCATGTTCACTTTCCTAGACCATTGGCATGTCAAATTCAATCAGTTGCAAGAAAGCAAGATTAAATGTCAGCTTTTCATACGAACCCTATGATTTGAAAACATAAAAATACAAATATCTAATTATTTTGCCCTTTATATATGGTTACCTATGAAGTGATGTATGAAATTAAAATTTTTAAGTCATCAGAACTGAAAATTGACATATGGTTTCCAGTTTAAACAAAAAATTATTCAGGTCTTAAATGAAGTCTGCTTAGAGGAAGGAATAAAAGTGCTTCTCCACTTAAATAGTGTTCTCATTTGAGATTGGGTTTTCTTCCCAAGTAGAGCCCTCACCTCCTTGAGGGAGGAGCAAATATAAAGAGCATGGATTTTGCAAAAGGAAAAGTATTCTTACCTGATGCGAGGCGTGAACCTTAATTTTGTAAGTGTCTGTAAGCATGTCCAAGGGGAGCTGTAATTTACATGTTGGTAATTTAAATAGCACTGGGGGCAGATCACAATGCTTTATGTTTAACTAATTAACCATATTAACCTATTAACCATGCCTAGGTTTAGTTATTTCATTGATTTTTTTCTACTACTGAGATAATGCAACTGGTTTGACATTTACAAAATGATGCTTATAATGAAAAAGGGTACAGTATGAACACCCTGAACTGGTGGTATCTGATATGACATTGCTGGAAAGTCCAGTGAAAACAGGAGACCTTATGACAGCAATTAATAGCTGTAAAAACCAAAGGCGCAATAATGTTAAACGGCTATCAGTGCTTCCATGGGCAACAAATTTGTGGTCACCAAATATGCTGAACAGAGTTATCGTAAATATGGGAACTCTCTCAGACCACCTATCACTCTCTGATAATACCCCCAACACGATGCCTAACAGTGCTGTAATCTAGACCTATCTGGGGGTGTGATACTTGTTATGTCGTGGGGAGTTTCACAGTATAGGAAGAAATCAGTGGAAAGGCAGAGAGCTTGAGTAGGTGAGAGTGTCCATTTTATTGCATAGCACAGAACTCACTAGAACAAGCCCAGACTAGCTGGGCTGATCCCAGTGACCTACTCAGTTACCATAACAACAAGATCTATATCTACAACCCAATATACAACATATTCCTCCCCCCTTAATAAAAATGTCCCTTTAAGAAAACAAAAACTATGAAATGACGGTAGACCGCCTCAAGTTCCCAGCTAACCCTGGGGATTATTTTGCCCCATCTGTGAGTTAATCTCAACTAAAGGTCCAGCCGTTGAGGAGGCCTCCTTTCTCTAGGTGGATTACGGCGGACATCTGGCGTTCTTGCACCCGAGATGTTATGGGTGCAGGCCTGACATGGGGCTGGGAACTTGAAGTGTGAACAGGTGAGGCTGTTGGATCAGCCTGCTCAGGGAGGGGGTTATTGTTCGCCGCTGGTGGTGATGGAGGAGGAGAGTCAGGAGCAGGTGATTCTTGACACGGTAGCTCACCAGCAGTGGGAAGGACGGGCAACTCAACTGGAGATGTGCCTGGGGGCAGGAATAACCTGTCAATAACTGATCTACATGACGCCACCAGATGAGTTCCTTCGCAGTCCGGACAGTATAGGAAACAGGTCCTGTTTGAGCAATAATAGTGGCAGGGACCCATTTAGCTCCAGGAGCATAGTTCCGAGCCAAAACTATCTGTCCAGGACTAAAGGTTCCTTTTTGCTCTGGATGCACGCCTGATGACTTGACCTTGCTGCTGATATTGCACAATTTGTCGCGTTCTGAAGGTTTCAGCAAATCAAAGCACATGTAGCTGACGCCCCATCATTAGAAAAGCCGGGACACTTTGGTTATAGCGTGAGGAGTGTTTCTGTAGGATAGTAAGAAGGTGTCCAGACTCTTTGTACGAGTGAATGTCCTCTAACCGATTTCAAAGCTTGTTTCATTGTCTGACAAACCTTTCAGCCAATCCATTTGTGGCTGGGTGATACGGTGCTGAAGTGATGTGATGGATCCCATTTGCTTTAATAAAATTTCCAAACTCCTGAGAGAGAAACTGTGGACCGTTGTCACAAGTTGTTCAGGAATACCCAAATGACAGAAGATTCCCGTAATTTTGGATAGTACTCTCAGCAGTAGTGGAAGGCATTATACAGACTTCTGGCCATTTGGAATGAGCATCTACCACCACCAATAACATGCTACCTTCAAATGGGCCAGCAAAATCAACATGAATACGTTGCCATGGTTTTTCAGCCCAGTCCCATGGGTGTAGAGGTGCCAATTGAGGTGCATTCCTCACACCCTGGCAAGAAATACAAGCTCTTGCCTCTCTTCAATGTCACTGTCCAAACCAGGCCACCAAAAATAGCTTCGTGCAATTTCTTTCATGCGCACCATTCCACAGTGACCTGAATGCAGTTGCTCTAACATCTGTTGTCTCAGTATTTTTGGAATAATGACACGCATTCCCCACAAAAAGCACTCGAATGGGTTGATAACTCCGTTCTCCTGGACATGTAAGGGACAAGGTCAGATGAGACCTGAGAGTTCCGTAGAGATGTTCCACGCATCACTAGTTCCATTACTTGGGAGAGTACTGGGTCAACACGAGTTGCTCTCTTAACTTGTGCAGCAGTGATGGGCATGTTCTCTACCTGTTCAAAGTAAAAGATTTCCTTCTGGCCACTATCTTGATGTTTGACTGGCAAAGGCAGCCTAAAGAGACCATCTGCATTGCCATGTAGAGTGGCTTTCCGATATCTGATCTCATATGTGTGTCCTGAAAGCCACAATGCCCATCGTTTCATACGACTAGCAGCCATTGGTGGAATACCTGAGTGTGGACCAAAAATTGCCGGCAGAGGTCGATGGTCAGTGAGAAGTGTAAACTTCCATCCAAACAGGTACTGGTGAAATTTCCGAATTCCAAAAACGATTCCCAATGCTTCACGTTCAATTTGCGCATAGTTAGTTTCAGCTGTGCTTAAGGTGCGTGAAGCAAAAGCAATTGGTTTCTCCTCTCCTGAGGGCATAACATGTGACAAGACCGCTCCCACTCCATATGGGGATGCATCACAAGCCAACTGTAAAGGTAAGGATGGATCAAAATGCGCCAGGACCTCTGCGCTTAGCAATGCACATTTAGCCTTGTTAAATGCAACATCACAGGCGCCAGTCCACTTCCAGACCTTGTTCTGGCCAAGGAGCTCGTGAAGTGGTTTTAATAGTGTGGCTAGCTGTGAAATAAACCTTCCATAATAGTTCAATAGTCCTAGAAATGAGAAGTTGACTAACATTTTGAGGGGTGGAGCTTCCACAATAGCCTTAACTTTTGAAGGGGACTTATGAAGACCAGTAGCATCAATGATGTGTCCCAAATATTCAACAGAGGGCTGAAAGAATGCACACTTATCTTTACGGACTCAGAGGCCATACTCTTCCAGTCTTTGTAGGGTAGCCTCTAAGTTCTTAAGGTGATCCTCCTCGTTCCCGCCCGTGACCAGGATGTCACAAGATAGCACTGAACGCCTGGCAAGCCACACAAGATCTGGTCCATAGCTCTCTGGAACAAGGCTGGGGCAGAAGTTATTCCAAGGGTGTTTACAGTAACGATAAAGCCCTTTATGAGTCACAATAGTCAACAGCTCTTGGGATTCTCATCAACTTGCATCTGTAAATATGCTTGACTCAGATCAATCTTGCTGAACTTTTGTCCCCAGCCAGGCCCGCAAAGATGTCATCGATGCGAGGAAGGGGTATTGCTCTGCACATAAAACAGGGTTAACAGTGACCTTAAAATCCCCACAAATCCGAATAGAACCATCTTTCTTCAATATTGGAACTATTGGAGTTGCCCATGGACTATGGGTAACTGGTATTAGGGCTCCATTTTTGACTAGGCGCTCCAGGTCTGCTTCAACTTTTGGCCTGATAGCATATGGCACAGTTCTGGCCTTCAGATATTTTGGTTGGCTACCAGGTTTAATGTTCAGTTTCACGGTGATTCCTCATACTTCCCAGATCCTCTCCAAAAACAGCAGCATGTCTCTTTAATATATCAGTCAGACCTGTTTCTTCTTTAGTCATCCGGTGCACTTCTGCCCAGTCCAGTGGGATCTTCCTAAGCCATGATCTCCCCATTAAGGCTGGATAATGGCCTTTCACCACAAACAGTGGTAATTCCGCAGTCTGTCCATTTAGTTCCACCTTAACATCAGTAGTGCCCAATAGGGGTACTGCTTCTCCTGTATGTGTCTTCAGAATGATCTTTGTTGCCTTAAGTGGAAGATGCTTCAACTTTTCCTTATACACCGAGTCTGAGACCAATGAAACTGCTGCACCAGTGTCCACTTCCATGCATCGGTTTGCCATCCAACAGTGGGGTTACCCAGTATTCATGGGAGCCCCTTCCAAAGACAAAACATAGCATGGCACTTCTTCAGACAGGGTGTCACTTTGATCATCAGGCATCTGCTCGATGGTATGCAGATTTTCCTTTTTGTTCCGCCAGACCACAGGCCTCTTTTTCTTTTGTTTGCAGGCATGCTCAATGTGTCCTTTTTTTCCACACTGTCGACACACTAGGTTCTTACACCAGCATTCTGATGCATGGTGACCTGTCATGCCACAGCGGTAACATTCCTGGCTCCCCACTGTTTTGTGAGTGGGTTCTTGGGACATTTTATGCACCCCAGGGGGTGCACTAAGGTATTGTGCCTCCTGTGTGGCCAGTTCCATGGAGACCGCAATATCAATGGCCTTCTGTAGGGTGAGCTGAGCTTCTGTTAACAGACGCCTCCGTATAGCTTCACTGTGCAGGCCACACGCTAACCTGTCACGTATGGCATCATTTAACATCTCCTTAAATTCACAGTGTTCAGCAAGCTTTTTCAAATTGGCTACAAATTGTACAATTGTTTCACTTTCTTTTTGGTCTCTGCTATGGAACCTGTACCTTTCTGCAATTACCAGTGGTTTTGGAGCATAATGTGACCCCAGGATTTCCAATGTCACTGTAAGATTTGGTCTCTGGCTTAACAGGGAGCAGCAAACTGTAGCAGAGAATAGGTCTTAGCCCCTACAACACTTAAAAATATTGGCACCTTCTTCTCTTTTTAATGTCATTTGCAATAACAAAAAGTTCAAAACGCTCAGTATATACCTGCCATTGCTCTAAAGTCTCCTCAAAAGGTCCCAGTGGCCCTGTAAGTGTAGCCATGGCTGCTGCACTCTCCCCTTTTTTTTTTCTTTTCCAGTCTCTGGGCTCCTTGATCTTAGTTTCAGTTTGCACAGTGTAGAGTTCTTACCCCCACCTTCCAGAACAGCCAAAAAGAGTTTGTTTTCTTACATTGACTTCTACTTCTTTTGTTGCTGGAGGCAGCACAGGTATCCCATCCTCGTCACCACTTGTTATGTCGTGGGGAGTTTCACAGTATAGAAAGAAACCAGTGGAAAGGCAGAGAGCTTGAGTAGGTGCAAGTGTCCATTTTATTGCATAGCACAGAACTCACTAGAACAAGCCCAGACTAGCTGGGCTGACCCCAGTGACCTACTCAGTTACCATAACAACAAGCTCTATATCTACAACCCAATATACAACAATACTGCTCCCACGGAAACCAGTGGTGTTTTCATACTGCACTAACAGGCATAAGCACATAAGAACGGCCATACTGGGTCAGATCAATGGTCCATCCAGACCAGCGTCCTGTCCGTCAACAGTGACCAATGCCACATGCCCCAGAGGGAGTGAACAGAAACAGGGAATCATCAAGCGCTCCCTCTCCTGTCACCCATTTCCAGCCCCTGACAAACAGAGGCTAGGGATACCATTCCTACCCATCCTGTCTAATAAGTATTGATGGACCTAACCTCCATGAATTTATCTAGTTCTTTCTTGAACCCTGTTAAAGTCCTGGTCTTCACAACCTCCTCTGGCAAGGAGTTTCACAGGTTGACTGTGTGCAGATTAGATTAGACCCCCAAACTCCATTGCTTTCAATGTCAGCACGCGCACTTCAGTGATCAGTGAGAGCAAAATGTTTACAAAAATATTCACAGTGAGATGGGAAGATAGATCAAATGGGAGCCCTCCAGAGTTGGCATTGAGAACATACAACGTGGTTCAGACAAAGCAGAAAGATTTAATAATGTCATCTCTCAATTACCATGTTGTTCATCCAGACAACAGTTATTTTCTATTGCATCCCAGATTCCATTCTGTCATAACTGTGGATGGTTGTTGAAATTATAAAATTCAGCACTGTTGCTCAATTTTTTAAATTTAACGTCAGCTAAAATTTCAATATACAGTGAAAAAGCTTTTGATTGTGTGGAAATGTAATGATTCTGTGTTTTAAAGTGGGTTGGTTATGAAACTTCATTTAATAAGAAATTATTTCTCTTTATATAGTTACTCATCAGAATGGACAGACAAAGTAGAACAGACACATATTATTCAATTAGATATGACGCAGAGATGTTTGCTATCCTCATGTCCAACTCTCTTCTTTAGATCCCTACAGGAAGCAGTACCAAATTCCTTAGCACAAAGTTGATATTCTAATTTTCAAGCAAGCCAGATCAATTTATCCAAATGCTGAAGAAATGTTGGGTATAAAATCAAGTGCACAAAGTCTGAGCTTCCATTAGTAAATGAGCCCTAGGGCTTTCCCTTACAAGGGCACTGGCCATGCTAAAGTTGGCCTTAGCATGCCTTTTCCACCCCCTTTTCCACTGTAGCTAGGAGTCATTAGCATTCCCTCTTCATGGAGATTTAGGGAGCCTCGAATCAGACCTCAGAACGAGTATGTGACTACACCGTGTTTGCCCTGGCCGACTGATGCCAGGAAGTAAGGTGTATAGGATTCCAAAGATCCCTTGTGTCCACACTGTAATTTAGCATCCCCTTTTCATTCCAAAGCCCTGAAGAGACTTTCTGAATTCTTCTCTTAATAAGTCAGAGGCTGATGACTTTGGTCCTCAGCTCAAAGGCCAGTTTTTCATTCAGAATGGTTCTACTGAGGCTGAGCAAATGCCTTTTTATTAAACAAATTCAATCACTGTCACTCCTCTATTGCCCAGTGTTGAAGGTGCAACTCTGCTGCCTCATTTGCAACACTGACGGGAGCAGAGCAGCCAGGCCAGATAGCCTCTCTGTGAATTCTCTCTCGGCTTGAATTCACTGGTCTGATTTTTGTAGTAGTAATAAGCGGAGTCAGCACCAGAGTGACAAAATGATTCATGGCCCTCTGTTGGGTGGATAACCCTCGTTAGTAAAAAATTAATTGATGGCATGATATCTGATCCTGCAACTTCCAAGCAACAGCTCGCTAGCAAAGAACTTATGATGCGCACCTGAAAGATTTGCTTGGAAGAATTCAGCTCTGGTTCAAGGTTACACCAATAATTTCCATAACCTCTTGTTTGTAGCATTATTATTAATTATTCTGATTATTAATATGCTGCCAACATGCTGACATCATTTTCAATGAAACAGGGAAACACACACAGAGTAATTTACTCCCTACATTCAATAGCTAGATATAATTGATGAATGATGCACTAAGAAGAAATTGATGAATAACTTTCACGTGTCTCTACCCATTGAAACCATCTACTGGCCACATTTGCACAAATCAGAAGAAGAGATGTACACTAAGTTAGCATCACAATTTCGAAAGAGAACTCTTCTCTCCCCATTGGTGTGGTCTGAGCTCCTACTCCTGAGAAGTGCTAAGCTTCCGCTCTCACTGACTTCAGCTGGAGATGAGAGCTCCCATGCACCTTGGACGACTGAGTCCAAGGGACCTGCAGTACAGTTAACTCTGGACAAGTACATAGCACCACGTTCCTTCGGTGCAAAGTTCAATGACTTCCCTGAACCTTACGGAATTATTCTTAAGTGAAAAACAGCCTCATGGCTCATGTACTTACTCTGCTTTCTCATTTAAATTTTAGCAGCTGATGTTGACTCTGGAAGAAGGAACATTCACAGATCTAATGAGAATTGTTACAAATGTTTCACTCTATTATAATTGCTTTTTGAAAGCCAGTTTGTTCCTTTCCCCTACTCCCTGTCCTTCTCCTGTTTCCACTTCTGTGTAAAAATAATTATGTTAACTAGTGCCCCATCCAGTACCTAGTTGTTATGTTAGTGGCCTTCCTTGATTTAGATGGGTTTTTGGGTCATTTCAGTATCACATGCAGCATCATTTCTGGGCATTAATATTCTTCTTTGCACATCTCAGACGCTACAGCTTTTGAACAGGAAAATTAAAATGACCTAGCAGCATGGATTGATAAAGTTAATTAGTCAAAACTTGTAATGAATTCCGATTACACAGCACAAGTTTCTAGCAATTGTGTGTATTCACACCTTTGGAGAAGGGAGTGGCATCGTTCTATGTATATTGTTAACAGAGGGAGAAGAGGGACCCATATGCTATAGGCTTGGGGCCATGAGCAGAAATACCATTTCGGCTTTATTGGTGGTAAAAAAAATTCCTTTATTCTTTAACAAAAAACAATTTAAAAAAAGAGTAAGTCCTGTCAGGAAAGTTCTAAATTTGGTGAAACATGGGAGGAGGTTGCCTTGATATTGGCTTACTGGCCACAGAGCTTTTTACTGAGGCGCGCTGCCGGGCCCGCTTTTCCGGGGGGCGTGAAATGCACTGTATGGTGGAGGAACGCAGCAGGGGGAAGGTGCAGTAGCAGGGCATTCCACACGCGCACCGAGCTGTCTTCTGCCTCACGGCTTCCAGCTGTGCCTGGACCAGAGGCTACAGACAGAAGCCACGCAGCAGGAACACAGTCCAGATAGGGCAGTGCACAGACATGCTACTTTATTCTAGGTGACGTCCTTCAGAGCCACCCAACAGCCTCTGAAGGGCAATTGCTGGCGCCCATCTCAGCACGACCCAGGACACACTTTTAAATGAAATATCATTAAGGACCCTGATCTCCCCCCCCGCCCCAATAAAACCAGTTCCAAGGTGTGAGGCTGTGTGTGAACGACAGCTGCTGGTCCCGGGAACAACAAATTTGGTTTGCGTTATACCATCACTGCCCTCTCAGTGCCCAACTCCTTTTTAAAATGTCCTCCACAAAAGAAAATTCTGTTCTACATAAATTGTTGCCTGTTGGCTTCCTGAATTAAAACCAATGGCATCTACCCCTGCTCCTGATTGTCGTCCTTCCCCAAGCCCTTCCTCCCTGAATGATTTCCTGTGTTTAATTTATATCACTGCTTCTGGAAGATTTCAATTTCACACATACAAAATGGGAAGTGACTGTCTAGAAAGGAGTACTTCAGAAAGGGATCTAGGGGTCAGAAGTGCGCTGTGCCCACGAAAGCTCATGATGCCATCTACGGCTGTGTCTAGACTGGCAAGTTTTTCCGCAAAAGCAGGCGCTTTTGTGGAAAAACTTGCCAGCTATCTACACTGGCCGCTTGAATTTACACAAGAGCACTGACTTTGTAATGTACAAAATCAGTGCTTCTTGTCTAAATACAATAACGCTCCGTTAGGGCAAATGTATTTGCGCAAGAGGCCAGTGTAGACAGCTGTGGTGTTTTGCGCAAAAAGCTCCGATGGCTAAAACGGGCGATCGGGCTTTCTTGCATAAAATCGCTGTTTAGATGGCACGACGCTTTTCCGCAAAAAGTGCTTTTGGCGCAAAAGCGCCCGCGCTAATCTAAACGCTTTCATAAATGCTTTTAACGGAAAAACTTTTCCGTTAAAAGCATTTGCGGAAAATCATGCCAGTCTAGACGTAGCCTCCATGTTTTGATAGTCTTAAGGTGATGCAGGACTATTTGCTGTTTTGTAAGTTTTTTCAGTTGCAGACTAACACAGCTACCCCTCTGAAACACAAGATAAATATGAGTCAACAGTGCGACACTGATGCAAAAAAACCAAATGTGATTCTGGGATGCACTAACAGAAATGTGAGCAAGACACAAGAATTAATTCTTCTGCTCTACTCTGTGTTGATTAGGCCACAATTGGGCTGTGTCTACATTGGCACCTTTTTCCGGAAAAGGGATGCTAATGAGACAAGTCGGAATTGCAAATGCCGGGGATTTAAATTTTCCCGGCATTTTGAACATATGTCGCTTGCTCAGCTTTGACGGAAAGCGCCAGTTCAGACGCGCTCTTGCGAAAATAAAGTTTTTCCGGAAGATCCCTTATTCCTCTTTAAATCAGGAATAAGGGATCTTCCGGAAAGGCTTTATTTTCCGCAAGAGCCACGCCTAGACTGGCGCTTTTTCCACAAAGCCCCGAGCCGAAAAAGCGAAGAAATTATGCAAATACCGCGGGGAAAATTTAAATCCCCGCGGCATTTGCAATTCCGACTTGTCTCATTAGCATCCCTTTTCCGGAAAAGGGTGCCAATGTAGACACAGCCTTCGAGTATTGTGTCCAGTTCTGGGCACCACATTTCAAGAAAGGTGTGGAGAAATTGGAGAAGGTCCAGAGAAGAGCAACAAGAATGATTGAAGGTCTAGAGAACATGACCTATGAGGGAAGGCTGAAGGAACTGGGTTTGTTTAGTTTGGAAAGGAGAAGACTGAGAGGGGACATGATAGCGATTTTCAAGTATCCTAAAAGTGGGTCACAAGGAGGAGGGGGAAAAATTGTTCTCCTTGGCTCTGAGGACAGGACAAAAAGCAATGGGCTTAAATTGTAGCAAGGGAGGTTTAGGTTGGACATTAGGAAAAGCTTCCTAACTGTCAGGGTGATTAAACACTGGAATAAATTGCCCAGGGAGGTTGTGGAATCTCCATCCCTGGAGATATTCAAGAGCAGGTTAGACAGACACCTGTCAGGGAGGATCTAGATGGTGGTTGGTGCTGCCGTGAGGGCAGGGGACTGGACTTGATGACCTCTCGAGGTCCCTTCTAGTTCTACTATTCTAGGATTCTATGATTACCCACAATGCTACCAACTGGCTAGGCTAATCTCACTAATATTGGTCCAGACAAGCAGTCCGCTGGGAGTTTCTTCAGAAGCTTGGATTGGGAATCACACTGGGCTATCGGGGAAGGAAAGGAAAATTCATGATAATTGTCAGGTTTGTGCCAAGATGCTCAGAGGCATCCTGTAGTATTCAACATAATTTTTTAAATAATTTTATCACAATAGATGACAAAAGGCCACACTGAGGTTGATGTATTTATTCGCTCTCACATTGCAGCCAACTTTTCTAAGTAGGACGGACTTTGTCTTTTCATGAATATAAAACATTTCCATTAAAAGATCCATGTTTTTACATTCCAAATGCAGGATAGACTGAGGAGTTCAAGACATTCATTATGTATCTATTATTACACCCACAACCGCCAGTCGTCTGACAAACTACTCTGATTCAACATCTTGGCATTCATCTCAACTTGTTTCAAGTGTATATGAAATGACCTTTGAGTTCACACAGTTCTTGCTACTGATGCAATATGCAGATTTTACAAACAAGATTTAAGCTCGCAGTGACTTTCCAAAAACAGCGCAGAATCAAAAATTCATAATACAGAATGTGAACTAGTTCTTATCAAAATGTCAACCTCTATTTTGCCATTAATCTTTCCTTGGAACATCTCTGTAAGCTTCTGGAAAAGTACCTCTGTTAACAGAACAAAAATAACATGGAGACCAAAACCTGAATCAGATGAGTAAGACAAGAGTTAAAAAACTGAAGTTCCAGCTGGTCCCTGTTGAAAGGATCTGCCTCGTATATCCCCATTTCAGAAAGCAAAGGAAAGACAGGAATCCAATTATAGAGTCTCAGACCTTCTGTCCCGAGGTGTGGGTGATGTGTGTATCTGTGCATTTCCCCACGGCACGTGCAAAGAGCAGTGCTATTTACAATCCATTAGCAGTGCCATTATTACAAGACAGCACACAGCCATTAATGCGCCACCTGCATACGATCAGGGCGGCAGTGAAGCCAAATAGGAATGTGCAGTTCTCAGGCTCTTCAGACTCTGCTGGAGCCGTCTATACTGATGTGACAGAAAAAAATGGTGGGCTCCGCAAGCAGGTGCCAATTCATCAGGCTCACCAATGCACTAAGATGATGACAAGATCCAGACAGATCCCAGAGACATGGGATTTCACAAACCTTCCCTGGAAGTCCCACTCTTACACGGCTTCAAGAGAAACCGGTGGAATTCATAATGGTGCTGCATGCGTATAGGGTGCTGAAATGAAAAGCCAGGGAGAAAATGGTTGAACAGAATTTCCCCAGTCGGGTGCTCTGCCGATTTCTGTATTCATGTCCTGTCCTAAGGCCCTGTCCCAGGGTATGTGCATTCTTTGATTCTCCTCATTTCGGCATGTTACGATCCATTACCCTACCACCAAAGCTTGGTGCTACAAAGGCCTGTGGAGAGCTCTAGCTAACAGGAATGAGTACAAGAACTCTGGACTTAAAATGTCCACAGCAAGAGCTGTGCCACAGAATTATAGCTGGAAAGGGAAGCTACACAAACCAGGCATGAAAGAAAAACGATGCATTCCCTGAAAAAAATGGAGGCTGTTAAAACATCAGTTCCACTCGGATTTCCAATGGTCAGACACCGACACTTTCATTTCTTGTGTGATTTTAAGTTGGACTCTTCCCTCCTCCATGCGAGTAAGGGTCTAAGTCGTTGGCCCTAAATCAGTAAATCCCATGAGGTGCTGTGCCGGACACACCAGAGAAAGCTACCTGGAACAGACTGCTCTCCTAGGATGCTGACACCTCTGGAGACGAGGCCGGAGGTTCGGGAAAGCACTCAGCTGAACCACCCTTCCCCTTTGTCTAATTTTGCCTTCCCCTCTCATTTACTGGCTCATCGGCTCAAGCGGGCGCTGCATATGAAATTGGAAACAGCGCGTTTCTGTAACCTGGACATGTCACTTTCACCTGCCCAGGCTCTCTGGAAACAAGATACAATTTGGACCCTGCGATTTTACCACAACATTCTCTGCTCTCTGCACACAATCTTTCACGTGGCACTGGCTTCACTGGAGGGCAGCGCTAATTATGGACTTCAGACAGACTCATAACCCTATTGAGATTGAATACATGTGCTACTGTGACTCTCAACTAGAGAGCATTAAAACTTGTGAAAGTGACTTTGCAAATTACCAAACAGCCACCAAAGTAACGAAGCAGGACTCTCCAAGGGTATGTCTACACTACAGCACTAAGTCGAACTAACTTAATTGGAATTAGTTAATTCGAAATAAGCTAATTCGAATTAGTGCATCTAGACCTAAAAACTAATTCGAATTAGTGTTTTGCTAATTCAAACTAGCATGTCCACATTGAGTGGACCCTGAACCGAAGTTAAGGCTGGCCGGAACCAGTGCCGGCAGGGCATCAGGTTAGGACTTAGAGTGTGGAGCTGCTGCCTCAGGCTAGCCGAGGGCTGTGCTTAAAGGGACCCGACTCCCACCCCGGACAGACAGTTCTCAGGGTTCCCGCTTGCTTGTCTAACTCGATGAGGGACAGCAAAGCAGTCCTGTCTTGGAGTGCCCTGAGTGCCCTCACTCGGCACATCACAGCACTCGGCCATCAGCCCGGCTGCACTTGCCACAGGCTGCCATCCGGGGGGGTCAATCGGGGGGCTGTCAGGATCCAGGAGGCCCTGCAGGAGAGCTTCCACCTCGAGGAGCCCGCAGAGCCACCCCAGTCCTCCCCATCGGGGGCTCGTGCCCCATTCCTCCCTCACCTCCTTCCACTTACCCCTCCCTAGCCCCTCTTCCTGATGTAAAAAATAAAGGACACGTGTGGTCAAAAATAGAAACTCTCTTTATTTAACAAAACTGGGGAGGGGGGGATTTACCTCTGGGGAGACTGGGAAAAGGAGGTGAGAGAGGGGAAGAGAGAGGGTGGAAGAGGGGAGGGGGAAACCTGGGAGGAGGGAGCTGGAAGGGGGAAGCCAGGAGAAGAAGGAGGAGGGAAGTATAAAACTATGGTACGCCATATCTTCAGTACTGTGTACAGATGTGGTCTCCTCACCTCAAAAAAGATATTTTGGCCTTGGAAAGGGTTCAGAAAAGGGCAACTAAAATGATTAGGGGTTTGGAACAGGTCCCTTATGAAGACAGGCTAAAGAGACTGGGACTTTTCAGCTTAGAAAAGAGGAGACTGAGGGGGGATATGATAGAGGTCTATAAAATCATGAGTGGTGTGGAGAGGGTGAATAAAGAAAAGTTCTTCATTAGTTCCCATAATATAAGGACTAGAGGACACCAAATGTAATTAATGGGTAGCAGGCTTAAAACTAATAAAAGAAAGTTCTTCTTCTCACAGCACATAGTCAACCTGTGGAACTCCTTGCCACAGGAGGCTGTGAAGGCTAGAACTATAACAGAGTTTAAAGAGAAGTTAGATAAATTCATGGAGGTTGGGTCCATGGAGTGCTATTAGCCAGGGGGTAGGAATGGTGTCCCTGGCCTCTGTTTGTGGAAGGCTGGAGATGGATTGCATGAGACACATCGCTTGGTCATTGTCTTCGGTCCATCCCCTCCGGGGTACCAGGTGCTGGCCGCTGTCGGCAGACAGGATACTGGGCTAGATGGACCTTTGGTCTGACCCAGTACAGCCATTCTTATGTTCTTATATTCTAAGCTCAGGGCTCAGGGTCGGGGGTCTCACGGGACCAACTTTATTTTCATGCAAACCTGCTCCTGGGTTCGCATGTACCCTTTGGTGGCCAGGCTGGCAGCTATCCTGCCCTAGACAGCCGCTTTCCTGTGCCTAGTGCAGAGATTGTGGACGTTGGAGGCCTACCCCCAAACCTCGATGAGGTCCACGATCTCCACACTAGACCAGGCGGGTGCCCACCTCTTGCGGCCCCGGGCAGGCTTCTGTGAGCCGCCAGCCTGGTCCTGGGAAAAGGTGGAGGGCTGGGTGGCAGCGGGTGGCTGGCTCATGCTGTGCCAGGTGCAGGGTCTGCTGGCTGGGTGCTGGCAGGCTTGCAACTGGCACAAGCACTGTAGCCAGACCGTGCCCCTTTAAGGGCTCCGGGGCCGGGAGGGGGGCAGAAGAGTTTCCCTGGTTTGGCCCAGAGTGGCCACCAGGGCAACCTGGGAAGGGCTAGTTTCCAACTAGTTCGAATTAAGTGGCTACATAGCCCTTAATCTGAACTATTTAATTCGAACTAGGCGTTACTCCTCATAGAATGAGGTTTACCTAGTTCGAATTAAGCGCTCCGCTAGTTCAATTTAAATTTGAACTAGCGGTTTGTATGTGTAGCCCCTATTAAAGTTAATTCGAACTAACAGCTGTTAGTTCGAATTAACTTTGTAGTGTAGACATACCCCAAGTGTCTAAGAAATACTTCCCATATTATAAGGTCAGCCATCTACACTCAGGCGAGAGCTTTGGCATAAAGAAAGAATGCACTGCAATGTGAGAAATAATATTCCATCCCAAATCAGACCACAGCTAGCTGAGATGGGCTGATGCAATAAGGCACAGGCAAGAGCTAACCCAATAGACACACAGCAACAACGGTAACACTGCGCACTTACATGGCCACCCACCTAGAGCATCTTGGAAAGACTAAACTGCCTCAAGTCAATGTTGTAGCAACAATTAACAAATTGCTGAGACCAGTTGCCCTGACTGCCACATCACCTGGAATCAAAAGGACACAGTGCATTGCAGGCTCTTGAACTGTGGGAAATAGAGTTCACAGTAACAAATATCCAACGCAGTATCCAAAACGTATGAACTGGCCCAGTACTTGTTTAGTCTCACCGGGCCATTTGGTACAAGTGCAGCGCGTTGGCAAAAGGGAGAAGTATCTGGAGCAAACACCTTTGTATGTCAAGCCACTTCCCCTCCCGGGGATACGAAGAGCCCAAAGCGGCCCGTGCTCAGCGTGGCGGCAGTGAGAAAGGGGAGGGGGAAGCTGCCAAGCGGGAGTGAGTCCAGTACAGCCAGTTCCGTGAGTGCCCCAACCACACCGGGCAAGATCCCGCCACCCGCACTCCCAACACAGCACACCCTCAGCTTGGCTTTCAGTGGCACCCTGGCAACGTGCCCCTGCTGAGGACCTCCACCCCTGACTCCAGAAACACTCCCATTAAAATCAATGGGGCCGCCTTTTGAGTGGGGAAGCAGGCAGGACTCGCGGCCTCAGGATACTGTTTGCTATGCAATACAGAAGGGCAGCTCCTCTGGCACGCAGGTGCACGTGTGAATGCGTTGGGGCCTGATTCCCAAGGCGGCTGAGCACTCGCAACTCCCAGGGACGTCACCAGCAGTGAGTGTTGGCTCAGCACCAGGCACTGGGGCTTAGGCACTGTCCTGACTTCTGTTGTACTCACAATGACTCCTGGAGCAAGCTCACGCCGGAAGTGCCGGCTACCTGGCAACTTTCGCTCTCTTTTCATTTGGCACCTTAGTTTCTTTGCAGTAAGCCCCTTCGCCCGCCCCCTGCGGTGATGGCACTGTCACAACCCTGCTGCATTACTTTTACAGACTCTTCAAAGGAGATGAAAAAGGAAGGAGAAAAGAGAAAAGGTGAATGGCAGAGCAGATGTGCAGAGTGGCATTTGGAAAAGTCTCTTTAGTAAACTCTAGTGGGAGGGGAAGGGCAAATGAATGCAGAAATGATTAGAAAACCCTTCCGCCTTTTTCACTTCTTGACTTCAGAACAAGGCTCTTAACAACATGGGGGTTTGTTTGCTATTGCTTTTTATTAAAGAGAGAAATTATTAAAAACACTTCCTGAATAAATCAGGCCTGACAGCTGTTCTGATTACATGTGATTCTTGGAAGAAAAATATATTTAACTAACCTGTCTCGTTGGGCTGTTTCTATGCCCTGGTATTTGTATTTCTCATTTGTACCCGCGCCAGTCCCTAGTGAATACTGGCATGAAATAGGGGAGGGTTGGAAGGTTCTGTTACAAACAAACATGAAAACCACAATTGTGGAAAACCCTTCCTCTGTGGCCCAGTGACATTCAGCAGATGTGCTACTACCTGACCGCCACAAGGACAACGAGGTGCAGCAGGTTAGGGGTGATTCTGAAGAGCTCGCACCATTCAGAAATCCATCATCCCACAAAGAAAACCTTCAGATTCTTCTCCCTTCTCCTGGTGCATTCATTACTGGACATTCTTCTTCCACAGCATCATGAAAGCTGATGGGTGGAATAAAAATCCACTCAAATCCTTGAGGAAATATATTTGGATAGTTGTCATTAGGAGAGTCGCTAAAATTATCAGAGGCAAATGGCATTCCCCATGGAGAGGAACATATGTAGATCCCTAGAGCACAGAATTTGCAGCTGAAAAAGGAGTTTTTCTTAAGTTACAGAACTGTGGATCCCCATTGGTAGGCTCTGGGGAACCTAATCAAGCTTCCTTTACATCCCCCGCCTTAGACACAAAGGCCAGTATAGACAAGTGATTCTTACTCTTTGCTGGTGAGTGGAATCGCTGCATTTGCTCCCTGTTTGTACAGTGCCTGGCACAATGCAGCCCTGGCCTTGGGCACAAAGGCAGTACAAGTAAAAATAAAAGCTTTCGGGAATCCCATGTGATAAATTAAATCCAAGAAACTGGCATCAATAACACTGACTGATTCATACCAATGTTCTCTCTTTTGCACCCAGTTAACTTAACATTGAGAATTTTAATAATCTGTCACTTTAAATATTGCACACTAGAAACAGGGAGACGGACAATAACATTTGACTCCAGGCCATGTTTCCTCTTAGCATTTGATGGCTAGGACAGTATGTTATTCAGTGAACCAAATCCTCCTTTACAACAACAACAACAAAATATTTTCTTGGTAACCGGCCCAACAATTTCAACCTTTTCCTAGCAGTTTTCAAATCCTGTTATACAGTAAACATTTGTGCCGTAGAATTAATTTTCTCACTATAAACAAACCACAGTAACTTGGGCAGATCATTTGATGAGTCACCCAATATGCTGGTGGGCAGAGAAATTTGCATTTCTTATTCAGACAGCATGTGCTCATGCTATATAATATGACCTACACTAAAGGAGTCTGGTGCTAACTCTTGGGGGAAAGCAGAGTGCCACAATCCCACAAAATCCTCGCACAACCTTTGAAATACTTGAAATGTTAATGTCACCTTGGGGTTTTCAGCAAGGAGAGCAATTAGGAGCATAGCTGTGCAATTCTGCATGCTTAAAATATTCCAAAACATTTATAAATCAAACTTGTGCCCTGGATGCAGCTCAATTAACTCTATTAGCAGATCTCTGCTTGTGATCTGTTCATCTGACCTTTTAGCCAGATAGAAGAAACAATAGCATGTGGCAATGCAAATTACCAATATGCACAACTCCATGGTTCTGCAGCCGTTGAAAACAGTTGTTCCTCTCCAACAGCCAGCCAGCCTACCTAAGCTTAGCTTTATTACACTCGTGGCAGCGTAGAATAGAAGTGGGGAAAATGCATTTTATGCAGCCTGGATGCAAACGGGCACATTGGGAAGTAGGAAGAGGTCTTAGCTACCTCCGTTTGCTTACAAGCAAACATGGTTTGATTCAAGCAGGGTTACCTGTTCCACCCCACAAATCTCCGCTGAACAAAAGGCACTGCTGGCCTCAGTGAAGTACCAGCACTCGAGGTACAGAGACAAGACTCTGCCGTAAGAACAAGCCCTGAGTGATCTTGTATTCCAGAAGTGTCACAAAAATGCGAAACAGTGTTGTCCAGGATCAGTCGCGCCCTGTAGGCATTCATCTGCCTCGCACGGAGTTCACGCAACACACCAGTTGGGTGTCTGAGTGCCTGACACTTGAAAAGCCAAAAGCTGGCCACCCTCTGGCTGCAATAAGCACTTCCATCTGGGTGCAGGACCAGTGCGCCGAGGCTGCTGTGGAGGCCTCTGAGACCCGCCAACCTTCCAACTGGCTGTTGACACCTAGGGACCCAGGTAAAAGGCAGCAGCTTTCTGCAGCAGCAGGCTGTCCCCTCCGCTCTCGCTGCTTCTCACAAGGTTCCTCATTAAATCCAATGTTGAAAAAGTATTTCAGGGACAGAACATTATTGTTCATGCTGCTTTGTTGCCTATTTTTTCTTTTGGCACAAACATTTTATCCTGCTCCCCAAGGGGCTGCTGTCTGGCAGGATGTTCGTGAAAGTGCTGAAGGAAGTGACCCTCCTTATGCCCGGAGATGGGTCAGAGATCCTAGCAGGTCTCTCCACGCTGTGACTCTGGATTTCCAGGCTGCACCGCTCGTGGGCGACTCCCTTCGTTCTCAGGCACTCGACTCGTAGGCAGACGCTGTTAGACGTAGCCTCTCTCCAAACACCCTTCAGAGGAGGGACCCTGAAGAAGGGCATTTCATGGAGAAAATGCACTGCAAGTGATGCAAGGCCCAGGATGACCCAGTCAATGCAACATGGATGTGCATTCGGAAAAGCTAAGGGGACTATTTTACATTAGGATCTAAATGTTGGGCCAAATGACACCAGCCTCGTGACACCATGTCCCTGGAGAGATTCACCTGGGGTCCCGCAGGGATGACAAGTAACAGTTCTCTGCCCCGGGGCTTCTGCTGCTGGAGTCAACTTTACATCTCATGGGCAGCTTTCAGCCCACCGGGCTGAACTCAGAGCCCTCCCGGGCTGCCCAGTCGTGGTTAGCGTCATCCTGGCCACTTCCATTTCCATGATCCTCCTCCCTTCCCACAGACAGCTTGCCCCTCCAGTGGGCCCCACGCCAGGGAAAGCCAGTGCAGACCCCAGGTGGCTGAGTCCATTATCTTAAGCAGTAGACCCCACATTTGTGTCAGGGTGACTCATGCATCACCAGTTCCCATGGTAACGAATGCAAACCACCATGACTCAGCCAATCAGCGAAAATCAAGCTTTGAAAATCTTCCCCTTTATTCGGCTCTGGTGAGGCCACACCTGGAGTATTGCGTCCAGTTCTGGACCCCCCACTATAGAAAGGATGTGGACGCATTGGAGAGGGTCCAGCGGAGGGCAACCAAAATGATTAGGGCTGGAGCATATGACTTATGAGGAGAGGCTGAGGGATTTGGGCTTGTTTAGTCTGCAGAAGAGAAGAGTGAGGGGGGATTTGAGAGCAGCCTTCAACTTCCTGAAGGGAGGTTCCAAAGAGGATGGAGAGAGGCTGTTCTCAGTAGTGACGGATGGCAGAACAAGGAGCAGTGGTCTCAAGTTACAGTGGGGAAGGTCTAGGTTGGCTATTAGGAAAAACGATTTCCCTAGGAGGGTGGGGAAGCGCTGGGATGGGTTCCCTAGGGAGGGGGTGGAATCTCCATCCCTAGAAGTTTTTAAGTCCCGGCTTGACAAAGCCCTGGCTGGGTTGATTGAGTTGGGATTGGTCCTGCCTTGGGCAGGGGGCTGGACTCGATGACTCCTGAGGTCTCTTCCAGCTCTATGGTTCTATGATTCTATGAAATGAATGAACGAACAAGCTCTTGGGAATGGCCTGACATCATTCAGGGAACCAATCAGAAAACTGTATTGGCATGCAGCATGCTAGAGCCGTTCCATAGTGACTCTTAAAACTCTTCTTCCAAGAACTGTCAGGAATGGACTCTGGTTCCATGGCGCAGAGGTCTGACTCCATTTAAACTAAAAGGCCACTTTGGGGATGAAGCATGCAGCTGCAGTACCACTTCAACTAGCTGTTCGTCAATATTCTCTGTGACACAAATGAAATAGAGATTCCTCGAGCAGACGCTTCATTGAAACAATTTTGGCCTCCCAATTGCAATTCTGCGCCGATTATGCCTCAACTGGAGTTCTGGGCACCACATTTCAAGAAAGCTGTGGAGAAACTGGAGATGGTCCAGAGAAGAGCAACAAAAATAATTAAAGGTCTAGAAAACATGAGCTATGAGACAATGAGACAAGGCTGAAGGAATTGGGCTTGTTTAGTCTGGAAAAGAGAAGACTGACAAGGGACATCATAGCTGTTTTCAAATACCTAAAAAGTATTACAAGGAGGTGGGAGAAAAATTGTTCTCCTTGGCCTCTGATGATAGAACAAGAAGCAATGGGCTTAAACTGCAGCAAGGGAGGTTTAGGTTGGACATTAGGAAAAACTTCCTAACTGTCAGGGTGGTTAAACACTGGAATAAATTGTCTAGGGAGGTTGTGGAATCTCCATCACTGGAGATCTCTCAGAGCAGGTGAGACAGACATCTGTCAGGGATGATCCGATGGTGCTTGGTCCTGCCGTGAGGGCAGGGGACTGGACTTGATGACCTCTCAGAGTTCCTTCCAGTTCTAGTGTTCTGTGATTCTATGAAAGCACCTTCATCTATGTCCTCATCTCTTCACTTCCTTTGTACCCATGGAAATTCGCTTCCAACATCCCACTATCCCATGTTGAGACGGAGCAGCCAGCAGGGAGAGGCGTTCAGGAAGTGACTTAGGTTCAGGGCCCTTTGGGTTGGAAAAGTCTAAGCACAGGGCTGTGGATAGAACACAACCGGCCAGCAGAGCGCACCGCAGAGCGCATACGCTGCCCTGATTGTCCAGGAGTCTTTTAGTTGAGTGCGTTGCTTATTCAGCAGAAGGATGTCCATTTCCAAGCTAGCGAGCTCTCTCCGTGCAAGGGGTAGCATGCCTGTTTGCTGCATAGGTGACACCACAGGGTAGTGATACAATAAAAGTCACCTTTGTGGAGTATAAAACGAGACACAAAAGTCCAAACCTATAGGCTAATTACACAGGTAGACAACAACAAAGAGCTGGGATTAGCCTGGAAATAATTACCCTCATTTCCTAGTTTCCACCATGCAACCAATGAGAAGTTATTTCCAAGGGGTGGCTGGAGAGTTCTTGCTTTCTTCCCTTCTGCGCGCTCTGTCTCCCGTTCTTTGTTGTCACGAGTCCAGCTGGCTGAAACTTTCCCATGGAACGTGTTTCTGCAGGAGAGCGCTGACTCCACTAAATCAAACCGCTTCACAGAACGTATTGATTTCATCAACATTTCTGATGAAAAACTGAAACATTTTTGTTTCAACGAGATCCAAGGGCTTCGTTTCGACTCTTGCCTTTTGATGATTGTCATTCTGCTATTTTAAAACAACCAGAAATTGCTTTTCCTGGTGAATTCAGAGGTTTCATTTGGATGCCAGGTGCAAGGAAGGATCAGAATTCCCTCACAATGGAAGGTGAGTTTCGACCAGAAAGAGGCACAAGCGATCGCTGAGGCCAAGGGTGGGACTTTGTCAGAGGAGCAGCACGAAATTCACTGCCCAGGGAGAGGAGGGGGCTCAGGTGTCTTCCAGCTGATGGCTACAGAGGCTCTCAGCATAGTTCAGACTGCCCTGGGCCCTGCATAAATTACTGCTGCTCCGCATGTCTCAAGCCCCGCCCAGAATCTCTGCATGCTTCAGTCCTGTCTTGATGATTCCTGCCCCGCCTCTCGCCCTACAGCCAGGCGTGCGAGGGGGCTCGTCGGCCGGGAGGCCTTTGCGTGTTCTCATTCGTATTGCAAGAGACTCTGTATGCTGGTGCCATCTCCCGTCGTGGCCTCCCTGAGCTCTGAGGTTGTCTCAGGCGGCAGGAAAGGAAACAAGGCCCTGTCGAAGCAGCTAGAGAACGATGAGGCTGTTGCAGGGAGACGCTGTTTCCCAGTGCCAGCAAAGGGAATGGCTTGTGCTGCCAACACTGAAACCCTGTGGAGCAAAAGACGCTGACAGGTCCAAGGTGCCCCTGGTGGAAAGGAGAGGTGGAGAGCGGCCAGTGTGCTGAGAGCCTGACCGCGCAGGAGAGAGGGGACGGCTGCACACAGCTGGCCTGTGCAAGCAGGTCCCAAGTAGCTAGAAGCACAGGTCAGATCTGCATGGCTCAGCCTCTCTTCGTTAACCAGGGCTCTGTGTTCCTGCGGGTTCCACACACAAGTCTAGAGCAGCCTAGGACGCCCCGTGTAAGAACCACTAATCACAGTGCCTGGAGAGAGGTCAATGGCAGGGCCTACTCCCAGCTGCACCTACGGACATCCTCACACTGGTATCGGGGCCCTGTCCCAGGTCCCCGAGTGGCTCCATTCCAGGGGACAGACAGGCCGAGACCCCACGCTGCTCGGGGCAGAGATGCACTCGCTGAGACCCCGAGAAGGGACAGTGGCGCAGCCGCCTGGTGATCACAACTGAGGTCCTTGCACAGCCGCTTTGCTGCTTTCCTCCATCGTGCCTCCCCGGGGGGGGGAGGGGCCTTCCTCAGCCAGAGCTCCAGTGGCCCCCTCAGGCCATTTTGGTGTCCTTGACCTGGCATGAAGGGGCCAGAGTGGGTAAGAATCTCGCCCCAAGAGCTCAGGGAGCATCGGGAAAGGGTCAAATGTTCACACCAGGGACGCTCCACTAGAGCTGCCTCCCAGAGTCTGGGACCAGAGAGCTCGAAATCCTCTGCTCTGGGGCACAGCCCAAGTGCAGACAATGCCAGCGTCCCCAGGCCCCGACCTCTCACGTTTGAAACCAGAGAAAGGAGACTGGACTAGATGGGCCTCGTGGTGCCCTGAGCGGGTGATGTCAATGAGCCTCCCAGCCGCCTTGCCTGGCCCTGCACCCCCGCCTGGCCCCGCTGCCACAGCCATGCCGACACTGCTTTCACTGCCCTGCCTGGCACGCGGCGCCATCCCCCGCCCAGGCGGATACGTCCCCAGCTTATGTGGCTATTTTCTGGTTACAGAAGTATCAAGAGTCTTTGGCCGCAAAGCCAGAGGCTGCCCCTGTGCAGGGCAGCCCCAGAGCCACGTGAACACCCTCCTGTCTCTCCTATTTCTCCATTGAAAGTCTGGGCAATAGAAAGTCCCGTTTTCCCTGCATTATGACACCAGCATCTTTCCAGGCAGCAACGAGGGCTGCCAGGCATCTGGTTACTGAGCAGAAGTCGGGTCGAGAAGAGACCTCGGCGGCTCCCGTTAGCACCGGTTGTGATGCAGGCAGGTTTCCTACCTGGCTCTGTGCCACTTCTGGAATTGGTGACATGTCCCTCTGGCTCGCCGGCACAGAGGCAGACAGGGGGCTCCTAGGCACTGTCCCTGGCCACAGATGCCACCCCCACACTCCCCGTTGGCCACATTCCTGACCAATGGGAGCTGCAGAGCCGGCACTCAGGGCACGGTGGGGGGAGGATGCAGAACCTCCCTGGCCACCCTGTGCCTAGGAGCCACCTGAGGTGAGCACCACCTGGAGCCTGCACCTCTTCCAGCGCCCCAGTCCTGCCCCCCGTGGTCCTCCTTCAGTATAACTGCCCCTCCCACAAGATCCCTCCCTGCCCATTTTATGAGAAACAATTGAATTCCAGGCACATCCCATTGTCCTGCCACAACCAAACCCTGAGCTTGCTTTAAGTTATGATATGAGGAAGCTGCCTATCAGATTTGGTGGTGCTAACTCTTACCGGTTAGGAGGAGTTCTTGAACCAACAGACTCACAGACAGACGGACATTCAGACAGACGTGCAAACTCTCTCAAATATAGAGTAGAGTTCACTCTAGGCACTCACAGCTGTCCTAGCCGTGCACATACATATGAGCTTACTAGGAATGAGAAACCAAATGGCATGGTAGGACCACATTCACCAATGTCTTATGGGAACCAGGCTTAAAATGTTGCCCTAGGACAGCTCACTTCTGAAGTCTGAAGCAACCGTTTCCAATGAACTGTGAGGGTGCACAGAACACCCCGGTTCACCTCTGATCACGGAGAATGGTTTCTCCTCATCTCCTTGCACTCACACTGGCCACTCCAGCCATGGCCGGTGTTCCCTGCCACTCTCCAGAGCTCCGGACACAACACTTTGTCGGACCTGTGCATGGCCACGACTGCTGGGGGCACAGACGCAAAGTTCTGGAGAAGGCAGATTCTCCATTGCGAACGAGGGGTTAAAATCCCACTTACTCAGTTAACCGGTGAAATGTCAAGTGGGGATGAGGGGGTTGGCGCACATACACCCCCACCACAGGCGGGGCCTGCTCCGGCCAGACAGGGCCCGTGGGTGGGGGGGCTGCTCCAGCCCCCACTGCTTACCTGGCTAACCAGTCACATCCATATTGCTCACTCGCACACTCCAACACAGCAGAGCAGCTGGTGCCCAGAAGCGTTTCCTTGCTTAGAAAGCAGTGGGTTTGGGGGTATCTGAGCACAGGCAGCCACTGAGCAGCATTGCACTTTAGAGAAGGTGAATTGCAACAGCTGGTGCTAACAGGCTGATGGCTGCTCTGTGTAGGGGCTGAAAGGGTCTGGAAAGAAAGAGATGGCTCCAGAACCAAGGGGTGGCTGAGAACAAAATAACCCTGCATGGACCAGGCTACAATACCGAGTCAAAGCCTAAGCAACACGTTTCTGGGGTGCTGAGTGCAGCCCCCATTGCACAACACCAGCTTCCATCTCCAGGGGACCCCAACGAGACAATGCTTCCCCACAGTTGCTAGGCAGCACAGTTATTGGACTGAAATGCACAGCACTGCTGCCGATGCCAGCCAAACACCTGATATTTGACATCAGTCTCTACAGGTGCATTACATTCTAGGGGCCAGTAAGACAGAGGGTGTAAACCATTGAAGGGGAAGGATCGCCACGGTGGAAGAAAAGGGAACACAACCAGAGAGGAATTTCGAGATCTTCCTGCAAGATAAGATTTGACACAAGCTTAGTCCTTCAGCTGGTGATGGGGGCTGGAGCAAGAAAGCATAGATGCTTGTGAGGAGGTCAGCAGGAAAACCCACTATCTCTGTCGAGATGACAAAAAGAGCTTGCAAATAAGACTGCAGCATGTAAGACTTTAATCCTCTCTCTGCCTATCTCTGCCATTGTAACTCAAAGTGATGCATTAGCCTGTCACTTATATTTACAGTAGGACTTAAAATATACAACATAATTTCACTTGTAAATACAGTGTCCTTCTGTCATCTGTATCACTCAGCGTCAACAGCCCTGCTAGTCTCTGATGAAGTATGGGTGCCACTGTATGGTTTAACACCGTGTTTCCCAAACACGAGCTTTGTAAATTTTACTGCAACATGAGCAGGGCTGAGGACAGACCAGACCAACTCACTAGCTTTCCAAGACAGCGTAATTATAGAACAGGTACGATTTATCCCTCTCATTAAAATTCTGCAAATTAACACAGGGAAATAGCCTTATTTTCCCCATTAATGTAATCATTATTCTCTTACATTGAGATTAGAAATATGAAGGGGCTTGATTCAGTTCTCACTGAGACCAGCAAGAATCAGATGCAACTCCAATCAACGCAATGGGGTTACTCCATCACCTAGTGCAGAGAGCACAGAATCAGAGCCAAATAGTGGCTTCTACCCATCCTACACCCTTCCCTCCTAATTAGCTCCCCAACCACTGCCTGTGCCCAGGAGAATTTAACATTCAGTCTGCCATGACCTTGGAGGACTTGTTCGTGACACTCATCTAACCCATTGATGTGGCTCAGTGAGAGGCAGGGAAAACCCAGCTTTCTTAGGACAGCGAACTACATTTTCTAGAGCTTCAGAGGGGTGACTGGAAAAACTTAAAAAACAACAAATAGTCTAGTAGCACCTCAAAGACTAACAAAACATGGAGATGGTGGTATGAGCTTTCATGGGCACAACACCCTTCTTCAGATGACTGGAATATTAAAAGTCCAAATCCAAGGACCTTTAATACTCCAGTCATCTGAGGAAGTGGGGTGTGCCCATGAAACCTCATAACACTTTCTAGAGTCAATGTAGGTCCCTAAGGCCTTTAGAGCCTCAGATGTAAGGGGCTGAAGAAGTGCCAAGTGTCATGAGCTATGATTGTTAACACCAGCAGTAGCCAAACATTATTAAATTAAGAAGAAATATTTAGATGAGAAGTTTCAGCGGGGTAGCCCAGTTAGTCTGTTTCAGCAAAAAGAAGGAGAAGTCCTGCGGCACCTTGAAGATTAACACATTTATTTGGGCAGGAGCCCACTTTGTCAGATGTATGAAGTGGAAACTTCAGTTTTGGTATGCGGAGGACCCTCCCATCTCTGCATGTGTATTTATCCCTGCTCTCTGGGAAAGACATCAAGCCGTCCTCATTGTTTTTGCAGATACAGACTCATGCAGCCACCCCACTTTTCATCTGTGGCGCAGGTTAAGGGCTTTTCACTCAGTTGCAAAACAGTATAGATGCCTCATGAAATGGAGTAGCAGGAGCAGCATAGTATGCTAATTCCTAGAGGTCCTAACTGAAATCAAGGGCCTATGGTGCTAGGTGCCATGCAAAACACACTACAAGAGATAGTTCATGCCCCCAAATGTTTACCATTCAAATAGACAAGACAAGCAAAGATCAGGAAGGGAAACAAGCACAGATAGATGTAGTGACACACCCAGGGTCACACAATAGGGCAGTGGCAGAGAATTAAGGTCTCTGGTGTCCCTGTTCAATTCCCTAACCACTGGACTAACATTACGAATCGATTATGACTATTCTGAATGGATCGAACATGACCTGACCTCCCCAAAAGCATCACAGCCAGCAATCACATGACATCACAATGCCAGGATCTCTGATTGGTTTTCCTCAATGGCCTGAGCCGCCACGGCATTTCTTACCACCTCACAAAAGGCAAAAAACTCTGGATCAACTGAGGAAAATGGACGGATTATTTATTCGAATTAAAACGCATTTTCTCTGTAAACAAGATGGAGCAAGTGTGTCATTTTATATTCTGTCGGTAAATTAAGCAAAACACAAAGTGACAGTGAAGATTGTCTGAGGATGCTAGACTTTAAGGTATATTTTTAATTAAAAGAAAAACCAAAGCTGTGATGCAGCATCATAAAGCAGATAATTTTACAGCTGGATGGTCTCCCTCTGATGTACTTGAAAACCATTTTCAAGCAACATAAAGTTTAACATACCAGTACATCTGCCTACCCACTAGATTCTACATGGAATTTAATATTTAATTATATTAAAGTATTGTTACAGGGCACATAGCAAGAATGTTAACCAAGGGGGAACTTTAAGAAAAATCCTAGATTTTAAAAAAATCCACCAAGGTTTCATGGGACTCTAAGTTCATGTTAAAGTGGCGAGGAGTCCTGTGGCACCTTATAGACTAACTGAGGTGCCACAGGACTCCTCGCCGCTTTTGCAGATTCAGACTAACACGGCTACCCCCTCTGATACATAAGTTCATGTTAACACCCTGCTCTTCAGAAATCCAATTTGGATCTGAAAACGTTAATCCACACATACAGTTTGTTGGGACAAGGCCTCCCTCTTCGTGCCATATCACTCTCCAAAACCACGGAAGCTGTACATGACACAGCTTGGAACACAGATCTACAGTAATGCTCAGAGTTGTTGAAAAGATCTTCGGTGCAAACCAACAGATATGGGGTTTGAGAATCTGGGCTTGCACCCTGCACTGTATGAACGCACAGGAAAACGTTTTCACACGCAGGAATGTGGCTTCTAGGTGAATGGGGAATCCTCTCTAACCACAAAATATTCCACCTTGACACTGTAGCTTTGCCCCAATTGTTTTCCCGCCTGGCAAACATCAGGTTTGTCACCCAGTGAAGAAACCCGGAATGGGTGGAGGAGTGTGCACAAGCCCTTACATTGCTCTGCCAACGGGTGTAAGAACGTCCCAAAGGGCCACCGACACAGAACTGAACCACTTCCAGGCTAAATACCTGGAAGATGAGTTCTAGGAGACGCACAGCAACACCTGAGTGTTGAGAACGGTGGCGTTCGATTCCAAGAGTCCGGGAGGTATCTTCCAGTTCCAGCATCTCCGATTCCATGCTGGGGACCCGACTCTTGCAGAAGAGACACAAGCCAAGCAGGGAACAGCTCGCTGGCTGTGAAAGGGCCAGCCACACCGTCTCAGATCTCGAATCCAATAAACCCAATATTCAGCCCAGCCGTGAACTCCTAACTACAACAGCACGAGGCAGCCTCGTCCTGTGAACAGCTGTGGCTAGTAAGTGGCTGAACTGAAACAGTTTTGACAGACTGTTTTGTGTAAAAAACTAGAGCTGGTGAAAATAGGAGAGACACAAGCACTGAACAGGCATTGCCTGGGTCCTTCGGGGCAGGGCTTTGGGGGGACGGGGTGAGGAGGAGGCTGGGGGCAGAGGGGGTACAAAAGTGAGTGCTGGGGCTAGAGGGGCTCAAGGAGGGAGGGCCGCATCCAGCACGGGCCTTCTTTCTCCCCGACACCCCCCTCTTTTTTTCTTCGCCCAGCTCCCCCATCTGGCATGGGCCTTATCTCTCCCTCCCCACCCCTCCCCACCAGGGGCCTGTTTTCTCTCTCCCCTCAGCGCTGCAGGTTTGGGGCAGGGGGATTACTTATCAGTGCTCTGGCAGGCAAGATGGTGGTGCCCCAGCCCTGCTGGCTGCTCCCTTGGTGGTGCAGCTGCCCCCAGTGGTCCCTCTGCAGGAAGCTCCCCACTGCACTTGCTGCCCCCAGTGGCCATTCTCACATTCCATCCCTCCAAACAGCAGCCCCTCCCTTTGCATGTTACGGAAAACAGTCCTTTTCCAGGGGCTTCCAGTTGTCCTGGCACAACCAAACCCTGAGCTTGTTTTAAGTTAGGAAAGAGGAAGCTGCACGTCAAATCTGGTGGTCCTAGTTCTTACCGTTTAGGAGGAGTTCTTGAAAAAACAGACTCAAAGGCAGGATTTTTCCGCTGTCTCTCTTCTTAGCTGGCGGTTTAGGGTTGCTGCGTGAGAAACTGTTTAGGGCATTGAAACAAAACAAGACCAGCATCATATGATGAAACTGAACAGTTTCACGTTCTCAGAATTACCATTGCATGGATGGTCCAAGAAGGATCTGATTACCATTGCATGGATGGTCCAATTATACTCTCGCAATGTGAACATGGACACTAATTGCCTGGATAATCAAACTGTATTTGACTTAAGCATCTCTGGAGATCATGCTCTAGTGCTGCGTCGGAGTAAAAGAGCCAAGACATCTAGTGACTGCTCGAGCAATTGTTAGATTATCAAACATTAAGTAATTCACCAATCTGAACTCAACGAGGATCAACTGCGAAGGCTACCGGAGCTGTGTGCACTTCGGGCAATGGCCAGCAGGTACTACTGTCGCCCTAGCCTTCCAGCCGGACAAAGGACACCGAGTGCAGTGAAAGGTGCAGTAGGAACAGCTGCAGAGTTTGCCACAACATGCATTGGCGCTAGATGCAGCCTGCGGATCTGGCCGATCCTGGAGAGCGGATCAGAGGTTTACAGAGGAGATTTGTGTTGCCTGAAAACTCTTCTCAGAATTCTGGGTGTAAAACAGGGAAAAGCAGCACTGCAATGAATGCAGGAATAAAGCCCCAATGTCTCACAGTGACTTCACAGCAGGGGAATTCATTCTTCTTATGTTGCTGCTGCTGTTGAGCCTGAGCAAGGTTTGCATGTCTCTGAAATTAATCACTTATAAAAATGGGAGTGCGACTTGTCACAAGATTGAAAGTTACGGCTCACAAGCCCAGGGAGATTGGACGCACGAGGGATGGAACTGAGCAGGTTATGGAAATGGGAAGCAGAGAGAGACCTGAAAACAGTCACTGTGCAATAGTTTTGAAGGACACAGAAGTGAGTAAACCTGCTGCACGGAAGGTGGCTCTTCTGCAACGGGAGGAGTAGCTAGGGAGGGGGGGGAGGGAGGCTTGATTGTCATCAGTCGTCGTCCATTAGGCGAGCAATTAAACCCCACTTCCTGCTCACTTTACCGAGTGTGCTCACAATTGCCTGGAACAGACAGACATTGGCCATTTGCAGGCAATGTATTTAAAAATACAGAATGCTGCCTGTGCCTTTTAAAACAGACCTATCCGGGACTCTGCAAGCCCAGACCTCGGACTCCAAGGCAAATGCGAGAAAATGGAGTGGAGAGCAGCCAGACCAGCTCCCAGATACGCTCTGTGCCATTTGCACGACGCCCTGGGGAAGTCAGCACGCGGGTGCTTGAAAAGTGTCTGCTGCTCCTTGGTGATGGCCACCTCCCCCGGGGGCACTGCGGCTCAGGGAACGGAAGCAGCACCAAGGACCCTCATCAGCGGTTCCCAGCTATGGAGTGTTTCACAGCTGATGATTACATTTGTTTTGAGACATCTACATATGCACCATGCCCAAGACTAAGGAGGTGTCCAGGCGGGGGTTGGGGGGCTGCAGATAAATGTCTAGGTCAGGGGTTCTCACACTTCATTGCACTGTGACCCCCTTCTGACAACAAAAGTTACTACAAGACCCTGAGAGGGGACCAACCCCTGAGCCCCGACACCCTGGACGGGGGCAAAGCCCCAGGCAGATGGCCCGTAACCCAAGCCCTGCTGCCTAAGGCTGAAGCCCTCAGACTTGGTCCCTCAAGCTTCGGCTCCAGGACCCACCAAATCTAAAACTGGTGCTGTGATCCGCCCTGGGCCGCTGACCCACCCTTTGAGAATAGCTGGTCTAGGGCTACAGGACAAGGAGTCATGAGGACAGTGGACTGTGCTGTTATTCACTGCTGCTATTGCATCACAGGAATCAAGGCTGTTGACAAAGCAGATGACGATGCCCAGGCCCTATGAAATTAGACCAACAGCAGCATGAAAACTGGAGAAGCAAGGAAGAGCTGAATAAGGAGCGCTACTTCTCTGTCTACATAGGCATGCCCCGGGCAAGTTAATTTGAATGAAGTAAAGGTGTGAATTTGAAGTACATGAGTTAAGCTGCATTAAACCCCTGTGTGAACACCCTCTTCCAAAAACAGAGTGGCCTTAATTCTGGATTAGTTTAATTCATACATGAGTAACTCACAACTAAACCAAATTAAGGCCACTTTAATTCTGGAAGAGGGTGTTCACACAGGGGTTTCATGCAGTTTAACTTATTCACTTCAAATTCACACCTTTAGTTCATTCAAAATAACTCTCCTGGATGTCCCCATGTAGACAAGCTCGCTGACAATCTAGTTCTTTTCTTTGTATGGTTCTAGATTTCTTCACCCAGCTCCTCTGCCCCAGGAGGAAAGGCAGAATGAAGCAGACTGGTCATAGCCAAGAGTAGAGCTGGCAGGATCGCTGCGAAAAGTGACCTTGGAAGTGGAATTTGAACCATTTCAGGATTTCCGTGTGAAAACACGAGTGTTGGCTGGGAAAGCGAACTGGCGCCTCCCAATAGCGAGACTCAGTCTGGAGGCACGTAGCTACCTCATGTCCTACCTGCTCAGATCCATGTGCAGTTTTACACAAGGGATGTTCCAAAGGGCAGGGGAGGGAGGTGGGAGGGCTGGAGCTCTCTGGGCCCACAGCTGATTGTAAAGAGCAAGCAGTGTGCAGGTGTGTCCAGAGGGAGAGCCACAGGCATGAGGCCTTCGTCCCCCAGCTGGCCAGGAGAGGGGACGCGATGGGATGGCAGTAGGCGGCTGCACTCCTCTCCAAAGCCACAGGAACCGCTCCCCAGGAGGATGAAAAAACGGACTCCCCCGAATGACTCGTAGGCTGCCCGCGAGCTCTGAAGCCCACGGGTACCCCTCTCCGGCCAAACGCGCGCAAACCCAGCTCTGAACACAAGGCAACTTGCTCTTTCTTGCCAGACCGCAGGACAGTTGAGCTAATCAAAGCTTCGCTCTGTTCCAGGGATGAGATTCAGGCCATAGCTACATTCACCACATCGGGGGAACCCTTGTTGTATCTAATGCAGTTTAAAGGGAGGCAGAGCCAGACGCAGCACCATTCAAGTTGCAGAGTTCTGCACAGCTACCTCACGTCCTGCTGTGGCAGGAGGGGGCCAGGAGACGACCGGAAAAAGGGCCCCAGGACCACGCCCCTGCTGTTATCTAGCACCGGTTAAGCATCCTGGATGCCGCATCCTACATCATCATTCTGCCTCCTCAAGCTACGCACGGAGTAGAGCAGTGGGACTGACTCATGGGGAGGGTGTTTGTGGAAAGCAAGGCATTTCCAGGGCAAATAGCAGCCAGCCAAAGCAGATCGCGCCGTGTTTGACTTGGTCTAATGTTCTTCTTAGTGTCACCCACCTTATTTTGATTTATTAGTCAGGCTGTTTGCACTGCGGGGCTGCGGGACAACAGAAAATAATCTTCCCGACACAAGGGCCAGGCCAGGCCACTGAACCATTCCTCTGCCCACACGGCACTCTGCAAGGTAAATCCCGGCAGGGTCTCAGGATGGCAGCCCCCCATTTCAGGGGCGGCAGGCTGGCAAGCAGCCCTCTCCTGGAGGGAGGCGGAGGAGGAGAAAAAGGGAAGTGTGTCGTGGCAAAAGCAGCTGACTTCTTTCCTCTCCTTTGCAACATGAAGGGCTCTGCAAATCCAGCCCGGTTCCCAAGGAAGCCGCTTACTGCTTGGTAACTCGGCCGACGCAGCAGTGAACAGGAGACAGACCTGGGGGCCTGCCTGGTGGAGGCTCATGCAGCATGTTGGGCAAAGGGAAGGTTGGCAGTTCTCCAGATTTTTACCCAATACCCTTTTTCAGCATTCTGGGCCTGACCGTCCACGGTCTTGCTCCACCGTAAGCCCCAGCAGCTGCCATCCTTGTCAGAAAATGCTGCCAGAGAACCTTGCGTGCAATGGGCAGGGTGGCTCTTTGGCAAATCCTTTCCCTTCTGTTTCCGACTTCTCCAGGCCCGGCCGCACAGCTCAACGGGAGCCAAGCGCCAGCATGAGAAGGGGGACTCCGAACTTGGGGATAAAAGCCTCCAACTCCCCAGGAACCTGTCTGGCCCATTGGCTGGGAAGAGAGCGAAGCTATTAGAGGCGCCCAGGCTGTGTGCATGCCTCGCTTGCTCTCAGACACGCGGCGTGTCCTTGTCATGCTATTACCTTTTCAAATGTTTAACCCAATTCATGGCATTAAAAACATTGGGAAATATTCCCATTTAAATGCAAAGCAGATGTGATATGTGAATATGCCTAAATAAATGTTTTCTCTCCAGGTAAACACAGTAGGGGAGAGTCGCTCATTTTAGCTCCCACATCCCCATTGAATGTTTGCAAGTCATTGCTTGCGGGTCTTGAAATGATGTTGGTGGTTCTATCGCTCAGAGCCGCAGTTGGCTTCTGAGCTCCAGCAGGGCAGGTTCTGGTAAAAAGTTTATAGGACTCCCACACTCATCCTGGGAACAAAGAGAAACCATTCAGCAAGCATGGATCAATCTTTCATCTGTGCAGGTGGGACAGCAGTGGGAAAAACCTCCACTGAAAGACAGAGTCGTTCATTAAATATTCATCTCCCCAGCAGGAAAGATAAGAAAAGCAGCAGAACTTGCACCTTGAAAACCCTGCCAAGGGCTCAATGAGCAGTTTAAAATCCACAGCAAGAAGAAACAGGAACAGAGACGCCTTAATGAACCCTGCACGCGGGAGGGCAATGAGCCACAGCTAGGAGAGAGAAACGGCTATTTGCAGCCAGAAGGTCCTACTGCCTTATGGCCCAAGTGCCCACCCCTCTCCACACTGGGGTACCCTGCCCCCTCCCTGGTTGTTAGGAGCCACAAGACCCCACTCCCCACGTTCAGAAGCCAGGCCGCACAGCTCCCGGGAGAGCGGCACGCAGAGCAAGCCAGTGGAGGTCAGGGGAGTATCCTGCCAGGGCACAGCCATATTCAGCAAGGGAAACCCTCCCCTCTTCTCCAGCGACACGACGGTGCAGAACTTGGTCGCCAGGCAGCCAGCAGCTCTGCAGCGCCAAATGCCCATTTCGCCCCAGAGGAGCAGGCTAGGGTTTGCCGATATTCCAGAGTCGTCCAGGACTCGTCCCGGCAGCCTCTTCTCTGCCTCCCGCACATCCTAGTGGCCTGGACAAACCGACGGCTGGAGAGCCGGGCTGGGCTGAACACACTAGGCCGCTGGGCCTACACAGCCACGCCAAGCCACACCAGCTGCAGGGCTCACTTGCTGGAAAGCCTCCCCAGAGCACCTCCCGTCAGCGGCCAGCGAACAGGCAGGCTCCCTGCACTGCTAATTCTCTTTGGCTGGACAAGCAACAAGTTGGACAGAGGACCGACGACTTCCCTCCGCTCCGACCGAGACGCGCCGGCTCCCCGACGTTCGCTACACAGCTGTTCCCACAGCATGAGTCTGTCATCATCTGGCTGTCTCGGGAGGAGGATGGCTTGGACTGCCAGCAGCGGAGACCAGCGCACCCTTGTGAAATCGGACACACAGCGTGCAACCAGGGCTCCCCCACTTGGCTGAGACTGGGCCGCTTTGCTGTTCTTGGGGATGCCAGATCCGATGTTGGGCAGCACAGCCACAGAACAACATGGTGTCCCAATGCTGCAACCTTACAAGCGTCTCCTCGAAGGACCCCATGGGTTTAGGCTGTAGGGACGGGCACGCGGGTTCCAAATGGCTCCACGTCCCTCCTCCTGACCACTGCACGCCGGCCTCAGGATGCACGGCCCGCTGCCCCTTCGGATGACTTCTTGGGAGCACGGTGGGAGCTGGCGCGCCTTCTGGGTGTGCTTGGCTCAGAATCCGCCAGCGAGCAAAGCTGGGCTGCAGGCCTAGGCAACATGCAATGGAGGCTGCGGGAGGCTAAATCTCCCCACACTTTGTAACGCTGGGGCCCCTGGAAAAATCTCCCCCCCTTACCCCAGGGCTAAGGAGCACAGGGGGCACACATCAGGGCCAAGGGGAGATGTGGGTGGGGGCGGGGCTTCAGGGGGAAGGGACAGAGCGAGGCAGAATGGGGGGGCACAGGGAAGGGGCAGAACAGGACAGGGCCGTGGGAGAAAGAGAGAGAATGGGGCAGGGCCATGGGCAGGGGAATGGAGTGAAGTGGGGAAGGGGCTCTGGGCACCCGGGGCTGTGGGGGGAGGAGACAACTCTCAGCACCCTTCCCTTGCACTGGGGCCACGTGGGGGCTAAGACGGCGAGTGGGGGTGTGGCCTGGGAAGTTTCACCCACCACCCATGACTGCAAGCGGCTGGCCCACGGAGGAGGGAAGATCAGGGGGGCAGATCTGTGGAACAGAGCATGGAGCACGTGCTGTAACCCGGTGAACTCTCTGTGGAGGCCAAAGCCAGAGAGCGAGAGGCAGCCGCCAGCAGGCCTCGCCAATGCAGGGAGACAAAACCAATGCTAGTGCCACGCTGCAGCGAAACAGCAAATTCCACAGCCTCTTGGAAGTGCTGGAGGAGAGCACAGTCCATGGGGCCTTATGCCCTCAAGAGCCCACATGTCAGGCTGCCCGCAGATTTGGACAAGATGGCTGCATAGTTTTACAATTGGTTCTCTATGCAACCAGAACGGCTACTGAGTAGGGATGCTGCTAAACCACAGTTAACTCACATGATTAACTTAAACCTCGCACAATACCACACCAATTGAAACATATTCCTTTGGGGCGTTTTTCTACATTTTCAAGTATATTGATTGCTATCACAATGCAGAATACCAAGTGTACGGTGCTCACTTTCACTTCTCATTTTTATTACAAATATTTGCACTGTAAAAATTATGAGAAATTGCATTTTTCAATTCACCTAATACAAGTACTGCAGTGCAATCTCTTTAGCCTTAAAGTGTAACTTACAATTGTAGATTTTTTTTGTTACATAACTGCACCCAAACACAAAGCAATATAAAACTTTAGAGCCTACAAGTCCACTCAGTTCTACTACTTGTTCAACCAATTGCCAAGGAAAACAAGTTTGTTTACACTTCCTAGAGATAATGCTGCCTGCTTCTTATGTACAGTGTCGCCTGAAAGTGAGAACAGATGTTCACATGGCACTTTTGTAGCTGGCATTGCAAGGAATTTTCATGCCAGAGATGCTAAACCTTCATATGCCCCTTCATGCTTCGGCCGCCATTCCAGAGGACATGCTGATGATGCTTGTTGAAAAAAAACCACACACGTTAACTAAATTTGTGACTGAATTCTGTGGGGAAGAACTGTATATCTCCTGTTGAGTTTTACCCACATTCTGCTCCATATTTCATGTTAGAGCAGTCTCAGATGATGACCCAGCACATGTGTGTTTTAAGACGCTTTCATAGCAAAGTTGACAAACTGCAAAGGTATCAATGTGAGATTTCCAAAAATAACTGTAGCACTCAGTGTAAGACTTGGAAGAGCCATCCAAAATCTGAGCAGGCCGAGTCACAGAGCTTTCGTTCAGAAATCTAAAGAGCTCAACATTCGGATGCAGAAACCATGGAACCTGAACCGCCAAAAAAGAAAAATCGAACCTGCTGCTGGCGGCATCTGACTCAGATGATGAAAATGAACATGCATTGGTCCCTCCACTTTGGATCATTATCAAGCAGAACCCACCATTAGCATGGACACATGGCCTCTGGAACAGTGACTCAGGCGTAAATCTCAGTGCATCTGGCACACAACTACTTTGCTAGTAACAGTGCAATGTGGACACCAGTTCTTGCTTTCTGGTGACACTGTGACCAAGAAGCAGGCAGCAGTATCTCAGCAAATTGTAATCAGACTTGTTTATCTGAGGCTATGTCTACATTACGGCGTTTTTCCGGGATACCAGAGGTATCCCAGAAAAACTGCCGCATCCAGGAAACATGTCTTTTTTTTTTTTTTTTTTTTGCAGAAGAGCAGATGCACTCTTTCGGAAGCCTTGTCTTCCTCCTCCCACGAGGAAGAAGGGCTCTTCCGAAAGAGGAGGCTTTTCCGAAATTTGGCCCAGTGTATACGGGCCAAATTTTGGAAAAGCCTTTTCTGACAAAACTATAGGAAAAAGGTACGTAAATTATGGAGCGTCATGCGCGTACCTTTTTCCGACAGCTCACTGTAGTGTAGACGTAGCCTCAGAGACTGGCTGAACAAAGGGTGATACAGATGCTGAACGTTTTACATGGTTTTATTTCTCAATTCAATTATTGTACATAATTCTACATGTGTAAGTTCATCTTTGGTGATTACCTAGTATTGCAGTGCAATTGCTTTAAGAGAAAAAACTATTTCTTTGGGGGGTTTTAAAGTACAAGTATTTGTAATCAAACTAAATGTAAAGTGAGCACTGTACACTTTGGCTGCATCTAGACTGGCATGATTTTCCGCAAATGCTTTTAACAGAAAGGTTTTTCCGTTAAAAGCATTTGCAGAAAAGAGCGTCTAGATTGGCGCGGATGCTTTTGCGCAAAAGCACTTTTTGCGGAAAAGCATCCGTGCCAATCTAGATGCGATTTCTTAAGAAAGCCCGATCACCATTTTCGCCATCGGGCTTTTTGTGCAAAACAGTCCTCCCTGTCTCGCTGGCCCTCTTGCGCAAATACATTTGCGCAAGAGGGCTTATCCTGAGCGGAGCATCATAGTATTTAAGAAGAACACTGACAATCTTACATTAGATCGTCAGTGTTCTTGCGCAAATTCAAGCGGCCAGTGTAGACAGCTGGCAAGTTTTTCCACAAAAGCAGCTGCTTTTGCGGAAAAACTTGCTAGTCTAGACGCAGCCTTTGTGTTCTGTTTTGCAATTTGTTGGGGGAAAGTCAACATGGTTTCTGTAAAGGGAAATCATGTCTTACTAATCTATTAGAGTTCTTTGAAGGGGTTAACAAACATGCAGACAAGGGGGACCCAGTAGATATAGTATACTTAGATTTTCAGAAAGCCTTTGACAAGGTCCCTCACCAAAGGCTCTTGTGTAAATTACATTGTCATGGGATAAGAGGGAAGGTCCTTTCTTGGATTGAGAACTGGTTAAAAGACAGGAAACACAGGGTAGGAATAAATGGTAAATTTTCAGAATGGAGAGGGGTAACTAGTGGTGTCCCCCAAGGGTCAGTCCTGGGACCAATCCTGTTCAACATATTCATAAATGATCTGGAAAAGGGTAAGCAGTGAGGTGGTAAAGTTTGCGGATGATACTAAACTGTTTAAGATAGTCAAGACAGAAACAGACTGTGAAGAACTTCAAAAAGATCTCACCAAACTGAGTGACTGGGCAACAAAATGGCAAATGAAATTTAATGTGGATAAGTGTAAAGTAATGCACATTGGAAAAAATAACCCCAACTATACGTACAGTATGATGGAGTTATCGTGGATAGTTCTCTGAAAACATCCACACAGTGTGCAGCAGCGGTCAAAAAGGTAAATAGGATGTTAGGAATTATTAAGAAAGGGATAGAAAATAAGACACAGAATATCTTACTGCCCCTGTATAAAACTATGGTACGCCCACATCTTGAATACTGTGTACAGATGTGGTCTCCTCACCTCAAAAAAGATATTTTGGCCTTGGAAAGGCTTCAGAAAAGGGCAACTAAAATGATTAGGGGTTTGGAACGGGTCCCATATGAAGAGAGGCTAAAGTGACTGGGACTTTTCAGTTTAGAAAAGAGGAGTCTGAGGGGGGATATAATAGAGGTATATAAAATCATGAGTGGTGTGGAGAGGGTGAATAAAGAAAAGTTATTTATTAGTTCCCATAATAGAAGAACTAGAGGACACCAAATGGAATTAATGGGTAGCAGGTTTAAAACTAATAAAAGAAAGTTCTTCTTCACACAGCGTGTAGTCAACCTGTGGAACTCCTTGCCAGAGGAAGCTGTGAAGGCTAGAACTATAACAGAGTTTAAAGAGAAGCTAGATAATTTCATGGTGGTTAGGTCCATAAAAGGCTATTATGATAGAAATGGTGTCCCTGGCCTCTGTTTGTCAGAGGCTGGAGAGGGATGGCAGGAGACAAATCGCTTGATCATTGTCTTGGTCCACCCTCTCTGGGGCACCTGGTGCTGGCCACTGTCGGCAGACAGGCTACTGGGCTAGATGGACCTTTGGTCTGACCCAGTACGGCCGTTCTTATGTTCTTAGTTATGTTAATTGAAATCCATACATTGGTAAATCTAGAAAACATCCAAAAATATTTACATAAAAGGTATTTATTGTTCAATTGCAATTCGTAATTGCTTGAGAGCCCTGCTAATGAGATTTTTTATTAAAAAAAAAAAAAAAAAAAAGGTCAGAAAGGGAGAAAAATGAATTTTTGCAGCCTCCAGGAGGTTGAGACCCCCTGTGATGTGGCCCTAGATGAGCATACTGGTAAAGGCACAGAGTGTATTGACGTGGGCTACCATGTGACTGGTCCGTATACACCTGTAGTGCATGCAGCGATACTACATGAGTGGGTCACATCGGACATGCAGCACCTAGATTCGAGCACGGTCACCATGACACACAAGCCTGACAACCTATGGAAATGGAAACAATCTAGTGGGTTATGAAAGCCGCCTTTGTGGGATGCAGGATTGCTGCCTTCCACGTCTCCCCCGTCACAGGGGCTGGAACTGGGGGTGGGGGTGGGCTGCCCCACCCCCTGGCTGGGAGAGGTTAGCGTCATGCAAGGTTTACCGTTGGGTTGAATGGCCCAGCACCCAACTACACAAAGTGTCCCAGAGCGCCCCCCTGCCTTCTGCACCATGACCAGCCTGCAGAGAGGGTTGTGCTCACTCTTCCCCAACCCAACAGACCTCGCTGTTTGTACAGGGTCTTCACATTCAGCCCACCATCCCCTTCCTTCCCTTCCAGAAGAGCAGGTGAACCTCTGTCCGCTTCCACCACCTCAAACAATTCCTCCTGAGTGGGCCAACATAGCCACCTGGAGTTTATAAAATTCCCTTCCCAGATGCAGAAAGCTGGGGGTGGGGTAATGAATACAGCAAATGGTGACCTGATGGGAACATGAGTGTGACACAGGATGCTTTGCGGCTGGGAAGTACGCCTGCTTTTGGCCTTCCTGATTCCAACTCCGATTTCCATCCCCAGATCAGCCATACAGGTGACAGACACAGACAGGGATACTGAACTTCCGGCGGAGTAATCAATCATATGCAGACACATATCGGCCTAGTCAGCTGTAGCTTCACAAAAGAAAATGAAAATAATGGAAACATATTTCCATGTTTCCCGGCCCTCCTAGGGACACCAATCTGGAGTCTCTCAGCTGCACATCAGCCCCAAGTCTGGATAACAGAAATGTAAAAGGATGCCTCCTTTCTAAGTTAAATTTGGACATTTCACTACTTTGCTCAGCAGGCTAGAAAGAAATAACTTCTGTGTGATGCTGTTTATTATCTGCAGCAATATTGGGCACTAGACTCTGAGCATCATCTAACTGCTTCGCTGCTCTCCCGTCACTGGCATGGTCAGTGGCCTTTTCTCAAATATAAAGCTCTAACGGGTGATGTGTAACTCAAACACAAGCTGCAAACTGTTGATTAATTTCTACCAAATAGCTTCATCCTTGACATCTCTCCAGGGGCCGGTCACCCTTCTTGGGCAAACATTAGGAGATGTGTAATATTTATCTGGTGCCTTAATGAGAAAAATGTGCCTTTGAGATTTTAATATTTCCTAGATAACATCAAAAGACTTGAGAATCAATAAAGCTTCATCACGTATGCAGCATGTGATCCAACTGAACACAGAACGGTGTCCGACATCAACAGAGAGACTTACAACTGTCACAACTCTTAGCATATCAAATGAAACAATTCCCAGCCAGATTATTCTGAATTTGCAGCTTCTTGGGAATTTGAAGAACTAATATGGGGGTGGAGGGAGCATTGAGAGATCCTCATACCAACCAGGGAAGTTACGGTTCATTTTTGAAAAGATCAGATAAAAAAGTACATACCATGGCAGCAGCATACAATCAAGTTTTTTGGATTGTAAGTTCGTCAGGGCAGAGACACTCTTTGTTGTGTGTTTGTAAAGCACCTAGTGCAATGGACCCAGGGCATGGCTGTGGTCTCCAGGCATGACAGGCACACAAACACTAATACCGACAGAAGACAGTGCTCAACCTCTGGTTGGATTCACTAAAGCTACACTTCCATAAGCCAGAGGGTCTCAACATTTTGGCCCATAGCCCACCCCACTCAATGCAGATCTTTCCACAGACCACGAACCAACCACCCATGATGACAAATGGAGGAGGGAGCCTGGCGGGAAGGAGGCTGGCCGGAGCGGGGAGGCTGGACACAGGAGGGGAGGAGTGGGGGCCTGGCCAGGGAAGGAGGCTGGACACAGGAGCGGGCGGGGAGGGGGGCCTGGCCGGGAGGGAGGCTGGACACAGGAGCGGGCGGGAAGTGGGGGCCTGGCCGGGAAGGAGGCTGGACACAGGAGCGGGCGGGGGAGGAGGGGGCCTGGCCAGGAGGGAGGCTGGACACAGGAGCGGGCGGGAAGTGGGGGCCTGGCCGGGAAGGAGGCTGGACACAGGAGCGGGCGGGGGAGGAGGGGCCTGGCCGGGAAGGAGGCTGGACACAGGAGCGGGCAGGGGCCTGGCCAGGAGGAGGCTGGACACAGGAGCGGGCGGGGGAGGAGGGCCTGGCCAGGAGGAGGCTGGACACAGGAGGGCAGGGGGCCTGGCCGGGAGGAGGCTGGACACAGGAGCGGGCGGGGGGGGCCTGGCCGGGAGGGAGGCTGGACACAGGAGCAGGCGGGGGCCTGGCCGGGAGGAGGCTGGACACAGGAACGGGCTGGGGAGGGGCCTGGCCAGGAGGAGGCTGGACACAGGAGCGGGCTGGGGCGGGGGCCTGGCCAGGAGGAGGCTGGACACAGGAGCGGGCGGGGCGGGGCCCTGGCCAGGAGGAGGCTGGACACAGGAGCGGGGCGGGGGTGTTTCCGGCCAATGGGGGCAGCAGGGGAAGCCTCCAGGCAAGCGATTTCCTGCGCAGCCCTTTCCTCAGCTGGAGGGAGCGGGGGCAGCAGGCAAGGAAGCTGCTTCCTCCTCCCACAAGCCAGATGCGGCCGGGAGGCTCCCCCCATTCCCTGCAGCAGGAAGCCAGCGCTGGCGCACCAGCTTTGTGGGGGCCGGGCTGAAGCAGCAGTTCAGGCTCCCCACTGCAGAGGGGCACGAGCCCCAAGCCACGGCCCACGGATCACACCGAGAGCCACTGCCCTAGACCCAAGTTCTGCTGGAACCAAAGGAGAGAGAAACCTGCTGCTACTGCCCCCTCCCTTCTTTGCAAGTGCCCCTTTTGCACCCCCACGCCATACCCACTGCTGCGCTGCCATCCACGCTGGCTGGCGTTTGCCACTCTTCAGAAGGCAGCACTGGGCTGGGGACCCGCTCAGAGAGTTTAGCATCTGGGCTGCAGAGGGATTCTAAGTCGGGCACTGATGCAGCTTGGCGTAAGATTCAGCTTAATAACTTGCATCTCTAGCGTGAGAGCCACCCAGTCGGACAGCTAGTGTCCCATCTTCCTTCTCACCAGCATCGTCTGCCAGGGAGCGCACAGGCAGGAAGCGGAAGGGGGCTTGGGTGTGTCTCGTAAGTCTCTGGCTGGGATTCTACTTTAATGGGCGAATCCGCAGAGGCTTGGGCACGGATCAGGAGCTGGGGAGTTCTCTGCTGGTCGGGGGCTCAGAGAAGCCCTTCGGAGGTGGCTGCCCTAGAAACGCTACTGGAGTCCCGGCTCAGGATGTCTCAGGAGAGAAAACAGTTAAGTCTGTAATTCCCTGAATCTCAGCTGGCATGAGGTCCCCTTTAAGGCATCAAGGAAAGACCGTTCGAACCACAGCAGAGGGTGCCTGTGAACAGCGAGCCTTTCCATGAAATGCACAAACTCCTGGGTTAGCAAATTATTTCTCACTCCACTCAAAGATAAAGCCTGTTCAGTTCATACACCAAAGGCTGTTCTTCTGCATAAAAATCAGCCTCTGGAATCAGCTCTTCCGACAAGCCGTTGGTTATACAAATCAATTTGCATTCACTGCATCTGAATAGCAGGCCCTCTGTTATGCACAGTGCCCTTCAATCAAAGTTGCCTTCCTGTGTCCCTGACGTGCACAGTTATGGTGTTGCAAAACCCTATTCCCAGCTCACGATTCTGGGTGCAGGTTTACAGAGCAAGGCGAGTACAATTTAATTCACAGAGAGAACTTTTTTACGGTATAAACATTACACTTTCTAAAGCATTCATTGCATAAAAGCCCATTTCCGATACAACGCACGCCTGATAATGGAATCTGCGTGCCCTGATCACTCTGGACTAGTCACAGGAGAATGGTGAAAAACTCAGATTCTTGGCTCCAATCACCAGAATTCCTGTTTCATAACCAGATTACCTTGAGCAAAAATATTGCAAATAAATAACTTGATTAAAAAACCCCATGCCGTTTTATTCATCTCTGTTTCACAGGTCATTAAGATGCAACAAACAGCCCCAGCCACCCTCCCTGTATGTTACGTTTCTGATGCGCACAATATATTGATAAAGTGAGAGAAAATCATTAAAGGTTAATTATGAGCAACTTAAAGGTTATTTTTGCATATCTCACCTCCTGGACAAAAGCTGCTTCTTCATTAGCATACTAGAATATAAATTAAGCTGTAAAGCATTTAAAATGCCACAAAGTCTTTAATTTTATTAGCATGTTAAATACCATGAATAAATACACATTTTCTTGGTCCTTCTGCAATTTGCAGATTTTCCCTAGAGAGCAGCTTTTTCTCCGTAAACTCAATGAGTTTTTCATATTGGCAAAGAGAAACCCTCTCCTCAATTTTTGTATGCCCCCATTTCTTTATTACATTTTAATTCAAGAGCATTACATGTTTAAAGAGTTCAAGATCTACTTCGAGCAGTCAAGTCTCACCACAACCATCATTCATGACAACAAGGAGTCCAGTGGCACCTTAAAGACTAACATTTTATTGTAGCAGAAGCTTTCCTGAGTTGCAGCTCACTTCATCAGATGCATTAAGTGAAAGAAAAAGCAACATGATAAAGGGACAGAGGTGGGAGGGTTACAGCAGAGCTAATTCTATCAGGGTGGATGTGGATAAGAAGAAAAACTTAAAAAACAACGAATAGTCTCGCAGCACTATCATACCGGGATATAAAATATATCGAAAGGATAGAGCAGGCCGGGTGGGTGGCGGAGTGGCACTGTATGTGAAAGATAATGTAGAATCAAATGAAATAAAAATATTAAATGAATCAACATGTTCAATAGAATCGCTATGGATAGTAATTCCATGCTCCAAAAATAAGAAATTAGCAGTAGGGATATATTACCGACCACCTGACCAGGACAGGGATACTGACATTGAAATGCTGAGGGAGATTAGAGAGGCTACCAAAACAAAGAACTCTATAATAATGGGGGATTTTAATTTTAATTACCCCCATATTGACTGGATACATGTCACCTCAGGAAGAGAAGCGGAGATAAAATTTCTCAATGGCTTAAATGACTGCTTCTTGGAGCAGCTGGTGCAGGAACCCACAAGGGGAGAGGCAATTCTCGATTTAGTCCTGAGTGGAGCGCAGGATCAGGTCCAGGAAATAACCGTACAGGACCGCTTGGGAATAGTGACCATAATATATAATAACATTCAACATTCCTGTGGTGGGAAGAACACCTCAGCAGACCAGCACCCTGGCATTTAATTTCAAAAAGGGGAATTACACAAAAATGAGGAGGTTAGTTAAACAGAAATTAAAAGGCACAGTGACTAGAGCCAAATCCTGCAAGCTGCATGGAAACTTTTAAAGACACCATAATAGAGGCCCAACTTAAATGTATACCCCAAATTAAAAACATAGCAAGAGACCTAAAAGAGTCACTGGCTTAACCACCATGTAAAAGAAGCAGCGAGGGACAAAAAGGCATCTTTTAAGAAGTGGAAGTCCAATCCTAGTGAGATAAATAGAAAGGAACATAAACACTGTCAAATCAAGTGTAAAAATGTAATAAGAAAAGCAAAAAGATTTTGAGGAACAGCTAGCCAAAACTCAAAAAGAAATAACAAAATGTTTTTAAGTACATTAGAAGCAGGAAGCCTGCTAAAAACCTGTGGGTCCCCTAGACGATCGAACTATAAAAGGCGCAATCAAGGACGATAAAGCCATTGCGGAGAAACTAAATGATTTCTTTGCTTCAGTCTTCACGGCTGAGGACGTTGGGGAGATTCCCAAATCTGCACCGTCCTTTGTGGGTAATGAATCTGAGGAACTGTCCCGGATTGAAGTGTCATTAGAGGAGGTTTTGGAACAAATAGAAAACTTAATGTTAACAAATCTCCGGGACCGATGGCATTCATCCAAGGGTTCTAAAAGAACTCAAATGGGAAATTGCTGAACTATTATCTGTGGTTTGTAACCTATCCCTTAAATCGGCTTCCGTACCTAATGACTGGAAGGTAGCCAACGTGACACCAATATTTAAAAAGGGCTCTAGAGGCGATCCGGCAATTACAGACCGGTAAGTCTAACTTCAGTACTGGGCAAATTAGTCAAACAATAGTAAAGAATAAAATTGTGAAGCATGTAGAAGAACATAATTTGTTGGACAAAAGTCAACATGGGTTCTGTAAAGGGAAATCCTGTCTTACTAATCTATTAGAGTTCTTTGAAGGGGTTAACAAACATGCGACAAGGGGGATCCAGTAGATATAGTATACTTAGATTTCCAGAAAGCCTTTGACAAGGTCCTCACCAAAGGCTCTTGTGTAAATTACATGGCCATGGGATAAGAGGGAAGGTCCTTTCTTGGATTGAGAACTGGTTAAAAGACAGGAAACAAAGGGTAGGAATAAATGGTAAATTTTCAGAGTGGAGAGGGGTAACTAGTGGTGTCCCCAAGGGTCAGTCCTAGGACCAATCCTGTTCAACTTATTCATAAATGATCTGGAGAAAGGGGTAAGCAGTGAGGTGGTAAAGTTTATGGATGATACCAAACTGTTTAGGATAGTCAAGACAGAAGCAGACTGTAAGGGACTCCAAGAAGATCTCACCAAACTGAGTGATTGGGCAACAAAATGGCAAATGAAATTTAATGTGGATAAGTGTAAAGTAATGCACATCGGGAAAAATAACCCCAACTATACGTACAGTATGATGGGGGCTAATTTGGCTACGACAAATCAGGAAAGAGATCTTGGAGTTATCGTGACAGTTCTCTGAAAACTTCCACACATGTGCAGCGGCGGTCAAAAAGGCAAATAGGATGCTAGGAATTATTAAGAAAGGGATAGAAAATAAGACCCGAATATCTTACTGCCCCTGTATAAAACTATGGTACGCCCACATCTTGAATACTGTGTACAGATGTGGTCTCTCACCTCAAAAAGATATTTTGGCCTTGGAAAGGGTTCAGAAAAGGGCAACTAAAATGATTAGGGGTTTGGAACGGGTCCCATATGAGGAGAGGTTAAAGCGACTGGGACTTTTCAGTTTAGAAAAGAGGAGACTGAGGGGGGATATGATAGAGGTGTATAAAATCATGAGTGGTGTGGAGAGGGCCGATAAAGAAAAGTTATTTATTAGTTCCCTAAATAGAAGAACTAGAGGACACCAAATGAAATTAATGGGTAGCAGGTTTAAAACTAATAAAAGAAAGTTCTTCTTCACACAGCGTGTAGTCAGCATGTGGAACTCCTTGCCGGAGGAGGCTGTGAAGGCTAGGACTATAACAGAGTTTAAAGAGAAGCTAGATAATTTCATGGAGGTTAGGACCATAAAAGACTATTAGCCAAGGGATAGAAATGGTGTCCTTGGCCTCTGTTTGTCAGAGGCTGGAGAGGGATGGCAGGAGACAAATCGCTTGATCATTGTCTTCGGTCCACCCTCTCTGGGGCACCTGGTGCTGGCCACTGTCGACAGACAGGCTACTGGGCTAGATGGACCTTTGGTCTGACCCAGCACGGCCGTTCTTATGTTCTTATGACAGATACCGTCGTGTGCCAGCAATTCCCCTCTGCCATGTGCACTGACTGTCTCTACGCAACAGAATAAATGGATGCAAATCAGACAACACTCAAAAACCAGGGGGAGAACATTTTAACCTCCCTGGACACAGTTAGACCTGTAGCACTCCCGCTCTGTATCCCCGCTGTCTGTTTCTTTTTCTTTCCCTTCAAGCATCTGAGGAAGTGAGCTGCAACTCACAAAAGCTTACGCTGCAATAAAACGTTAATCTTTAAGGTGCCACTGGACTGAAGCAGACGAACACAGCTACCTCGAAATCACGTCTTCACTCGTAGTATAAGGAGAAGTCTGCTCACACACATCTTACTCTTCAGCCTACCCAGGGCAGAAACAGCCCACATCTTTATTTGGCTGGCGTCTGTTGAATCCCTGCACACACATCACACACAGCAGCCTTTGAAATCTGGCCAAGTTCTTTCCCCCTCTTATTTGAGCTATGGAGAATCAGACCCAATCCAACTTCTGAACGTCAGCTTTGTCCAAATGTAACGCTATAATTTTTTCATTGACAGCTCTTGATGGAAGTGCTTAGCAAGCCTCAGTGAAGGCAGGCACCAGTTTACTGAATAATTTATTGCTACATTTTGTCAGATAATCTCTTTTTCTGATGATTCCACATTTTCCAGCATTCTCCATTTCCAAAGCAAGGACGGGGTTGAAACGGCAGAGCTGCTTGCTACAGATAATATGGACAGGCTGTCACGCCCACCCACCCCGACATGGGGTCTAGGCTCGGATGTGCTGCTTATGTGCAGAGGCAAGTGGAGACTAAGGATGTTGCTGTTGGACGGGGCCTTTGTGGGGACAACATGAGGCTCCTGGTGGAATTCTGCACAAAATTTAGTAATTCTGCGGACGGTATTTTAAAATTCTGCACAATTCTGCATCGTTTACTTATTAAACAACAATATAATCACACCAGTTTCAATTAGTATTGGTCATTTTTCTCAAAATGCCTGTGAACAAGTATGTCTAACAATACAAACAGCAAAACTTCATTAGGCCGTTTGAAAAAGGCAGGTGGCTCTTGCTTCCCTGGCAAGCAGAAGGGATGGGAAGGTATCACCGTGTACATAGTTAACCGATAAGCCTGGGCTTGTCGGTTAACATTCACCGTTACACGCAGGCTCCCAATCTGCTCCTGGGGAGCCAGCTGCCACCCTGTGCTGCTGCCTCTCTATGTTTTCCAATATGCATCACTTTGCATTATCAACACCGAATTTCATCTGCCATTGTATTGCCCATTCACCCAGAACTCTTGGGTGAATGTCATCTGCTCCCAGTGACTTGCTACTGTTTAGTTTATCCATTTGTTCCAAAACCTCCTAGGATAACTCCAGTTTGGGAATCTCCCTCGTATCCTCAGCTGTGAAGACTGAAGCAAATAATTGGTTTCGTTTTTCCGCAACAGCCTTATCATCCTTGATTGCTCCTTTGATTGTCCAGTGCCCCACTAGTAGTTTCACAGGCCTGCTGCTTCTCCTGTACTGTTGAGCTGTGATCGCACTCACTAGGTGCTAGGAGCTTCCTAAGCATGTGAGGGCTGCCTCTTCTCCAAGGGGCTCTCGACGTCTAAGTTCTTTCTCCAGCTTGCTCCGAGCAGGGGAGGGAGTTGTGGAACACGCATCTCTGTATCAGAGCCAGCTCCCCGGGAGCGAGGCTGCAGGCGGGAGCTGGCTACCACCACGCGCTGCGGGCGTGGGCAACCATATAACCGCTGAGGTTTCAGCAGTTGCACGTTTATCCAATTACCCACTTGTTAAGGTGCCTTGCTAGCGGTGAGCTGCACCTTTGCTCAATTGCCACATCGCCCTCTGGTGGGCAAAAGGCAGAACTGCGCCGACATTTTGTCAGAAGCTTTTGTTCGGAGCAAAACAATTAGATATCTTCAGGGATGATTAAATCTGCACACACGCATGAGACCAGAATTCCAGCAGGAGGAAAACAAAGAGGACAGCCGGTTGGACCAGACAGCTTTTCCCTTACTTCTGACACTTATCTTCTAAATGTAATGAGCCAGCCAAGATCATAGGTGGCCGCCCGTGTTTTTGGGATACAAACTATGCCCGTCTCTCCCACCAAGGAAGTTACCAGCTAGGGGAGAGAACAATGGATTTCAAGAAGGCAGACGTTAGCAAATTCAGGGAGCTGATAGGTAAGATCCCATGGGAAGCAAGTCCAAGAGGAAAAACCACTGAGGACAACTGGGAGTTTTTCAAGAGACATTACTAAGGGCACAAAAGCAAATATTCTACAAGGTAGGAAAGATAGGAAGGGCGGCAAGAAGCTTAACCAGTAGATCTTCAATTATTGAAAAACCAAAAAGGAGTCCTACAAAAAATGAAAACTAGGTCAAATTAAAGGATGAATATAACCAAATAACACAAGTATGTAGGGTTAAAGTTAGACAGGCCAAGTCCCAAAATGAGCTAGCTAGAGATAAAGTGTAACAAGGAAACATTCTACAAATACATTAGAAGCAAAAGGAAGATAAAAGACAGGGTAGGTCCATTACTCAATGAAGAGGGAAAAACAACAGAAAATGTGGAAATGACAGAGGTGCTTAACGACTTTGTTTTGGTTTTCACAGAGAAGGTTGGAACTGATTGGGGCTGCCTAACATAGCGAATGCTGGTGAAAATGTGGTAGGTTCAGAATTTAAAATAGGGAAAGACCAAGTTAAAAATTACTTAAGACAAGTTAGATGTTTTCAAGTCACCAGGGTCTGATGAAATGCACCCTAGAACACTCAAGGAGCTGACAGAGGAGGTATCTGAGCCATTAGCTATCATCTTTGAAAAGTCATAGAAGTCGGGAGAGATTCCAGAAGAGTGGAAAAGGGCTTGTACAGTGCCCATCTATACAAAGGGAAATAAGGACAAACCAGGGAATTACAGACCAATCAGTTTAATTTCTGTACCAGGAAAGATAATGGAACAAATAATTAAGGAATCTATTTGCAAACATCTAGAAGATAATAAGATAAGTAATAGCATGGATATGTCAAGAACAAATTATGTCAAACCAAACTGGTAGCTTTCTTTGATAGGATAACAAGTCTTGTGGATAAGGGTGAAGCAGTAGATGTTGTATATCTAGATTTTAGTAAAGCTTTTGATACAGTCCCATATGACCTTCTCATTAAACTCAGGAAATAAAACCAAGATGGAGTTACCAAGAAGTGGGTGAATAACTGGGTTGGATAACTGTTCTCAGGGAAACAATGATTTGTCTTGTGGCAACTTAGAGAGTAGCAGAAATATACATTGTGTTAGTCTCTAAGGTGCCACAGGACTACTCGTTGTTTTTAAATTACAGACTAGCACAGCGACCCCTCTGAGACTTGTTCTCAGAGAGTCGTTATTAATGGTTCACAATCATGCTGGAAAGACATAACAAGTGGGGCTCTGCAGGGATCAGTTTTGGGACCGGTTCTGTTCAATATCTTCATCAGTGATTTAGATGATGTCATAGAGAGTACGCTTATTAAGTTTGCAGATGGTACCAAGCTGGGAGGGGTTGCAACTGCTTTGGAGGGTAGGGTCATGATGTTCACGGCCAGGGGGCGGGGCCTGGAGCCACTGTCACACCGCACGTCACCACCCCGCCCCCCTTCGCCTCCCACCATGGCGCTCGGCTGACTTCTGCGCCGCTCAGCCGGGCCGCTGTGGGGGAGCAAGCAGCGCAAGCAGCCGTTTGGGCCCCGCACTCCCCATGCAGCACGAGCCGCCCAGAGGGAACAGCCAGCATTTCAGGCAACAGCGCCCCCCAGAGGGAACAGCCAGCATTTCGGCATTACAGACTCACAGACACTGGGCTACTATATATATGATGAGGTTTAAGGGTAATTTCGAAAGAAGGGTTTTCTTTCTAAATAACCACGTCTAGACAGCTTTTCTTTTTTCGAAATAGGGTATTTCAAAAAAGCAGCCGGATGTGATTATGCAAATGAAGCACGGGAAATTCAAATCCGCGCTTCATTTGAAATTTCTCTCAGCTGCATTTGTATTCCTCTCTCGAAAGAGGAATGCAGTGTAGACATACCATAATTCAAAATGATCTGGACAAAGTGGAGAAATGGTCTGAGGTAAATAGGATGAAGTTTAATAAGGACAAATGTAAAGTACTTCACTTAGGAAGGAACAATCCATGTCACACACAGAGAATGGGAAGCAGCTGTCTAGAAAGGTGTCCTGCAGAAAGGGATCTAGGGGACAGAGTGGACCACAAGCTAAATATGAGTCAACACTGAGACACTGCTGCAAAAAAAAGCAAACCTCATTCTGGGAATATTAAAAAGAGTGTTGTAAGGAAGACACAAGAAGTTATTCTTCCGCTCTACTCCTCACTGATTAGGCCTCAGTTGGAGCATTGTGTCCAGTTCTGGGCTCAACATTCAAGGAAAGATGTGGACAAACTGGAAAAAAAATCTAGAGAAGAGCAACAAAATGATTAAAGGTCTAGAAAACATGACCTATTATAGAAGAGTGAAAGAACTTGATTTGTGTAGTATCCACTCAGTCTTCTCTTTTCCAGACACGATAAGAGTTTTCAAGTATCTAAAAAGGTGTTACAAGGAGGAGGGAGAAAAAATTGTTCTCCTTGGCCTCTGAGGATAGGACAAGAAGCAATGGGCTTAAACTGCACCAAAGGACATTAGAAGGTTGGACATTAGAAAAAATGTCCAAACTGTCAGGATGATTCCACACTGGAATAACTTGCCTAGGGTTGCTGGATCTATGTATTGTTGAGAACATAGCTGGTGGTTTAACCCTTTTTTCATTTAAGGATACTCCTAACATTTTTCAAATGGAGATGTGTCTGCCTTTGAAAATCTTTGGCTCTGCAGACCCTCATAGATACAAAGTTGAAAACCACTGGTTTGAGGGAATCCATAAATTTTACTGAGTTACATACTTCATCATATTAGCATACTAATCTCTCCTTTCTGGATTGGTTTCTCTATATTCCCTTAATACTGGAACATCAACACAATGCTGTGGCACAGCGGTTCTCAAACTTTTTGGGCTCCAGAGCCCTTTACATGCGTAAAAATTTATGCAGAGCCCCAGCGGTCCACTGATTGTATGTGTTGTACCTATCGATGTTTCCAGTCTGTCAACCTCGCGGAGCCCGTGGAGAGGTCTCGTGGAGCCCTGGCACAGTTTGAGAAACACTGGCCTAGGGAGGTTGCGGAGTCTCCATCGCTGGAGATCTCTCAGAGCAGGTTAGACAGACACCTGTCAGGGATGGTCTGGATCACTGGTGGTCAACTTGCGGCCTGAGATCCACATGCAGCCCATCAGGGTTCTGTGTGTGGCCCGCAAGGCACTGTATTTACCACTGCCCATGCTCAGGGTTACCAGACTGCTGGTTTCTGTCCACGTCGGTTTTTTCCGACCGGTATTACAAAAGGGACACACACTTAAAGCAAGTGCATGTGAAGTGAGGGGCGGGCTGATTGCACACCACAATGTGAGAGCCGGGCGCTCCCCTCTGCATGCAACCCCAGCACTGCCACAGCTCAATGCGCACATCCCGCGCATTCTAGGGGTGCAAGTGCAGGAAGCAAAACTGCCCTGTCCCGGGGGACTAGCTTGGACACGACAATATTGGCCACTGAGACGGAGGAGGGCCCTCACGCAGCCCACTCACTAGCCTAGGTTGCCCCTCATTAGTCGAGATGGTGCTGGGTCCTGCCATGAGTACAGGGGACTGGATGTGATGACTTCTCGAGGTCCCTTCCAGTTCCATGATTCTGAGAGGCCCAGCCCTTATCTCCCTCTGGGACAGTGTCTCTGTCTGCTACCTCGGGAATACAGGTGCTACGCACGGAGGCAGTGAAGACACAGCACACTCCAGAGCCGCTGTGCCCATCAGCTCGTAGGAAAGGCAGAGAAGAGCCTCACACAGCACTTCAAAGAATAATGAAACGATCCGCATTTGCACTAATTAAATCCCACCCTGTTAGGCTGCCCAGCCCCCTCCTGCCCAGCTAAGTGTGCAGGTATCACAGCATCAGTGATGCCACTCGTCTGAGCTACCAGTTAAAATTCAAGTGCACAAGCTCTGCAGTTGCACCAGCCCTCACCTGCAGTCAGGCTGAATAATTCATGGCTAACATACCTGAATGGAACAGTTGAAGACAATGAACTCGTCTGGGCCAGGCACCCTGACTGCTCCAGCAATTCTGCTATTAGGTCATTTTAAAACAAAGGGACGAGCTGCTGAAAGGATTAATTATTGGCTTTTCAACTCTCCTGGGCCACGGTGGCTGAAAACCATTACAAATCAATGGCTATTAAGCCATCTCAGGACAGTTTATCCTCTTCAAGGAAAATAAGAGCTGGAAATACAATGAACAATATGAAAACAGGGTCGAGTTCTGAAGAGAAGGGAAGTCGTGGCCGCGTGTAGCAGGGATGGGGTCGAACGCTCTCCCAAGTTCCAAGGAGACTGAGGGCAGGCAGCGCTGCTGAGCACAGAGCTGGGCGGTCTGCGCCGCTTCACAACATTCCAGCAGCACAAGCAAAAAAGCAGATTTTACCGCAGCGATGGGCGCCCCAGGCTAGTGAGGGGCTCCAGGAGCGGCCTCCGTTGTCTATGTGGCGGCAAGATTGTTGTACCCAAGACAGGCCCCTAGGACGGAGCCGTTTGCTCACGGTGCCCGTGGACCTGGAATAGGCAGGTGAGCTGACTGAACCTGAACAGTGTTTTGATTGGATGCAGAGGGACCACCCGGCTCTCACAGGCAGGGTTGCCTCCCCCAGCTCTGCCTCTCCCCCTCCCCGCCCATGCTCATAATCAGCATCTCTGCTGCCGGGGAGAAGAACCACTCCTTAAGGCAGCCCTCTTCTGAACAAGGCATCCGGTGTCACTCTTCTCTTGCGGCTTTTGTCGCATCCCTCCTGGCCACTGCCTATTCGCGGAGCTCTTGACAAACCCCAATACCCGCCAATGGGTGTGCAGATTCCAGCTCGATGGGTGACATTTGGAGCCATATTATATTGCATCTCCATGTCAAATGCACACAGCTATGTGAATGCACTGCAGGGGTGGGACTTCCAACTCACTGGCAATTTTCCATCAGGAAATTCACTTTCTGCAGAACTGAAATTTTTCTGTAGGAACATTTTAATTCTTCCTTGGAACAATTGTTGCTTCCACCCCTGCTGGCATCCTGCTAAGCAGGCTGTTGGGGAGGCCAGGAAGTATATTCATCTTGGCAAAAACCACAAATATCCCATCTGGCAGCATGACTTGGGGTTTCCAGAAATATTGGTGACATTCAGATCCATGAAAAATTTTGAGGTTTTGGTTTGTGCATCCCAATTTGGGGTGGGAAATTTTTCCAAGAATCTCAGAATTTTTCACAGCATTGCGATGCCCTTTCCTAGCCTGCAGGAGGGGACATGCCAGCACTCTCATGTCAGGAAATTCCAAACCTTGTTGCCATGACAGCTAACTCAGGAGTCACCAACGCTGGCCAGTAAACGAGTAAGAATGCCACGGCCTGGTTATTAAGTGCATTATATTAATGTTCTATGGCCTGCCCTGGCTGCCAACCAGTCCCTGGGATTTAAAGAGTTATTTTGGCTGCATATAGACTCCCACAGGGTCTGAGGCCTTCCTGCCAGAGAAACCACCCCTCACCCTCATTGTACTGCTCCGGCGGAAACCACTGGAAGTTAAAGCCCCCTAATTAATGCATCGAGGGGGCCAGGGGCAGTGTTTTGCATGAAGAACCCTGTGCACACTAATTGTTATGTGATTAACTTTGCTGCTTATCAAGCTTTTCACAGTAAAAACAGACTTTAAAAACAACGTTAAAGTATAAACCAAAATTTTTATGTATTTAAAAATAATCAGCTCAGTTAATTGAGAAAATTTCAACACCTACCCAGTGCAATAAAATACAAACTGTTCAGCACACACTGCACTGGAGAGCTATGCTCACAAGGTAATGACCTTAACACTGTAAATTAATTCTAAAGCACAATTGTTTTCAATCTTCATTTAAAACCAACCTTAGTTAATCTTGCTCTAATGACATAGGAAATGGAAATTCCCATAGTAAAATAAGTTATGAATATTTATTACCCTATTTTTACCTGAAAATTGAATAATTCATCAATTAACTTTACTATTAATTATTCAGGATAAAATTAATATACTGCAAAAGTCTAACATGTTTAGAACCCCATGGCACTTTCTGATAAAAACCCAATAGCAGCCATATAATGTGATTACGTAATATGCATGCACGGGGTATCTGTAAGCACCCGTGCGTGCATGAGCCAGTGGTTGTCTCTCTGTGGCTAAAGTTGCTTTCTTGCCTTGCCTCCAAATATAGGAACTGCCTTGGGACGATGTACACTGGATGTGCCACCTTCCTCCTCTAGGGAATTTGGCTGCCTGTCTCCCAGGGCGGCAAACAGCCAATTCAAACATTCAAAACGTCACAGCAAAACCCTAACGAAGGAAGTCTGAGGACACAAATGCTCATTAAGCTAGAATGAAGGTTAAGCGGGAAACAGGACAACGTTAATCCCAAACAACCTGAACCACTCATGCAGCGAGGAGATCAGGCTAGACTGAATGCAATCCAAATGTCTGTGTTAGAGGACTTGCCTGAACACTGTCCTCAAGCAATGCTCCGATAAGAGCCAGAACTCCTGAGACAGCCCTGTCAATTGCTGTCAAAGAGCTTCAACTCTTCAGCAGCCCATAAAGAGAGCCTCCCTTTCTCCAGTAGCGGCTACACTGACTCCTGCCCTCCTTGAATATTTTGTTCTGGGCCTCTACATGCTGCAATGTTCTAAATGATTAGTCCTACAAATCACTTACCAAGGGCCATCGTTTCCCACTTTTTCTTGAGAGTCCATCAACTATCCAGGTACCACAAGCTAGTGTGTCTACCAAGAGGCAACAAGGCACTAGAGACATGTGCACAGACCCAGTGAGTAAGCCAATGCTCCACCATGAACATGCAGGCTGGACAAGGACAGGCCGCGTCTTCTCCATGTTGGAGACAGGAGCAGCTACAGACTGCAGGCTCCTTCAAACCATTATGAAAACAAAGATGGGCCTTCTGAGCGCCCTCGATCCACTAACAAACCCCTTACAAAGAGATGTGGGTGGAAAGAATCACAGAATCCCAGGGTTGGCAGAGACCTCAGGAGTCATCGAGTCTAGCCCCTGCCCAAGGCAGGACCAACCCCAACTCAACCATCCCAGCCAGGGCTTTGTCAAGCCAGGACTTAAACACCTCTAGGGATGGAGATTCCACCCCCTCCCTAGGGAACCCATCCCAGTGCTTCCCCACCCTTCTAGGGAAATAGTTTTTCCTAATATCCAACTGAGACCTCCCCCACTGCAGCTTGAGACCATTGTTCCTTGTTCTGCCATCTGCCCTGTTCCTTGTTCTGCCTACTGAGATTAGCCTCTTGTCATCCTTTTTGGAACCTTCTTTCAGGGAGCTGAAGGCTGCTATCCAATCTCCCTCACTCTTCTCTTCTGCAGACTAAATAAACCCAAATCCCTCATCCTCTCCTCGTAGGTCATATGCTCCAGCCCCCGAATCATTTTGTTTGCCCTCTGCTGGACCCTCTCCAATGCATCCACATCCTTTCTGTAGGGGGGGATGTGGACGCAATACTCCAGATGTGGCCTCACCAGTGCCGAATAAAGGGAAATAATCACTTCTCTAGATCGGCTGGAAATGCTCCTCCTAATGCAACCCAATATGCCATTCGCCTTCTTGGCTGCAAGGGCCCACTGTTGACTCCTATCCAGCTTCTCATCCACTGGAATCCCCAGGTCCTTTGCTGCTGAACTGCTACTTAGCCAGTCGGTCCCCAGCCTGAAACAATGCTTGGGATTCTTCTGTCCCAAGTGCAGGACTCTACACTTGTCCTTGTTGAACCTCATCAGATTTCTTTTAGCCCAATCCTCTAATCTGTCTAGGTCACTCTGGACCCCATCCCTGCCCTCCAATGTATCTATCTCTCTGCCTAGCTTACTGTCATCCACAAACTTGCTGAAGCTGCAATCCATCCCCTCATCCAAGTCATTAAAAAAACTCCAGTCATCTAAAGAAGTGGGCTGTGCCCATGAATGCTTAAGATCCCATCTACATGTTTTGTTAGTCTATAAAGTGCTACCAGACCATTTGTTGTTTATTAATAAAGAAGTTGAATAAAACCGGCCTTGGAACTGGTCCTTGGGGCACTCCATTTGAAAACCGACTGCCAACCAGACATTGAGCCGTGATTCTGGGATGCATTAAGAGGAGTGTTGTGAGCAAGACATGAGAAGTTATTCTTCCGCTCTACTGTGCAGTGATTAGGCCTCAGTTGAAGTACTGTGTCCAGTTCTGGAGAAGGTCCAGAGAAGAGCAACAAAAATTATTAAAGATCTAGAAAATATGACCTATGCGGGAAGGCTGAAAAATTAGGACTGTTTAGTCTGGAAAAGAGAAGACTGAGAGGGGACATGATAGCTGTTTTCAAAGTACCTAAAAGGGTGCTACAAGGAGGAGGGAGAAAAAATATTCTTCTTAATCTCTGATGATAGGACAAGAAGCAATTGGCTTAAATTGCAGAAGGGAAGGTCACCCACCCTGTGCAGTCACTGGAGTTCTTTGAGATGGTTGTCCCCAGTGGTGCTCCACCATACGTGCACCAGCGCCGCTGCGCCCCTGGTCGACAGACTTCTGCTAGCAGTGCCCCTCTGGCTGGCTGTGCACGTGGAGCGCTGGCGCATGATGCTTGGAACGGTCATCCCGTGCGCAGCCAACCGCCACCTCAGTTCTTCTCTGACCCGTATGTAGTTGGAACCGAAGCCGAGGGGCGGGGACGGGTGGTGGAGCATCCACAGGGAGAACCATCTCGAAGAACTCCCATTACTGCACAAGGTGAGTGACCTTCCCTCCTTTGGGGAGTATCCCCGTGGGTGCTCCAGCTTAGGTGACTACAAAGCCTTGTCTGTGCTTGGTGGTGGGTGCTTCGGCAGCGTTGACTCAGTAACTGCGAGAATGGTTCAGCCAAAGCATGTGTCCATGTCCGCAAACGCCTGTCTTGCATAATGCTGCGTGAATGTGTGAGCTGAGCCCCATGTGGCAGCTTTGAAAATGTCCTCTTTCGGGACTCCTCTCCGGAAGGCTGTTGTCACTGCCATTGCTCCCGGAGAGCGAGGCCTTATGCTCGTCAGCGGTTCCTTGTGGAATATGTTGTAGGCTAGAGATCCACTGAGATAGTCTTTGTTTGGATACAGGTAATGCTTTTGATCTTTCCGTAGAGGACATGAAGGGTACAGCTTGACTGCAGGGGTTTTCCAGGGAACGCATTTGCTCTTTTGCTGTTTTTGCGGCAGAGCAAACACACTCTTTCAGAAGCCCCGATATTCCTCGTTCTACGATTCTATTTCGGATTCCGATTCTTTTGTCAGAAGAGGCTTTTGGAGTTTCCCCAGGTGGCACTGAGTGCACTCTCACTGGTGCCGCTGACGGTTATTTGAGCGGTGCTGCTGCCACTGACAGCGCCTTCAGCGGTGCTGCTGACGGCAGTTTTTCCAGTGCTGGTGTGGAGCTCCTCTGCTTTGGCTCCATGCTCAGTTTAAGTGGGGAGGTTGGACCTTCTCTTTGGGGTCCGGGCTTTTGTGAGCACTGGCCCCCTTCCCCGTCTGTTTCTCTGGCGCCTTTGCTGCGGCGGGCGCGGAGACAGACTTGTTGTTTGCAGAGTGCTTCCTCAGCGGGGAGTCAGAACCTCTTCCTGGGCATGTAAGCCTTGCCTTGGTCCCTGGGGCTTGCAAGAGTGGTGCCCCTCTGGCATGAGCCTCCCCGGGGACATGAGTGGGGGGGGCAATTTTATCCTGGTCAAGGGCAGCTCTTGAGACATTAAGTTGGAGCGCGCTGGCTCTCCTTGCCCGGCTGCTCAATTGCAGGCAGTGTTTGCACGGCTGTGTGTCGTGCTCTTGGCCGAGGCAGCGGACACACAGAGTGTCCATCTGAAACAAACGGACACATTACAGGATTCACACTTTTGAATCCTGGAGAACCAGGTGTGTGCTGGTCAAAGTCCGTTTTGAGATGCTCTCTTCCTGACAAAGACCATGGTTCTGTGCAGGCGGGGAAGAGCTCCCGGCTCTGTGAATCCCTCTCTCCTCTTCGCTCTTACTCTTTAATATTAGTATTCTTTTTTTTTTAATATAACAAGAAAAAACCGTGAAGCTAAGCCAGGCAACTGAGTACTAACAGCTAACACGAAGTCTAAGTGGGCTGAGGTAAATGAGGGCAACTGCTCTGCTGCGACCGAAGCGGCGGCGGTCAGAGAGGACCAAGGAGGTGGTTGGCTGTGCGCATGTGATGACCGTTGCAAGCGTTGCGTGCCAGAGCTCTGCATGGACAGCCAACCACAGGGGCACTGCTAGCAGAAGTCTGTTGCCCACAGGCACAGCAGCACTGGTGCACCTAAGGTGGAGCACCTCTAGGGGCACTCCTCAAAGAAGAAAGGGAGATTCCGTTGGACATTAGGAAAAACTTCCTACCTGTCCGGGTGATTAAACACTGGAATAAGTTGCCTGGGGAGGGTGTGGAATCTCCATCTCTGGAGATTTTTCAGAGCAGGTGAGATAAACACTTGTCGGGGATGATCCAGACGGTGCTTAGTCCTGCTCTGAGTGCAGGGGACTGGACTCGATGACCTCCTCATGAGGGCCCTTCCAATCTTGTGATACTTGTGATTCACATTTCTTTGTGTGTTTAAGTCCCTAGAGGCAGTTTTGTTGAAAAGGTAATTGGCTAAGAGATCTTAGCATTGGAAAAAGTTCAGAAAAGAGCAACAAAACTGATGAGGGGTTTGGAACGGGTCCCATATGAAGAGAGGTTAAAAAGACTGGGACTGTTCAGCTTAGAGAAAAGGAAACTAAGGGGGGGGATATGTTAGAGGTCTATAAAATCATGACAGATGCGGAGAAAGTGCATAAGGAAAAGTGATTTACTTCTTCCCACAGCATAAGAGCGAGGGGTCACCAAATGAAACTAATAGGCAGCAGGTTTAGAACTACGTACATTCCTGGAGGACAGGTCTACCAATGGCTATTGGCCAGGATGGGTAGGAATGGTGCCCCTCGTCTCTGTTTGCCAGAAGCTTGAAGATTCCCTGTTCTCTTCATGTCCTCTGGGGCATCTGGCATTGGCCACTGTCGGAAGACAGGATACTGGGCTATATGGACCTTTGGTCTGGTCCAGTCTGGCCATTATTGTGGCATTTTTCTGCGCTGCTAACTCTCAATCTTATTTTGGGTTAGGTCCTTCCACTTTGGCCTAGGCACAAGCCCATAATCTGCATAAGGAAGTGAATTTCACAGCAGGCCTGAAAGCTCCTAAGTCTTCAAAGTAACTGGGGGTGGACATGTGGGGGTGTGCGGGTGGGAGAAAACAGTGACTGATTCTAACGTGTTTTAAGTTATTAAAGAAAGTGATTTCAAACCAGTCTCTGTAACACAATCCGCATGGCTTGCTTTGGCTACGGAAGTCACCAGAGAAACTCAAGGAGAACCTCAGCCCTGACAGACTCCCATGTGAATACTGCAGGAAGAAGAGCTATTTATTTTCCCACTTTGTGGAAGAGGATTTGATTAGGGCTTTGGCTTGATTTCACTTGCAAGGCTGATCAAATTAGCTCAAGGATCAACTGCAACACAATCCCTCAGAACCTCAGCTGGCAGTGCTAAGCCCAGCCTCTCTGGCCTAGTCAGTTCCTTCAGAGGTCACCCCCCCAATGCAAAGCCACTTGGAACAGTGCCTCGTGTAACTGCAAGCCAGGCAGGGTGAAACCCCGGCAGAGGTGGATCAAGGAGATTTTCTTCCTTTGGGAGATGGGGGGGAGGGTTGTGGGCAGCGCCGCGTCTCAGAGACCGCTCAGCCAGTTGGAGTGACTCTCTCACTCAAACCTGAGCTCCTTTCATTCCCGTTCCCCAGCGTGCCCTGAGCCGCACTCGCTGCAGGCCTTTTCCCAGGCAACTCCCTGTGCCTCAATGTCCTTACTAACCCACAAAGCCACGTTTCCTCCATTACTTCTTTCAAAGCTCCTCCCTTCCTGTTTTCCCTCCAGGGACCTCATAGATTTCCTCCCCCTGCCCCATCTTCTATTTCCCAGCACTGGCTCTTTCAGGTACAGCAAAATCCAAAGGCCCAGCATGGGGCCATTAAATACCACTGGCGCCCTGGAATGTCATCTCTGGAGTATAACCTCTCATGGGCAGGGATCATGGCTCCACAGTCTCGGTACAGCTCTGTGCATTACACAGAAATTCAGCCCTTCTGAACCGTCAGAAATTCTAAACTGGGCACATGCACATGGATGTACACGAGGAACGCACCTCGTCCCTTTCCAACAACCCTTTCCAAACCAGACCAGGCCTTATTTCGTGTATTTATTTGTTGTGAACTGAGTCGTGCAAACTTTGTGATTTATGAGGTCAGAATTTATCAATAGGAAACACTACACACTCAACTGTCCTTGTCTGTTAAATGAAAAGCTATGCTTGCTATCCTAACCCAGCAGAGGAAAATTAAAATGCTAAAAATAAACCAGCAGGTAGCAGAAGTAAAACTAAATTACCACAAATAGATAGTGACACTGTATGTAAATTGCTATTGATTTATATGAGCACAATGTAACTGAACAGTTTTAGTTTCAGAAATATTAGTCACTGCCAAGTCTCACTGCCTTGCATGGCCAGACACCCCCATTGTGCTGGGCTGAGTCTCTTCAGCTGGGATTCCCTCCTCCTCCTTCTCCCCTCTCGCCCAAATTTTCGTTAGTGCAGAATATAGCTTATCCCAGTGCCAGTCGGTTATAAGGAAAAAAAAACCCCTCAGCTAGTATCTTGGCCAGAGCCAAAGCACAATTGCTTTGCATTACCGCAGAGCCTGCCCTCCCACCGCTCTCGTGCCACGTCTCAATATCAGAATGTCTTTCAAGAGGCAGCAATGAAAACAGGACTTGGAATGGCGAGATGCCACACAGAGGGCAGAGGATTGGAGGAGCAATTGTCCCACTTGACAGAATGCTCAGCTCCCAAATGGACACACGTCAGTACTTAGGCACATAACTGACTGTTGTAGGTGCCTACAATGTTCATTTAAGTGTCCATACCTGGGACATGCACCTCTTCTAAAGGCTCTTAGCTTTGGAAATTAGGACTTATCTGTCAGAAACTGTGCCTCAGTGAAGCAGTTTAGCGTCTACTATTTAAGAAAGGAGAACAAGGAGCCCTGCTGCACCTCACAGACTAACAGTCACTTGGGGTATGTCTAGACTACATGGCTCCGTCAACAGAGCCACGTAGATGAGTTTACTAGACATAGGAAAATGCCTCATGAAATGAGGTTTACTGGAGCAGTCGACAAAGGCTTCCCTTGTCGACCGCGGCGCGTCCAGACTGCCCCGCTGTGCCGCCAAACAGCTGACCGGCACAGCGCAGTGGCCATTTTGATGTAAATGAAGTGGCGATTATTTAAATTGCCGCTTCATTTTCCTATGTCTAGTAAACTCATCTACATGGCTCCGTTGATGGAGCCATGTAGTCTAGACATACCCTTGGTCAGATGCATGAAGTGAAAGAATCAGACAGCAGGATATAAACATGCACACAGAGATGGGCGTGTTACCTCAGCGCTAAGGAGGCTAATTCAGGGTGCATGTGACCCACTTCCAACAGTGATAAGCAGGTGAGACTCCCCAATGGGGAAAAATACTTAGTGTAATGAGCGAGCCATTCCCAGTCCCTATACAGACCCATTGTGATGGTGTCAAATTTGCATATGAATTCCAGCTCAGTAGTTTCACATGGTGGTCTGTTTTAGATGGTGTTTTGCTCAAGTCTGGTAACTTTCAAGTCTGTAACTGAGACACCAAGGAGGCTGAAGCGCTCTGCTAGTGGGTTTTGCATGCTACCATTCTTGATGTTTGATGTGTGTCCATTTATTCTTTTGCATAGCCACGGGCTGGTCCGTCCAATGCACATGGCAGGAGGCACTGCTGGCATATGTCACATTATTACTTCTTTGCAATCCAGCGACAGGATCCATGGCTTCTTGGAAATGACTGTAGTGCCTGTGGGCTTGCTGACAAGGGGGGAAGCCGCAGCTAGGAACTAAGGAGTGAAATCTCCGCTCGGGAACAGGACTGAGTGACGCTACAAGAGCTGCACGAGAATGTAAACCCCATGACAATCATTTCCTTCAGCATTACCAAGTCTCAGCAAGGGCCACCTTCACCATTGTAGACAGTAGAGCTGGCAAAAGGAACCCCACGGCCCCTCCTTTCCAGCCTCAGTCATTGTGCACCTGCAGGCTAGGAATTAAACATCTGGAGAGACGCAGAGAGAAGTGCCACAAAGAGGCAGCTTATTTGCAGTGAAGGGAATGCCTCTCTTGATTCCTGATCACGGTGTTTGCTCATAGGAAACACACCAAGGTGGGATGATAAAGCGTGTGTGACCAATGAGGAAGAAAAGTACATTTGTGTAGAATAGCGAGGGGGAAAAATATTCAAAGCACAGCTCTCGCGCGTGAACTTCTGTAAACCGCTGCCGAGCTCCACAAGACTGGGTGTTAGCAGTGAGTTTCAGCAGCCTGCTTTTGGGGCAGCGAGAATCCCAACGTTGGCAGAAATGAAATGGCCACTCACGCACGGTATAATCAAAAATCCAACTGTGCCAGATCTTTCAAACTGGCTCTGAAATTCATGTACAGCTTTTGCTACAATGGCATGATCTCAGACTGCCAAAGTGATCACTTGGAACTGGAACGTGAAACCACTCGGGCAGGTTTGAGACTTGGCAAGCGATTGCAGGTTTTCTCTCATAACAAGGATTTGCAAGACATAGTAACAAAATACTCTGTCTTGTTCTACGTAACCAGCATACAGCCACACTACCTGCAAAGCAGGCCCCTTACACAGCACAACAGGAGGATCACAGGTAATTGTCAAAAGAGTGACTATTCCCAGAGACAGTGTTGAAGCCCAAAGTAGTTGGTGTAAGTTTTCCTACAATTCCTCTTACTCCCACCCTCTCCTCTGCACCAAATGTTTGAGGAATGTGTGTAATGAAGGGCTTCTCTACACACTGACACCCAGAAAAATTAATCCAAATTCATTAAAGGTGTGAATTTAAAGTGGATTCGTCAAATTGCATTAAAATCCTGTGTGGACACACCCATCCAGACTTAAAAGTGGCCTTAATTTGCTTAAACTAGGAAGACATTTGCAGGATCCCCAGCACTAGTTGTGCTACAATGACTGTAAATTCATTCTGAATCACCTGGTTTAGCGCTGTAGCCCATTGTAACACCTGGGCCTGTATTTGCAGAAAAACTCAAGGTTTCCTGGCCATGGTTCAGGCTGAGTTCTGGAGGTAGCTAACAGAACTCCTGAACACACAGTTGTTGTAGGATCGGACATACTGCATTTGAAAAAAGTACCATGCATTTCAATTCTATTAGTCCGTAGTCCACAGGAGTTTCTGACACTGACAAAGCAATGGAAATCCAAATGTTAGCAGCTGTTAAAACATATCCACCTGAAGTCACCCTCTCTACAGTCCTCACCAGGCAGGCAGGTCCAGAAACTAATTTGATCAAACTTAATTTTTCTAATGTCTGTGACCACAATCCAATCTAGCATGCACAGAGATCAGCCAATTAACAAGCAGTGTTCAGGGTTTGACTTCATTCATAAGAAGTAGGAGACCCAGAGCTAAGATTTCTGGAGGAATCTGTACTTTATACTGTTGTCCTGAAAAGTTCATGCACATTTTTGAAATCCTGGAAACATCTAGGACTTCAAAGTCTGAGTTAAAGGCAAAAGGAGACACCATCCTCTGAAAATCCTCTTCTTGAAAGCCTAGGGGTCGGATTCCTTCTCTGTTTCATCACTTTCATTGATTTGTGTGTTATAAAGACAAAAAATAATACCCGAGAAAAGGTGGTTAACCTATTGCTACCCAGTGTAGCACGACGGCGCTAAACATCCCTGCACTGAAGCGCAGATGTAGCTAGTGAAATGTGTATTTACCAGCTGCAAGAAGAGTTGCTGCTCAATTCTCAAACAGCAATAATCAAAGGACAGCCCTTGCAGAGACACCGTGTGAGCAGTGGCGTGAAGAGCTAACCCCAACTTGCGGCGCCTGGCTCTGCAAACCCTGAGTTCTAATCCCCACTCTGTCGCCCGCTGGGGGACGTCATGGCACCTCTCTGGGCCTCGCGCTGGAAACCAGAGCTGGCTAGGACGGATCATATCGGTTCTGACACGTTGCCCTGGCCCTGGATGAAGTTTTTGGTCAAAATCAGAGAGAGGAAGAGAAAGAACAGCCAACAGCCCAGTGGTCAGGCAGATCACAGTCGAATCTCTGTCCAGTTTAGAGCACAGCAAGGACTTGAACTTCAGTCTCCCACGTGGGCGCCCTGACCACGAGGCTGTACAGTCAGCCTTCTCCACCCTTCCTTCCTCCACCCCCATTGGCGCTGCTCTGCTTTGTGTATATTCTCTGAGCCCTGGGGAAGGGGAAGGGAGAGAGACTGACTCTCAGTCAGGTGACAGGGGCACTTACCCGGGATGCAGGAGAGCAGGCCCAGGGTCAGGTTCCTGCTCCAAACCAGCAAGAGCTTCTGGTTGAGACAAACCTTTTGTTGGGAAGGTTTTGCAGATGGGATCCCCGCTCACCAGCTCAGGACCCCCCTCAGAACAGCCCTCAGCCCAGAAGGGCAGTTAGCTGGGATGGGGGAAAAGTTCAAGCCAGCAAGTTGTGGAGATTCACTTAACGTGCTTTGAAAATGAGAAGCCCTAGAAACATCAGCCGTTATAGAACGTATTGAGGGAGAAACCAAGATTGCTCATGTTTGGAAAAGCCATTGTGCCACTGAAAACCAGGATGCCTCTCGCAATGACAATAATCATTTTATTCCACTTCCTATGGGAATGTTTAGTAAGTTTCCATGATTTGCATTTAAATCTAGAAACATCAAAGATTTTATTAGTGCTATATTACAGCAGAACTTTATTAATTCTCACTAATGACTAGAAGACCCATTGTGGATTAGTTGGCAAATTAACGAGTAAGCAAGCAAATATGATTACAAGAAAACATCAAGGTTACTGCATCACCAAATATACTTTGTTAATTTATGTCGATACATTGTTTAGTTTTAATGAATTAGTTATAATAATCTCCAGTATGTTTATTAGCATATTTTGCAAAATTAACAAAGTCTTCTACAAAATCAAACAACTACAGTACTGCCAGACACTAAATCTTTACTGAGCACTAGAAAGTCACTTCACCAGGAGATTTGTAAAACTCAGATTCATACATTCAACAACAAAAAGTCCTTGCAAGGTTTCTCATTGCTTCTTCAGTGCATAAGGCATTTTCTTACCCATAGATTACAGACACAGTTTACAAACATACAAATATCCATCTTGCAGCATTTCACTGTAAACAATGCAAGTCGGTTGTTTTAACTTAATCCCTAAGTGTGGATGAACTCGTTGAATTAATGGGAAATATTAAGCCATGTTGAAACTCGAGGCGCATAGATATTGCCTGAAACCCAGAGCCCCTCTTCTGCCGGCCTGTACAGAACTGTGTCTTCCCAGAGCCAGATGCATTCAGCACATCCCGTCCCAGTCACTGCCCCGGCCCTGAAGGAAGGGCTCAGTCTCCGCTCATTGTAAACACGCCCTTCATCCTAGGGCCTGGGATCAGAGCTGTGCTACCCACTGGTGCTGCCCCTTCCTCCGTCAGTCACATGCATGTTCCAAATGAACTCTGCACATTCCCTTGTGACACGCAATAGTCCTGGGAGCCAACTGCCCAACGGTCGCACCTCTGGGTTCACAACAGCCCCTGGCAACCTTCTCCCGGCACAGCAGCTCACAATGAGCTTCTGTCAAGAGGCAGTATTGTATCGCCATGAAACGCTGTCCCCAATATCCTACACTCCAGGGCCTCACCCTGGGATCCTCAGCTCCAGGCTTCAGATGCATCGCTGAAGGGGGCATACCACATCTACGGCCCTGCAGAGGACACCAAATTACTCTCTTCTTCAAGCACCCGTGCCCCAGCGTGCAGCTTGGCACCTGCCCTCCACACTTCTTATAGGGAAAATACCAAGCCAGACAACCGTGTGTGCAAAGAAAGCCAGCCCCGCATAGCCCCTCTCCTGCTACGTTCATGTTACCCTGCTGCTGCCCCCCACGACAGGCAGCCCAGCACACCCTGACTGAATCACAGCCAGCTCCCAGGCCCCTCTGGACCATTAGGATGCAATTAGGACTATTTGCATTTTTAGACCATTGGAAAGCAGCCCAGACAAGGATCAGCCCTTCCTAAAACGCCCATACCAACATCTCCGTGAGCAGCGACTACAGCGATCCACTTCGCAGTGACTCCTCCCTGCTGCAATGAATCATTTTATTACAAAACTCTGTAAGTGTCAGTGGTGCAATTCATTTTTATTAATTTTCTAAGATAAAATTAGCAGCACCCGCAGCAGCAAACCAAGAATGGGGAATGTTCCGGTTCAGTGCTGGATCGATGTCATTAATTCGTTAATACCAAGAGGCCTGTTTGTATGAACTCAGCATTTAACTGCACCAATTAATTTCAATATTAAAAAAAAAAATCAAAATGAACTCAACAACTAATTTAAGAAGGTCCTTGAACAGCCGTTGCAACTTCCCTCCTCCCGGGACATTATGCTTTCAAGTCTAAATACACAGGAGCGGGATATTGTAATATTAATAGGAAAATTGCTATTTTTATGCATTGCCTTTAGCAAACTAAACAAACCCTTAAAGTCTTAAAAACCACTTCCACAAACACATGCATATTTCTGATGTATTTAACAGCGCTGCAGTTATCCCCTGACTCTGCTTAACAGACTTTCTGACCACTCAACAGGCTGAGTTGGCAAAGGCTCAAGGAGACGTCTTTCGGCATTAATCCTATAACCCAAGCTCCCCCACCAGACGCAGCTTTTTCAAACACAATCATTTTACCAACCGTGCTGAAGCCAATGGGCACAGTGAGAAACTGTGTAGGCAAGCAAAAGGTGGCAGCACCCCGACACTGCAGATTGACATGCCTGTCACGAGCAATAAAGTGTAGACCCCCCTCTCCCCCCCGCTGAAGAGGTGTGTGAGATATGCTACACCCCAGGGCAGCAGCCGGTAACCCCCATAGCCATCCTTTGTGCATAACTGTGAGACTGCTTACGAAGCAGGCTGGGCGAGGTACCAGGAGCAAGGCGAAACTCGGGTTCCATTGTGACACATGTATCGTTAGTGCAGATGAAGCTATGAGAATCGTGCTGGGTGGGTGTCACTACAACATGCTGTGGGCCTGGGAATCGTCCGGAGATCAGCTCTCCCACAGGCCCCAGCAAAGACAGTAACAAGCGCCCGGGCGGGTGTAAACCACCATCAACAGGCGTTGCCCAGCAAAGGCGCTATGATGCAACGACTTAGCTGCATGAGGCTGCACTAGGGGAAGGGCTTGGCTTTGCCTGGGGACTCAGCCACACCCCCCAGACATGCCCGGACTTGTGTTCTCCCAGTGCATGGACTAAGGGGACAAAAGAGAACCCGGGGCCCATGATTCTCCTTCCCCCACCTATGCTGCAAGCAACCAGGACGCTCTGGAGACCCAATAGCGGAGGCTGGCCCAGGTTCCAAGGGGAACTCTGTGTACTATGAACTGCAATATCCATGGGGCAAGAAAAGCTGCTTCATCGGGATGTTGCCCAGCCAATAGGGTTGAGAGTTTTGATTATAGGCTTATATTCCATTTTCTTTTGGTAAGCCTCTGTCTTTCGCCTGCCCCTTATAATCACTTCACCTCTCTCTTCTGTTCCTTGTTTTCCTGTTTACTCTTACCAGTGAGCTGGCCCGAAGTGTTTGGTAAATCTGTGCGGGTTCACAAAGGCCGGGGGAGCAGTCGATTGATAAAGCGGGGAACCAATTAATAAATCTTGCACTGCTCAGGAAAGGGTCTCGAGCCGCGCCAGACGGCATATTCCTGAGGCACAAGGCTGGGAGCTGTGGGGGGGGGAGGTCAGGATTTAGCTAGTGCCTCTCTGAGATTGACGGGCAGCACTGGGAACATGCCTGCAATCTAGCTGTGTGCAGTTGTACTGAGTGGCACCAGCACCTGGAGGGTTTGCTGCTCGTCACTAGACAGCCAAGGCTGGAGAGTTAAGGGGGCCGCACGGTCCCACAGTCCTAGGCTGCACCCCGGGGACGCTGTCACAGTGCTCACTTAAAAGTTCTTTAGCAGCAAGAACCTGAACTACCAGCAATTCTAGTTACATGCTTGAGTCCGGTGATGCACCACCTGCAGGAGCAACAGCACACGAAATTTCTCCCCTCTCGACCCTTCACACACACCCGGTTTGATATCAATTAATTAAGAACTTGTTTAATAACATAAGAGGACATTAAGGCAGCTTGAATGCTAGAGAAACAGGGGTAGAGAGTGTCCTAAGCTAGCAGAAGTTGTCTTCTAACTTCCCAAAGAAAGCCACCCTTCTCTGTTCTTCAGCTGCTCTTCTACTGTCCTCCTGTGCCTACACCCTCCCCTCGGCTGTGCACTACTAAACATTCAGTGGGTTAATTTGTACGATTCGTTACGGTCAATAACCATTCCTGTATCTTACTGTCATTTCTGCCCCTACTAATTACAAAGGAATATGATGCCAAACCGAGCAACAAACCATCAGAGACTCAGCTTGTGTTGGGCCTGCAGCGCCCTCATTTCTCGGGGACAGCCTTCCCACGGGGAGATGGAAAAGGCACTCCGCTCTACAGCGCTTCTTGTCTACACCGAGGCCTCGCCTCTCTGCTCTCCATGCAATCATCAGCACAGTGGAATTCAGAGGCTCCCCTCAGGAAAATCATTCGAGTTCTTTGTATTATTTGGGGGCAGGCGAGGCCTGAACTACAAACCTGAATAGATGATTATTCCCCCAAAGATGTGTTCTTACACCAGCCTCGTTGTGAACAGGGGCTGAGCTTTTCCCAGTTACCCAGCAAGAAAGACTTAGCACTTCGGCACGGCCTGCTGAACTAAACCCCTTCTGACTACCACACCCTGGCCCCATTCACCGTCCGTGAGAAAGAGGCTGAGAGTTAGAAAAAGCAAAAATGGGATTTTCAATAACACCCCCAAACGTCTTACATTCGCTGTAAACACAAGTTCCATTTTTTGTTTTCAGCCACACGTCCTGTAACTTCATGTCTCAACATAATAAAACGATCCTCAAGATTCCACAACAGGAAAACATCTGCAGTCTTTACATTTACTGCACCAATTCCAGGCAGGTTGCAGAAGATAAACATGTATGGCAGCTGGAAGAATACATGACATTTACTGCTTAACACACTGCAAACATGCCTGCTAATTTGGCTTTTGGGGATCTCCTTGCCACCAGACACTTAATCCCAACAAGAGACATGCTAAGACACAAACAAACTTCGAGTCTGCATTTTGAAAGCATTGTATATTAAATACAAGTGTAGGCATACCCTATAAGTCAGGCAGTATAAACACTTCATGTTGGCACATTTACAGACAAAATACTTCCACCTCTTAGCAGTAGGCTTCACATTGTCAACGAGAAATCATTTCTTGCCTACAACAAGCTGTTTATGCAGACGTTTGCCATGGCAAAACTTTTGTCTTTAGGAGAGGGGGGAGACAGGTTTAAGCACCTGTGAACGACAAAAGTTGTGTTGACAGAGCATTGTCAAGATAAATAGCCTACAACCTTCACTCAACAAAACCTTTTAAATGCATTCATCTGAAAGGATACAATTAAATGTTAAATCATCAGGTTAAAACTTTTACCTGTCAAGATTTCAGGTGTTCTATTTTTAATCAATCAATCTGATTTCATTCAATAAAACACTCATTAAGTCAATTAATGAGATATCCGTGTCACAAGCTATCAAGCATGACTTGGAGTTTTCATTTTGTGCCCAATGAATTGATTAGCAAGTCAAGTAATCAGAGAAAACAAACCAATGTACATTTTCACAAGCTGCAATATTCACAATGTTACCTTGTTTTAGGGGAAGTCGTTAGCCATTCTTCGTGCTTTTCAAATGTTATTAAATAAGCTGCAATTTCCTGAAAAAGAAAAATGTGCAAAAAAGAATTAACTTGCATAGTAATTTTGGAGACTTGAAAGTTTCACAAAACAAAACTTCTCTAAATCTGCTCGGCCCTCAAGTAGGACACTTTTCATCCCACCTTTGCTGCTAGATCCTTGACTTTTCCAGTTGGAAAAACCTTCTTTACACCACTTGGCACACTACTGTGATGAAAGCCTGGGGCTGGAAAGGGCAGATGGCTTGAGAGGACTAAAATATTCCAGTCTTTAAAACAGAACACATGAGAAATGGCTTCCTACCCCAAGTGCCTTTCCAGGAACCCTTCGCCATTCGCAGTGGATGTATTCCTGCATCTACTGCAAATGGCAACATTCGCAAATACCGGGAGCTGTGGTTCCCAGGTCCTGCAGGTGAGCTCCTTGCAGCTCCCAAACTCAAACTCACTGCAGCAGCCAGGAGCTGCGGGTAACAGGCCGGGGCAGACTAGTAATTCCAGGATCACAAAGGTCTCCTGTAATTTAAAACCAGAAGCAGGCAAGAGGTCTCTTCACTTAGTCCCAGTCACAACGTCGTGTGCTAGCGAAGCCTTTGCCAGAGACAAAGCCAGCTTTTAAATCTTTCAACCTGGCAGAAGAACTTTGTGCTTTGCCAGCTTCCACACCAAGCCCAAAGCCCTCAAAGCCGAACTGTGAAAAGATTAAAAGGAAAAGGGAGAAATACATTAACCTCTCCCACCCCAGAGAAAGCATTGATAACGCCATCTCCTGCGCAGCTGCTCTGAGCGCCACACCGGGCCAGAAAGCTAAGGGCACGACGGTGGGAACGCAGGCACCTGAAGGTGAATTAAATATTTATACGCACAACATCACTGCAGATAGAGTCACAGATTTATTAATCATTTCCATGAAAAGCCAGTGAGTGACATCACTAAGTCATTGCTCCCACTTGCAGGCATGATACGGACCATTACTTGCAGATCAGAACCGACTCGCTCACGGGAATTTGGCAGTCTGCACGTTACATTCAGATGGTTCTGGGAAGTCTGGTTCCGGAACTTGACATTACTACAAAACACCAAATCAATGTCCTGAAGCCCCCTAGAAAGGGGCTGGACAGGAATCACGCATCGGCTTTCAGTTAGAAGACTCCAAACTCCAACTCTGGCGCAGTGTCAGGCACATGCATATTTTACAGAGAGGAAGATGCTAGACTGAACTCACAGCACTTCCATAGAGCACCGGCTAAGTCCCTCCCCACCTTCGAATGCGCCATTCCAATCCATTCCCCTCCTGTTTTGTCAAAGCATAGGATCTGCCATATTGGATCATTCCATACATGCGAGGGGGGGGGGGGGGGGGGGGGCAAGAAACCTCCTAGTGGACAATTATGCAATACCCGACCTGCAGACAAATTCCTTTGTAACCGTGTCAGGTCATAAGTGGCCTGTGTCTTGGAAATAGGTTTTGCCTTATTCTGTCAGATAAAATTTTGGATGATGATCTCATTGTCTTCCCAGTGTCTGACCCTTTGCAGAATCTTGCCTAGCTCCTGAACCCTGGACTCCCTTGTGACTGGGTGCACAGGGGAGATTACGCAAGGTGTAAAACGAAATCTCCTTTTACTGTGTGTCAGTCTGTTGCTCACAAAACACAGCTGTTCTGCCCCTGGCCTGGGGGGCGTTAACAAGATGATTTGGGGGGGAAGAGGAGATCCGGGGCAGCGTTCTAGAGGGAGCAGGCTCACAGCCTCAGCCCACAAGGGGAGCATCCAGACAGCAGCCAGGAAGTGAAACGTTCTATGCAGTAATATGCAGGCCAGCACTTCATCCTTCACTACAGCGTCCGGCCGCTGCAGCACTAGAGCGGCCATTAGACCTGCTGCCGAGCATGCGGACTCCCCACAGCCAGAAAACCTGTCTTGCTGGAGCGTGGAGCAAAGGCCTCGCCTCAGCCAGTCTTGCTCCAGCTGCAAGGACTGCACCAGACCCGCTCCTTTGGCTTTTACCCAGGCCGAACACGTCTCACCTTCCACACATCACGCCAGTGCCCTGCCCTCCCATCACCCCACCCAGCGGGCAGGGGCGCTCCTCGCCTGTCAGCATCACCACCAGCCAGAGCACTGCAGCCCTGGTGGAGCGGCTCCCTGCCAACAAGGCAAAAAACCGCTCTGCTCAGTGACCACCCCAGGCTAGCGTGCAAGAGGGCAGAACTCCCATTTCCCAGACTGGCTGTGGCGCTCTGCCTCTGGGCCCGGGTCAAATTACATCGGGAGAGCTCAACTCCAGCAGACACAGGGGGTGAGGTAATATCGGTTACTGGACCAATCGCTGCGGGCAAGTGAGCTACCCAGAGCTCTTCTCCAGGTATGAAAGGGATTCCCAGCAAAAATACCAGGTGAGGCAGATTGCTTGGCCGAAGTAGCTAGCACACATTCCCAGGGGCCGTTCAAGGCCTCCTGGCAACCAGCACATCTGTCAAGGCTTTTTCCCCACTCTGGCATGATAAATGCAGAAGTGGGGGCCCGCAAAAGTACCCCAAAACCTTCTCTTCCTAGGCTTTAGTATAAAACTTCCCCCCAAAAATCTTAAAAACCTAGATTTTGGGGATAAAATCCGCTGCCACCACCCAAGTAAGGATAAGAGAATCAGGGGAGAGATCACTTGGGAAATCTCAGCCCTATAGTAAAACGAGGACACAAAAAAGTTAACCAATCCCAGGTTAATAAAAAGAACGAGAAAGAACTTTTATTATCACCACAATACTACTGTTACAAGCATAATGACTAGATGGAAAAGTCACCAATTAATAAACTCATGGGGAATTCCACCATGGGCCAAAACGTAGTTACAAAGGAGAGAAAAACCCATTTTTAAATGCACAGTCATCAGATTCCCATTCCCAAACCATAAAACAATAAAACCTAATGGATTTATCTAAACTTTACCCTACTTACAGATAGTGAAGAGTCTTTTCTTGGAGACAGACATGATGTCTGTCCCCCTCAGTAGCTGGAGAGAAACTGCCCAGGGACAAAGGAGAGAAAACACCCAAAATTCCTTTGTCCCAATTTGAAATCCCTATCTGAATTTCTATTGGCTGAGCAGATACCTGGGTTGGTAAGTTACCCCCCCCTTAGTCCCCAGGCTGCTGGCTAACCCTCATGGTCATGACATAGGGGCCATTCAAGGCCTCCTGGCAACCAGCACATCCCACATCACCGCTGCACAAATGTCCAAGAACCGGAAAGAGAAAAATGCCCACAGCTCCAGCGCAGGCAGGTCTCACCCCGACGGGGGAACCTTTCGCTTTGACGTTTCTTCCTCAGTGTCTCAGGTCTGCGGCCTCCACCCCACCCGACTCGCATTAGAAATTGCACAGGAGCGCCTGCAACGCTGCTCCCAACGTGCAGAAGACACACAGGACCGCTGCTGCTTACGCGCATGAGTTTACAGCCGTTCTGGCTGCATTTGGCATGTTTCTTAAAGCCCCAGCTCCTGGGATCATGTGAAAGGGAATCTTCACCCTCATTTAAAACACAAGGGTAACATTCTAGCCCATGGGCTTGGGCCTGGAAATATGGCAGGACCCAAATTCATCCCCAGAAGTTACTCTGCCTTCAAACTGAGCTGATCCCACAGGGCCAGGCCCCCTTCTCCAGGGTCGGTCACTCCCCTTGGCGGGAGGGATAGTCACAGGCAGGTCTCCTCTTGGGTCTCTTCACCTCCACCAGACTCAACTAAAACCCCCAGGAAAGCAGTGGGCAGAAACCGGGAAGCTGCAGTGCAAAGGGGAAGCCATGTCTGGCTGGGAGGGGGTGTGCACCACCCCCAGGTGAGGCTGGAGGCTACCAAACATGAGCCCAGTATGGCCTGGGACTGAAACAGGGTAGTGGGGGGTGTAACGGGGCACAGAGCAGCAAGGACTCGGATTAGGAGGGCCAGTGGGGGAAGAGGGCATGATGCTGGAATGGAGCTGCTGGGGCTTGCTCTGAGGACCACACACTGTCTCAGCACAGGTCTGAGTGCTAGGACGTAACCTGCTGAGTGGGGTGGTGCACAAGGGTCACAGGATCACCCAAAGCAGCGCCAAGCCTAGAGCTCAAGAGCTGCTTGTGTCCTGTCCTGGGCTCAGACCACGTCTCTCTCAACCCTCACAACATGTTTCTTATTCACGCAAACCAAACCTCTTCCCCCACACGGAAATCTACATAAGAACAAGAGAACGGCCAGCCGGGGTCAGACCAAAGGTCCCTCCAGCCCAGGGTCCTGTCTGCCGACAGCAGCCAATTCCAGGTGTCCCAGAGGGAGGGAACAGAACAGGGAATCCTCCCCTGTTGCCCATTGCCAGCCTCTGACAAACAGAGACTAGGGACACCATCCCTGCCCATCCTGGCTAATAGCCATTGATGGACCTAACCTCCATGAAACTATCTCGCTCTTTTTTGAACCCTGTTTAAGTCCTGGTCTTCACAACATCCTCTGGCAAGGAGTTCCACAGGTTGACTATGCGCTGCATGAATAGTACTTCCTTTGGCTCGTTTACACCTGTTTTAAAAGCCCAGGATACTGCACATCCCAGCGCACGAGCAGCTTCAGGGCTGAGTCTGAGCAGCTGCTGGACTGCGGGTCAGGAGAACGGTGTTCTGCTCCCACCTCCCAAACGGACTTGCTGTGTCGCTTTGGGCACGCCGTCACCCTCTCTGTGCCGCTGGGAGCCGCAAGCCCGGCTCTGACAAGCAGTTTGAGACGGGTGGACCGAAGGCGTCTCTGTGTCAGGTGCTGTTGGACGGGGCCCACGGGCCCTCGCAACAGGGCCTGGGAGCCCAGCAGCCACTTCCAGTGCGTCGTTTGTGTTGTCAACATGCAAGGAGAAAAGCAGCAGCCCCCAGGCAGTGTCCGTCCCTACTGCTGAGAGCACCCTCCTCTCCGCGCGACCCGGCGGATTCTCTCCAATGGGCGGTGCCGGCCCCCTGCCCAAGCACCGTCAGATACACCAGAGTGTCAGGGAAATGGGTGAGCGAGAGCGAGCGAGGCACAATACCACCAAGGCAAAGACACTTCATCTTCGCACCGCGTCACCCCTCGGCTCGCATTCCAATCCCAGCCAGCCCCAGGAACATTTCCATTTCAGGGTGCCCGTGCCTCTCTGCCTGCTGCGCTGCATGGGAGAGCGCGTCGGTCAGCACCGAGCTGCACGACTCCTGCCCGGTCCAGGCTCGAAGCACTCCGGCCCGGCCCGGCTGCAGAAAAACCTACAACCAGCGGTTCAGAGCTAGTCTAATGATCACTGCTCTTCCTGCCAGCCCTGCGCTCGCCAGCAGGTGGAGGGGGCCATTTCGACTCCAGTTTCTTTACATGATCTTGGCAGCGCTAGGAAAGGGACCGGTGACGACCGCGGAGAGTGAAGACGTGACCAGCGCCCGCGAGGTCAGAAACACTCCTCTGGTGGGAGCAGAGGCAGACGCAGCTAACCACAGTGCCACCAGCGGAGCCAAGGCCAGGCTGCCATTCCTGCCCTGAATTCAACATGCCACTAGGCGCCACGCTGGCCACAAAGACACCCGAGATCATTTGCTTGTAGGTACAGCAGGGGAGGCTTAAAGACAGCTGCTGTGAAGCAACCCAACTCTCTCCTGACTCAATGCCTCTGCTAGGCCTAGCGGGGCCCAGCTCTTCCTGAGCCCCAAGTGAGATATCTTCTCCTGCCACCTGCCTTCCTCGGGGCACTGGTACAGCATCACGTGCTGGACTGCCCAGTGACAGCCTTGTTCCAGAGCACAGGGGCCGATCGCTGATCCCTCCCTTACGGGGGGGACGGCGGCAAATTGAACGGGCCTGACCCCGAGACATCAGTCCCAACCTGGATGCAGAGCCTTGCATTCCTACGGGGAGGGGCCGCACACTAGCTGAGCTCCAGTCTCGTGGCAAGGTCCAACTCTGTTCAGCATCCAGAGAGAGAGGATGTGACTTGAAACAGCTGGAGTCTAGAGGCCACGTTCTGCTCTGCCGGCCGCATGGAGATTCCTCAGCTTGTGAAGCTGTTCTGGACGCCCCACAACACAACACAACACAACACTGCCTTCAAAACCGGCACACTCCCCGGCTCAGTGTCCCGCTGGGTCTTCTGTCTCACGTGGGAGCAACAGATTCAAAACATTTACAGAAGGCCTGGCTGGTACCTTATTAAAAACAGCCTCTTTGGAGCCCCATCATCTGGAGCTGCTTTTGGTGGAGAAGAGGGAGGCTGCCACTTGCTAATTGCAACAGTTCAGCCTGACAGAAGCAGCATCATAAAAAACACCTTTGCACAGAAATAAAGGCAGCACGGCAGAGAGGGTTTTACAGGGAAACACAGAGCACACTGTGCAAGAACTGGGCTCTCTCAAACGGTGCCTCCAGGTCTCACCAGGCTCCAAAACTCCCCCCTGCCCTGGACCAGTGAACATTCCAGCTGAATTACCCATCAAAACACATGAAATAACTCAACAGTGAGACGCCAGGCTCAACCGTGACACGACTTAACTAAGAAAAACGCTGGTGATCCTGTTACAGAGTTGTCTTAAAGTCACACAGGCTGGAAAGGTCAGAAGCAAAAAACTCTCCTGGAAAAGGAGAGAATTCACAGCACAGAATTAGCATAATTAGACTGTCAACAAACACCACACAAACAAAATATTCCCCCCGGATCCAGCTTTGGCAACACGAAGTCTGGCGAGCATGCGCCCAGCAATGTTCTTTCATTCGTGCCCCAGAGCAGGGCAGCGTACTGACCGGTGCTCTCTGCCTCGCCAGCTGCTCTTCTTTTCCTTGGCACAATATTCCACACAAGACAATGCGTGTGAAAATGAAATGTCAGCAAAGTGTGACCCCAGATGCATTGGAGTCAGTGTAAGGCAGCCACATTCTCCCACTTTCTTTAGGGCAGAGCAGCCGTGAAAATCGGCTCAAGCCGACTCTGCCTACAGTTCACAGTCTGACAGTTTCCAGTTCATCTTGCGCTCGTGCTTAATTTGTAACAACAGACGTGCTGGGGCTCAAGCAGGACTTGTTGGGCTGGTGTTTTTCAGAACAGACACAGCAAGGCCAGAGGTGCCGGGACCCTGAGCCGCCAGGGGTCTGAGCTGCCAGGAGAGAGGTGCCAGGGGCTCAGTCCCAGCGCAAACTAAACACGCTTCTGCCAACACAGCCACACCCGTCTGCTCTTGTACCTCGCGAGGCAGTCGTGTGAACAATCTATTCTATTAAGCGCTTAGAGGCTGGTGATGACCAGCCCTGGGACCTTGTACAGAAACGTGGAGCCTCATTATGTAAGTTTCACACCAACAATGAGCGATTCAGTCCCTCCAGTGCTCCCGAGGGAGCCGGCGATCCAGCACAGCGGGGGAAATGGCGCTCTGGCACCCCATCTATCTGGATGCTCTCAGAAGTGTTCACCGCTACAGTTCCATTGCCGCTACCGATCATCTCTCCAAACCCAGATCCAGTCAGTCACAGCTGGCTCTCAGGGCGATTTGGCTAGCCACAGCTAGACAGAAAGGACAGCGAGGCCGGACTGCATATTCTATTGCCTCCAATTAGACTCAGCCATTTGTGGGTTATTCTCCAGAGCTTCTGAAATAAAGCGTCTACAGTCTGCGCAACCCCGGATATTATGTATGCACAAAAATGGATCTTTCGACCATGAGATTATAAAAAAAATGGGTTTTATGAGAGTTCTATAGAAAGGTTTTATCTGTGTGGTATCAGAGCTAAGGGGGGGAAAAAAACAATGCTCTCCAACCAGCTGGCCCAAGCATCTGCTAGAGCCACAAAACACAATTATATTACTCCCAAACGAGACGTAAAAATATCTTGTTTCCAATACTCTTGGTTTTAAGACTCATACTTAATGTCCTTTGAGTATTTCGGTGGTGCCAGATCTGTGTTATGTACTTTATTAGAGCTGTGTGAATGTCATATTAATGATTTCTAACCCACATGTTTGCACTACAAATACATTCTCCCAGAATCCAGTGCAGGACGCATTTCACAAACCACCACTGACCCGTGGTTTCCAAACTGCAATTGATGGGTGCAAGGCCATTTGCAACGAGTGAGGGGAGAGGACGGGGCTGATGTCCTGATTAGGCCACCCCATAATTTCACAGATGCAGTGACACAATAACGCAGCACAGGCTAGGCTGTTAAGTTGCGGCTACCTGGCTAATGACGTAGTCGATAGGGCCGCTCTGCAGAGCTGCAGCGGGGGTAGACCCAGCAGTCCCGGCTCCAGGAGCCGCCCACACTGTGGCTCTGCATTTAAATGTAGTAAAAGCCACCGAGTAGACAGGGGCAGTGGGGCGCAGGGCAGGCAGCACCATGGAGACGGTGCTGGGGGAAAGCTGGCTATTAAGATGGCTCCTCCCAGCACCGCCTCCTGTCTCCTCCCCGGCAGCAAGGGGGAAGCAAGTAGCTGATGCTTATCAGGTAGTCGGTAACATCCCTAGTGCAAACGCCCAGAAACTGATTCCTGGAACAGCTGCACTTGGGCTCCAGGCCAAGCCATTCCAAACCCCCTAACCGGAGCCCCACACGAGCCCATGTCAGCTTGTCTCTCTCCAAGAGAAGTTGCTCCTATCCCAGGCATCACCCCCCATCCCCGGCCCCACCTGGTCCCTCTAATCTAGTGGGACAAGCACGGCTACAGAATGATGTCTGCCTGCAGACACCGTGGGGCAGGGTAGGACTTGTGCCTCTGTGGCGGAGCAGCCTCCTCCTCTCTGCCACTGGTTTTGGTGTGTTGTCATTCTCAGGCCTCAGCAACCAACCCTCTCGTGCTGCAGCCTTCTAGCGGAGCCGGGTATGGTGTGCGCAGGCCTGCGGCTGCAGCGTGCAATGCCTTCGTGACGAGAGGGGCAATTCTCTGCAAAGAAGGGAGTCCCATGCCAGCCACACACCCCAGCAAAAGGCACCTCTCCTCCCCAGACTGCACAACAGACTCTCCAAAAGCGTGTGCACCAAAGGAGCCACCGACAGAGCGCACTACCGGGGGGCAGATTTCCAGTCACATTCAGTGCCCACAACACAGCTTTTTCAAACGAGTGGGCCCGTGGCACCCAAGTAGAGAGACCCATGAGCTTCCGTGGGCAAAGCCCACTTCATCCGATGAATTGCGTCTCTCTCGGTGAGGGTTTGGTGTGCTCTTCGCCATCTTAGACATGGGAGGTGCAAGTTGGCTGTAGAAGGAGGCGGCGAGCGGCCAGGTCAGGCGGCTCTGTAATCTGGACCCCATTCTGTAATTTTCCCATCGACTGATGGCCATAGATATGCAAACAGTTTCCGAAAGTCACTCACAGGGACAGATCCTGCCATCAGACAAGTGTGCTGCAGAACTGTGTCCAGACAAGTAAGCTCCTTTTCAGCACAGTCACTCACACCCTCTTGCCCCCCGGCGATCTCATGAAAGGCGAACGCTCAGTTCAGGCCCACAGGGAGAGATCTTTAGACAATTCTAAAAGTTTAATTCAATTCTTATAAGAGGATAAAGGAAGGATTCACATCGGCAAGGATAGCAGGTCCCAGGGGCTTTCTGCTTAACAACATATTAGAGGCTGATTTCCCTCATCCAGAGGCAATACCTTTGGAGAACAAGGAAAATCTCTCACAAAACCAGCCAAATTAAGGTCTATCATGGAAGACAATGAAGTCTCCAAGCTACACTTCATGAACTAACTGAAGGCTCCAGAATTGCAAAGACTTATGCACCAGGGGTGTGTCTAGACTACGCGGCTCCGTCGACGGAGCCATGTAGATTAGGCAGGACGGCACAGGGAAATGAAGCTGCGATTTAAATAATCGCCGCTTCATTTAAATAAAAATGGCCGCCGCAGTGTGCCGATCAGCTGATTGTCGGCACCGCGCGGCAGTCTAGATGGGGATCTGCCGACCCCAGAACTCTTCGTCAGCAGATCCTTTATGCCTCACGAAACAAGGCTTACAGGATCTGCCAACGAAGGGTTCTAGGGTCGGCAGATCCCCATCTAGACTGCCGCGCTGTGCCGACAATCAGTTGATCAGCACAGCGCGGTGGCCATTTTTATTTAAATGAAGCGGTGATTATTTAAATCGACGCTTCATTTCCCTTTTTTGCGTAAACTAATCTACATAGCTCCGTCGACGGAGCCATGTAGTTTAGACCTACCCCAGGAGGATGCAAAGGGCATAAATGGGCTAACAAAGCAGGACTGGTGCAAAGCGCAGAAAAGGCACCTTCCCCGAACATTTGTCTTTGTAAACATGAGGAGAAGGTCAGCATGACCCTGCAAGGAGAAAAGCAGCAACATAAAGTTATTTGGAAACTGGATTCTTTACTTACCTCACAGACCCAGCAGCTCAGGTAGTTCGCCAGCTGGGTGGCTGGACTGGGAACGGACTATGGGGAACAAGAGCAAGGGCCAAAGGAATTCCCATCAATGTAGTTCTCTGAAGGACCCCACCGCACTCCTCAAGCGGTCGCTGCATCCCCAATGCTGCCCACATTGTGAGGTGAGCTCTGGCCAGACTTTTTCGTTGAGTCGAAGGCACGTCGATTTACAGCGCCTCAGGCCAGAAGCCAAGAGGCTCGTGAGGACGACACAAATCGTCTCTCACACACGGACGGACGGACGGACGGACGGACGGACGGACGCGTGTGTGTGTGTGTGTGTGTGTGTGTGTGTGTAATTCCCCAAGGCGCGTTCAAACACCACCAATTGCTGCACTGTAGTGAGGCAGGCTGGCTGCCTGTTGCCCGCGGCCTGGAGGGCAGGAGCCAGGCCTCACTCGTGGCTCCCATTGGAAGCCAGCGGGCGGGACGGGAAGTAGAAGAGGTGAGTCTGGAAGTGCAGTTGGGCTGCCGCTGCCGGAAGATTCAGACGTTTCCTGCTTGCTCCCGAGCTGGGAGATTGGCCCCTGCCACCACAGCTGTTGCCAACCAGCCATGGGGGAGTCACCCCCTCCACCCAGCCGACCCTGCACTGGACCTGGCACTGCCGAGGGACAGTAAGAAGTGGCCCAGGTGCAGACGACCTCCCTAGTCTGGCTGCAGCACTACCTGAGTACAGGTCACCAGGCTGCTGCCAGGATCCCTACTGACTGCGCCTGCTGCCAGTGTCAGGGCCCTAGGCCTGGGCACAGCGGGGCAACCTCCGCTTGTCCACCATCTGCCGGCACTGGGGTGCCCAACCCCCTTTGCTGCTTGGCTGGAACACAGGCCTGAGCCCCCGGCTCACTGCCCGCCCCGCCTGCGGGCCTGGGCTTTCGAACTGCTTTGCTGCTGGACCCCGGACACAGGCCCGAGCCGTGAACCCTCACACACGGAAACTCCTCATGCCAGACAGCACCCGGGGAAGTGGGGCAGCGGACCAGCCGACCCCCGCCACCCACACAAACACAACACAGCCGTGGAGCAGACACGGTGCCTGTGCCTTGCTGCTGCTCGGGTGCCACGCCGCTGCCGATCCCGGGCTGGCAGTGCACAGGAGGGGAGAGCTTCTCTCCAGAAGCAAGGAGTTGCTAAGTCACAAAATACCACGGGCTAGTCCCATGTCAATTCCAGAACTTCTCCCACAAAACGAAACTGAATCTATTCGCTTTCTCCTTGTGAGACCTCAAATCTTCACAGAGCCAGAGAGCGCTTCATTTCAGCCAGACTACAGTTCATAACTTCATTATGTGGCCAGGGTGTCTCCAGCAATATTCTGCAGGCATGCCACAAAGAAGAGCGCTCACCCAGGTAGGGTGACCATTAAACCTCACTCCAGTTTGTAAACGAGTGCCCTGGTGTTGACAAAGCCTTTTCAGTTCTTTAGAGCAACTACCATAGCGCCAACTGCAAGCGCAACTCAAATAGGGACGAGGAAATCGAAGTAACATTTAATCCAAGGAGAGTCGCTCAACCAGAGCCCGGGAGTCGTTCTATTCAAAAGACTCGACATTATGCAGAAGAGAAACAAGCAAAGACTCGTATTACGGTTTGACACCAATGTGCCAACGCCTGTCACTACATCAGAAACAAGAGGGTGGGAACGCTCCTGTCTACAACCTCGCAAATGGTAGCGGAGCTGGGAGAAATCTGGAACTCAGTGGAGCTTGGCAGGACTTGAGCGAACGCTCACAACACAGAGCCAAGCGCAAAGGGGAGAGGAGCGCCCCACCAAGCTGCCTTGGTGGAGAGAGTCAATGCAGCTGGCACAGAGGCGGAAAACCCTCATGTGGCTGCACCAAATGCGCTGCATGGCACGTGAGGCGGGGAGCACTTGAGAAGGCTCCAGCACCAGACCAGACATCCCCCGCCAATGCCCATGCGAGTCATAAGCCACTCAGCACCATCACGTGGCAGCAGCGGAGAAAGGCGCCTGGCCCATGTGAGTCGTGGCCCGTAGCCTGCTCTTCACTGGCCTCCCGAAAGGAGATGGTGGGTCTTAAGCCAGTTCCCAGTAACGCCCATCCACACTACAACCCCCCACACCACCGCCCTGGGCTGGGCCAGGCCGCTCGCATTCAGCGGATGAGGCCAAACTCCCCGTGGCTCCTTGGGGACACCCCGCGTTGCTGCTGCCCATGCTGTGATCTGTGTTGTGACTAAGGACAGGCCTGCCGGGACCAGGGCTGCCAGTTTACAGTCGCATGGGGGTGGGTTTAAAAGAAGCGAGTGGCAGGTAAAGGAAACGCGGGTGTGATTGAACTGAAGAACCCAGCTGCACACGCAGCCCGCAGACGAGTGAGGATCATTTGCTGGCATTAAAGAGACTCCCCAGAGTGAGACCTCCCAGCCCCACAAGCGCAGCCACTGGCAAAGAAACCGTTTGTTACGAAAGCGCTTTCAGCTTCACACCACAACCCCAAACCCAACACAACTCCTAAACCCAGAGACCAAATGAACACATCCCAGATACAGACCGACCGAAGCCATAGATCAAACCCCCCTCTCCCCGCTGAGGGCTCCCTGGCTCCTTCGCACCCCAGATGGAATCCCAGACACTCCATTCCAAAAGCAGATACACCGACCAAAGGAACGGCAAAGGGAGTCCCGTGTGCAAGGGCTCCACGCTTTGCCCCACAGCAGTATTGAAACACAAACAGCAGTCGCGGCCACGAGAAATTCGGCCAAGATGTGGAGTGCGGGGTCAGGAGAGATGACACACAGCCCTGAACGCAGAACACAAGCAGGACAGGGCAGGGACTCCCGTGTAGCACCTCCTGCTGCAGCAGCTTTTTTTTTTTTTTTTTTTTTAAGGGGGAAATTTTTGGAACCATTTTGGGATCCTTATTCACTGGGCATGCAACACAGCTGTGGGCACAGAATCCCCACAAGGCCTGTGCATGGCACAGATTACAGGCTGAAAGCCTTCGCCCTGTGCACAAGCCCCTGAAATCCCAGACCCCCAGAAAGAGGGCACACCATTAACACTGAGGGAAGTATTGACTGAACTCCTCTTGCAGCCATACGCAGCCACTGGTTTTCTATGGCAGGTAGATACCTGAGCCTTCGGGGGAAGGCAGAGGGCACCATATTCCCGCCAGGCAGAGTCCCCATTCACCCACCCATCCCCAGCTCACATCCATCAACCCAAATCCTCCAGCCAGTCCCTAGGAAAGGGACCTAGAAAGCTATTTAACTTCTGTTTCCTTCCTCCCAAGAGCAGCCAGCCAATAAAAGATATGAATGTGCAAGTGTGTTACTATGGCACGGGGAGTTCCATGCCTGTTTCTGGAAACACAGTCAATCAAAGAAATCGTACTGAGTCGCTGTTGACGCGATATGTATTGTATCAAACACACATAAAGGGATTTTGCTCTTCAAAAGGTTACTGTAAAGAGAGTCAGTGTTGTAAGAAAGAAACTTATGTTCTTTTTGTCACATCGGAAAGAAACATGCGCCAAAGAGGAAAAAACAAACTGCTCACACTGATTAATAGGCACTGACAGCTAGGAGGGTTAGCGGTTTCCAGTCTAAACCCCCATTTTCCAGGGGGCTTTAATTCACACTCAGCCAGAAGTTGGCACTGTTGCAGGTCGTTAACTCTAGTACAATTTCTTTACTTTATTTATGAAATCAGTGCTACTTTTATCATTGGGGAAAAAACCAAAATCCTAAATTCTGGGTAGTTTAAAGTCACTTCTGTTCAGGGTTAGTTTACGCATTTGGTCAGTCTTTAAAATGGAATAATCACGTCTGGCAGCTTAGAAAGAAACGTGTTTTGGAGGCAAAAACAGGTCACAGGGTTTGCAGCCTTCCTGCAGAACATACCTAGTGTCTGGCTTCGTAGCGATCACTGGAGAGGCCAAGTTTACACTTGTTTGGTTTGTTTTACATTTTTGTCCCCATCTTTGTTGGCATCCATGATAGATCATATTCATATGCTAGCTGCAGCATACTCTTAGTACACAAAACTCCAGGATTTCGGCAGGGGGTCGAACAGAAAGAATTGTATCATGGACAGCATCTTATGACAATACATGACATTTCCTGGCAGCTTTCAGAGAACTAGAGGTGGGATATTTGTTTATTTGTCAAAAGAAATCCCAGATGACAAGGCTCCACACCCTCCAACCCTTTGCTCTACCAGAAGTACTGACATTCAAACAGAGCAATCCCAGCAAATCGAAATACTGTAAAGATGTGGACTCAATGTTCAGAAGAGATGACACAAAACACTGACGTAAAAGAGAAACCGGACAGGACAGGACCTCCTGGATTCCATCTCATGCTGCAGCCGCGGCTTTTCAAAAATGGGGGAAATGGAGAGAACGAGAGGTGGGCTATTTATTCTGCTAAACACACTAGATCTGAATTGGATTTTGCTTAAGAACAGTGATGCTGATTTCAACAGGAGCCCTGGCGCATTACCGTGTGCATGCAAGAGCCTAACACAGACTGCAGACCAGAAGTGTTAGTTGACACTGCACCAGATCAAATGGCAACACAACCAGGGAGTCCTCGGCAGAAAGCTGCTGGTGGGTTTCCCTTTAAATGTTTAAACATCAAATCAATCAATTATGCCTAGGGCCTGACTGACCTACCCAAGTTCCTCGGACAGCAGAAGCTTTGCCCCAAGCTAGCCAGTGCAGGGCTGCTCCTTACCAAGCTCCCTGGCCTTTCCCTGGAGGCTTTTACTTTGCTGGCTGAGCACAGAACCGTCTGTCTGCAAGGGGGGATTCTAACTGAACTCAATCCGCTTCGCTTGTGATTTCTCTGGCCCAGGTTCAAGTGTCCCAAGGAATGAGATCACTTCCTAGCACATGCACATCAGGAGATTTTTTCCCCCCTATTATTTCACCTAACTTTATATTTTCTTAGTTCCTTGCCAGTTGCTCCTCCTCACGTCCCATGGACAGTCCCAACTGCACAGCAGCAGCGTTCTCACCACGTTTCCTAGCTTTCTTCATGGCTTCTAGTCGGGTGCTAATACGGTTCTACCATAGCTGATGGGTTTGAACGTTGATTCTGATGGAAACCACAAACAAACGGGCACGGTGGGTCTTTATCCAGCTGTCCTGCAGCAACGGCCATGAAGAGGCTGCAGCACATTCATCAGGCACGACAGGGCTGGTGTACGGAAGAATCTGAGAACAGCCAGACTGGAGGAGAGCAGTGGCCCAGCTGGCTCTGTGCCCTGTCCTTTGGCAGCGACCAGGGCAAGGGAGGTCAGCGGAAATGAATGGAACAAGGCAATCACCCCGTGACCCGTCCTCGGTCAGCCAGGCCCAGCTTGACACTCGGATGTAGGGATTGTTGTGACCCTGACCATCCGGGCTAACAGCCACTGAAGGACCAATCCTCCATGAACGTAGCCAATGAATTTGTAACCCAGGTGTACTTTGCCTTTCACAACATCCTCTGCCAGCCAGGTCACCTGTGCATTGAGAGAAGGGGGGCCTCCTTTAAACCCGGAGCCTGTGAAGCTCATGGGGTGGCCCCTGGTTCTTGTGATACGTAGAGGGCGAACTAACACTTCCTCACTCGCTGTCTCCAAACCATTTATGATTTAACGGCCCCTCTTGAATCCCCACTTTGTCATCTCTGGAGACGACCAGCCCCCGTCTTGTCTCGCTCCGCGTACCAAAGCTGCTCCGGACGCAGCCAATGAGGTGGGCTGTGCCCACGGAAGCTCACGAGACTATCTACATGACATGCATCTGATGAAGTGGGTCTTTGCCCACGAAAGCTTCTGCTCCAACACTTCGGTTAGTCTGCAAGGGGCCACAGGACTCCTCGCCGCTATCTACATGTCTGTTAGTCTGCAAGGGGCCACAGGACCCCTCGCCGCTATCTACATGTCTGTTAGTCTGCAAGGGGCCACAGGACTCCTCGTCGCTATCTACATGTCTGTTAGTCTGCAAGGGGCCACAGGACTACTCGTTGTTTTTAAAGGCACAGACTAACCCAGCTGCCGCTCTGAGACTCCTAATCCTTGTGCTTCCTTCTCTGTGCTTTATTCTCTTTGAGATGGAGTGACCAGAACTGCGTGCAGCATTCCGGGTGTGGGCTTACCACAGCTTTAGATAATGGCGTTCTGACAGGTAACAGGCAGAATCGCTTTCCTAATGGCTCCTAACACTGTTCGCTTTTTTCCTACTCCCACAGCGCCCTGAGCTGCTGTTTTCAGAGAACTAACCCCAGTGGCTCCAAGCTCTTTTTCTTGAGTGGTGACAGCTAATTTAGATTTGCTCATTTTGTGTGCGGATTTGGGGATTATGTCTCAGGACGTGCATTCTGCACATTTTCTTGCCTCGTCACCCAGCTTTGAGAGATTTCTGTATCTCTTCCCAGTCAGCTCTGGACTTACCCACCTGTGTAATTTTGTAACATCTGCAGACTCTGCCGCCTCACTGTTCCCCCCCTTTGTCAAGAACATCGATGAGTATGTTGAACAGCACTGGTCCCAAACAGATCCTTGCAGGACCTGGCTGTTGGCCTCTCTCCATTCTGAGAGCTGACCATTTATTACTGCCCTTTGTTTCCTGTCCTTTAGTCAGTTACCAGTCCATGAGAGGATCTTCCCGCTTATCCCATAACTATTCACTTGTTTGACTGCCACGGCACATCGAGTGGATGTTTTCAGGGAACTCTCCACAATGACTCCAAGATCTCTCTCTTGAATGGTAATTAATTTAGACCCCATCATATTATATGCAGGGCTCGACAAAGCGCTGTTTCTACTCGCCCGTGGTGAGTAGATTTCAGCCGGTCGCTCCGTGCGCCCCATTCACCGGCACTTCGCGCATGCACAGTGCCGGCCTGGCGCATGCCCGGTGCGGGGCTGGCGAGTAGCTCTCGCCGCAGTTTGTCGAGCCCTGATTATATGTATACTTGGGATTATGTTTTGCAATGCGCATTACTTTGCATTTATGAACATTCAATTTTACCTGCCAGTATGGTGCCCCGTCACCCAGTTTTGTGAGTTTTCTTTTTTACTTTTCACAATCTGCTTGGGACTTAACTGTCTTGAGCAGTTTTGTATCACCTGTAAACTTTGCCACCTCGCTGTTTAACACCTTTTCCCAAATCCTTTATGAATATGTGGAACAGGACCGGTCCCAGTACGGACACCTGGGAAACACCACTAGTTACCGCTCTCCCTTCTGAAAACTGGCCATTTATTCTTACCCTTTGTTTCCTATCTTGTAGTCAGTTACCAGTCCATGAGACGGCCTTCCCTCTTCTCCCATGACAGCTTATTTTGCTTAAAGGCTTTTGGTGAGGGACCTTGTCAAAGGCTTTCTGGAAATGTAAAATCTATACTGAACTGCCCTTGTCCACATGGTTGCTGACCTCCTCAAAGAATTGTAGTAGATTGGGGAGACATGATTTCTGTTACAGACTCTTCACCAACAAATCATGTTCATCAACGTATCTCACAAGTCTCTTCTTTAATATAGATTCAACCAGTTTGCCTGGTACTGAAGTCAGACTAACCGGCCTGTAATTGCCAGGTTTACCTCTGGAGCCTTTCTTAAAAATCTGGCAGATGTAGGGCAGGGCTTGTGTTCCTGGGAGAGGGGGTGGGAAACAGGAGTTCTCCAAGGAGCACTTGTCAAAGCTGTGACAGCAAGTCCCTACACTCGGGGATCTCCAAGGCCGTCCCGAGCCACACGTGGAACACACAGCCATGTAGAGCACCATGCGCCGCTGTGCGAGGGGACGGAGGGCAACGACACCAGAGAGGGGTGGGTGGGTCGTAGCTGAAAGTGTGCTGGGGGTGGGTCTCTGGGAAGCACAGCGTGGGGGAGGAGGGAGGGAAAATACCTGTGTGTGAGGAGTCTCTCCAGTCCCTCCAGCCGCCATGCCGGGTGTGTGTCTTCAAGGTGAGGGTGGTGGGCCAGCTTCTTCAGCCAGGATCCTTTGCTGCCTCGGCACTGTTCATCTTCTCCCACCCCGCCACCAGTTGATGGCTGGTAGCTAGCCCACCAGCCTCCAGCTCCCTATAGCCCTGAATGCAGCCCCCCCAGCTTGGCACCCCGGCAAAGCGGCCAGCTGCCCCAGCAGGTGTGTGGGAGGCTGCAGGCTCAGGAGGGCTGGCTGTAGGCCAACGAAAGGCCTTGCCAGTCAGCCTGAGCGGCGTGCAGCTTGCTTGGGGCTCCAGCGGCCCCAGCACCAGGCAGCAGCGAAGGGCACGAATGTGGGCCGGAGGACTCAGATGGGGCTGGACAGAAGCGCGGTTTTCCCTTCACAGGGCCCCCTCTCTCCAGCCGGCAGCACAGCCGCCCGCTGCCCCCCTCGAGTCCTCCGACCCCCACTCGCACCACTGCGCCGCCCGCCTGCTGCCCTGGGGCTCTCGCTGGCCTGTCTCCCGCGAGGCCCTGCTCCAGGATGGCCAGCTCTCCCTGACTGGACGCCTCTCTCGTCAGGAGAGCTGGCCATCGCCGGCCCCACACAGCCTGTGACCACCCCCCAGGCACACACCCTGGGCAGGGGCAGTTGGGGGCAGTGCTGGGCTACATAGGGCACCAGCACTAGGGATGGTACCGACTAGCACAGACCAAAACTTCCCAGTATGACTGGCCTAATGTCAGGCTCCCAAACTCCCCTTCCAACAGGGAAGTGGGGGAAGCACTGAACACCCAAATCCCCTGGGTGCAGGGACTGGCAGGCGTTCGGCACCTTGGGAAATCTGGTCACTTACTAAGTTGCCAAAAGGCGGCTCAAGCCTCAAGAAGCCTAACTGTGTGGATTCAAGTTTGGGAGCAATCATGCAGCATGCGTGTTGCTGCTAAGAAATGTGCAGGATTCCTCAGCTGACCTTGCAAAACTAGCCCCATTTATGTACCAAAATGAAATAGATTTATCACTGCTTGAAACACAGAAAGTCATTAAAATAATAATTAAAAAACAAAACTACAAGCACAATAAAAGTTCTATGATAATAAACTGCAGTTTAATATGTATTAATTCCCCTAATGATTTACTGTGTGTGTCCTACAGGGTCAAATCAATGTCTTCACAAAAAATTCAATTAAATCCCATTCATTGTATCTTTCTGGTGAGCCTATTGTTTGCTCTCAAACCATTTGTCAGTTGCTCTCTGCCCAAGATTACAAACAAAAGGCACCATGTCACCATCAAGGTCGGAAGAGAGAGACCCGAATCGTGTAAAACCCAGCTTTGCAATTCCACGGGGAGCAGGAAAGCAGAGACTGTGCACAGAAAGAAGGGCCCAAAGCATCTAATTGTTCGCTTGTGAGCTCCCTTCCACACTCAGCTGTCCTCTCCTCCACCTGTTTCGCCATTGGGTGGATTTGGGGAGCTCCTCCAAAGACTAAACAAGTTTCTGCCGTGCTTTGCCTTCTGCTGTGGCATCCCTCTCCCTTCCAAACTCTTTGAAACACTCTGGAACCACGAAGAAACGGGAAGGGTTTTGAACCAAGCAGATACAACTGCCATCAGCAGAAAACAACCCCCACGTCTTAATTGTTACAGTCACTTAAAGGGTGGGCAGGGGGCTTAGAGCACATAACCTTCCCTCAGGGAGGGCACTGCTAACGCCCAGGTCAGTGCAAGGTGAGAATTCTATCGCTGTTTCCAGCATCAGCCCAGCACTGCTGCAGTAGCAAGTGCAAATAGGGCAGCGGCAGCCCGCACAGCAGCCCCGGGCCCTTTACCTTGGCCGTGTGGCTCCGAGAGTTGGGGGTGCCACGCAGGGCTGGCTGCCCTGGCCCTGCCCCTTCTGCCTGAGGCTCCGCCCCTTCCAGGAGTGCAGGAACCCCGTTGCCCAGGGGCCCGCGGAAGCTGTCGGCTCCCCTGTGCACACGCTGAATTTTGATTGCATGAAATGAAGGCAAAATGGCAAATGACTAACCCTGCCCTGCTCCAACGAGGCTCCGAAACCCCTGCCTCTCTGTGCCCTGAACGCCCGGGAGCTGTGTGGGGCACTCAGGCGTGTGTGCACGACCCTTGTCGCTGTGGGAACTCATCGCCGGGACACTGGCGATTCCAGGGAGCGATGTGCTCCACGCTGCTGGAATGTCGTGGCCGCCGCTCGTTCTCTTGGGGTTTCTTGCTTCTTATTTAACAAGTTAAAGCCCCCCCATCTGGAAGGCCAAGGTGCCAGACTGACCAGCCTGGGGAGCGAGGTCTCTGATGCGCATGGAGCTCTCCGTGCGGCCCACCAAGGGCAGGAGCTGGGCCAGCTCTGCTTGCGCCGTCGCCGCTGTCTGCGCTCATCTCGCATGCCCCAGAAGGCTGGGGCAGGCTCTCACATGGCTCCTGCTGGCCCGTGCCTCCCTCAGGAGGTTTTTCTTGAAACAACAACATCGAGCCTGCTGCCAGCTACCCCATGGACATACAACGCCAGCAGACACGGTCCAGGTGCCAGGTAAGGATGCCAGACTGCCCGTCCCAATGGCAGAAAAGCTAGAACTGCAGATCCATTCCCCAACTAGCCCAGGGGCTGCAGTTTCTTGGCTATTCTTTTAACATTTAGCAGCGGCGAGTCCCTCAGAGCTGAAGATGACCTGAGAGACATTTCCCGGAAGAAGCAGCTGCAATGCCACATTCCCTGGGAGCATGGAACTGGGGCCCAGGAAGCGAGAGCTTCAGCCTGTTCTGATATTGTGCCAACGAGGAAAGAAGAGCAACTGAGAAACGTATGTAAAACCTCGTGTTGCGTGAAGTGCAATCTCGCTGGGGTTTCATTTTGCAACATCCTTTAGGACATGTGGTTTCCTAATAAAATGGAGCAACTAGAACTCGGGCGTTCGGACCCAGCTTGAGGTAAATCCAAACAAGGAGCAGCCCAAGGCAGGTTTGCTCTTTGCTCCGGGACTTATCACACCGCTGAGAGCAGAAACACAATGGGCAGACAGCGAACAGGAGGGGCAGTTCTCGGGGCTTTCCACTGGTGTTACAGTTGCCCCGGAAAGAGACTGTACATGGCAAACGGGGCATTCACGCTCCGATTATGTGGGACTCAGCTCCGCACCCGCTGAACTCCCAGCCAGGTCCCACTGCGGGGGTATATTCATACGCCATCCTGCCTCTTGCGTTGAGGAAGGGATACGGGCCGTTTGACAAGGATGAACAGAACCGTCCCCCTTCGCCACCTGGAACCCTGCAATCGGAGCTACCGGGCTGGCAGTGCATGAGCCGCCTTCAAAAGCCCGTGCCTGCTGAGGTGCCCCCGGCTGCAGGGAAACGATCACCCAAGTGAAGCACTGACCCAAGGGCAGCGCCCAAACAGAATATTCTGCTGCTAGGTCTGGGCAGGTATCATGTCACCATCTACAGAGTATCCAGCTGCGGCCATTCGATCCGACAGCCAGCCCCAAGATCCAGCGCGGCTCTGGAAGAGCGCTCAGGAGAGCTGAAGAGCAGGGCGGGACGGTTTCCAATCCCAGACGGATCTACCGGACACCACATGGCCTCCGGAAGGAAACTGCCATCCTCAGCTCCACGTTGGAGACCCAAGAGAAGGAGAAGCGCTTCTGTGAACCTGCTACTGGAGCGCCCGTGGCTCCGCGCCCTCTGGGATAAGCTAGTTACATGTCAGCTTTGGTTCACACACTAATAGAGATGTGAGCATTGACTCTGTCACCTGTGGAGACAGCCGGGCTGCTCATGCAGAGGCATCATTTGACAGATCAAAGCAGCAATAGTGCTTCTCTGTCGGGCTCTGGCGTGGGCTAAGAGATGGGCCCACAGGTGCTGGGCATGCGGAAATATTAAACTCTTCACGCAGCAGAGCCAATTCCCCTCCCAGTGACGCCAGCAGAAATCCTGAGTCACTCCATTCCTTGGCGGAGTCCCACGGGGAACATGAGAGACAAACAGCCTTCGTACACACTCTGCTCTGAGGAACTGGAAGGGGAAACACTCCCTGCAAATACCTGAGCAGCCACTGCCAGGGAGGGTGAAGAAATGTGTGTGGGCAGCAGCAGAGGGGCACAGGGAAGCAGAGCTAGGACTAAAGAACACACAAGGGGGGATATTTGGATAGCAGGGTAAGCTCCCTGGACAGGGAGATCCCAGCAATGGGAATAACGATCCCCAGGAAGAGGGACAAGACATCGGCGGGGCAGACAGGGATCTGGCCAGCACAGCAAGCATGTCTAAGCCAGCGTCTGGCTCTTTTAGCCGGTGTCTGGTACCGTGACAGTGCAGCCAGCACAGAGTGGCCATCTCCGCCGTCAGCCCTGCCTGGCCGCAGAGAACCAGGCCAGGCACCCGAGTAACAACGCACGCGGGGGTGGGAAGTGAGACACCAAAACACTTGGTGTTGCTGCCGAAACATGGACACCAGAGCGTCCAAATCCCTTTGTTACAGCCCCCCAGGGCGCGCTCTGGGCCTCTGTCCGGACTCCACAACTGGCACCATGATGTACGGCAGCACCGAAAGCCAACATGGGCTGCTGGCCAAAACCAGTGTGGCGCGACAGTGTCATCCTTCAGCGGAAAAGCTGGCTCCAGTCAGGAGAGAGCCGGTGGTACAAATAAATCCCCCCCACACACACACACCTTTGTTTCTTTACACAAACAAGCGGTATGGCCCCTTTGAGATGCAGTGACTGGTGAATGCCAGAAGGTCCTTGTTTCAGAGGACCAGATGTCCCCGTTCTTTGAAGAATTAAAGTGCCCCTGGTGCCTGCAGCAGCAAATGCCTCTTTGTTTTCTTGATTTACAAACTCAGCTGTGCACTGTGTGTACAAGGAACATCAAAGAGGTTAGCTGCCTTCAGAGCCCATCGCAGGACAGCGAGAGGAGTCAGCCATCACACAGAATGACAGCTCTTAAAGGCTCTGCCCAGGTGCTTGAAGGGTTTCTATCCAGATGTAGAGACTCTGGAGAGACTCCCTCACACGTAAACCCCTCCTCCTCCTGCCACGAGTTATCCGGAGCTGGGCTGGCCACCCTGGCTCCACGCAGAGAGAGAATTTCTGGGGTTACACCTCCTCAGAGGCAGAAGCACAGACAGACTTCACCAGCTCGCAGCAGCTGAGTCATTTGCAGCAAAATGCACTAACTCTGGTCACAGGGATGAAGGCTGAAGGGCTATTGAATTCCAGGTGGCTCGAAGCCCCTCTGGATTTCAGCTGCTTCCCCCCCCATCTCCCATCTCCCCCACATTCCCGACAGGATCTTGCCTCTCAAGAAATAAATGAGCAACTTGTATCAGGTGTTGCCATCTGGCCGCTTTCCTTTTGAACCTAGAATTGTGTAATATACATGCGGTGATATGCCTGTCTCATAGCACTGGAAGGGACCTTGAGAGGTCATTGAGTCCAGTCCCCCCACCCTCATGGCAGGACCCAGTACCATCCCTGACAGATTTGCCCCAGATCCCTAAGTGGCCCCCCCTCAAGGATTGAACTCACAACCCTGGGTTTAGCAGGCCAGGGCACAAAGCTACCCCTCCCCCCCATGGCTGGCCATCTAGATTAGCTAACCTGTTCCACTGTCATAATTGGTTCATTTAAAATAAAGCTGCATTCCAAGCTGCTAATTACCATGTGTGGAATGGAAGGTGTTTCTCTGGGGATTTTACTGTACCATTAGCCTAAACAAAAGAAATTATAATTTTGGGAAACCTCCTTCTGGGCCACCACGGGTGCAGAAAGCTGACTTCCTGTATTTAGCTTGTCAACCTGACATTAGAATATAAATTCATGTCAATTTTACCTGTGGTTTCATCTTAATTCAACTCCCACCATTGTCTTCTGTGAGGCAGGGGTGTGCTTTCCCCCCCCCCCCCCGATCAGAGCTATTAATATTCTGGATACTACAAATGCAAACTGATCTGAACGTCACATGCTGGTGGAGTTCTCGTTACCTTGCTCAGCATCATCAGAATAAAAAAATGAAATGCAATTTAATTTCATCAGCGATTTGGCCTAAAATAATCAGAAACCACGGAAAAGGACGACGCTTGTTAAGCTGCAGAGAAAATGGAAAGCAGGAGAAAAGCAAATAAGGTTTCTCATTAGCCAGGAGAGAATTAGAGTCAAGCTAGTGTCAGGCTTTATGAACATCTGTCAACACCACACAGCCTTTTAAAATATAAATGCAATTGTCCCCGGTGGTTAGCGCTCTTCTTTCATTTTACTTTTGTCACTGTATTGTTTCCTAGCACTGGTTTTAGTCTAAGCTTTGCCTGTACTCTGTAAAGGGAGGGGGCTTAGCAATCAATACACCTACCTTGCAAAAATATATAAATGCTAATCTCACGGGAGGCTTGCACGGGCGACTTTCGGAGCCGGAAAAGCGAGCCACTCTTGTGAGGCGGTGGCAAGATTCCCCCAACTTGCATGCTGCTAATGTAACCATCCAGACCATGGCAACAGGCTCTGGGGGGCAGGGGAAGAGGGAGGGGCATGGGATTTATTTTAAAACTTTCTTCTAAAGCCTCTTTTTAGACTTGGGGTATTAAACTAGGTTCTTCTCACCAGATATTTCAGTACAAAACTGAAAGCGGGAAAAAGCGAGACTGCCTCACCTTCCTCAGTCTACACTAAGTGGATGGCCCCACCCCAAACGAAATACTCACACACACGATAGCCCCTTTGTATTCCATTACACGCAGAGTGAGCATTGGAGCTGCACATTTGTCACTCTCTTCCACATATCCCAGCTTCAGAGAAACACTCCCAACTCAGACAGGGTCATTGTTAAAGCCATGCGTAGAGATGGGGAGAGGGAGGAAACAATCACAAGGAAACCTTAGAACAACGTGTTAACATTCAGACCACATGTTAGCAACAGATTCCTATGGGAGAGATACACAGGAGATGATCTGCTGCAGCAAGAGGGGGCCGGGAACCTGTGGCCCGGGGCCCAGAAGCAGCCCAAGGAGGCCAGGGATCTGGGTTCAGAGGGGTTCGTGATCCAGCTAGTGAGGGTCAGTGGCTGGGGTTGTGTATGGAGGACACGGGGGCTCTGGAGGTGCCAGGTGAGCTGTTGCAGGGGAGTCTGGATATGGGAGGTCCGGATGCACAGGGAAGCAACCCCTCCCCCACAGCTGCAGAGCCCTGGGTCAGGAAGCAGGGGAGGATGCTGAGCTCCTGCAGCTGGGGGGCTTCTGGGGGATGCTCCTTGCTGTGGAAGCTGAGGTCCTGCCCTCTCCCGCCTCTAGTCCAGCCGGCACTAGCAGCTGATCCCAGCTCGGGGGAGGAGCCACTGGCCAGGGTGTGCCCAGCTCCGTTGTGATTGCCCTCTCAGCTGGCTGCTCTGGGTGCCTAAAACATCATAGCGGCCCTATGGGGAGCGGTGAGGCACTTCTCTTGCCCCTTCGCCTGGCTGCCCTGTCGGAGTCATTAGGGAAGCAAATAAATCTGCAGGAGTCATGAACTCTGAGCACAGGCAGTAGCACAGGACTCCCCCAGGGGTCACTGGGTGCTCCCTTTGGCAGTGCAGTCGACGGCACACAACATGCACAGGAGGATTCAGACCGGCCCCTGGATGACCTGCACGCTGTGTTGCTTGCTTTGCAGAAACGTGCCACCTCCAGCGACACTCGTTAGCAAACTATTCCAAGGACTCTGATCACCAGGCTCATGGGAGCAATGACATCAGCTGCGGGAAGAACACACTTTTGCCAGCATGGGATATTTTTGCACAATGAGGTAAGTTAGCGCCTTCCTCGCCGGCCACAGCTGGAGGCAGGATGTTGGCCAAGACAGACCAACGGTCTGATCCGATACCTCTCAAGGCGGAATGCTGAACTAGGGAGACTCATGGGCTGATCGATCAGTGCCCAAGCCAGGCTCCAGACGACACGGACAAGTGGTGGGATCTGGTGCTGCAGGGGGCAGTACCCCTGGGTTTTATTCAAGGCCCTATTCTCAAAGGCTAGTTCAGAATGGCTCGTACTCCCCAAAATGATGGTTTGGGTTGACAGTGCTCCGGCCGGCTGCTGGCGCCCATTGAACTGAGATCAAGGTGATGACTGACCCTGGAAGATTTTCTCCTCCTCACTGTGGAGGAGGAGGGAAGGTTGAGTAACCCCACGCGGGGCTGCACTAGGGCACTAGCCAACGTGCAGAAAGCCTCAGAAGGTTGAAAGCCACCATACGGGTTCTTCTCACCAAAGGGACTGAAAGCAGGGGTTAGACGACCCTCTCCAGGCTAGTTCCCAAGTGGTCTGGGTGGGTTCTGCCTCAGTCTCCCTGTGACTCAGGTACCACTCCTGGGCAAGCTGGCAGGGGCTCCGGGAGGTACCTGCTCCCGCCCCCGGGTTGTAGCTGAAATGGGTTTGTGTTCTCGGCACGGGGCAGCGCAGCTGGGAATGGTGCAGCCTGGGCTCCGGGATCCCTGGACCAGGCGTCCGGCCGATGGGGTGAAATGCTGTTCTCCCCACCCCCCCCCTCATTTAACAGGCTGTTTCCGGGGAGCACAGTGCCTGCTCTGCACTGCCCCGTGGCTGACACACACCAGGAAGGCATTCATTAAAATTCTCTCATTGTAAGAACCACCCAAGGGAGCGTCACTCACTTGGGATGTTCCTTCCACTGCTCCTCCTTGCTAACGAATGGCCCTGGAGCAAGGAACGCCACAGCCGGCGGCTGTAGCAATACAAACACGGAAACAATTTCCCTGCAAGTCCTCAGGGGCATGGCCCTCCCGCCCCTTGGCTCCATGCTGTGGCACAGCCAGGGCGCTGGGGCTAATGGCCCCTTACTGCACCGCAGCAGTCACCCAGCACGAGGCAAGGACATCTCAGCTTCGACAGAGACAGAGCTACTGGCGTGCAGAGACACGGACCTGAAAGGGCCTGGCCAAGCAGTTAGAGACCCCACCTTCGGAGAATTTAACAGCAGCGTCTGCTTGGAGCAGGCCTTCAAGTGCTTGCACCTTTCTCCCGCACCCACCAGGCAAACAACCCCAAGACACCAGCGAGGAACCTGCTCATGGCGGGCCTGCCCTGTGCCCAGCACCCTAGACCCATGTGCCCCGCTGGCTGCCAGATGACGGGCCATCCCTGTCCCCCCAAGAAGCAGGTGAGGCGGCACGCCAGCCGGGAAATGCAGCCTGCCCTCCCCACCGCGGGTGCAAGCGCGGGCACCAGCCAGGCAGCGCCCATGTAGCCCGAGGGCCAAGCACAGATCTTGGCACAAGATGAAGTACGGCGGCTCAGCAGATTTACGCCCACACCTGGATTCCATGTCACCGTCGTGCAGAGCTCTAGCCCTCGGTCGAGGGAAGCCCTGCTCTTCACACAGCCGGACCAGACGCCCCCGTCTCATTTCCTAGACCAAGGGTTCTCGGTGTGGTCTGTGGCCTGCCCCCATCTTGCAGGTGGGCTGTGGGCTCGGGGCTCAGCCCGCCCTGCGGCGGGGAGCCTGTGCTGGCGCTCCAGCCCTGCCCCTCCTCCATGAGCTTGGAGCGCCAGCTTCCCACTGCAGGGGGACGGGACGGCCAGATCTGGTTTGCAGGGGCAGAAAGCAGCTCCGTGCACTGCCACTCCGCTTCCCCTAACTGGGGAAACCGCTCACCTGGAGGCTTGCCCTGCTGCTCCCATTGGCTGGAATCACAGCCAATGGGAGCAGCAGGGAGCGGTGCCTGGGAGCAGCGAGGAGCACAGAGCCAGGTAAGCATCCCCCCCATCTCCCTCCCTCCCAGACCCCCCGTCCCCAGCCTGCCCCTGCATCCTCCTCCCAGACCCCCAGCCCCAACCCCTGCACCCTGCCCTCCCATACCCTCATCCTCAGCCCGCCCCAGCCCTTCCCTCCCAGACCACCCCGCACCCTCCCTTCCAGACCCACATCCCCAGCCCACCCCACGCCCTCCCAGGCCTCCCCATCCCATCCCTGCACTCTCCCTTCCAGACCCCCCAGCCCCAGCCCACCCCTGCACTCCACCTCCCTCCTGCCCCCATTTCCTCATCATGGGTGGTTGGCTGGTGGTCCGTGGAAAGGTCTGTGTTGAGCGGGTTGGGCTGCAGGCCAAAAAGTTTAGAACCACTGTCCTACACCCATACAATGTGTCATTTTCACCCTGTGAGTCCTTTCACGTACAGCTATTCCTGGGGCAGGAATAAACACCCGATCTAAGGTATTCAGATGCGAGTGCCAGCCAGGGAATGGAAGACACACAAGTTGTTAAAATGATACAATGTGCTTAGCAATAGACCTACCCCCCCTCCACACACCGAAGTGAAATGCAACGACAAAGGCAAAGCGGGGGATGATGGCAAGACGTGCTCTGTGCGGGGGCGACACACTGAGCAAGGAGAGTAGGAGAAGAGGAAGGCTGTGACCAGCAAGACCTGCCGTGGCACTGAAAGCAAGGGAGCCAGGCGGCGACGGAAGAGGGTTCATGGTGATGCTCCCACAAGGCTAGGCCAGGCTCAGCTGCGGACTGGCAAGAGTTCCTGACTCGCTGGAAGACAGACAGACAGACAAAAGCAAACCCCTCGCAAGCCAGGGCCAAGAGGCAGGGGTGGTGCAGGTGCACAAGACGAGTTGTTGGCTTTAATGGTCTGCAGGAGGTGGCTGATTCAGTCCTGGTGTAAGTGCTAGCAAAAGGTCTCTCACCCCCCCAAACAAACCTAGAGACCTGGAACCCCTCTTGGTTCCTCGCCTCGGGGAGCAGGTGTCCGATAGGCAGAAAACTACGTGTGTCTGCAACTCTGCGCATTCATCCGCAACCCTGCGATTCTGAAAATGGTTAATGCCCATCAGGGAAACCGGAAGCCGACTCCCCTAAAGTTTCAATTAGCCAGCGTGTCTTAGTGACAACGCCAACAAAGCTTTATCGTCCGTGGAGAGATTCGGAACCACGAAACCAGGGTAACCACAGCCAGGTGTGGGGTTTCCATTTCATAGCTGGCTAGCAGAGCGACAGCAAAGACTTTAATCCCCCCCCCCCCATGCACACACACCCCCACATGCACACCCCACACGCACACCCCACACAGTGTAATTCTGGAGAATAACACTGGGCCCTGCTGCAAACTTGTGAATGCAAAACTCATTTGCCCACTTGGCTCTCATGGGAGGAGAGGCCAACACCCCCATGGAGTAACCCAGAGTTCAGGAGAGACTAGCAGCCTTTCTGGGGGCGCCCCCTGGACAGTCCCGGAGGAGGAAGGGACACAGGCTGGTATTTACAAAGCAGCCTAGGGGAATAAGGCACTTAGGCTCCTTTGCAAGTCCCAACGCCTAAGGCAGAACGTTCGCTATTACATTTTGCACAGTGGGTCGAAGGGGGCCACAAAGAGAAGTCGGGATGCGTCCGCTCCAGCACATCCCCCTTTCCCCTCGCCCTGATCCTCTCTACAGTCGAGGAGGAGAGGAGATGTGGGAACCCGCTGCTCAGTGTCTGTGGCCACCGCCTCTGTGCTAGGACGGGCCTCTCCTTAAAGCAGGGCTGGGAGCCTGGTTTGGGCCGGGGGCTGCACACAAGCGAGAAGCCGAAAACCCCTCAGTGACATGGCCCGTGACCCTCCCCGCGCTCCCTCACACACCAGAGCCTGGAGCAGCCCTAGCACAGTTGGCGTGCTCCAGCCCTGCAATGGGGCAGCTGGAGGGGCTGAGGCCTGAGCCTCAGGGGCTGGAGCCAGGTGAGGTGGGGGCCACATCCAGCCCCTGGGCCTGGGGTTCCCCCAACCCTGGTTTAACGCTCCAGAGAGGCAGGCTTTGAACGCTCGTGCCCCCAGTGCAGCACCAGAGCCAGCTGACAAGGCGACGGGTGCCATCCTGGCTGGAGAGTCAGCAAAAGCCACTCGCCCCGTGTGAAACCCTGACTTGGGAGAGGCCTCACCACCCAGCGATGGGTCCGGGGACAGCCTGACCCCAGTCAGACTCAGCCCGCCCTCGCCAGGCCGGCAGCGCTGCACCGCCCACAGGACACCGGCCTGCTCGGGGCCTCCCGCGCTCAGGAGGAAGGCCTGACCCCCAGCCTAGAAGCCAAACTGCAAGTGCCGCTGAGAGGATCGAGACAATTTTCCAGAGGGCTCCTCAACAGCCCCACGGGAGCCCAAGAAAGTCTGCACCTCCATTCCTTCCCCTGCACCCTCCAGGCCTGGCACAGCCCCGTTGCCAAGGGGGCCGCCAAGCAGACCTTGGACCCAGCCCTGGGCTCACCTCGACCAGCCACAGAGGTCACGGCACAAGGCAGTTCTGCCACCCAGCTTTGTTCCACTGCAGCTGCTGTTCTCCACCTGGGCTCAGACCCACAAGTGGGTTGGGCCCCGCCACCAGGGCTGGCTGAGACCGTAGTGCCAGGGAGCCCAGCTAGGCCAGGGCTCCAGGGCGGTAGGTGCTGCGTGTTCCCGTGAAAAGAGAGTCGGTAAGCAGGAGTTTCTGACACAGCTACACAAAGGTGATGAGACACTTGGGCTACGTCGCCCCATCAGCAATTACAAGTCAACAACATTCACGACTTCCGAAGTAACGGTTCCTTGGCGTGCCCTTCTCTTTCAGAAGCTTGTTATAAAATGAACACACACATTTCAGGCCATCCTTTTTATGTGCACAAGCCAGCAAAAGGAATCCAAGTCAAAGAGTTAGGCTGCAAGTGTTATTCACCCTGATGTACACACCTGCAGCAAGGCACACCTCCCTGCAAGAGAGAGACAGCCTTGTACACACAAGCAATGGAATGCAATGCAAGCACACACCAGCTTCCAGAGACACTCTTCCAGGGGCTGCCTAAATCACCCAGCTAGGAGGAGAGAGGGTTGGAGGGGGAACAATGCCAGCAGGATGGAGATGAGAGAGGGGTAGAGAAGGAGAGAGGTGGGAATGGGGGTAGATGGGGACGCAAGGGGAGGCTGAAGGCTACAGGTGTACGAGGATGTGGGGCACGGGGTCTATAAAGACATAATGGGAGTGCAACCATGTATGGAGGCGGATGGGGTGCCAGGTGTGGGGGGATGAGGGCCATGGGGTGGTGGCTCTGGGAGGGGGAGAGGATGGGTGGGACAGAGCTGTAAGGGGCACAGAGCGGGGATGGGTAGGTGGAGGGCAGGAGAGGATGTCAGGACAGGGATGGGGTGCAGGTGGGGCAGGGAGGGGCGCAGTGACAGAGGGGTGGGGCAGGGAGGGGCACAGTGCTGGGGGCTGGGATAAGGATCAGGCACAGCAGGAAGACCAGGATGTGTCAGCCGCTCCAAAATCACTCAGGGCTGCCAGGCCAGCTGTTTGCGAGGCTGGGCCAGCAGCGCTGGACTCCACTTCCCCAGCACCCCCAAGCTGCAACCCTCCCCCCCCCCCACTCGGCTGCCTCCTGCCTTTCCCTGTGCCCACCATCCAACGCGTCCCCTCCCTTGGCCCTCCAAACACCCCCGCCCCACACAGCACCCCACCCCTTGTGTGCCCCCTGTGCCTGCCCCACCTGCACCTGCTACCCCACACAGCACTCTTACCCCTTCTGTGCCCCCTCCCTCTGCCCCATTCATCCTACCCCCCACTCTGGCTGCAGTCCAACCCGGCCCCCCGGCAGTGGCTCCCCTCCTCAGGCCGGAGTCAGCCCGCGGTGCCCCCTGCCTGGGGCGTTGCTGTGCCCAGTCACACAGGGACGCGGGTGGCTCCGAGTGGCACTGCTGACTGGGCCGTGGCTCTCCCACCGGCAGTGCTGCCGGGGCGGCTGGCAGGCTCCCGGTGCTTCCCAAGAGCAGAGGAAGCTGCAGCCCCCTGCACTTTTGGGCATAAGGAATTGTCACTCAAATAATTCCCTGCTCACAGGGCCCGCTCCCTGCAAATGGCGCCTCCTGCTGGCCATCCTGGGAACTAGCGCGGCCAGCTCGTGCTCTACCGCCAGCGGCGTTTTCTCCTGCTGGCCTCACGCTGCTCCCCTGCTCGCTCCCAGGCCTGCAGCTTCCGCTCGGTGGCTGAAGTGCTCTGCTGCCAGAGAGCTCCCCTTTCCAGAAGCGTTGTCCACTTGTGGGTGGGGGACCTGGACCCCCTGTCTACACTGGGTTGCAGCCCTGGGATCCTAGAACAAGGACCCACAGCCCCTGCACATTCCTAGCTCCGGCTTCCGTGTCGCTGGGCTTCCTCCTACATACCTGGCTTCCCGCAGCCTGCCACAGCCCCCGCCCTGCAGCCAGGGCCTGGTGTCCTCCAGAGCCTGCCTGCCTCTGCACAGGTGCGCCTGGCCTTCGTTAGCTGCCTCCACTTAAATCTTCCCGACTTGCCGCCTAATTAGCTGCCTGGGCCCCCCTGGCCAAACTGCGCCCTGGCAAGGCTAGCGTGGGGCCTGTGCCCCCTCATGCCCTGAGGGGAACGCCTTCCTCGATTAACACCCCCAGCCAATCAGTGAAGCTCGGGCCCACAGCCGGCTTACCCGACTGTCCCTCAACATGTCATTGTTCTGCCACAAAGCTGTCACCTCACACAGCATGGCCGGTAGCTCGGCTCCTGACTGCTTCCACCTCACAGTGCAGATTTTCTGTGACATTCCTTCCTCACCGGAAACTAGCACAGATTTACAATCGGCTGGGGCTGCCGGAAACGGCTAGGGCCCTTCGCAGTTGAAAACAAGCTGCAAAGCTTTTATCTGCAAAGAGAGGAGAGGCGTTTCCCTTTGCAGGTGACTTCTGACAAATGGCACAAAATGGAGGGGAAAGGACACCAGAAGAAGATGACGTGAGGGATCCTAGCTGGCAGTAAGAACCTTTCCAATCCTGCTCACCGCTGCCATCAGCTCACAACCTGCAGAAAGCCGCTACCGACCAAAGCTTCCCTCTTTCTTCCTGAGAACCAGCAGAGCAACTCACGGCCCTGCTTGTCCTTTTCTCCCCGCTCCAAACACTCCAACCCAGGCTCTTTGCCTAGCTGCTGCTGGTTGATAACTGACCACGCGTTCACTGAATCTCCCTGTGAAACGGAGAGCAACAGAACATCGCGGCAGAATGCGACTTCATTTGGATTTGTTTTATGAAGTCCCTGAAAGTCAGCGTTCAGATTGCTGAATTGCCTTCCCCATTGTGACTGAATTAAAGACAAAAATAAATTAAAACTTCATTTTAAATGTATTTTTCTAATTGAGTAAGGGTACACCAACTAATCTTCTGCCTAATTAGATGGAAGCTAGATTTCATTATCAATATCTGAAGCTAACTCTAATTGAATAGTTTATAGTCATTGCTGTACTGAGAGACACTCCACTCCCTAGAAGAGAAAGACAGCAAGGACTGGTCCGTGCATCGTATTTTACAAGAGCTCTGTTCTTTGTCTTTGTTTGCTGTGTCAAACTTACACTAGCCCGTTTCCTTAGCCCCGTGGGCCGGAAAAAGGATCATCATAAAACACGAAACCTTGCTTGCGTCCCTCTCGCGAGCGTCATCTTTCAGGAGCGAATGGGAGTCTCAGCTTCAGAAAAGTCACGGGGCTCTGGGCACCGGTGATCGATAACCGGCCGGCGGGGTGAGCGTCGGTAGCGCAGGCCAGCGTCAGTGCACAAGGGTCTTTTCTAAAAGCAGCCAGCTCTGGCGAGAGGTGCCTGAGGGGCAGAACTGAAGCCCTTTGGGGAGATGCAGCACCGCCCTGGCTCTGCAGGCTTCCCTAGACACCTCCCTGACCAGTCTCCGTGGACAGCCAGCAAGGGCCCGTTAGCGCTATTCAGCGGCAAAGCTCTGCCATGTGGCCCTCCTGTCCCAGTGGGAACGGGCCAGCCGACACAGCGGCGGGCAGGCCATTGCTGAGTAGAGAGACAGAGACAGGCCGCAGGCAGCCATCAGGCAGTGCACCGCAGTCCTCACACAGCAACAACTCAGCTACCACCGAACTGGGCAAATCCGCACCAGCCTCCTGGAGGAGGAAAAGCTCCACCTCCCCGTTCTTCCCCCCCGAGCAGCCAGCCAGGTACCCTCGGAGTAACACGCCCCCCAGGATTCACTGTTTAGATCCCACTTTCCGAAAGCGCCCTCAGAACAGAAAATGACACATACTCTGCTTGCCCAGGGGCTCTGCTGCTGCCACTCCGCTACAGAGAGAGGCCAAAGTATCGTGCGAAAAGAAACCCAAGGCCCTTGCGGAGAAATATGGCATCCAAGAGCATGTCTGAGACGCACGGATCTCGGAGAGTCGGCCGGCTGGCAAGGGGACCATGGGGACTCAGGGGACAGGAGTGAAATGGGAGGTTTTATATTATGATTTTGGTACATTTTTTTTCATGAGATGAATACATATTTATTTCTAATGGCCTGAAAACATCCATTAGAGGTGCAAACCAGGGCTGTCGGCCTATTAGCCTGGCAGATAAAATCTCTCTGTCTGTCCAAAATGTTCTTTATTATTGCACCCCCCCTCCCCCCCCCGTTGTTTTACAAGGAACAAATCAAATGCCCTACTGATCTATTAACAGCTCCCAATTCATTCCCTAAGTCTGGCCCAACAGAAAATAGATTCCCAACCTCTTCGAGGTTATATGTCCCAAAAGAGGCATATTTGTGGCCTTGAGATCACTAGCTGGTTTCAAATAAGAATAAATGGGAAATGTATTTGGTCTTTGAGATTTGCATTGCGTTGCGTTCCTTCCTGTACTCAACAAGAGAAGAGTCTCAATTTCACATGGCAGGATGTTTTCATTAATAACAATGTCTTATTAATCATCTGTTAAAGGTCTGTGCTCTTAATTTAACAGGAAAAACCGAATAGATTACTCTTAGAATTTCAATTAAAATAACATGATGTCTTCAAACTGATACCTTAATTAGACATTATAAAATGACATTTAGAAATCCTGAGTTCTGATGAAGTCATTGGACTGTGAAGAAGTTTCACAATAATGCCATTGCATCAAGTACTCCGAAAATTAATATTCCTTAAATTCTGGCTGTTGAGAAGCTACAACATCTAGGGGGGTGGGGGGGTTCTATTTAAAAAACTCAGCTGCTGCTTATCTCTCATGCGCATTAATCAGAACACTATAAATCAGAGAGCTAATACTAGTGAATGTGCACAAGAAAACTAACCCTCAGACACACGACAATATCCCACAAAGAAAACCTGAGTGAACAGGCCTTGAAGGACGCCGTGAATGTAAAAAAACCATAGCCTCTGTCAGAACAGCAGCAGGTGTAAAGTGTGTCAGCCGGAAGGTCAATGGGATACAAGGCAAATGACAGATCTGAGAAGCTTAGCATGGACACTTGGAAGTCATCCCCTCTAGGCATAACTCACAGTGTGAACCAAAGGCTGTGAACCAGAGTAGGCCAGGCCTGGGCACATCACCACCATGCTGGGAGTTAACAGGCCAAGCAGCACCTTCTTGGTTGGGGAGGTCGGTACCACACCCAGAGTGCTGAGGAAGTTACACAAACACACCCCCCGACCCCTGGCAGACGCAGTGCGGTGAGAAGGGAACGGAGGTGGAGGTTTCATCTGGACTAGCAGGTGCAAGCTGAACGTGGTGACAAGCAGTGTCTGGGGCGCAATACCCACCCGCGCGAATCCAAGTATAACAAGAGAAGTTACAGGGAGGGCAAGTTTGCGCTTGCTGAGGGCTGCATCCCGGTGTGCCGATGGCGCAGGTACCTACGGCCTCAGGGTGGTGGGACCTACCAGGGTGCCAGGACCATGCCAAGCACCTTCAACACCGAATCAAGCCGGGGGCTCTCGGAGTCACAGCGAGGTCTGCTCAAGCAGCAAGCTGAGACCTCTGCTCATCAGGCAGCTACCATCAGAGCACCAAGAACAGCTGCACCGGGCCACCATAGCAACATTCCTCAGCCCTTCACAACACGCACCCCAGCCGGAGCCCGGCCCAGGCACCGCACCCCAGCCAGAGCCCGGCCCAGGCACCGCACCCCAGCCGCAGCCCAGCCCAGGCACTGCACCCCGGCCCAGGCGCCGCACCCCGGCCGGAGCCCGGCCCAGGCACCGCACCCCAGCCGCAGCCCAGCCCAGGCGCCGCACCCCCAGCCTGAGCCCAGCCCAGGCACTGCACCCCCAGCCGGAGCCCGGCCCAGGCACCGCACCCCCAGCCGGAGCCCGGCCCAGGCACCGCACCCCAGCAGGCCTCACTCCTGACAGGAAGGGCCCCGACCACAAGCGCCCGAGACCTTGCCAGGTGACAGCGACTCTCCAAAAGGAGAGGGCCCGAGAGAGGGTGGAGTCCAGGCGGCTGCCGGGCGACCCTTTCCCAGAGGCAAGCCGCTATTCCAAGGGGAGACGGGACCGCTCTGATGGCCTGGACCAGCACACACCAAGGTGTCAGCATGTCCCGCCCCAGGAGCTGGGCTCAGGGCACGGAGCAGTGATGCTGCAGAGTGCCCTGCGCTGGGACAGCTCTAGTCTGACTGCGTGACAGGCCACAGACCTGACCCAGAGATCCCGGGTAGAAACAGGTCCAGCCAGCACGGATGGCAAGGCTCCCAGGCATAGAGAATGTAGCACACCGTTCGGAAAGCCGTGCCAACGGCGAGTTATGTTCCTGCCTTAAAAACGTGCATCTTATTTCCTCTTTGAACTTCGCTTCCTTCTGTTCCCCCCGCCAGGCTGTTGCAGCATAAGCCTGATTTGCCCTCAAAATTTAGATCAACAAAGGAACAAATTTGCACTCGAGCGTTGGAATTAAGCTGACCTGTCCTCCAGCGTAGATACAGCCAGGGTGAGAGAAGAATTGATCTGTGACCTAGCTACTGCTGCTCAGGGAGGTGGCTTAAATACAGCGATGGGAAAACTCCTATCAGCGTAGGAAGCCGCTACCGGGTGGAGCTGTAACAGCAGAACGGCAGCGTAGCAGAGACATGCCCTACCCCAGGCACCACGTCCACGGAGAAGCCTGGGAAACTGCTCAACCTTCTTCCTCGCTGGCAGAGGACGGTCTCAGGAAAAGTAGGCTGCTACCGCCCGCCGTCCCTCAGGGAAGCACAACTGCATTTCAAAACTCAGTTCAGACAACACAAACCTCAGAATTAACTGTTGCATGAGCAATGCTGCAGGGCCGCAGCTCCTGCCTTCGGCACAGGGGCTTCCTCAGACCTGGCTAATCGTTTTTAACATCACTGTCAGCTGAACCTCTCATTAAAAACCTCTCTGGGGAGGCTCACTCCCTGGCATGCTTGTTCCTTACAGGAAAACACTGATGTGAAAGCCACCACGTTTCCAAAAGCCCTGCTCAGAATAGGAACTACATTGACAAAGACTTTCTTTTAGGCCAGCGCAGTGGTCACAACTGAAAACGATGATTAGCCCCTATCATTCCATCCCAACCAGTTATAATGCAGGGAATGAAAAATGAAATGCTCAGGTCCAAGTGCTGAGATGAGGGAAAGTCACTGGATGAAAGGCCTAAAACACAAGACAATGTGGGGAGAAATTCAACTGCAAAACCACGAGGGACCAAGATTATTGCTGACTTAGTAATATGATGCTATTACAGGTTGAACCTCTCTTAGGGTTACTGTATGTGAACTTTCCAAAAAGGACGCTCCTGAGAGTATCTACCAACTCCACTGTATTCATTCCACAACGCGCGGCGGTATATACTGATACAGATACACTCCCTCTCAGGAGCATCCTCTTTTTGGAAAGTTCAGATATGATAACCCTAGCTCTCTGGTCCAGCACCCTCGGGGCCTGACCGGTGCCGAACCAGAGAATTTGCCAGACCACAGGAGGTCAGTATTGTGTAGCAGCATCACCGACACTGCCACTGCCTGCTGGGCTCTTAGGAGACATTCAGGGGGTAAACTGGAGCTACATAACAGCACAGAACACTGAGAGCCAGGACTGGCGGCTGTAAATAAACTTTATGGGACCGTGGGAAACTTAGCCAGAAGTCCAATTATCATGGGTATGGCTAACTCAAATCATGCCGGACCATGGATGTTGCCGGATCAGAGAGGTTCAACCTGTTGTGCAGAATGTTAGGGGTGCTTAAAAGTAGGGAATAAGAGCACAGAACTTCAAAGAAAAAGCAGGCCCGGGCGCAAGTCTCCTCAAATGCTGTGCAACAGTATGTAGAGCTTTTTGGGCCAACATGCAGTGACCTCCTCAGCCCCAACTGCAGGCAAACTAGACAACTGCTCAAACTGACAATTACCGGAGACAGTTACTGCATGACTCTCTATGCACCCAGGAGAGCTGTTCTCTCAGCTTCACTCACTTTTTCTCGTGTTGTTACGATAGTACAGAAATTCAGGGCTACATCACCTTACTGAGGAAATTCAGCTACCAACATTTTAGAGTCAGCAGTTCTGGCAATTTCTGACATTTGTATAATGACCCACAGAGAGTTTCTTACACTTCCAGTAAACTGCAACAGAACAAAACAAGAGATGGCTGAAAGACACCAGAGAGAGGTGTTGAGCCATGGAGTAACAACCCACAGAGGCACAAGCACTTTGGGAATGGCAGTTGTTCACAACTCTGAACAAAACTCCGCGCCCATGAAAGCTCATGACACCAGCTGCATGTTTTGCTCATCTCTGCGGTGCTGAAGGACCATCCGTTGGCTTTCCCGTTCTTTCTGAACAAAACGTTAGGGTTGCACTTTCAAAAGTTTACAAATGAACATGGACTTAGCGCAGCTTCGAAACGTTGCTGTGAAGAGGAACAATGCTGCTTTCATTGTTTTTAGTACCGTGCTTTACACGGAACACTGCGCCGCACCGCACTGGGTTTGCTCCTTCTTCTGTTTTGGCTGCTGCCTGATTGCTTACGTCCAGTATCAGATGAGGTGTGTGGGGTTGACCAGCCAGTCCGTGACCCTGAGATTCTACTGTATTATGAATGTTATAAAACACCCCCCCCCCACACACACACACACACAAAAATTAGCTACTAGAGCAGTGTCCCACCTGACCCTACAAATGTCCTATTGGATGCAGTAGGGCAACTCAACACCATATTTGCTCACGTGCTTCGGTGTCTGCAGCACCAGACAGCGCATCAGGTAATATCCAATGGGATTTGCATGGTTTTTATCTTTACATTTAAACCAAGTCCACCTGCTTTGATGGGTTCTGCTAGCTCTTCATTCAAAGCCTCTGGGAGCTACCCAGAAATCATCACATGAAAACAGTCTGATTCACTTACAGACATCCCCTATTATCAGTATTAAAAAATAAAGTCTAACCCATTTCCTCATGTGCTGTATGTTATTAGTGTTTGAACTACAACTGAGACCTCCACGGCTAGTTTAGAAGAACTGCTTAATCCCTACCAAACATTCCAAGCATGCAAAAGAGAAAACAATTAATTCAATAAGGGATGCCAATTAACATACTGTAGATACATTCCCAATAGCTAGCTAAAAAAAAATCAATGCTTTTACATAACTCAAACTAGAATAATTAACCAGTCTCCAACAACTAAAGAGTCTCTCTGTGCTTGGGAGACCCAATAGACAAACACTCTAAACAGACTCCCGTCTGGTACAGACTGCTAAAAAATTAAACTAGACTATTTCACTGTCTACCAGATTCCTTTCTAGGTCAACTTGCTACCAATCACCTAGAAGAAAACAAACTCGTCACTGATAAAGTCTGTGGATGACACAGAAGTTGGGGTGTAGTAAATAACGAAGCCAGGTCACTGATATAAAGCAATTTGGACCATATTGTAAAGTGATCACAAGTAAACAATATGCATTTTAATATGGCTAAAATAAAATGACCACATAAAAGAACAAACAATGTCAGCCATGCTGATAGAACGGAGGGACTCTATCCTGCGAAGCAGACACTCTCAAAAAGGTTGGGTTTTTGCTGGGGGGGAGTGGATAACCGACAGCTCAAAGGCTTAACAAAGAGAAGGCAAAAGGGGACAAATATAGGCTTCGAGAATAAATATTTAGCCCTTCAGTCTAGCTCGGAGGTGGGCAAATACCAGCTCATGGGACGGATTTGCTTCCCCAGGGTTAGCCCCTGGCCGGCCACCACCTCTACATTCACCTGTGCCTGCGCAGGTATGGGCAACTGCAGCTCCCGTTGGCCACAGATCACTGTTCCCGACCAATCCCGGCCCATAGCACTTCCCACGCTCCCGTGGTTGGGAAGGGTGATCTGCAACCACCAGGAGCTGCAGCTGACCATACCTGCGGATGCTCAGTGATCATAGAGCCTGCCAGAGGCTAACCCTGGCAAACCGCCACCCCTGAGGTAGCAGAAAAAGTTGTAACAGCCCAATGGCTGGAAGTCGAAGTGAGACAAATTCAGAATGGCAATCGGGGTGAATATTGACAATGATTGGAATTAACCATCAGAACAGTTTACCAAGGGTCTCCTGGTGTCTCCCTCGTTGATCATTTTTGTATCCAGACTGGATGTTTCTCTAAAAGCTCTGCTCTCAGAACTATTTGGGGGCAATCTCTGACCCCTATGACACAGGAGGTCAGAGCAGATGATCACAACGGACCCATCAGGCCTTGGAATCCATTAATCCTTTCATCAGTAACTGTCAGAATGAAAGTCTGTCACTGTTCATTTTTTAAGGGGAGCCAGCTGTGACTATCACCTGTGTGCCAACTAGACTGAGGTACACACCTGGACTTTAGGACTAGAATGGCTTCTTTTACTAAATGGTTAAATCATTGTACTTGTTTTCTCCAACACTCCTATCAAAATAACTGATAGGCCCCTTTATAAAACAATTATCATTTAACGTTCCTAATAACTTAGAGCCATGATGCATAACCCAGCTACACAGTGCGTCCATTCTCCTGCTCAAACAATTTCACTCACTGACCTACATTCCTGCTGACATACAATTGGATACGGGATTCTTCTTCACTTCCTGGCCTATCCTGCTGCCTACTGCTACATGCGCTGCTGTTCTCCGGCTCACTGGTGACCCCTTCCTTGGGACAGTTTGTGACGCATGGAAAGCACTTGAGCATCCTTTGAAGAATGCTAGAGAAATATTCACATTATTGATTATCGTTCTAGGATCCTACTTCTATAGGACTTACACTGCTCTACAATCAATTTTGGGATATTTTACGTTCCGGAATTTTGCTCTTCCTCTATTCAGTTACATTTTCCATAAATCATTGGGCATGAACATCAGCTTCTAGGCATAACAAGACTCTTCATGGCAGTGTAGGAAAGACATGGAACTCATAAAGGTCCGCCCTTAACCTCCAGCCTTTACTCAATCAAAATGGAAGAGCTTTGCCCAAGGAAGGGCTGGACACTGGGCCCCGAGCAAACATGAAAAAGCGAGCTAGTGACCAGCACCATGTGCAAAAGTTACTCATTCATGAAAGTTTCCTGGGCCATATTGTTTAGCTCTGCAAATCCACCACACCAGAGTGCAGGAAGCTTTTGTACCCGGGTCTTTCATACATGCTGGGACCTCAGCAGAAGAGCTCAAAGCCACAATCTTGAAACCAGGTTCCCATGGGCAGAAGCTAGAGCCCATGAAGAGCCAAGGATCAGGCCCTAACATAGTGACTGTGTAATATATTGGGAGACCCTGCAAGAAGACTTCTGACTCCATTCTTAATTAAAAGCTCTATGAGCACAATTATGTTAAATGCTAACTCACAGTTTGGTACCAAGAAAAGCACAGGAAAGGAGGTTTTTATTACTTGTTGTACATACGGCAGAAATACAAATAATTGCAAACTTGAAAGTACAAAATGCAACTGTCATTCTGAAATTCAATTTCATCTTCCTTTCCCCGCCTTCCCCCCTTCAGGTCTCCTGCATCTCTGCTCAGTAGCTAAGGGACTAGGGCTGAGTCATGAAGCTCCTTTTAGCAACATCCTCATATTTGTGTTTTTCAGTCAAGAAATCAGAACTGAGAGTACAATGAGGGGTGAGGAAGCACTGGGCTGGGTTCCCTAAGGAGGAGGTGGAATCTCCATCCCTAGAGGTGTTTAAGTCTCAGCTTGACACAGCCCTGGCTGGGATGATTTAGTTGGGTTGGCCCTGCTTTGGGTAGGAGGCTGGACTCAATGATTCGTAGAATCCAGAACACTAGAACTGGAACGGATCTCGAGAGGTCATCAAGTCCAGTCCCCTGCCCTCATGGCAGGACCCAGTACTGTCTAGACCATCCCTGATAGATGTCTATCTAACCTGCTCTTAAATATCTCCAGACATGGAGATTCCACAACCTCTCTAGGCAACTTATTCCAGTGTTTAACCACCCTAACAGTTAGGAAGTTTTTCCTAATGGCCAACCTCATTGCTTCTTGTCCTATCCTCAGAAGCTAAGGAGAACAATTTTTCTCCCTCCTCCTTGTGACACCTTCCAGCCCTAGGATTCTATGATTCTATTTAGCTTTTTTGCTTAAAATATACAGTACAAGTACTGTAAGGGGGAACACCAGGACTTGAAGCAAGACTGCAAGAAGTTTCTGCATTATTAATGACATCTTTTTTCCTACTTTACTCAGGTTTTAGTGCCACATCATCAGCAAATGCTCTGAATTTTATTTTTTTTCTATCAAAAATCTGAATCAGAAGCATTCAGAATCACTTGACTTACATTTTTAATGGAAAGCTAGAGCTGGTAACAGGTGAGGAAGTGCTTAATGCCAAGGCCATATCAACAGCACAATCCAATCGCAGATATTAGAGAAAATCTATAGAGAGGAAAACCTGAAAATCTATTTACATTAACTTCTGTCAGTATGAATAGGCACAGGTTTTTGTGAAAGGCAATTTCATATCTAGATCCAAAGACTTTCTCTCATAATATTCAAATTTGCTATTCATATCTCCACCTTCAGAAAGCCCTTTTCATTAATAAAATAACAACAATAGCAATAAGCACGTAAATGGGATCAGATTAAAGAGATGTGGGGTTATAATGTATAAAAAACTAGTGTTACATTTCCAAGAAAGTTTTATACACAAGTTGACTTAAAAGCAAACAGCTAGACATTTTAACCAGATCTAAGTATTCTAGTGAGGCCTAACTGGGCCTACCTCCAACCCCCACACTTCCCATTGGGGGGCCGGGAGGGGTCACATGGTCCGATTCTCATTTACCCCGAGACCTGATCTACATTAGGGAGTTATTTTGGAATAATAAGGGTCCATACCACCAAACCCCTTATTTCGAAATAGCAGGCTGGTTATTTCGATACCTGTACTCCTGCCTTCCTCGGGGAACAACGCTTATTTTGAAATATTTATTTCGAAAGAGCGGCAGCGTGGACCCTCTGCTGCTGCTGTTTTGAAATAATGACTCCCCAGAGTAATTTGAAGTAATGACTCCCCACCACTCCCTGGGGCTCCAAGTCCAGATAGCGCATCCACATTTACAGAGCCTGCCTCGGACTCATTTTGAGGCTCCTCTGGAGTGGGGGCACACTACTTCGATTTTGTAATTTTGGGAGTTATTTCGAAATAATGTCCCAGTGGTAGGGTTGCCAGGTGGTTTCAACAAAAATACCGGACACGCTTGACTTGACATCACAATCGACATCACGTCTTAGTTAGAAAATCCCAGACAGTTCTACTGTCTCAATGTGTTTCCCGGACAGAAAACTCAAATACTGGACTGTCTGGTTCAAAACCGGACCCCTGGCCACCCTACCCAGCGTAGACACGCCCCAACGTGCAGCTATACTCGACTCCCATCTCCAGGCTCCCTGGCCACGCTAGTGTTGTGCTGGGACCTTAGTGTAACTCAGGCCCAGGCCCACAGGGCACAACTGTATCAAGCCAAGGAGGGCAAGATGCAATAGCTGGTTGCAGGGTTTGACCATTAATGTACCGGTACAATATGACCCTTCTCCTGCCAGCACTGAACCATGCGCGCCAGTCCCACCGGCCGGCCCCCGCCGTCAGTGGGAGTCCGGTTACACGCGTGCGTTTGTATTTGGAGGTCTAGGGCCTAGAACTCGAACGCAACCCCCCAGGCCCTGCAGAACTAGAGATTCATGTTTCAGTAACCCTGACTGACACCAACCAGCGCGTGCATGTGGCTGCGGCACCTACGCATGGGGCAACGTGCGGCGCTGTACGGCCACGCCTTCGAGAAGGAGCTGGAGGGGGGGGCGTGCCGCTGCTTCTGAAAGCCGCCTGAGGTAAGCGCTGCCCAGAGCCTGCACCTGACTCCCTCCCAGACCCCAAAGCCTGCCCCCAACCTCTGAACCTCTCGATCCCAGCCCAGAGCACCCTCCTACACCCCAACCCTGTCCCACCTCTGAATCTGCACCCCCACCAGTCTTCCTATGCCCCATGCCCCCTGCCTAGCCCCATGCCCCCTGCACCCCACACGCCTCATCCCTGGCCCCACCCTGGAGCCTGCACCCCTTCTCACCTCTCAGCCTGGAGCCCCCTCCCACACCCTGAACCCCTCCAGCCCCAGCCTAGCGCCCACACCTCCCATCAGACCCTCCTGGCACAGCCCTCGGAGCAAGTGAGCAACGCTTGAGGGGGGAGGAGCGAGCCACAGGAGAGGGGATGGTTGAGGAGGGTGGGGCCTCAGAGAAGAGGCGGGGCCAGGACCAGGCAGGGGGTTTTGATTTGTGTGCATAGAAACTTGGCAACCCCAATTATTAGGGGCCAAAGTCTTCCGGGATCTCCCATTCACCCCTTCGCAAAACCCAGTCCTGGCTCTGAGGCTCCTTCCAGCAGAGTTAAACATAGTTTGATGCCACGTTGCAGGAAATTCTTGGTGTCTGGAAGGGGGATTGGCTGTGCTCTGGGAACCATTAGGCGCTGTTAGTGCTATTTTACAATCTGCTGCTGAGAATATTTGGCTAAGAAATGCAGAATTTTCCTTTTCTTGAATTTCAAAAAATAAAATGTCTACATTAAGCCCTTGCTAATGTAAGACCGAGCCACATTTCCCAGAGATCTCTGCTCTCCTGTTTGTTCTGCCAAGAGCTAAAACAGCCCTCTAGAGGCACAGGAAATATATTCACCTTTCTCCAAGATCCATCTGTCCCCAAACCATCTTCGATGTGCAACACAAGCAAGTGGCTCCAAATTAGTCACATCAAGATACTGTGGGGCAGTGGTAATTATCTATTTTTAATTGCTTATTTCATAATCTTAAATTACAGCTCGGCCGTACTGTGGTAGTTTAACAGTTGACGCTTTAAGAGTCCTATCAATTAGGGTTTAAATCTCCAAAAATCTTTGCTTCTGTTAGCAAAAGCCCTCTGCCTTGAGGAGAGAGGAGCAGGACTGAGCAGGAGCCCCCGAAGGGATTTCCAGCAGGCGCCAGCTGGCCCACTCCAGGCAAAGCACACGGATGCCTGGTAGGGTGCACTGGCTCCCCAGCCAGCACTGACCAGCCTCTCCCAGCTGCTGCCTGCCCGGGCTCTCCCCCGTGTTGAGTGTCTGCTGGCTCAGGGCTTGAAGTCACAAACCCAGGCCTGGCCAGAGGAGAGGGCCCAGGGGGCAGTTGCCCTGGGGCCTGGTGTTTCAGTAGCGGTGGCAGCGGTTGGATCCCCGAGCCCTTTAAGTCACTGCCAGAGTGGCGCACTGGAGACCGCCTTGCCATGCCCTCCAGCAGTGCTAAGGGTCAGCTGTCCTTGGCCCCGCCCCTTTGGCCCCTCCCCCTTCAGCCCCACCTCAGTGCAGCAAGTGCCCCACTCTGGCTGCAGCCCAGAGCCGCCATGACCAACCATAGCCCCGTGGTCGGTGGCGGCAGCGGTGGCAGCCTAGCGCTGGGCCAGACCCATCTCACCAGCCCAGATGCTGGTGCAGCGCAGGCCCCCAAGCCAGCGAAGGCTGATTTGTCCTGGGCCTCGCTCCCCCCTAGGGCCGGCCCTGCACGCACCACTCGGTCTCGGGACAGAAGTTCGTGACAGCCCTTCCTCCTCTGGGGGCTGGACGGGGCACAGCAGGGTGAACCTGTCACAGGGCGGATGCACCGCCACAGCACCTCCTGCTGGTAGCCCTGGGAATCAGCTCTCAGCAGGACACCTCCCTGTGGCTGGTGTCTCCCCACGTCCTCACTCCACGCAGGACCCACATCACTCACACCACAGCGCCCTCCTCAGGACACTACACTCTGGCCCGCCCACCCCAGTTGTCTCCCACCCCCCTTGCTGAGGGGTTATCTGCAGCCCTGTGTCTCTGCCCTTCCTGGGAATCCCCGGTCCACGTGACCCACTGCCTGCTGCCATCTAGCCCTTTACCTCCGGGGCAAACTGCCACCTGACATGGCCACTCAACTGGCAAAGGGGGTGGGCCTGCTGCCTTTGCCTGCCCTGGCTGCCTCCCTGCAGCCCGAGTCCCTGAGGCCTTGCTCCAGGCCCTGCAGCCTGGCAGTTTGCCTAGCCAGGGCTCCCCCGCCCTGCTCTGTCCCAGGAAGCCTCCAGCTTTTCCCTGGCAGCCAGGTCCCTCCTGCTCCCCAGCTAGAGCAAGCCTGTGTCTCCTTCCCTCTCGGAGCCCCTATGTAGACAGCCCAGCTGGGCCCTGATGGGCCGTATGTGCTCCCTCAGCCCTTCCCAGGGTTGGGTTTTACCCCCCAAGGGCCAGTGCGGGGCAGACGCCCTCTCACCACCTGGCTTCCCATCGCATGTCTATGCTGGCCGTCCTACCTAGGAAAGAGGAGACACTGGCCTGGTTCTCCGCCTGCGGACCCTGGCCCCTGCCACTCCGAATGTTCAGCCGCAAAGGGGCCCCGCCTCCGGTCCCCCAGTGAGGGGTTGGGGCGCAGCCCCACTGAGTCACACGGAGCCCTGGGCTTCTGACCCCGATGGAGGCAGAGAAGAAACGGGGTGCTGTGCCAGAGGGAGTTGTACCCCACCCCTCACGGCCTGTTGGGGAGAGAGAATGATCCGGCTACATCTGCAGGGCGGAGGGCTTAGCCCTTGGCTTCTGCTACCAAAACCCCCAGCCGCGGGCTGGCAGGGAGAGAGTCAGACTCGGCGCGATAGCTAGGAAAGGTAATTAACGTGCAGACGCGCTCCTCGCCTCCATACCAATGCCAAGGGGGGCACTGCGGCCAGCCAGAGGGTGGGGAAAGCTGACAGCTGCAGAGAGAATCAAGGGAATGGTTAGGAGCTGTAATGAACGCCGTATGAGTTGCACCTGCATGGGGCATCAACAGCTGTTGGGAAGCCACAGTCCGCCGCCGAGAACATTTAAGGAAGAGGAGCCAGAAGGCCGGGCAGTGGCTCCGGTGGAAGACCCAATGCTAAATGAATAAAGCTCGACCCCTGCCATGAAGTGCAGCTCAGACCTTCGGGGCAGCTGCCAAAGGCTTCCCGTTCCGCACTGTGCGGGGAAGCGGAGCCGCTGTTTCACCAGGCGTTACGGAATGACCCGCGAAGTGCTGAATGCTCAGGACACACCACAACAGCGTACCCGGGAACGGTCACTTGCGGCTCCACATGAATGACTGAGGGGTATGACCCCACCCACCAGTCCACCGCCCAGCCCTCCCTCCTGCTCCTTGGGCGAGAATACAGCCCAGCAATAGTGCCTGCAGAGCCGTACAGCACAGCGCTTTTGCCCATAGGCTCAGGGACTTCAAGGCCACTGTGATCATCGAGTCCTAGCCCCTGCATGGCACAGACTAGGGACCTGCCCCCGGTGCATCCCCAGAGAGGAGCTTTTAGAAAAGATCTCATCTTGATTGGGGATGTAAAATCCCGATTACCCAGCTAACAGGCGACGCTAACGTTTAACCCAGCGTTTAACCAGCTAACCAAATAAACCAGCGCCTGGCCCCCAGCTGCCCAGGGCCAGTTCCCAGCCCAGCTGCAAGCCATGCAGGGAGGGCTGGTGGCCCCTGGCAAGGGCCCAGCAGGGCTGCAGCAGGCGGCCATGGCTGGGGATATGCTCCCTGGGAACCAGTCAATCGTTAGCCGGTTTGGGTGATGCTGCCCAAGTAACCGGTTGGCCTGTTACAGTTCACATCCCTAATTTGATTTTAAAATGGTTATTTATGGAGAATGCATCACAGCAGCTGGTAAGCTGTTCCAGTGGCGGTTACTCTTGCTGTTACACATTTGCACTTGCTTCTCCACTCTGAATTCGTCCAGCCACTGAATAGTGTTACGCCTTCCCTGCGGGCCGGAAGAGCCCGTCCTTAAATATTTGTTCCCCCTGTAGCTACTTCTAGGCAGATATCAAGTCACCTCTCGGCCTTCTCTTTGTGAGGCTAACTGGACGGTGCTCCGTCAGTCTGCCGTTGTAAGGCAGGTTCTCGAATCCTTTCATTGTTTTCATGACACTTCGCTGAACCCTTTGCAAATCTCTCAGCATCCTTCTGGAAGCACGGATGGTGTTCCAGCCACAGCCGAGTCGATGCCAAAGACAGATGGACAGGAAGCTCCAGGCGCCTGCTTGCGAGTCCCCTGCTCATGCATCCCACTAGGGAGGTGCTGAAAGCCTGGAGCCAGGACCAGGGGCACAGAGCTGCAGCAGAGCCCCAGCTAAAACTGGGAAGGGTGAGGAATGTATGACACCCCCCCCCATACCCTAGTTCTCATGCCTATGCTGCCTCTGGCCATACCATCACAGGGGCAGTTCTTTTTCAGCTGATAATCCACTCCCACCCCACCGGCATCAGATGAACTTTCTTCTACTCTTCTGGAACCTCCTCTGTGCTCCAAGATTATTTGATTATTTTAAAAATCAACATTAATTGTTTAATGGGCACCTCAGCCAGGTCTTCTAAAACTCCTAGTTGCAAGTTATATGGACTATGGATTTAAAAAAATATTTGATTTTAGTAGTTATTAATTAAAACCCTTCTGAGATGCTAGTGGAATGGAAAAATTGTCACCATATGATATAACTGCTACATTGTTTTTTCTCAAATATAGAGCAGAACTATTTATTGAATGCTTCCACCTTTTCTGCATTATTATTGATAATTCTACCATTTCAGTCTCTTAATGGACCAATGGGATTGGCAGGATTCTTTGTGTTCCTATTACACTTTAAAAACTCATTGTACTCTAACTTTGCTGGTCAGCGACTTCATCCTGTGTCCTTTTGCTTCCCTTATCAATTTTCTACAATTCCTAGCTTCTGATTTATGTGTGTTACTATCAGTATGCCCTTTCTTCCATTGATTATATGTTTACTGCCTTCACTTTCCCTCTAAACCAGGTCTTAAAAAACAACAACAACTAGAGACTTCTTCCTTGAGAATATGTTGCTGGGCTAAGTTACTATTACCATTTTCTCCTTCACATGATCACTTAGAGAAAGCTCTCTCATTTTAGTGCTCCTAGGAAGGATTTTGTTTCCCCAATGGGACCAGAGCCATCAGGTACTGTCACATGTTAACAAATTGCAGTCCTGGTTCAAAATAAAGCACTGGCTGGAAAAGAAGGGTTCAGCTCAGCAATGCAATGCGCGGTAGAGATGCCTGGCTGGGTGTCGGTGTCAAAGAGCCAGAAGGCTGGGAGATTGGTGGAGGAATTAGGAAATAAAGATGGGTTTCTGCGGAGTATTTAATTTTAAACCCTCATTTCTGTGTTGCCAGCAGAGTCAAATCTCCATTCAGTGGCACTGCAGCTTTCCAGGTCTCTAGGGTACCAACATCAGCGTGTCTAGCCCAGGTCGCTTTTGCTTCCCAATAGTCTCCAGCTAAAAGGCCAGCTCTTGGTACTGATTTCATAGGATGTGAAAACATCAGGGCTTTCTCCATTTGCATTTATCTATAGGAGACAGCAACAAACCTTTCCACCAAAGAATTCTACAAGGATCATCAAACGGAAAACGCCCAGAGTAATTGGCCCTTGGTCATATTTTTCACTGCAATATTCCCTAACAGCATCATGTTACATATTTCTGCAGAACTGTCTTTTCAGCATGTTTTCACATTACGCTTAATTTTGTAAGAGTTTTTTAGTCCCACATAACGACACAGTTCAATGCAAAATCAGATATAAATCTAGCTTAAGAGATTCTCCACAGGAATTCATTTTAAACTGTAAATGTTAAAAGACTCTACCTGTGATTTATGTTTTCTTTTTTTTATTTCAAAGAGGGAATTAAAACGCTGCTTAAAAGAAGGGTGCACACTAAATCACGACAAAAACGACATTAGGGTGGTGGTGTTGGTCGGACTTGAAGCACAAAGAGGAAATTCACAAACGGCTGAGATGGAGGCTTTCTGTGCCACACTGCACTTAGGTGTCAGAGCTATCCCACACCGAGTTCACTGGGAGCTAGGCATACAACCCCGGCTACAGTAAGCGCATGATGGTATTTACTGGTGCCTGTGTCGCCTGCCCACCCAAGTGATGACTAAACACAGTCTCTCTCAAACTCCAAATCCTGCTGGTTAGTTGGCAAGCAGTAAGAATGACTTCAGGTTATTAGCTAATGGTTTCGTTTCCCTTGTTCTGCATGGAGAGTAGTTTTAAAACAGATGCTTTCTGGCAGCGGGGCCGATAGACTCACCAAGGCAGAGGCAGCGTCTCCACGTGCCCTGGAAGGGGCGGGGCCTCAGTCAATAGAAGAGGGGCTGGTACTAGCTTCTCCCGCCTGCCCCTCCCATGCAGCCGTGCTGCACCTACCCCAGCCTGCCGTTAGCACTGCCTGGAGAGCGCCATGCGGTGCGCCAATGGTGATTTAAAGGGACCAGACCTCTGGGCCCCAGGTCCCAGGCCAACTGCCCCCTTTACCTCCTTCTGCCATTGGGGGGCCTGTTCTCTGAGATTGCAAAAACTCCAAAACCACTGTTGAAAGAGTATGTAGGCTATTATACTATGCTCCTGATCAACTGGATGGGTCTGAGGGAGCCATTATAATCCTTGTCAAACACATTACAATAATCTTTAAAATATGTATTTACAGGTTTGACTCCAAATGAACAATTACAATCTATCATGCAAAACTGTATTTAAGACACGTGCATTACAGTAAGATGGTGTAAATACCTTGTGCACTGTCAGTTGTCTAAGCGCGCACACGAGTCAGTCCATCTCCTGGAGAGGGTAAAAAGGGTGTGAGCCTACACACCTTCCCTCATGTGGACAGCCCCCAGGCGTCACTGGGACTGCTCGTGTCTCTTGGTGTCTATAACATCAGGCCATTCGCAGAGAAAGGCCCATTAAAACGTGTGCACAAGTAAACTCCTGGCGCAGGCTGCTGTCATTCCAAACACACGTTTTCAAATACTGAGGACACAAAAAAGGGTCTTTGGCCACACTATGGATTATTGGCTTCTTTTATTTCTCTGTAAAGGTGGGAAAATCAATACACGCCTAGGCCCAAAACTGCCCAGCATTCATGGCCTGGGAGTGTTTTGTTCAGAAGTTACAGCCCGTATGCTTAGTGGATTGCAGAGAGAGCTGCTATCACAGTACAACTTGGACACCACACAAAATGCCTCGACAAGGTGGCAGACACCTCCTCAGAGGTACACAGATCAGTTCTGTATAACAACCAGTTTAAAAATCCCAGGATTATTGACATTTATTTTCCAGTTTGTACATTTTTAGAAAAAAATTAAAGAAAATATAAACTAGGGAGACAGCCAGACTGATACCCAATAAAACACAATCAATAAAACACAATCAATTGAGGAGAAAAGCTGGTCTCAAAAACCTTCTTTTACACAGAATAATCCCTTGAAAATTACCCTAGGTGGATCTTGCCAGATGCTTTGCTCCTCAAAAGCCCATCTCTTCTAAAGCCCTGAAAGCTTCTGCATGAACTTTGTGTAGGGCAACAAACGTTGCAGCAAAGCGAGGGAAACACGATTCTCCAGCATTTGACCACAAAGAACTTTTGTCTGAGAGACCAGGTGGGGGCACTAATACCTTTATTGGACCAACTTCTGCTGGAGAGAGAGACAGACAGACTCTCAAGCCACACAGAGCTCTGCGGTCGAGCATGATGCTCAGGACTGGACGTTCTTCAATCAGCTGCTGCGACAAGCTGCTATTAACACCCGCACACACCCCCGATTGTCCCTACAGACACTGGCATACAATTTAAGATCTTCTGCTGCCATTTTTCTTGAACATTAAGCTATGAGAGTAAAACAAAATATTAACAAGTACATTGTCTTTGCAAACATCTCTCCAATTAATCCAAATTCCTGATGCCTCAGTGAGATAACAGCAACAATCTAAAAAGTCTTCTTACCTAAAAGGTTATAAATGATCCTATTACAGAACCAATTAAACACTAAGTCTTGCATCTGGAAGGGTGAGGACTAGGCCGCTAGAGACCAGAGAGAACAAAGACTAGAAGTACACTCAGGTTTCCTGGTCCTCCTGCAAGGAAGCTGTAATCAGTTCAGCTTAAAAGGCATGGAGGCGGCCACAACATGGGAGACTCTGGGAAAGCGCCAGCTCTTTAGAACGGATGCAAAAGAAGAAACTCCCCCTGAATCGTAGGATTAGGCTGAACAGTCGAGATGCCCTCCGGTCACGTTTGTACTTTACAGCTCAAAACGCAAGAAATGTCTGTTTGTTATTGAACTAGCTGGACTACAGCCTGTGGCCTTCCCTTGTCCGTTCCTCTGGGAAGAGGAAAATGGCCAGAACCTGTGTATGATGTAGCTAGGGTTGCCAGGTGTCCGGTATTCACCTGGACAGTCCGGTATTTTCGGCTCCTGTCCGGTAAAAAAATTCAGAGAATACCGGACACCTAAAATGTCTGGTATTTTCTGATTTTTTTCCCCCGGTCAGGAGGCGAAAATGCCGGGCACCTGGCAACCCTACAAACATTCAGCACCCGGCCTCCCCGAGCCCCCGGTTCCCAACACCTCCAGCCCCCATGCTTACCTGGTTCTCCAAGGCTGCTGGCACAAAATTGCTGCCAGCCAAAAGACCTAGGGGAAGCAATGCTTTCCCCTGGGTTTTAGTGCTCAACCGCTCCTATCCCTGCACTCACTTTTAAAGGGGACATGCTGTTTTAATGCTGTTTTTTTTTTTTTTTGCTCAGCAACTTTGATCTCCCTCTGTTTTTTTTCCCTTCAACAGAATTTTTTCCCATTTTTTTTGGAGGGGGGGTGTTTGGTATTTTTGTTTCAACCATCTGGCAACCCTAGATGTAGCAGAGCTTTCAGCCCCAACAGCCTTTGTCCTGAGTTCTTGCTTTGCCATCAGTGCATGGTTAAGATGAGACTTCTGGATGTGAAGCTGCTCGGGGGGGATCAGCGTGAAAGCAATCACTGCTTCTCTCCCCCGACCAGAGCCCCACAATCTTCTCCAGCTATGACATATGACTAGAACTGATTCTTCTGTCTTCCTTCTCCCACTCGCGGCTCCTCCCCTCCTCCCTTCCTGCAGGTAAATACATTCCCCCTGAGATCGGACACGTTTTCTTGCACTGTCTCTGGACTAGCGAGAGCCCCAGATTGCCAGCTTACATCAATGTGCATCGGGAGAGGCTAGAAAAAAGATACAGAAATGGGAGTAAAGAATAAACACATTAAATGGGAACTAAAATAGAATCTGGCATCTATTGATCTCCAAGTCATTGAAAAAACACAACTAACGTTTAATTTGTCATTTTTCTCCAGGCCCAGTGGCCCTCTAAGAATGTTTCCAGGCTGTTTCATTGATTACAAATATTTAAATGCCGCATGTGTATTGTTATTGATCTTCAAAGCAACGTTTTAATGCTAATGTTCACAACATTAACAAGGATCTTAGCCGATCAAGGAGTGGGGAGCCTGGTTTGCTTTTGGAGCTGTTGTCGAGTGCATCCGTACTGCTGTGAAGTGCCTAAGAGTCTGGAAACTGGAGTCCTCTCTGTAGATGCAGAACAGGGATAGCACAAGCAGGGGGGACTGCACGGCCCCATCACCAGACAAGCCATGCTTCTGCCATGCGATTCAAAGAGGAACACCACCACATCTTTTTCCTACATTTCCCCCTTTCCTCCTACTCTTCCTCCCCCCCAACCCCCAGCATCACAAATACACGGGCTCATTATATCCTCCCGAGACACAAAACGTGTGCAGCTCGGAGTCTTTCCATCCCAGTCCAGCCCCCGCGCATCTTTCTGCTAGGTGGTGCCCCACGGGGCAAACACCACCCCACAGCCAGGGAGACGGGGTTAGCCCTGCCGCCATGGGATGCCCATGCACCTGCCGCTCAAAGCTTCATTGTTCTCTGTGATCTCCAAGCACATTGCCGCGCAGGGCTCCACTAGTGCCCCTCTGTCAGTTTCAGGGTCACAACTTCCCAACTCTCCATGAACAGCTGCTTTGGATGGTCTTCCTCAGCTGAATGTTGTAGCAGATTCCCATTGAATTGTCTGCCTTGAATTGTCTTAATTCTCAGGGCACCACCCATTTACCTTGCCTCAACGAGCGTTCGCAGCTCATCCTGATTTCAGATCCTCTGCGGGAAATCTACTAGGTGCACTTTAATCTTTCCTACAGCTCATTAGTCAAGATGTTAACGTAAGATTACAGCCTAACTCTGATCTCTGCTGGGTACCACCAGACACCTCCCTTCAACTCAATACATTGCTGTTTCTATTGGTTGGGGCCATTAGTCAACATGCAGTGAAGAGATTTTGAAGAAAAGTCGCAAAGGAAGTGTTTAATAGTAAGAACACACCGTTTTTTCCGGTACCCTGTGGCAAAAGAATATATCTGAGCTCCATTCTATATTATTTCATGTCACGGGTATAATCCAGCAAATCATACTATAAATTCAGCTGTTTGGCTCACTCGCTCTCTCTTTTAAATCACCATGGCTCATTAGGTTTTTCCTCCATATTTTACCTGTGATCACCGTTCCTTATCTGAGGCTTAGAAAGAAAAACCCTCCCAAAAATTAAGCTTGAAGCTAATTGGAGGTTTCAGGGTCCCACCCAGCGATATTAGATTGTGGTTTACGATTCCTACATCTACATGCCAAATTTAATCTAGTAAATCGGTGAATTCTTAGCAGCAATGGCAACTATAGGTCAAGTCTCTGGAAACAGCCAACAAATGCTGATTAATGTACAGGATTGGTTCCCGTGCAACCCATTATGCACACAGCTGCAATAAAACTGTCCTCTCGTTACAATTTTGTTCAGCACATAAAAGTGAAAATATTTCTGGCCTATGTAAGTAGCAGGCTGTGAATATTAAAGCAGCCCTGTATTATTAATCCAGCACCATTAGTCTGAGATAGTCACCGTGGTACTGACCCTCAAAAGGAATTCTTCTTGCCATCCATTTTTATTCAGAATTACCCACGCTACAAACTCACCCACCACCTGTGAATTATTTTATTGTAGAAAGGAAAATAAACAATATAAACCCCAGAACTTCAGGGATCCATAAATTCTTTGCAAGTTATTTTCAGAGCACTGAGACATGATTCATATTTCACTTACCAGGAAAGATTTTTGCTACCTTTACTTCTAAGCAGCAGCTACAAGCATTTAAGGACACAAGATTTTTCCAATTCTGAGCATCATTAGGCAAGCAAATCTTTGCAGGGAACTGCCCCAGGCTTCCTGGACTTGCCCTCCATGGAGGGTTAGCCAGACCGCATGCACAAAGCACTGCATTTCTGGAGAGGAAAAACTGTAGCATGGAAGAGGGTTAAAACACCCAGCTGGAGATGCAATGGGTGTAGGCAAATCCCCATTGACCACAACCTCCACTCCAAACCCAAGCACTATAGTGGGACTAAACGCCAGGCACTTTCCAAAGGAACTGAGCTTAGAGAGGCCGATGGAGGTGGCTCAGAGTAATCCTGAAAGCCGGCAAGCACCCTTTGGAAACCAAGCCTGGGATGAATCACGCACTTGAAGCAAGAGAATTTCTTTTAGTTCCTTCCTGCCTTTGTTCCAATGATAAGATTAGTGGCCACTGTCTGCTAATGCACAGCTTTCCATGGGATTTATTTAGGATTTTCAATATATAACACCTGGCCTCTTCATTCATTCCTTACTGACAGAGTTTGGGGGTGTGGACAGATTGCTCCTACAGACAAGGGCGTAACTACCAAAGGCAGGTCATTTGTGAGCAAACACACGTTTTAGTACATGTCTCCAGAACGGAAACAAACCTGCCCACCATGACACCATCCTCACTCCGGAGCAGGATGACTGGGACAAGAATCATTTGAGTCTGGAGTCCTAATAGGAACTTTGCTTCAGTGTCTCTTTCCCCAGGGCTGGCTTGCTGGCTCCCAAACACCTAACACAGGGGGCTGAGTTGCTGGGTAAGCGTTGGGGTCCATGAACCCAGCAGTTTCCTGGCTCTGTTTTTACTGTCGGGACACTTCACAGCTAGAGAATAACCGTGAGTCCTGTGTTCCAGCTCCCTCATGTCATGTTGAACCGTGTAGTGCGGGCTGACAGGACTCAGGCAGCTCCGAGGTTGAGCGTTACCTACAATTTCATGGCTCTTTACATGTTTAAATGACATATGTTGGCCACTGTCAGAGAACGCATCGGAACATCTGTGCACCGATGCTTCTGGCGACACAGAAAAGACCCAGAGCGCCGATGGTTCCAGCGGAGACACTTCTCCAGATGCGGTGACCAGTCCCAGCTCAGCAGGGACCCGGCGCCATCCTGTCGCGTTTTTCATGGTCAGAGCCACGCTGGAACACCATTCATCATCACCGTTTTCAGAACTACCCTCGCGCGTGTCACAGCTATTCCGTGTGGCCGGGGGCTTATTGCCCTGAAAGGGTTCCGCAGGGGGCCGGCTGGCGGGGGGGCCGTGTAGTGTCGTTAGTCTCGTGCAGCATCGTTCTATGTACAAAACGGACGTTGGGAGGAAGGTGCCTTTCTGCTAAACTTGGGGAAGAGCTCAACGCAAGCTGTAGCGAGTCTGCAGCGTGGCCACAACCTTCCCCTGCCCCCCCAAGCCTGGGGGGGTGCGAGACGGCCCTCTGCAAAGCAGGGGGCCAGGACTGGCCAACCAGCACTGCCACACCCCACACACAGGGCCCCACTCACATTCCGCAGGTGGAAAACAAGGGCGGGAGAGTCTGGTGGCAAATCCCCCAGCAAGCCGGGAGCCCCGCATCCCTGGCAACCCAGTGCTGACAACTCTGCCCATTTTCATCAAGCCTCCTGTGAGATTTGGGGCTTCACCTGAAGCCCTGGCTCCCGGAGTCGAGTGATCCCCTGAGTTTCCACTGCCGCCAAAGGGGAAAGAAACTTCTCGGCCCCATGGCCATGGAGCACGGCTTGAAGACGTGCAGCCCTGAGACGCAAACGCCAGGAGGCAAAGACAGACCCAGATCTCCCTGGGATTTACAAGCCACATTCAGCCCAGCTCCCCTGTGCCAGCCGCGGCTCCCTCCCCTCCCCCCGTCCTGCCTCCTGCGCTGCCCCAGCGGGGCCAGGGGACTGGGTGCTCCCGCACCTCTGCCACTTCCGGCTTCAACTCCAGTGGCGGCGTGGCCTGGCTCCCCCTCCCACACAGGCACAAGGGGCAGTTAGGCTCAGTTTGCTACTAGTGGCCTAGTAGGTGACTTGTTCAAGGCTGATTTTTAATACACTGGCACTGTGCTTGCACCCGCCCCCTCGTTCTTCTGCACAGACAAGGCCATGTACAGAGACACACTCTCACACACAGCGCTTACAGGGGCATACACACACACCCCTAACTTACAGGGACACTCACTTGCATACTCTGTCTCTCACACACACACACACACACACACACACACACACCTACCTTATTCTACGAGAGGGGAAAAGTTAGGATTAAATCTGTTTGCAAACATACGTAAATGCCTGTGGGAAACAGTCCTGCCACAGAAAAACCATCCTCATTGGCACTCCAGCGGCACTACACATTTTGTTAGTCATGTTAAAGCAATAATATTTTAAAGTATAACCCTAACAATAAGCTGCTTTCCCCCAGCCCATTCACAGAGCTGTCCTTAGAAGGCCTCATTCTGATGGTTCTTTGTGTTTAGTTCATTGAATTTTAACCTTAAGCTCTTGGTGTTTGAAAAACCCTTTTAAGCAGCTCTGTGCTCTAATTGGCTCCAGTCAAAAGCCTTGATCCTGGAATGAATGACTTTCAAATTCAAACAATGTATTTTCAACAACAACAAAACTGCCTGTTATAAAAGCAAAGTGTTTTACCAGTAAAATTGACATTAACGTGCTGTCAAGACACAGCTATAAAAGAAACACAAACCAGAAAACCTTGCTCCAGCCTACTCCAGATCCACTCCTTGAAGAGGGCCACTGAATGTCCATTAAAATAACATTCCTCAGTCTGTTTAATGAACAAATTATTTCTTTAATGCCAGTTTCATCAATTATTTAAAAAATATAAAATCATGTTTATACTTGTTTAACAATGAGGGGAATTTAAAATCTCTTCTGTGAAATCGATGAGAACAACCATCTCTCCTCAGACGAGAACTCACTACAGTGAACAAATTGAGTAAATGTTATGTGGTAAATCCTACTTACTGATAGAAACGATCTATTCCTGCAGATTCCTTGAGGGTCACATTTAGCAGGTCCATATGAACTGCATGCAGGCGCATTACCGTACAGTAACTCCAGTTTAGCACAAGGTCGTTAGAGGTCTGTCATGGAATCTCACATTCGCTGATCCAGATTCCCATTTATTCAATAGAATGGAGGATGTTACCATAAGATTTTGCCGTGACTGTCAAATTGCTGCTTTTCGCCACTACCAGCAGCTACCCAAACACTATGTGGCCTTCACCTAGTAATTCAACCATCCAAGGAGCTCCTATTGAACTAGTTCATGTTAAAATGTAACATTAAAGGAAGATGACAAATAAAAGAGGCAGCACGGCACGTACGGAAGCATAACAATCCTCTGAGGGCAATGCCCAACCAAAACAGTTTTCTCTAAGCTTGAAACTTTGGTTCCCCAGGAGTGAAAATGTTCGGTATCGATGTAAATAACATTTTCATGAAGGTTTGGCAGTTTAACTCCTCTTACTGAGAGGGGCCATCTGTATTTTGCATAAGGATGGCCTCAGTTTACTACACAATACACCTTCTAACAGGCATGATCCCCTAGCAGTGGGATGTCAGCATTCTGTACTACGTCCTATGTTGTTTAATGTATTTATTAAGGATCTGGACGTGGGGGGGGCAGTGAGGAGCAAAATTTACAGAGGACAGAATTATACAGACTAGTCCAGACCAGGGAGGAACTTCTGAGAGACCTAAACAAGCTTAGTGAAAGGGCAACATGAGGCAAGGCAATTGAAATTCATTGTTAATAAATGCAAAAAATTGACATTGAAGGGAGAAATGTGAATGACTCATTCACCTTAACGGTTCTAAATGAAGTGTATCTGCTCAGGAAAGCGACCCTAGGGCATTGCTGCGGACAGCTCCGGGGAGAACTCGGCTTAACGTGCAGCTGTGGCCAAAAAAGCAAAGATGATGTTACACTGGACAAAGATCGAGATGGTCACCTAATGGCAAGAACATGATGCCTTTATGTCAGTCAGTGGTTTGGCCTCAGCTGGATATTCTATGCTGGCCAGGCCATGTCAAAAAGGATATTGCAGAACCAAAAGGTGATCACAAGAGAAAGACTGGAAGATCAATGCTCTGGAGAAAGCTCCTGCGGGAAGAGACACGGGGAAGACTGGGATTGTTTACCTTCTGGACGAGACAAATAATGAGCAGACATTATTAAAGTAGATAAAACAAAAAGAATCAATGGAACAGAGCAGCTCATGAACTTCTGTTCTCCTTGTCTCCTAGCACAAGGCCAAGGGGATACACAATGAAATTAAAAACTAATTAGAGAAAATCCTTTTTCATGCAATGTATAACTCGACTGTGGAACTCTCTGCCACAGGAATGCCTCCAGGCCAAAAACGTAGGCTTCAGAGAAGGGAGTGGGCACCTCTACGGGTATCAGGACTAGCTGTGGGAGGGGCATGAGAGCCTACAGCTTGCATCTGTTACATACCAGGATGGGACCTAGTAGGGAGCAGAGCTTATCCTACACCTGCCCGCTGCAGAATTCTCTCTCCTCCTCCAAAGCACCTGGTACCCAGCACTGCTGGAACTAGGACACTGAAGTAGATGGACTTCAGGTGTGATACATCTGGCAGTTCCTGTGTTCACCAGGGGGAAGCTAGTTTAGAGTCTGTTCTTTGTTACTGCAGTTCACAATTTGGTTTAAAAAACTGCAATGGAAAATAGGATCCGTGTGTTTCAGATTCTTTCTTGAACAACATTAAGCTATAAATTACAATCCTTGCTGCAGAAAAGCTTGGCGGCATTTAACCATTTTTCGCCTTTACACCGTCTGGTATAAAAACCATTATTCAGGGTCAAGGTGGGACTTAAAGGGAGTTAATACAATGATGCATTTACCTTTCCTGCTCATTCCTTAGGAAGCCTGTGGTTGAGGCAGTAAAAATGCCAAACACGTTGTATTGCAATGAGTTGCAATGGCAACAATCTATGGGTTTGGGAGGGGTGGCCGTGTCTCAGTTAGTAACTGAAAAAAATTAACACACAACTAATAGTCCTGCAGCAGCTTACAGACTAACAAAAAATGAAGAAGCTTTTGATACCAGCTACATTTTTGGTTAGTCTCCGAGGTGCTGCAGGACTGTTCATTGTTTTTAACAATCTATGAAGTTGGATGAAAACTTAGACCCGGTTATTGCAGCTAAAATGGCATCGTCAGTGATGTTAACGTGTTTTATCCCAAGGAGGCGAAACTAAGTTCATAGAAGCCAGTAACCAATTCCAGACAATTTTTGTCCAATCAGGAGAACCATAAAGAAGCCAAGATCTGCATTCTTTATGTTGAGTTCCAGGATAATATGTTACCACTCCCAGGTTAAAAAGAAATCCCCAAACTGCAAGCGATAAAACATAGTGTTAGTCGCTGAGAAATCAATTTAAAAAACAGATTTCATTTTCTCCCTGGGATTCTTTCAATTTCACTAGATAGTATGTGGAGTGCTGGCTACTTACATAAGAGAGAAAAGCGTTTGAATGAATTACTAAAACGCACTTCACTTAGGGAAAATTAACTGAAAATCCCCTATTAATTGAGCGTAATTGAGAATTCAACCTTGCCACTGTTTTGGTTATCAACTGCAATTTATAAGTCAAGACAAACAAGCAACTGTCCTCTCCTGCAGCTGCCTGCTGAGAACAAATTGCAGTGTCACCTAATGCCTTTGCACGTTCTTGCTGTTGGTACGAAGAAACTATCGAGTTTTCTCTCATTGTCCTTTCCTGGCTCTTTGGTGGCTTTAACCTGTCCCCCGTTTACTCTACAATTGTTCTACAGAAATGCTAGTTATGGGGACTCCGCTCTCTGGGATACAGCATGCAAGCTCAGCCCCCGTCAGTCCTGCTAATATGGCTTGTAAGGCTGAGGCCAGCACGGAACCGACCCCTTAATATTTATGCAACACAGAACTGTTCATGTTTAGAGACAGCAACTCCGACAGAGCAGCACGAAAGGAGACAGCCGCAGAGGCCAGTATCCAGAGGGAAGGAGGGGGGAGAGAACGAGGAAGAGAGTTTCGGCAATGGGGAAAATGAAGATGCGCCTTGAAGAATCCGATTTCTGCTGCAGACGTTGATGGGCTGCTTAGCAATCACACCCAAGAGACGGTCTCTGTTGAGGAACAGATCCTCAGGATATCCTAGCACACAAAGGAAGTGCTGTGCGCCACTCTGGACAGGGGGTCAGGGTTGCTGGGTCGCTGTCAGCTCCCGGCCCAAGCCCCTCCCCGTGCACATCTATGTACGACACAGAGTCGCTGTCAGCTCCCGGCCCAAGCCCCTTCCCGTGCACGTCTATGTGCGACACAGAGTCGCTGTCAGCTCCCGGCCCAAGCCCCTCCCCGTGCACGTCTATGTGCGACACAGAGTCGCTGTCAGCTCCCGGCCCAAGCCCCTTCCCGTGCACGTCTATGTGCGACACAGAGTCGCTGTCAGCTCCCGGCCCAAGCCCCTCCCTGTGCACGTCTATGTGCGACACAGAGTCGCTGTCAGCTCCCGGCCCAAGCCCCTCCCCGTGCACGTCTATGTACGACACAGAGTCGCTGTCAGCTCCCGGCCCAAGCCCCTCCCCGTGCACGTCCTATGTGCGACACAGAGTCGCTGTCAGCTCCTGGCCCAAGCCCCTCCCCGTGCACGTCTATGTACGACACAGAGTCGCTGTCAGCTCCTGGCCCAAGCCCCTCCCCGTGCACGTCTATGTGCGACACAGAGTCGCTGTCAGCTCCTGGCCCAAGCCCCTCCACGTGCACGTCTATGTGCGACACAGAGTCGCTGTCAGCTCCTGGCCCAAGCCCCTCCCCGTGCACATCTATGTACGACACAGAGTCGCTGTCAGCTCCCGGCCCAAGCCCCTCCCCGTGCACGTCTATGTGCGACACAGAGTCGCTGTCAGCTCCCGGCCCAAGCCCCTCCCCGTGCACGTCTATGTGCGACACAGAGTCGCTGTCAGCTCCTGGCCCAAGCCCCTCCCCGTGCACGTCTATGTGCGACAGAGTGTCGCTGTGTGGATCTCTTCGCCTTACAAAACAGCACACTGGCGGGAACACAGACTAGCCCTGGGAGCGGCGCCCTGCTAGACAGAAGGCAGGATTCCAGCGGGCTGATGTTGCTCCCAGGGCACTGGCTTGTGAGCCAGCTTGGCGATGTTGTGCTTTGTCACTGACAGAGCCTAAAGGGCACAGAGAGCAGAATGAGTTCACCTGACTTCAGGGCATTGGGATTTCCACAAGCGGAGAGCCTGTCTCCGTAACGCACACGGCTGAGTGAGTCGCAGAACACCCGCCGGCCTCCCTGGCTATTTATAGCATCCCACCAAAACACAACCTGCTCTTTGCAGCTTTCCCGGGAAGGCTCCGTTCCAACCCGCATTGCCACAGGTGCAGAGCCGAGGGCGGTGGAGGGACCATTCAGGAATTTTCTCTTCTATTACAGATGAGCAGATTAAAATCCTCCTTCCCGAGACAGGCTGCCGCAGCCAGGAAACAGTGACGACTCCTCGGGGGACTCCACTCCAGAGTCACTGGGCCTCTCGATACTTTGGGAACGGGCTTTATTGTAAACACCGTGTTTTAAAGGGAGAGCTGATACCCTGCTGATTTCCATAGTCAAGCAGCAGTAAGTGCTCCTCTCAAAGGCATCCAACTTTGGTTCTTTGTGAAATATTTATGATGGGCTGCACTTTTCCTTTTACGAGACGAGTTGATGTGACGATTTACACACCGTGGCGGGCAGAGAGGCCCTTGGGATTTCAGAACTCATATTTACTTTGAAATACGTAAACTCCTGGAAATGCCCCTTCACATCTCAGAGTTGAACAACAGGCACTGTGCTCACCAGAGCGCGCACGGTGGACAGAGGCCTTTGCTTGTGGCTTATCTTAAGCTTTTGCTAGCACTTAGGTTTAAAAATGAGACGTTCATGCGTTATGCCATGGGGCAGCTCAGAGAGCACTAAAAGTGACAAACGTGCCTGTGCTAGTGACGTTTAGCCACACTAGAGAACACAGGGCCCTTCTAGCGTTCCACGTGCACTGCCCATCGCCCTGGGGCACATTTCTTCAACCAGCTGAGCGCTGATTCACCAGGACGCTCGCTGGTCTGTTGTGCCCATCGGGCTCGTGGTGCGAAGTCCCACAGCAAACACAAAGCAGAGGGAAAGTCGATCACACTTCAGGACACCCCGTCCTCGAGGTCTCTGGCCCAGCAGCATTGTCATGACTTCTTGAAGTTATTCTCAGTGCGCAACCCAATTAACAAGGTCTCGCTCCCCGAACTGTAGGGGCAGAATCTCAGGAGCAGTCCAGCTGTTACAGTGTTCTGGCCCTCCCCAGCCAGACCCGATGCTCCCCCTCAACCAGACTGAAACCTGCCACCTGCCTGCTCCAGCCCCAGCATCATTTGCTTGGCCCATTGGACGAGGCCGGAGGTATCCGCCAGTGCTACTTTTCTCTACTGTGACCCCCCAGACTAGCACAACAGGAGAGCAAAGGAAAGGGCTGCGGTTTGTGGCTTCACGCAGCGGCCAGCAAGACAGGCCCTGTTACAGGTCCATCAGCAACCCGTGGAAAGCCCTTCCAACACCCCCCCCCCCCCCACACACACACACACACAATGCAGACCAGGCCCATCTTTGTCAAGTCAATCTCACAGAGGTGGGCAACAGATTCACAGAGAGTGTTTACCCCATTTCCTCTCACGCCCTCCTCCCCCGCCCGCGTTATCACTGTGACAAAACCCAGCCGCAGGCAGTGACTTGCCCTCCGACGTCAGAGAGGAGCAGCCTGCCAATTCCTCTGCTGATGGTCCAGCCCCAAGTTGTGGAGAAGCACCATGGCTGGGATGCAGACGAGCTCCAAGTTAGCAAGAAGGATTTCAGCCCCCCCAAAGCCGACTCCCTCGCACTGGCCTTTGCATCAGTATTTGCTTCCTTAGGCCTGGCTTGATGCTACGGACGTCGGACACAGAATTTCACACTCACTCATCAGTGGCCAAGGGCCTTTTATTGGTCTCCCTCTCAATACACATCTTTCCTCTGCACCTTTGCCCGAGATTTATTTTCACGTATTCTCCAGTGGCGATTCTCCCCCTCTGCCAGACATCTAGAGCAGCAGGAGACTAAGGCACAGGACAAGCTGCCCAGTTAAAGGGCTTTTCTGCCACAGGGGCCAGAGGCTACAGCCATCTCCCCTCCTCTAGTGCGTACTCTGTGCAGAGCCAACGGTGAAATCCCAACACCGATCAATCTGGGTGTGGCTTGGTGCATTAACCTGCCTTTTCACTGGCCAGGGTCTTCGAATATTTAGTCCCCAACTCAACAGGCTGGGAGCAGTCATGGTGCCTGCAAGGATTAACTGCATCCACCTTCTGGAGCAACCAGCCCCCTTCCCACGCTAGGTTTTATGGTGCCTGGAAGCCTCTTCTCTTCCGAGTTCAATACCAGCACGACCTCTGTCATACCTTGTATTCTGTCATTGAATGTATGCAGATTATGTTAAATATTTCAGTCATTAAATAGCTTGAATTATTATTGAATTGTACCTTAAGCTGTGCAAAAAGTTAATTCTTTTTGCACTTACTCAGTAATGTGAAATAACTGCCTTAAATGAATATTTTACGGTTTGTACTAGACAGAACATTTATTAGCAATTCTAGGCCTTTTACAGTTACTCCTGTAAGTGGGCTCCAATGTATTATGAAATTTAAATGATCACGATGGAATGATTATTTTTGAAAAGTTAGGTGTGATTCAGTGCCAGCAGCAGAGCCAGGGACTCTTCGGGAGGGCCAGGCATAAATCCGTCAGGAGAGGATGCATTGCATAGACAGGCGCTCCAGACCTGGCTTGGGTGCAGATGTACGAGCACCTCCAGCATCTCGCTAAGTCCATCAGCGAGCAGAGCAGCAGGCAGAGCGGGTGTCTCAGAGCCCGTGTTCTCAGGCACCAGTTTACTGTCCCGCCGCCCCAGCTCTGGGCTCTGAGGGAATGAACAAGGATTTTTAAAAACCAGAGGAGGGGACGGAGGCGGTTTCACTCGTTTAGATGCCTGGCACTTTGCCAGGGGTGCGCAGACTGGCAGGCTGCCATGGGGAGAAGAATAGCCTTTGGCTTCAGAGACGGGGAGCAGGACAACGCCCACCTCTTCAGCACAGGCGATAAAGTAGCTGGGGCGAGGGGGCCTCCTTCGAGTCCCTGCAAATACGGGTGAAGCGCATCCCCCGCCCACGCGGCGCTCGGAACGGCTCTGCATTTCCTGGGAGGTGAAGGGGATGTCAAGCGTGTTTCAGTGGAGAATAAAGGCTCTTCCAGTCAAGGAAACGGGATGTCCTAGTAACAGGAAACTGCGGGACTGGCCACGGCCACCTCTTGTCCCTCGATGGACGTGCACTGGGGGCTTACAGATGTGGCCGGAATGAATTGCCAGCAGAGCACCTTGTTCGCAGGGACTGAGTTTGTTCACTTGCAGAGCTAAGGAGCCAGGGTTAGCGGGGGGAGGAACCTTCCTGGGTTAGTATCGCCATGGGACTGGAACGCTTTGCAGTCTCCAGCTTTGCAGGAGAGCTTGGCTGCCCCCTCCAGCTAGCTCCTGCCCAGGAATTTGGGGCACGTCCCCGTGGGTAGTGGGAATCTCTCTTCCGCCCAGCACAACTCCACGTGCACGTGCAGTAAAGGGCACGACGGATGCACGTGCACGGATGAGCTGGCAGTGGGAATGTGCAGATACTAGACTGGGCCCTCCCTCACAGATGCAACTGGAAAGCCAGGAGCCTGTGAAAGTTGCTTCCGATCTCATCACCTCCTCCCAGGCCCGGCTTGAAGGCAAAAATCATTGCCAGCGGGGTGGGACTCGGACACAGAGTCGTCCATGTTCTCTCACCGTGCTCCCCGGCCCGGCGTCCAAACACCTCCTCCCCTGGAACTTCCCCCCCTTCCCTTCCCTGCCCCTTCTCTCCTTTAGTCCCACCTGCCTCCAAATCAGACCTCTCCCCTCCAGCACCTGACAACCTTCATCCTCCCCTCAGCCCCCCATTCCCTGCAGCCACACAGGCCCCTCCCCACACCCTCAACTGAGAGAAAGAAAATCCCCTCGCCAGCGTGCAAAGGCAAACTGCAGAGCAGGAGCAACGCAGCTCCACAGCTCTGCATGCTCCCTAGCCCCTCGCTGCGCCACAGGTTCATGGTGCTCAACACCTAACCTAGACAGCCAGCGCCTCCCCGGAGGGACGGGTCATTTCCCCTCACCACGCACCCCCATGGCACAGAGCAACCACCTGGATTTTATAGCCAGGTCGGACGTTATGATGAGCAGCATGGGCCTTTGCCATTCCTGCGGGCACCAGCCTAACCAGAACCTCCCATCCCCGGGATTCACACAGGTTGGGGCCAGGGAAAGCCCAGACAGGGCTACGTCCAGGGACAAGTATCTGTCGGGCCGACATTTTCTATCCATTTTTGCCGTTAATTAAAACAGCAGAGTTTCATCTGATGTGATTCTTCGAGAAATTAATGTACCTCATGCTCCCCAATTACAAGAATCCCTAACTTTCAGTGTAATGTTATATATGGTCTTTACGTTCAGGGAAAGCAAAGGGGGGGGGAAAAAAAAAAAAAAAAAAAAAAAAAAAAAGGATGAGAGGTTTTGTGTGTTCTTGTACTTTACAGGCAGCTTAGCTTTTTACAATAAATTCATGTCTGCAACAGTCCGTAACATGCCCCAATTCCTTTCAGAATTTAATAAAATAAATTAACACAAAATAATAATATAAATAATATGATTATGAATAATAATCATTTGCAATGACAGGGCTTTCATGTCGGAGAATCGCTCCCTCCTGTGCACGCTGTTACCAGGCCTTGGCTCAGCACAAGGGGTTTCAGTAAATGGGGTGACTGCAGAGGAAGCTCGAGTTATTTTCAGCATCACCCTGAGATAAGGCAGCCTCACCCTTAGTGGTCAGCACAAGGTCATGACTGTAATGAAGGGAGCCGGTTCTGGGTGACACATTAGAACAGTTTGGCTGCTCTTACTTCCAAAGAAAGTACCAGGGGCTATTCCCAGGCATTTTTACAGGCCAACCACCTTGGGCTGCTAGAGGATGCCATACAGACTCTCGTAACCCTATGGGAATGTGTAAACACACGATGGATCCAGAGCTCTAGATAGAGGACTTCATGTTAAATATAACGGACTGCAATCCAGAGAAAGCCCAGAGACCCGCTGCCTCTAGAGACCAGGCAGCAAGACCCGCATCCTCTTTCAGGTTCACCAATAACAAACCCAAAGCCATGTAGAACCACAGCTCCACTCCTGAAGTCAGCAGGGGTTAGAAAAGGGGTCATGGCCTCGCGGAGGTTGCCAGGTTATTACATGGGACACCCCGGCCTGTCAGCCTCCACCCCGTGCCACCTCCAGCACTTCTAACAGTGCTAAACATAAACGTGTCGCACGCAGGGCTTGCTGCAGGGAAGGGGTCGCCCAGACCAACGTCTGAGAATCACTTGTCTGGATCCGAAACACTCCTCCTGCACCTCCAGAGAGCGCAAAAGTGACCCAGCATCAGAGCCAGGGCACTGAGCAAGGACGCACAATACACAGCGCAGTGACAACACATTTGGTTATTTGTGAGGCATCTCTCTCTCACACACACACACACACACACACACACACAGAGCCTTTGGGCCTAGAATCCATCCTCACCCTCCCCAAATCACCACAGCATTTCACGCTTTTGATCGCTCCTCCACCAGCTCCCAAGGCATCTCCCTCTCCTGTGGCTCTCCCAAGCTGCTCCTTCTACATCTCCTGTTAGTGACTTCCCTTCCCCCTCCTCCGTCTCTCCCCGGCGTGGACTCCGCTAGTGTCTCTACTTCTCCCCACATGGGCACCGCAGCAGGAGCCTAGAGGCCTCTCTCTGACAGTCATCCTCAGCCCACGCTGACCACCGCTCAAGCCAAGCTCCTGGGCTGCTCTACCACGGATAATTCCGCTGCTCGGCGTGCAGCCACCTCAGACGCCCCATCCTCCCCGGATCCCCAGCCCCCGGGCCTCTCAATAATTCTCACCTGCCTCCCTGCCCACACGCTTCCCCGCCCCCAAATCATTCCCCCACGGCAGCCACCCCCGCCCTCTTCAGACCAAGGACACGGCCACAGAAACTGCCTGTGCCCCTCCCGCTGGCTCCCCCTTCTCCATGGCAACAAGCTGCTTCAAGGCTCTGCCCAGGCCAACATCTGCCCCGTGAGTCTCCCACTGACTCCAGGGGAGCCAGGCTCCTGCCCAGGGAGCCTTGTGATCGGAGCCAACAGCCGCTTCCGGGGCTGGGGGCTCCGTTCTTTCACAATGAGTCACATATGAGAGTTCAGAGAAACCATTGCTCACAACCCTGTACGACCTAGAGAGGAAACCCCGCGGATCAGAATGAACCCTCTGCTCCCTACAGCATGTGACATGAAGGACGATGGACTAAATGTGGGCAAATATGTATTCCAGACACGTGCAGAGGGCGCACGCACAAACACACACGTGCACACACAATGAATCAGACTACAAGGCAGAGCCTACGCACGTGTCTCCCCTACACACATGCAGGTACTCGCTTACCTCCAGCAGCGACGGAAGCCCAAGTTGGCTTATAACAGATATTGGTTTCCCGAAAGCCGTGAGCAGCTTCCACAGGTCGTCAGAGGAGATGATCGGGAGATGAAGAAAACCACTGCTCCCGACCCCGTGCTGGTTCTCAAGCACGTGTGTTCGTCCAAGACGGTGGCGTGTTAGTCGTCTGTACGTTGCATCCATGTGCCACAGCCCCGGGCGAGAGTGCAGTGCCTTACCCCGCGATAGTTGCATAGAAAGGCGTGAACTTCCAAAGTTAAAGTAGTTATTGCCCATTAAAAATAAATAGCACTCGAATGACAGCAGCAGCATCCAAATACAGACCCTGGTCAGTGACCCGGGAAACCTGACTCCCTTCTGACCATGCAAATCTCTACCAAAATGAAGTGGTTTACAGCCTCACTGATGAGCAATAACAGAGCAGACACCTTTAGCCACGAGTTCTCATAAATCTTGTCTGGGAAAAAACCTTTCAATTTCCAACGGAAATATGCAAACCAGACTCCACGCTGTAAATCTTCCTTCTCGGCTCTAAGGAGATAAGTAGGACCTATTAACCTTCCATGTTATTTTCAACTTCATTATTGGAGCTGACACGACAAGAGAGAGCAGTGACGGCTCTTTTTGGCAGAGTGCATGTAAATCGCTTTCTCAAAGGAAATTACTTCTCCAGGCTGAATGTTATTAATCTAAATTCTCCGTTAGTCAAATTGTTGCCCATAATAAATATGGAACAGGTTGTGATACTTATCTCCTATGGCATTCCATTCCAGCTGCATATTTTCTCTCCCCTTATCCCTGTTTGAAACGGTCCTTTTGAGAGATCTACGTGAACAGCTTGTGGTTAAGACTCAGGGCTCACACGTACCACAGCTGGGCAAGCGCGTCTATCCCTCTATCACACCGAGGCCAGGAAAGCCACAAAAGCTCGACCCGGATTTGCCATCTTCAGGCAGCGCTGATGGGGCTGCCCTGGAAGACTTGAGGAGTGTTTGTCTCAGCAACTGCTTCCTCCTCCCTCACACTGTTCTGCCATTAAAATCAATTAGCTTTTCACTTGCCCCGGGGGACCAGTAAATCCAGACGTGTTCATGCACCAGCCCCCTCTATCAGCCCAACATCTGGGGGCTGCTGCCGCAATGGATACAGCGGAACTGAGGCAGGAGAAGATCAAGGTTCTTCCTCTTCGCCAGATGCCCCTGAAGAGCTCTCCAGAGCAGCCTCGAAAGCATGGCTGGGTGGCTTCACGCCCGCGTCACACACGCCCGCCTGAAGGGATGGAACTGCACAGGCCTTCTGCCTTTCCTCAGGCTCCCATTCAGCATGGCCCTTGGTACTTAAATAAAAGGGCTAGGCCCTTTCTAGGTGCCCCAGCTATGCTGGCAGAACCCTCCCACGCAGACACGGCCTGCAGGGATGTCTAATGACATTACCCAAAACAGTCAAAAACAAACGGTGAGAAACTGACTCAGCAGAAACTGCAGGGCAAGCTCCCCTTCCCCATGCCCCAGGTCTCTGCAGCAGATTCACACGGAGTGGGCTGGGCTAGCATGGAGGGGGCAGCTGTTATCCCCGCAACCCTTGAACCTGCATTATTGTAAGACAGAATTTAGCGGGGATCTGAGCACAGTCTGCTAGATGCTTCAATTCTGTCACCTACCTGCAATCAACCGCACTCCCAGTTCTGCACAATACGAATTACACCAAGCACCCTCTGCTTTCATCTTCATTCCAAATACAAAATCGTTTGATAGGACGGACAAGGAAGAATCAGTCCAGAGAAAACATCTGGTTTGAGAACGTTATTAATCATCCCATTTTGGAGTTCCTTTTTTTTTTGTCAAAGAAGTTCTGATGCTTAAATGTAAATTGCCTGTAGAACAACAGCTGACTTTTCAGTACAGGGACATAAATTCTCTCCCTATGTTACAGGCCCAATTCATTTCAAATTCCATGCCTCATTTGTGTGGGTTTCCGCATAGTTAAAGCGGCAAACGTTCTGAAACCATTTTTTAGAGTTCACATTCTTTCCAATATATATTAATGTAACTAGAGAACTTTTCATGTAGCGAGAGACGTCTGGGTTAAGCACCAGGGGATGGAAAATCCAGAGAGGTGCTGAGCACAGCCAGGGAGGTGCCACTAAAAACTAGAAATTCTACATATTTAGCAAAACCTTTCAAGGCCTAAGAATCTGTATTTGAACTCTATTGCTACACTTCAATGAGAGAATGATCTTATCACTAATACAGTTTTTAATTAAAAATACTCAGAAAACACCTGGGTTTTTTTTCCTCCTTCCATAAAAATCCGTGATTCCTTCTGCTTAAATAAACCACATTGTGTTGCCAGGGCTGGAATTATGAACATGTTCCAACCACACACATGTATTTTCTATGCGTCTGATCCCACCTCCATTGAGAGTGGCACCTCCCAGGTAACACACGTGAGCATGTAGCCTCATTGGTAGCATGTGTATGTGCAAAAGGTTTGTGGTCTGACTGACGTGAATCAGACATTTATTTCCAACTGCTCCCTTCCCTGCAATAGGCTCCAGCAAGTTTTAGTCTCTCACGCAGATGGCTGCAAAGTGCGATTTGGCATCTTCTGGGTTTTTCCAGGGTAATTATAAAAAGTTTAGAGTCTGCTCTGGATGCTGTCGTCCATTAAATGAATTTCCGGTGGTGCCTCCTCTGCTCTCCCCACCCTCCCGCGAAGAAGTAGGACTTTGTACAATGCTTGGGTTTTATGGTATATCCGTCAGATGTTAATCTGCAGCATGGAGCACTGTAAGGCTCGTTTCAATGGGAACCGACCACGTGTAATGAAACCAGCGCATTTCCCATGCACTTTTAACACTTCTAGATACAATATGGTGCTTTCATTGTGAGAGCACCAGCTTGTCAAAGTATTTCAGTGCCATGGCCGTGCAATGGGATGCACTCCACACACGCACAGAGCAAGGAGGGGCTGCGTACCGCCCCACCAGTGCCTCGTCCGAGGAGGACGGATCCCAGAGAGGAAGCCCACGATGCAGCGAGACGCCCTGGCTGCTGGGGAAACACGAAAGCCGAAGTGAGGTGATGGATAACCATGTACTGCACATTACCCTCCCGGCCCGGGGGCCTGGCTCCTGCGTGGAGAAGACACATGACGAGCAGACCAGTCATTCAGCTCCGGGGGGCCCAGGAGGGGAAGAATTTCACTCAGTCTCTTGCATGGCTTGGTCCAGGTGCGGGTTGGGCACATGCAGGCACTGGGCTGCGTTAGTTGGCATGACTGGCAGAGAGAAGCCTGCGGGTTGCCCAGGGGCATGAGAGGACATGCAGTGTCCATGGCTCCCACGCAGGGATGAGCAGAGCTTGCTGGGGAGGGAGCTGCCGCCGTCCTGTGCCGTACCTGGCTGAATTCCTGGCTCGCCCTCCAGTGATGAATGACGCCGACAATTCATCGTTTCCTTCAGCCTAGGCCCTGAGATGCAACGTCATGGCTGCCGAGGAGGCGGCAGGCCCAGTGCACAGGCTGTCTGAGCCCTACATTTCACAAGACACATCCCCCTTGCCCCTGGATCTCTGCCGGGATTGTCCCTTGGACACCTCCCAGGGGCCTCTGTTCCAGGGAGCGGCGCTGACTGGACCTGCCACGAGGAATCACTCGTCCATTTCAGGACCCCGCAAGTGAGTGATTTCGAAATCACCCATCTCCCCACGGCACCTGCCCACGCGCTATCCCAGCGGACAACCTGCCACTGCTGCTTATCCACCAGGCTCCAGCTGAAACGCCCTCCCCCCGTGCCCTCAGAGAGCCCTCCGGTCGTGTCAGTCAGACCAAAGTGACAGCACACTCTGCAGAAGTGTTGTTCTTTGAGTAAGAGCGGCCAGGCTGGGTCAGAGCTCAGGGCCAGCTAGCCCAGCATCCTGTCTGCCACAGTGGGCAGGTCCCGCTGCCCCAGGAGTGAACAGAACAGGGAACCGTCACTTGATCCCTCCCTATCACACACTCCCAGCCCTTGACACAGACGCTAGGGACGCCATCCCCACCCATCCTGGCTAACAGCCATCGGCGGACCCCGCCTCCATAGAACCACTGCGCACTAGCACTGGAGGGGACCTCGAGAGTCATCGAGTCCAGTCCCCTGCCCTCACGGCAGGACCCTGCGCCGTCTAGACCAGGGGTGGGAAAAGGGCCTCCGGGGGCCAGATGTGGCCCACCAAGCAAGTTGATGCAGCCTGTGTAGGCCCTGCTGCTCCCTCCCGCCCAGGCCAATCAGAGCCTGGGGGCAGGGGGAAGCACATGAAGTCTCCTCCCACGCTGTGAGGGGCGTGGCACTTCCAAGTGCCGCACACTCCTTGCAGGACGGGGGCAGAGTGGGAGGAGACTTTGCACATTCCTCCCGCCCTCAGGCCAATCAGGGCTTGGGGGTGGGGGAAGCGTGTGAAGTCTCCTCCTGCCTTGCAAGGGACTCAGCAGTTAAAGTCAACCACCAGCTGCTGCTCAGCGGGCAGTTGACTCTAAGCGCCGCTCCCTTGCAGGGCAGGTGCAGGGAGTGAGAGACTTCACGTGCTCCCCCTCTCCAGGCCCTGATTGACTTGGGGAAAGCAGGGGGAGCACGCAAAGTCTCCTCTCACTGCCAGGGGCACAGACGCCTAGAGGGAACTGCCAGTTGTTCAGTACAGCTGACGGTTCTCTCGGGGCAAATTCCAATCAGGGTCTGTGGATGCGGAAGCCCAGAAGTTTCCTGGCCCCACCCCTTTGGGGTGGCCGGGCCACTTCAAAAACTTCTGAAGTGGCCCCCAGTCAAAAATCATTGTCCACCCTGATCTAGACCATCCCTGACAGGAGTCTGTCCAACCTGCTCTTAAATATCTCCAGAGATGGAGATTGCACAACCTCCCTGGGCAACTTAGTCCAGTGTTTAACCCCCCTGACGATTCAGAAGTTCTCTCTAATGTCCAACCTAAACCTCCCTTGCTGCAATTTAAGACCGTTGCTTCTTGTCCTGTCCTCAGAGCCAAGGAGAACAACCTCTCTCCCTCCTCCTTGAACACCCTTTTAGATACCTGAAACCTCTATCATGTCAGTGCTTGGTCCTGCCGTGAGGGCAGGGGACTGGACCTCTCAAGGTTCCTTCCAGTTCTAGGATTCTATGAGCTCTTTCCTGAACAGATTCCCTGCTCTGAATGCCAAAATATTTGGTGCAGAAAGAGTTAATCCACTAGCAGTCATAGGTTAGGGGAAGATTAAGCTTCCCCACCTCCACAGAGGTACAGAGAGCATTCAGAGCGTTATAAATCCACGGGTACAGAAGGCACTTTCCCTCATTTGTTAGTCAGCGATGTGTGAAAATGTTAATGAAGGGAGCTATAATCTATGAGAATTTCACTATTAAAATTTAGTTCACGTCTGAGGGCTTCTGCTTACGCGCAGCCCATTGTACATCAATCCTTCCACTGTGCTACTAATAATAGACGTAATTGCCTTACTCTGTCTAGCCACCTTCGCCCTGGCAATTCGCAGATTTGCTGGAACTGTTATTGTAGAAATTATTTTCATTCTATTAACTTGGAGCTTTATTCTATGTATTCCTAAAAGAAAATAAATGCTGCGAGATTGTAAGCGTATATCTACTCCCTCTGAACGTGTTTTTTAAATATAATGTAATGACAAAAAGCACTGAAGGAAGGTGATACAATGGTAGATTCTTTTATTGAAAATCTAAATGAGGTTTACATTAGGTGCTGCATCAAGCGCTTCCCTTCCCCCTCCACAATGGCACGCTTTGTTCAGCAACTGGCTTAATGTGCACCCTATTTTGAAACACTGTAAATTGTTTTGGGGGGCAAGGAGCAGTACAGCTAGCACAGAGGATGTATCGGTAACTGTGGTTTAGACACTGCCAAATCACTTCACTTTCCTCTCATCCACTAATTGACCTTCACTTTTCTCTGAAAAGAAGCGCAGACTTTCTATTAAAAGTTAAGTTTCATCTTCTGGGGCTAATATTAACGAACTGAAAACGTTCCCCCACACCCGGGCTCTGGGTTTAAGTCGGAAAATCCCTTGTGGGGGCAGACGTTTCCTGAGAAATCGGATTCTTCTTCATATTATTCAGCAACACAAAGCTTTGCTGCACGTTCGGGTGCTGGACATCCAGATGATTGATGCCACCGGATGTGCCAGGGAAATTGAACCCTACGAGTCAGCCCTCAAATTGCAAACAGTGATTTTCTTAAGACTTCAGCTTTTCGTGAAGATTATTTTAAAGCCTTTCTAGCCATAAACATTCAGGATCATCATTTGCCATCTCAAAGTTGGTTTGCACAATTACTGGCCCTAACAGTAAGGTTCCAGCTCGATTTCAATTCATCAGGACACATTTCTTCCCCCTCCCCCAACGTATACCCCACACCCAAATAAATATTATTTGTAAAAATAGAGGAAAAAGTCCTCCCCCCCCCATGAAAGCCATTCAGTTCTGCTGAGTCACAGGATGGCTCCATACCCCCTTGGCAAGGGGGATACTGATGGAAAGAGACAGAGGATGACGGTGAAGAGATGAGAAATACCCCAACCAGCATGGGCCCGTCTCATGGGAGGAGGTTCTCAGCCTTCAGACTGCTGGGCAAATGCATGCGAGAGAGGCTAAGAAAGTCGTTCCCACTGGGTATGTTTACACGGCCTGAACACCCACGGAGAGCCCTGGCCAAGTGAATCGAGCTCCCAGGGCTCAGGCTATGGGGCTACAGATGTCTGGGCTCAGGCTGGAGCCCGGGGGTGGGGGGGTGAAGGGGGCTCTGATCTGGGGTTCCAGCCTACGCTTAAGTGGCTACACAGCCCCGCGAGCCCAAGGACTTGTCTAGAGCGGCGCTTCTGCCAGTATAACGGATGTTGCTGGGGTGTGAAAGGCCACCCTCCCCGCGTGTCAGAAGAGACACAAGCCCCCGGCCACAGTGGGCAGCCAAGGTCAGGAGAGCTGCTCCTGCCACGCGTGGAGAAGATATCACCATGGCAACGGGAGAGCGCTTCCCCCGTGGCACACGGCAGCTACACAAGCACTCTGATGTTGGTGCAGCCAAGCCCGTGAGCTCCCTAGCGTGCTGGCCTGGGTCGCACCCTGCCTGTCCCGGCAGGAGACCTCTGTGCCAAACTCTGGCCGCGCTCACCCACACGCTGAGCCCATCAGCCCAGCTGAACCAGACCCACTGAAATACAGACTTTCCCACAGCCATTCACAAATTCTAAGACCAGAGGCCATTGTGATCCTCCTCTAGTCTGGCCTCCTAACAGGCCCGAGACCTGCCCCAAAATAATCCCTCGAGCCATCCTGAGAAAAACACCCCAACTTGATTTAAAAACCATCCCTGATGTGGGATCCACCCCGGCCCTTCGTCCATTGTTTCAGTACTTCATTCCTCTGCTTAAGAAGTTTTATTTCCAGTCGGAGCTGGTCTAGCTGTGACGTGGAGCCTGTTGGCCCTTTCTCTGCTAAACAGAGGAGCCCATTATCAGTTATTTGTGCCCCCTTTGGTCCTTACAGACTGTGATCAAGTCCCCCAATACCCTTCTCCTTGTTAAGGCAAATTTAGTCCATCACCGTAACGCACGTTTTCTAGTTCTGTAGTCCTTCCCTCCGCGCTCCCCAGTCTATCAGTGTCCTACATTGTGGCCACTAGAGAGGGACACAGTATCCCAGACACAAGTGCCACAAAAGGAAATAAAATAACTTCTCTACATCTGTCCGTGACTGCCCCGGCGATGCATCCCAGGATCCCATGGGCTCTTCTGGCCACAGTATCACCCCAGGAGCAACCCCCTCGTGAATTTCCATCACTGCTTCTCTGGCCTCTGTGGCAGGTGCAGATTTACACGTGGCGGGTTAGAACACGTATTGTTCGTTTGGGCCCCAGTTACCAAGTGATCTAGCTTGTTCAGAATCCATGGCCTGTCTTTTCCATCACTCCCCCGGTTCGGAACCCGTTAGCCGAGGGGGTGTGATGTCGTGTTCCCACTCACTGATTAAGATGTTAACTAGCATTGGGCCAAGAACCCGTCCCTGAGCGAACCCACAGGAAGCAGACCCGCTCCCTCATGAGTCCTCATTTACAGGTACATTTTGAGCCAGTATTTAATCCATGTCGTGTGTGCCACCTTCATTTCATATTGGTCATTTCCCCACCAATAAACCAACCCTGCCTCCCCACATGCCAGTGAATCAATTCCGCCCCAAACGATAATCGGTCCTGAGAGACCGCCACCACGCACACACGTCCCAGTAAGGGCTGGGCTCTTCCTCCAGATGGTCCCTCTATGTCTACGGAATCAATTCTGAAGCTTCACTTCCCACCCTGCAGAATCGCTGAGGGCTCCAGGACAGACAAAGGGATTCTAGGCCTCCCTAGTCGCTCTCCATCAGCGCCAAGACCAAGCGCTCAGCATTGCGGATGGATGCGCAGCCTTGCAGAGCCTGCAAGCTGTCTTGGCTCCCCATGGCTCCTCTGAAAAGCGCCGTGGGATTGTCAGGGCTCAGGGCCGTGGGTTTCCTAGGCTTGGCAGAGACCTCAGGAGGTCACTGAGTCCAACCCCCTGCTCAAAGCAGGACCAACCCCAACTAAATCAGTCACACTGTGGGGAGGATTATCTCCAGTAGCACTGCACCACTTAGCACCAATTGCTCAGTTCCAGCCTTCGCCAAACATTTTCTGACAAGGCGTTTTCAACTAGAAAATGAACATTTTTTTAAACAAAAAAATCTCTGCGGGAATGTGCCGATTCTGATGAAATGTCATAAAAAATGCTGAAGAAAGTGTTTCGGATCAGGCTGTGAAGGTCCAGTCTCACATTTGGGGGACAGGCGATTTTGATTTTTCATGCAGAAAAATATTTTAGACTGTAATTTTAAAAGTCGAAATCAAAGTGACGCGACCCAAAATAATTTTGAACTGTTTTGTGGGAAACTGCAAGTCTTTGTTTCATTCCACTTGAGCCCACAAGGAAAGGCTGAAATGGTGGAACTGGCAGCGAAATGAGGTTCCCGCCCTCTACAGCTCAACTCAGTCCAGATTTAGAAGGAAGAGCGACACTTGCTGAACCAGCAACGCCACTTCCTGCAACACGTGAGTTTTCTCCTCCCTGCTCTGACGAGAGCTAACTCTGCTCAGCTGTGACACACTCTCAGCCTCTCCACCCAAGCAGACAGAACAGCAGAGAAAACCCTGTCCTCAAAGACGTCTGGCACCTTCCGAAAGGCAGGCAAGTAAAGGAGAACGTGAGGAGGTAGCCATACGAGCTGTAATAAGGGCACACTCCCATTCAGCGGCAATCCGCAGGTGGACCTTGGGCCAAAACCAGACTCCAAATGCTTTTAAATGACACCCCTTCCTCCAGTCTGTGTACTCAGCAGCAGCATCGTTATTTTTTAAAACGTCTTCTCTGGAGTCTGGGCCTGACAAAACATTGTCGTCTGCCCCTGTTCAAGTCCTCCACAGCCAGGAACCACATGGCCTTGAGCTCTCCTTCCCAGCTGAGCCCAAGCCTGCAGGCTGACCCAATCTCCCCTCCTCCTCCCCTGCCCTGCAGCACTCCCGTCTCTGGGCCCAGGAGGAAAAGCCCCCGCAAGGCAGGGGCAGATGACCATTTTGCGGGGCCCAGGGCAACACAATTTTGTGGGGCCCCCCCCCTTTGCCACGGCACATGCACGGGGCTTTTTGAAGCGCGGGGCCCGGGGCGGCTGCCCCGCTCGCCCTGCCCTATATCCGCCCCTGCCGCCAGGCCAGGCAGCCTTGGGCGGGGCTGAGGACCGGCCACGCCTCGCGCTCGGGTAGAAGGACCGGCGCTAGCGGGACTCTCCGAATGCCATTTGCTCTCAAAACAGAAACGTGTTTGGGAGCGAGGGCGCGAGGAGCAGCCGCCGCCGCCGCAGCAGCAATATGTCAAGAGCCATCTCAGACAAAGAACCCGTTTCTCGGCTCTGGCACAGCAGTGAAGGCGAAGGGGAAACACAATAAAAGCCACGGCAGGCTCTCAAAAAATTACCCCCCCATCACAGCCTTGTGATTCTTAATTCTCCTCTAATTTCAGGACTGCAGCACGGATATAAAAATCCTGTAAGTGTTTTAGGGAGATGGTAATGGTCCTGTGCTAAAATAATTCAACCAACACTATAATTTTAGTACCACTATCCCAATGAAATAATGGCTGTTTGCTATGTTACACCTTTCAAATGACCTTCATTTGAATACAAATGACGGCTTGAAACCCTAAAAGCTGCTCTATTTCAGCAAGCAGCACCATGAGGCTGTTTTCCCAGGGTTTGCGCTTCCATTCGATCTCTCAGCATAACCGCACAGACACATCAGACGGATCTCTTCCCTGGGACCTGCTGTGGAGCCCCGTCTGGATGTGAACTGGCCTGAGCAGTAAAGCAAAGCCCGAGACGGTGAGGGAGCGGTAGGTTGGAGGCCAGGCAAATCGAAGTTAATGAACATTGCCAAGAGCAAGTCCCGGCAAGCGGAGGGTCAGTAAATAAAGGATGCTTGCCAGTAGAAAGGAATCAAGTTGTCAGAGGTAGCTGCAAGCTGGGCAGAGTGATGGGCAACAGCCTTTTCCATGCTGAAAACCTCTGCCAGCTCTTCAGTGAGGCCAGGAGGAGCCTGGCTTTCCTTCTGCTCTGAGAGAGGCTGTTTCATCGGGCAGGACGGTAGCCCTAACCACTGGGTTTCCTCGGTCTCTCTGACAAGGTGAGCAATGACCACGGGCTGGCGTTGAAGGAACGTGAGGTGCGGAACATGCACAGCCACTTAGAACAGAGGCTGCAGAAACGAGCAAGGAAACACTGAACCAGGTTAGCCAGACCTCACCCACAGGTGAAGTTCATGGTAATTTATTCAAAGACCCTTCTCCCTGTCTCTGGCCCCCTGCAGCACAACGAGGGGAGTGGGGGGGGGGAGGGCCGTGTGATAGGAAATGGCCCCCGCGAGCCTGAGAGTTTCTCTTCTCTGTGTCAGACCCAGGGGACGGGAAGGCTGGAGGGCAGCTCTGCACAGCGTCTGTCTCAAACCTCACCGAAGAGCTGCCGCTCCCCTTGCCAGAGTGCTCTCGCCCCGAGCTGCCTGCTCCTAGTGCACAGAGGTTTTGAGGCGGATGCTGGACAGGACATGGAGAGACCAAAGGCATGTTCAGAGACTCGGGTATACTCCTCGGGACACGTGCTTACTGCCAGGAGAGCAGAAGGTCTCTCGTGTTCCTACAATTATTTCCTAGATTCAGGCCCTGCCTATCCCACTGCCAGCTCCCCTCACCCACACGTCGGGCTCCTGGGCCGTGCTAAGCACAGAAGGGCTCCTCTCCACACACCTGCAAATGAAGCCTCTGAGGCAGGAGTGCCCCAGGCTGGCTCTGCACCAGGCCAGCTCCCCCGCCCGTTGTCTCGCTGGCCCACTTGGACCCTCTTCCCCAGCTACCAAGAGCTGCTCTCTGCTGCTGAGCTCTGAGGAGCTTAGAGGGTCCGCACCGCCATGTGCACGGGGGATGGGGGCTGAAACAGAGGCTCATATGGAGCCCTGGCTAAGGCCTTGGTAACTCAGGGGCCACACCTAGGTAAGAGCCTAACTCAGCACCTGAGCACCCACAAAGCCCGGGGGCTACCTGGCCCATGCTGCGGCCTACCCTGGAGCACCAGGGGTGTTTATACTCAGGCTGGTGCCCCGACCCACCAACCTTGCAGCGAGAGACCAGGCTAAGCCACTCACGTGCCAATGGCCCGCCAGTGCCAGGGGCTCCGACCCCAGACGTGAGGGTCGTCAGACCTAGACTAGGCTAACCTGGGGGCCCACGGCCCGAGCGGACTCGGCAGTGAAGACGCAGCCTACGGCGAGTTCCATGCGGCTGGCGTGGAGCCTGTCATGCTGGAGGGCCCAAGGCCAGGCTGGCGGGCACAGTTCAGCAAGGGAGGGCTATGCCAAAGCAGTGACTTCCCATGAGAGTCAGCACAGGTGGCAGGAGGTCCTCCAGGCTCAGGGCGCGGCACACAGGAGGAAAGGCCAGGGACCTGGGAAGCAGGCGGAGCTGGCGGTTGACGGGGCACAGGGAGCAGAGCTGTGGGAGGAGGAGGAGCTGGAGCCAGGGGAGAGACTCATGCGGGAGAGGCCCAGAGAAGCAGGAGCTGGCGAAGGCTGTTTTGGCCGCAGCTCACTGGAGAGGTGTTACCCTGGCTATCCCCAACAGCGACCATCGGTGCGACCAGCCTGGGGGTTGTGCAAAGAAGTGGCCAAGGCCCAAACCCTGCCCCTCCTCCACAGCAGGACAGCTCGCAGCTGTGCCAGTCAGAGAGGTGGGCGTCTGTGGCCTACGCAGGGGCTGTGGAGAGGCTGCCTGCAGCTCCCCATCCCGCAGGAGCCTCGGAGTCGCAGAAAGCCATGATGCAGCCCTTACGGCAGGTCTCCTGCAGCTAGGAAACATACCAGCCGCAGGGGCTCCTACGGCAACAAGGCTACAGTGCAGCACCAGCGAGGAATCCCCAGTGTGCAGCCAGCTAGGATCTACACACGCGTGAGGGCTGGATACTGCCCTGGAACTGGCGTCTGCAGCCTTTCCTGCCCCGGGCACACACTGCTTGTGCTAGCTGGCCCACCTCGCCAGCTGCCGCCCCTTCCATCTGCCTCACTTTTCGCCAGGCCCAGAGCCTGGCCTACGAGGATTTACAGTCAGGCCACTCAGTCAGGAAAGCCCAGGCCTCCTCTGGCTCGCAGCAACGTCCCAGGACCAGCTCTCAGACTCATCCTGCCCCAGGCCACGCACCTCCGAGTCCTGGTTCAGGCTGCAAGCCCTGGTGTGTTGACAGAGATCGCTGTCACTGGCTCTGTCCAAAGGGGAGAGCTTGTTTGAATGGATCAGCCAGAGCAGAGGCCACAGAACAAGATAATGTATCAGCTGCAAAGAAACCTGACAGTAGTAAGAAATTAAGGAAATCTTAAAGAATTTCAATTCCTCATTTCTCTGCCTCTAATATTCTATCTAATGCCTGTTTAGGAATTCTCTGTTGAAGGAAAAAAGAACATCCATGTCGTTTAATGATACGATTCTTCCTTTTCTGAATTTGCACTGCTGCTCTGTGCCGAACAAGGACAGAAACAAGGATTATTTAAAACTCCAGAAGATCTATTCTAGGGATCACCACAATCCAGGCCTGGCCAGCAGGGGATGGACTGCCCGGCTTATTCCAGCCCGTAATTCCAGGACTGCAGCCAAGACAAAGAACGAATAGGAATGAAACAATGAAATGAGGGAACATCATCAGTCCAACACACGACGGGCAACTGGCCCATGAGCTACTGATTCAGGTTTGCAATGGGGAACTGCGGCACTGACCCCTCTAACCTGCACAGGAAACCTGCACCCTGAGGCTGTTCTATGTAAGTGTGGGGGACAGAGCAGGTTACAAGAACTGCTGGGGAGGGGATGGACATGGCTTGGGGCAAAGAGCCTACTCCCCGGCTAGATGCTATTGAACACGTGTCTCTCACACACACACACACACCCGTTTATTAACAGCAGTGAATACTATTTCTTACAGCCCTGTTTGTAAGCATCATAATGAAAAACGGAATTGCGTGAGCGGCATTCGTGTCATCCACAATAACGTGTGTTAATAAACACTTCAATCAGCTCGTAGCTTTAGACAACCTTTAGCTGCCTGCAGCTGCATTTCCCCAATACATAAAACGGGAATGGAGAAGAATTTGGGAAACAGCCACCAGGGCTTTATTTTCTGATGTTCCAGGTTTTTATTAGGATAAAACGGCTGCCTTTTCTCAGGCTTTTGCTTCAAGCTGGAGGATGAAACATGAAGCTCCCCAAAGCTTGGAGGGTTTTTCCTCTGGAAAAAGTTTTAGTTGCAAAGAGATTAACAAATATTTGATGTGGGACATAATTAAGCAATGGAATCCCTTACCACTAGGTATCAAAGGCCAAGAACTCTTCAGCGTGGAGTCTTTAAATCAAGACACAAGGCCTCAGTAACTCAGCCAGAGGTTATAGGCATGGTCCAGCCAGTGGGTGAGTGACGCTGGGGGCCTGTGACGTGCAGGAGTTCTGACTAAATGGCCAGGATTCTTCCTTCTGGCCTTAACACACGAGTCTATAATCTTAGCAGGATTCAAAAAAATGGATCAGAACTTATGTGGATAAAGAACATCCAGTTACAGCGGAGAGACAGGACAGTTAGAAAGCTTAATCCTTCCTGGGTCAGTGCTTGATCCAACCAGTAATGCAGAAGATGGAAATTAGGAAGAAACAATCTGCCATTGGCAGATCACTTCAAAATTATCGAGCACACGATTTCCTGTACTCTCCTGTGAAACATCTGGTGTTGGCCACTGTCGGAGGTGGGATATTGGACTAGATGGATCACTGGTCTGATCTCATATGGCAGTTCTTACATTCCCTCACTCAGGGGTTCTCTGAAATGCCTGTAGGTTTTACCAACCATTGGAATAAAGGTGTCAGCACAGATTTTTTTGAACACAAATTAGTGCCTATCTGTTAGTAACAGTCAGAGCAGTGTTTAAAGTTGTTTCGTTATTGTGCTGGGAATCTTAAATGAAAGGCTATCAAGTAACCTTATATAGTTTAGAAATGTGTCTGTCCCCCCCATCCATGAGTCTGTTTGTTCCAGAACTCCTCAAACGATAAGAGCCAGGACCACCAAATTTGGGATGCAGCTTCCCCCCATCCTAGCTTAAGGCAAGGGCAGAGTTTGGTTGTGCCAGGACAATGAGATATGCCTAGAATTCGATTGTTTCTCATAAAATGGAAAAGGGGGGGGGGAGTCTGGTAAGAGGAACAGTTATACTGCAGAATGACCACAGGGGGGCAGCAAGGCATCAGAGATGGGGACTGGGACATCTGGGACCCCATTGGGCCAGCAGGGGTAGGGGGATGGAGAAAGGGACAGTGATCTACTATATGAGTTTCTGTTTGCATGCCTGTCTATCCCCCAGTAGAGGGACATCCCTCACCCCCGTGCCCATTGCAGCTGCCATGGAGAGGTATTTCTCACCTGGCCCCAAGCTGCTGCGGTGAGAGAAGGCTGGAGTTGTCCTCGCTCCCCAGGGCAGCCTGAACCCCTCAGCCACAGCCCCACCCCAGAACAATGATTTAAAATCAGGGTTACTCAACACGCAGCCCATGGGCCAAATGCGACCCGTGGCCTGTGGGTTGGAACCAAAACAAAAAAGCAGTCAATATAATGGTCTTCTGTTGATACACGTTTTAGTAGTTAAATTCCTAGACTGTCATTGCTCATGGGGTGGAAATCTGGGAAATATTGTGTTGTATTAATATCAGCAGAACTGACTTCAATGGGGCCTGTGTGTTGTGTAGTGTTGCCTTAATCTTTGTATTTATGCCCGTCAGCGTGAAAGAAGCTATTTGCTATTCTTTCTTTGTGGTATATGCAACCACACTTAAAGTTGCAGTGCTCGGCATGTGCTGTGAGTATCACTGTGGCCCCCGGGGCTTCCAAAGTTGAGTAGCCCTGTTTTAAATGAAGAAAAACAAAAGGTATTTGACGAAAGGACCCAAACAACGCCAGGTAAATCTTCTAGTTGTTGCTAGAACAACGAAGAAGCTTGTGTACCCCAACTCAGAATTGTGTTTCAGACAGAGGCAGACAGCAATGGTAGATCTTTGCGCTTTAAAGATTATTTGTAAGTGAAAACTTACAAAACGAAGCTTCCCTGTAGGCAGCAGAAGTTGTATTACAAACTGCTTCTCTCCTTGGGACAGACCTCAGGACAATGTGATTACAAGGACATCCTTCCCTGCAAGTGGGAGGAATTGACATTTCTTTGCCGTCCTACAGGTCCCAGAAAACAAGAACACGTTAGGAGAGCGGAACACACGGCATACCGCAACAAGCAATTGCTGCTCCGCAAGGAGTCTTTTGCTAACGTTTTGATGAGACTTTCAAAGAGTCTAGACTGTGCAAAGCTCCATTCGGGGCCATCGCAACACAACAGGCAGCAAAGGCCAGTCATTAAGAGCAACCAACCAGCCAGGGTTGTGTGGCATTCTGAATACAGGACACTTCCACGCTGACCTGAGACTGCCAAGCAAGAGGGAAGCCTGGGACACAAGAAAGCCCATGTGCTTAAGACAGTGACTGTTCGTGCCATTACGAGGTCAGAGACCATGGTGACAAGCGGTTTAAAATATTTACTGGAGGAGACCCAGTCAGTGTTTGCCAACAGGGACTGCGGAGGGGTCTGGGAGATTAGCACAAGCACTGGTGCATTCAGGATAGAGGAGACCAGCGTTGATTTTAGTGACACCGACAATAACCACCTCTCCCCACCCCTACCAGCTCTCCCCTCACAAAAACACAGAACCTATAAAAACTGCTCGTCAAAGGTTTCCAGCTCCTCAAAGCTAGACTGCGGAGAGGACGGATTTTCTCCTGCTCCCTGTGCACACAGAGCCTGGGGGGAAATGGGGAATGCAAAAAGCATGTTGCCGCGGCACTGGGTTCTTTTTCACTTTCCTGTTCAAAATAAAACTTCTAAAACTTCCCTCGTGTGTTAACGTGCTGATAAGAGGAACTGAGGGGTGAATGCAAACAGCCATGTGCTAAGTCCCGTGTCAGAACTTCCTTACATCACCAACACAAACACAGCCCCTGTCCACAGCACTCAGTCCAGAGTAAAGACACTTGTGTCCCCGCCCCAATCCCCAACAGAGACAAGGCCTTGTTAGAACACTTATCGAACTCCACAGCCTAACACACACACAGGAAAAGTGCTGTCTGTGACACTGTCCACAGCCTCGGCCCTTCAAACAAGAAAGCAGCCACTGTAGGTTTTTGCTGGAGAATTAAGGTAAAACAATGTAGAGGAGCCATTTTTAAAAAATATTCATACCTTCTTATGTTAAACCAGCAAAAAAGGCCACAAGCCCCATTATGGTGTGTTTATAGTTCACGTTTGAATATTTTATAATAGTGAGGGCCAGCCTCATGCTTAGCACATAGCCAGGAAGCTACTAAGAAGAGTATCTTAAGGATCAAGTGGCTTTTGAGACACCCCTGAAGTAATAGTAAAATTACTGTAATTGCTCTATTTACAAATCTGAGCAATATTAAAATTCCTTGAAAATTCCATTTTCATTTCTAATCCAAGTTGCTACAAAGTAAAAGCAATCCGGCGGCATGGCACACACTGTACTTTCATTGCCTTTTCTAAGGAGAGTGCTACAAAGGGTAAATTTCAACACTCCAAAAATGTGGAGTATCTATAAATACTCCCACCCCAAGACACCTACATGTAATTACTCACAAAGAGTGAGGAGGAGGCAAGAAGAAAAAAAACCACATTATGTGCTTTTCTTCTCCAGGAGACGCTCACTAGTTCTATTAATTACTTTCAAGGTCTTCGCTCTCTTTTTAACCCTTTGACACGCTCCAGAATGATAAGTGTTATGGAAGTGTGGTGACTAAGCAGCCAGCTAACCCATGAGAAACGTGAAAAGCTAGTGAATATATTCGGAGCTGGACTTAAAACAGAAAAGAAATCACAAGGTACTTTATCAAAACCTGGTCTCATCTGCATGTAAAAAGCTGTTCCAAGAACAATTTCCAGCCCTGCAAGTGAAGAAGAAAATAGGAATCAAGGTTCACAACAAAGAAGAGAGCAACAGCACGTGCAGGAAGTCACTGAAAACATTAGGCTCAGAAGCCTGGGCCTGATTCATCAGGGACACAAGCCCCACGGGTTATGTCTACAAAGAGGTCAAAGCCCCACAAGCTGGCCCAGGACAGTTGACTCGGGCTTGTGGGACTGAAAAACTGCTTGTCTCTCTGTCCCCCTCCTATGCTTTATGAAAATTGGCTTATAAAGAATATACAGAATTTGAAAACGCTTTAGACAAAATGCCTCGTGTAACTCAGCAATTTTAATGTTACCCTCTGCTGCATCTGTGTGTCCTACTTTGGTGCACGTATCATTCTTGTGTGCAAAGTTAGAAATAGGAAGTGCAAATCTGCTTATATAGTTCTAAATGTGGCAGTGAGGGCCATTACTGATACTTGAGGTCCTTAATGACTCAGTACTGAAACCAACAACCTGCGAATGGTCGTGTTTGCCCTATAGCCCAACTGTGGTTGGTCCTAGAGAGACATGTGACCATGCCACCTGGTACTGGAATCCACCTTGAACCTGGTATTTTTCCATGGGGATGGGGGGGAAGCGTGTCAAATAAAGGGCTCCCACCCCAGGGAAAAGTCTTTTTAAGCAATTAGCTTCATCATCATGGGTACTACAATTGACAGGTAACTGCGTTTGCTGTTATATATACCTTGGATTCTGTATATTCCACTCCAACCCATCTGATGAAGTGGGCCAAAAAAGCCCATGATCGAATATATTTGTTAGTCTCTAAGGTGCCACAGAACTACTCACTTGTAAAGATACAGATTAACACGACTACTCCTGTGAGGCTATTTCAGCAGTGGGAAGCCATTCGTCCTTTGACTTCAGCTAGCCTTTGAAACTGCTCCACCCACTCTAAGAGGATACAAAAACTCTGAAGAAGCTATAGACCCAGGCCAGAGTAAAGACCAGGCCTGACTTGAAGCTTTTTATTTGAGATAAGAAAAGCTGTTTAGGGTAAGAATTTGCATGTAACAATTTTCTTTGTGGATTAGAACTAGCTAGTGTTTTTGTTCATTTTTGTTTAGTAACTTACTTTGATGTGGCTGTTTTCACTTGTAATCACTTACATCCTACTTTTTGTATTTAATAAAACATTTGTGCTAATTATCAAGCCCAGTGTAAATAATTATTAGCTGGGGGCCGGGGAGAGCAACTGCTGTGCATCTCTCTCTGGCTGATCTTATGAGCTTCCTCCATGTAAAACTTATACCCAGAGAAAGGCGGATTTATTTGGCGTTTTGGTCCCTTTGGGGGCTCGTTTCCTGGATGCTGAGCCCTTATAGCAGAGGTGAGCTGGTTCGATCTCTGTGCTGCTCTGCAAGGGGGCAGTAACCCCAACTTTGTGCCTTGGCTGGGGGAGATCAGAGCTCCTAGTCCAGCAGGACGGGGTGGTGGAGAGCCCGACCTTCCCCAGAGGGCAGGAAGGGGGTGTCAGTGGCTTGATCAGCGCACCAGAGGACAATCCCAAGTGGACTTCTGCGATCCAACCCATCACACTGCTGTGCAGATATCTGGGCTCAAGTTGGAGCCTGAGTTCTAGGAGAGCTCGGGGTCCAAACTGAGCCTGAACGTTGGCGCACTCTGTGGCCGAGTTGGCTGATCTGTGCCAGCCGCGGGGCTTTTATCCCCGAGATGTGCTCCTGGGCAGCAGCTGGCCACAGTAAGTCACATGGCATTGCTACTCAGCCACACGAGTGTCTCAGGGACCCTGGTCAGAGAGCTGGCAGAGGCACTAGGAAAAAGGGGAGGAGCAAAACTGCTACACAAAGCAGCAAACCTGGAGGCTGGGATGAGGGGGGAAAATTGCCCATGAAATAGAGGTAACTGTCTGTGGAAATCCGGAGGCATAGCCCAAGCAAGCTCATGTCAGTCCTCCCCTAGAAGGTTCCACCACGGAGGAACAGAGCACAAGGGGGGGCGCGGCTTTCCATCCCGGTTCATGGCTGATGCCAGCAAGATCATTCCCAGCCCTCTACGTGCCCCCAGGACCACAAGTACCCCCTTTCCCAGCATGCACATGAGAAACGGTGAGAACACCCGTAATGTCAGGTCAGGGGCAATCTAACCACAAGCTCGTTAGCAGGTCATGCTTTAAAACCAATTATTAGTTTGGAAAGGAGAAGACAGAGGGGACATGAGAGCGGTTTTCAGGTACCTAAAAGGGTGTCACAAGGAGGAGGAAGAAAAATTGTTCTCCTTGGTCTCTGAGGACAGGACAAGAAGCAACGGGCTTAAACTGCAGCAAGGGAGGTTTAGGTTGGACATTAGGAAAAAGTTCCTAACTGTCAGGGGGCTTAAACACTGGAATAAATTGCCTAGGGGGGTTGTGGAATCTCCATCTCTGGAGATATTGAAGAGCTGATTGGACACACACCTGTCAGGGCTGGTCTAGACAGTACTGGGTCCTGCCATGAGGGCAGGGGACTGGACTCGATGCCTCGAGGTCCCTTCCAGTTCTAGTGTTCTAGGATTTTATGAGTATTGATGATACCTTCCAATTTTCAAAGCAGCTCCCAACATCTCCCCATTCTACATACCTGCTTCAATCCCCTTCCATGTTAATACCCTCCCTAAATGCTCATCCTGGGAAGACCACGACAGAGCGAGCTGGTTGGTGCTTGGCTCCTGGCTTTCCAATTGCCACTCTAGGTCCTGGTCTCCAAACTCCTTCCCCTGGGAGTCCAATTTCTCTCGATCCCATTTCTTAATTTTGAAATGCCTGTTAGCTCCCCTCAAACTCACCTCCTTCCCAACAGGAATAAGCCCATATTGGTGATGCCACCTTGCACTACCCTCACAGCAGAATATCCTGTGTAGGTAGGGAAGTGTCTTGCTGTCAGATCAGGAATGATGGGAATTGCTTTACTTTGTAACTTAAAAAGAGAACAAAGATTGGGGCTTACAGCTGAACACCAAAGGCCAACGCAAGGTCCCTGGGCTGCAGATGCTTACAACAGGACACTGATGGCTGTGCGCAGGCAGAATGACCATCCCATCACTCGTTCTTGGCATAGGGACAATGGAATCAAGCTGAAACCAGCTTTCAGAAGAAAATTTTCACAAGAAATTTTTAAAAGTCTCTCTGGTGGTAATGCAAATACTGTAGAAGTTAAGGCCATGTCTATATTTACCATGCCAGAGATCAGTCTTCTAGCATTCGATTAGCACGTCTAGTAAAGACCAGCTAAGTCAATCACTGAGGGTACCCCCGGTTGGCACCAGTACTCCTTGGCTGGAGTTGCGTACCTTAAGCTGAAAATCTAGGTCTAGTATAGACCTGGCCTAAGATGTGTCCAATCAAGAGATACGGGGCAGGAACTTTTAGGGGGTTTATGATGTAGTGAAAAAGATTAAGCAATGCTTGGCATAAACATGTACGAAGAACGTGCTATTTGCCTCTCCTATTTGATTGACTCCACTTCCGAGAGTGCTGGGGTAACATTCCTGCTGTGCCTCAGCCTGGACGGGCAAGGAGCCTGTCAGGATCTCTTGCTCTCACCAGAGGATGACTGTCTTCTAGCAGGTCTTGTGTCCTCTGCTCTTTCAACACAACTGCACAGCAGGGTCTCGGCCTCTCAGAGAATTCATAACTGGGCAAAGCATGAGACATCTCACCAATAACTCGGGGAATAGCATAAAGTGCTCATTCCACTCCCTGTACTCTGCAGTGGATGGAAGGAAAGAACTGGACCGTTCCCTTTGGATGCTGCCAGGGCCAATCAAGAGACCATCTGGGAGCACTTCAAAGATCAGCTTCTCGGGTACATAAAAATAAATGTAAATGATTGTGTGTGAGCTTCTATTAGTGGTTGCACTACTGTATTATGCATGACTCCAGACTGCTCCAGAGAGCAACACACAGCATAGCCTTCCATTAGCAGTTTGCAGATTTATGCTAAGCTTTGGAATGTGTTGTGTTATTTAGGTTAACGTAGAAGTATTTTGCATATTTATAATACAATGTGTTATTAACAGTGATGTAATATCTTGATGTTACAAATCAGTCTGGGTTTCGGAACTGTTTACGTAATCACATCATGGAAATGACAAGTCACAGAACCTGGGCACAAGATTGGGTTTCGTTCACTGATGTACCTTCTGATCAGTTTCACAGTCTGTATGTGAATTATGCCCATCCCTAGACGACTGATGAATGGGGGGGGGGGGAGGCAGTACCCTTTTCTGGACATTCCAGCCATTCACAGTTAACTAAATTGCTGTCAGGGTTAAAGCCATAGACAGTGGGGCATAGAGAATCTCTGGGAATGCTAGGGAAGCAGGAAATCATTTGGCAAGAGGCCAGAAGAGCCAATGGAAACAATGTGGATTTTTTAATTGGAAGAAGTGACCTTCCTGTTCCAGTCTGTGTGACCAGAGAAAAGCCTGAGAGACATGAGGTAAGCCAGGAAAACATGCATGCAGGATACAGTGACATCCATGGCTAGGGAAGGACTAAATCTTAAACTACAGATATGTAAGTAGAACAGGGAATGTTTAGTCAGACGTGATCAGGTCATTTTCTTTATTTTGAAATAAAGTTACACTGTAACTTTCCAAACTGAATCCCTGGGAAGCAATGCTCTGTTTTAATATTTCTTTTTTTAGTTGCTCTGTAACACCTAGCAACCAAGTAAAGTTTCACCAAGTGTGTTTGCTTTGTTTTGTGAAGAAAAATCACCTTTCCTGTGCCCCAGAAGGCAGAAGGTTCCATGAGCACACAGCTAAGACTGCAAAGCCAACTATTAAGAAAAAATATTGTTTTCAAGCTCTCTCCAAAGGGAGGTTTCAAGAGCTTTAGGGTGCCCTACTGGAAGGAATTCCCAAATGTGCCTTCCTGAGTTCTCAAAGGGGAGTTTGCATTTGGGTGGTGACAGCAATGCCAATCCAAGGCCAGGGAATCTGACTCTTTGGAGAGCTTTTAAAAACAGAAGCTTTTAGGGGGGTCAGGATATTTTAAAGTCTCTTGCAAGCCTCCACTGTCTGCACTCAAAGTGCCAGAATGGGAAATTGCCTTGACACCATTCACCACTAGAATCAACGGAGTGGGAGGCAATAGCAGAAACGTGCCCGATGCCCACACTACATGGACAGTCTCCCTCTTTTATGAACACCTGCTGTCAAAGGTAGTGTTCTGTCCTCCTTTCCTGCCTGGATCATTTGAGGACAAGTCAGTCTCCCGATTATTCCCATTCTGACCTTTTTGCCCATTCTTGAACAACAATAATAATAATTAAGGCCAAGATTTAGTCAAGGGTATTTTAGTAGGATAGGTCAAGGGCAATAAACAACAATTCATGGCCCCATGCACCTGTCCATGACTTGTACCATGTGCCCCTGTGCTGAAGGGTTTGGGGGCACAGCTAGGGCTAGGGGTTGCTCACTGGCCCTCTGTGCGAGTGGGCTCCAAGGCCTGCTGGCACTCCGGGGGTAGGCAACCCAGGACCACTGCTACTGGGGTCATGGCTGGGGTCAGCACACCGACAAGCTGCAGAAGACTTTGGGGTCCAGGCAAGTTATGGAATCCAGGAGCTCACAACCTTACTAATAATACTGAGTGCAGACTGCATGCAGGAAACCACCCGTGCCGGTGTTCAGAAGCTCGACAGGGGTTACTACGTACTGCTATTTGTGTGCGTATCCTCAGTTACAAAAACAGTTCCTGAACAAAAGAGTAGATGGGGAAGAAGCAGCTTCCCTTCTGTTCTCACTGTAGCTGGCTTATTTACCCTACAAAGAGGCTGTCACTCACAGGCGCTGTTTGGAAGCCTACATTTGTGTCTGGCACTTGGCAGGAATACTTTCCAAACAATTTTGATTTAATTGTGACAGTCAATTATTCATCTGCCTAAAATATTTTGTGAGTGTGGAGCAGCTGAACTACAAACCATTTTTCTAGGAGATCCTGAAATAATGTGATTCTCCTTCATGACGACATTGAGGAGAAATAAATGTGTTTTAAACAAAATATGTTTTATAGAACACCAGAAAACAAGACCAATTCATCATTAAAAATTAATTTTTGGAAATTACAAAGCCTTGCTAATGGACTCGCGTTAGAGCCTCACACGTTATTTCTCAGACCGACGTGCGCAAGGGCATTGAACACACATTTTACTGTATTTCATCAAAAATTGAAAAGAAAGATAAATATCATCTGGCTGCTCATGTTTCTGCTTAGCACAAATTAAGAGCAGAGCTACATACGCATTCAGATCTGAAAGCCATGTTGGCTATGAAGGAACCCACCGCATTAGGTGGTCTTGTCAACTTGTCACAAACTCTCCTCTTCTCGCTCCGAATCCCTTCGTTTGCTGTATTTTTAATGTATTGTGTTACCTAATAACCTGTCACTTTTACTTGTCACATAGGACTGGAGGCCCACTCCTGCAGTCACCACATACAAACACCGCTGGATTCAAGTTCGTCCTTTTCTGCCTCCGAAGTCTGGCCTCTTTGTGCTCCTAGAGCCCCAGGGCTGGCAGAGACCTCAGGAGTCATTGAGTCCAGCCCCCTGCCCAAGGCAGGACCAATCCCAACTAAATCAACCCAGCCAGGGCTTTGTCAAGCCGGCACTTAGAAACCTTTAGGGATGGAGATTCCACCCCCTCGCTAGGGAACCCATCCCAGTGCTTCCCCACCCTCCTTGGGAAATTGCTTCTCCTAATATCCAACCTCCCACTGCAACGTGCTCCCCCACTGCAACGCAAGACCATTGCGCCTTGGTCTGCCATGCTCTTTGATCCTCATATGCAGCACTGGGCCACTGCCTTCCCTCTCCAATCTATTTTGACTATTATTAAAATAAAAACCTGCCTTTTATACAAACACCTCTAGGAGAGAGTACAGAGCTCTCTCTCTCACACACACACACACACACGATCATAGTCAGCATTAAGTTTCCGATAAGACTAACACACACTGAAATGTGGAACACCCGTGTGTGCAAAAAGCCCTCTCAATGCTAAATGGGGCCGTTAGTCTGTCCCACGGTCCAACAGCCACACATACAGGGTCATGGTATAGATTCAAAATCTACATCAAACGTGGCCATTGCTTTGTAACTAGTCAGAGCCGAGTTTACGAATTCCGGGAAAGCTCCTGAGAGGGAGCTATGGCCAGTTTCCCAGCTGTGTCACGCTGCAGCCACACAGGCACCAGGAAGGAGATGGCTTTGCACTAATGGCAAGAAGGAAATGCTCTTTGCGGTCAGATCAGAGGGCTCACAGCTGGTTCCAGGACGGACTCACTCCTTGTCAATTAGCCAATTTTTTAAACAGGACCCGAGCACAGCGCCCTTTATTCTGGAATTGCCCTCCCTTTTCCATCTCTTGGGCAGCCTCTCTACACAGAGACTCGGCAAGGGCCACACAGTGCCCAGCGGATGTATGACCTTCAGAAGAATTATACAATCCACCATTGTGGCTTTGTAACTTACTCTCTTTTGAAAAAAAAAAAAAAATCAGCATTACGCAAAAGGTAACTACTCTTTGTGGGGTGAGGGTGTAAATGTGCCAGGCACAAATCTTTCAGCTAGACATGGACGATAGCTATGCAGAGGCATAAAGAAAAGCTGTCCCTTGGAAGGGTTCTTTCCTGCTACACCTGGGATTCCTTGGAGTGCATCGTGTTGATCTGTGTTTTCACACCATGTGCTTAAAATGCAATAATTGATCACCACATTAGGGTTTGCTGAACCACTAGAAAGGATAATCCAAAAGACAAAGGGCAAAAACCCTCTTGTGCTTCTAAACTTCAGTACTTTCTGTGCAATCTCCCATTCTAACTGCCCTCGTCAGAGGCATCTCCCTACAAGAAGCCCAAAACAACAGAGCTGCCTTTGAAAGCCAATTCACACTGGCATTTCCAAACTAGGTTTGAAAAGTCAAATACAAAACAGGTAAATCATCCAGTCAGCATCTGCAGAGCTGTCTCAGACATCAGGGCCTTCCTCTCACTTCTCAGCCTGGAAACTGGATGGGCCATCTTGAAGAAGCCAGCGGAGGGGGGAGCAAAACCTCACGTGGCAAACGATGGGCCACATTCCCACCTAAGGCTTGGAAGTCAGACCAAGATGGATGCAATCTTGGACGCTCTCTGCACTTTTAGAGGCAATGGACCCTTGCCTCCAAAACCGTTGGCCAGTTTTCTCTCCCCAAACTACAGGTAATTGACCCGCCATGCTTCTGTCTAAGGGCATGGACCTACCTGTGGGGAAACAGAGAACGAACAAAACACGATGCCAAACAAAATGTAATTAGCAAACGAATATTGGTATTTTCTTCTTACACGTTAACATGATCCACCGTGTGAGGAATAGCTGGAAACGAACGCCACATTGAACACCTGCAGAGCTGCAATAAAAGGAGAGCACTTTGAAAGCACAGAGCTGTGACGAAGGGGTTTACCACTGCTCTTTACAAGGCTCCCCCTCTGCTCCCAAAGGGCAGTCATAGCAATACCCGGGCACTGAGAACAGGAAGGTCTCTTCCCTTTGGGAGTGCCCTCTGTCACCCAGGCTGATTGCAGCAGAGGTTAGTTACCAGGCGTACGAAGCAGTCCCTGTGCCTGCCTCCCACGGGGTTGGGAGCAGCGAGCCCTTTAAATAGCAGGAGTTGCAAGGGCTCGCAGCTCCTGCCCCCTGCTAATGATGCCTGGGAGCCACCGGGGAGGCGCAAGCCCTTTCAACGCCTGCTATTTAAAGGCCTGCCCCTTGCACCCAAGGCTCCGCCCCTTCTGGGGCAGCCTGCAACCACTTATTGTCCACCTCTGTCGTAGCAGAAGCACTTGGGGCCTGTGGAGAGGATTTAGGTGGGAGCCCTTTACATTAAAAAGAGGCACCTGCCCATGAGAGCTGCCCTTTAGGACACGACGTTGCAAGGTGGGTCAGGAGGACAAGCACACGTTAATTCTTTGCCATCTGAAATTAAAATCCAAGGCTACCCGTGCCTGCTGCAAGGGTCCCATGCACGATGCGATTTGCTGCTAGTTTGTGAATTCCAGCACAGGCCGGGAGAGACACTGCAGACTCCCCGGTGAGCCTCTTGCAAGGTGAAGCATTTCATGTGTCAAGTCCAAGGTAATGCCCTTATTACGGGATCTGTGGGATGGGTCCCCAGGCAACTCTTGCAGCGGAGCAGGTAGCAGAACAGGAGACATTTAAATACTGATGAGCTCACCAATGCAAGGCAGGGAAATGGCAGTTCACACACTCTCCGATTTTTCTGGCAATCCTGATTTCTCCAGGCACGTACTTCAGGCTTTAAAGGTCACGTTCCCTGCCAGAGGAAAATCTTTCTACATGACTTTCCACAGCGAGAAGTCTCCATTTGAAGGCATTTAAAACAGATGCAGGCAACCCGCAAAGAGGAGGGTTTATAGGTCACCCAGAAATCCTCTTGTAAATCAAACTCCATGTCCGTAGCGACAAACCTGGAAGAGGCTGATAGCCCTTCTGCTGAGAATCACAGCCACAACTTGGACACGGGGCCTTCCTGCTATTTCCCTTTGCAGCTACATCGGCCTGGGATAGGAGTTGGGCTCATCCAATGAAAGAAAGACTCAGGGCTGACGCATATTGCCAGTGTGTTATGGGGAAGCATGTGTGACTATCACCTGATAGGCTGATCAGACCATGGGGCACTGCATCATCCTGTCCTGTTGGGCCAGATGCTCTGGTCTCCTCTAGCAAAGGTACACAATTGGGGTAACAGGCCCCAGCAAAGCAACACAGACACGGACAACAGCTCAGCTCTGGGAGGGCTCAGTTACCAGGACTTGTCAGCACCCAGAAGCACAGCCCCAATCGGACCAAACCCCCAAAGCAATCCGCCTTACTCTGTATAAAAGTTTTACACAGTGAAAGCTCCTAAGTTTGCTCCCTTTATCAATGCACAGCTGATGTTCCACCGAGATAAGTTATTTGCACTAGGTTTGATAAGCAAAAGTGATGTTATTAAGGATAACAAGGAGGATTTAAGTGGCTGCAAGTGATGACAGACAGATCAAAGTAAGTTGCTAAGTGAAAATAAAGAAAATGCTCCAGCTAAGCCTGATACACTGAGAAATTGCTACAAATCAGAATTGCTCAGCCTAGTCCTTATGTCAGGTAAAGTTCTTCCGGCCAGAGCTGATCTCTCTGACCTGGGTCTAGCAGCTTCTCTCCTTGTTAGTGTTCTCTTCTTTCCGGGTCTTTCATGTGTCCTCGTGAGGTGGGAGCAGTCTGTGAAGCTAGCTGAAGACAATCACTGTTTGCTTCCCATCCCTTATATAGAATTTCTCCAGGGCAGGTACTCTGTTCCAGCCTTTCCACTGTCTTGTGGAAATGTACAAAATTCAGGATGGATTCCAGCATCTGGTGACATGGTCAGTCACTTGTCTTTGTAGGATCAAACATGATCCAGGCTTACCAGAAAAACAGGACTATTCACAGGTCATTGTCTTGATCACTGGGCCACTAAGTTCCTTAAGTACCAATACAGGAGATCCTCGTGCTTCGCGGAATTGCTATTTGCAATTTCGCATATTTATGGGTCTCTCCCGTCTCCCCCATTGCACCCCATCGCCTGGCATGGAGGGAAAGTGGCCTCGGGGGAGGCGAGGCTGTTGCCAGATGGCAGCAGCAGTAAGGGGCCTCCTGCACTCACCGGGATCGCTGGGGAGCTGCAGGAAACTAGCCATAGCTCACAACCCCCGTGGTGAGTTCCGGGCTGTGGGGAGCTCACCGTGGGGGTCAGGAACCATTATCCCTACTATTTATGGATTTTACCATTCACAGTGGTGCCAGAAACGCATCTACCACGAACGGCGAGAGTTTACTGTAATGGCTTTCACTAGAAGACCTAGATTAATAGACAGGTTTGCACTTCATACTTCTAATTTCACATGCAATGAAGGCACATGGAGAACGTACACATTCAGGGGATTACAAGCTCCTAAATACAGGCTACTTGCCCCATTTTGCATCTAGCGTATTCGAGTGATGCATATTCAAATTCAAAACCACATTTCCATACAAATACGGGGGTGCCGTGTCACAGCATGTCCTGCAGCTGCCCTTAGCATGCATGCGCTGCGGAGAAAGCCAGATCTCTGGGTGCTAAGGCTCAGCCCAGCACCTTCCACCAGGGTGCAAGCTACAGCCTGTGTCTTTCGTTTTAAAGAACTATCTGGGGGAGATCCAAGAAGATTTGCCCTGGAAAGCAGAGTGAGGATCTGAGGGAACCCTCAGGGCTCCCACAGAATGGGTAGGATCCAGGCAAATATCCAGACTAAAGACTAATTTACCAGTCACCTTTTAATAGACTTCCTCTTTTCCAGGTAAAAGGGGAATAAAATACCTAACTGACAACTACATCCACAAGCCACAAGTGAATACCCAACTCCATTTTAAATAACTTCAATCAACAGCACAACCTGCAGATGACTATCAGAATTAACACCCAATTTTACACACACACACACACACACACACACACACACACACACACACGGTACAGAAGAAGTTAATAGAGCACTCCTATTTACCTTCTCTTGCAACAAGAACAGGGAGACATACAACAATCTGAAAATCAATACATTTTATGCTGATAAAATCTCTCATTTTTACAATGCATAATTCTCCTGTGGAACTCATTGCCACAAGACGACAAGAGCTTAAATGGATTCTAAAAGCTGAGCCACTATAAGGATAATGAGAACATCCACAATTATGTTAGATTGTGTTTTCTTTTCTTGTTTAAAGGGATATAGGCACTCCTGGTTCAGGCTGTTAGCCAACCTCTGTGTGGTAGAGGGTTAGGAAGAACCAGCTCCTTTTGAAGGGTTATTTCTTAATAGTCCAGCATTGGGTTTCTGCAATTGTCTCTGGAACATCTGGTCCTAGCCAGTGCCAGGAGGCGGATACTGGCCTACACAGACCTGGGTCTGCTCTGAGTTGGCAATTCTTCATCCGTTCCCACACATACAAACTCCACACAGAAGTGGATGCGCCATATGGCCCATTATGAGCTATTTTGCCCCTCTCACTGCCGTTGGCACATTTGCCCAGTGTTACTGGCAAGTATGCTGCAGCCAAATCCGTCTGCAAGGGCTCGTGATCCCTTCACCCCCGTCTATTAGCAGACTCCAGATTTCGAATGACTGTTTGAGAGAGAAGCTCTGGCGTGGTGCTGTCCTGCACCCGGCCCCTAATCTGTCAGTTGTGCTGTCCTCTTGCTTTCATGTCCTTTGAAGTGTTAAGAATTTACTTGGATCAATTTTATCAATCTGCTTCAAATGTTAAAAACGTGAAGGAGGTCACCGCAACAGCGGCGCTTTTCCAAGGAGAATAAACCCAGCTCACCCAATCTCTCTCAATCGCTTAAGTCCGCGACACTGCAGGTCATTCTAGTTACTCTGCTGCAGCTGTCAAAAGCAAATACAAGCACATTTCTCCCCAAATTATATTCGATTTCTTACGGGAAAATCTGAACTGATCTTTCTGCAGAGGCACCTGCAGAATCCCACAAGGCTAGGGGACAACTCAGCCCCAACATGCAAACGGTTTGCATTGATTTCTGACTTGCAAATAAGCTTTTCAAACAAAGTTGCTCCTAAACTGTAAGTGCCATCCCCCAAATAACATTGCAGAGCCACGAACCCGGGTCACCCAGACAGATACATTTGGGGCTGCCCCACGTGGAATGATTCAACACTAAAAATAAAAGGAAAAACAAACTCAGCTGGCATGCAGAGCAGCGGGAGGAGACAGCCCGGCGAAGAGAGGCTGGCAACCCACCTGTCCGGGACGGCACTGTAAGAGTCAGCCCAGCAGATGGGAGCAGGGGGAATCCCCAGCAAAAAGGCCCCTGTGCCAAGGTTGAGACAGCGCCTCTCCGTTTGTGGGGCAGGGAATGCCACGCGGGATAGAGATTTGTCTCCACTTCCTCGGCACATCGCCTCTGCAAGGGTCTGCACATCTAGAGAATTCTCCGAGCGTACGTGCTGGAGCCCCGGCCGGGCACCAAGGGCTCATGCTGAGGAGGAGACGGCACCAAGCGTCTAGCCAGGAGCTGGGAGACACGGAAACCATTTGCCTGAGACTCTGCTCCTGGGAAAGCCTATGCCCAGAGCTCTGTGTCACCCAGAGAGGCTGCCCGGCCCTGCAGTCGCGAGGAGCCTCGTTTCTCCCAGAACACCAGCGTGCAGCGACCAAGGAGGACAAGCCAGGGGTAGCATCCTTGCAGTAGGAGTCTCCCGAGGCATGAAGCCGACGCAGGGAGCCAGCCATCCCTCGTGTCCTTTTCCACCCGTGACCGTCAGCCAGTCCCAAGGCATCGGGAGCACTCACACAGGACGCCAGTCCAAGATGGCTCCTCTCTGCACGGTGCCTCCTGCCTCCAGCTGGAAACCCTCCCAGCCTCAGCTTTGCAGCGGCTGTGCAATGAGTTCTGGCACCTTACCGGCCGACCCTGTGAGTGGAGAAAGGCCACGTTCCCAGGATCACAACCACGAGCCCGCCGACACCTCCCACTGGATCACCTTGTGGGCAGCTCGGGAACCCTCTCACCTCCAGAGACATTGCCATGGGGGGAGCAGTCACTGTGGCGAATGAAAGCGTGTTCCTTTCATCACACATCTGAAAATGCAAATCAGCTGAGCGTAGTAGAGATCAGAGTGAGTTTCGCATTACAAGGAATGACTTCAGCGTTCATGGAGCACACAGAGAAGGGTGGCAGCTAACCTGAAACGCACCGGGGGGGGGGGGGGGGGGGGGGAGATTTTAATAGCTAGAGCCCTGCAAAGCCTGGGTATCCCTTTATTTCTGGGGGTAACCACAGCGGCCAATGGGAATGCAAATATCTGCGGCTCATGTTTGCAGATGAGGATGTGGATACAAATTTTGTATCTGGAACCTTGCAGATCTACAGATAGCTGCTTTATGGCTGCGGGCAGTGCTTTATTTGTGATGGTACGTCCTGGGACAGTGTGCCGGCACCTCTTTTCCCTGCATAACTTAAATGAATTGCATTCCCCTCAGGCGTAGCGGCGCCTTCTTTTCCTGGGGCGCTCAGGACATGTGGCTCTTAAAGGGGCCGAGACGGCATTTCGGCCCCCAGCACAGGTCTTTTCTTTTTTTTTCCCCCTCAACAACTTTCCCCCTGGAGTACCAGCATCTTTTCTCTTACAAAAAAAAGCACTGACTGGGTATCTGGGGCTCATTTCTGCAGATGCAAATGAGGATGTGGATACAAATGTTCTATCCAGGCAGGGCTCTGTTAATAGCATCCCAGCAAAACCGAACAGGCCTGAAACCACCCCTTCCTGGCTGACAATTTCTCCCCAAAACTCCATTCGGTCTTCGGCGTGTTCTTGCAGGAAACAGGCACTTACTAAGCAGAACCCATGGCCAACGCAAGCCCAGCCTGTCCCTGTTACTGCGCCCCGGCATGGATTCCAGTCCGATCATTAGTTCCATTCCCTCAGTGCTCGTCTCCGGCTCTGCATCACCTTCCATGTCCAAGTCTCACTCCTTGGCCTCACCTCGGGGGCTCTGCACACCACTGCCCCACTTACTGCACCCACACGCAGCCAGGCACTTCGCCGACCCTCTCCCTCCCGGCTCCTTTTCAGGTTCTCCCCCAGACTGGCCTGTAGGCCTGAAACGGCATCGCTGGAGCCTCCCGCTTGCTCCCACTCCTCCTCAGACAGTTGCCTTCTCCCCACCTCTCCCAGCAGCCCTTGGCCTCAGACCAAAGTCACGTCACTTTGCCGGAACGTCTCTCACCTGCCCCGCATCACACCAGTTCTTACGTCACGCCGACCGCCAGCGCGTCTTTCTCCCCTGTATGGCACAGCACGGAGCTAAACCACTAGACTCAACTGTTAACCAGCAGGGGCAGAGTCCCAGGGCCACAGACGTTGCAGCTTGGCTCTCGGGCACTAGACGCACGGCTGGAACACCCAGGGAAAAACATGAGAAATGATGGGAACCAGTGTTCCCGTCTGTGCAGCCACTCTGGAGAGATTCCAATGCCACCCAGCTGACTAGCAGAGAGCCCGCAGCTGGGTGTTTTGTTTCTACTGGTGGTGCACACTGGCACATTCCTTAGTGCACACCAAAAAGAAAAAAAAAAAAAAAAAATCACTCTCCACATGGATGGAAAAAATTCGCACATAGATGGAAAAGATTAGAGGGAACATTGATGGGAACGTGCAGATAATGAGCCTAGATATAGAAGTCTAATTCTAACACGCCCGGGTGGCTTCAGAGCAGCGTTTGCTCTAATCTTTTCTCTCCACGTGGATTTTCACGCAGGAAATATTTTTTTTCTTGCAGAGGCACGTGGGGCTGTGCACCACCAGTAGAAACCAAATGCCTACCTCTGGGCGCTCTGCTAATCAACTGGGCGGCATTTGAATCTCGAGTGGCCGTACAAGCACCCGGTTTACCGGGACCCTGCTCCAGAGGTGAAGACAGTCACAGCGACTCCCAAGCACAGAAGCAGTCTCTGCTCTGCTGGCCTGGGAAGTGGTGCAGGTGGAACACGAGAATTCTGGGGCCAGAGCCAGCTTCAGGAATAGGCCTCAGTGCCTGGGGGGCAGGCAGTGCTCAGTAACACTCCCCAGAGGGTCTGTGGCAGCGGAGAATAGCCAATTAGACAGCAACCCCACTAATGACACAGCCAGGGCATTGTGGATTAGGGCCATCAGCAGGAGGCTGTAGCAGGGGAATGGCAGGTCTGAGTCTCTGAGTGACCAGCTCTGCCTGGCCCTTACTCACGGCGAGCAGCCCCAATGGAATCAACAGGCACATCACAGAGCAAGGAAGTCTTCGGCCCTTCAGTCAGGGTCTGCCCAACTTCTCTGAAAGAGCAAACTTTACTGAGAATGGCCACACCTCTGTTCACAGGGGATGAAACTGAGCCTGGGCCCAGCACTGTCGGCCCACTTGAGCCTTACAGAGGCCTCCAGCGCACCATCTGCCTGGCGCCGAAACGTAAACGGTCAACAACATCCCCAGCCTGCATGTTCCACCATGTAACCCATTCTCCAACGAGACAGGAAGCAGTCTCTCTGCCTCAAATCCTGCTGCAACACCAACCTTGTTTGGGAATAATTCCTACAAAATGTCCATTCAACGGACAATCAGAGTGAATCTCGGGTCCAATAGCAACTTGCCGATATGAAGGTCAAGTAAACATTGGTTTGTTCACTTTTTAGTTTAAAAAAAATTAACACACTTTCAGAACTCTCTAAAGAATTGCTGATGCTATTTTTGAATTCTTGACAGCCAAGATGATGTCAAAATAGTCAAGGTCAAGAGACCAGCATGGTTCTAGGCAATCTGTGCCTCTTAAAACAGTGACAAATACGTTATTTAATTTTAATGAGCTTTTTTGCATCTCAAATCTAATTACAGCATTATCAAGTACTGCTTTGAACTGCAGGTGGCTTCTCGTTACTTGTGTGAAGCCTGCCACAAGCATTTTTCGTGAATACTAATAACTGCTTAATTTTACTATAATTTTTTAAAACTCTCATACATGGATATGCTAGATTCAGAATCTTTAAGGGTTAACAACAATGCATTGCTGTTTCATTAATACAAATAAAACTATACTTGGCCATCTGGCTTCTCCATTTTGACCAGCAAAAAAAGAGAAAAAAGCATATAGGGCACATCACAGAATCATGAATCCCAAGGACAGAAGGGACCACTGATCAATTAGTCTGAACTTGTGGATAGTAGAGGCCAGAGACCTGCTCCAAAGCAATCCCTATAGAAAGAGCTTTGAGAAAAACATCCCATCTTGTTTTCAAAATGGTCAGTGATGGAGAATCCACCACAACGCTTGGTAAGCTGTCCCATGGTAAATTACCCTGTGAAAGATGTACACACCATATTTCCAGCCTGAATTTGTTCGAGCCAAATTGCTTCAAGGAAACATTTAAGAAATCTATTTTGTTGTTAGCGGATTGCACGCCTTGTAATGACCAACGTTTGCCGAAGTCCAGCGCTAATAGCGCATTTAGAAGATTTTCTGGCGAGAGCTGCATTATAATGGGACAGCAGCTTAAGATCCCCAGCCTGGCCACTGCCCGGGGCTGTGCGCGCCAAGGAGGAGCAATCTGACGCGTGTCCAGACGTGTGACCTGTGGGCCTGGGACTCGGTGCCCGTCAGGCAGTGAAACTTTCTGGGAAGAGTTTGAAATGGAAAGTCAGACGGGCTGACGGCCTTGCACACTTCCAACCTAGAGACCAGGTGGTCTCTCTGGCAGCTCAGTCATTAGGAGGGGAACGGGAATGGGGCAGGTGTGAGATGAAAGAATCATCGTAGTTCTACGCACTCCCTCTGTCACCGCGGGGATTATCTGGAGTTACTCCCAGAAATCAGCCTCCTGTGCACACCCAGGTGCTCTGAGGGGAGGCCCGGACGCGCACAGAATTTCCCTTGAGGAGCAGACAGCTGACTGGTGGGGCTATATCTTCCTCGTGTGAATGGTCCCAGCATTGCTTCTCTCCCCAGCAAACCCTTTCAAAGCCAGAGCCAATGGCCACAGAGCACAGAGGGACTGCAAGGGCAGGAGATGACTTGCCCATCTCTGGCTACATCTGCACTACCACGGATGTCGGCACAACTTGCGTCCCTCGGGGGTGGGGAAAACACTCGCCCCGAGCAACGTAAGTTACACGGACGTCAGTGATGGTGAGGACAGCACAATGTTGCTGGAGAGCTTTGGGGTGGATTGACGGAGAGAGCGGTCTCCCATCCGCGTAGAGCCGATCCCCGGAGAGCTTACAGCAGCTGGCACCGGTACAGCTGTACACTCTCGGGGCTGGTCACTGCGGCGGATGATTGGTGAGAGGGCACCTCGAAACCTGTGTTATCATGAAGCTATTTTGCCTCCCGTCCAAGGAGTCCAACCCAGACTTGCAGAAAAGCAGGGCTGGAAGGGACTCTGAGAGGCCATCAAGTCTAGGCATCTGTGCTGTGGCAAGACCAGGTAAACCTGGATCACACACACCCACCCCCCGCCCCAACTGTCTTCCCACCTGGGCTTAAGAACCTCCCGGGACAGGGATTCCACAAGTCCAGTCCTTCGCCACTCTTCTCATGAGACTTTCTCCTGAAATCAGACCTAAATCTCCCTACTGCATGTTAAGCCTGACGCCGTCTAGTCCTGCCACTTATACCAAAAAGTTACCTGGTACTTGTGTTACACCAACCGCACATGGGTCAGCTCCCTGTTTTAATATGAAGGGCAGAGATTCTCTCCCTCTCTCGAGGTGACTCGGGCAGTCTGAGGAAACCTGCCAATGGTTTTCCCCAGGCGGATCTGCCAGGCCCCCAAATCTGCTGTTAGATTCTGATCCCTTCCTACGTGCAGAGCGGCACCGTTGGCTAGAGATGGGACCAGGCCCTGCCAGCCATGAGCAGAGGGGAATCGGTGTATCCCTCTGCCCAGGAAAAGCTCTGTGGGACAGGAACAGTTCTCCGTTCTACTCCCAAGCCCAGCCAGAGGCAGAAAGCTTAACTGCCCCTTTCCTCTGGGCACAACGAGCTTTATTAGCAAAACCAGCCATGCTGCTCTTCTCAGCCTGCAGGACAGCGTCTCGTCTCTAGGACTGGATGAGCACAAACACTGGGGCTCTGCAGAACTGTTCCGAGACCAGATTAACCAGTCGGTGGTTTTAAAATTTGTTTTGTTCCAAATAAACAAAAAGTAAAAAATTTCACTATTTCCTCACATTCAATTTTGAAAAAAATTCATTTCCATAGACTCATAGGAGATTAGGGTAGGGCCAACTCGAACTGAATCGTTCCAGCCACGGCTTGTCAAGCCAGACCTTAAAAACCTCTATGGATGGAGATTCCATCCCCTTCCCGGAGAACCCATCTCAGTGCTTCACCATGAAGCACCAAATAGTTTTTCCTAATACCAACCTAGACCTCCCCCACTGTAACTTGAGACCATTGCTCCTTGTTCTGCCATCCATCACTACTGAGAACAGCCTCTCTCCAGCCTCTTTGGAACCTCCCTTCCGGAAGTTGAAGGCTGCTCCCCAGTCTTCCTCTCGGTCTTCTCCTCCGTAAACTAAACAAGCCCAAATCCCTCAGCCTATCCTCTTCGGTCATGGGCTCCAGCCCCTTAATCATTTTGGCTGCTCTCCGCTGGACCCTCTCCAATGCATCCACATCCTTTCTACAGCGGGGGGCCCAGGGCTGGACACAATACTCCAGATGTGGCCTCACCAGAGCCGAATAAAGGGGAATAATCACTTCTCTAGATCTCCTGGCAATGCTCCTCCTAATGCTCCCCAATATGCCATTAGCCTTCTTGGCTACAAGGGCGCACTGCTGACTCATATCCAGCTTCTCATCCACTGTAACCCCCAGGTCCTTTTCTGCAGAACTGCTGCTTAGCCATTCGGTCCCCAGCCTGTACCAATGCTTGGGATTCTTCCGACCCAAGTGCAGGACTCTGCACTTGTCCTTGCTGAACCTCATCAAAAGAATCCTCTAATCAGTCTAGGTCACTCTGGACCCTATCCCTGCCCTCTAGCGTATCTACATCTCCTCCAGCTTAGTGTCATCTGCAAACGTGCTGAGGGTGCAACCCATCCCGTCATCCAGGTCATTAATGACATCCCGATCAACTGAACCATTGGGATTAACTGAAATGTTTAGCTTCTGTTTTGGCTTTTGTGTTTCATATGCTATTATCTACTCTGTATTTGAGAGAGTTTGTCTGTCCAGGAACTCCTCCTACACAGTAAGAGCTAGGACCCAGTAAATTTGGTAGGCAGTTTCCTCTTATCCTAGCTTAACGCAAGGTCAGGGTTTGCTCAGGGATGTGAGCAACTACTCCAGTAGTCACCGATCTGCTAAGCTTAGGCTTATGGTGTAGTCGAGTCATCACTTGACTACTCACTTCCCCCCTTGCTGCCTCTGACTCAGCTTTTAAGCCAGCTCCCCCTGGCACCGCCTCTGCAGTGGGGGGGTGGGGAGCAGGGGAGGCAGACCGCAGCAGTCCGAGCCAGCGTGAGCCTGGGCGGCTCAGTCCCAGCTCACACTAGCCCTGGGAGCTACCCCCACTGCAGCTCTGCAGTTTAAATGCAGTAAGAGCCGGGCTGCCTGCACACCCAGCTCCTACTACGTTTAAACTGCAGAGCTGCAGCAGGGGTGTGAGCGCCCCTCTCTTATCGACTAATCGAGCAGTCGATGGAAATTCCATCCACTACTCTATTAGCCAATTAACCGCTTCTTAACATTCCTAGGCTTGGTTGTGCCAGGAAAATGGGATGTGCCTGGAGTAGGATTGCGCCTCACATGACCACACAGGAAAGAGCAAGAGGCAGGTGAAAGGGGCTGGATGGGGGTGTGCCCCCCCCGTGCCCTTTGGGGAGGGCAAGGGGCTAAAGCTCCTCCCTCTATACATATAGGAACATTGCTGGCTGTTCCCCCTTGTCAGAGAGTAAAGGGAAAGTGCAGTTTGCAGCAGTCCTCCCTCCGGCTGGGGGGCACAGGGGGCAGACGAACCCAGATTTGCCCCTGCCACAGCACATGTCCGCTGGAGCTGCGGTAGCCATGGAGAGGCGCTTCTCACCTGGCCCAAGCTGCTGCGGTGAGACAGGGCTGGGGGTGTCCTCTCTGCCCAGGGCAGCCTGCATCCCGAACCCTCCTCCCCAGCCCTGCCCCAGAGCAACGATTGAAAGGAAGCCTGGACATTTTCATTTCCAAAACACAAAGATCGAGATGACCCAGGCTACACTGGTTAAATCTTCCACAACTTATACAATAAACGTTGACATTAAAAAGCCAAAGGTTTTGTTGCGACAAGGCCATTTTTTCCAAATGAATTTTTGTAACTCGAGACACATTTTAGCAAATCAGCCTCTGCCTGACACAAACACACTGGCCATTTTCTCCGCAGAAGAGCACCAGAGGCCGGCGTTGCTGTTCTCGCTGCTGTCGAGAGGCCGCGTGGAATGAAAACCTACTGCAAAGCGTCTGTCGCCTTTTCAGCTGTTCTATGAGCAAACGGCACCCCGGGCCCGGCCCTGATGTCCCCTCTTTCCAGCATGAAACCCCAGAGATGGCTTCCTACAGCCACGCTGGGCCCAACCCTCCGCACGCGGATGAGGGGCGGCTTCAGCGGAGCGTCTCCGCGCATCGGCCAGGGTGGGTTGGTTTGTGCTCAGTGTTATGAAAACTTCAAATTACCGTCAGTTAATATTGCTTTTAAAATCCAATCAGAGCTTAGAGTGGAGCAGAGCCAATTAAATATAAACTGCTCTTTTTAATTAAAAACAAATACATAGCGTTGAAAACTCACATTTCTCCAGCTTTATCACTCTCCCTTTCACCTTCGCTTCTGGAGACTGAAGTAAATCATTGCCCACTTCAGAGTTTGCATGAGCATAAATCCCCGTTTAAGAGAGATTTTTTGTTGTTGCTCCCTTTGCATCAGTCGTGAGATTCAATTTTGTCTTCCCTCTAAGAGGGGATGACAGTGAAGTGGGAAAGGATCCCTGATGCTTGTCAAATGGATGCTTTGGTGCCAATTGTCCCACAACAAGACAGAGAAAGTTAATGGCCCAATGCTGAGACCTTTGTTTTTATAAGGGAACAAGTGGTTTATGACAAAGAACAAAGTTTCTTTTTTATGAGGCTATTCTTGGTGCTCTTTCCCCAAGCCCATTAAGTCTAGTTATCTCTTACAAAACACTGCCACACAGGTACCATTTCCACAGACAAGTTCATTTAAGAGAATTTATAGCCTAATTGTGCAGCTGTTGCCTTCCCAGTCAGTTCTAAGAGATTGGTACACGAGCCCTGTCATAATTTAGTCGTGTTTTCATCTCACAACTCTACTGTAATTACTGTTGTTAACAGCAAACAGTAAACAAAAAAGTAAATGTGATACAGCCAAAGACTGTGCTAACAAATAATGAATCAAACTATTGTCTACAACAAGTGAATTGATCCGAAGTTTGGCTTATTAATATGGTAAACTTGTCGCTTGACAATGGGAAACTTCAGCCCCTGCCAGATGCCATGGCTACTAATTACAGGTGACCCTGCCGTGTCTGATCGGGGGAATGACATTTGCTTCCCAAAGTCTAGGCCTGCAAGGATGGACACCAAGCCCGGCTCAGCCCTGCTCACCCCTCTTTACAGGGGTAGATCTCTCCCTGGCCTGTCGGGGAGAACAGCCCCGCCTGGGGGACCATGCTGTGTCTCTCAGAAGAGTGGGTTATGGGAGAGCGGGTGTCCCCAGGGACCAGAGCGCTGCACCCGTGGGCCACCAGTGCTAGTGCGCTTGGAGCGGCAGCGTGCACAAGGTGCTCCCATCTGACTCCTGCAAGATGCTGGGACATCAGCAGGTGCGTCTCAGTCCGGCTGGCCTGGGGCATGCGGCACCAAGTGGCATCCTCATGGGCTCCTGTTGATCAGTGGAGAGGAGCCGAGAGCTGGAACGGCTGCCCCTCCGCGTGGGCTCAGCCACCCAAGCCAGCTGCCCTTCTGCTGCTGTGCTCTGCCCCGCCGGGCATTGGGAAGAACGGCCCGAGGAGCCCCGCAACGCCGCAGCGCACCACTGTTCCTTTGCGCGGTTAAACCCTCCGACGCGCTCTCAAGCGCAGAGGGAGCCAAGCACCGGGGCCTGGGGGGGTGGGTTCAGTGCTTGCTGGCAATACTAGCCGGTGCGGGAAAACAACAGAGCTCTCTGAACCAGCCAAGTCACTGTGGCACTGGCTACCATTTGCAGCCAATCAAACCCACTGGGCAGACTCTGCTCTTTGGGGGGTTGCACAGGAGGTGGCCTCCCTTTGGCCGGAATGGGGAGCAATCCCCGCCTGCAGGAGGGCTTGTGGGCAGAGCAGAGGAAGCTTTGCTTTGGCTGTGACTGACCAAGGTATTAGAGACCCAGGCCCTCCCATCTGCACTCCAGTGCCTTCTGCGGATGCAAAGAGCAAACCTAGACCAGGCGTCCGGCCGCCTGCTGCCAGGGCAATGGAGTCTGAGCGCTGCAGGGAGCGTGGCTTCTACCAGAGTGACGGCAGGGACCGTGAGAAGTCGTGGAGACCAGCCCTCTGCGCTGTGGCCGGACCAGCTACACTTAGCCCCTTCAACAGCTGTTTGGCCAACCTGATCTTAAAAACCTCCCATGTCGGGGCTTCTACCAGCTCCCTTGGAAACCGGGGCCAGAGCTCGACTCCCCTCTCTCGCTCTTCCACAGAAGCCTCCAGCCCACGGCAGCCCCTCCCTGCTGCTTCACAGACTTCCCGAAGACCTTCATTCAAGTGGAACTGTATCCGCCTCCAGCCAAAACCTGCCCTCGGTGGAAAGGGGCACGGTTCCTTCGGGGCTGCCCGTGGTCTCGAAGCAGCTCTGTTCTCTAGGAGCCACGTCCATTCTGCAATTGCAGCCCCTGTCCAGTAAGCCCAGACCACGCATGAGGCATGCAGGCCACGCACGCCTACAGGCCCTGGCTAACCCAGTATTCCCATCCAGTCGGGCTGGGACACCGAGGATCAATCCAGAGGAGCTGCATTGTACCAGGGCACACACGACAGGGCAAAGGAACGCCCCACCCCGCTACCAAGTCCTGCCCGTGCTCAGGAGTCGCAGGACATCTTTAGTCTCGATGTTGCATGCCGACTTGCCAGGACTCTCAGCGTCTCCGCTGCAACGTGCCTGCTGGGTCCTTTTCCAGGGGAACCTTCCCAAGGGCGGACATTTTGGAATGACATTAAACCCACAATCCACCTCCCTTTGCCAATAGATTCTCTGATGTTGGTAACAGGAATTACTTGCGCTAACCACCACCCCCCTCACCCAACGCTATGCCCCGGGGCTGGGCACGTCCAGTGTGGCACACTCACAGCAGCAGGCGGCATTTGTAAATGCTAATTTATTTTTTTATTTTTTTTATTTTTTTTTTTAAGTAAGAGACCCTTGGGTCCGTCCTCTGTCTCCAACAGCCTGTCCTCCACCTCCTCCAGCCCCAGGCACAGAGAAAAGCCTGCCTAGGTAAACATTGCTTGTAGTGCACCACGCTGGGCTCCAGGGCCCTGTCACACATTTAGTCTGTGCCTGCACCGGCCGCCCAGCAGACTGCTGTGAACGACATGCCTCTGGATCCTAGGGGACTGGCTGTTTCCAGCAAGAATGGCAGGATCCCCTGCGTCATGCATCTCCTACATGCTGGCTGGCTTCTCCACTGGCCTCTTCTGTCACTGACTCGTCCATCCCCTTCCTTCTTCCTACCCAGACTTCCTCTGTTTGTGCCCTACATTCCCCCTGTGAGACACTGAGCCTCCCCCCTTTCCCCCAATGCCCGGCTTTCCTCGCTCTATGCTCTGATAACTTTCCACGGCTCCCCTTTTACCCCATCCCTGCACACAGAGGAGGAAGTAACTTCCCAGCTGGAGCAAGCTCCTGAGTATCTCTCTTGTCCAATCACGGCACCATACGCAATGTTCCCCATTCCCTATTGCCTCCAGTCTGAGGAAGATGTGACATCGTCTTGCCAGCTCTTGGCAGGCAGGCACACAGAGGTTTGCAGTTCTACCTGCCCAAGTTCACAAGCTGCACACATACAGCTCCAAAATCATCACCTGGCCCTACTGTGCTGCGCACGGTGCAGACAGGACAAGGGAGTCTCTGCCTCAGGGACCTTACAGTCTCAGCTGATTGTCATGGGGGGAACAAGGAGAAAATGGGAGTTTGGGACCAGTGTGTGAGGGTCCCCCATGCTTTATGGACTTTGGCTTATGAATATGCACAACTCGGAGATGGTTTAAGCAAAATACCTCTTGAAACCTACCATTCTGCTGGATCTGTGTGTCCTGCTTTGGTGCATGTATCATCCTTGTGTGTAAAGTTAGAAATAGGAAGTATAGACTGTACGTAGTTTGTAATGTGCTAACGAGAGCCATCCCTGGTGCCATCCCTCCTTTTCCCTCCCCCCTCAAGACTTAAGTTGGTGATCAACTTAATGACTTGGAAACAGCCTTGTTTGTCCTGCAAGTCCAAAGGTGACTGGACTAGTAAGACATGTGATCATGCCACCTGGTCCCGGGATTCCATTTTGACCCAGGTAGTTTTCCATGGAAGGGGGGGGGGAAGATGTGGAACAAAAGATTCCCGCAAGGGGAAAAGACTGTTTAAGCAAAGGGAAGCGGTCAGCCCTTTGTCTTTGGCTGGCGTGACACACTCCAAAGACAGCTGGGGACTGAGGTCAAGATAAGAGGTTGTCTCTAATTTGAAGATTATGCTTAGAACAAGAACTGCACATTAGGGTAAGAATCTGCTTGCAGTAAGTATTTTAGTGCATTAGAACTAGCTATGCATTTTCTTTTCATTTTAAGCCACTCCTCCATCCTCCTGTTTGTACCTAATAAAAATGCTTTTGTTTACTCTCAGGCCCAGTGTAAATAATGGTTACTGGAGAGTCAGTCTAGTGTGCACATCTCTCTTCCATTGATAATGAGGGAGAACATCCTCATGAGCTTTCCTTGTATAAAACTTTTACATAGACAGACAGATTTCTTTTGGGGGGGTTTAGTTCCCTGGATGCTGTGTCCTAGTACTGTATTCTCCCAGAGCTGAAATGGTTCCAGGTCTGTAGTGCTCTTTGAAGGGGGCGTAACCCCATCTCTGGGCCTTGTCTGGAGGAGCCCAGAGGATCTGGACCAGCAGGACAGGTTGGTGTGGAGCCCCAAAGAGCAAGAAGGTGAGTATGAATGGCATGATCAGCACAGCAGGGAACAATCCCAAGGGAACTTCTGTCACCACACCCCATCACACAGGGTTACAAGCATGCTGTTTCACAGACTAAAAATAAACACCTTTCTACGCCAGATTGAACATCTCATCTTCCTCCCTGGGCCCGACCAGTGTTTTTATTATTTTAAATATCTAGGCATCTCTCTTGCACTTGTTACTGTAGTATCAGAACAGCCAATTCATACCAATGGATTACCCTTACCTCCCTTATGGATGGGAATGGAGTTTTTCTATCCAGATCCTGGTGGGATCTGAATTTCTGTCTGAAAAAAGTACCGAAGTATTTTCTAGTTAACGGAAGAGAAAAACTCAGTGTTTGTTCGGAAGTTACCATCATCTAGCGTACAACGTCACCGTGGCAAGGGGAGATGGACGCTGCCAGGAAAGGAGCACCTTTCAGTTTAACTTTTGTAGAGTCCAATGGTTGAAAAGGTGAATACATTAATCAGATAATTTTAGAAACATCGAAACGTTGTAGTTTGCCTCTCCTAGGCTTTGACACCACCGTAGCTATCACTATGAAGAGTTCTCGCCTAAGAAAGAGCAGAACAATATCCTTTTGGAACATCAAATAGCAGCATTTAAACCCAGTACGATCACTGCTGCTCCAAGTCACTCGCAAGGCTGAATAATGGTGGTACCCAGGATTCCCTGTAAGCTGGGTGCTTGTGTGGTTACTCAGGACAGACTCCCGTGCTGCCCCACTGATTAGCAGAGCACCCACACCTTGGGCTTTTCTTTCTCTTGGTGGTGCACTCCACACATCCCTTGGTGCACATACATTTATTCTGTACATGGATGGAATAGATTAGAGGGAAACATTGAAAACAGAGCAAAACAAAAATGTATGTAATGGAGTTGTAGACCATCTGGTTACTAAGTTTCCTCCTGTCATGACCATGAGAGCTAGCCAGCAGCCTGGGGACTAAGGGGTTAACTGTACCTAGCCAGGTAGCAGTCAGCCAATAGAAATGCAGATAGGAATTTCAAACTGGGACAAAGGAATTTTTGGTTTTCCCTCCTTTGTCTCTGGGCCAGTTTGCTCTAGATACTGAGGGAGACAGAAGACATGTCTCTCTCCAAGAAAAGACTCTTCGTAATGTGTAAGCAGGATAAAGTTTAGATAAATCTGTTAGGTTTTATTGTTTTCCGTTGTGGGACTTTGGATCCGATGTCTGTGCTGTTAGAAATGGGGTTTCCTCTCTGTTGTAACTAAGTTTTGAGCTCATGGGGAATTTTCCCATGAGTTTATTAATTGGTGACTTTTTCCATCTAGTCATTATGCTTGCAACAGGAGTATTGTTTTCATAATAAGTTTTCTTTTTTATTAACCTGGTATCGGTTCAGTTGTGTGTCCTGGAAAATCCGTCTGTGGGATCTGCCTGCGTCTGACTAGGGGACAGCAGCCACAGGCTGCAGTTTGTATTTTCTCTTTCTTTTTTCAGGCTCTTTGGAAAAAAGAGCTTGGGGGGCCCTGGGGTTGGTTTCAAGAGTCCATCCCTGGTTGTGGGTTCAAAAGCACTTGAGGGGGAGCAGCGGATTTTATCCCCAAAATCGAGGTTTTTAGGATTTGGGGGGGGGAAGTTTTATACCAAAACCTGGAAAGATCAGGTTTGGGGGTTGCCTTGACATTTCTCTGGGCCCTCATGTGACCGTCTGGCCTTGCTGAGCCATAAGGACACAACTAGGAAGAGGAGAGTCAGAGGATAATCTGACTGTTTAAGTACATGCATTCTTATTCCAATCAGATTTTCTAAAAAGGGCCATGTGCGAATTGCTGTAAGTTCCAGACAGTGAATTATGTAACAACCTGCTTACAATGTGTGTAACAGCATTACTGTCAAGGAAAACAGCACTTGTCTATCAGCAGTTCCACAGACATGATACTTCTGTTACCGGGGAGTTACAGAGCCTTATTAATCCCCTCACACTAGCAGCCCCACACAATCATTAATAACCAACAGCTTCCGGCAGGAAAATAACTCCTGACTCCAAAGGGTTAAAAATATCAGCACACCTGCAGGTCTGAATAACCGTTTGGCCTAGGACTTCCACCACCCAACAGTAGCAGCAGGAGCAAGAAATCTGCACTCTGTGTTATGTAGGGCTAGCTAAGGAGAGATGCGTGTAGAACAACTCATTTTTGATAACACTCCCTTCGAGGGCTTCTCTAGCTGGAAAAGTTGTGCTCGTTTAACACAATCTAGTTAATCAGGTACTCAGCCCTAATGCACCTTATTTAGCTGATTAAAGCTAACTGATTAACTGTTAGTTAATTATGTAACTGATTAAAGAGGGGGGGCTGCTCCAGTTGGGCTAATGTGGCTCCCACCCACCACTGGGCTGGAGCAGCCCCCCTCCCCTGGTGGGTGAGGGCATCCCAGCTGGAGCAGCCCCTGTCTGCCACCAGTGAACCAGGACTGGCAAGCCCCACCTGTTATGGGTGAGGCTTACCCGTTAACCGGTTAACCATCCACATCCCCAGTTCAAATACCTTCTGGATTTGGAATGCGAAGCAGTTTCATTTACGGAGTTAGTTGGCGAAGCCAGTTCTATTACCCCCAGAGGAACTGGCTGCAAGAGCCAGCGTTGCTTCCAGACAAATCAATGGCCTTGCAAAACCGTTTAAAAATGTATTTGGCTTCTGCACTGGCACATCACAAATTAGAAGAGGTTCTGCATTCAGTGCATGTGCTTCCTCCAAGTGCCCTGTCCTGCCCCGTCCACGCAGACGTGGTGACACTCCAGCCATGTTCCAGGACAGTGCCACAGCTCCCAGATGTTCCACCCTTCACCTCTTTGCCTCTCTCAACTGAAAATTCCCATTTCAGTCCTTGTCATTTGCAGCATGCGCTGGCAGCCGCAGCAGGGGGACGGGGACGGGGTCGCTGCTTGCAAGAGCGCAGAGTGGGAGTGGGGATGGACACAGGAGCCTCAGTGGCTTATGTCTGTGCAGAGCCATTGATCACTTAGAATGTATTAATGCGCCTCCACATGCTCCCCTTGATCTGCCCGGATCCCTCACCCCCAGGACTTTGCAGAAATCGAGCAGCCGGTCAAAACAAGACCCGGATTGCGACATCAGCCTATCTGTGCGGCGGGGGGAAGCTCCCCAGGCTGTATTTACCCTAATGCCGGAGAGCAAGAAGAGGAGCGGAGCTGATGGATCAGGATAAGACGATGTCCCTGAGCTGAAAGGAATGTGCGTTGCCTCTTTGGCAAGCCTTCCTGCAGCAGCGCAACAGAGATTTTATGGCACAATCCTGTATTTTAATAGTCAATTGAGGAGACTTAAAATTCAGTGTTGCACATTAAAATCTCTACTGCAGCAGCACTAACAAGAGGAGCAGCCTGCAGAAAGCAGCGCGCCCTTCTATGGGGAGCAGCTCACAGCACCTTTCTTGCTCCCTCCAAGGCCCATCAAGAGGGCCACCGTCCTCTCTCCTCTGGAGCCAGGCTGGGTCTCAGCGCTTTCCGTGAGACGCTCCCAAGTCGCTCGGGCTCAGTGCGGTGAGACGGACTCACCCCCCGGGCCCTGAGGCACATTCGGCCGTCGCTAGACACTTCCCTGAACTAGTGACTGCAGAGCGTGACCTGCAGCACCCAAAGCTGGTCCAACTCGGCAGCGCTTCTCAGGCAGAGGGCCGCGCCCCTGGCGCCAGGATACACCCTACGTTCCACATGGGGAACAGGAACTCTGGGCTGCAGATATTTTCAATTGGATACATTTAAATTTGCCAATGTATTTGCAGGTTCTAAGTAGTATTTCAGCTATTCAGCACCCCACACAGGAAACCCCTTCTGCACCACGAGCTGCCTCCCGCCCCCTGAGCGACCACGCACAGTGACGTGGGAATTCGTCATTACCACTGATTAGTGGCTACCCTTGGTGTGGACACCGGAGACTGAGCTTTGCTTTTTAGTAGCTAAAATGTAAACCAAGTCACTTCCACCGCTCCCCTCTTGTGGCTTGGATGCTGGAGCCCAGGGCTCTTCTTCACAAAAGCAGGGATGTGAATGGTTAACTGGGAAGTGTCACTGTTAAAGGGGGATGCTTACCAGTTACGGTTAACCCCAACCCAGCTGGAGCAGCCCCCAGCCAATCCCCATTTCTAGAGCAGATCCCCCATTTAATTGACTAACTGGTTAAACACTCATCCGGTCAACTAATGAAATGGGATTTTACATCCCTACACAAGGCGGAACAATGTACAGTGTAACAAGTGTTCCACGGTTAGACTTCCCATCCAGGGAGTGTTTGCTCAGCACAAAGGACTGTACAACCAGCAGCTGAGCTCCACGGCCCGCGGAGGCCCTGCTGCTCCCCTGCCCATTAGGGCCTGGGGATGGGGAAGCGCACAAAGCCTCCTCCCACACCGCCAGGAGCACATGGCACTTTGAAGCGCCATGTGCTGCTGGGGGAGCCGAGGTGGCTTTGCGCGCTCCTCCACCCCCAGGCCCTGATTGGCCTGGGGCAGGGGAGCAAGGCAAGCTCCTCCTACACCAGGGACATGGGCATGTTGGAGGAACTTGGGGTGGGGGCAAAGGCACTCACCCCCAGACCAATCATTGTCTGGGGGTAGGGAACCCGGAAATATATCGGCCCTGCCCCTTCCACTCAATGCCCCGCCCCTTCCTGTGCAGCCCGGGGCCACTTCAAAATTTTTCAAAGTGGCCTCTAGCAAAAAATTATTGCCCACCCCTGCACTAGAGAAAGGAGAACGTGCTGCAAAGAGTCATGGAAGAGGCAGGCCAAGAGCAAGGAGTATTTTAATACTCACTCAGATGGCAGCCCTCTGGCACCAAGGGAAATCCTGCCGCCCTCCACTTCATCATGCTAAAGAGCATCCCTATCAATCCAATAGTGCCAGCGATCCTAGAACAGTCACTAGGGCTTTGGCAGCCCTGGGCTTGTCCCACCAACCGCGCGCGCGTCCTACTCCTAAGCAATAGTTCGATGCTCCCTGCCAAGCAAAGTCAACCCACTTTTTCCATGCAAGCACCATCCCCTTTTACCCTGAGACCAGTGCCGTCCCCTGCGCATTCCCCAGGCAGAGGTACCCCGGCACAGACGCAGCGGGTGGGGTGGGAGAGCCCACAAGATGAGCGGGGTTAGGAAATGGAGAAAGGCAAAATGGCCGGGAGGCCCTGTGGCGTAGTACCAAAATAGAGCTGCAAAGGTCAGCTGGCCACATCACACGGGGACCCTTACCCGCGACGGTAGAAATTATTACTTCAGCTTCCTCTAGAAAGCAATAAATGTCACATCTATAAATGCAACTTCCTGCCTAAAATCAGCAATTTTCTACTAGAGCCTGACTACTCCTGGTGGCACGCAGGACCAACCAGCTTTCTGCTGGAGAATGTCACTCCCTACCAGTCAGGCAACAACTGGACCAGACTCAGCATTTCTGGAGCTTTTTTTTTTTTTTTTAAAAAACAAAACAAAAGAAAAAACCCCAAAACCTTAAAATGTCTCCGCTGAAGTCAAGGGATTTTATTGACTATTGCCAGTGAAATCGTTCGTTTTAATTGTTCATGTTCTGCATTATAACAAACAGAGCTTTCTGCCAGTCCTGCAGATTTCCTTGGGGAGAATTTCCTATCATCTAGACTGTGATGTGATAGATCAGTTTAGCATATTTAAATTCATCATAAATTCTAAAGATAAAATGGGTAACCGGATTAGTCATAGCAACCGGATTAGTCAGAGTGATCTCCGAAGAGACAGAAGTTTAGATGTGAACATTGTATATTTGTTTAGCAGAAGGCCTCTTCTTGTGCTCTGTTGAAGAGCGTCCTGTCTTTGACTGCATAATCTAAACAAAACTGCCGATAACCCCACAGGGATAGGGAGATAAACACATACATCATCAGAGGAACAACAGAACACACAGGATGGATTTAGGGCTACAAGAATCCCTCTTTTCTCCTCTCTGGAGTTACCATAATCTCCTGCAGTGGATTTTCTGACTTACCAGGCCCCCGCAGACACACACACACACGCCGGGCTGATAGAACAGGGCATGCCCCTCATCTGTCGAGGGTATCTGTCTACCGATACGGTACACAGTTGTGTGTTTCTGACAGGGAGAGACTTTTTGTTTCTATAAATAAAGGTAATTTTGTGGGTTTTCAAGCTGCTGGATATAGAAATAAGCCCCACGCACCTTAGGAAGCCGTGTCTTGAGGAGGGGCCACGGTTGCCAAGGCAGCAGGATCCGCTGGCGTGGGCATGGGAGTGGGATTCAGGGTTTCAAAAGGTCAAGTCCCAGCCCTGCTGTTAGTTTCCACTGGCAGCCCCTTCCCACTGGCTCACGTTCTGCATTTGCTGCGCAGTCAGTCCTGGGGCTTTCCCCCTCCTGGGGCAGTTCTCACAGGCTGCTCAGGCCTAGGGATGTTAACTATCGGTGAACTGAATAGTCGATTCGCCTCATCAATTCTTATTGGTTCGTCGACTATTCTATAGTCCCCAGGGGCGGGGCCGGCAGCCTGTGAGCTCCAGCCCCACGCCTGGGGAGCCCCTGCCACCCCGCGCTGCTGCCTCTGTATCAGAGGCAGCAGCACGGGGTGCCAGGTGGGAGCAGGTCAACGAGGGGAGTCGGTTTAAAAACCAGCTCCCCTCATGGACCAGCTGCCTGCCGCCCTGCACTGCGGGCTCAGATACAGAGGCAGCCGCCCCTGCCCAGGGGTGGGAGGAGTCTGAATTCAAAATGGCCACCCTTAAAGGGACAAGCCTTTTTTTTGGGGGGGGGGGGGCGCGCGCTTCAACTTTTCCATGGGGGCTTGTTTTTTTGGTCAACAACTTCTCCCTGGGGAATGGCTGCCCTTAAAGGGGCAAGCCTACATTTCCCAAACAAAAAAATCCTTGGTGTTCCCCATCAAAAAAATTATTGTATTGTAGTCTATAGCATTAACCTATAAGCGTTTGCTTATCGGTTAATCGGCTAATCGACTACACTATGACATCCCTACTCAGGCCCAAGATGGTCCAAGTGAGGCAGATGCCCAAGTCCCACTGAAATGTCGTGGGAACCAGGTATCTACATCCATTAGCTCCTTTGCATACCCATCCCAAAGCCCCGGGGAAGGTGGAAGAGCGAGCAGGCAGGGGAGTCAGTGGGGCCCTGGCAGCCACACCACCAGGCATCAGCTCCCGTGCCGAGCTGGCTGCCACTGGCAAGCGTGAGAAGCCTTCATGCACATTCCCGGCACTGGGCTACTGTGACTGGACAGCAGGTAGCAGCTAGGAGGGCGCTTGGAGGAATGGGGCAGTGTCAGCAGCAAGGATGTGCCGCTCTGCAGAGGCGAGGCCAGTGCACGGGGGAGCAAAGACTTTCAAAACAACAAGAACAAGCCATGGATGTGGCAGACAGGGGGTGTCCTGTGGCGGGATGGGAGGGCGGGGGCCTCTCACAGGGGAGCCGCATGCACGAGGCCCAGGGCTGTGGGAGACGTCGATGGTCGGTGTGTGGCGGCTGCGCTGTGTGGATGGCAGAGCGCGGAGAGGAGAGCGCCATACGTGCTTAATTGGGACATTCAAGGCCTCTCTCTCCTCTCCCCCGGGCTCTGGCTGGGGGTGCAGGCTCCGCGATGCAACCTGAATGCATTTAGGGGCCAGGAGAGGGCTGCAGGCGGGGGGTAGAAGGAGGAGCAGGGCGCCGGCTCCGGCAGGGGGTTCAGGTGTGGGAGGGGCTCCGCGCTGAGGAATGGCGTGCAGGAGGCGCTGTGGGAAGGCGCTCTCGACGCAGGCAGAGGTACGGACTCTGGGTGGCGCTTACCTCAGGGAGCTCTCCAGAAGCAGCGACACATCCCTTGGCTCTGAGGCGGAGGTGCGACCTGACAGCTCAAAGCACTACCTCTGCCTGCAGGCCCCACCCACACAGCTCCCATTGGCTGCACTTCTCAGCCAATGGAGCTGTGGAGTCGGTGTTCAGGGCGGGGCAGTGCACTGAGAGGGAGCCTGCCTAAGCCCCACTGTGGCACCAACTACAGCCTGGTCAGCAGCGCTGACTGGAGCTGCCAGGGGCCCTTTTTGACTGGGCTTTCCGGTTGAGAACTGGACGTGTGGCAACCCCACCATGGATAAAGTCTGCAAGCTCGCTCCCCCCGCCCCAACGAGCCCCATCTCTACCTGCCCTGCGCCAGCAGGAGAGCTGGGTCGGAAATGGGAAACACTAGCTGAGAGTTACAGTTTTTTCCATGTCTCGAATAAGACCAAAAAGACAAAAGTTCACAAATATCTGTGAACCAAACCCCCATTTTTTCCCCTTTTAAGTCAACTCAAACATTCCATTTTCATTGTAACCTGTTACAACCCCCGGCCCAGACTAATTAGCTTAAATTTAGAAACAAAAAGTCATTTCATACCAGGAAAGAAGTTTTCAAAAGGAAAAATTCATCAAAATAAAAACTTCTCTCAACATTTTTTTGAGTCAAGAAATTCATTGAGTCCTTCCCTGCCCTGTGAACAGTTTTCGTTTCCACAAAAAGGCATTTTTCAATGGCAAGCATCAGTCAAAGAGGAGTCCTTCCCAGCTCTCGCCACTGTCGTGTCTCGTCTGAGTGGACAGCGCTGCTATCCCAGCTACTCCTTTGCAAACACACCCCTCCCACGGGCATTGCTGCGCCTGCATTTTAAACCCTCAGGCTTTTCCTGCTCCTATAATTTCCGCCCCCCCTTTTTTTTTTTAAATCTGGATGTTTACTAGTTGCTTGAGCAGCTTGCTCATTCCCAGAAATTGTTCAGGAGAGTCATAACTGCTACCGCATTCAGTAACAGCAACATTAGTACAATCGCCGTCAGAAATGGGTCTAGCCAGCTATTAACCAGCATATTGGGCCCGATGAGATATAAAATGCATCCCCCATATATTTTAAAATCTGTTCCAAGTGGTTTTTGAAGTGAGAGAGATGCTGGATTCTTTCTAACGTGCTGTGCAAGAAACCTTCACAAGGCTACCTGAGAGCCTCCCTGCTCCGAATGGGGTACCAAGAATCAGCGGCTTACATAGCCTTCACAAACTCTGTGTGTCTTTCAGGACCACAAGACAGACACACCAGCCACATCAGCACAAGGTAACGTACTTGCTAGGCTAACATCTTCCTCAGTCACTAAGTTCAAAGGACACTCAACTGCTCTGGAAAGATTCTGATAGCTGCAGGGACATTAGGGATAATCCTTCATTGTTTTAAATTCTTTGTAATGCTAAATTGAGATGTTTGATTTCCATTAACGCAAACCTGACACAGGCCATATAAAACATACTAAACTTGCATGGCATGGTGTGTAGTTTTGTATTAAAACATAAAATGCTTAATAAAAATTCATGTGGGAGGAATGTGTAGCTATCTTCATTTGGAAATGAGACTTGTGAATGCCTTCTGCTGAACTCGTAACAATGTGTTTCATCTTTCCTGCCCTTGATACAATCTATAATTCTGTTTGTGAAACGTCTGCTCCTCTTTTAACAACTGTAACCAATTATTGCCATATGATTGTTTAATTATATTTGCCTGCACATTCTAACACTGCTGCTGGTGTTACCCTAACGTCACAGCAAGCCGAGATAAAAGGGGATTTAACAAGAGGGAATTCTAACTGGATATTTAGTTTGTCGTCTGACAGACCAAGGCCTATGAGGCAATAGAAGATGAGGTGGGAGGAGTTTGCTTTAATTGCTATGAACAGCTGCCCCAGGGAATACCGAGCAGACAGGAACACCCGCGGACACAGCGCAGGGTGCCGAGTGTGTCACAGGCTGAAAGTGAAAGTCTCCATGTTGCAGAGAGTCCCATTTCCCTTCGCTGAACACAAGGCATAAGATCCCTTCCTTCGCTTCTTGCTTTGTCAGCTGCCTGACTGCCGGAGAGGAGCAGCCGGTGAGATCACATTAATGTTATTTACAATTAATTACCACCAGCGTGCTTGGCCCAAACTGTGGCAGGAGACAGACTGGGGCCTGTACGATGAGCAGACTGATGCCAGAGGAGTGCCCAGAAGGAGGCTCTGTGTGTTTAGTGTCTTTTTGGAGATGGATGGGTGCAGGTCTGGTTGACCTGGGGCACTTGGTTTATGGAAGCAAAGCAGGGAGGGGCTGCTCAGAGGAGGAATTTGACAAACAAGATGAGCACCTGGCACATTAGGATGGGGTGTGGGAGCCGGCCAGGAAGGAGGCAGAGACAAGAGTGCAGCAAGAGGAGGATGAAGGGGAAGGGGAATACAATGCTCATGGCAAGGCATCCCAAACATCTGCATGCAGCCGAATCCCAAATTAGACGGGCTAGAGAATCTGGGTACTGGAGAAGCTGGATTTCCTGGGGAGACTCCTTGGCTTCCTTCGCCCTTCCGTCTCAGGGATGCCCACAGGCTGTGCCCGGAGGCAGCATGGCCCAAGGGCCTTTGCATCCACTTAGGTGAAAGCCACAGTTGCGAAGGAGCTGGGCTGGGAGCACTGAGAGAGTGTAGTGGGTTGGAGTGGCCACCCACTGACCCCGGGGGGGATGCCTCCCTGAGCCTTGGTGGGCCCACCTGGATGACTCACCTGGGAGGAAGCCAGGGGGCGGGGCCAGGGATATAAAAGGCCTGCCTGCAAGGCCAGTTGGGGGCCAGCCAGCAAGGGAGCCAGAAGCCTCCTCTCCCCAGCCAACCAGAAGCCTGCTCAACCCAACCCAGTGAGGAACCAGACCTGGGGGAAGCAGACAGCTGGCCAGGGCCACCGGGCCTGCTCCTGGAGGGTTACCTGGAAGGCCTGCGTATTTGGCCAGAGGACCTGCCCCAAATAAAGGTACCATACACGGAGGGGAGCAACTGAGCCGGCCCAGGGATAGCCGACCTTGCTCTGGCCGAAGGTCAGCGGGCTGCGGCACGGACCCCGCTGACCAAACTCCTACAGGTCGGTGTGTTTTGCACCGGGGTTCCTGCTGACCCAGCAGCTGACTGCTCAGCTGTTAGGGCCCTGGGCTGGGACGCGGTGGTGCAGGGAGGGCCTGCGTCCCCCCCGCCACCCATTAATTGGGTGGCAGTCTCCCCGCCTGCTCTTGGAGACCAGAGGCAAGGTGCCTGAACCCCTCCTGAGCAAGGAGCTAGACTGTTTACCCAGGGGTACCTGCTGTGAAGCGGTTTGCTCATTTTCTGCAGCCCCGCCCTGCACCAGCGCTGGGCTTATAAACTGCCACCCTGTCCTACCTCAGGATGGGCCCACTGTGATATTGCTGTGGCCTCCCCCTGCATAAGGTCTGGGCAACAAACTGCTTTATTACTGCAGCCCCGCCCTGCACTAGGGCTGGGGACTACAAACTACTGGAGAACTGCAGGCCTGCCCTGCATCAGGGCTGGACCATAAATTGCTTGATTGCTGTAGCCCTACCCTGGGGCCGGGCCAGAGCCTGCTGGGTTACGGCAGCCCCACCAGGCCCAGGCTATAGCCTACTTGATTGCAGCAGCCCTGCCCTGCACTGGGGCTGGCCCATAAACTGCTAGTGCGGCAGCTCTGCTCTAAACCAGGGCTCAGACTGGACCTGCGTGTAGTGGGTTGGAGTGGCCACCCACTGACCCCAGGGGGGATACCCCTCATCCCCCAGGTGCACCCCACCGCGCTACACGGAGACAGTTTGTGAAACTGGCTGGTCAAGTCCAGGGAAGACAACCTGGACCCTTGAATGAGCACCGAGCCAAGCCGGGGGGTGAGGGTGGGGTGGAGGGGCGGACTCTTCCCACATGCCAGGCAATGGCCACAGGGTTGTGCATTTGCCCACTGGAGGCGGCCCAGGAGCTGAGTGTGGGAAGTGCAGAGTTCGACGTGAAGCCAGGGTGCAGGGTTCCGCAGGCAGGGGCGTGGCGCAGGATGCTGGCACAGGAGGCCGCTGGAGCCGAGGACCGTCAGGCTTGCAGTCAGGCTGCACAGTGAGTGACAGGGGAGGGAAAGGGGCTGATGGCGAGGACAACACACAGGATGAGTGGGGATTTTCTGCACCGTTTTTACGAATGGGCCGCGTGGCAGTGGCTGGCAAGACGAGGGATTTCTACCCCATGGCCTCAAAAGGGCTGAAATGTTCCTGGGGCAGGAGGCAGCAACAGCTTTTGCTGGAATAAAACGGGTACTGGCTGGCACCAACCTCCAACAATGGGAAACTATGGCAACACGAACTCCGCCTGGCTCTACTGGAGAAGGGGCTCCGAGTCATCTGGAGGCTGAGGTCAGTGTTGGCTTTTGGAGACACGCAGCAGCGTTCCCGGGGAGAGAGCCCCAACGGGATTCACTGGCACAGAGAATGGGCGGGAGAAACACAGCGCCCATCAAGCAGGGATTCATTTGCAAGGAGAGAGGGGCTGGGCTCTGAAGTGCCTGGCCCAGAGGCGCTGGGACGCAGCCAGAGCCAGGTAGGGTGTTATTCCCGCTCTCCAACGTTCCCTGGAGCAGGCTCGCTCTCGTTCCCACTGAGGTCGGGGCACACTTCTGGCTCCATGCTGGTTAGCGGTGGTCACTGAACAGATTCATCTTCGGAGTGGCGGGGCAGTCTTGAGAGGTCTGGAGCAGCTTGGTCTCCTGGAATGGACGGTCACGGCCAATAGCCGCCACGCACTCCAGACGGTTCCTCAAAGCTTTGCAGGGCAGCACCGCTAGCCTAAGGCGCCCTGACAAGGCTGCTGACTATGCTGCCTGAGCTCTGCCTGCCAAGCAGCGGTGTATTCGGCCATCACCTGGGGAAGCAGGCTGAGTGCAAACGGTGTGAAATGGGGCCAAAGCCAGGAGGGGAGGATTAAGTGCAGGGTCTAACCCCAGAGCCAGATTTTCAGCATCAACTTGAAACGCAGGTGTCAGTGCCAAGGCTAACCCGCTGGCCCATGTGCCATAGAATGCTCTCCGGCCAAAGGAACCCACCCCCTTTTCTTCAGGGCTTGTGATTTATCTTCTTACTAGATATTTTAGAAATGGGCGTCTGTCTGTCCGTGAGTCTGTTTCTTCAAGAACTCCTCCAAAACAGAAAGAGCCAGGACCACCAAACTCGGGATGCAGCTTCTTGTTATCGTAACTTAAAACAAGGGCAGGGTTTGGTTGTGGTAGGACAACGGGATGTGCCTGGAATGTGATGTTTTCTCATAAAATGGAATGGGAGGGGTCTGGTAGGCGGGAAAGTTATACTGCAAATGACCACAGGGGGCAGCAAAGAGCCAGAGATGGGGACTGGGACAGTTCTAACCCCTCTGGGCCAGCAGGGGGCAGGGTGGAGAAAGACAGCTCTACTATATATTTCAGACAGTTTGTCGGTCCCGGTGTCTGTCCACAAGCTGGGGGGGCATGCACCCTTCCCCAGTTATGCCCACTGGAGCTGCAGCAGTCATGGACAGGCACTTTTCATCTGGCTCCAAGCTGCTGTGATGAGGGGGCTGAGGTCATCCTCTCTCCTGGGGCTGCCTGCAGACTGAACCCTCCTCCCCAACCCCAGAGCCATGATTGAAATGAAGAAAAACAAAATGTATTTGAGTTAAGTTCTGAGCAACACTGGGTAACCTTTCTAGTTAGTTATACAACACCGATTCAAGCTCTCAGATCTGCTCCTTCCCCCCAACTCCGGATCTTTTGCAGGGGCCATTCTGCTGTCTCCAGGGTTACTTTCCGCAGGCTGTTCAGGGGCACTTCGCTGCTCCCTTCTCGGCTGTGCTCAGCAGCCACCTGCCCGCAAGCCACAGCCAACTGGGTCCTTGTCCTGCCCCACCACCTCCTTCAAGAGCCCACCTGCAACTCTTACAACTTACTGGGGCTACACACTGGCTTTTATGGCGACCAGGTGATCTCTAATTTGCTCCTAATCTCTGGACTCAGCGCATCAGCTGGAAGGCAGCTGAATAGACCCAGGTGGGTTTAGGCCTAAAGGACCAGTCACCACCGAAAAGGCCTAATGATGCATTTAGGTTTCTGAAGTTTAGATTCCCCGTGTCTGAACATTCTGCTGTGTGCCACATTCCTCTCCCTATAAAACTTCGGAACATTCTCTTGCCAGTTACCTCAACCCCAGCGTTATCCCCTATAAAGCCGAATGATCCTATTGTGTTTGTAAGACGAATGCGTACAATGGCAACTGGCTCCCCTGATAAGGGAACTTCAAGGGAATCGTCATTAGGCTTTGTCTGTTTCTAATAGGAAGTATTTTGGTTATAAATCGCATAATTTTAAACTACTGTAAAACAATTCAACTCAAACTGAGTTTTACAGGGATTGTCTCAGGACAGCAAAATCAGGGATTATGCAATTTTACAATAGGCTGCCCCAAGGAGGAATGTTTTTCATTCCTAGGATTTGGGAACTTATTTAAAAAGACATTTGCAAGCAAAGAAGTGAGGAAAATGCTACTGTTTGGAAGGTGACCCATAGGAAAGGAAGCTGGCCTCCCACAGGCATTTTACTGATCCTTTGATCACTATCGCCATATTCAATAGCAACAGGATAGCCACACCGCTCAGAAAACCCCAACTCCGCACCAGGAACTGTGTCCCAAATTGAAGTTGGCAAAATCAGCCAGCCAGAGCTGCTCATGCTGGAATGAGAAGTTTATTTATTTGGGCTTAGAGGGGGCACATGAAATTTTATTTCTTGTCAATGTTTTGCTCACAAAGCAGGAAGTTGCTATGGAGTCAAATGGATTAGACAATTAAGGCGAGTGAACATAATACAAATCTGCATTTGTTCAGCTGCTTCTTAAAAAAAAAAAAAAAAAAGTTCACCGTTTTCTCTCTCCCACAAGGCAATTTACTCAGGGAGATCAGGCTCTTCTCCAGATAAGCACGTTGACTTGAAAATAAAATGTGGGCCAGCAGCTGCAGCAGCGAGACTGAAGCAGACAGAGATGTGGCACTGAATGATAATTAAATACATTTTCTTCATCCGTCATTTTTTACTGCAGGTGCCAGCATAATAAATCTAGGCCTGACTCTTTTGTCAGCTGGCAGTGAACACATTTTAACGTGAAATCTCCGGGGATGAATTAAGAGTCACTTGGCCTTGTAAGGGAGGGAGGGTTTTGCTTCGAACCTGCCAAGTAGGTAACTCATAGCTTATTGGTTTCATAATATTTTATTATTTTGATGATACATATATGTGATGCTATATTTCAGTTCAGTACTACAGTGCACACTAACTGGAACTCCCACCTTTCCATCATCACTTGCACATTTTTTTTTTTTGAAACCTTTCAGAAATTTTGCAACTTTCTGTTTTAAGCAAGTAGCTGTGTACTTTATAGTAAAGTTCGATTTAATCTTTTTGTGCTTCTCTCCCTCACTGCCCCATTGACAGAGCACACCTCTCCACATTGCAGCTACAACAGGAGCTGTGTGTGTTACAAACTCAGCTGAGCAGTATTTTGAGAGAAAGGGTGGAACGGGTCTGTCCAAGTTCACAGGGAAATTTCCGAGGTTGGGAAATTAGACCCACTCTTGCTCCATAGCTTTAGCTTTGTTGGCTTGACGAATTAAAGCTGATTATTTGACTCGTGATGATGCATATGTAACCCCCACACCTGCTGGGTGTGGGGCACTGCCCCATGGAGTGGCACTTAGGCCACTTAGAGAGAAGAATGAGTTTGCTCTACAGCCTTAGCGGGGAGCCAGCTGGCTTGTAGCTCAGGCTGTAGAGTCTCATGCACTAAGCTTCAGAGGCCCCGAGTTAGATTCGGCCTGTAGGGTTACACCTGCAGCCCCATTGTGCTAGGCGCTGTATCCATACACACAGCGTCCTGTTCCAAAAAGCTGGCACTCCAGGAGAAGCAGTAGAGGGAGATTGCTTTTCAAACCTTTGCCTCTTTCAGGAGACAGAGGTATCACCGCTTTAGGTTCTGATTCTAGTTCAACCACCAAGACAGCAATCCCAGGGTAATTTATTTTCGATGTTACCAACTCATGGGTCCAGCACCGCATTCCATGTTACTAACGACCATCTGGCAGCAGTAACGAAACCAGCTTCGAACAGAAGATCCACGACAGCCTTTTCCTTCTAACAATTCAACTACTGGAAAGGGTCTGCAAGGCCATCTGTCACCTTCGCTCCCTTTCATTTTGGTACAGGGTTCATACCATGATGTGTGCGCCAGATTTACATGTTTAAAAATGGAATACAACAGCACAAACCCCAATAGCCCCTGTTCTAGTCAGACAGGGCAGACTTAAAGCAAGCTAGTTTGCTTCGGTATGTTTCAGCCTCCTACGTTCCTCCTTCCGTTATCTCAAATAACGACATAAGATTCCCTCCTCTATTCCTCACTTGTGGATATATCAGACCACAGCAGAGGCAGTAGAAAGCAGCTATGAAAGAAATTTCAATTTCAAAGAGAGGCCAATGGCAGAGGAAGCTTGGCCAACTCCAGTTTTGTGCCAATCCCATTTCAAAGGACGGGAGGTATTATACACAAAGCAAAGCACACTCAGATCTCGGCTTGTCAAAGGCCAAATTCAAACGCTTTGGAGCCCACAGGCTCAAGAATATCAGTCAATGTTTTACTAGTGCTTCTGCACCTGAATGAAGGCATTCTGTAGCGTATAGAACTGGTAGCAAAGCGGTTGGTTATGCTTCAGGTTAGTATCATGACCCAGAAGCAACTCCAAAGACTGCCCAGCAGCAGACTGTATTTATAACTCGAGGTGTTGTCAATTAGGCACAGCCTGGGGTTTATGTCCCAGAAGCAATGCTGGTCTGTTCATTAACACCAGCTCTGGAAGCCTCTTTTCTGCCTTGAGAACTCACAGTAAACTTTATTATGATTGTTGTTGTTAGTTAATTATAATGGGTGGTGTCCAATGTTCCCACTAATCTTTTCCATCTATGTGTGGATTTTTTTCCATCCATGTGTGAAATAAATTTTATATGCCCTGAGTCATGTGTGAATGTGCACCACGAATAGGTGCTCTGCTAACCAGCTGGACAGCAGTGGAATTTCTCCTGAGGGGCCACACAAGTGCACAGCTTACAGGGAACATAGGTGGTGCCTGAAGGCCGCGGTCAGGAGCAAAGTCTTATGGCATCCAGCACAATCAAAGACAGACACATTCCCTCCCTCAAAATGCTGGGGTGGGATTTTCAAAAGCACCTAAGGGATTTAGGAGCACAAGTCCCTCACTTCTCATTGGACTTGTGCTCCTAAATCACTGGGGTGCTTATGTAAATTCCACCTTTTGATAACAGACAGTATGAGAAGACTCAGACATTATATCCAAGTTGAAATCATTTTCCATGTAAGTCGGGTTATCAGGTGGGGCCAAAACACCTCAAGGAGATACTCTACCAGCAAGCCAAACAAAACAAAGACCTTATCAAACCATAACATCTGGAAAACAATGGCTGTGTCAGCGTAATACAGGCGTGCGGAACCGGACCTAGGACCTTCGGAACTACAGCCTGAGCTAAAGGCTCTTAGCTAAGGCTGTAGAACAAACTCAGTCTCTCTCTGAAGGTGGGCTAAATGGCATTCCACAGAACCAAACAAATCCCTAAGGGCATATGCATGTTAGTCTGTAAATTTAGAAACGAGTGGTCCTACGGCACCTTAGAGACCAACAAAAATACATAGACAGTACATCGCACTAGCAGGTGTGTGGGTTCCACCAGCTCAAAGCAAGTAACTTCATCTATAAAATGCTTCATCTTCTGGAGTGAAACAAACACTAATATACAATTTCAAAGCAAGATTAGTTCCGTGGTACACACTTAAACTGAAGATCTTTAGTTTCTCTCTTTTCTAATGTGTTCCTGAATAAATGCTGTAATCTCACATTGATCTAATTTTTTCATTCTGCAATTTAATGAATTAGGATTTCTTCACACACAGCCAAAGATAAAGAGCTGATTTTAACAACATTGCTATTTTAAAAGGGGGCCTGGATTTTTGTGTGTGGCAAAGTCTAGCAATTACTCAATGTTTACCTAAAAAGCACAGTTTAGCTGATTAACCACGTGTTCCCGCTGCAAACTGTGAGAAGTATCTCAGTAAAAACTTAAATTATTGTACTGTAACATATCCCGGGCAATTCAGGAAGAGATGGTCAGATTCCATTATATTGTCTTTTCATTATCTATTGCTGTGCCACAGATCAGTTCATTTGGCCGGCAGCTTGCGTTCCCCCTCTGCTGTTAGGTGAGGTACTTGTGACTGGGGTTGGGTTGTCTCTAATCTAGCTTTGCATAAACCTGCAGAACGGAGTCCAGAGTCTTTGCAACGGAATAGACTCTGATGTGACAAATGCAACATCATGGTCAAGTCGGAGCAAGTTTGACACTTACACGCCATTTGTTTTTCAGAATTTTTCTTGAGCAGCACAGAGATCTGGAAATTGTTCCCACTGTGAGAGACCTTTAAAGACAGATGCTACAAGTTGTGCCCACTCTGAGCCTTCCTATTCTTATTGTTATAGCAGCAACCTAGAGATCAGCCAGGATTTGTGTTCCCATTTCAGCGCTCCAGGGCCCGTGGCCATGTTCAAGTCCAGCTATTCTCCAGTGCAAGTTCAGCTATTCTCTTTTCAAAGCACATTACAAGATCTTTCCGTTCTGAAGAAAGTTTCCCAAGGGGACAAATCCACAGGTGTTTAAAGCTACTAACACAGATTTCTCATGGTCCACTGGCAATATTACCATCTGTCCTGCAGGGCTGGTTGTGGGCCAAAAGAACCTGCAGCTGCTGTTTCCCTGGCTTTTGGAATGAGGTCCAAGAGTACTACCTCACCACCTCTCCCGTCCTGGGCACGATGGACACTGTTGACACTTGGGAGCTGCACCCCTTTCACTTAGTTTGGAAACTGATGTGAACTCAGCACGATCCCTTGGTGGACCCTGAAATTCCCCTGAGGGTGTTTAGATGGATTTAGGTAACACTCCCAGGAATGCACCATGCACAAGGTTAAATCAGACACATGAAAGCTAATTGGAGGGTCTGCACCAATGGGTTGTGTCAACTTAACTAACTCTGTTTGGAGAGTAGTTAACCAAGTACAGCGTGTCTGTCTGCGGCTGTGTGTCTTCCAGACCTAAGGAGGAATTTACCCGAACACAAAAAGTATATATTAACAGTGCCTTCCCATTTCATTATGCCTGGGAAAAACACAGGCCTCGTCTGCACTAAAGGGTGCCGTCAATCTACTGCAGCTATGCAGAAGTTGATGTGCTCCGAGCAATGTCTTGCATGCAGTAAGGTCGGCAGGGGCTGCTCTCCCGTCCATGCCAGCTATTAGTCTCATCCTGGTAGAGTACCGGTGTCTACGGGAATGTTCTCGGAGATTGATCGATCATGTCTAAGCAGAGGTAATAAATCGACAGCCAGCGGATCGATAGCTGCATCAATCCACCGCATAATATAGACAAGGCTAAAATCAGCCACGTGAAGACTCATGCCATCTAAACAGAGATGTTATTCCATGAATACTATGCAAGATCAGCTCAACCTCTACCCCGACACTGTGATAGATACTCCCATTCCAGATCAATAATTATGCCACCCACTCCACAACAAACACCAAGAAATCATTACACTTGTACTACTTAAAGCCTTACTAGGAACTCAAACTCCATTCAAGTAATGCTTCCACAGCTGTATCAAGGCATCTCTTCATTCTATTGGAGAGCCCAGCAATGGCCTTAGGATAACGTTTGCCACGTCTGAGGCCAAGGTTATACCTTCAGGCTTAAAGCCTGACTGCACGGCTACATTCCCAACCAAACGCACCTCATCCGAGAAGCATGTGTCCTTCCTAAGAGTGGAGGGTTGCTTGAGAAGAGATTTCAAATCAAGAGAGTTAGGGAACGTGCCCGTCCTGAATATTCCAGCCACCAACGCCCAGCCCCACAGCGACGGCGGCTCCCCGGATCCCTGGGCACAGTGACCAATTGGCGCGGAGGCCTGTGCGTCACGCTCTGAAGTCCAGCCTCCCTTTTCCAGTGTTGTTCCCCCTTGTTTTGGTAGCATTTCTGTTTCTTGCCTGAGCATTAATGTGTTTCTCTGGGGCAGAGAGCAGGGAGGGGGAAGGGGAGCGGGAGGGAAGGACCTGGGGAAAAAGCAAATGCAGAGAAGATACAGCTCTCGCCAAGGTCACCGACAGCCTCCTACTGGCCAAATCTAAGGGCCGCTGCTCTCAAGGCTGGGCAGAGCCTCCCTTTGGCCTGCAGCACTAGTCTTAGCTCTTGCTCCTCTCACTTCATTCAGAGGTACTGACGAGCCTATGAACGGAGGGGGCTCAACCCCTGACCCCACCCCAGCCTGCCCCACCTCTTCCTACCCTGTTCCACTCCCTCCCCTGAGGGCACTGAGGCCTCAGCCCTTCCGCTCTCCCCCCAGAGCCTCCCAAAGGCCATGGCAGGCAGGAGGCACCGGGGGGGGGGGGGAGCACTGATCTGTAGGGTGCGCCGGCAGGCAGGCAATGGGGGGCTGATAGGTGGGCTGCCAATGGGTGCTCTAGCCCCGGAGCACTCATGGAGTCAGTGCCTCTGTCTCCAGGCCTTCTCCCATGCTGCCTCATGCCCAAAACTTCCCTCAGCCCTGTTGACTAGACCAGTGTTTCTCAACCAGGGGGACAAGCACCCTTAGGGGTACTTGAGAGAAGTCTGGGGGGGGTACGTCAACACAACTGAAATTTGGAGAAAATGGAATTTTTGTTATAAGTTTTACAGCGCTTTATTATTTCTGTACTTTTTACCCCCAAAAATTTCACGGCCCGCCCGGCTACGATAACGTTTTTAAACAAACGTGTTTCAATGGTAGAAAAAAAAAATTGTGTGTCTGAGAACTGTAGGTACCGGGGGTACTTTTTTTTTTAATATATATTTTTTAAAGGGGTACTTTATAAAAAAAAAAAAAAGAAGAAGAAGAAGTTGAGAAACACTGGACTAGAGAGAGAAGTTTCTCTTTGCATCAGCCCCCCATGAAACCTCACTTCTGACTACAGCTAAACCCCCTCTGCAAGAGGGTGCATGTAGCCTTCAAACTGACACTCCCTGCCTGCTGTGACCTGCGCCCGGGCCAGCTGGGGCCCCAGTTGCATTGTCTTGCAGGTATTTCCAGTGGAAGTTCCATGGTGCACAGGCTGGGCCGCCTGCTGCGTGCAGCCCAGTGCTGAGCCCGGCAGCGTGGAGAGCAATCCAAGAATCGTCCCAACTTGCTGGAGTGTATATTGTACCATTGTTGAGCACCGTGTTGTACTGGGTCAAACAGCCTGTCCAAGGGGAGCACTGAAATGATCTCTCTCTAAACCCAACTTCCCCCCTTGACCTCTGCTGCTCCAGGAGGTCGCGCTTGTCTCCCCGCGCTGGCCGGAGGGCGCTGCGCTGCAAACTGCCCAGCCAGCAATTAACAAGGAGACTGTCAACAGAAGCGACGACTGTCTCTGGAAACGGCCTCCTGATGCCTGGCAAACGCCATTTTGAAGCCAGGGTGTTTTTCAGATATCAACCTTGCAGGAAAACCAAGGCATTTATTTGCAATGGGGAGACATTCATCCTGTAACAATGTTCTGTTCCAATGACTGTTTTCTATTGCAGCAAATGATTCATGCCGTACACGCTGTCACTGCTGGCGATGAATGCTGGAACAGCAGCGTTGCAGTTGTGTTGTTTTAAAACATTGAATTTTTATTGGCTTGGAGAATGGATGCATTCTGCGCCTCGGCCACGCATCCTTTAGACACAAAGCACAGAACTTTTACAAGTAAGCTAATCCCAGATTGGTTTGGGGGCTTGTCCCTGGCCAGTCAGAAGGGAGAATTCACCGAGCAGTGGGGCTGGCCCGCACCAATTTCATCTGGAAGTGACAGGCACCTGCGAAGACCCTTCTGGCGAACGCACCCACCCAAAGCAGAGCAGGCTCGGATTTCATCACAGCTTTGCTTGAGCAAGAGAAAGCCAAGCGGAATTGTAATATAGGGTATTGTCACCGAGGCGTGGGGGAGGCACTGGGCCCGGCACCCCCTCCACAGTCAGAAGCGACTGTCAGCCGGCAGGGAGAGCAGAAGGGTTATCAGTCGACAGACACACAGCGTCACACGGGCTTCTCAGCACAGGAACCAGAAGAAGCCAGTACAAGCCCTTCCCCCTCACCGCAAGCCAGCTGAGACTGACCCATTCCCAGCTCTTGGTCCTAGCCCTCTAGCCTGGCTCCTCCTCCAGCCTCTGTCCTGCTTCCCAAGCAAAAGGTATCACCTGGTCCCGCCCTCTCCCAGGCTCAGGTTACAAATGGTACCGGACACTGGGGATGTGGGGGAGGCTATTACACCGAAATTCCCATCCCCATCCAAGTATGGTGCAGTGCCAGGGAAACTGAGGCACACACATAGGGTTACTGCAGGACAGGAGAACACATGCATCATAACAATCCCCATAATCCCCACTTCATCATATACACACACACAAAATTAATTACTATAACTACAACTCAGAAAATTAAACATGTAATAAGTTTTTAATACATCCATAAATCAAATCATTGCTGATCAAACCCATAGTGCATCAGCAGCAGCATTTCCCTTCAGATATCCATAAATTGTTCATCATTCATATTATGGAAACTGGTAAATGGCAAAGTCTTACAGTAACTCCCAACTGAGAACAGAGAGTCTAGGTTCCTGGCATCTCATATCTTAATTTGATCATCTTTATTAGCATCCCTTCTTGGAAAATATATAAATTGAATGTAAAGGGTGCTTTGGGCAAATGTAGCTCCCCCCACAAGATAAAGCAGTACTTATTTTTCCACTCGTGATTTATGAGAATACGAATTACGATTATCCCTAAAATCTGAGTTTATCCAAATGGATAGTTATCTGCAGAACTGACAAATCTCTGACAGACCCTGCCCAGCAGTTCTACTGCCCCACTCTAAGAGATGAGCAGACAGGGCTGCGGTCCATGGAACCAGAGGGCTCGCGTGTGTAGTTATAAGCCACAATGTCGGCAGTGAACAGGAATTACGCTTCTGTACAGAGCAGAGCCCACTGTCAGAGCCTACCTGAGAGTGGAAGAAGTGGGATGGCTCCAATCAAGTGGCCAAGTGTTTGTCAACATCCCCCGCCATGGAACTGCGTCTACAGGCCAGGAACCCTGTGAACTCAGCGTTGCACACAGCTGGCAATTGAGTGTGACATTTTAAGCATTCATGTATTAATTAGTTCATACCAAGACCGACAAATGTGTGCTGCTCTTTGTTCACACCCTTCAAATACTCCCCAGCCCTCACCCCAGTCAAAGCTTGGCCAAGGCGTGCCAGGCACTGCTGCGCTCTCTTCAGCATCCATGTTACTCTTCCCTGAACTGCCTCTGGTTGGTCTAAAGCAGGGGTGGCCAACCCGCAGCTCCAGAGCCACCTGCTCTTCAGAAGTGAATAGGCGGCTCCTTGCACAGGTACCAAATCCAGGGCTGGAGCTGCAAGTGCCAACTGTCTACTGGGTCGGAGGGTGCTCACTGTTCAACCCCCAGCTCTGCCCTCGGCGCTGTCCCCCTAGGATCCTGCCGCTTCCCACCCTCTCCACTGAGCCTGGCACATCCCTGCTCCCCCGCCAGCGTCTCCACCGAGAGCCGATCCCAGCAGGCAGGAGGAAGAGGCGGCAGCGGCGCTGACCGGTGGGGCGATGAGCAGGGCTGGTGACACAGAACTGTAGCTCTTGGACAATAGGCATTGGTACATTCTGGCTCCTTCTCAGGTTTAGATTGGCCACCCCTGCTCTAAACCCTTCCAGTTCTGAGGTGCCAGAAGAGCGTGGCAAGTCACACCAGCCCCACCACGCCTCCCTTTACCTAGCAGGGTACATTCCACAGTGCTCCCAGCATGAAAATCATTTCAGGCCACAGTCTCTCACACACACACAAAGCCTCCTTTGGATAATGTTTTGCTTTGGGTTTTGCTGCAAACCATTTAAGATACATCCACGTTAAAAGTCAAACACCACAAACAGACATGTACCCAGAGAGGCCTAAGCTGCCAAAATGTTCCAGATAGGCATTTTATAAGCCTCTATTTAAAAGTGTTTTTAACACAATATCCTCAGAACGTTCAAGTGACTTTAATGCTGCTATGAGAGAAACTCTAACATGTCAGCTTTTGAGAGAGTCACACTGGCCTTAGCTCTGAATTTCACAAGGGCAGGGGACTGAACTTGATGATCTTCAGGTCCCTTCCAGGCCTAGTGTTTGTGATACCACCTCTCTCGTTTCAGCGCCTGTCCCTCGTCGATGCTGTTTTCTAGCTGTAGCACAGAGGAGCTTTTTGAGACAGGCCCATAAATTCAGTTGGAGCGAGAGAGGGGTGGGGAACGTCCGATCCGCTGGCCCAACAATTCGCCAGGGTCAGTCCCTGGCAGGCTGCAAGTCACTTCATTTCCCTGAGCGTTTGCAGGCACAGCTGCTCACAGGTCCCACTGGCTGCGGTTTGCCATTCCTGGCCAGTGGGAGCTGTGTGGGCTGGGCCACCGCTTCCCGTAACTGCCATTGGCCGGGGACAGGTGCGCACTGAGCAGTTTCAAATGGGTCTGCTGGACAGTCCCAGAAGACAGGACTCAGGAGTGCCTGTGTATCCCAGTAAGAACAACCAGCCAGGTAGTATGCGGATCCCGCCATACGTCCCGAAAGGCCAAGTTCATCCCACAGACGAGTGCTCCATATCCCAGCACCTGAGCAAGAGCAAGCACGTAGGTTACCACAGAGAGGATCCAAGGCTGGAGAACCAGGAAGACTGCAAGCCTGCCCTTCCACCGGACTGCTCCAAGCTGCTGAGGTGAACCTGCCTGGGGGCCGGTTACGGAACACGTCCCCAGAACACTAAAGAGGTGCCTAGAGCTGTATCTGAAACATGCAAGTGAATAATAATGCAACCGATAAAACGCATCTTGCTAATATTTCACTAGGGGGCAACTGACATGACACTATGAAGCTTACGTGTGAAGAAGAAAAAGTGCAGCACGAAAGACCTTTGTGTAGCACAGAACCAAGTACAGCAACTACTAGCTGACGCGTTACCTTGGCTGGACAAGCAGACCATCATCTTACAGAGCTCTGACAAAAGTCTGGGACGCAGGCAGCAACTGGAGACCAGTAAGGGCACAACATGGATCTAAAGCAGCGACAGGCAACCTAGACTAGTGAGTGGGCCGCATAAGTGGCCCTCCATTTCAGTGGGCCGCCAGCTTGTTGTAACCAAGATGGTCTCCAGGGATGGGGTAGTTTTGCTCACTGCGATAGCGTGCCTAGAATTTGCCAGGGCTTTGGATGCAGAGGGAACACACGGCTCTCTCAGCCAGTGTTGCGTGCTATCAGCGTGCACTTCGCTTCCCGTGCCCCGCCTCTACGTGTGTGTCACTGTAGCAACACTGGTAAAAACGATGGGGGCAGAAACCACCGGAATCTGGCAACCCTGTGTGTGTGCAACAGTAAACAAAATTTCTCACGGGCCACACACAGAACCCCCATTGGCGGCATGCGGCCTGCAGATTGCCCACCGCTGATCTAGAGAGTACAGGGCCGAGATCACCAGAGAAAACCCCGTAGAGAAACATCACAGCTCAACTGGGCCAACGCCCCCGCCCCCCACGCAGGATTCCTGTATTTGGGTAACGTTATTTGCTTTTAATCCAAGCCGGGTACGGTACAGACAATACAGGGAGGGCTCTGCAAGCAATTATTCCCAAGAACCAATGAGCTGAACCAAAAGGATACACAAAAAGCCCAGCACCAATACTTCCAAACAATCAACCCTGTATTCTGTGCGTATCCCAAACGCACAGACCCCCGACGATCCATTTTTGTGAGCGGCCCAACCAAACCCTTCCCGTCACTCTACCGGCCTTGGAACAGTTAGAGTGGGGTGACGTTCTCAAAAGAGAAAACACGGGTGAAAAACGACTGACCCGACGCCAGGGGACAGTCACAGCTTGGCAGCTTCAGTGCAGGCTGAGGGACATGCAGACTACGGAGCTTCTCCAGCCCCACTGGCTGCCGTTCACCCGCGAGGCTTCCTCAGCCCCCATCCCCTGCCCAGCCATGGAGCGAGGGGGCTCTCGTGGCCAAAGGTAGCGTTGGAGCTGCCAGCTCCTCAAGGGCAGAGCTTCAGGAGGGTAGGGGGCAAGGGCGTGAGAAGCAGGCACAGCCTGCGAGCACTTGCCCCTGCTCCCTTAGCTGCCAGAGAGCAGGATAAAAGCAAGCCGCATCTGTGCTCTGGGCGGGGAGAGAGGGAGGAGACAGAAGTAAGGGTCAGCCAGACTTTACTTTTAAACATTTTCCATGGACCCCCTGCAGAGCCCTCACAGACTCCCCAGGAGTCCATGGACCACAGGTTGGGAACCACTGGTCCATGATCATACATTGAAACTCAATGGCAGCAGCCTACTTCATCTGAAAGGCAGTAGGAAAAGATGTCTTCCCAGAACACCTTCCATTCCAAACAAAGCTCTCTCCCTGTGTGTTAACCCAACAGCTCTTCTGCTTAAGCAAGTCCTTTGTATATGACAGTGAAAACGGAGTCTTAGCATAGAAAGCATTAGGCAACCCTAATTGTGCGTGTCTACCATATCCACTGTGTTGAGATGCCGATACTCTGTTATTGGAGGAGAGTTACATTTAAAATCCATTTGGTTTTGAATATGGCAGACTTAGCTTTTTCCCTTTTCTCTTTTTAAATTTAAATCCCTATTTTCAATCTTGTATTTGCTCACATAGGTGAAAAGGACAAACCCAAACTCACTGCAATGCTAAAGCTGCAAAAGGCAGAAAAATGCTGCCACTTCCTAGACCACGAGGATCTCTATCAGTACCACTGAGCTTATGTCACAGTCTGTGTCTGGTGTTGAGCATATGGGGAGGTTTCACCGAGAATATGCCACATAAACCAAAGCCAAGAAAAAGCTGATGCCTAAACACTCAGACAAGTTGTCACAGGCAGTATATGACAGACACCCTCATGTGCCAGTGAATTAAAATTAATATGAAAAATGTAATTTAACACACTGTCAGTATTACGACTTGAAATTTGTTTCTCCCATCATTGAGCAGCCTCAACATTTGAAGTCTGAAAATGGCGTTAGAAGAGCTGGAGGACACCGACTAGGAAGAGCAAACAGAAGTCAGATCTTTCATTACAATGGAGATGACACTTGGATACAGTGAAAAGCAATCCCTGGACAGCTTACTTGCCCTGCTCATTTCCAGGAAATCTGTGAAGTCTTAGGACTAAGTAACACTTGCTGTATGATGCCAATACCCTCCAAACACATCTTCCCCCACAAAGCACCAAGTGTGAATTCTGAATGTATCTAAAATGACAGTGGAAACACCAGCGCTACTTCCCAGCCCAATTCCTTGCAGCTTTCACATACAATTTAAGACTGCATTAGGGTCCCATTAGCAGGGCTGTGTGTATTCTCATCCCCTACCTTCTGTGGAATAATGTAACCTTTTACTAGAGCTTCACTCCCGATTGCTCTAGAAGAGCCATCCGAGGAGAGCATGAAGCTGGGAGGTCCACAGATCGTCAATCTGGCTCTGTTCAGCTGGTGATACTTCCACACGATCATTTACTGGCTGTTTGTAGAGGTGACTTTCAGTGACAGTTGACTGCTTAAGTGCCCTCTGACCTTCAGAAATCCCCCCCCCCCCCAGTTACGTAAAGCAGAATAATGGTGGTAATAGAAGCGTATACGAGTGCCTGGTTTCACAGAGTCTCATGGGACAACTGGAGGTGCATATTTAGAGCTGCAGTTTGAGGTGCTTTGTGAACTAACATTTTTCACCAGTAGGGGATCAGATAGCAAGTGTGAAAAATCAGGACAGCCCTGAATATTGGGACTGTCCCTATAAAACCAGGACAGCTGGTCACTCTATTCACCAGCCACACAACCCATCCTTTGATAGCCATGAATTCAGCCATCCAAGCAAACGAGAACGATGCAACCATAAGCGGCCAGAAAGGAATATCCCTTTGCTTCCCGATCACTGTTTAAAATCCCACCCCAGTTGCTAGTAGCTGGGTGTCTGCTTATGAAATGTTTTGGAGGGAACCTAGTCTGGGTCCTAAGGAGCAATTGTCTACAGCAGGCCTGGAAAAAATATGGCCCCCACGCCAGATTCGGCCCACCAAGCCACTGGATCTGGCCCACGGATGCGGCAGGCTCCCTGCTTGTCCCAGAGCCCCACACACCACAGAAAAGTGGCTGCCAGGCCGTTTCTCTTTAAAAACTGTGATCCCGAAGCGGAGTGGCAAAGGCTTCAGCTGGAATTCCTGGCCCCAACACAATCCCATTGGACGGCTTCTGGCCAGAAACTGGCTAATGGGAGCTGCCTGTCTGAGTAACAGGCAGCACACAAAGCACCATGCCTCCTCCCCTCGGCTCCGCTATTCACACAAGTGCATGGCCGTGCAGCCTGTGCAGGCAGGCAAGTCTCCTGGCCAGAGTCTGCCTCTAGCACCCCAGGCCCTCTCTTCCCCAGCCCTCTGCCTCCATCCTGCACCCATATCGCTCCCAGATATGGCACCCCAATCCCCTGCCCCAGATCACATTCCAAAACCTTGCACCCTGGTCCCCTGCCCCAGGTCACAACTGCCTCCTTCACCCCAACTCCCTCCCAGGCCCCACTCTCCCTCCTGCAGCCCAGTCCCTTACCCACGCTCCCTTCTGCACCCAACCTCCATCCCAGACATTGCACTTTCTCCATGAACATCATGGAAGAGTGCAGCTCTTGACCACTTTCCAAAATCTTGGAGTGCTGCTGCCCCCTTTAAATATTATTGCCCACCCCTGGTCTACAACAACTAAACAAACAGCATTTCCCTGAGAGCGTCCACAAGGGGGCCCAATGCACAGACTGCAATCTTCTCTCTCACTTCAGAGGTACCTGCAAGGTCAGGCTGGATGCCCTTGGCGTGAGATATTAAGTAGGGTTGCATTGTCCCTCTGTATATTGGCCATAGGGAGAGATCAACAGCCCCAGAAGGATTTCAACTTAATTTTTTATTTTAATTAAAAACAAGGCAGCTTTGCACAGGTGCTGACTGAGCAAGTATAAATTAATGCAGCCTCTCCAGTCTCTGAAAGAGGACACCAGTGGGTGTCACTTTCATAACAGGATGATTACCATTTACAGTAACAGTAGAACAAGGATGAATCCTTTTACTTATTAAACATCTAATATTAACCATGTTGCCTTCTACTTTATTATAGGCAGCGTATGCTTTATGATGAAAGTGCTGATTGCAGAAAAATAAAAAGCCTTTTTTCTCATTTGTGCTGCACATATAGCTCCTAAATCCCAGAGAAATTGGAGCTGGTAAAATCAGGACTCAGTAAAAACAGGATATGAAAAGTCTTACAAAAAAAAAAAAAAGTGTCCTCATTAAATATTCCACTCTAGTTTATGACCCTGTTTGCAGAGCTATGTAAACACGAACACAGAGGGAACTGAACGACCTTCTTGACAGTGACATGTTGTAGAATAATGCAGAGGATTCCTGTAGAACACTTTTTTTAAAGCTCAAGTTCCTATTTCATTCATAAAAAATGTGCAAGAAAAAAGTTCTACTAGAACACATGCCAGACCCTACTTTTTGTTTTAAGCACGGCTTGCTTCTCCAAAGAGGAGTGTTAAAACGTGTCAAAGCAGATTAGCAGGCTAGCACCACCAGGAATAAACATGGCAGGAGCCAAGAGGAACAGTCTGTGTGTGATTTGCAGTTTCTGTCTTTGAGCTGAACCCTTTTTATTTTGCAATTGAAAAGACCCATATTCTGACCCTCTGATGAGGCCAATCAGCACAAAACAAAGAAGTTATGCTGCTCCATACCAGCTGAGGATTATTCACTGAAGTATGTCTGTGAACAGCAATGAAGAGACCACTTGGATTACCACAAAGTAGATGATTCTGCAGTATTTTTAGTCATCGCATTTCTGTTCCGCTCTGTAAAAAAAAAAACCCCCAAAAAAAGGAAGGCTAAAAAGGGTGCTATCCTACCAACAACCCTTAACCATTTTTAGGTATTCACTTGGGAAAACATTAAAAAAAGTGATCACACACTGCCTTCGTTGAAACAACACACCACACCAGCCTTCCGAAGAGGTTGTGGCCACTTGCGGACAAGAGTGTCAATCCATAAAGTTGTGGCACATGATAGGACACAGAAGTTATGAGTCGTAACTATAACCCTCTATTTCAAATTCCCTCTTCTCCTAACCTCAGCTCTGTGCCCCCGAGTTTTTTAAAAAACCCACTGAACAGAAGATATTCATCCTCCTAAACCTGTGGTGTCCAACCAGTTCTGAAGCAGTAAGCATTATAGTGGCTACTGCTATAGCAAACTAGCCACACTCCAGCAGCCAAATGGCTGCAGGTGGCTAGCCAAAAGATGGATCTACAGGCTGGATCTGGCCAGCCAAGCTGCCAGATCGGGCCTCAGAGCTTCAGCCAGCTCCCTTCCAGCCCTGCCCCCTCTTGGCACTTAGGAAAGCCAGCTGCAGAGCCATGTGCTTCTGTGAATGTTGGGAGCCTGGGAAAGGGGATAGAGGCTTCTCACACTGCTCCCACCGGCCAGTTCCTGGCCAATAGCAGTTGCCTGTTTGCAGGACAGGTAGCATGTGAAGTGCGTGGAAGGCAGGGACCCTGGCTAAGGAACTTGGGGGGGCTGATGGCTGGGAGCCACCCAGGTAAGGTCTCCCAGCTAGAGCTTGACTGTCTCCCCAGCCCCTTTGCCCCCCTCTACACTCCTCCCCCATGTAACCCAAACCTTCTGACCCCTGCTTCAGCCCCCATACACCTTCCCAGACACTGTAACCCCTCCTACACCTCTCCTCAGGTCACAACACACAGCCCCCCCCCCCCAGACCTTGCACCCCAATTTGCTGATCCTGGTCACAACCCAAATCCGTGCACTCCCACTCCTGCCTGAGGTCACACTCCCCTCCCAGATCCTGCACCCCCTCCTCACCCCAGTCTGTTGCCCCAGGTTGTCCCCTCCTTTGCCCAAACTCCCCCCCCCGATCCCACACCACAATCCCTACCCCAAGTTCCCCTCTGCACCCAACCTCCACCCCAGACCCCTGCACCTCCTCCATTAATATCATGGCAGAGTGAAGCCCTCGACCATTTACCAAATTCTTGGAGTGGCCATCAAAAATTGTCCACCCCCGGGAAATCATGCTGGACACCATGGCCCTAAAGCATCTGAGATCCACCCGTTTGTCCTGCATATGGTAGTCTGGGGATGGATTATTTTAAGGACTAATTTAAGATTTTAAAATGCAGACGATACATTGACAGGGCAAGATGCATTTTCCTCCTAGAACAGACATGCAGCCAAAATAAAAAGCCGTCCGACAAGAGGGCAGCTGGGCTCCAGAGGAGGTCAGGACCAATCTCTGAAAGCCAATAGACTGGGTTACTTTACTTACTAGGCCTTTTGCTCCCTGGTCTGTATTCAGGGCTAGTAGAACGGCCACACTGAACCTCATCATGAGTCAGATGAAAAACAGGGAAGTGAATGATCTGAAGAGATGACAAACCAGGCACTTTCTTATGATGTATGATTCTACTTAATCCCACCGCCCTTCCGTGAGGTCCAGAGCTGAAATCCTTACCATTACACGCTGATCTACATACCTGGGGCTATTATTGTGCTTTACTAAATTATGCTTTGATCTGATATCTTTTAATTAAATTGAAATTGACTGAGCAGGTTTAGCAATCACTTCTCAATATCTGTGCTGTTTTTGAGGAGGTTGGATGCTGCTAAATTAAATATTGTGCACTCCTCTGTCAATAAAAGCTTCCCGTGACAAATAACTGGGAGCAGAGTCTGAACACAGTAACGTCAATGAGCTTTGAGACAAGCTATGAGAAAACACATAGGCAGCCCTATCATTTAAGTATGCCACATAACCTCAGCCATTAACCCCTGCTTCGTGGGGTTTCATTTCACTCTGGTGTGAATGTCTTGCTTTTCTTTTAAGCATAATTCCCAATGAAATTAAAAAAAACAATTTTAAAGAAACAAAAAAAAAAACACAAAGTTCAACACTTCTTTTGTGCAATTGCTGTGTCCTTATAACTTCAAACCTTTTTGGTTCTACAACACAATATGAACAATTAGAAGAAAATCAATTAGCATGGACATGTGAATATCTGTGTGTCTGTTGTATTTTCTTTAGTAGCGATACTGTTATGTTAATCTATAGTATGGATCAAACAGAATAAATGGGTTTCAATTATTGAAAAGTCCTTTATGCCGATATAACTAGCAAAACAATAATCCAGATATTTTAAATATTTACTTGGGACATCTGAACAGCTTCTGCTGTCCAATCAAAATGTACCAGGGGGGAAAAACCCTGTTCAACATGAATATATTAGTTTACCTGAGATTTGAACAGCTCTGGGCAAATGCAAGATGTTTGATTATGTTACCTAAGATTTTATTTTGTTGGGGAAGGGACTGAGTACCATTTGAAGGAGGGGAAGGAGCAGGAGTTATAGCAAAGATAAAAGAGGGACAAGGCAGAAAAGGGGGGCCAAAATCACATCAGTATCTTAGATGCCTATATACAAATGCAAGAAGTATGGGAAATAAGCCAAAAGAATTTAAAATGCTAATAAACAAACAACTATGAAACAGTGGGTATCACAGAGACCTGGTGGGATAATACACGCAGTTGGAATATTGGTATAGAAAGGTACACCTTACTCAGAAAGATTAGGCAGGAAAAAAGGAAGGAGGTGTTGCCTTGTATATTAAAAATGAATACACTTGGACTGAGGTAGAACTGGATGTAGGAGACAGATGTGCTGCCTCTCTGGGTTAGGTTAAAAGGGATAAAAACAAGGGTGATGTAATGCTAGAGATCTACTACAGACCACCTACCCAGGTAGAAGAGGTGGATGAGGCTTTTTTTTTAAAACTCACAAAAATCTCCAAAGCGCAGGATTTGGTGGTGATGGGGGACTTCAACACAGCAGGGCACAGATTATTCAATAAATTCTTGGACAGTATTGGAAACAATTTTTTATTTCAGAAGGTTGAGAAAGTTACTAGAGGGGAAGCTGTTCTAGCTTTGATTTTAACGAATAGGGAGGAACTGGTTGAAAATTTGGAAGTGGAAGGCAGCTTGGGTGAAAGTGACCATGAAAACAGAGTTCATGATCTAAGGAATGGTAGACAGGAGAACAGCAAAACAGAAAAAAAATGGGTTTGAGGAAGGCAGATTTTAGTAAACTCAGAGAGCTAGTAGGTAAGGTCCAATGAGAAGCAAGACAAAGAGGAAAAACAACTGAAGACAGTTGGCAGCTTTTCAAAGGGACATTATTAAGGGCCCAAAAGCAAAACTATTCCACCACGTAGGAAAGATAGAAAGTATGGCAAAAGACCGCCTTGGCTTAACCAGGAGATCTTGCATGATCTCAAAATCAAAAAGGAGTCGTATAAAAAGTGGAAACTAGGACAAATTACAAAGAATGAATATAAGCAAACAATACAGGTATGCAGGGGCACAATTAGAAAGGCAAAGACACAAAATAAGCTAAATCTACCTAGAGACATAAAGGTTAAGAAGATGACATTCTAGAAATATTAGAAGACAGAGGAAGACCAAGGACAGGCCCATTGCTCAGTGAGGAGGGAGAAACAACAACAGGAAACTTGGAAATGGCAGAGGTGCTTAATGACTGTGTTTTGGTTTTTGTCAAGAAGATTGATGGTAACAGGATGCCTAACATAGTGAGTGGTAGTGGAAATGGAGTAGGTTTAGAAGTAAAAAATTACTTATAAAAGTTAGATGTCTTCAAGTCACCAGGGCCTGATGAAATGTATCCTTGAATACTCAAAGAGCTGATAGAGGAGATATCCAAACCATTAGCTATCATCTTTGAAAAAATCATGGAAGTCAAGACAGATTCCAGAAGTCTGGAAAAGGACAACTATAGTGCCCATCTATAAAAGGGGAAATAAGAACAACCCAGGAAACTACAGACCAGTCAGTTTAACTGTGCCAGGGAAGATAATGGAGTGAGTAATTAAGGAATTCCTCTGCAAACAGCTGGAAGATAATAGGGTGATGGGTATCAGCCAGCATGGATTTGTAAAGAACAAATCATGTCAAACCAATCTGATATAAAAAAAAGCTAAGATAACAAGTCTTGTGGATAAGGAAGAAGCGGTGGATGTGGTATACGTAAACTTCAGTAAAGCATTTGATACGGTCTCGCATGATATTATCATCAATAAAATAGGGATATACAACATGGATGGGGCTACCGTATGGTGGGTGCATAACTGGCTGGGACTGTTGAATATCTTCATCAACGATTTAGAAGATGGCATAGAAAGTACGCTTATTAGGTTTGCAGAGGATACCAAGCTGGGAGGGGTTGCAACTGCTTTGGAGGATAGGGTCAAAATTCAAAATGATCTGGACAAACTGGAGAAAGGGTTTGAGGTAAAGTTTAATAAGGACAAATGCAAAGTGCTCCACTTAGGAAGGGACAATCTGTTTCACACAAAGAATGGGAAGCGACTGTCTAGGAAGGAGTCCTGCAGAAAGGGATCTAGGGGTTATAGTGGACCACAAGCTAAATACCAGTCAACAGTGTGAAACTGTTGCAAAAAAGCACAAATGTGATTCTGGGATGCATTAACAGGAGTGTTGTGAGCAAGACATGAGAAGTCATTCTTCTGCTCTATTCTGCGCTGATTAGGCCTCAATTGGAGTACTGTGTCCAGTTCTGGGCACCACATTTCAGGCAAGATGTGGAGAAATTGGAGAAGGTCCAGAGAAGAGCAACAAAAATTATTCAAGGTCTAGAAAACATGACCTATGAGGGAAGACTGAAAATTGGGCTTGTTTCGTTTGGAAAAAGAGAAGACTGAGAGGGGACATGATAGTTTTCAAGTATCTAAAAGGGTGTTATAAGGAGGAGGGTGAAAAATTGTTCTCCTTGGCCTCTGATGATAGGACAAGAAGCAATGGGCTTAAATTGCAGCAAGAGAGGTTTAGGTTGGACATTAGGAAAAGCTTCCTAATTGTTAGGGTGGTTAAACACTGGAATAAATTCAGGGAGGTTGTGGAATCTCCATCACTGGAGATATTCAAGAGCAGTGATGGCATCTGTCAGGGATGGTCTAGACAGTGCTGGGTCCTGCCGTGAGGGCAGGGGACTGGACTCGATGACTCTCGAGGCTCCTTCCAATTCTAGTGTTCTGTGATTCTATTATTCCATTTATGTCACACACTCTAAGGAAATGCAGGAAATACAAAGAAAAGGCCCTTTGTCCCTAGTTGAGGATAGAGTGGTTTTGTTTTAAATAATCATCTTGTTTTACCTACCTTCATTTAAATACATCAATTAAAACCCATAACTTAAGTTACATGACAAAAAGGACTGGCAAGGTTATTATACTGCCTGCAGTAACTTCAGCCTAACCTCATTTTCTGTATCAGTGGGGTAGAACAAGTCTAAAATGGAACAATTTTATTTTGTTCTGTGCACTGCACCCTACAGCTACTTGTCATTTTATTTAAGGTCAAAAAAAGGATTTTTGCCTGTTATGGTGGGAATAATGAACACCACAGAAAAATCAGAGTTTCTTAATTTTTTCCTTTCTTCAATGGTCAACTCAACAAATTAGCAACAGTAACAGAAATACAAAGATGCTCAGTGTTTAAAACTAGAAAGCAAATTACTGGGAGAAAAAATGGTTGTGACTCCATGCACGACACGTTACTGGAGTCCACATGTTAGCACAATTCTTTGAACACAGTGCTGTACCGAGATTATTGAGCAGAAAAGCCGGTTTCCTAGGACAAGGGCAGGACAGGATTAGTTACAAAACAGACACCACGTGTGGTTTATCAGGAGACAGTAAAGTCCTGCAATATTCTGTAACTATCCAAGCACCCATAAACATGGGCCAGCAAGCAGAGGAAGTGGGCTGGGTATTATACTTTTATATCCTACCCTGACACACAAATGGGTTCTGCAGCCCTTTTTAACTGGGGGCTGGATTATCTCAGATGCAGATAGATGTCATCACTAGGGAATCTAACCAGCAGCAGGGGTTAGCTCTTCCAGTCTTCCCCACCAGAAGGGCCTTCCACATTTCTTACACTTCACCCCTCATCTCTCCAATCTCTCTCTCGAACCAAGGAGAATTGGACTGTTCTCCCTCCCTTTGAAGACCATCACTGCTGCTCCTCAACACCCCTGGAGTTGGATGGAAAAAATTCCTATTGTGGGAAATAAAATTTCACTTGGAATAAGCGTCAGCTTTGAAAGGGAATTAGTCACATCAGTTCTGTTCATTTCCACAGAAGTTTTGTGATTAAACCCACTATCTGGCCTTGAAAAGTCTCAAGATAGGGGATTATTCATGTCCTGTGGAGCAAGAAATGTAAATCTGTGATGAGAAAATAAAGTTCCAGAGTCCGTCCCAACCAGATCACTGATTAAAGCGATGACTAAACGTTTGCACAAGTTTAGATTGTGCGCGCTGAACAGGAATGCTCTGAAACTCTCCACAACAGAGTAATTGTGACAAAAATTGGACAGATTGACCCAAATATCTCCCTCCTATAACTCCACTGAATCACACCACGGGCCGTTTGATCCACAGTATTTAGATGTTATTCAGTTTCACATGCACGTTTGCATTTACTTGCTCAGGGTGGTGTTCTAGGTTATGGAGACACAAATCTCAGTTTGAGGTTTCCACACGTGGGTTGCTTTTTAAGGTCATTTTCACCCACAAAGCTTTGTGATTTCATCATTAGGAAACTTGGATTGCTACAACAGCTTACATAAGAACATAAGAACGGCCGTACCGGGTCAGACCAAAGGTCCATCTAGCCCAGTATCCTGTCTGCCGACAGTGGCCAGCACCAGGTGCCCCAGAGAGGGTGGACCGAAGACAATGATCAAGCGATTTGTCTCCTGCCATCCCTCTCCAGCCTCTGTCAAACAGAGGCCAAGGACACCATTTTATCCCCTGGCTAATAGCCTTTTATGGACCTAACCTCCATGAAATTATCTAGCTTCTCTTTAAACTCTGTTATAGTTCTAGCCTTCACAGCCTCCTCTGGCAAGGAGTTCCACATGCTGACTACACGCTGTGTGAAGAAGAACTTTCTTTTATTAGTTTTAAACCTGCTACCCATTAATTTCATTTGGTGTCCTCTAGTTCTTCTATTTAGGGAACTAATAAATAACTTTTCTTTACCCGCCCTCTCCACACCACTCATGATTTTATATACCTCTATCATATCCCCCCTCAGTCTCCTCTTTTCCAAACTGAAAAGTCCCAGTCGCTTTAACCTCTCCTCATATGGGACCCTTTCCAAACCCCTAATCATTTTAGTTGCCCTTTTCTGAACCCTTTCCAAGGCCAAAATATCTTTTGAGGTGAGGAGACCACATCTGTACACAGTATTCAAGATGTGGGCGTACCATAGTTTTATACAGGGGCAGTAAGATATTCTGGGTCTTATTTTCTATCCCTTTCTTAATAATACCTAGCATCCTATTTGCCTTTTTGACCGCGCTGCACACTGTGTGGAAGTTTTCAGAGAACTGTCCACGATAACTCCAAGATCTCTTTCCTGATTTGTCGTAGCCAAATTAGCCCCCATCATACTGTACGTATAGTTGGGGTTATTTTTCCCGATGTGCATTACTTTACACTTATCCACATTAAATTTCATTTGCCATTTTGTTGCCCAATCACTCAGTTTGGTGAGATCTTCTTGGAGTCCCCTACAGTCTGGAGTCCCTTACAGCTTTGGAGACTAAATTATTCCTTTCAAACACCACCTAAGAAGAAACTGAGTATTTCTTTTTGTCCTGTAAAAGTCACTGTATTATTGATAAAACAGGAACACACACATCTCCATGTGAACTCCTCCAGGAGGAGAGCGCTATTTTTAAGTATCTCTAGCCAGACCACTAGTTATTGATGAGGAACCTCTACAATGTGACCCTCTCCTCGGTCCTGATTCAAGTATGGAAGTGCCCAGGAACAACAGAAAAGCGCAGCTATTAAATGTGTGACACACACTTTCCTTTAAAAATGTATTTCTGCATTTCTTTTTATCTCATTGCCTTATGTAATTTTCCTGTGGCCTGACATAGCATCTATCCAAGTAGATGGTCCACCTTCTTGCTCATACACGCAGACAGATATGTAATTTATAAGTCTTGATCTACTAAGGCCCATGTTTTTAGACCTAATTTTTCTTCTGAGGAGGAGCAGCAACTGTTTTAAGAGAATTCACTCCCCAAGCACGACGTTACTACTACATCAAAGGATATGAGAGTGGTACCTTCAGTCACACCAATTGTTACCATTTCATTTTGGGCCCACGGGGAGCTGTGTTACTGCATATGCCTACCTTATTTTTCAGATTACAGCAATAACATATTTGCCTGAGAAAGTGATTCAGAACATTAATGAAAGCAGCAATTTCTCCAAAATTGTTTGTACACAAGGCAGTGAACTGCTAAGTATCTCTTGCCTATCAGAACAACATTACAAAATTTTGCATAATTGCTTAGCTTTGAATACCAGCCACCACATTCATTCTGAAGGGCAGGGAGCAGAGCATATGATTTATAGAATGCCATTACCACTGAAATTTTCAGCAGGTAGATACATTTATTATGACTTTTAATGACTCCAACAGTCAATGCACCTTGTGCTCTTGGGTACTTTTGGAAATCCCACCTATCTTATGCTCCGTTTGAGAAGGGAGCTGGAATCCAAGCAGAACCTCTCAATTGTGAGCCTCTTGAGGAGAAGATGAGCAAGATCCCTTCTCCTCACAGAAGGCACCTTTCCCCCTCACAGCCTCAAGATTCCCCATGCACTGCAGCAGCAGCATCTCATCCCAGCCAGATTAAGCTTCAGTTGGTTTGCTTGCCCCCAAGTGACTGTCTCAGCAAACCCCAGGAACGCAAGGGCCTAGCTCATTTAGGTCTGATGAAAATGAGCAAGCCTGAATGCCCCAGGAATCTATGTCTGCACTGCATGGTTTTTGCACAACAGCTGGTTTTGCGCAAAAACTTGGGGAGTGTCCACATCTCAAGCGTGTTTTTGCACAAGAAAATGTACAGTGAATCGACATAATCAAGGAGTTTTTGCAGTGTAGGTATTCCTTTTTCTACAAGGAAAAACTCCTTTTTGCGCAAAAGCTCTTGTGCAAAAAGGTGAGTGGGGACAGGAAATGGGGGGTTTTTTTGCACAAAAACAGCCTATTGAAAGCAGCACAGGTGCCCTGGTGGCCATTCTGTGAATGGCAATCAGAGCTTTCTTGCGAGAGCACGTCCATGCAGTCTGGACGCTCTCTTGCGCAAGAGTGCATTGCTTTTCCGATGCGCTTTTGCAGTGTGGATGTGCTCTCGCGCAAGCTCTCTTCCGCAAAAAACTTCTTGCGTAAGAAGCCTGCAGTGTAGATGTAGCCTCACTTACTGCTGACCTGTCCACCAGAAGCCTTCAAGTCTCACTATGGGGCCCACACAGAGACCCAGAACACGAGTACGTCACAAGACCTCCCTCACAGCCAGGAGAGTGATCACTCCAAACCGTGGTCTGGGACCCCCTGCCAGTCAGAATGAACAGAATTATTGGAGAGCAACACCATCCATCCCGGCCGGGTTCCACACAGGCACCAGCAATGTCTCCTGAGTACAACATAGGCTCTTCCCCTTAGGCCATCCTCTCTCTGTGTGCTGGCGCCTCTCCCCATCACGGCTCCAGCAGTGAGTCTCATTCTTTTCTTCCTAACAGCTGCAGTTAGAGGGGCCGGGTGTTTCGCTCTCGTGTACACACGAAATGGCTAACGGGCCTTTCCTTTTCAGCCTGTGCCCCTCCTGGGGCCCAGCCAAAAGGGCGCTTTATCTAAGGCTGCTCTTCTCTGACCCAGCATTGCTGGCTGCCAGAGCAGCTCAGAATATGAAGAGCAACAATCTGACGGTTCCGTTCCATTCAGATTAGACAAAACCAAGGTATTTATTTCATGGCATCAAGAGAGGAAATCACCTCTGGAAAATAAGAGGCTGTTAAGCCCGCTCCAGTGGGTATATGGCTCGTTGCGTCACCAGCCACAGAGTTCCTGCTACAGAGGGGACTGTTACTCCTTTGCCCACTGTCCTGGTTAATCATAGCCCCCATTCTGCTTCGTAGCTGTAGGGCTAAAATCTCTCTCCCTTTATGACTTTCTCCCAAGACTGAAAGATTCCTGAGAGATCTCACCAACTCCACCCCCAAAATGCACCACACACCACGGACCAACAGGCGCAGTCATGGCGCCGGGTTGACAACAGAGTGGAAAGCAATGGCAGCTGCTACCGACGGCACTCCAAAAGGTAGCCTGGGTCAGGTGCTTAACTAACCCTGTACTGTTGCCCGGGGGTAAGGCAGAACTGCCCTTGCCTGCATAAGGGCTAACCCAGATCTTAGGTCCAATTAGGGCTATTCAGCTGCTGACTTCTTTGCTGGAGCAGGTGGTCTGGGAGTGGGGGAAAAGGTGGAGCCTTTGCTCTCCCACTGCCAGCACTGTTTGTGGGGGGAACATGTCATTAGCTTCTGCCTCAGGCTAGCAGTAAGCGTCCAACCTTCCAGCAGCGGAGGGGCCTGACTCAGAGGGAGCTCTTCAAGGCTGCTAGGGCTACTCTGTCTTGCTGTAGTTGAAACATCCACCCTCAAGTCCAAATCTAGCTCCTTAGTGTCCCCTGCTCCTCCCAGTTCAGTGCATGCCTGAGGCCTTCCCCACCATTCTAGATTAACAAAACACAAAATTAATCAGCACCGGAGGCCCTGGTTGCGGCAGTCTCCCGGGGAAGGTGGATACGGTTCCCCAAGAGCTTGCTGAACAAGACACGACTAAACCGCACTGCATGACAGAACTGTTGCCACTAGCCAGTCAGAAGCATTGTAAAGCAGCGTCGGTCATCACCGTGCCTGTGCAGTGTCTGGAGGTGGATGTGGAGGGACTGCAACGCCAAGGAACTAGGGGCTCTTGGACCTAACCTATCAGAGTGACTAGTGATTTCGGGTGCCCAAGCTGACAATCCAGCACTGAGAACCAGGCCTCTTTTAGGTGCCTCACATTAGACACCTGGTAATCAAGTCACTTCATAACTGAGGCTTAAAGTAATTAGCCCATACTTGGAATATGTCTGATTCCCCTTTGAACAAGCAGATACGGCCCAGGAATAGCTGGGCTGTCCACGTACACACTGTGAAATGCCAAGACCCATTGACAAAGAGGGGAATGGATCATTTCAGGCTGGAGGGGAACCTGAGATGTCATCAAGCCCAGCCCTCTGCACTGTTGTAGGACCGAGTTAAATGTGACTATCCCTGACAGGCATTTGTCTAACCTGTTCTTTAAAAACCGTCAGTGGCGATTTCACAAGCTCTCCGGGAAGCCTGTTCCAGACTTTAGGTATTCTTACAATTAGCAAGTTTCCCCTAATAGTCTAAATCTCTGTTGTTGAGGATGAAGCCCATTACTCCTGACTTCTCGTCAGTGGACTTGGAGAACTGATCACTGTCCTCTTCATAGCAATCCTTAACATATTTAGACTTAGCAGAGCCTTTTTTCTTAAGACTAAACCTGTCCAGGGTTTGTTTTTTTAACCCTTTTCTCAGTTGGGCACTCACCTTAGAGTAAATGCATCTGGACTTCATTTCCCTAGTTTATTTATGAGACTGTCAGGTGGAACTGTGTCAAACATTTCTAAAGTCAAGACAAGCCCATTGGCTGCTTCCCCCCCATCCAATAGGTCAGTAACCCTGGCAACAAAGGAAAGTAGGTTGGTTTGATGTGATTTGTTTCTTGAGAAATCCATGCTGGCTTTTCCTTTTAACCTTATTATCCTCAAGTTGCTTACAAACTGATTGTATAATAATAATAATAATAATAATAAATAAGTACCAGCATCTTTCCAGGTGTCAAAGTAAGGCTAACTGGTCTATAGTTCCCTGGGTCTTCTGAGTTCCTGTTTTTGGAGATAGGTGCTATGTTTGCTCTTCTCCAGTTTAAGGATGTTAAGTTTAGATTAATCAATTAACCGATGTAATTTGCATTGATGATTAGATTAGTCGATACGAGTGCCTCTGGCTACATTTCAAAAGCAAAGCACCTCTGGGAGTGCGGGGCACTCAAACAGTCTCCCGCTGGCCCCGTTCTCCCTGCTTTTGAAATGTACGAGAGCCCCGGAAAGCTTTTAAGCCAGCTCCGCCTGGCCCCGGCTCCTGCTCCCCTCCCCTTCCCCCTCTCTGCTAGAGGCAGCAAGGGGGAGGGAACCGATTAGTCAAGTCACTAGTTGACTATCTGATAAGCATTTGCTTATCGGATAGTCGACTAGTCACTTACATCCCTACTCCAGTCCATTGTGACCTCAAAGGTAATAGCTAACATTTCTGAGATTGTTAACCAGTAAGCTTTTTAGTGAAGAATGATGCAAAACAGGCTTTCAACCCCTTAACTTTCTTGATAGTATCAGTTATTAGCTCTCCTTCCCCCACTTAGTAGAGGGCCTACACTTTCCTTCATCTTTCTTTTGCTCCTAGTGTATTTAAAGAACCTCTTACTATTGCCTTTATGTCCCTTGCTGGCTGTAACTTATTCTGCACCTTAGCCTCTACAATTTCAATGCAAGTGTGTTAGAGCAAGAAAAAAAATCTAATTGTTCTAGGGCAGTGGTCACTAACTAGTAGATCAGGATCTACCCACTAGATCTTGGAGCCTCTGACAGGGGATCCTGACTGGTTTGGCTGGGAAGCTATCAGGCGCTGGCACTTCAGTTGCCCCTCCACCCACGGTCATGCTGCTCCTGCCCTCTGCCTTTGGGAGCTTCCTGTGCCGGGTGTGGGAGAGAGAACAGGGTGGCTGATGTCAGGGTGTCCCATCTCCCCCCACTTCTGTATCCTCTCCACACAGAGAGAAGGGGATGGAGGGAGCTTGGCAATGCAAATCTGTCACTCTCATATGGTGTGTGTCTGTTTGTGACTCTCACAAACACACACTGTCCTTCTCTCTCATCTCCCAACCCAACACATACATGGGAGGGGGGGAGGTTGTTACTTCTTTTACTGCTTGCAAAGTGTTTTACGTTTGGCTTTTGGACTGGTCTGTGCATTTCATCATTCTCTTATGCTTAAGTGTAATTCTTTGAGTAGTGAGTTCTAACATGTCTAACCTGTTGTGGCTGGAGTGATTATCCTTATGGCAATTGCTGCTCTTGGATGAGGCTGGCATGTCCCTGCGGCCCCTGAGAGAGGCAGAGCAGGGGGTCTCCATGTGCGGCCCGTGCCTGCAGACACCGCTCCTGCAGCTCCCATTGATCAGTAACAGGGAACAGTGGCCAGTAGAAGCTGTGGGCTCAGTGCCCATGGATGAGGGGCAGCACATGGTGCCATGGAGCCATTGCTGTACATGCCAGCTGCTTTCAGGAGTGGTGCAGGGCCAGGGCAGGAGTGAGCTGCCTTAACCTCACTGCTCCACCACCCGGAAACCATCTCAGTTACTTGGTGCCCAGCCAGAGCCTGAACCTGTTCCAGCCCTGAACCTCCTCCTGCACCCAACCTCCTGTCCGACGTGAGTCCCCCTGCACCCAACCTCCTTCCCAGAGCTTACACCCTGACACCTCTCATGGACCCCAATCCCCCACCCTTGGCTAAGCCTGGAGCCCCTCCCACATGCCAAACTCCTTGGCCCAAGACCAGAGCTTGCACCCCAAACCCCTACCCCAGCCTAATGCAAGTGAGTGAGGGTGGGGGAGGAAGGGCGATGGAGTGAGCAGGGTGAGGCCTCAGAGAAGGGGCAGGAAGGAAGCAGGGCCAGGGTATTTGGGTTTGAGGTAGATCTTACATTGCACTTACATTGAAAAAGTGACCTTGTGGTTACAAAGGCTGGAGACCACTGGCCTAGGCAGTTTTTGGCATGGTCCTGGAGGGAAAAAATGAAGGTTCTGCCTCCTAAAAAGGAGGGCAAGTTGAAGGGAGGGTTGAGGTGTGAAGATATTAGCACGTGCATTACCTCAGGGAGTATGCAAGTGTTCAACTAGGCAAGAGGGCACAGGCTCCATGGAACCCCTTAAGAACAATTTTTCCTCTCTTCCTGACCTCAGCAGAACACAACCAAATATGAGCTCATTTGTTTATACACAGAGAGGAAGCAATGTCACAGTTTCAATCCATGCAGGTTTTTGAACTGGATTGCTAAAAACAAACCACAAGAGAGAACAGTTCCTATCTGGAGTCCATTTGTAAGAACCAAAATGTAATAATAAAACATTAACACTCCACAGTTAACTACACTGACAAAGCCGTGGGCTCCAGTGTTGGTCTCTGGTTTCAGATGTTTGATTCTGCTAAGGAAAGTTTTAGCTCCAAGACATTTTTTAATTAAGAGGCACACAGAGAAAAGCAACAATAAATGTTACCTTCTTGGCTCTCCGAGTTGCCCGGCTTTCCTTAGCATTATGCATTAATTTTTATGTGCATTTAATAAAATGTAGTCTGGTATTTGTTTCTCCTCTACCTCACAAAACAAAGCTATGTATTTTCAATCCATGGATGCCCTGTAATGTAATGGTATTTCAGCTTCTTGTGCATTGGGGGACACATCAAAGACAAATCCGCACTTCTCTACATTGCAAATAGAAGCAGGCTAAGTAATAAAGAATTCAAAAGGGCTGCACCCTGACTACACTACAGCTTCATTGATGCGACACGCCTACTAAACAGAGACAAAACCTTCTAGTGAAGATGGAGCCTAAAATGGGCGCAGATAAGACGGGATGCACTAGAAGAAAGTGTAATTTAGGGCCTGATTATATTATCTTTCTGCATGTGAGTAGCCTCCTTGTAGTCAGTGCTAGCACTCACATGTAAAACAAAGGACCCCTGCCCTCCCCCATTGCTCTTTTTCTTCTCTCTCTCTCTCCCTTTGCAAACATGGATGAGGCAGAATGTGACGGATGAGAAGTGGGTAGGCCTCTCGTATTTTCAGAAGTGACTCCAGTGAGAAAGGTACAGACCTGGAGGACCTGGATTGGGATGTCACACGATGCACACAGGGTGACATGGTACAAGCATGGAGACACAGTGAAAAAAGTTACCTTGCCTGCAATCCTGCGAACATGTGTGCAGTAAACACGTAATACAAACATGTGAAGTGTCTGCAGGATCACGGCTTTAGTTTCAGGTGTTGCTTAGGCTAAGTCTACACTGCCACTGTACTGCACTGAAACTTTCTGGCTCAGGGGTGTGACAAAACAACTCTTCCCTCTCTCCCCCAGGCAGTAAGTTACCAGGGTGTAAGTGCTGGCAGAAATGGGCTCCCAGCACTGGAAGTTAGTGACTCCCCTTGTGAAGGTGTTTTACACAGAGCCTTGGGAGACCTCTCTCCCAGCACGCCAGCTGTGGCCACACTTACACTTGAGTGCGCTACCACAGCTGTGCTTCAATTTTAGAAGAGTGGACAAAGCTATAGACTGGGACAAAACATAGCAAGTGCTAATTTGTCTCCCAGGAAGAACCTAAAATGCTCACACAAACCTATCCTCAAGAGTTCTACTACAGAACGTACCAAACCAGGCAGAATGCCTGTGTGATGAATGCAACTTGCCAAATGGTAATGATCTATTTATAGCTCACAAGCACTTACATAATTAGATATCAAACACTCCCAGTACAAGCCTGTATACAGCAAAGCACAATTTATCCAGATACGATCACCTGCATTAATAATAGTTTTAAATGTTTGAAAGCTAATAAGTACATTAAATCAAGGATTACATTTACTGAGTATGAGCCTTAGGCAAATGAATAGTATGGTTCCATACTAATGTATACTTAAATACACACACAATACATTTAAGCATTTTCTCCCAGCTCATAATAATTAAAGCATGTAGCTTTTGTGGTTTTGAAGGCCACTCCTTTACAAAGTGTCCTTTGGGAGTAAGCATAGTTGGGTGTTTCCACAATGTGTGTGACATCATTTTAGAACCATAAAGCGCCACTTTAATTGTGTAACCCATGGTTAATTTTGAGTTTTACCACAAGGAATGTACTTAAATTACTTTTTAAGTTGCTGTAAAAAGTTAACAATCTATATCCACACAATTGTACAGGGCACTACCATTGTATATCACAACACCACTTCTTGGTTTGCTGTCATTCCAACCCAGCCCAGAAAGTGTAGATTGTGCACTGACAAATGTGCATCTCAACTCAAGTTTATTTTTTCCAATTGAAGTCCAGATTTGACTTGCCTGTTCTGAAGGTAAAGTTACAAAGAGAACCTCAGAGAGAAAGCCAGATAACTCTCCAATACATTAGCACTTCCAACTAGAAGTACTTTTGAACTTGCTCCCAAGTAATTTCTTTGACAATATTTCTCAGGGGAGAGTACTCCTGTTTACAGGTATTTCAATGGCAAAGCGCAGACACGTAATTTCAATACCTAGTGCAGAGGCTCTCTGCTTTTTCAAAAATAACCTGGGTCAGTTTTAACAACTCTCTTCTCACTTTGAAGAGCTTATTTCGGGTCACCACAAAATGGTGTGTTCTCAGTGTGAGCACATATTTATCTTTGATGTGCAGTGTTGAAATCAGGAATACATTTAATTCCATTTTTCTTTAACCTCCTACCCCAACCCTCAAGGGGCAATTCCAGCTGCACAGTGAGCAGGAGTGGCTACCACGTGGCCACCCCTTCCTTGGAGTCATGGTCTCTTGTAACCCCCTAGTATGGGATGTAGTGGCTAATTTTCATTGCAGTTTACAAGCAAGACTGAAGAGATTTTCATTTTCACTAGTGTCACTCTCCCAGTTAGCACCCTGCCACGCTTTGTAGCTAGCTCTCATTCCCTGCAAGCAGACAAGTTCCCCACCCCCTAACACGGCAGCACATAGTGAGTCAGTTACTATAGTACATACCTGCTTTCTGAGCCGCGTCTTTGGCTTCCTCAGGGCCTTGAAGGCCTGCACTTCAACACTCCTCAGCAGGAACTTGCTCCAATACCCCTCTGAAACTTCTGAGCAAGCCATTGCTGGGCCTTAGCTTGTTCTTAGGACTCGCTCTCCTGCCTCTCCCAGCATTGCTGGCTCTACCTGCACTGAGTAGGGTTTAGCGGGGCCCACCTGTCCTGAGAGCCAAAGAGAATCAGCAGAGTAACTGTCTGCACCTGCACACAGCTGCTGCTGCTCCCAGTCTCTTTAACAGCAAGGCCACAGGTGCTCTTCCTCAGCAAGCCTAGGGCCTTGGACTCCTCCTCACACTCCCTCTTGGCTTTTGCTCATTGATCACGCTACATGCTGTTCACTCTGCTGCCCTGAAAGTGCCTCCCTCTCCCTGGAGCGCATCCTAATTGAGAACTTAACCTTAATGCTTCAGAAGCTAATTGCAGTTCTCCTTGTGCCTCCAAAGTGAAAGTCTTGATTTCTATCTGATCATACAGACCGTTCATATAAGCAATAAAAAGCTACAGTATCAACACTCATGATGACGTGAGGAATCTTTTCCAGGCTTGAAAAAGTTTCTATTTCTACTTGCTTTGGAACTCCTCCTCAGTAATTTATACCCCAGCATGCTAGTTTTCTTAGCAATATTTACTTCCTGGAGGTTAGCTGTAGTGAGGACAACAGATCCGACCATGGGCCGGATCTGAACCCTGGCAGGCCCCCACATTGCCATATCTACCTGCACCTATGCTGGGACGGGGCCTAGCAGCTCCTCTTGGCTGTGGATCGCTGTTCCCGGCCAAAGGGAGCTGTGATCTCCTGTACCTGCAGAGGCGCAGGTAAATATAGTGGCAGCAGCCCACTACGTGCTAACCGTGGTTAATTGCTGCCATTTTACTGCCCACCCCGGCCTATACAAACTGAATATCTGATCAAATATTTATGAAGTTTCACCAACAGGTTTAAATTCCTTACCCCTGAACACCTTCACTGCCTCCAACAGGAAGCAAAATATCTCCTGCATTTGTTTATAAAAGAGAAGCATCAGCTTTACTGGCTATAGCAAAAACCGGGAATGAATCTGTGGGGTTTAGTCAAACTTCCAAAACTGACTCACTGGGTGGGCTAGGATGTGTCTGTGTGTCCCCTATCTGTAACACAGGGATTATAAAAATAACAAGGAGTCCTGTGGCATCTCAAAGGCAAACAGATTTATTTGGGCATAAACTTTAGTGGGTCAAAAGTACTTTGCCATCTGCATGCATCTGACAAAGTGGTTTTGACCCATGAAAGCTGATGCCCAAATAAACATGTTAAGTCTTTAAGGTGCCACAGTCCTCTCCCTTGTTTTTACACATCCAGACTAGCAGAGCTACCTCTCTGACTCAGGATTATTCCCCTCCTTTGTAAAGCATTTTGAGATAGTCTGATAAAAAACTCTACAGAAATGTGAAAGCGCCCGTGTGTGTGTGTGTGTGTGTGTGTGTGTGATTTATTTGGTGGTGACAGTGGACACAAGGCTTACACGCAAATGAAAAAAGGGAGCTGAGAATTCAGATTAAATGCGGGGGTTGGAGTGTGCCTATCACTAGCCTGTCACAGGAGGAGGGTGGAGTTCCTGGGGGAAGGGAACAGTGCTTGTGTTGCAGGTTGCTGATCGTGTCAGTGAGCTGACCACTGGCAGGCACAGAGATGACTTCCTCACCCTAGGGCAGGTGATAGCAAGGTGCCCCCCCCCTTGGGTTGCCCTAGGAAATGAAAAAATATCCCTGCCCAGCTCACTGGCACAGCAGCACCACCTGCCACTCCTACAACCCACTTCATCTGCCCGCTCTAGAGAGCAAAATGATTTTGTGGATTTGGGACTTGCCAGTCAAGTAAGAGAAGAGGGTTATGCTGAACAATCCACTTTTTAGCACCTCCAACTAAAATCAATGCAGATCTATAAAAGCCGCTCAGTTTGCACAGATCTGTAACCAGAATTAGGCAGTTATTTTCATTATAAAAAGCAAGTGAAGTATCCATGTGTTTCAAGAAACAAACACAGTTGATAAATTCGAAAGGGAACCCTCCAGCTACTCACGGGGCTGAAATACAACAATGTAAGGGTTCATTAGAGAAGGAAAAGGGCAGCAATCTTAATTTCCAAATAAAAGCAGCTCTTTATTGGAAAAGGTTTAGTGCTTCAAACCTTATCTTCCAATCTACAGGAGGTTTTAATTATATAAGTCATATCATCTCTAAATACAAACCTTTGCAAGGAACTATGATTAAAACTGTAGGGACTAGTCATAAAATTTCAGCAAATGCTTTATTTAAACAACGTTAATCCAGCTCTCCCCAAGTTACTCAAAGTCACTGGCATGTAGAAGGAGAAAAGCCTTGCTCATAACAACGGGGGGAGGGAGAGGGGGATGCAGACATTGCAGAACATACAATTTGCAATTTTTTGCAAGTAAGGTATATCCACTCCCCGTGCGCTTGCATAAAGACTCACCTGTATCTTCTGCATAGTTACCATGCAACTACCCTTCCCCTCCTGCCCACCCAAAATCAGATTGCATCCTCTGACAGCCAGATAACTTCAGAAATGGGAGCGGAGTAACATTTGGCAGTCTGAAGAAAGACTATTAGAGTTTATCTTGTGTTCAAGTCTCTAGGATTCAACAGTGTGACAACTGAAGATTCAATGCAGCCAAATAGAGAACAGAAGTGATTCAGACATGACTGAGCCAAATACTTTGGGGGCTAGACTCTCATTATTCCTCTGTATGTAAGGAAAGACAAAGAATGGAAAGTTCAGCCTCGCCCATACCTACATGTCAATAATTTAGAAATCCATTAACAATCCATAAAGTTTGTAATTGTGTAATTTATGCCACTTAATCTCTTTTAAGTAGGGGTTTATGTTTCCAGTTAACTACACAACAGTGAGCGCAGGTTGCTCTGGGGCTCAGTGGAATTCCAAATATACCTCTTTTCAGTCAGAGACATATGGGGTGGGGATGTTAGATAGCGTCTAATTGAACAGTTATGTAACTGCACCAAATTTTAGCAGTTACACAACTTTTTGGCCCCACTCCTGGGGAGCTCCCTGCCACCCCGCGCTGCTGCCCCTCTATCAGAAAAACCAATTCCTCGTGCAGAACAGCTGCTGCTTGCCACCTCGCGCTGCTGCCTCAGATACAACAACAGCAGCGCGAGGCAGCACCAGCCCCTGTCCGTGGGGAGCCCGAGCTCCCTGTGGACAGAGGCTGCTCCAGCATCCATGGGGCAGTCTCTGTCTGCGGGGAGCCTGGGCCTCTCGCACACATAGGCTACCCTGTGACAGGCACCCTTCTGCCCCTTAAGCTGGCTCCCTCTCTCCCAGCACAGGCTCCTGCCTGCCCCCCCCCCTTCCCCGTGGGAGGCAGCAAGCGGGGGGAAGGGTGAGGCAGCTCCACAGAGCCAGCTTAAAAGTCAGATTCCCACACATATTGGCTCCTGCTGCTTCCCCTCCCCGCCACGTTGCTGCCTCCTCACGGGCACCAGCTCCTGCTCTTCCTCCCCCCGGCCCCGCTTTGCTGCCTCGGGTAGCGAGGCAGCAAGTGCGGGGGGAGAACATGCGTGTTGTTTAAAGGATAAGCCTGGGCTTATCAGTTAATCATGTAGTCATCTACACATTGACATCCCTAATATGGGATCTTCACATTTCCGGAACCTAGCCCTCTTCTCAGCTGTCCCAAAATTCACCACACAAGTTGCTATAAAAATGGGTTACACCCAGCACCCCCCTAGACACTGACTGATCTCACAGGTGTGGTGTAGATAGAGAGCAGTATAAGTGCAGAGTAACGCTGTTACACTCAATAGCAGAAATGCACGTTTTAACCTGCGCTTTAGCACCACTGCAGCACGCCGAGCCAGAGACGTTCTCATTAGAACGCTGTGACTCCCCCCCCCCCACGCTTTATGAAATGGACAAAAGGACATGACTGTACGTAAAAGGTTCTTTGAGTTAATTATTTCATGTAACCCATGAATCTTCATGTCATGATCTGCTGGTTCTGTTAGCTTATTTTGGTGTGTGTATCATTCTTGTGTGTAAAGTTAGTCACACGGAGTAGGAATATTTTATGAGTTTTAAATGTGTGAATGAAAGTCATCAAGGAAGGGAGGCCTCGCCATCTGGGCAGTCATAAGCAAATCACCTTCTGTCCATAAGGCTTAGCAGTGGTTGGCAGGGAGCGGCCAGGTGACTCCCCATGCAATAATGGAATTCTTTAAGAAGAAGAAGAAGAAGAAGAAGGGAGGAGTCTTTTGTCTGGGCTGCACCGGAAGGAAGGGGCTGAACAGCCTGGGATGGAAGGCAGCCCTGGTTTGGAGGGGCAGCTGGAAAAGAGGTTTTAGGGTGAGTTTGAAAAACTTTGTACTGAGGTTTCAGTGTAGAATTAGCCAAGGGTTTTTGTTTCTTTTAATTTGTAACTGACTTTGATCTGCCTGTTCTCACTTATTACCACTTAAATCCTACTGCTTGTACTTAATAAAATCATTTATTTTCTATCAAACCCAGTGTAAATGATTATTACCTAGGGGAGCAATCAGTGTGCACAGTCCCCCTTTTATTGTTGAAGGTGGCTTACCTAATTCTTTGGGGTTTGATCCCAGTTGGGGAGTGGTATCCCAGGAAGCTGGGTCCTAAACTGTGCTCTCCTTGGACCTGAAGAGGTTCAGTGTCGGTGCTGCTTCTCGGTGGGGGCAGGGGACCTCAGCTCAGGACCTTGGCTGGGGGAGACCAGCAGAGCTGGCCCAGCAAGACCAGGTGGTGAGGAGCCCCAGAGAGGGGGAAGGCAAGTGGCAGCGGCCATGTCAACAGCCTGGGAGGCACCCCCGAGGGGTCATCTGTGACTGCCCACCATCACAAACACGTGTCATCCGCCCCCCCCCCCCAACACACAGTATGCTGCCTCCTGTTATTCAGTTATCTGTTATTTTCACCTCTGGCATAAAATAACTTGACTCACTGCCTGTAAACAAACGATCTGTTACTTTCCCTTTTTTCAGTGGGGGTGTGCAAGCCATGTCAGAACTACATGGGGGTCTTTCTCCAGCTCCTGACCTGTTTGGGTGCATTGCCCCAGCTTTGTCTCCCCCCATCTATACTCCTCCCCTTCACAATAGCAGCTACAGCCCCCATCTCACTGCCAATCTCATAAAACCACACCGTTCAATTTCCCCCCTCCTGCCCTAAGACAATCAGGTGAATTTATTTTTTTCCATACGACAATCCCATTGTCTCTCTCCTCTTTCACTGTAATTTTTGTTGTGGCTGTGGAAAAGCAAGCTGATGATGTGAGTTTTACATGCTAATCTGAAAGCAGTGCAGCACACGCTCGGTTCAGCCTTCTTAAGAAGAGAATCCCCTAGGTCTATGCTCTATTGACTTCTTAGGACACTAATAGGCCTGGTAGTCTGTCTTCTGATGGTAGAAATGCACAAAAAACTGCAAATGATATTGCCCTGAGACAAAATCTTTCTGAATATTTTGGGTTTAAAGCAAAGATGGAGGGCTTCTCCTGTAATTCCGAACTCCACACTGTCAGGGCATAAGCTGCATATAATGAATGCATGGCCAGCTAAGCAGCAGAGTAATCAAAAACATTTTTGAGTGCTCCATCAATCTTCTTATCCATTGGGTCTCTAGGGCAAAACTGCCTTCTAGGGGGAGCAAAGATTTGCTGGAGCCTGAGCAACCTGATGGATCTACTTGTACAGAGAAAGAGAGAATGTTGTACCTTAGGTAATGTATATTTTGCCATGTTAGCAGGAAAAGAAAATTTGGCTTCCTGAATTCCCAGCACAATTGCAAAGACAATGAAGTGAACTGGCAGAATTCCGCTACAGTATTATTTCAGAGGGCCTTGATATTTCTCCCCACCTGCTATTTGTTTTTGGGGGGAAAAAATAATTTAGGAGCAACAGAGAAATTTTGCCCTGTGAGCCTCTGTCATTGTGTTACTCTGACCTGTGATCTCACATCAAGATCTCACAAAGTAAAGAATGTCAACCCTGTTCAACACTTGCTGAGAGCCTTTGCCAGGAAAACCTGAATGCTCCAGGACGGGACACTCTTCACCTAAAGTTAGAAGTGGCTTAGTAGGGTATTCAGGAGCAAACAGAACCACTGACTACAATCATCTATAATCCCATGGCACTTTGGGGGCTGGAAGGGGAAAGAGAACAGTTTTGCCTAGCCAGGTGGCACCTAAAAGCACTGTGGTTTTACCTGTGCAAATGTGAATGGCTATTTCTATTTTAAAAGTATTGCTAGTTTGAATGCATATGCTGAAATACTGAAAATAGCTAGCCCCATCAATAAAGCTTTATTTAAATAAAGACATGTTTTCACTTTTAGTAAATGTTCTTGTGGGTTAAATATAGGTTCAGCTGCAGCCAAAGTAAGTTAAACATTTACTTGCTAGCAAAACATCTAAATCATAAGATTAAAACCCTGTTTTACATTTAACACAAAAGAACACTCAAATCAGCACCGTGGCAGCTTAGCTGGTATTTAATGCCAAGGAGTTCTGATGCTGAGAGGTAATCAATGTATGGAGGGAAGGATTTCTTTAAACGCCTCAAAAGGGGAAAACCACATTTGAACAAATCTGTTAATTGTAATATTTTCCAAAGAATTTCTTCCAAAGCCTTTTTCCTGCCAAGTCTAATAGGCTTTCTTTAGGAGACAGCTCTTGCCCCAGATTTACTGGTAAAATATTTTTGTACTCTAAGTTTCTACTTTGCTCAGTATAGTTTTAGATTTTTTTTTCATTTTTATTTTATTTAAGAGGATAGAGGGAGTGATATATCACAGATAAAGGTTCTATATAAAGGAAGTAAAGGTTACAATGGCAGTTGAAATATGGTGTTAAATGTCACCCAGCCAATATGAAAGTTTATTTGTATAGAGCATGAGTTTAAATGATCAAACGTCCATACACACTGTTGTTCTACCAAAAGGTAACTTGTTATTGCTGTAATTCACAGGGGAGCAGATGTAGTTTCTAATTTTACCTAATTATATAATCCAAACCTCTTTATGTCTAGGGGTATGTCTACAAAGCAGTATTATTTCAGAATAACTGACGTTATTCTGAAACAACATAGTCCGCGTCTGCACTACATGCAGTTATTTCAACAATGTCAAAATAATGGCAAGTTGGTGGACTGCTTACTCCAATTCCTGTAACCCTCATTTTATGAGGAATAAGGGAAGGCGGAGGAAGAGTGCTCTACCTCAGACTTCCTGCTGTGTAGACAGCACCAAAAGCCAAATTAAGCTATTTCTACTTCAGTGATGCAACTGATGTCACTGAAGTTGCATAGCTTCTTTCAGCTTTAGCCCTGCTGCGTAGACATACCCTAACAGGCTGTAGTTAACTTAAAATTCATAAATAAGTGGTGTTTGATTTTCATTATATAACTCCTTTAAGACAAAGCTCCCGCATCAGCATGAGTTTCCATCCTTTCACATTATTGATTAACTAACCCTCATGGTTATTTGTCCCAACAAAAGGCTCAAGCTACATGTTTTAAAAGTGACTGAAAACCTCCCCCACCACAATATAATGGAAACCTTCCTAACTGCTGCATGTAGACTTTTATCCAAAAATGTGATATCAGAAAATCATGTAAAGAAAGAGCATGTGCACCCATACTAACCAGGCCATTAGTGAATTCTTCCTGGGAATTACATGTCATGTACAAAGATTTCAGTTGCCAATTCTAAGAGTAATGTGTCCTTATTTAATGACTACTCAGTTAAAAAAAAAAGACACAATAATCATGAAGCAGTTTATCTAATGGCCATTCAATGAATTAGCCAGGGCATGTATCTTTTGTTTAAAAAAAAAAAAAAGTCGTTTCAATCTTTATATTCATGTTTGAGCATTCTTCCAGATTAAGGCTATTTTTTGTTTCAATCCTTTGATTTTTTTAAAGAAGAAAAAACTGGGAGGAAAATCATTAGAATTGTAAAGAGCACCGTAAAAAAATAGGCTCAGCTAGGACAATATATTACTCTTTGTTCAGAGAAAGAATCGGATAGAATCTCTCTGTCGGAAGCAGTGCCCTGGCCAAAAACCAGACTAAATGAAACCAGTTACAGAATGTAATAGATTTCGTCCCAGAGATGAGTATTTAGAACTGGCATATCTGGCTTACGCTATACACAAGAGGCATCTACTTTAGTGACAGTAATTTAATAACTGTGTTTCTACCAATCAGGTATAAGAATTAAAGGTTTACTTTCCCCCCCCTTCAGCTCAGGTGAAATACTTCATTTTATTTTGCTTCTTAAAATATTTCTGTATGGTTTTTATTCCCAGCTGAATGGATTTATGACTTATATTTACTGTGTCTATTGTAAATACATAAAAAACAAAGGAGAGGAGTTGTGAGAAGACATAAGGAAGGGTACAGAGGATTGCTGGTGACAAACTGTGAAACCGAAACTCTCTTACCTGAATTTATCTTGGGTGGGACAATTGATCATAAACAGAAAGAATAATGGAACTTGTAGGGTATTTTATTTAGGAACACCTGGGTGGAAGCCAGCAATCTTTTACAATTTCAGCTTTTGCCTTCTGTACAGTCAATTTGCCATGTATCTTATAGCATTGCGCGGGGTCATTAATCTATTTTCCCGGGACCTAGAATTCCAATCCAGACTATTCCCAAAAGACAGTGAACATACTGGAACTCAACAGCACTCTCTTTCCTGCCAATAGTAATTGTTTTTGTCACAAAGGCCCAGATCGCCCTGGTAACATTTGCTAACTACTTGCCTCCCCAGCTCCTGGCACCCACCCACAGAGGAAGGGAGGAAATTGAGGTGAGCAGGCAGAGGCAACATCTTCCACCTCCTCCTGCTCTTTTTAGCAAGCAGAGATCAACCAAGAACGAGAGCTCATCCTCAGCTTAGTTGGTCCATGCCCAGATGTAGCGCTTGACCCTTCTGCACTTTCCATCACAACCGCAACCTAAGTCTGTTTAACCAATATGATGTCCGATCCTACACAAGCCTGTCAGCATCTCAAGTCCAGACAGACGGGCTACGTCTAGACTGGCATGATTTTCCGCAAATGCTTTTAACGGAAAAGTTTTTCTGTTAAAAGCATTTGCAGAAAAGAGCGTCTAGATTGGCACGGACGCTTTTGCGCAAAAGCACTTTTTGCGGAAAAGCGTCCGTGCCAGTCTAGACGCGGTTTTGCGCAAGAAAGCCCCGATCGCCATTTTTGCCAGAGGGCTTTTTCCCCCGAACGGGAGCAGCATAGTATTTGCGCAAGAACACTGACAATCTTACATCAGATCATCAGTGTTCTTGCGCAAATTCAAGCGGCCAGTGTAGACAGCTGGCAAGTTTTTCCGCAAAAGCAGCCACTTTTGCGAAAAACTTGCCAGTCTAGATGCAGCCACTGAGTAATTGAAAGGGCACTGCTGAGGAATTTGGAAGCTTCTGATATTTGGTTGAAATAAGTGTAAAATAGAGTAAATGTAAACATTAAGGGTAACGTTGCTTACGGTTATTCTTAATGAAGGATTTTCAAGAAAAACTGGGAAGTTATTTTAAATCTTTAAGCATAAATATTAGATGGATGTGTGTGCAGATTAGGGATGTTAGAAAATGGTTATTTTAATAATCATGTAACTGCGACATGCCTTAGCAGTTGCATGGTTACTTGGTGCTCGCCCTGGGGCCGGGCCAGCAACCAGTGCACTCCCACAGTTTCACTCCTGGGGAACCCCCTGCCAGTTCCCCGTGCAGATCAGCTCCCACCTGTGCCCTGTGCTCCTGCCTCTGTATCTGAGCCAACCTGATGGTCCACATTTTAAATGCGGAGCATGGGAGGGAGGGGAATTGTTGTGGTTAACTAGGACCATTAAACAATAACCAATGGCTACTCTGTCAACCGGCAAACCAATAAGCGGTTAATATCCCTAGTGCAGATGGGAGAGAGGAAAGGCTTTAATAACCAAAATTATTTCCCTGGTAGTGTTTAATTAGAGGAAATTTTTAAAAATATTAAAACTGTTAACTTGAGAACTAATTTTGGTTAAACTATTTTTATTGGTGGTTATTTTGCATATATATCTATATCTATCTATATATCTACATTGGTTGGACTGGTATTAAATAAGGTTCTGTCTTAAAGGATGCAGAAAAAGCTTATGGTTTGGGAAATGGGATCTGATGTCTGTGCATTTAAAATGGGGTTCTCTCTTTTTTGCAACTAAGTTTGGGCCCATGGTGGAATTCCCCATGAGTATATTACTTTGTGACTTTACCATCTAGTCATTATGCTTGCAACAGGAATATTGTGGTGATGATAAAAGTTCTTTCTCTTTTCTTTTTATTAACCTGGGATTGGTTAATTTGTGTGTCCTGGTTTGTATTTTAGGGGTAAGATTTCCCAAGTGTTCTCTCCCCTGATTCTCTTATCCTTACTTGGGTGGTGGCAGCGGATTTTATCCCCAAAATCTAGGTTTTTAAGATTTTGGGGGGGGAAGTTTTATACCAAAGCCTGGAAAGATAAGGTTTTGGGGTACTTTTGCGGGCCCCCACTTCTGCATTTATCGTGTGAGTTAGTTAAACTGACTGGGAGTTACAAGCTTTTATTCCGCTTCATCTATGAATTAAAACTAGGTGTGAGGATGACCAGTAACTAGTTGAAAAATGTCCAAGGCCATGGGACCAGAAACAATCTCTTCAATTCACTAATTAGAGATAATACATTTATTTATTAAACCAAGGAACTAAAACATGTTTTGATAAACTTTTTTTTACATATCTAGTACATTTATAGGTAGCTTTATTTAAATAATAAAAATTAAAATGCTTTCTTACATTTCATCTTAATTCTAATTTCTCTCCAAATAAAGCTGGACACAAATCACAAGTAGAAAAATTTAATTTAGCAAATAAGAAATGCATAATTAGCCATTTTCTAATGCAACAAAAAAATGTAAAAATTGCCTGAATATGTTAAGCTATATAAATTGCTTAAATAAGTGTATAAATAGCATACATCTTCCTGGCTGGCAGAAAGTACTGAATTTAGTATAAATGCTATATCTGGTTGCAAATCAATGTGTTTTAATGTTTACAACCAATGAGATTCAACTTTAAGATAATAATTACAAATACAAAATAAGAATAAAATCAGTTATTTACATGAAGGTTTTCTGCTTTGTGATTTAAACTGTGACTAAAGTTAGTGATAATGGTGCCAACATTCCAGGTTAAACTCAGTTTTCTAGAACTATACTTCCTGGGATACAAGCATTTCATTGTATTCATTAAAAACAAACCGGTAGTTCTGTGGCACCTTAGAGTTTAATATATAGGATCACAAGCTTTTACCCATGAAAACCTGTGATCCTATGTATTTGTTAGTCCAAGTTGGGCAAAAGCCTCTCAGCGGGCCGGATCCGGCTTGCCTAGGGCTTTGCTTTGATCTGGCCCACAAGGCAGTTCCAGGCCCCAACCCCCCTAGCGTGTTGCCTGGGAGCTGGAGATGTGTGAGCCCTTTTAACTGCTTCCATTTAAAGGTCTCACGCTTGCCGGGCAGCTGCGTTGCCTGGCAGCCACCCGGCAGGCACAAGCCCTTTAATCGGAAACAACTGAAAGGGCTTGTGGCTCTCCGTCCCAGTGGCCCATTGCCTGGGAGCTGTCTGGGAGGCGCGAGCCTTTTCAACTGCTTCTATTCCAAGGGCTTGTGCCTGCCAGGCAACAGGTTAGCAGCGGGGCCAGGAGCTGCCAGCTGTGCTTTCTAAGCCTCCACTCCAGACAGCTCTGCTGGGGGCAAGCCTCCTCCCACCCGCCCCTCTGCTCCAGGTCCCTTCCATTGGCCAGAAGTCGGGGGCAGGGACCCCAGGCCAAGGAAAGCTCCCCATCTGCCCAAGGCCCACCCTTTCCAGGTCAGCCCATGGCCACTTCCGAAATTTGTGAAGTGGCCCCCCTTCAAAAATTGCCTACCCCGTGTTAATCTGTAAGGTGCCACATGACTACTCATATTTTATGCATTGTTTTCCCTGTTAATTTTACTTAAGATTCAGATCATTCTACATTTTTAGCAAAGCATCAAGAATGTAATGTTTTAAGGCATTTATAATTATTAAATGTACACTTTTTTTAATTACATCCATAAACATTTATACCCTAGTGCGCTTGTACAGAAATCCAGTGACAGGAGACATCTCTACTGGTTTGAGATAATTTTTAACTTTTAGTTAAGTAATCCTTGGGTGTAAACTTTTACTTATACTTTAGGCATTAATTTATGTGTGCCTCAACATATAGGAGATTCAGCAATGCACACAAATCAATTGATTTGTGAAATATATAATGGTACATAGCATTGACATGGTATTTTTCATCATCATGCTTTGCACTCATCAGTTAATGAGCCTACTTGATGTTTCTCAAAGGTTGGAATGATTTTGATATAGTTTATTCTTCCCATAGTTAACAGAAGGTTATTCTTTATCGATGTGTGATTATGTACACAGGTAATTCTCACTAACAACAGCGTGCACTGGGAAACCATACAGAAATAGGCAACTGTTAAATTTTCAACCTGAAACCTTGATCTCATAGTTTAACTAGTATGTTTTTAAGTCCAGAAGTTGCCTTTTAGGCTCTCAATTTCTATTGACTTCATGTGAGGAGACAAGAGCCTCACAGCTCCCTTGAACTAGAGATGTAAGTGACTAGTCGCTATCCGATAAGCATAAGCTTAATGGAGAGTCAACTAGTCCCTCGAGTAGTTGCTTCTCTCCCCATCTTGCTGCCTCTATCAGCAGCAAGGGGGGGAAGGGGGAGGAGGAGGAGCAGGACCCGGTGCTGAGGGGAGCCAGCTTAAAAGCCAGTTCCCACCACCACTGTCTCTGCTAGCCCTCTGTCTCCCATGCTCCCTTGGGAACAGGGCGCAAGGTGGGAATCAGCTGATTCCCGGCTCGCGCCCAGTCTCAGATGCTGTGCCTCTGCTTTTTTTAATGTATTAAAAGCACGCAGGCTCTCGATACATTTAAAAGGCTAGTGGTGCAGCGGGGGTTGGGTGGGAATCAGCTGTCCTGGCTCATGCTGAGTCCCCCAGCTGAGCTTCAGCCTTTTAAATGTAATAAGAACCTGCTGGCTCTCAATACATTTAAAGCCAGAGCAGCAGCAGCGTTAGCTCCTGGGGCTGGGAGCTAACCCCACTGCAGCTCCCCCCCACTTATCGACTAATTGATGGAAATTCCATCAACTAGTCAATTAGTCAATTAAACTAAATTTAACATCCCTATATTGAACTGATCCTTACCTTGCAATGATGGCTTTTATTTGTTTAAAAATTGTATACTGATGCCCACTAAAACATTTGGACTATTTACAGCAGTAAAAAAGTCATTTGTGAAACAGACAAACCCACAATGACGTTACAACAGCAGAGATCACACAGAAGTCTGCACTGGTCACAAACTGACTATACACGGAAATAAAGGCACACTGCTTTTTTTTAATCCTAGCAGGCAGAAGTTGTATCCATCTGTGGGAAATAACTATACATTACTTATGTCATCCCAATTTATTGCATCATGGATTCAATAAAGCGAACCTAAATCTCCTACTGTTGGCAAGTTTACCATTAATCCATTCATGTGTTGAAGACCATAACTTTACCCGTAGCTTGTCCTTATTTGACCAAGTTCCTAAATATTTTGAATTAATGCAGTATTATACATAACACTTGTTCATGTGTTTCATCTCTTTTGCAAATTTATTTGTCCTAACTATGGATAAGAGTTTCATTGTGTTAGGTGCTATGCAAGTGAAATAAAAAGGTGATTCTAAGCCTGAAGCAATTACACTCTAAAATTGCTTCAGGTGGACACTAGAGAACATGGAAACCATGAGAAAACCAGTCACCATGAAAAGCAGTCATCAGAGCACACAAAACTATTGTCTAGTTTTTTGGTAAGCATCACATGGAGAATTTTTTAATGAAGGATGTGAAGGGGACAATGAGGTGGCTTTGCAGATATTTAGAAGGAACATCTCCCATCATACGTGAGGGATGGCATGGGAGAAATTATGAAGGTATTATTTGGAAATTTCACGAGTGCATGGTAAAGATTAGCATCATTTAAAGGATGGAGGCACCAATCAATGTGTCAACAGCATACCAGGGCAAGGATAAGCTGTGAAGGCAAAGATGAGTAGTTTGCATTTGATGGGGGTCAGAAGTAAGGATGTTAAATTGCGGTTAATTGACTAGTCGAGTAGTCAATGGCACTTCCGCATTCTTCCTTTGAAATGTACAATCCTCCAATTTCTGTAGGTTACTCTGGTTCCTATCTGACAGAGGTTCTGGAGGCCAAATTTAGGCTGCTGGGGAAGAGACTGAAATTCAGGACCTCTGTGGTAGAATTCTCTGAAATGCTTCCAGTTCCACGTGCAGGGCCAGATAGGCAGGCAGAGCCTTAGTGAATGGTGTAGTGACGATGGTGTAGTGAGGAGGGGAAACTTTTGGGATGAGAGAGCCTATACAGGAAGGATGGGCTCCACCTAAACCAAAATGGAACCAGACTGCTGGCACTTAACATTAAAAAGTCATAGAACAGTTTTTAAACTAAGGGCTGGAGGAAAGCCGACGGACGCAGAGGAGCACATAGATCGGACAGAGACATCTCTTAGGAGAGGGTCTATTAATAGATATTATCTATGTTCTAGTAAGGAGGAGAGGATGGAAAGATGATAAAATGTGGGTAAGATCAGATGAGAAACAATCAAATGAAAAAGAGTCTAACATCAGGAAATGGAAGACAGATAAATCATGACATTTTTAAAATGCTTATTCACAAACGCTAGAAGTCTAAATAGTAAGCTGGGTGAACCAGAGTGCCTCGTCTTAAAGGAAGTAATTGATAATAATAGTCATCACAGAAACATGGTGGAATGAGGACAGTCAATGGGACAGTCATACCAAGGTACAAAATATATCGGAAGCACAGAACAGGTCATGCTCGTGGGGGAGTGGCATTATACATGAAAGAACATGTCGAGACAAATAAAGTAAAAATTTTAAATGAACCAAAATGTTCAATAGAATCTCTATGGGTAGTAATTCCATGCTCTAATAAGAATATAGCAGTAGGGATATATTATCGACCACCTGACCAGGATAGTGATAGTGACTATGAAGTGCTAAGAGAGATTAGAGAGGCTATCTAAATAAAACACTCAATAATAATAGGGGATTTCAACTATTCCCATATTGACTGAGTACGTGTCACCTCTGGACAGGATGCAGAGATAAAATTTCTTGATACCTTAACTGACTGCTTCTTGGAGCTGCTGGTTCTGCAACCCAAAGGGAGAGAGACAATTCTTGATTTAGTTCTAAGTAGAGTGCAGGATCTGGTCCAAAAGGTAAAGATAACTGGACAGCTTGGAAATAGTGACCATAATGCAATAAAATTTAACATCCTTGTGGTGGGAATGAGACCTCAGCAGCCCAACACTGTAGCATTTAATTTCAGAAAGGGGAACTACACAAAAATTAGGAGGTTAGTTAAACAGAAATTAAAAGGGACAGTGACAAAAGTAAAATCCCTGCAAGCTGCATGGAAGCTTTTCAAAGACACCATAATAGAGGCCCAACTTAAATGTATACCCCAAATTAAAAAACACAGTAAAAGAACCAAAAAAGTGACACTATGGCTTAACAACCAAGTAAAAGAGCAGTGAGCAATAAAAATGCATTGTTTAAAAAGTGGAAGTTAAGTCCTAGTGAGGAAAATAGAAAGGAGCATAAACTGTCAAATTAAGTGTAAAAATATAATAAGAAAAGCCAAAAAGGATTTTGAAGAACAGCTCAAAAAGTAATAGAAAAATGTTGTGGGTTTTTTTAAGTACATCAGAAGCAGCAAGCTGACTAAACAACCAGTGGGGCCTCTGAACGATTGAGATGCCAAAGGAGCACTCAAAGATAAGGTCATTGAGGAGAAACTAAATGAATTCTTTGCTTTGGTCTTCATAGCTGAGGATGTTAGGGAGATTCCCAAACCTGAGCCATTCTTTTTAGGTGACAAATCTGAAGAATTGTCCCAGATTGAGGTGTCATTAGAAGAGGTTTTGGAACAAACTGATAAACTTAACAGTACAGGGTACCCCGCTATACATCGCCCTCCACACTAAAGTCAATGCTTGCAGGAACTGATGCATTGTAAGCCCTCCCATTTCCCACTCCTAAGTCATGCCAAAAAAACCTTTTTTTGCTCAAATGGAAGTCAGCCGCAGGGAAAAAAATTCCCCACTTTAAGGTGTTTCGATCTCAGTCTAAGTTTTTTGAAACATATCTTGGACTTACAGCGAGGACAACCTGTAACTGGGACCAGATGGCAGACTGGTTTCTGTTGGTTTTCAGGTGCATTTAAAATGTTGGTTTTGATCTTAAAGTCTATTATAGTCTGGGTTCTTGCTATCTTAAGGAAGGCTTTTCCTTGCAGTCCATCAAAGCAAATGATCTAGATTACACATTTAACAAACAGTTCCTAGATATGTACACCTGAAGCATGGGCTTCGCTGTAGGACTATCTCTTCTGAAATTCAACCCCAGGACATTAGACAAAACTCACTTGCAGAGCCTTGTAGTGCAAGACTAAAAGTATAGCATAAGGAGATTTGGGATTCTGTTTTGATAAGAGGAAGGAAAACATTTGAAACTGTTCACTAGTAGACAACATGCCATCCTATATTCTTCTAACATGGGAAATTGTCTGTGACTTTAGAAGCTATGACAGGCACTTCAAAACTGAGAGAACCCTGATAAAGTCAGTATGGGCAGGTGACTGATTTGCTGCACTCCCTGAATGTAAGGGCATCTTAATACTGACCTGCTACACTCATTCTTCCAGTTTCTCTTTGATTAATAGAAAATATTGCCTCTTCAGACACTTTTATAACCCTCATCACTATAACTTTTGCCAATTTAAGTTTAAAGTTGTCTAGTAGGAACTACACGAGACTACTTTGTGGCCGTTCATTTGTGATTAAAACAAGATTTATACCCAGGTCCCTTGAAATACAACTGCAACGTTTAAGCCGTTGTTCTCCCCCCTTAATCCCCAAATGGAAGGACAGCCCAACAAAAAGTTCTGCACATTTTATACTCTCAACTATAGAAATTCCAAGGATGCACAAGATTGATTTTTATCCGATACAATCAATCAAAAATATGGTGCATAAGATTGATATCTGCTAACATCAATCAAAATAAACTGTCACATGAGGATCTCAGATAATACATATGACAAGTTGAATTCAAGTCAGAAAATGGAATTAAAAGTTGATTCTCTGTGGTGTTAGTTAAGCTTTTTCATTTTGTCAGAGAGATATTATCAAAACCTTTTTTCTTCAAGTTCAAAAATGTATTACCATCAGCATCATTTTAATTTCTGGTCAAATTTTCAGTTTGTCACATGTATACAACCCCACATAACTGAAAGGAAATAAAGGAAACCTGCCCTGTGAGTAAGCTTTTTTTAAGTTATGTTTTAATGGTATTTTCATAGAACTACAATAGCTCAAAAAGAAACATGGAACTTAAACGAATAATTGCGCTGAAGTGAGACACGAGATAGTGAACTCACACAGACAATTAAAATCCTGGCTCTCACTCAACCCCAGCCTATTTTAGCAGTCAGATCAGACAACCTCTTAATACAGGAGAATCCTAAATGAACAGTCAAGTGCCCCTCCCTCATGGAAGATATCTTCAGCAAATAGTCAAGGCAAAGGAAAGGAAGAGATACTAATCAAGAGGCACTACTAGTTTGCCTGTTGAGTTGGAAGCGTGGGGGGACATTACTGAAATCCACAAAAGCCATTCCAGAACTGGGGATTAAAGTTTATGGAAAATGAGTGCGTGGGGATAAGAGGCAGGGAAGTAAAAGAAGATTTAACTCTAAAATGTGAAATCTATTCAGGAGAATCCAGAGGGGGCAAGAAACAACACGTGGGAATGCCAATGAGGCAACAGAAAACAACACATTTGCTGCTATCATGTCAAAGAATTCATGTTCAGAGGATTGCTTTTCATGGTGCGGTAGCCTCTCATCTTCAACTGCTATTGTATACCACTCATCATCATCTCTGTAAGAAACTATAGTAGCTTCTGTGGCAGCAGCAGCATTTTCTGGATGAGAAATCTTCATGTTTACCTTAAAGAATATCAATTCTTCTTCCAGTGTTCAGCCTTGCTTTGAATTTAGTAAAAGCATTCCCAGCAGTGTTCCCTGTAAGCTGCGTACTTATAATGAACTCAGGAGAGATTTCAATGCCACCCTGCTGATTAGCAGAGCACCCATAGCTAAGTTTTTGTTTCTCCTGGTGGTGCACATTTACACATGCCTCTGTGCACACAGAAAAAAATATTCTGCACATGGCTGGAAAAGATTAGAGGGAACACTGATTCCCAGCTACATAGAAAATGTGTTTTAAATATGTGTTAAAAAGGAGAGCACCTTAAATATGCAACAGGTTTTTGAAGATGATACAAAACATATTTAAGGTAATATGTTGAACACACACAACTAGTTGGATTTAAATTAACAATTCTATAGGTAATGTACAAAGAATTGACTCCGCCTCAATCACTCTGGTCTATATTGGTTCTGCAATGCGTTCAAGAATAAAGAGCAGTAAAACTATTTCTTCTCTGAAGTAAACAGGTATAATGGAATACAGATATGGAGCAGATCTGTAAGCATTGTCTTTGCAGGTTCACTTTTTCGAGTTGAAAATGCTGTAACGTTTTTAGCATCTTTGGAGATTCTCACAGCAGTCTGCATTTTCAGTAACAGATTTCAGCAACAGTTTAGACTTGCTTTTCTTCCCAGGACCAATGGACAAAAGCACTGAGCTTGGAGGATTTAATTTTCAAGAGCTCAAAACTCCAATCAACAGATAACTTTAACCTTAATTTTAATTTTAATTATAAACTTTATAGGTATCAACAACCCTCAGAGAGGACCTAAATAGATTTTAGATTCATTTAGCAGCTTTGGCTGTGTGCAATTAAAACTTCAGCATTAAATGTTGGGGAATAAAATAATGAGACACTTAAAAAATAATCTGTGGTTCAGTGGACCATTCTTAGTAGAGATTTCATATGATTATTTATAAGACAGAAGATTCTCACTAAAAGCCATTGCTAGTATCCAGTGTTAAGGCAAACTGCTTTACCTATCAGCATTTTTTAAAGAGATTCTTAAAAAAGGACAAAAAAGTACTATGGCTTTCGGATGTTCATATAATACTGATACCTCTAAAGCTGATAATTCTGAATTCTGTCAGGTCACAATATCAAAACTGCACCAATGCATCATTAGATTAAACAAATAACAGGCTCTTAATACATTTAAAAAGCACAACCGAAGCAGGGGGAACCAGGCACGACCCAGGAATCAGCTGTTCTGGCTTATGCCCGGTCCCCCTCTATGCCTCTACCTCTCCTGCTTCCCCCCCCGTGCGCGGAGATGGTCCTGGGAGGCAACCTGCTTTTAGGCCGGCTCCTCCCAACACTGACTCCTTCTCTCCCCCTCACCTCCCGCTGCCTCTGATAAAGGCAGCAAGGGGGAAGAGAAGAGAAGTGACTAGTTGAGTCACTGGTTGACTATCTGATAAGCAAACACTTACATCCCTAATCCCAATTTACTACTTGTTTTTAAATTATTACAAAAATAAATGGAAAAACAATTCCAGAATAAATGAAATGTCAAAAATGTTATAAACTTTTTATTATGTTCCTTAGAAGAATATAATTTTACATGTTCTCTCAAACACATTTTATACTATTAAAATGTGAGTAGGACAAAATAAGACAACAAAAGAAATGCAGAGAAATTCCTACTCAGACTGAAAACTACTGAGGAATTGCAAGCTAACAGAGGTACAAAATTAAAATTATTTTGATGTTAAGTCTTCTAAAAACATGGATAGAAAAAGTAATGCACAGTACAAAAACATGCACACAGTTAAACTTAAAGAAAATGAAAACAATGAGATTTTAACACTTTATTTTTACAACTGAAATGAATTTTAAATACAAAAATGAAACCAACATTATATAACTTCATAGGTAAAAGGGACATTTATATATTTAGGGAAGTCAACTAATGTTACAATTTAAGATGATGAAAAGTTACAGCTTGCACACAAAAATTAAAAAATGAAATTAAATTAAAATGAAATGGTTACCAAGGTAATGCAGGTCAAGGGATCAAAGGTGAAGGGTCACACATTATTAAAAAGAAATCCAAAAGGACGTCTGCATCAAGATCTCTGCAAAACAAAGGAGCTATAGTAAGTAAAACTAACACCTTTCATGGAATCAATTCAAAGTCATTGAAGACAGCCTCTTTCCAAACTGAATATAGTAAACCGTGTAATATTTAACTACGTAGCAACCTTCACTTTGCTTTTAAGATCCATTCTTATGCTTTGCCCCACTTCATTTCCCCTCCTCAAGTGGCTTATATATAAACTTTTTCATGCAAAGAAATGTTTAAGAAGGTTTTTGTTCTTATTAAAAAAGTCAGGAAAACTAAAGCAACACAGGTAGGCCAACCTAAGATCCATATGTTTTCTTTGACTTTGTGTCATAGACTAAACAGTAATTATAATCATACTGATAATTTAATGTTGATCAGGGAGCCCATTATTTTAAAACGGTAACTGTCAATCAGGTTTTGATACAAGTATGTTTAAAACCAATTTTCAGTGTTAAAATTATTCCCTTAATTTTAAGAGTTTTTGTTATTTAGCACGATTACAGAAATATTGTAGTTATTGACACACATACAAAAAATACTAAAATAATAATACATAAGTTAATTACAATAAAACACTCCTTTAAATGTGATATACAAGACAAAAATCTCTCCAGCTAGAATTTCAATTACACAAAAGCTATAAAGAATCTTTTGGTATGCACTCTTAAATAGCAAGCAGTAATTTAGTCCATTCCCTTTCTGAAATTATGCAGAAATAGTAATTTTACATTAATCTTACATCATGCTTTAAAAAGCAAAAAAGAGCAACTGTATAGGATTCTATTCCTGTTTTTCTTCCACTATGAATACATATTTTTCCTTCACCGCAATAAGAAGTTAAGAGATTTTTCAATTCTTTAATAGAAATACTTTTGAATTTGGAATAAATCTAAATCAAGAAATTCAACCAAAATCTACACATAACTTTAGCTAAAACAAGGGTATCTGACCACCAATGATACAAAATTCAGTTTAAAGTTGTTCTACAGCAATTATTTAATTCCCTCTTCAATTGTACCACAAAAATTTATTAGTATTAAAAATGAGTTCTCTTGCTATAGTGAAAAAAAAAAAAAAAAAATCAGCCAGAGAAAATAGTCACATTCTATTTTACTATTATAATGTCTGTAGTAAGATGAAGGCCTAAAACATAAGCCAATATAGCACAGGCCTGGTTTGAGGCCTGAGGCCTAGCTAACAATGGACAAAACATGGCTAACATAAAGCAAAGCTAAGCTGTGAGCAAGAGGCAGGCCCCAGCTCACAGAACTTGGCACAAACAGAGCTGAGTGTGCAAAACACTAATTGGTACTGGTCATAAGTTGAAATCACGTGGTACCATCAGCTCATTAGAAAAAAAAAAATCTTGGTACCCACTCCTCACAGATACAGACCCAGGTTCAGGAAAGGGTCTAAAAATGACAGCATAGTGGATAGAGAAGATCTAATCAAACCACAAGGTACAGGTTGATGGGTGGTATCTAAAAAGCGTCAGAGGGTGGCAACCTGATACATCAGCAGTGAGGTGTGACTGTATATAAAGTGGTATCTTGGGAGAACAGTCTGTGTATGACCTGGGGGCAGTGGAAATTTCCCACTGATTGAGTCATTCCATTGTGGCAAGTACATATGCATAGTGGTTCAGTAGAGTCTACTGAAAACTATTACTGTACTTCACAATAAACCTGACCTGGCACCTTCAATCCTTATCTGGTTTGTGGTCTTTGGGGGCCCTCTCAGGATCTGCTGTGATCACTGGGCCCACATCATTGAGCACACACACAAGCAGCCTTCTGGTTATCATCATCGACAGAGCCAGAGGCCTGGGAGGACACGGCGGCAGTAAATTCACCTACCTATACTGGTGACCCCGAAGGTATCAACTGTCTCAATCTGGTGCTGAAGTAATCCCTAACTCACTTGGGGTAATAACTATATATTTCAAATGAACTCCTTCGTGATGACCAACATTTAACCACCTGTTTTCCATGTGTCTATGAATCCTATACAAACCCTCTGTTTCAATTCACATTTGATTGTCTCATTAAAATATAATCCTGAACTATTTGTGTATAAAAAACAAATGCCAAAATCTATCTTATAAGAAGAGCATGAAGGAAGATCCTGCTAGTTTTTCATCATTGATCAGTTTAAGCTATGAGAATCAAATTAGATTTTAATAAAATAACTTGCCATTTCATATATTGTAAACAAATTGGTTGGCATTTTAAGGCTGCATTTCTGAAAAACAAGGGGGTTTTTTGCGGGGCGGGGCAGGGCGTGTGCATAGCTGTTGGGATGGGAATATAAACCAGCATTTCATTTCTACTGGAATGCTCATCTCATACTGAATCTATCATATATGTATTGACTGCTGGGAGGCATGCAAGCAATTTTAAACGATACAGAAAGAATCAATACCCCATCACAATGCCAGTATGTGGTATACAGTCCTTTAGCGGCAATGTTATTTACAGTGTTCTAGTCTTTGCAGTGTGGTAAAAACCCAGTTAAGTAGCATACGCATGATAAAGTTTCTGATTCATTTCAGTAGATGTGCTATCATTGTGAGAAAAAAAATGAACAAATCATCTGAAGTAGTATGAGTAAATATATTTGGATATGTAACACTTCTCAGTTGCTTAGTCAGATTCCTAACAAAAAGTATAAATTATATTGATATGGTAAAATTTTAAGAAGGAAGGCACTTTACAGCAAAATAAACAGTCTGCTATGAATACTGATGTGATATCATGTACAATTTAAAATGACAACTGATTCACCCTGATAACTGATGACTACTCCTAATAACTGCTACCTGATCCAACTGCTATTTGATCCACTTACCATTTAACAAGAAATAATTGATTAATCAGCTTTTATTTTAAACGGAAAGATTTTGTACAATCTGTCGTCTTGAGAATTAAATGAAGATTTGAAGCACCAAATATTTAACTTCAAAATAGTTTAAAAGTTACAAACAGGTAAAATTGACTTCCATAGAAGCCCTCCTCTAAAATAGTGGTTTTCAAATCAGAAATATGTATACCCTTGGGGTTTCAGAGAAACCTTGCAGGGGGCACATCAACACATCTAGATATTTCCCTAGTTTTACAATATGCTACATAGAAATGATTAATGAATTCTGTATATACTAACATTTCATACAGTCTACTTGCTTATGCTGCTGTACATACTATATTCTGAAATGTAAGTACAATATTTATATTTCAATTAATTGATTTAACAACTGAATGATAAAAATGAGAAAGCAAGCAATTTTCCAGTAAGAGTATGCTGTATCACTTATGTATTTTTATGTCCGATTTTATAAGCAAATAAGTTTTATGGGGAGGTGAAACTTAGGCCTCTGAATTGTCTTGGCATACCCTGAAAAGAGTACAGGGGGTCTGAAAAGGTTATAGTAGAGTAAACGATTAACCAATAAGCCTAGGTCTACAAATGCCAGAGGGCCAAGAGGAGACAAAGAGGAAAAGGGTAGGAGGGGGAAGGGAGGTGTCAGTGGGGCTGGGAGAAGGGAGGGGACAGGGTGATGCTGGGAGAAGGGAAGGGAAGGGGCAGAGGTGAAGGACAATGAGGGCACAAGAGGGAGGAAAAGGAGATAGGAGCAGTGAGTGCTGGGAGAAGAGCGGCTGAAAGTACTGTGGCAGGGGGAATGGCTAGCTGGGGTCAGGGGGCATGGCTAATGTGCCCCTAATTTTGGTTCAGAAAATATGGTCACCATATCTATACATGACTTACTCTTTACTTCACCTTATGTTCCCCGGCTTATTTTGTCCATTATAAATGGTTCTCTGGGTGTTCCCACTTTGTCTCTTAGCTTACTGGGCTATTTATCTATCTTAAACTTAAACAACAAATGGTCTGGTAACACTTTATAGACTAAGCTCATGATACCATCTACATGTTTTGTTAGTCTATAAAGTGCTACCAGACCATTTGTTGTTTTTTAAGTTTATCCTGTACAGACTAACTCGGCTACCCCTGAAGCTTCTTATCTATCTTAGGTTAGCACAGACATTCTGTTTCCAGCTTGCTGATCCACTTACCTTCCTATGTGGTTTCCCAAGAAATGAGGTCTCTCCCAGGTCTAGTGATTCACGTCAAACCAGATCTACACCCTCAAATCACAACTTCCTGTTCTGTTGATGTTTATGTTCATGACGACTTATTGGGTTCTCAGAGTTTTGCCACTTTGTCAAGTAACTTCTCCTCCCAATACTAACTGTTTTCCCTGAACTCTGTCTTTTAAGTAGAGAGACAGAATTGACTTCTGGAGACAATGTTTGTGACTAGCAACTTTTAAGATTCTGAATGGCACCCATTTGTAAAAAAAAAAAAAAAACCCAAAAAAACCACAACCAGATGGTAAGAGATTTTGTTAAGCAAAGCCTGACACTTGTCCTGGGGATTTAGCTGTGGATGCTTTGGACTACAGATAGGGAATTTCTTTTTCCTCATGCTGACACCTAGCAATCTTAACTAACACAGTTTGGGTCTGCCCTGCAAAAACAACGAAGTATTCCTTAAAGAAAGAGAAGGCATAAAGAAAACTACTGCAAGCATTAAAGTTCTGACTGACTGGCTACCAGACAGCTTTCAATCTTGCAGTGATAGTCAAGGGGCAGACAGCAGAAAAGGTTATCAAAGGGAAAGGAACTCCTGGACTTTAGGAGCCCGACTCGGGGAAGAAGGACTGGAGTCTGACGTGTAACATAAGCTACCAGGAAACTGGTTACAAATAATGCTGGACTGAAAGTCAAGAGGAGCCTAGACACAGTTTTGTAAAGACCAAGTGTTATTATCGGGGGGAAACAGGTAATTTATTTAATATAAGCTATAATGGTAACTTAACCCAGGAAACTGGCAGACTTGAAATGTTTTCATTAATGCTGACAATCCTTTCAAGAATACACATTTACGTCTGAAGACAAAGCAGCCATGTATCTACAAATACTACTCCTTTATAAAGAAAATGGCAGAAAGCATACATACATTTCCAGAGGCATCCATAAGCACATCAACGTCATCATTGTGGCACACAGAACTGATAAATACCAAGTGCCACCAATACTGCTTAATTTGCATGAAAACAGCTATTTGATTCAGCTTTAAATTTCAAACATGTGAAAATTACCTTTGGTTAAAGTTTTTAAAGTGATTTTAACCCAAGTCTCCTTTTTGAAGATACTAAACACTATTAACTTGCCACTGATGAGATGTCATCACAATGAATTATTTGTAATCCTAAATACTAGAACAAGGACAGCAATTTGCGCTTTCCAACTCTAATCTGCAGATTCGTTCATTTTAAATACAAGGGGAGCATATAATAATACATCTCTGCAAATGAATTTTTTATAGTTGTGAAAGAATTCAAAAGCAAATCGAGTAAGGGCCAAATACTGCAAAACATTGTCATCCAAGTAATTCTTTTTTGCAATTTTCTAATACCATGACTCAGTAATACCTACGTATGTAGCAAGCTTTACTCTGACTGCTACCAAAAAAAAGTTTAAAGAGTCAGTTTTCCCTTTAGTATACAACAATTTTATCTGAATTTTAGCAAAACAAGTTCTTCATGCACTCACAAAATGGCAATGAAACTTCCCTTTTTTAAAATTGATATTTTAAGATTTTCAGGGAACTTCATGGTTTTGCACCAAGAACATTTGTCAGTTTTATCAATGTATTCCAAAAGTGGATTTACTACTTTGTAAATTATATACATTTGCAGGGAGTTCTTTATTGAAACAAATATATACAATAGCATCACAATATATGGTAATAACTTTACTTTCATAATAGGAATACCGGACACAAAAGAAATACGAAATGAATACTCTTACAAATCTGGATATCAATTCCATTTTAGAACAGCTGTTGGAAAGAAAACATTTCCATACACCCTTTCATTAATTATAAGGTGCTATTGAGAACTGCAAAATATAATTAAGGGATAGATTCAGACTTTCAAAAAAATAGGCACCTTAAATGAATGCATGCATACATATACATTTGATATGTATACTCAAAGACTAAATGAGACTTTTGACAAGAGATCTTCTCCCTAATAAGGATGTTAAATATCGACTAATCGAATAGTCAATGCATTTTGCATCAACTATTCAATTAGTCGATAGGGTACCTTCCACCTTTGAAGTGTAGCAAAAGCTCTATGGCTGCAGCTATACTTCAAAGGCAAAAGCACCACATGGAGCCCAGCTGATCCCAGACTCCATGCGGCGCCGCCGCTTTGAAACACCATGAGGAGCATGACGCTGGGCTCCCCACAGTATTTCAAAGCAGCAGCACCGCATGGAGCCTCGGATCAGTGGGGGAGTCCCCAGCTGATCCCAGGCTCCACGGGCCACATGCAGCCTGGGGACACTCAAGCTGGTCCCGGTGTCCACATGGCATTTCAAAGTGGCAGCACCACGTGGAGCCCAGGGTCTGGCCCCAGGCTTCAAGTGGCACTGGCACTTTGAAGTACCCCCTGCTCTTTCCCTGCTTGCTGCCTCTTTCTGATAGAGGGACAAAGGGGGGGGGGGGGAGGGGGAAGCAACTAGTCCTTCACATCCCCAGTCCCTAGAGTCAAGAAAACAAGCTTCTCCCATTTGAAATGTATTTTCTCAATGTAATTTTAAACGTAGTTCACTAAAGTCATAAGACATTCTAAGGCAGGGATCAGCAACCTATGGCATGTGTGCCAAAAATGGTACGTGAGCCAATTTTCACTGGCATGTGCGCGTCCCCGCGGGATCTACACTGACCATACTGCCCAGAAAGCCCCACCAGATTTTCACTACTTCATGGGAAGAGCGACAAGGAGTCCTGTAGCACCTTATAGACTAACAGATGTATTGGAGCATAAGCTTTTGTGGGCAAAGACATGCATCTGACCAAGTGGGTCTTTAACAGATGTATTGGAGCATAAGCTTTCGTGGGCAAAGACCCACTTGGTCAGATGCATGTCTTTGCCCACAAAAGCTTATGCTCCAATACATCTGTTAGTCTATAAGGTGCCACAGGACTCCTTGTCACTTTTGCAGATCCAGACTAACATGGCTACCCCCTGATACTTCATGGGAAGAAGCGACCAAGAAATGGCTCCATGCACTGCCATTGTTCCTTGCGTGGCACAGCAGCCTTTCCCTTGCCCCCAGCAGCTTCCGTCCACTCCGCCATCCACTACCCACCACCACGCGGTCCCCTCATTCCCCCTGCAGGACTGCCTCTGTCACGCAGAGCCCTCAGTCTGGCTGCGCCACCCCCTCCTCCTCCTCCAGGCTGCTGCCACCACCAGGGGGACCGCCATGCCTTGGAGCTGCTGGCAAGCAGAGCAGGTGGCATGGAGCCAAATGGCTCGCAGCTGGCTAAGCTGCCGCAGCCTGAGCGGAGTCTCTCTCTGTGCCAGGGGAGAACACTGGCCCACGTTGGCCACTTGGCCGAAGCCCTGGACGGTTACAGCACCACCGCCCAGCTGGCCCACCTATGGCCCAAGGAGCTGCAGGAGCTGGCTGAGAACCTGGCACTCAGCCTGCTTAACAAGGCACTGTGCCTGCCACCCTGGCCCGCTGTGGTCCCAAGGGACTGGGCAGGGCACTGGGTGACCCCTGCTCAGCTGCCCGCTGTGCGAACCAGTAACCCTGCACTGTGGCCCCATTTGCTGCCACCACTGCGCCGAGTCCAGCAACTGTAACCGTTGCTACCGGCCCCAATGCAGACACGCCCCACCCCGCCTTCCCCCAGATCAATTTGGTGCTGAGCAACCTGCTGGAGAAGTGGCTGCAGAAGAGCTGGGTTGCGCAGCAATCATGAGGCCCAAGCAGCAGCATGGGATCTCCACTGTGTGGGGGACAAGAGGGTGCTGAGCTTCCCTCCTCCTCACTATGCCTGGAGAACAGAAGTGACATGCCGTCCAGAGGCTTTCCCCACTGCTCCCATTGGCCCACCAACAGGAGTGGCAGCTGCAGTGCTTGGGAGCAACAGGGGCACAAAGCCTGGTAAGCGCCCCTCCTCATGCCCAGAGGCCCACACCCCAACCCCCCCCGATACACCCCATCCCCCTGCCAAGACCCCGCACCCCTAGCTTGCTCTTACAACCTCCCTTGCTCCTGCACCTTCCCTCGCTCCTGCACCCCTCCCTCTTGTCCAGACACCCTGCTACCAACCTGCTTCCGTATCCCACCGCGCACCCAGACCTCACTGCCTCCTGCACGCCACCTCACACCCTGCACCCCCATTCCTCTCACTGGCAGCTCTGTCCTGCACACTGAACCCCTCACTTTTGTTCCCCAGAGCCTAAAGGGGTTCCCAAAATCCAATAAAAGGGAAATAGGAACAACCCAGGAAACTACAAACCAGTCAGTTTCACGTCTGTGCCAGGAAAGAGAATGGAGCAAGTAATTCAGGAATTTATGTGGAAGAAAATAAGGTGATATGTAACCGCCAGCAAGGATTTGTAAAGACAAATCATGTCAAACCAATCTGATAGCTTTCTTTGATAAGATAACAAGTCTTGTAGATAAGGGAGAAGCGGTGGACGTGGTATACCTAGACTTTAGTAAGACACTTGATACGTTCTTGCATGATCTTCTTATCAATAAACTAGGCAAATAAAACTTGGTTGGGACTACTATAAGGTGGGTGCATAACTGGCTAGATAAACAGCCTCAAAGAGTAGTTATTAACGGTTCACAATCATGCTGGAAGAGCATAACAAGTGGGGTTCAACAGGGGTCTGTTTTGGGACTGGTTCTGTTCAATATCTTCATCAACTATTTAGATATTGGCATAGAGAGTATGCTTATTAAGTTTGCCGATGATACCAAGCTGAGAGGGGTCGCAACTGCTTTGGAGGATAGGATCATAATTCAAAATGATCTGGACAAACTGGAGAAATGGTCTGAGGTAAACAGGATGAAGTTTAATAAGGTCAAATGCAAAGTACTTCACTTAGGAAGGAACAATCCGTTTCACACATACAGAATGGGAAGCAACCGTCTAGGAAGGAGTCCTGCAGAAAAAGGATCTAGGGGTCATAGTGGACCACAAGCTAAATATGATACAGTGTGACACTGCGGCAAAAAAAGCAAACATGATTCTGGGATGCATTAACAGGAGTGTTGTGAGCAAAACATGAGAAGTCATTCTTCCATTCGACTCTGCGCTGATTAGGCCTCAAGTGGAGTATTGTGTCCAGTTCTGGGCACCACATTTCAAGAAAGATGTGGAGAAATTGGAGAAGGTCCAGAGAAGAGCAACGAGAATGATTAAAGGTCTAGAAAACATAACCTATGAGGGAAGACTGAAAGAACTGGGCTTGTTTAGTTTGGAAAGGAGAAAACTGAGAGGGGACATGAGAACAGTCTTTTGGTATCTAAAAGGGTGTCACAAGGAGAAGGAAGAAAAATTCTTCTCCTTGGTCTCGGAGGACAGGACAAGAAGCAATGGGCTTAAACTGCAGCAAAGGAGGTTTAGGTTGGACATTAGGAAAGAGTTCCTAACTGTCAGGGTGGTTAAACACTGGCATAAGTTGCCTAGGGAGGTTGTGGAACCTCCATCTCTGGAGATATTTAAAAGCAGGTTAGACAGACATCTATCAGGGATGGTCTAGACAGTGATGGGTCCTGCCATGAGGGCAGGGGACTGGACTCGATGACCTCTCGAGCTCCCTTCCAGTTCTAGTGTAATATGATTCTATGATCCTATAACCCTGGAATCCCAGAAAAGTACATCTGGCTTATGGGATGCCCTGAACCTCAGTCCTCCCTGTTCCTTCCCCTCGCCCTGTGGGAAGCTGGAATCCCGGAATAGTGAGGTGTCTCAGCTGGTGGCCACATCAGTGACAGCTGGGGGGCTTTTGAAGGAGTTCTTTTGCTTCTCACTTGTGTGGTCCCCAACTGATTTTTCTGTGGGTCAGCAGCCTGGCTCAGTTCTGGCTCACTCCAAGTACAGAACCTACCCCTGCTGTGGCTTTGCATTTGAAGTGTATTAGGAGCTGGGCGGGCAGGCAGTCCAGCTCAGTTCCAGTTCGTGCCGGGTCCAGGAGCTCAGACCCCACCAACAAGGGCTGCTGCCACCCTGCACTGCTGCCTCTATCAGAGGCAACAGCACAGGACGGCAAGCAGCTGGTCCAGAAGAGGAGCTGGTTTTTCAACTGGCTCCCCTCGCAGACTAGGTCCCACCTGGCATCCTACGCTGCTGCCTCTGATTCAGAGGCAGCAGCGCAGGGTGGCAGGGGGCTCCCCAGGAGTGGGGCTGGAGCTTATTGGCTGCCAGCCCCACCCCCGAGGACTATAGAATAGTCAACTAACCGATGAGTAACCTCATGAATTCTTGACTATTCAATTAACCGATATTTAACATCTCTATCTAAAACAAGAGAATTTCATCAGTCATACATAATCATTCTAAAGAAAGACCAGTTTGGTCACATGGTTCCAATATTTTTTCAGCTGCAAACAACTAAAAAAAAAATCTGTTTTTAAAGATGTTTCACTAAACATATGACCATGAGGATAACTGTAAACAAAGCAGAGCATAAGGAAAAAAAAAAATCAAACCCGCTTTTCTTATAAAAACCCTTACTTCAAAGAGCAAACCATAAAATACCAGTTAATACTCATTTGTTTCAAGATAACCAAGAAATACAATGTTTTAATTGTTAGACATCAGCAAGTCTGTACTAGATATTTGCTAATTACGTACACATACAGCAAGGCTATTAGCGGCAAATTTTGCATGGAATACATTTAGAACAGCACTGAAGACTTTCAATATAACTCGTATAAGCAAGCAAATTTTGTCAGTTCTAGGGATGTAGGCAACTAATCGACTAGTTGCTTCCCCCACCTTGCTGCCTCTATCAGAAAGAGGCAGCAAGGGGGCTGGGGAGAGGAGTGGGTGCTGGGGGGAGCACTGCTGAAACGTACAAGAGCCCCAGCAGGGGCTCTTGCACATTTCAAAGACTGAATTGCCGCGTGGAGCCCAGGGCCAGCAGGGTGTCCCCTGCTGACTCCGGGCTCCATGTGGTGCTTCCACTTTGAAATGTACAAGAGCCCCTATGCATTTCAAAGATTGAAACACTGGGTGGGTTCTTGCTGCATTTCAAAGCGGAAGCACGCTTATCAACTAATCCATCAACTATTCGATTAGTTGATTAATTTTAACATCCCTAGTCAGCTCCTTGACACCCACCAGAAAAAGCTTCTGGAGTACTGGACCTTGTACCAGACCCATTTACAAGGTAAGAATGAAATTCCTCTCTCTCTCTGGAACATGGTCTCTAAATCACAACCACACATTCATGAAAGATTGGCACATGTGAAAAGAAGAAATAGGCTGACTTAGTCAACAGTACTAGAATGTAATAGACAAAGTCAAGAAAGCACTTAATCATACATTCTGTAGTACCAAGAATGCACCTCTATTGTTCACTGACTAAAGTACACAGACGATTTATGTTCATGATGACTTTGTGGGTTTTCAAATTTTTGTCACTTTGCCAAGCAACTTTTTTTTCCAATACTAACAGTTTTCCCTAAATTTTGTCTTCCAAGTACATGAACTACAGCCACTGAGAGATGCAGAGGGCAGTGCCTGTGGATAGTCAACTTCAGCAAAATGTTGTTTCACAGTCCACAATAAGATTACCCTAATGGGCCAGAAGTTGCCCACCTGGAGCTAAAGAGTAGTCACAAAGAGAAGGGAAAAATTATTCTCCTTAATCTCTGATAGGACAAGCAGCAATGGGCTTACGTTGCAGCAAGGGAGGTTTAGGTTGGACTCTAGAAAAAACTTCCTAATTGTCATGGTGGTCAAGCACTGGAATAAACTGCCTAGGGAGGTACTGCAATCTCCATCATTGTCTAACCTTCTTTTAAAAAATCATCAAACATCTGTTAGGGGTAGTCTAGATGGTGCTTTGTCCTACCATGAGTACAGGTGACTGGACTTGATGGCCTCTCAAGGTCCCTTTAATCCTATGATTCTATTATATGTACTTGTAAATATAATTGTTTCTTTAACACTTGGCCAGTCTATGGCTCTGATGTTTCTTAAAGAAGATAACATTCTCTAAGACACCTTCAAGTGGAAGTTGTTTCTGTAATTAACAGCAGGTATCCTCAGCTTCTGTCAATCTAATAAATATCTGCCAAGAAGCGTCAGGAAGATAGTCCACATGCCAAAAAGACACAGCACCCCAGATACTGATATTTTAGAAGCTACTTCTACTTTGTGATGTTACAATGGACCTCTGCAGATTACTTGATTCAATAAGAAATTAGAGTTTGGAACACTTTATATATGGCTGTCAATTGCAGTTAACTCAAGCAGTTAACTCAATTGTGCTATTAAACAAAAGAATACCCATTCAAATTTATTATAAATAGTCTGGATGGCTTTTTACGTTTTCTAATATATTGATTTCAATTATGCTAAACATTTGTATGTCCCTTCACGCTTCGGCCACCATTCCAGAGGACATGCATCCATGCTTATGAAGCATGAAGGGACATACAAATGTTTAGTACATCTGGTATGTAAATACCTTGCAGTGCTGGCTACAAAAGTGCCATCCAAATGCCTGTTCTCACTTTCAAATGACACCGTGAGTAAGAAGCGGGCAGCATTACATCCTGCAAACATAAGCGCACTTGTTTGTCTTAGCCATTGGCTGAAGAAGTAGTAGGACTGAATGGACAAGCAGGTACTAAAGTTTTACAAAGTTTTATTTTTTAGTTCCGTTATGGAACAGAAGTTACTGAAGGGTATCATATATTATGCCTATGCTTAGGAAAGTATGTGTTTTATGCGAAGGATAATTTAGCAGGTACATAAATGCAGAGAAACCTGCAGAGCTCACTGCCCTCCTCCCCCAGGTAGTTAATCAGTTTCTAGATCAGTGGTCTCCAACCTTTTTAAGCACAAGATCACTTTTTGAATTTAAGTCAGTCCAGGATCTACCTCAAACCCAAATACCCCTGCCCCCGCCCCTTCGCTGAGGCCCCACCCCCTCACTCTGTGAAGATGGGGGTACAGGAGAGAGGGACAGAGTGATGTCAGCTCCCTCCTGTCTCCTCCATCTTGCACAACAGGCAGGAGGCTCCTAGGAGGCGGCTCGACTCTGAAGCTCTGGGCAGGAGCAGCAGGGCAGTGGGGAGACCCTTGAAGAGCCGGCACCTGACAGCCTCCCAGCCAAACCAATCAGGATCAGCTGTCAGAAGCTCCAAGATCTACCAGTAGATCCAGATCTACTGGTTGGTGACCACTGTTCTCGAACATCTTCTCTTTGTTCTTGGAGTGTCCAAGGGGATGGTGAGCTCAGCAGATGGAGGGTCAAGGTAAACAGGTTTATCTATAAGGCCACAGGTAAGTGGCGAACAGGTTTATCTATGGGAATGTTAAACAGGATCGGTTATGCTGAGTGTAAAGAATGTGATGAGACTGGACAAAAGTTCGTGTGGAGCAACCACTCTAAGCTATAAATACTAAGGAGGGGACTTGGCCTGGCTGGTTTTGTACCAGGGTGCTCCCCTTTGTGCACACTGAATAAAGCTTCAAATTGAACAGCGCATCGAAGACTCTTGATGCTGCCCAACACCTGACTCCTATGGTTGTCATTGGGTACCACAAAAATCCCAACATTACACATTTGTCAATTGCATTTTCATGATAAATAGACTACACCAAAGTATTTGTATGAGGGGAATTTTAAATTATCTTTTATTTTTCTCCTATCCAGTGCAAATATTTCTAATATAAAGTAAGCACTCACTTTGTATTCTGTGTTGTAAATGAAATTAATATATTTGAAAATGTAGAAAAAACCCCACTAAAATACATTTAAATAGTATTATATTAATAGATTAAAACTGACATAATTGTGCTTTTTAAAAATCTCACAATTAATCGTGGTTATTTTTTAAATAGTTTGATAGCCTTAAATTACAAGTATAATGGCATTTATAATATCCATAATATATTTTGTAGTCTTTACCATTCAGGCAGTATGTAATTAGTCAAAGAAATAGTCTCATCGTTCTCAGGAGATTACAGAGCTGATTTCGTTTGTGTAGTCAAAATACTCCAGTCATGTAAGTACTGCCTGTTGTACAACTATGTAGAGGTTTTATTACATTAGCTAATTTGCTGGCTCTACAAACTACAAGTAACAAAGAATCTGAGTTACTTCATGATTTTCATTAAGTTTGAGTTAAAGGGCATATTTGAGTTATATCTAAGATGGTAAAAATACCTCACTTCTTGCTGACACTCTGAAGAGTACTTTTCTTTTGTCAGTGTTTCAGCATCATGACTAAATCCCATTTAAGAATATTACCTATCCCAAAAATATTATAAAATTTTTAAGTTACAATGGGATAGATTCTATCGCTCCCATACATCTGGACTAGAACCTAACTCTGAAAGTAGTTCTATGTACCATTATGGTTAAGGTTATAGCTAAGGCTCTGAGAGAGTCACCTATGTGTACTTTGGTTTATTAAAACATTAACAATATCAAGTCTATGTTAGATTTGTGTTTACTCTGACGCAAATTAATCAGGGTTTACTTTCATCCTCCAATTCCTCAAACAACTTTTTTAATAGATCTTCTCTATATATTTATTGTGAACTAGAAATGGTAGCTAAAAAGCATTAAAAACCTCTCAGCAAATCATGTAGCAAGCAACAAGTGATTTGACTAATGTAATAAAGCATTACAAAACACAAGACACTAATTTCACAAAGACCTTCAAAAGTAAGCAACTGAAAACTGACTAATGAAGCAATGGGACATCATTCTCAGGATTTTGGCTTTAACAACTGGTTACAAAGAGAAAATTGTAACAAGTATTAGTTTTCAAGGTCAGGAAGTACTCTAGGAATCTCAAATTAGAAACACAACAAAATAATCTTCATCCCAAAGAATTCACAATTTCAGTAGGCAACTATTGCTCAACACCGTGAACTACTGGCATTATGTTCTTCAAACTTTAGAAAAATACCAGATTACTCTTGGTGCACTCTAAAGGTATTCTCTTTCAGACTATGTAATTTAACTACAATAATTCTCATTTTCTATACATAAATAAATGCTCAAAATGCAACTACAATTTAAGTTTCACACTAATTCACATCCATTCTAAACTGACTAATGCATGAAAAAATAGGAAAATAATTCTGAATTTACTTGTTTATTAAGAAAAATTATGTAAAGTATCACAATATGTCTTCCCAACAAACCAAAATCCATTATTTCAAATGGTGTCACATGTTGAAAGTCTTCTGGGCCAAATGAAAAATGAAATAGTAAATGTATGTCAGTTGAGATATGATATCTTGAGATTCAAATTAAGTGTGTTGAATATTGTGGAAAGCCTTCTTGAAGAAAGATCAAGAATCATTCTATGCTGTTCACAAACAGTTGATGAATAAAGGTCAGATTCAATAGAGGCCAAGTAACCAAGAATATCACTTTGTCTACAAAAACAACAACAACCACCACCACCACCACCCCCCAGCATGTCTGGAACACAACATTTAAGGGATCTGCCTTAAAATCATTCACTCTCACCTCAATTTGCACCATCAACCCAACTTTAAGGTTGCCCCTTACGTTTCACAAAACATACATATAGGTTTCAAAATAAAATGCCATGAGACTTTTGAATTAAGTAGGAAATACAATTTTATGATCTGCTAATTATTTACTTTGACTTTTGGCTATATTTTTTGAAATTTTAGGCAGCAATGTTATGGGTGCTTGTGAATTCTTAAGATAGCTTGATCAAACTAACAAAACCATAATGATGAATTTCTTACAGGAAACATTACTTACTGGCTAAGACTTTGGAAACTGAAAGCCTAATCCCATCCCTTCTCTGAGTAAGAAAGGGAAACAGAATGCTGAGAAATGTGGTAACTGTAACAGCAATTCAGAAAACTGCCCTGAGTTGGCAGAAGAAGGGATGCTAAGAGTTGTTTCAACCCATTAAGTTTCTTCCATGCCAACCATTTTGGAAATAAAAATGCTCCAAAACAGAACTTCAGGTAAAATTCAGAGCACCACAACTTTAAACCTCCTTTTCTGATTTCTTCCAAACTTCTCAAAAAAAAAAAAAAAGTTATCAGGGGATGACACAATGTGCTAAGTTTCAGGAAAAGGATTTGGCAGTTTTACAGAGGGGGTGAGAGGAAGAGTTGTTAATATTTTGTGAAAAATTGGTCATATCATGGGAAAATAGCTTAGTGGAGAGACTGTTTTACCAGAACAAGCACAACTACAAAAAACATCAATTTCAAGGGAAAGACAAGACCTCACTGTAATACTAAAAACAAGACAAACAGAATTTTTATTTTGCCAATACTAACAGTAAAAAAAAGTGTTATTCAAATAATATCTAATTTGTAGAAAATGTGTGAAACTTTATGTTGTACTTGAGAAATCATATGAAATCCCACTATCAGCATCCCAAACAGCAACATATATCCATTGTCCATATCTCAAAAATATAAAGCCATAATTAAATGGCTTGGCAAAATGCGTGATTTTACAATCTCTAGTAAAAAAAAATTAAAGGAATTTCTTCACCATAAAATATAAAAACACCATAAAACTGATTTTAAAATAGATAACATTTTGATAAGCAAATACAGTTCCACTGAACAATTTACTTAAAACTGAATAATCTGAAAGCAAACCTCAATAAAAAGTTGTAAGCAGTTTAAAATGCCCCACTTCTCTATTTATTCAATTTTTCTGCCAAACCTGCATTTGGGGGGAAGGGGGTGAACTGTCTATGTACAGTACTAAACATTAAATATCTGAGAAACAGTATTTTGGTCTTTAAAATTAAGTTAAGTATTCCAAAAGTAGTTTTGCAAGAGTACAAAAAATACAATTACAGAGTTAAGAGAATATAATCTAAAACAGACTAAAGTAATCTTTGGTCAAGTCAAGTACTTGTCAATTCACAATGTTCTCTCAATAACAGCAATTTTATACAAAGATATGGAATCAAGGCTTGGTGACGGAATCTGTTAATCCTAAACAAGAAATATAATAATGCAGAAGTGTACTTAATTGAGAATAAGAACTACAGTCATGGAGAAAGCGACATGATCTCCATTTTCACTGTTTTCATATCCTATTTATTTAATAATATAAATATTTGTGTAGCTGCACAAAATTATAAGACAGCATTCTGCTGTGGAAAATTGAATACTGCGAATCTTAAGTACAAGATTCTCTTTTCTTGGCGTACAATGTAATACAAGCCAGGCCACTATGAACATCCATAAAGGTCAACCCTTTAAACACATTCATAGATAAACTGAAACCAGTACAATATACACTGAAGTTAATGGAAACCCTAAACTTTAATCCAAGGGCAGAATTAGTCCTTTGGCTGCTGCCACTGAGATTCATGCTTATGTCGCTTGTGATGGTCTACAGCAATGATCTCCAACCTTTTTAACCACATGATCACTTTTTTAATTTAAGTGCAATCCAGGATCTCTCTCAAACCCAAACACCCTTGCCCCACCTTCTTCCCACCCCTTCTCCGAGGCCCCGCCCCCCCACCCCATCCTTCCTCCCTCCCCCAATCCTCATTCACTTTTATCAGGCAGCGGGCTGGGGTGAGGGAAGGGGGATGCAGGCTCTGATCCTGGGCTAAAGGATTTGGAGTGTGGGAAGGACTCTGAGCTGAGCCTGGGGCAGGGAGTTGAGGTGCAGGAAGGGGGTTCAGGGTACAGGCTCTGGGAGAGAGTTTGGGTGCAGGGGGACTCACAGCTAGGACAGGGCTTCAGGGTGCAGGAAGGGTTCAGGACCGGTGCCAGAGTTCAGAATGCAGGCTCCAGCTGGGCACCACTTACCACAGGTGGCTTCTGGATGGTGGTGCAGTGGTGCTAAGGCAGACTCACCCCTACCTTAGCCCTGCACCAGTCCCAAAAGCAATCAGCAAACTCTCTTAATCCCTGTCCCCATTCTGCTCTGTGGAGATGGGGTATGGGAGGGGGGCGAAGAAGGGCACCCAGATATCAGCACCCCCTCCTCTTCCCCAAGCCCTGCACAGCAAGCAGGAGGCTCCCAGGGGGTGGGAGGCAGGTCCAAGGCAAAGGGCAAGACCAGCACGGCAGTGCTGAGAGGGGCAGATGAAGTGCTAGCCTCCAGGCCAAATCTGTCAGGATCACCTGTCAAAGGCTCCAAGATCTACCAGGAGCTCCCCATCTACTGGTTGGTGACCACTGGTCTACAGTAATAACTTTTCAGATGTAACAAACGCACAGACAACAGTGACACGGTCCACATCCCGAAGACTAAGCTAAACTGATTCACCATGGATAGCATACTGCTGAGAAGACTGTGATAATCACTTACAAGTTACTGCAGTAATTTATTAGCAAACTGATTAAGGAATACCTGCATCAATTATATGAGACGTACTATTTAAAAAAAAAGAGTTAAACAGCTTCAAATATCCCACATTCAGACCACACTCTCCATGTCTTCTCCTAGTCTATTTACACCTCATGAACACCACAGTGACAAATTATGTTATACACTTTCTAGCCTACACCATACTAATTCATTTCCCACTCCAAGTTGACTACTGTGTAATGTCACCAGAATTCCTATAACCACAAATGATATCTGCATGAGATACTGTAATTAAATTTAGAATTTATGTGCACAAATTACAGCATTATGAAGATTTTAATAATAATATTGTATGATAAAGCGATGCAAAAAAACAAATTTTTTAATGGCTCAGACATTAAACAGAAGTGTCTGAAATCACCACTCTCATTCAAGATGAAATACTGTTCTGACCATGTTAAGTTTTACTTGCCTAAATATTTGCCTAAAACCAGCATCTTCTAAAACCACAGGAACAGTTCACGCTTTGTTGCAAATATAAATGCTATCACAGATGAAGTCAATTCAAAAAGAAAAATCTATGTTGCAAAATTACAGCCCAATTCATGTACTACAAGACATATGTAAGCATGATAGTGAGCACTGCTGTAGAATTTTTTAAAGTTCTGATGGCAATTAAATAATAAAAACTGTGACCTAATTACTCTTATTACAATATTTTGTAAATTACAATTTGCTAAATAAAATTTAGATTTGAGACAAAAAGTGATAACGTATTTGCAACTTCATGGTTTTACAAATTAAAATTTTCGGTTTTGTGCTAGAGTGGCCAGCTGCTCTCATGAAAACTTGTCAGTACATTTTTAGTTAAAACCTTTTGAAGTCTAGTACAAATAATTGACTTCAGGGATAGAACAGATAGCTTATGCTAAACAAACATTTTAATTATGTTATCTACTAAAATATTTGTTTTGTTCCACAGCTTCTTACTTCTTATAAAATGGCTTCCCTTAAATATGACAGGTATTATCTGAACAAACATTTCAGATCTAACACTGGACTGAAGGTATCCTTATTGTCTAAGATTCAGTAGAGAATGCTTTACAGACACACAAAACAGACACTATTTTTTATTTCAATTTGTATCTCTGAACCTCTCAATTGTAGAGGAATTAGCACATTTCTTGTCTTGACAACCACCACAAAAATCCTGTTACTGTTAACAAGAGTTACACAGGCACAGTTGGAGAATCACCTCCTGCTTTAGAACAGGACTGCACGTCTGAAACACTTTATTCCATTGGATCCTCTGCTCTTAACAAGGGTTTCTCAGAAGTGGATAAGCTAGCCAAGTGTCAAACAGAAATCTATTTTGCAAGGAGGAATAAATATTGTTTTACTGCTAGGAAATCTTATCATTATCCATTTTAAAAGTAATTTCACATTTTCAAAACACTACTGTGATTTCATACAATACCAAAGCCGTAACTTCATTAAGCCTTAATAGTAAGAATATTTAAATCAGATACATGTAGAGTTCAACTATGCCTTTGAGTAACACCACAACACATACGAACAGAATACACTCCTGCCAAATTAGTCAGCATGCTCATCCTGTCTTTTTGAAACAAGCAACAGTTCAAAAGCTCATTAAACACCGTAAGCTTCCCAAAGCGAGTCAGCTTCTGTTAGATACCAAAAGTTTCTATATTAACTATTTCACCTCTAATATTTCTTAAGTTTCATAAACAGGAAAACAAGCAGTAAGCAGCAAAAGTGCTGTCAAAAGAAACAAAATTAGTTACCTCATTAGTGTTCCAACGGTGCCTCTCTTTTGGTAAACTTGAACATTTTGGTAGACATTCAAGCAGCTTCTTCGGTAAAAAGATTTTTACATGACTGCCATTGCTGTTCCCATGATCATCTAAAAGGAAGAAAATACAAATGATGCATTTAATATTAGGGGGAAAATTGTTACAGTAAAAATCAATTAACAAGACCTGCAAATCCACTTGCCCCCTTGCCACTGAAGAGCAGGTAGTTTTCCGTGGCAAGTTGTAGTAGGAAAACCACTAACAAACTTTGTGGGAATTTAAGATTTCATTTTAAAAACAAGAAACAGCTATCCCTTATGACGGCAAAAGGTAACCTTCTAAATACCAACTGAATACAAGCTGAAACAATGCCAGCTTTCGAAGGCCTGGTATACATGAGATATACTAATGTTGCTTAAGGTGTCATTTGTGATAACATATTTATAGCTGCAGCAAAGTCCTTTTGTTGTATAGTGAGAGAAACAAACTGTAGAACTCGAAAGCTCTCACCAACATAAGTTGGTCCAATACAAGATCTCTCAAACACCTTGGGTCTCTAATATTCTGGAACTGACATGGCTGCAACTTAGATTAATGGGCTAATCGAACAGTCGGTGCAATTTGCATTGACTATTTGATTAGCTGATAAGGGCGCTTTTGCCTTTGAAGAGTAACAGCCCTACACTTCAAAAGCAAAAGTGCTGCAGGAGCACGAGGCCAGTGGGAGACTCAGGCAGTCCCCCGCTGGCCCCGTGCTCCCTGCGGCATTTCAAAGCGGCAGTGCCGTATGGAGCCCAGGATCAGTGGGGAGTCCCCAGCTGGGCCTGGGCTCCACACAGCCTTTCAAAGCAGCAGCGACACATGGAGCCCAGGGTCTGGCACCAGGTTCCATGCAGCGCTGCTGCTCTGAAGCACCCCCTTTGTGATAGAGACAGCGGGGGAGGCAGAAGCAATTAGTTGACTCGTGTGTCGACTAACCGATAAGCATTTGCTTATCTGCTAGTCGACTAGTCCACATCCCTATGCAATTCCACTACTGATTTACAGGTATAGATTATTTTCCCCGGGGAATATAAATTACACTGGAAAGAGCACTTTTTTGCCAATATAAACCACATGTACACTGGGAGGATGTGCCAGTATTGCTATACTGGCCAATCTCTTTTAGTATATATACCTGGCCTAGACCTGCAGACATTACCTCTTCAGCTACTGAAACAGCTTTGCCAAGCTGCAGCAAAGAGAACTCAGTCTTGTTAACTTCCACTAGCTATTGAAATTTTTGTGTGAAGTCCATATGACCAGAATTGGGTCTGTTTCACTCTGCAGCCACTTAGGAAAGCACAAGAGTTTCTTAGGACAGGTCATGTAAGTAGACGATGGGAGACATGCTCCCAGCCATCAACATAGAGGCTTTGTCTACACTGTAGGGTTTTAGCACAAGAAGCTTTTTGGGGAAGAGAGTACACACCTCAAAGCGCATCGCAAAAGCGATGTACTTTTCACAAGAGAGCATCCACACTGCATGGACATTCTTGTGCAAGAAAACTTTGATTGCCATTCACAGATTGCCATCAGAGCACCTGTGCTTTTTGTGATAGGCTCTTTTTGTGCAAGAAACCTCTGTTGAGCGTCCACACACACCTTTTTGCGCAAGAGTTCTTACACAAAAAGGAGTTATGCCTCGCAGAAGGAGGTATACCTTCACCGCAAAAAACCCTCTGTTCTGTCGACTAACTGTAGATTTTCTTGCGCAAAAATGCGCTTGAGGTGTGGACGCTCTGCAGGTTTTTGCGCAAAAACCCTGTAGTGTAGACATAGCCAGAGTGTCTTCACTAGACATGCTCTAGCAGCACAGCTGACATAGCACTACTATCATAGACCTGCCCTCAGAGTGCCCAGACTGGCAGCGGGGGAGGCAGAATGATGGAAAGTCTTCCACCATGCATTAGTTAGAGGACTCTTGAACAGGAAAAGGAGGAAGAGACACAAAATTATCCTCTTCAGTAACCTCTGGGGTTGGACCCTCACATTTATTAGCAGAGTTCATGGCAACACTCTAGCAGAAATCCTGCTATCATTAACATTTTCAGTAACATCTAAAGGTTTCAATAAGGATCCAAACTCATTTGTGCTGAACTTTGTGTATACAAAAGCAAGAATCTGTCTTTAGATTGTCTTTAGGTTAGCAGCTAACGGGATCAAGACATAGCATAAAAGCCAAGTGTTCTAGACAATAACAGGGACAAGTTTCATTAGTTCTCTCTCACCTCATTTACTTGTTTTCTTGACATCTTAAGATAGACGGTATACAGAGTGAGAAGAGTCAAAATATGTATGATTTTATGCATGTTTTTACACACAGTTGACACGGCTCAATTCCCCAACCTAGCACTTCGAGTGTAGATATGGGGGGGTTGCAGAATAAACTCTGTAAGAACCTGTCTCTAACTCCCAGAGACAAACTTGCCCAGTCTCAGTTTCCCTGAAACCCTAAAGGAAGATGATCGGTGGCTGCCACCACCCAAGTGAAGTTAAAACAATATAAAATAAACCCTTTTCTAGGGAAGAGATCACTTGGGAATCCCCTCTCTAAGGCATAGCTCTCCCAACCTCCATTTTGCTTGGAGTTTGGAAAACAGAGGGAAACCCAGAGAACAATGGGGCTCTGCTCCTCCCAGGTAACTTAGGCATGTAGGCTTAAGGACACAATCAATTAATCAATACTGGTTAATCAAAACAAAAATAAAAACACTTTTATTGTCAAACCAAAACTGCTGTTGCAAGCATAGTAACTGACTGGGTGTTAAAGCCATGAAGTGAAATAGACCTAGGGGAAATCCCAGGGCTATACTCCTTAGTTACAAAAGAGAAAAACAATTAACCAGCTCAGACATGATTTCCAAGCCCCCAAACAAGGAAAACAATAAAACCTGACAGACTATCTAAACTTTTCCCTACTTACACATTTCAAGGAGTCCATTCCTGGGAGAGCCCGACTCCCTTGTTACCTGGGGAAAAAACTGCTCTGCTCACAAAACAAAAGGGGAGGGGAAAAAAACCCCTCTCTTGGTTTGAAATTCCAATCTGCATCTCATTGGCTGAATGCCCGAAGCCCCCACTCTCAGGTGCATTTCCAGAATTGCAAAACCCTTTCCTAACTCTTCAGGTAAGTCAGACTCTCCTTAGCAGCTCCTATTCATGACAACAGTATGTACTTACTAAACAAACATCAACGTCACAACAGCCTTTGGCTCAAAAGTAAACAGTAAAGATATCAGCCTTCACATTTATAAAACCCTAAATTATTTGTCTTTCAAATATCAGTCCATTTTATTTTCATAACACAGATGCCAACATGATGGCTGAAGTCATTTCCAAAGTTTGCTATCGGGGTTCTCTATTTTTTCAGTCATACCCCACGCAACGTTTTTGTTTCTTTTTAGACTTGGAGGCCACCCCACACACAATAGCTGAAAAGATACTCACCCTGCCCTGCACAAGGGCACAAAACTGCCCCCTCCACGATTCACTTCCCAGACACCGACATGCATGTTTGCATAGCATTGTGACACAGTGAATGGCACCAACTGGTAAACAGGGTTGCCATGCGACTCACCCAAATATGGGCCAGATAACTGGACCCCACCATAGCAATTTTCCTCACACACAGCTGAGAACCTAAACTAACCAATAACAAGAACAATGTGAAATACAGACTGAGAACGGTTTTTTAATCATGTGGGAAAGCAGACTATGGGTAAGACTCAGAAGCTGAATATCCCAAATTTTTTTTTTTTAAGGCTTGATTGTGCTCTCATATGTGAAGTACAACAATATGCATCCTGTTAAATCAACTGCTCGTGCAAGCACAGCAGATTATTTTATAAGATATGCAGTGACGCGTCTGACAGACACGAGCTGCACTGTACTAGTTTATGACTACTTATGTTGGCCAAGTAACTGGGATGTTTTCTATAGAACTATACTAGGTTAAATCAACAGGACTCTTGGAAACACAAGCAGGAAGGTGGAAATGACTCAGTCTATGCCATCTCCTGTCTAGGGCGGGTGGGTGCAGGGTCATGCATCTTGTTAATTATCCGTTTTTAAATATTTTTTCTTACATAATTTAAAGTGTGTGTGATTGAGATATATATATATATATATATATATCAATGCATGTATGTATACACACAAATACAAGTACACATGATGTCAATATTGGTGCACAAGACAAAACTCACTCGGCTCACAGATAAAACAATCTTAGAGGAAACACCGCTTCTGAGATGTTATTTAATGCCATTTGCTGCACAAATGTATTTGTTCCAATTTTATTGGAAACGAATGGTCAAAATTATTGCAATCAATAAGAACCTACAGAATATAAGAAGAGAAAAGAAATTCCTATGTGAAAAAACAAACCTCCCAGATTGAAAAGAGTTCCTGGTTAAAATGACTTTGGTAAATAGTGATCTGACAGGGCAATGTTTGACAGGGTGCTAATACTGTGCAATGACTAGGTATAAATACTTGATAGGTCTCAGATCTTAACACTTCAAATCCATATACTTAACAAAATATTTCTCCTCATTATACTCTGTGAATGGAGATCAGATCAGGCCCACCAACTACACACCCACAGATTTGAATGAAATGGGGTCTTGTGGCAAGGCATTTTCATACCATGGCCCTTGACTCTACAGGCACACTGCAAAGCTAAAGCTAATTTTCACAAGTTTTTGTTTGCAGAGAATATTGGAATATTGGAAATGGGGATGTTAGATATCATGTAATTGAATAGTCATGTAACCACATGAAATCTTTGCAGTTACACAACTATTTGATAGTCCCGGTGGATGGGGATGGCAGCCAGTGCGCTCCCGGCCCCACTCCCAGGGAGCCCCCTGCCACCCCACACTGCTGCCTCTCTTATCAGAAAGCTCCCTGCACCCCATGTTGCTGCTTCTGATACAGAGGCAGCAGCGCAGAGTGACAGCAGCCCCTGGCTGTGGGGGTCTGAGCTCTCTGTGGACAGAGGCTGCTGGGTGGGAGGGAACGGGTGAGGCTACCAAGAAGGAGCCTCTATCCGCAGCAGCCTGGGCTGGCCACTGACAGAGGCTGCTCCAGCAGCAGCTCCTGTCCACAGAAGATGCAGGCTCACCCCGGACAAGGGCTGCTCTGCCTCCAATAGAGCAGCCTCTGTCTGCGGCGAGCCTGGGCTTGGCATGGACAGCAAAATACAATTTAAGAATTACTAATAAGGAGGCACACATTCACAATTCCAAAAAGTCTATTGAAGTGATATGTGCCTACTTCCTCACACTCTCAAAATGAATATTTATTTGCTAAAGGAACTCACCTTTTAGCATTCTTCAATCCTATTACCTTAATATTTATTATCCTATGATCTGAAAAAGATCACTTCTTTAAGTAGAACATCAAGATGCCTCAGAGCAAACGTTAGATAGCACTTCTGAACACAGCAGATGCTACATAATGAAAAAATTCTTCATATTTGATTGATAATGGAAATCTTATCTATTCGATGTTGGCAAGAACCGTGATGCTCTTAACACGGAATTGATGGCAAAAGGCAGTCTGTGCCACACAGAGTAAGCTCCCATAGTAAGGTTAACATGGTGGGATTTACAACAGACAACTTGCCTTAGCAGAATGTTTCTTTTCTGAATAATATGTCCCTACAATAATAGCAAAGAAAAAAAATTCCTTGCAATAATCTTCTACATTCTGTGGGGGTATAGCCACCCCACAAGATACCAGTGGACAAACAATCAGAGTTATGTGCATGAATACTTAAAATTAAGGCCTTGATTCTACAAATGCTTAACGGGCATGCAACTTTATTTACGTCAATAGTCCCATTAGCTTCAATGGGACTATTCCTGTACTTAAAGGAAAGTATGTGAATAAGTGTTTGCAAAATCAAGAACTAAAGTTGTATCTGTATTACAATCTTAGTGGCATAAAATACTTGTCACTTCAAAATAAAATTTCTTCTGCATTAACAATGAACAGTTAGACTTCTTAAAAATATACTGGCCAAAATTTTCAAAAACAGGAGCCACAAGTTAGGTTTCTAAACTTGTATTTAGGTATGGAAGGATAGAATTTTCAAAAGGACCTAATGGAACATGTGCTCCTAAATCACTTGACTTTAATCTGCAAATCCTGAGAAGCATACCCCCTATTTTAAGCATTTCAGCTTCCATGACTCATGAAAGTTCAATGGATATTGGACTGTGATACTGATTGCAAAATTCAGCTCAGGTTATTTGATTATCATTTTGTTTCAGAAACTGATGTTGTCTGCTTAAGCACAAATGAGCATTTTAAGTGTGAAATATCTTACCAGGAAAAATAAATCTATGTAAAACCTGAAATTTTACTAAAATTAGTACGTTAAACAAATGAGCACAAAACCACCGAATTTAAGAGTATAAAATAGGAAGTAAAAAACTAATAATCAGCTGGTGAAAACACTGTTGTTGAGAAGTTAAAGAAAAGTAGAGAAGTCAGGTCTGACAGGCAAAAACAAGAGTTGCTGGAATTGAGCTGAGTGACATTAGGCAAAGATGCATTGAGCTGCAAGTCTGAAGGGGAAGTGGATTTCAAGCCAAGAGAATTAAGGTTTGAGGTGAGTGCTGGCTAAACCAGTATTTCTCAACCAGGGGTACTTGAGAGAAGTCTGGGGGGGTACATCAACACAACTGAAATGTGAAGAAACCTGACATTTTATTTTAATTTTTACAGCACTTTATTATTTTTGTCCTTTTTACACCCAAAAATTTCATCGCCCACCCAGCTACGATTAAGTTGTTAAAACAAATGTGTTGCAATGGTAGAAAAAAAACTGTGTGTGTCTGAAAACTGTAGGTACTGGGGGTACTTATATTTTTTTTTTTTTTTTTGAAAAGGGGGTACTTTATTAAAAAAAAAAAAAAAGTTGAGAAACACTGGGCTAGACCAACAGAACTAAGATGTCAATTAGGGTAAAGGGATGAGCAAAACATCATGGTCTGATGTGGCTGTTGGAGATGAATAGGAGGAATCTGTGCATGCATTCCTGACTGCCCGCAGTTCTAGGACATTTATGTGCAAGTTCTTTTCGATGCTGGACCACAGGCCCTGGTAGGTATGTCGTCGTAGAGTGGGCGCCCCATCCTGTACGAGATGCATCTGTCGTCATGGAGACGGATGGTTCTGGTGGGTGGAAAGGGACTCTGGAACCAAGGTTCCATGGGCTTAGCCAGCAACGTAAGGATTCCTTTGCTATCCCTGGAAGGACTAGCGATTTGGATAGCAGATGGACATTGGGTTTGTACACCTGTCGCAGCCAGCTCTGTAAACATCTCATGTGCAGACGCGCATTGCTGATTACGAAGTTGCACGCTGCCATGTGCCCCAACAGCCGAAGACATTCGAGTACTGTTGTGGAGGGGTTGGATCGTAAGGTATTTACCGAGACCACAATTTTTTAGAAATGGTCTGTAGGCAGGGATGTGGTGGCTGTTGTCAAATCAAGGCATGCTCCCATTAACTGTATGTTTTGTGTAGGACAGAGCATAGATTTGATTTAGTTCACGTGAAGGCCCAGGTGTTGGAATAGGTGTCTTGTGACCAACAGAGAACGGCAGGAATTGTTGTGTGAGCACAACTTGAGGAGGCAGTCGTCTAGATAAGGAAATATGATAAGTTTTTTGTTTCCCTCAGGTACGCTGTGACAACCGCCAGCGACTTTGAGAAGACCCTTGGGGCCATAGACAGTCCAAGTGGAAGCACTCTGTATTGGGCAAACTAGATGGGTTTATGAAGGGGATGGTTTGATGAGATAACATAATCTTGGTAACTAATTGACCTTTCACTATCAGTGGTAAATAGGTCAATGGAGGGATGATAGGAGTTACTATAGAGAACTTTCTGGGTGTCTCGCTGGTGAGTCTTGCCCACATGCTCAGGGTTCAGCTGATCGCCATATTTGGGGTCGGGAAGGAATTTTCCTCCAGGGTAGATTGGCAGAGGCCCTGGAGGTTTTTCGCCATCCTCTGTAGCATGGGGTACAGATCACAGCTGGAGGATTCTCTGCATCTTGGGGTCTTCAAAATATTTGAGGGCTTCAATATCTGAGATATAGGTGAGAGGATTATTCAAGCAGGGGGTGGGTGAGATTCTGTGGCCTGCATTGTGTAGGAGGTCAGACTAGATGATCATAATGGTCCCTTCTGACCTTAAAGTCTATGAGTCTATGGTAGGGTTGAAAATCTACAACGAAATGAAGAAAACACCTGTGAGTAGGGTGGATGGCAATGTGAAAGTATGCATCTTGCAAGTTGAGGGATGAGAACCAATCATCCTGTTTCAATGCCAGTAATATGGTAGAAAGCATTGCCATCTTGAATTTTGTTTCTGAACTAATTTATTCAGGGCTCAAAGGTCTAGAATGGGCCTCCAGCCCCCGACCTTTTTTCAGTCAAAAAGTAATGGGAGTAGAACCCCTTGCCCCTAAACTGTGTGGGGACCGGTTCAATTGCCCCTATGTGTAAGAGGTGCTCTACTTCTTGTTGAAGAAGGATCTCAAGAGAGTGGTCCCTGAAAAGGGATAGGGAAGGGAGGTGGAGACGGGGAATGGACACAAAGGGTATGTCTAGACTACATGCCTCTGGCGACAGAGGCATGTAGATTTGTTTACTTGGCATAGGGAAATGAAGCGGCCATTTAAATAATCGCCGCTTCATTTAAATTTAAATGGCTGCCGCGCTGTGCCGATCAGCTGTTTGTCGGCTCAGCGTGCTAGTCTGGACGCTCCGCGGTCGACATCAAAGGCATTTGTCGACCTCCCAGTAAGCCTCATCCCACGAGGCATACCAGGGAGGTCGACAAATGCCTTTGATGTCGACATGAGCGTCAGACTGCTGCGCTGAGCCGACAAACAGCTGATCGGCACAGCGCAGCCATTTAAATTTAAATGAAGCGGCGATTATTTAAATCGCCGCTTCATTTCCCTATGCCAAGTAAACAAATCTACATGCCTCTGTCGCCAGAGGCATGTAGTCTAGACACACCCAAAGGGAATAAAGTAGCCTTTCAACTATCTGCAGGAGCCCTCTATCAGAAGTTATACATTGCCAGTAGTTGAAGAAGGGCAAAAGTAGATGATACAAGAGATTTGCTTGCGTTGAAATAGGTGAGAGGCTCTCCAGACACTCGACCTGATGATCAGATTTGCTTGTTGGACTGCTTCAACTGTTGGGAATTGGTAAAGGAAGGACGTTGTCGTTGGTTTCTGCCTCTGCCTTTGTTCTGTTGCTACTGTAGTGTTGTGCATAAGGGGGGGTAGCAAGGTCTCAGGTAGGGCTGATACCTATATTGTCTTCTTTTAGGTACTTGGTTGTGGATCCCCAAAGACCAAAGCATCACTCTGGAATCTTTTATGGAGTGGAGCATTTCATTGGTGTTAGCTACAAAGAACTTCTGTCCATCGAAAGGCAGACCTACCGTAGATTAAATCTCCCTGGGGAATGGAGTGGAGCTAAACCACGATGCCCTCCTCATTACTACCGCTATTGCTGTAGAACATGCAGCCATGTCAACAGCATCTAAAGTGGCCTGTAATGCTGTTCTTGCAATCGTGTGACCCTCGGATACCAGTGCTTTGTAGTGTTGCCTCAAGGATGTCTGCAACAAAGTTGTTCAGTTTGGTGTAATTTCTGTTATCATATTTGCTCAATAAAGCTGCGTAATTCAAAATGTGAAATTGTAAAGTAGAAGATGTATATATCTCGCGCCAGAATGCATCAAGCCTTTTGCTATCGTGGTCCGATAGGGTAAACTGGCATTGTTGCTGCTTGGATTTTAGTTGTACAGCTTCCACCACGAGGGAATTTGGTGCTGGGTGAGAAAAAGAAATTCAGAACTCTTGGGTGGGACATAATATTTCTTATCAGTTCCCTTAGCCATTGAAGAGATTGACGCCAGAGATTGCCACACCATCTTTGCCGATTCCATTATTGCTGGATTAATTGGCAATGGTATTTTTGATGGTGTTACTGAGTGCACTACAGGAGGCCCCGCTTTACGACAGCCCGATTTACAACCCCCCTCACTTATAACCTTTTCCTGCCATAAATGCAGGCTCGAGTTATGACGCCCCCGACTTGTGACACTATCCCTGGAGCCGATTACATCGCAAGTCTGGGGCAGCCTGTATGTCTGTTAGCTCGTGCTGATTTTCCACAACCTCATGAAGAGGAATGTTTAATTCAGCAGCTACACATTTAAAAAGGTCTTGGAAATGTGCAGCGTCGTCTGAAGTTGTTGAAGCTGGGGCCAGAGACTCTCCCTCCAGCGGAGGGAGGTTATGTGGGTCAGGAGGGGTATTGTCTCCTGTGTGAGTGGGTACCCTTCCTGTATTTGTTTGGAGGGGGAATATTGCACTCTGTGTCATTTCTGGCCATACTGGTATTTATGATAATACTTCCATTTGTACCAGTACTGGCAGTAAGCGTAAGGCTTGACAAATAGCACCAGGGGCTTCTTTTTTTTTTTTTTTAGGCAACCCTAGGGGTTCAGTGGCCAAATAAAAGTGGGGAACACTGCCCTAGAGAAGTCGTCATCAGATTCAGATGAATTTTTTTCCTGAGAGAGTGATATCTGTGATGTGAGCACTCAGCTTGTAAAAATGGTGAGTTAAAAGTGGATGAGACTAATGAGTGTAATGTCCAACAGGTCCTCTGGGTGCCATAGTGGGAGGCAGAGAGACAGAGGCACCGAATAATGCCGAGGGCAGTTGTGCCACACCAGGCACCTCTGTGGCAGCAGCTGAGGCGCCTGTTAACATGATCGGCGCTGCGCTTTCATGCTGCGTTGGCGAGACTATATCTTTGCCGGATGGTGCAGCGGCTAATAGGCAACTTGAAGCCTGTCACCTCTGAGTGCGATTTAGTGCTTGACTGCTATTCATCTCCGTTGGGGTCTCCAAAGATGCCAGTGACATCATACATACTGAGGCGCAGTGCCGGCGCTGCTCTCAGCACTGGCCATGAGGGAAACGGCCGCTTCGGTACCGTAGCCCCTTGAGGTGCTGAGGAGGCTCGCTTCTTTGGCAGGCTTTCTGGATCCCCGCTGCTTAAGTTCCTCTGGCTGCTGGCCCAGATCAGAGGCTGGTCTAAGCGAGTTTTCCAATAAAAATAACTTGAGCTGGAGGTCTCTGTCTTTCTTTGTTCACAATTTTAGCTTTGCACAATGAGGGCATTTCTAAGCGCTATGCTGCTCTCCAAGGCAGCAGATGCACTGAGAGTGACCATCCGATATTGGGATAGGCTCTTTACATGAGGTGCAGTGCTTATACCTCAGTGAGTCAGGCATACCTATAGAAGCAGTCAGACTGCAGGAAGGGATTAACGGGGAGAAAAAGAAAAAAAACCCTTATACTAATTTAGATTTTTTTAAACTAACAAAGTAATTAACTAAGTAAATTATTTAAACTCACTCACTAACGACTAATAAATTTAACTGGTTTTAAGAAGTATAATCATCTAGACAAAAAAGTTAGGAGTACTGCTGAATCCGTCTGTAGCCAGAGGTGGTAGAGAAGGAACTAAGGGGGGGGGGGCACACACATGCACGATGCCTGCAGCCTAACAGCACGCGGCTGCAGGTGCACGTGTGCGCTGCCCCAGGAACACTGCTACAAAATCTCTGCTCTGAGGCTCGGTGGCGGTGCACGGACCTAATATGGAGCACCCGCGGGGGGGACATCTCTCTCTCGAAGAAATAAGAGTTTCTACCTGTAAAATTTTGATTTCTTCTAGTATATATCCACACTTGATGAATATGTCTGTCTAACCTAGGAGAATGATGCTAGAGCAGAATGAAAACTTTCTAGCCAGCAAGTCTCAACTTGACTATCCCCTTCCCAGACTAATACTTCAAAAAGAAAGACCACCACAATTAGTTCAGTTGTGAAGGAACAAAAGGAACATTACCCATGCCAATTATGGATACGTTTTAGTCATGTTTTATGTTTTTACTTGTCCTGACTTGAATGAGGAAAATACCATGCAAAACCAAACCTATTTAAAATATCCAATGACCACAGGAAGAGTCTTGCCTAAAGCAACTAAGACACACTGGGAAAACCAAAACTATAGATAAGAAAACAAGTTTGCCTGTTTTGTTAAAATGGAACCACTCTTTTGGACAGAAGTCAAAATGTATGAGATGTGACAAACAGTAGCCTTCATTCACCAAACACAATTAGAATAATAAAATAACAAAAAAGCAGAAACACAGTCAAAACAAAGCAAACAGGGTGTAGCATGGGAGAAAGCACGTAGAAAATTGAACATCCAGTATCTTATGAAGAATAAGCCCCCAAAACTCAAAGAAGTGCAGAATGTTATTTTCTTGCAGACAAATCAGCAACTTTAATTCAGCTTGATGTGGACATGAAGGATACAGTAGCCTTCCTGTGATTAAAATGGTTTGGATTGTAAGTAATAATGAGACCACTTCCAAACAATGAGAGTTTATTTTTAAGTAGCCAAACATCTTATGACTATGCCATAAAAATGGCAATACAAACTGACTGCTATAAGTGGGGCTTACTATTAGTAATTGAGCACAATCTAGGCCTGGTACAAAAAAGAGCTGAAAATAATAGCATACATTTTAAAGAATTCCTGCTCACTTACAGTTCCCACTGAAGGTCATGAGATAACAGACATAGCAGATCAAAACTACACACCACAGTTGCCTGTCTGCAAATACGTTTAATGAGAGCTAGGGATGTTAAATTGCATTTAATCAGCTAATCAAGTAGTCGATGCGATTTCCATCGACTACTCGATTAGTTGATAAGGGGGGAACTGCAGAGCCACAGCGAGGTTAGCTCCTGGACCCAGGAGCTGAACCTACTGCAGTTCTGACTTTTAAATGAAGTAAGAGCCTCCCAGCTCTTACTCCATTTAAAAAGGCAGAGGCGTAGCTTCTGGGACTGAGCTGGGAATCAGCTGATTCCTAGCTCACGCCACTGCTGCCTCTCCCGCCTGCCCGCGGATATAGTGCTGAGGGAAAACCAGCTTTTAAGACGGCTCCCCCCCTTGTTGCCTCTGATAGAGGGAGCAAAGGGCAGAGGAGCAACTAGTCGAATTGTGACTCGACTATCCGCTTACATACCTAATGAGAGCTTCTTGGGCCATATTAGAATACCTTGGATCTCAGTCAGTTGATATTCAATCACACACACACGAACAAGTGAAAATACGATGCATCCAAATCTCCATCTTTTGAAGACAGCGTGCAGACATGCAGTGCTAAGACTTAAACCAACACGAGTTTCTTCTCAGATTGTGTGAAAAAAAAACAACACAGAACTTTAGGATAACATTCATGAGGAAAGAAAGAGGAACACTACTTTAGCCAGGGTCTTTAATGAAAGCAGAATCTATCTAAATAGGCCCAGAAGTGTGAATACTTCCTACAGTTCCAGCTAGGCAACATCAGGCATTGGAGGGCCTGGGAACACCAGACTCTTTTTCCTTTAGAATTTTTTTAACTAGCGTACTCATTTTCAAAAATTCCCTCATTTTCTAGATGATCATTGCCATAAGAATGTTTAACTTAGTTCTATTGTGTTCATTAAGACACCATAACCAAAGGGCCACCTGGCAGAAGGCACAGGGGATTACCCAAGGGATTCTCATGAAACCCTGTGCAGATACTTACATAATTGGTCACCAAAGGGTGGCATGTGAGGTCTCTCCCAAGAGCCAATGCCCACTGGTTTCAATGGGAAAGTGTATGTACAGATAATATGTAAGGAATTGTGTATCTATGCTAAAAACAGTGTTTCTGAGTCTGGCAGTTAAGGCAGGTCAACAATATGTAAAATACCTCAGATATATATTCCTTTAAGGAAGGAGGTAACAGATGCTTCTGTCTGCGTCTGACTACGTCTGTAACAGGGTTATTCCTGGGGGAATTCTGCACCACCAAGTGTGCACAGAGTTCATGTCCCTCACAGATTTCTCTGCTTCCCCCCCCGTCAAAGGACTTCTGAGAGGGAAGCAAAAAGGAATTCAGAAGAGCAGTCACATGCCCCTCTCTGGCAGCATGACACATAGGTTAGCGTGCACAGAGTAGCTGGCAGACACTTAAATCATCACTGCAGTGGAGGGGGGAGCTGGACAGACGTGTGTGCAAGCAAGACACACCTTGTTCCTTCTTAGGGCTAGTCTACCCTGGTGCATTTTATTGCCAAAAACTGCCTTTTGGAGACAAAACAGTGAGAGCATTTACAGTGCAATGCAACTTTTGTAAGGGAAAAACACCCAGTTTGGGCAACAAAAAACTTCCAACCCCATGAGAGACTTTTGTCTTTTCCCCTCCTTTTATTGTGGACTCTGCTGTTTGCTTTGTCAACACAGCTGGCTTCTGCCAGTATCCCATAATGTCTGCCCTAAGGGCTCTGCTCAGTGTTTTGTGATCTCTGCTGACCTCCAGAAATGCACCCATCCCCTTTCAAAGCTCCGGGAAGTATCTGACAGCTTCTCCGTTTCGGGAACAAACCAAGAACAAATCACTGCAATGCTCCTGTTCTGCCCTGCTAGGAACATAGCAGCAGGCAGACTGCTGCTGCAGGAAGCGGGCTAGAGCAATTTCTGTGCTGCTTTGACATTCCTCAGCACAGAGGTCACAGAGCTTCCAGGGAATCCCAAGATACAAAGGGATCAGCTCTGCCTTCCCATGACATTGCACTGTGGGATGCTTATCCACATTGATTTGCTCAATCTGTTGACAGGGGAGCTAGTAAATGTGGCCATGAAATGTCGAATACGGGAGGCATAAAAACTCATTTGACTGGTTTTCACTTTTGGATGTTGACAGCACATTTCTTGCCAAACCTTCCCTGAGCAGACATAGTCTTGCTTACTACTGCAGCCTGCCTGACATGGAGGGGCAGAACTTCTGGGTGTTTTTGAGAAGGTAGGTGTGGAGCAGGCACTGTCCCCTGAGGCAGAGCAGAATGTAGTAGCCTGCCTGCTAACTGAATTGTTCCCGTTGTTCTTAGTGAATTCCCCAAGAGTATAAAACAGGTGTAGAGATTTTAAGACTCATTTACATTGCTAGAGTGGTGTCAAGGACAGTGTAGCCTTATAAATGCTTACGTTATCAGAAATGGTCTAAATTTTTAAGTAAAAAAAAAAAATCAAAATGCACTTCATAAACTATTTGCTATGATCTTTCTAAAGATGGTCAGTAACAAAAATAAATTGTGAGTTTGATTCCCCAGCCCCCAGTTCCTCATCATTGGCCTATCATGCAACACTGAGCATTTGGCTGCATTAATTTTTTGACTAAACTGAAATAAAGGGTCAAGCCAAGCTATATTACTATTACACTGGGTTTAGGGATTTCCTCCAATGCTCCCCACACCTACTCTCTATCCACTGTGCTGTAGTTTAGTTTAAATAAATTACTAAAATAAATGAAGCCAACGTGATTATATTGTGTTATTTTGACTAATAAACTACGCTGAATGTTGCGGAATTTGTGTGCAGAATTCCTCCAGCAGTAATTGAGTGTTGTAAGCCTCACAACATATTGCTATTTGTATTAAGAGACGGATACCAGTCATAAGACTACAAAATCTACAGGAAAAAAAAAAATCAGTAAGCAGCGGTAGGTCCTATTTATGAATGAAGACAAAGGAGGAGACTGATATAAAGGGGGCAGACAGAGACACAGGATCCTTCATCAAGGAGATATGCTAATAGCATTAATGTCTTAAGGAAAGAGGTTCACAGCCAGCCTAGCTATAAAAAAAAAAAACAAAAACTGAAAGGACTTTGGGTGAGCATTACATGAGAACATAAGAATGGCCACAGTGGTCAGACCAATGGCATACTGAGCTCAGTAACCAGTCTTCTGACAGTGGCCACTACCAGGTGCTTCTAAAGGAATGAACAGAAGAGGGCGAGCATGACGTGATCAAGCCCCTGATATGCAGTCCCACCTTAAGGCAGCTAGAGGGTTAGCGTGGGGTTGTGCCCTAGCCCTCTTAGCTAATAGCCACCGATGGACCTGACTTCCATGAACTTACCTAATTTTTCAATTCAGTTATAGTTATGACACTCACAACATCTCCTGCAAGCAAGTACTACAGGTTGACGATGTGTTGTGTCAAGTAATACTTCCTTTTCTTTGTTTTAAACCTGCTGCCCATTAATTTCATTGGATGGTTCCTGGTTCTTGTGTTATGTGAAGGAATAAATAACACTTCCCTATTCACTTTCTCCACGCTATGTATGATTTTATAGACTTGTACAATAACCCCCTTCAGCTATCTCTTTTCCAAGCTGAATAGTCCCAGTCTTTTTAATTTCTCTCATACTGAAGCTGTACTGTACCCTTAATCATTTTTGTTGCCCTTCTCGTCACCTTTTCCATTTCTAATTTTTTTAAAGATGGGGCAGTACTCAATGTGTGGCCATACCATGGATTTATAGAGGGGAATTATGATATTGACTCTCTTATCTCTCTCTTGCCTAATAATTCCTAATCAATAAGTTTTGACTTAAGTGGGTATCTTCATAAACTATCCACAATGACTTAAAGATCTCTTCTTGAGTGGTAACAGCTCATTTAGACTCCATCACTTTTGACTGGGATTATGTTTTCCAGTATCCATTAAACGTGTTACTTTGTATTTATCAACTTTGAATTTCATCTGACATTTTGTTGCCCAGTCATGAGATACCTTTGTTTCTCTTCACAGACATGAGAGTATCTAAGTCTCAGAGCGGTAGCTGTGTTAATGGCACATTAGAGACTAACAAAAAGGTGCCACAGGACTATGAGAGTACCTAGTTAACTAAGCCCAAGTTCTAGATTAAGCGTTATTTTGTTTTGTATGTAACCGTGTGTTTCTAATTTTTCTACTTGCTAGTACTTGAACCTCTGTGCTCTGTTAAATAAATGTATACCTCATTTCACTATAAATATATCTAACTGTGTGTTAAGTGGAGCAGTAACCTGAGGTGGAATTAATGAGATGGGGTGTACTGTTTCTTTTCAAGCAACAGATCTGTGAATACAGCAAGTATCCAGATGATCAGGAGCTGGAAAACCCAAAGAGATATTTGGAAGGCGCGAGGGTTGGTGTGTGCCTACTGCTAACCTGTAGAGAGAGAGCAGTGCCTGCATAGGCCTAAAGGGGAATGCTTGTATTGCCTGTGGACAGCGGAGTTGGGGAGATGACCCCCAGCAGGAACACTGAAGGCTTACTCATGCTAAGGGCAGGTGGTGGTGAAATGTCTCACAGTTCTGGGTCTCCCTGTGTAGCAACAAACCTGCTGTTTGACATTAGAGCCTACACTGGGACTAGGATCCCGTAAATCCCACATGACCCACTGCCATAATAGCAGGAGCAGGCTTAAAGACTGGTCCCGCGCTGGGCTTGGACATGACATTTGATTAGTTAAGTAAACGAAGTCACATTCTTCTTGTTTTAGATTTTGTATCTTTAATCTCCCTCAAGTATTATGCATTAGGGATGTAAGAGTGTAGCCATTTAAACAGGTAACCGATAAGCATGTGCTTATCGGTTACCCAAATGACTACATGTGGCTCCCAGGGTGGCTCCTGCCCTGCACTGTTGCCTCTGATTCAGATGCAGCAGCGCGGGGTGGCAGGTGGAAGCTGGGTCCTGGTGTGCACTGGCTCCCAGGGAGCTGGCTGCCACCCCACATGAAACCATATAACCACTGAAGTTACAATTACACGCATTTTAACATCCCTATAGTGCATTCAATATCCTGATTCAGAAACTAATACTTACACATTCCCATCAGATTTTTAGTCTTATTTGACATTTCTAACTAGAGATTCTATTGCATAACCCTCTTCAGTTAGAGTCTACAATATAGGTTAAGTACAATGTTCCTCTTCTACATTTGTGACCTCATCTGTTCTTCCTGTACAGTTTACATCCAGGTATTGTAGCCTTTCATTGACACACTGATTTGTGTCATATCACCATGTTTCAGAATTCCTGCATTAAATAATAATATTGTATAATTTTTAATAACTGCTACTGAAGGAAATGCCTATTGGAGAGAGCACCAGACAGACTTGGGAGACCTGGATTTCTTTCCCAGCTCTACCACTAGCCTGTTGGATGACCTTGGGCAAATCACTTAATCTCTCTGGGTCTCAGTTTCTCCAGCTGAGAATAGAGATAATGATACTAAATTCTTTTGTGGGAGTCTTTGAGAACTACTAAAGAAAAGCACTATATAAAATGTAGGTATTTTTCTACATACAAAAAAAAGACTGGCTAAATATTCTAAATCCTCTAAATGAAATATCAATAAATGATTTATCTTTTCCAAAGTGAATCCTTAGAACTATAAATCAGGGATATAAATCAGGAGCTAAGTGGAACAATAATATAGTTTTTGGACTAAATCACAAATATGTGATTTCTCATTAACTTGATTTATATACATACATTATACCCAATTAACATAGTACAACAAAATGTAATTCTTCTAAAAGTGAGAGGAACATGAATCAATAATAGCTAAAGCTTATATCTGACTTCTAGCACAATAGGTGCACTCTAGAGAGGAGAGTTTATTTTGATGTGTGACTGAAAATTTCTCCACAATTTAAAAGTAAATAAAATCACAATCCCACCATGCTAACAACACTCAGCACTAGCCAACATCAGTACAGTAGCACCTCATAGTTACAAACACTTTGAGAACAGATGTAGTCTGTAACTCTGAAGAGAAGGTTACTCCAGGTCTGGCGGGGCCAAGCTAGAGAGATGAGTAAGAGCGGGGACAGCATCAGTCATATCTTGACCACTTGTTGAAGAAGAGGGATTGGCAGGAAGGCGTTGAGAAGGGGTGCATTCCAAGGTATTGTAAAAGCATCCCCCAGAGAGTGTGAATCAATGCCCGCACATGAACAATACTGTGGACACTTCTTGTTTGCAGCAGTCACAAGTAAGTCGATCATTGGGAAACCCTAATGTGTGAATATCATGTAAAGTATGTCGTCGATCTCCCATTCATGGCTGGAGGTGAACTTCCTGCTGTGGGTGTCTGCCATAACATTGTCCTTGGCCTGCAGGTAAGCGGCTTGTATTCAGACATTGTGATCTATGCACCACGACCGGATCTGGCTCCGCCCTGCCTCTTTATGTAGAACATTGTGGCTTGTTTGTCTGTAAACAACCGTACAGTGTTGCAGGAAGTTCTGACATATTGTACCACTCTGACCTCCAACATGTTGATACGGAGGGAGCGCTCATGGGACTGCCATTGTCCCTGGACTGTGAGGGGTCCTGAGTGCACTCCCCAACCCAGGAGGAAGGCATCCGTTGAGACCGTGATCGTCGGGGCACTTCTGTGGAAAGGTACCCCAGCACACATTTTTTTGGTCTGTCCACCAACCTAGTGAGTGCTTCATCCTGTTTGGAAGCAATATCAGCTTGTTGATACTGGTGGAATGGGGTCTGTACACCATTCCGAGCCATTGCTGCATCAGACTCGCATGCAACCTGGCGTGCAACACCATTGATGTGGCCGCTGCCATGTGGCCTAGAACATGCAGGCAATTTCTTGCAGGAACTTGGCAGCTGGACTGCAGCACCTGACTGAGGTGCTTGATCATTTGGAAACGGTGGTAGGGGAGAGAAGCTATTGCCTGGGTGCAGTCAAGATAGGCTCCTATAAACTCCATGGTCTGCGCTGGTTGGAGCTTGCATTTGCCTAGGTTTATTTGGAGCCCCAGGATCTAGAATAAGGACATGGCTTGGAAGACTGTCTCAAGGGCCTCTTGGTGCGTGGGTGCTCTGATCAGGCAGTCGTCGAAATAGGGAAATATGGATATCCCTCTTTCGTGGAGGAGGGCAGCCACAACTGCGATAAGTTTGGAGAAGACCGTTGGAGCGGTGGAGAGTCCAAAGGGTAGGACTGTGTATTGGAAATGTGCAGTGCCCAGTGTAAGCCTCAGGTATTTCCGATGTGCTGCATGGATGGACACATGAAAGTAAGCATCTTGAAGATCAAGAGTCAATAGCCAGTCCCCTTCGTTTAGGGCTGGTATTACGGTACTAAGGTCACCATCTTGAAGCGTTTGCACAGTTTGTGACGGTTGAGTTTCCTGAGATCGAGGATTGGTCTCCACCCTCCTGATTTTTTTGTTATGAGGAAATGGCGAGAGTAGAAGCCTTTGTTCCTGTGACGTTGAGGTACCAGTTCTATGGCACCTAGGTGGAGAAGATGCTCGACCTCGTGGAGTAGAATGCTCTTGTGAGATGGGTCCCTGAAAAGGGACAGGGATGGCGGGTGGGTGGGAAGAAGGGGTATCGGTAAAGGGAATGCAGTATCTGGCCTTCACGACTTCTAGCACCCACTTGTTGGTTGTGATAGAGGACCATTGGTGGAAGAAGGGCAGCAAACATTGGCGGAATAGCAGATGAGATTGGGGTTGTTCTGGATGAAGGGGTGATAACGGACTTTTGACCTAACCTTCCAAATGTTTGTCTGGAGGTAGGTGGCTGAGACTTGGCCAGATGGTCAGTGGCCTGTCTGCATCTGGTTTGTCGTCTCCTCCTGTTGTCAAAGTGCCTCTGAGATTTACAGATCCTCCTCTTTCAATCACTCTGATTAAAATATCTGTTTTGTTTGCACTTGGCTGCAGGCACATGTATCCCAAGGGTTTTCAACGTTGTTCTGGAATCCATGAGTGAATGGAGGGACACATCGGTGGTGTCGGCGAACAGCTTAGATCCCTGGATGGGGAGATCCTCTATCGTGGCCTGCACTTCGTGAGGAAACCCTGACAAATGGAGCCAGAAGGACCTCCTCATCATGGTAACGGTCACGATGGATTGTGAGGCTGTGTCGGATGCATCAAGGGCGGCCTGAAGGGCTGTTTGGGAGATCAGCATTCCCTAGTTTATATTGGCAGAAAATTGTTCTTTTTTGTCATCTGATAAGTTGTCAATAAAGAGTGAGAGCTCTTCAAAGATGTGGTGGGTGTATTTCGCCAACATTGCTGTGTAGTTTGATATACGTAGCTGAAGAGAGGCTGAGGAATAAGCCTTTCTACCCATAAGATCTAAGCGCTTCCACTCTTTGTTGTATGGGGTAGCGCATGTGATGCTGTTTGGCCCTTTGGTTGACAGCATCCTTCTCTATAGAGTTGGGGGAATGGATGAGAAAACAAGAATCTGCACCCTGTGGGGCCACATAGTATTTATGATCAGATCTCTTGCAGGCCGGTGGAATCATGGCTGGCATCTGCCATATAAATCTTGGCAGGGTCCATAAGCAAGGCCAGTTTGGAGGCTGGTGTGGCATGGAGTATGCTGGTCAGTTTGTGTTGGGTCTTGGGTAGGCTGACCAGGAAGACCTCGAGGACATTGGCAACAAATTTGTAGAGTTCTTGAAAAGAACGGAAGTCATCTCCTGCCATAGGAGGTGGGGCCATGAGAGTGTTGTCCAGAGAGGAGGAGGACATGTGGGTTGCCGGACGAGAGGAGACAGATAATACCTCATCACTGGAAGCCATCTCCTCTTCCTCTTGGTAGAGCGATCTGTCAAGGGATGACAAGGATGCTGCTCTGGAGGTATGAGCAGCTGGCACGAGCTGTTGCCCCTGTGGTGGGTGTTGAGCTCGATATGGTGCCCACAGGTCCCAGTAAGGCCAGTTAGGGGGAAGACGCATGGGAAGGGGCAGCCATTGCAGTGGTTGTTGCTATATTGCTGCGTGGTGCAGTGGTTGCTGAGGTTATCTTGGGGACGAGTGCCTTGGAGAGTGGGTGTCAATCAAGAGCTCTTCTTCGTCATCACTCGATAACAGCGATGCCGAGCTGGAGTATCTGAGCATAAGAAACTGCTCGACACGGGAGTGCCGTTGGTGCCGAACAGCGGTGTTGTTGGCACCGAGGATATCCTGAGCTCTTCATCTGTGGTGAATGGGACTGGTACCGGCATATGAGGTGCTGGGGGCAGTTGGGATAGAACTACAGCAGCTATCTGCAGTGCCGACAGTATCAAGAGAGAGGGAGTCAGTGCCACATGCCTGTAGCTCTTCAGTGCCGGAGGTGGCATAGGTGCCGACGGTACCGTGTGTGGCTTCAGCTTTTTTGGTGCCGGCGGTGCCATGGTTGTAGCCAACTTGATCTTATCGTTTCTCGGTGCTGATGTATGCACTGACGGTACCGATGGCACTGATTTTGCCTTGGCCTTACGCAGCAGCTTGCTAGGCTTAGGTAGGTCCTTGGACCCTCAGGAACCATTGGTACCTGACAGTCCCGGAGCCTCCCTGGCCCATACCCTGGCCGGAGTTGGAGCAGGGGGTGCTTTAGGTGTTTGCTTCCCCCCCCCCTTTTTTTTTTTTTTTGAGGGAGAGTCACCTTTACTCAAGGAGTGGTATCTCTTTCTTCCTCTGATCAGAATAGGGTGCCTTAAGGAGACGCTGGCCGACGCTGCCTTTTCAGACAAGGCCGGGGTGACGGATGGCATGGGGGAGAGGAGTGCTCCGGGTCTGAAGCCAGTCTCACTGTATTCTCCAGTGAGAGAAGTTTCAATTGAAGCTCCCGTGCCTTCCTTGTGCAAGCTGTAAGCTGTTTGCAGTGCTGGCACTGTGAGGTAACGTGTGCCTGACCAAGGCAATGCACATACTTGGAATGACCGTCAGAGATGGGGATCGAAAGCCTGCAGGAGAGGCAGCATTTGAAACCTGGGGAGCCAGGCATCCCAGGGACAGTAGGACTGTTAGAATGCACCAATTTTTGGCCTAACAAATTCTTTATTTATTTATTTTTTTTTAATAAGGAAAAGAAAAAACTTAAGTCTAACTGACTAACTGCAAAAACTAACTAACTGGTAACCAGAAAAATCTTCAACTAGTAAGCTAATGAGGAGAGCAACTGCAGTTCCAACCGACGCTGACAGTGGTAGAGAAGGAACTGAAAGGATGGTTGCCGCGCATGCATGGCAGCGGCACCATGCATGCCGCCTGCCTCACCTGTATGGCCCACTGGAGGTCACTGTTACTGTAAATCTCTGACTAGGCACGCAGTGGCGCATCAAGACGTAAGGTGGAGCACCCACAGGGACACTCCTCGAAGCAGAACAAAACATGATGACTGTTCTTTCAAAAGCTTACAAGTGAATATTGACTTAATACTGCTTTGAGCCTTTATTTGAACCTCCCTGGGTCTAGGGAGGTTGTGGAATCTCCATCTCTGGAGATATTTAAGAGCAGGTTAGATAGATATCTATCGGGGATGGTCTAGATGGTGCTGGGTCCTGCTCTGAGGGCAGGGGACTGGACTTGATGACCTCTCGAGGTCCCTTCCAGTTCTATGGTTCTATGATTCTAAGCATAGAAACATTTCCTTACATTGTCAATTTTTAAAACTTTCACTTAATTGTTTAGTACAGTAAAACTCCAATTGTCTGGCATCCAGTGGTCCGGCACCAACTGGAACCCGGAAGTGCTCTGGCCAGCCACACAATTGGAGCTGCTGTGAGCCCCATGGGCGCTCGCGGCTGGGAAAAGGAAGGGGAGAAGAGGGGAAGGGGATTATACCCCTGTGACGGGTCTGCGGGGACCCGCACTGCGACCGGCCGAGGGGTGGGGGGGGGTGGGCGGGGAACGATGCGGCCAGGGGCGAACCCTCCCCCATTTTGCAGGAAGGCGGGGGAAGCCCCGTGCTGCCGCCGAGAGTTTCCGGGAAGGGAGCGGGCTCCCCACCCCCCAGACTGCAGTAGTTATCGCCGCGCAGGGGAGTGAGGGGTGGCACTGCAGGACCAACCCGGCAGCACCCCAGCTGCTCTGCTCTGCAGCTTCCCCAAGTCCGCCTCATCAGTTTCAGCAGCAGCAACAGCGGACTTGGGGAAGCGGCACAGAGCAGAGCAGCTGGGGTGCTCCCGGAAACTCTCGGAGGCAGTGCGGGGCTTCCCCTGCCTTTCTGCAAAATGACGGAGGGTTCACCCCTCGCCACGCCGTTCCCCACCCACCCCCCGGACGCAGTGCGGGTCCCAGCAGACCCGTCACAGCCCCCCGCCGGAGTACCTCCCGATACTCCGGAACCACCTAGGTCCCAAAGGTGCCGAATTATCAGAAGTCTACTGTAGTTTACACTTAACATAGTACAGGTCAGACCTCTCTTGTCCGGCACTTGAGCTGTCCCGAATAATGGGAGTTTGCCAGACGAGGGGAGGTCAAGGCTCCCTACCTGGCTACAGGCTCTGCTACGGGGTGGGGCTGGACTCCCTGCTGCCTCCAGCCCTCCACTGGGCACTGCTGGCTGGGGCTGCGTCCCCCACTGCACCAGCCCCGGACAGGGGCCGGCCTCGCTACCTCCAGGCCTGGCCGAGGCTGTATCCCCACCCCCATGGCGCTGGTCCGGCCTGTGTGCCCAGCTGACTCCAGCCCCAGCCAGGGCTGTGCTCCCACCACACGCCCAGGCCAGGACTGTGCTCCTGCACTGTGCTAGCTCCAACTGAGGCTGTGCTTCTCACCACAGCAGCCCCAGCCAAGGCTGCGCTCCCCACTGTGCCAGCCCTAGCCGGGGCCAATGTCCCCGCTACCTCCAACCTGATTTCTCTTCCAGGTCTAAAAGAGCTGTGTGGTTGACTGAATATTTCACAAGTCCGGTGTTCATAACACTGCAGTTCTATTGTACTACTACACCCCTGCATAAGCATACTGTGATAGCAACACAGCACCACATTGATCTGGAAGCATGTTCCCCAACATACACATACCAACTGGCCACTCCAAAATAGCTCCATTGCAGTTGGATCTGATATAGTCAACTAAAAACCACTACTATAGCTTCTGATGGCAATTAGACCCCTTCCTAAAGGGAAAAAGGTTTCCCTTATGAGTTATCTGAAGACTTACAAAGCACCCCTTGAGATTTGATCCTGCTGTTGGGGTCTACCCCATATGCCATTGTGTTCAGGTTGCTACTACCAGCATTGTCACACCTAGTTTCTCAGGTGCACTGTAGTGCCAGGATTCCAGTGCTGACAGCTAGCTAAAAGGTAGCATTTCTATTGTATCTAAAGAAAGTAAGGTAAAATACTTTTAGTCATAAAGTATTATTTTTAAATGTGTTACAACTTTTAATGGCAGCAGCACAGAACAGTACTGTTATTAAAAAGGGTCTTATTAATGCCAGATTAATATTACTTTGAGTAAAACATAGCAAAGAATAGCGACTAATTGCTCATGCAAATATTTTTCATTCTTTTCCAATCAAATATCAAGGCATTGAAAAGTTTAACATTTTTGTTGCAATTTAAAAAGTATATTAAATACCAGACCGTTTACAGAATGTGAAATTGCTACTGATAACATTCAATGCTTTTATATTGCTCTACATTTTCAATTAGAGATGTAAAATCCCTTTTAATTGGTTAATCAGTTAAACATTATGTTTAATAATTTAACCAGTTAGACAGGGAGAAGGGCTGGAGCGCCCCCTGTCCGCTTTACGGACAAGGGCTGCGGTGGGCCCTGTGCACCTCCATCTGGTTAATTGGTTAACCATTCACATCCCTGTTTTAAATACTTTACAAATGTCATCTCAAGCAAACCACCACCAGTAAGGACATATCCCCCATTTTACAAATTAGGAAAGGAGACAAGTGATCATCAGTCAAATTCAGAGTTCATGGCATAGAGATTTCCCAGACGACTGTTAAGTTTCACCAGGCAATCTTGCCCCATACAACATAATACTAGCGTCATATCTTTTCCAGTCAGGGATATGATTTTTTTACTCCAGCCAATCCTCCCAGTATAGATGCCATTATATTGACTTAAAAGTTCTTTCATCGCCTAGTATAGACCTGGCAGCCACAGTTCAAAAATCTTTCTAAGAGAGTTTTCTTCAGAGGCTGTTTATAAGAAAACAAAATATTAAAACAAGTCACCCAAAATCTTGTTTTGATTCAATAATAAAAATCAGCACATTTGAACCGTATGAACAAACTTTATTCAAAAAAATATTTGTTAGTGAGACAAAAGCTCAAGTGAAACTAATATAAAGTTCATAGAAAGTTATGTATTAATTATATACCATAAACCCTTTAAATTTTATGGGCTTGTTCATGATCCCTGTACTTCATCCTCCCATGGGAAGCAACATGGTCCATAAAACTCTCAAACACACAACAGCAAATCACAATGAGCCTCTGTCCTACACTCTTCCCCTCCCCCATTTTTAAACTGGTTCTTAAATAACTTGATCCTGAAGGTGGATATGGAACTCTAGACATTTAACTGCTGAGCTTTATCAGTAGTATGTACAATTTCAAAATACAAAAATGGTTAGCCTACAGTTCCAAACTATACAAACATATACAGGATAAGCTTATAAAACTCAGATATACACGTTTTATAACCCTAATTTTCAACTAGCTTACTATACATTTGAAAGAGCCTGCCTATGAGTTTGTTTGCCTGTGTGAGAGTGTCTGCCTGCCTGGTCAAGAACTCATCCTAAATGGTAAGAGCTAGGACCACCAAATTTGGTATGCAGCTTCTGGAAAACTGAATGTGCCTAGAATGGGACTGTTTCTCAAACAACAGAAAGGAAGGGCTCTGCTATATAATGATTACATGGGGGCAGTAGGGGGTATGGGATGGAAAGCAGGGACAGTTACATTGTATAAAGTGTATTATGACCACAGGGGGGCAGCAAGGGGCCAGAGATCAAGACAAACATCTATGAGCCCACTGGGGCAGCAGCAGGCAGAGGTGGATAAAGGGACAGCTATATAATATATATTTGAGAGAGTTTGTTTTTTGTGTCTGTCCGTACGTCCATCCCCCAGCTGGGAGACATACACCCCTCCCTCATCTGTGCTCACTGGAGCTGCAGCAGCCATGGAAAGGAATTTCTCTCCTGGCTCCAAGCTGCTGTGTTAGGAGAGGGCTGGTGTAGTCCTCTCCCCCTGGGGCAACCTGCATATTAAACCCCTCATTCCTATCCCCATCCCAGAGCAATAATTCAAATGAAGAAAAACAAAAATTGAGATAAAGATCTGAGCAACACCAGGTAAATCTTCTATTTAGTAATAAATACAATTCAAAGATAATTAGTTTCTAAACTGCATCTCAGCATGGAGGAAAAAGTTAAAATTTTGCTAACAGAGCGTTAACATATATCAAAAATGGAACACTGCAATAAAATTTAATCACCATATCTGTGTATTTAAATACATGGAAAAGGTATCCAGACTTTTGTATGTGTGTCATTAAAACAAAACTGAAATAAACAGCTAAATAAGGTTATCTATAAAAGTGATTCTTGTACAAGTTTCCGTTAATATAATGATACCCAGATATATGGGAAGGGTAAATCTAACAACTGCTATTTGAGTAATTAGCAATTGATGACATATTAATACATGACAAAATTAATATTTCATAATTTTTCACTATAAAAATAGTCCATAATGTTTTTTAATGTTTTCATGCAGTGAGACCACTATTAACATTCAGAGATTTTCAGAATGTTTCCTACAGAATTCAGGAACACAAATCCCATTGATGCTCAGTTGAACATGCAAAAGCGGCGAGGAGTCCTGTGGCACCTTATAGACTAACCGAAGTGTTGGAGCATAAGCTTTCGTGGGCAAAGACCCACTTCATCAGATGCATGTCCGAAGTGGGTCTTTAACCGAAGTGTTGGAGCATAAGCTTTCGTGGACAAAGACCCACTTCGGACATGCATCTGACGAAGTGGGTCTTTGCCCACGAAAGCTTATGCTCCAACACTTCGGTTAGTCTATAAGGTGCTACAGGACTCCTCGCCGCTTTTGCAGATTCAGACTCACACGGCTATCTCTCTGATATTCAGTTGAGCATGTGGTTCTAAATCCTTCAGGATCTTCTGAAGATGTCTTCCACACACCCTCCCCCATGTAAAATGAAGATGACAAACTCAATCTTTGAACATTTTATGTTGATTTTTCAAAAATGACTACAAAAAGAGTGGAAACTTTACCACATAGTTGCATTTAATCACAGTAAAAGTATATAATTTATCCTAATTTTAATAATTTGGATTAGTTCAGACTCAAATCTCAAATTTGTGAGTTTCCTATAAATAGTAAGCCTATCTACATTCTTCCAGTTGTGAAGTCTGGAGATAAAACAAAATTATTAGACACAATTCAGTCACATTGATTATCTCTACATGTGGTTATTTGAGAAAACTCAGTATAATTGTTTCAAATAGCTAAACTTCAATGATCACAATTTGATGAGTAACTCGGTATCAATACCATTAAAAACTTATCAGCTTTTTGTTGTTTAAATTAGAAACAGATGACATGGTTCTTAAAAATAATCACAAATTATTGCATACAAAAATAACACACAGAGCTAAATAACTGCTGTATTAATTGTGTCTACAATTAACACACTTAAAGACTGGAGAACAGAAAATTACACTATATATAAAACAAACTGAAAAAATAATTCATTTGACTGCATGTATATGTTAGATCATGATGTCACATTGATGCAACAATTTCTATATTTAAACCACATCCGTCAAAGAAATAGCCCCATATAAAAAGCCAATTGGCCTAAGGCTATCTTTTCTGAAAAAAATATTTTCACTTCTGCTGCAGATAACCTAACCTTCTGACATCAGGATTATTTCACAGTATTATTATTTCACAAGGTAAAAGGATATAATCATAAAAGGCATAATCTGTTCACGTATTTAAGCTTGCCTTTCTTAGCTATTTTACTTTATTTTTAATTTTTGCAAAAAAATTACTACTACTGACTGTAACAACCTTGGACACCAACATAAAGGCTTAAAAAGTCCACTTGATAAATCACCCAGGACAATTAGGAAGCTTTCCAAGGTGAGTGCCATCATGATCTCCAAAACTAAGCTTTTATTTTAAAGCAATTAAATCCATAGTCCTCATGGTTGCAAAATTAATGTTCCAAACATGAACTGAGTGTAACTAATATAACACTGTCTTAAAATCTGCAGACAAGTTATTCCAGTACCTAGTTTTCCTATGTTGTGGTAGAGCAAAAACTAACCAAATTTGTCAGTTTACAGAATTTCTATTCAGAACCTGGTGAAGCAGTGAAACAACCACGTCAGATTAACTGGACTGCTTGCTTGGGAAGGTTATGAGCAGCAGCAGAATGTAAGTCAATGGAGCTGTTCTCTGGAGGAAGCTGTGAGGGGGTGGGTAAGAGTATGAAGACTGTAACTAAAGAAATAAAAGGAGAAGTGTACGTACCCCTCCATCTCAGTAGACATGAGTTTGGAGAAGGGGTAAAGTAGAAGATTCCCCTCCCCCCAACCTCTCATCTTCACAGCAGCCTGCAGGTTCTTGAGTAGGAGGTGATACACTGGCTGTTTCAAAAATGATCAGAGAAATACAAGCCAGATGGAGTCCCTCACCTACTTTTGAGGGGGGAGAGAGGCAGTTTACTACTTGGGTTCTATCCATAGAAAGTGCCTGCCCCAATCCCAATTTTTCTCAACAAACTGTGGATACTATATTTAATTTCTTGTAAAACCCTGTGGTAGCCAGGTGAGAGTAGGTGAGCAAGAAGGCATCAATAGGAAATGTTAGCAAAGTAATATGACGGAGACATTTTGTGATGTGGAGAGGGAAAAGAATAAGAGCAAAAATTATTTAAGAAGGTATAGTACAATGTAAGCTATGGTAAAGAAACAAAGGGGCTATGTCTACACTATAGCCTCTTGCGCAAAAACATATGCAAATGAGACGAAGTATGGAATATCGTTGTGCCTCATTTGCATAATTAATGAGGCTCCGTTTCTGCGCAAGAGGCTTCTGCGCAAAAAGGAGCTATCTACACAGATCCTTTTTGTGCAAAAAACCCCTCTTGAGCAAGAGCCATTCTTCCGCATTTTTTTCCAGGAAGAACGGCTCTGGTGCAAAAGCATCCTGTGCAAAAACAGAGCCTCATTAATTATGCAAATGAGGCGCAGCAATATTCCACGCTTTGCCTCATTTGCATATTTTTGTGCGCAAAACAGGCGCAGTCTAGACATAGCCAAGGAGTGTATAGGAAGGAAGAAAGTAAGCCAACAACATATATAGGAAAATACATACCACTACTTACTTATGTGAAAACCAAGGAGCGTAAGACAGTAACCAACTAGTAACAACTTGCCAAATAAGTTACTAATCTTTCATTTGATCAATTTCATGGCTATTTTTAGAATAATTTGGTAAATACTTGGTGGTAGTCTACCAGATTTATACCTACTCAAATACTATCATTTGACCACTAGTATTAAAATTTGTTGAGCAATATATTCAAATGTTTTTTCTGTTATTCAACCACCCCAATATTAAATTATTTATCAATTTTCACTTAACAGAAAACTGAGATATTTTACAATTAAATGTAATATGCAATGAACCACCAATTTATATTTAAATTGCTAATGGGTGATTTTGAGAGGCTTGGCATTCCAGTATTTTTCACATAGGCACATAAGCTTTCCCTCAAATAGCAGCTGTTAGATACGGTCTAGCAGAGATATTTGTTAAGAGTGGAGCATCAGTTCTGATATACTCAAGGGTAAGTGTCTTTTTCTCCACATGGTTACTCATATTGTCCTGAAATCTGGTATCCCTCAGGAGATGGTGTGAGACAGGTTAGTGATCCAAAATCTGGGTCACTTGAGTAAACATGTCCAGAGATACAGCCCCCTGAAAATCCCACAGCTTTTATTAAGGTAAAAACCTGGGTAAAAACCAAAACATTTTGGACAGATAAAAATATTTAAGCAAAAAATGTTTGTTTTTAAATATTCAGTGGAAATGAAAACCCTGACACACAATAATGTTAAAACACAGACCTGTAGGTAACCATGGAGAGCAAACTAAATATATTTTGCAAAGTAATAAAGCAACAAAAATTGCCCGTACAATTCTGGATTTAGACATACAAGAATCTGAGGCAGAAGTGATGTGAACTTGTACATATGAACTTGAGCAAGAAGGAGATCTATGTATTTAGCAAAGATACATAGCTAGGAACTGAGGTAAAACAGAAATAATTGTAAAAAATATACTTTAATATTCCAGTAGTGTAGTAGAAATACATACTACAGTAGTACAAATAATTATCCGAAAATCCTAAGGGAATTTAAGGGAAAATAAAGTCAGTCCTTCCATTCAGGAAAGGGTTACCTTACTTTAAATATGAGGAAACTGAGGTGCACATGGGTAAAAGAGCTCTTTACGACTTTTTTTTCAAAAATATTGCTAACCTTTTGTAAAAAAAATTTCAGAGTATTAAGAGGTTTGCAATCTATAGTAATTATTTTAATAATATTATGCTATTTGGCACTTACTACCAACTTGAATGAAAAAAAATGGGCTAATCAACTGCTCTTTTAGGGTTACCCACAATGAAAAACACAACACACACTGCAAACATCTTCGATAGACTGGTCTCATTTGGTTTTACAAATTCATGGAAACATTTCTATTAGACTTAAGGTTTATAAAATCTAATTTCTACAGAAACCAAAATGTGTTTTTTCTTTGTTACTGAGGAAAGTCTGTTAGCCTAACTCCAAGTCCTACACTGTAACCACAAGTCGATAATTCCTCTGAGCACAAACAGGCACTCCGGATTCAACAATCTGAATGGAGAATCCATCAGAAGAAAAAGGTGTCGTTATCCATTCAAAGACAAGATGGCGAAAAGCATCAACTCCCCATTACCATTAATAAATAGTGAGGGGGTGAGGGGAGGAATTGTATTTCAATGCCACATGTTTTCCTCTAGTAAACACCTTGCATGCACATGCTGAATTGGGAGAAGAATGGTTTCCTCAAGCAGTGGTACAGGAACAGAATTGCAGGAGTATTTGCAATGCTGCCAAATAGCAGTTAGCACGAGAAAGCAGCATCCATAAATGTTTTAAATATAATGCAGATGCACAATAAAAAAAGATGAAGGTAAGGAAAAGAAACATGAAGTGAGCGTAACTAAAAGAAAAGTGAGGGAGGCAGTGTTCAGAAAAAACAATAAAGAATATAAAAATTTGAACAGGAAAGACTGTTTTAACATAAGCAGAAAAAACACTGAAAACAGAAGACAATGACTGAAATACAGCATTTTAATCAAGTGTAGCCATTATATTTCACAGTGCATCTTGTGTAATCCATTGCAATTTCTTGCAATATCCATGAAAAACCTTACTGAATTAAGTTCAAGTAGCTCAGGAGTCCATTGTATTAAAAACAGAAAGTTTATGTATCAAAGAATTGTATTTGACTTCTACAGGAGAAGACATGACCAATATAAACACTGGGAAGTGTTTTGAGCTTCAAAGGAACATTTGAAAGAGTGTGACACACAAGAATGTACTTATGGAATACAAGTTTCAGGGGGTAGCCGAGTTAGTCTGTACAGAAAAAACAACAAATGGTCTGGTACCATGTTATAGACTAACAAGACATATCATGAACTTTCGTGGGCACAGCCCACTTGTTCAACAAAATATCCTTGGTGTTCCTCATAAAAAAATTGTTTGGTGTTCCTCGGTCTTAAAAAGTTTAAGAAACACTGTACTAGAGCACTTGTTTGAGTTGCTAGTGAGCTTACCACACCATGTGCACATAGGGTCTTTCATTGTTTTAATATGTTTTCTCTAACACTTTCACCTTAAAAATAAATGTCCTGCCTGTGTGGTAACTTTTACCTGTGGGCCATTACACAGTTTATAGCCTCTTAGGCGGTGGTCCCCAACACGGTGCCCGCAGGCGCCATGGCGCCCACCGGGGCATTTATGTGCACCCGCCGAGTGACCAGGGCCGGTCCAAGCCATTCTTGCGCCCCCGAGCCCATGCGTGGCCCCGCCCCCGGACACATGGCAGCCCCAAAAGGTTGGGGACCACTGCTCTAAGGAGAAGGCAAAGCAGACCTGCTTATACCATGTGACTCCCTGGGAAACTCAAAGGCTTTGTCTCCACTTGTGGGAGAGAGCTCTCCCAGTGCTGTAGATAAACCACCTCCACAAAGGGTTCCACACACGGCTCACACAGCTGTAGCCTGATTTGCACTGTAAACTTGCTGCAGTCAGGGGGGTGCTTTTTCACATCCCAGAGTCAGAGGCTATGTCTACATTGGCATGATCTTGCGCAACAACTCTTTTGCGGAAGAATTCTTGTGCAAAAACTCTTCCAAAAGAGCGCGTCTACACTAGCACGTGCTTTTGCTCAAGAGATGTGCTTTTGCGCAAGAGCATCCATGCCACTGTAGACGCTCTCTTGCACAAGAAAGCTGATGGCCATTTTAACCATAGGGCTTTCTTGCGCAAGAAATGCATGTTGCCTGTCTACACTGGCCTCTTGCGCAAGAACAGTTGCGCAAGAGGGCTTATTCCTGAGCAGGAGCATCATAGTTCTTGTGCAAGCAGCACTGATTTCATACATTAGAACGTCAGTGTACTTGCGCAAGAACTCGCGGCCAGTGTAGACAGGCAGCAAGTTTTTGCACAAAAGCAGCCGCTTTTGCGCAAGATCATGCCAATGTAGACACAGACAGAAAGTTGAAATGCAGTCAAGTGGCAGTGTAGACTCAGCCCAAGTGTAGACAGGGAAATTTTGTAGCCTAGAAAAACCCCAGGCAGAAGGGCAAGATGACTGTCTCCATCCAAGAGGGGTCAAGAGTTTCAGATCTCAAAAAGGATAAATTTCAAAATAACACTTTTTTTTAAACTTACTATTGTTAAAAGTTATATGTAGAAATGCTATAAGAGAAAAAATATTTTCGTGTATTTTATGCATTTGAGAACACTTTGTGAATTCAGTGAAACCTCAGAGTTATGAACGCCTCTAAACAAAACATGATGGTCGTTCTTTCAAAATTTACAAGTGAACACTGACTTAAAGCTTTGAAACTTTACTATTCAGAAGAAAAATGTTTCTTTTTCAATAGTTTACATTTAATACAGTACTTTACTGTAGAGTGTGGGTGCGCACGCTGCTACTGATGTTGTACTTCCGGTTCCAGATGACATGTGTGGTTGACTGGTCAGTCCATAAGTCTGAGGTTCTACAGTACTTAGTTTTACTGATACAGTCAACCAATTTGTTGTTTGGGTAGTCTTTCACACAGAAAAGGAAAACATCATAAAATAAGAAAACGTTACTGTAAAACCCAAATGCTGGCTGGAGAATTCAAAGGGCAGATGCATAATCTGAAACTACTTTTTAAATAGACTAAATTTTCAGTTGATGGTATACCTTTAAAAACAACTGATTAGATTTTCGAGATACAGTAATTCCTCATTTAACACTATAGATATGTTTCCGAAAATGATCGTGTTAAGTGAAAATGTGTTATGCGGGGTCAATTTTCCCATTGAAAATAATGGAAAAGGTGGGGGTTGCGTTTCAAGCGGTGGTGTGCGTTGGGACCGGGACATAAGGCTGGGGGAGAAAGAGGACTGGGTTATAGCAGGGAGGGGAGGTGTTTGGCTCTGGGGAAAGGAAGGGGAGGAGAGGAGAGGGGGATTGGGTTGGGAGTATGCCCGTGATGGGTCTGCCGGGACCCGCACTGCGTCCGGTGGGGGGGGGGTCGCCGGGGAACAGCGCAGTGAGTGGTGAACCCACCACCGCTTTGCAGGGAGGTGGGGGAAGTCCCACGCAGCCGCCGGCAACGGGCCGGCTGGGGAAACCCAGCCGCTGGCCTGCAAGCAGGGGCGGAGGAGAGGGGGCAAGGCATAAGGCACCCCTAGTCAACAAACCGATAATAATTTATGATGTTAATCAACTATACAATTAACTGATATTTAACATCCCCTCGTAAAGATAGAAATCTTCTAAATTAAATCAAAATGTGTACAAACGTTTATCAAAGCCAGCAGCCTGCCATTCAGGAAAGATTACGCAAACTAGGTTTGTGTAAGAAGTAAAGCACTAAAGAACAAGAATAAACTAAGTATTTTGTAACCAATGTTACAATAAAAAGTTATTTTGTTTTTCAAGCTTACAAAAAGCATACACCATAGTCTTTAAACACCGAATAATATTCCGCAACTTTAGCTTATCTGTTCACCAGTACTAAAATCTGGAAAACTGATTAGTTACCACTCTGGCTGTCATTCTCCCAATCTACCTGTGGGAGAGGCATGAGAAAAGACACAAGACTTACTGCAAGCCCTAAAGCTCAGAGACCAGCTATACTGGACTAACAGTATGACCAACTTCCACAGCACAGTATCATGCACCGAAGACACCCTGGCCTCTAGGCCACAAACCTTAAATTAATTGTGATAATCAACATCTTCCAGAAAAACAGATATTATAAATATCTTCATGGCAACTGATTCTAAGCCAATTCTGTCCAGCAGCAAGCACAGTAATTGTTGTCCTTGACCCAATGTCAACACCACTAGGACAGCCAGATGCATGTATTCATTACTTCAAAGGATTAACGAAGATTAAAAATAGTTATCTGGGGGGGGGGGGGGGGGGGGGGGAAAAATCACAATATGATCTTAGATCCTGCAAAATTAACTTGGTTAGAAAACTAACATTCAACACACTGAGAATTAACATATTCCAAAACAAGTGATATGAGAACAATGAAAGATCAAGTAATGATGACCTCCCTTTGTTATAACTATCCAACCATAATTCTGCATTTTTCTAAGCAAATGTTCTGTTGTTATAAGAAGCTGCTTGGCAGTAAGTTACTTCAAAACTGTAAGACGGACACCTACAAAATCCTGTACCACAATCATCAGCATCCAATTGTTAACATCACTGACTATGACTGTCCCTATATTCTTTTTTTCATTTTTTAATATAAATATTATTTTGCATATTAAATATTTCAAAAGCTAAAACCCCCTTGACTGCTGCATTCTCCTAAATATTAATTTAGCTGGCAGTAAGGAAAGTAATAGTATTCTAAGAATTACTTTGTCTAATATAGTATCTCCATCAAAATCATATTTACTGAACCTGCCTAAATTAATAGCAAAAAAACCCATCACCTTGATATTAGAAGGCAACTGGGACGAGTAAAAATACTACTTTATTAACTATCCAAACAATTTAAAACACGTGGCTACTGTTCTGCTGCATTTTGAGTAGGTCAATTTCCTAAAGCATTCATAAGAACAAACCAAACACAAAGAAACATACAATTTTGGTGTCAGTTCTCCATTCATGGTTTTTAAAAAATGGAAATTCAATGATTGTTTTAGATGCCATGTTAATATTCTGGATATTCAAGTCCTCCAATTTAACGACAGGAGAGGTACAGCACGGGGAGCAGTAATAATACGCTATTGTTTATTATTTGTACCATCAGAGCACTTAATGAACTCTGCCACACCCTGCCAGGTACACCTTAGTCCTCCCCCAAAACAATATATGTACGAGTGAGAAGGCTCTACAATCTCCATGGCAAGCATGTCCACAGTTATGGTTTTGGAGATGTGGACATCTGTGCAACAGTCCACAGACTAAGTCTATCATTCCTAATGGCTATCAGATGATAATGTTCTTCCACTACTAAACTGAGCTAACTATGTATCAATATCATCCTTACTATCAATCTCAAGAGAAAACTGAAGGGGTCTGTAGAATGAATTACCCTCTGATCGCCACAGGAGGGTTTCTTTCAAGTTTGCATGATGGGGAGAAGCTTGTAACACTCATGCTGTATCAGTCCTATGACACAGAAATAGATTTCAGATACCAGAACTGTCAACAAAGCTCATTTTAGCCACAACTACTTCAATATACATATATACAATTAAAATAATTTTAAAGCTTCAAGTGGGGAATAAAACTTGGGTTCTATATTCCACTACCAGCACTACTGCTGTAAATACCTTTCTTTATACAACTGTGTTTTTAAACGGCTCACATTTAATCTTTTGGCAGGCTGAGTTTAAATTTCAGATGTTTAAACAATGACTATTTCATACCTTAACTCTTTAAAATTGTATTACAGAAGTCAGTCAACTCCCTGAATTACAATGTGCAGTTGTTCTTTGAAGTGCACAAAGAAAATTTGTGACTAAGAATCATATGGATTTGTGTAACAGACTTCTCAGTCCATCATAAAATAGATGACATGGGTTCTGCTCAAAATATAGGAATTAACCGACATAATATAGACTAAAAAAGTTCAAATGTGAGACATGAAAAAGGATATTTACAATAGATCTTACATAAGAATGGCCATACTGGGTCAGACCAAAGGTCCATCTAACCCACTATCCTGTCTGCCAACCGTGGCCAATACCAGATGCCCAGTGGGAGGGAACACAACAGATAATCCTCACATGATCCCTCTCCTGTCACACATTTCCAGACCAACAGAAGCTAGAGATACCAATTCTACCCATCCTGGCTCATAGCTATTGATGGCCCTAAAGTCCATGAATCTATCTAGCTCTTTTTTGAACCCTGTTAAAGTCCTAGTCTTCATCATATCCTCTAGCAAGGAGTTCCACAGATTGTGCTTTGAGTGAAGGAAAAAACTTCCTTTTGTTTGTTTGCTGCCTATTAATTTCATTTGGTGATCCCTAGTTCTTATATTGTAGGAACAAGTAAATAACTTTTTCTTATTCCTAACATTCTATTTGGTTTTTGCCAGCTGCTGGACACTGAGTGGATGTTTTCAGAGAACTATCCACAATGACTCCAAGATCTTTCTCTTGAGTAGCTGTAGCTAAATTAGTTCCCATCATATTGTATGTATAGTTGGAATTATGTTTTCCAATGTGCATTACTTTACATTTATCAACATTAAATTTCATTTGCCATTTTGTTGCCCAGTCACTTAGTTCGGTGAGATCTTTTTGAAGTTCTTCAGTCTTCTTTGGTCTCAACTATCTTGAGCAGTTGGGTATCATCTGCAAATTTTTCCACTTCACTGTTTACCCCTTTCTCTAGATCATTTATAAATAAGTTGTACATAGTAGAAAATTACAGGAATGAGTGACCCTGTGGGTCATTCATCTCAACACAAGAGATGTTAACAAACCTATAAAAAAAATTAAAGATACCTGTACTAAACATAATAAAAAGTCACACTTGATAGATAAGATATCAACTCAATTCATTCCAGCAGCTTTAAAGTTAATGCCTACCTGCCAATATGAAGTCACAAAACCTATTACATACTCTCAATATGAAAACAGGGTATGTGGGATAAATGTTGTTAAATATGCACACAAAATCCTGAAAGGAAATGGGACAAATTAATTCAAGGTTACTAAACAGAAAATGCTAATATTAAAATCAAGATATAGATTCTGATTCTCCTCTCATTTACACCAGTTTCACATTATTTAGATTTTATTATTTCAGTGGAGTTCATCATCTACACAAATGTAAGTGAGAAAAGAATAAAGCCCAGGGTATTCTAAATCACAGGACAACAGACAGTAGTAATGAATTCAGAAGCATCAAAAAAGATTAATGAAAGATTAAGCTGACAATACTCCTGTTCATCATTTTTATGCAATTTAATATTTATATTGCAGTAGTATTTTGGGGCTGCATCGTACCAAGCAATGCACATACAAATAGCAAAAAGACAGTAATCCAACTATAGTAGCATATAAGGAAAAACTTTCCAGAAGATACACATTAACTTAGCTAAGATTTACTGAAAGAGATAAAGACAACTTTCCTCAGGGAAAATGGAGCACTAAGGAATCAGAAGTGATGGAAGTAAGGAATATTTATCACTGTCTCTTCAAGGCAGACTTGAACACAAAAGATATACTTTATCCATAGCCTCAAATTAGTAGAGTTTATGAAATTATTTTAATGTTTAATAACAAGTATTAACTTAAAGTTAGATGCAGTAAATACACTTAGGAAATGACAGGTTACTGCCTTCTTCCAGTAATAGTAAATCAATTACTTATTTTTCTCTTCCCTTTCCTGCAAAAGAGAGGCTAACCTCAGATCACTAGTCAATGTTCTATCACAGACATTACCCCCCCCCCAAAATCTGACCCCAGGTACTCTATCCACTCCACTGCTGTTAAACTTGGATTTAAATGTGATCACAAACATTTGCTTAATAAACTTTGTCTAGTGTACAGTTCCTAGCAAAATCAGCCCTAACTTTGTGTCTTTGACACAATATTAATTAATAAATTATACCCCATCCTGCTTTAGCATTACAATTTGTTTTTCCTTCTCTGGGCACTATGGATCAGCTACATTTTAAGTTGGTGTTAAGTATGTTGTGAAACTATGTTTTTGACAAACCTATGCAAAGAAAAGAAACAGGAAAAAATCTGATTACACGGAAGTACTTTGAGTATCCATGTTAAAAAGCTTAATTGGTTAAAGGATATTACGCAACTGGTTAACTGTTTTAATGTAGGTCCTGCCACCGTCTCCGCTGCAGCATTGGGGTCCAGCTGCTGTTCCCGTCACAATCGGGGTCTCACTGCATGACCCTGCTCCAGGCAGGCATCGCTGGCCACTGATGAAGTTAATTGGCAAGGGGCACTTACCATCTCTAATGATGAGCTGTCTCTTTATGGCCTTTATATTTAAGGGGTTCACATTTTACACCTAACATAAGAATGCCCATAATGGGTGAGATCCAAAGGTCCAACTAGCCCAGTATCCAGTCTTCCAACAGTGGCCAAATGCCAGGTGCTCCAGAGTGAGTGACCAGAACAGGTCATCAAGTGAGCCATTCCACTGCCCATTCCCAGCTTCTGGCAAACAGAACCTAGGGACACAATCCTGCCCAGTCTAGCCACTGATGGACCGGTCCTTCGTGAATTAATCTAGAGAGAAACAGCACCAACGCCACAAAGCCTACTCTCAGCTTTACCCCAACTTCCAATTTGTATTTCTCAATATTTTAATTACTGTATGTCAATAAAAAAAAAATCACGTATACATATATAAATAGCAGTAGTGTGAAGCGCATTCCACCATTTAAAAGTAATAAATGATTATTTTCCCAAAATGTAAAAGTATCATGTTAAAAATCAAGAATTTTGCCAATAAACATTTTTAAAAGAAGATCTTATTAAGTTAAAATGCAAATACACCACCTTTATCTGTAAATCTAAAGTGTTTCAAAAGAGATTATCCAGCACTTCTGCTTCAAATATCTTAGACAGTACATCACTACCCCCTTGTGGATATTCAATAAAAAAAATCCTTATCTCAGATCTTCTGTTTTTCAACAATGTATTTATATAGAACTTTGAGCTGAAGAGTTGTACGCTTTAACTCTTTCCTACTCATGTAAAATATTGAGTATGTTTTTTTCTAAAATGATTTTAAAAAGAAACTAAGTATGGAGTTAACCATTTTAAGCTACTCACATAAGTTTCAATCCCTTTTGGAGTATCCAATAGGAAAATTAAGTTGTCTTTGCATAAATCTACAAACTAAAAAATGTGAGACTACAGTAAATCTTGTATTGGTGAACCCTTTTTTGTTTTCTCTCAATATATGATTTCTCATTTCCATCACCTCCTGAAAACTATTACATGACAGGCATACCTCTTGAGACTTCCTATGTCCCAAATATTTTCCCCCTCCTACTCAATGGATTCATGATCTCTGCCCAATTCTTTTCATCGTGTCCTATTGACTTGCTCTAATAATAAAACAACAGACACTTCAAACCAGACAGGACAGACAATCCCTCCAAAAGACTGCAACTTTGACAACACACCTTTTCACCAACACCTTGCACAAAATAGATCAACTGTTCAGATACCTAAAAATTAAATCACCTGTTTGCAACCCCCAAAAACATGTTATTTAGCTTACTTCATTAACCAAAAGAGTTACAGATTTATTTTATTTCTGTGTATTGACTTCACTATCCTGATTTAAAGAATGCTAAGCAAAACCAGGTAGCTTACCCCTCAGGTTGTGCACTCAGCATGCCTTCCCGCGGCTCATCACAGGCTTTTTACTTGGTAAAGGACTATGCATGCAATTCATTATGAGAGTTATTGGAAGAGAATGCACAATTTTGTCCTTAGTTGCTCGTGCCGGAAAGGAAAGTGCACATGCCAGTCTCTTGCCATGGAGTGAGGTGTATTAAAAACATATTAAAAATTTAGAAAGAGTTCATTCACCCCAAACTCACATGCATACGTATACATAAATAAAAACATATACAGAGAGAGTATATTCAATATAGTGGCCCTATTCATCCTCTCAGCACTCATATTATCAGTTCAGTACTAGTGGGGACAAGGGTGGCTGCAGATGATGCTGTCCCTTCTCCCTAGGGTGGAGCACAGTATGTGTGCAGAGAGATGTACATGCACTTGTGTAAGGACAGATGCACCACTATTCACATCGGAGGTCCCTCCTATAATTGCTCTTTCCATACCACCAGGTAACCTTTACCTCCCAGAGAGAAAGGAGTGTATCATCTGCGGACTCCTCCCCATGGGCTAAACAACATGGGGCAGGATCTGCCTTCTACAGCCCATAGGCAGCATACAACCTGCACCTTCCCATGAGACGGACACAATTATCGCTATACATATTACAATAGCTTTCAAATGTCCCAATTGGAATCAGGGCCACATTATCAAAGTACAAATCAATAATCATCCTTCCTCTGAGGAACATGTAACTCATGACAAGAGCACACATTTCCTGACATTCCAATATAGTGATCTACTTTTTCCTCAAAACAGGTGTAAAGAAGTGGTCATTGCATGTACTTGAGTAAATTGTAATTGGCCTGCCCTCTACATTGTGGAAAACTGACCATGTCATACATGGCCATCACCTTGAAGCCCAAATACTATATCTTGCCTATAGGGGAGCGAAAAGGATGTGCACATACAATGTCAATTGGTGGGATTAGAAGGAAGGTTCCAAATGCTATAGGGTACCATTCCACAGCCACCAAGCACAAATATGCGCATATTATTTTGTATTTATATTAGAGTAGCAGTTTAATTAGGGCCTCACTGCATTCCACTACTGAAAAGTATCAATCCATAGAGCCCACCGCTAAAAATGTAAAACACCACAAGATGCAAATAACAATGGCAAAGAGCTTGGAAGAGAAGAGGGAAACAACAACATTAAAATGTCAGTTGTGTGCATGGACTGGCAGACCGGAATTGGCTAATTTTAATGAACCGTTAACACATAAATACGTCCCTCCCCCAAAGAGAAGTGTGTGTATATGCACGATCTGCCCTCTGACACAGGGTTGTGTGCACCAAAGCCTGCCCTGCATTTGCCCCAAGTGGAGGGCACACGTATGCCCAAGGTACATGTGCACGTTCTCTTCTGCACCCAGCGGGCCCTATCGTCCCCTTCTCACGCGGGCCTCGCACAGACACTGCCTGCCATCTTCTCCCGGGCGCTGCGGGCACACGCTGCCCTGCACGCCCCGCGCTGGGGCTCGCCCGCCTGGAGGTGGAGCCTGCGCGCCGGGCCTTCGCACATGGCGAGGTGAGGAAGTTCACACTCCCGGGCCCCCTCCCCCCAGCGCAGCGGCAACGTGCCCTGCCCGGGGCCGGGGGGGAGCGGCCTGGGCGCGGGCGGGGGAGGGCCAGGGGGTGTCCCCCGAGTGCCTGGGCCTGCTCCGCGCCGTGGCGGGGGCCGCTAAGCGGGAAGGGGGCTGCCCCCCCGGCCGGCGGGTTCCCCGCGACTCGCTGCCCTCGCGCCACAGCCGGGCCCGGCGCTGCCCCTCGGCGGGCTGCCAGGCCGGGATGTGCCCGCCCGCCCCGCGGGGCCGCCTGGGCCGCGCCCCCTGCGCCCGCCGCAGCGAAACTTTGTGGCGCGGGGCGGCGCGGCCCGGCCGCGGGGGGGGGGGGGGCCCGCGAGCGCGCCCCGGCCGGGCTGAGGGGACGGGCCCGGCGCTCTCACCTTCCGGCTTGTTTTCGGCAGCCATTTCCCCTCCGCGCGCCACATCCTCCTCCGCCTCCTCGCGACCGGGATCCAGGCGCGCGCCGCCGCCTCTTCCCGCTGCCGCCGCCGCCGCCGCCGGGCCGGCCACACCGCGCGCTCCGCACGCACTCCGGGCCGCCCATTGGGGGAGCGTCCAAACTGACACTCCCTACAACCAATCACTGACAAGGGAGGGCGGGCATGACGAGCTAACGGCTCTTACTGACAACCCGCCTAACCAATCAGTGAGGAGAATCACTGCACTGACACATTCTACAGCCATTCACGGATCAAAGGGTGGACCTGATGAGGACCCGAAGGCCATGAACTGACAGTTTTCAAAGCCAATCAGACAGTTGGAATCCTTTCACTGACTGCTGTATCAACCAATCACTGCGAAAAGGAAGCGGGCATGGAGGGGGCGGGACCGAAAATTATGACAGCTCAGTCAGCGAACGGGAAACGAGAAACGCTAAACTGACAGACTGCGTAGCCAATCATTAGGTCGAGATACGGGAGCCTGGTGAGAGCCTTCTGCTCCGTCTATTGGCCCTGAGAAGGAGACACCGCCTCCTCCTCGCGAAACTCTAAACAAAGGCCCTGATTGGCGCGACGAGCGGGCAGGCAGCGTCCAATCGGCGCGGCACGTTCTGCGCGTGACGCGCTGATTGGCGCGGGGTAGGCTGCGCGGGCTTCGGCGCTGAGGGAGCTCGCGGCGGTGCGGGAGGACAAGATGGCTGCCGGGGCTCCCGCCCGTTCCCGCCCGCTGGGGCTCAGCCCCGCTCCGCCTGTGGGGGCGCCGGAGCCCCGTGGCTTCCGCGTGGGGGAGGGCTCAGGCTCTGGGCCCCGCTGCCCGGGGCTTGGCCCCCGCCCGGGGCACTGGAGCTCGCCCCCCCCCCCGCCGCGCAGCCCGGGGCCCCCACGGGTTCGTGGGTTTGACAAAGGTCCCGTCCCAGGGGCGGTGCGCCCGGCCCGCGCTCTCCTCGCTCCCCCTCGCGACGCCCCCCCCGCGCCCCCGGACCGGCCGCGGAGCAGGTTCGGTGAGGAGCGGGCAGGGAGAGCGAGGCAGTTCAGCGCGCGGGGGGGCAGTACCCCCCTTCCCCCAGCCCATGCGGGGTGAGATGACGGGGGCAGTACCTTCCCACAGCACGTGCGGGAGTGAGATGACGGGGGCAGTACCCCCTTCCCACAGCACGTGCGGGAGTGAGATGACGGGGCAGTACCCCCTTCCCACAGCACGTGCGGGGTGAGATGACCGGGGGCAGTACCCCCTTCCCACAGCACGTGCGGGAGTGAGATGACGGGGGCAGTACCCCCTTCCCCAGCACGTGCGGGGAGTGAGATGACGGGGCAGTACCCCCTTCCCACAGCACGTGCGGGGGGAGTGAGATGACGGGGGCAGTACCCCCCTTCCCACAGCACGTGCGGGGGGAGTGAGATGACGGGGGCAGTACCCCCCTTCCCACAGCACGTGCGGGGGTGAGATGACCGGGGCAGTACCTTCCCACAACACGTGCGGGGGGGGAGTGAGATGACCGGGGGGGGGCAGTACCCCCTTCCCACAGCACGTGCGGTGGGGAGTGAGATGGTTGGGGGGGCAGTACCCCCCTTCCCACAGCACAGCAGTCTGGGAGTGGGTGGCAGGAGCGTTAACAGAAGCGGGAGAAGAGTCCAATTGCACAACATTAACCCCGGCACGTGCTTGCCAGTGTGAAGAGCGGAAGTAGAGATTTAAAACAGATAAATGGATGGAGGCTGTGACCATCAATGGCCATTAGAAAAGTTGGGTCGAGACACACTCCCTTTCTCAAGACAACTCTAACTCTATATTGGAACAGGAGGATAAGCATGGATGCTCTATTCTGTCTACCTAAAGCACTGGTATAGGTGACAATAGTGGGCAAGATAGAGCATTGTCTGACTCAGGACAGCAGCCTCTTCTGTTCTTGTGTTTATCACATACTGTTTTTTTCACTGGACCCTCCCTCCTTCAGCGCACAGCTTGAACAGTACTCACTGAATGGAAGTTGCTCAGTATTCATTGTCATGATAGCATTCAGCATGTGGCCCCTGCCTAATTTACTACAATTAAGCCCTGCATCGAGTATAGGATTTCTTAATTTCCTTTGGGTCTTTTCTTGTCATAGACGCTTATCAACATTGGAGTTTAGTATTTCACACATAAATTACTTTACCTTTGCTAAATGTCTCTGCGGTAAATTATCTCCATTTTACAATGGAGAAGTGAGCCGCATCCACTTTCTGGCCCAACCTACAAATGGTGCGCTGTAATTTTGGGTGCTGAATTTGAGAAATCTAGGGCTGTTGGGTTTTTTTGAATACTTGGCATTTTTATAGCACTGTACAGATTGAAAATCACATAGGAAATCTGTGGGAGAGGCAGCAATAGACTCCAGTTCTGCAGCATGGCATTTAATTGCCTTAACCATGAAACCATTATTTCTCTCCCTGCAGTCCCCCTGCCTCCTTCACTTCACATCTTTCAACATCTACAACAAATGAGGCCAGGCTTTTCATTCACTATACACTCTCAATTCACGCTCTTAAGTACCATCCATCCTGTGCACGGAACAAGGCGGGGGTCTTGTGGGCAACACAAAATGTGGTCATGTAATTAAAGTCTGTATCACAATCCTTTAGGACCAAATTAAGGTGGGTTTAGGCAATTCCAGCAATTTCTAACTTTTGAGTGTTTGACTTTGCAACATTAATTGTAATGCAGTTTTATGTAATTTCCTAAATTAAAAAAAAACTTTAAAAACATTGTGGAATCATATTGACCCTTCATATGCCTTGCTCCACTTCCCTTACTGCTCCTATTGAAATCTGGAGGGGCTAGACCCCTGCTGCGGGCACCAGGCCTCCTGCCTACAACATTGGGGCACGTAACCCCTCATGCCCTCTACTTGTCACCTCTGTGTTGGCCTATGTCTGAGTAGCAAAGAACCACAGAATCTTTACAAAAGTTGATTTTGACACATATTGATGCATCTATTGAAACTGGAATTACTATGGTTCAGTTAAATTGAACACATTTTTTTAAAAGGGCAAATTAAACATGCAAACCTAAATAAATATAAAGAAACAATTTTATGAGAGAGCAACCAAAGACATTAGCAAATTAACGGAAAACAAGTTTTCTTAGGTAGCAGATATCCCAGAATAGTCATTGTGAAGGGGCAATCTGTCTCTTCAGCGTAGGATTCCTAGGCGTCAGCCACCCCATCTGTCTAATACATCACATACAGAAGATACTGATTTAGGGGAAGCAATCCTAGGGATGACTGGTGCTTGGGAGGAAATCACATCACTGTATCTTTCTAGGGCTAGGAGCCTTGTGGAGTAGAAGGGGCAAGACTCAGACTCATCCAAGCAATTGGGGGATAAATTGGAAGAAGAGGACCAACATAACTGGAGATGAACTCTCTGCAGATTAATGAGGTGGGGCCCTAACCGAAGGAAAATCTGGCTAGATTGCAAAGCAGCTCTTGGGAAGAGACCTGAGGCCTCCTGGCTTAAGGAAACAGGAAATCACTGCCTGAATTACCCAGCCCTAAGAGCTGAGGCATCTGCTGTAAGAGGAGACAGAATGGCTGATGAATACTCTGTTCCAGGATAGGGATGTTAAATTTAGTTTAATCAACTAATCGACTAGTTGATGGATTTTTGATGGCAGGCTCTTAATATATTTAAAAGGCTAAAGCGCAGCAGGGGGGACACGATGCGAGCCAGGCCTGCTGATTCCTGGCTCACGTAGGGTCCCCCCCCGCTGCGCACCAACCTTAAATGTAAAAAGACTGGAGCACAGTGGGGAGACCCGGCGTGAGCCGGGAATCAGCTGTCCTGGCTTGTGCCCATCTGCCACTCCTACGTCCCGCGGAGACAGTGCTGGGGGAGCGACTAGTCAAGGAACTAGTTGACTATCCAATAAGCTTTTGCTTATCGCTTACATCCCTATTCCAGGAGAGCTGGGAACTCCTGATTTAAGGAGAGCGAGGGGCTGTCTAGCTACTTACAGCACAGCTGCAAGGAGGAGAGTTGAGAACTCCTGATTTGAGAGTTATCATTTTGAGATAAAACCCCATTCCAGGAAGTGGGTGACAGGCTTCTGAACAGGGTGACAGCTGACAAGGACTCTTATGGATACAAAGTGGGATGAACTGGGCAGCTAATAATGTGAGTTACACTTTGTGGCATAGGCGACTTGTGGTAGAACTTGAGAGGTGCGCTGTCCCCTCCCCCCCCCCGTGCCTCTGCCAAAAATGTAATTGCTAAATGTGGTGCCCTCATATACCCCCCCACCCTCTGGGTGATCTTCCCTGCAACCCTCTCCCCCAACAGGCACCCGTCACCCCTGTTTTGTGGAACAATTGAATAAATCCAGCCCCATGGTTTGAACCAGTTTCATCTGGGTGACAACTGAAAAGACAGGAAGGGGTGCTATGTGCAATGTAGCTGCAGGGTCATGAAGGAGTGCGCTGGAAGGCAGTGTCCCCATGACAGTTATAAATAGATATTAGGCTAGAAAACAGAGAAATCTAAGGCAGAATGAATCACTTATAGCTGATGCACAGAAAGCTCAAACTCCTCCATTCCTTCTTCAGCCTTTGTCAACAAATCAGTAATCTGGAGGGAGAGAAGGGAAAATGGTGGACTTGAATCCATTAAACAATAAAGACAAGCAGTTCTATTTGGATCAATTTGGTGGTGAGTACGTGTCCAGAGATAGGGTAGGTCTTTATCATTTGGCTGTGCAGTATTGATGGACTTTAATTCATCATTATTTCTCTTTTATGAGAAGGGAAGGGTATTATATTCTACTATTGATCTCAAATTGTAAGAAACCGGGGGAAAAAATTCTTCTGCGGTGAAACCCTGTTTTCTCACTACTGGAATTCATCTGCTTCAAACTTTCTTGTAGTAAGTTAGAGTGATACAGTATGCACTGCTACCATGGCATGGACTTTAAAGGACTACTCTAGTAGTTTATTGAAGTTTGCTGAGGGAGAAAGCAAAGCTCACCCTTTAAGAAGTCTCATTTTGTAGGCTATTTATTAATAGCAAGAAAAAGTCAGTTTGCTGACCCCTTCTCTTCAGATTCACCCCTTGAAGTCTTAGTCTTGAAGACTTTTCCCAAGAATTCTGTAAGTGCTGTTTTCAGGGGCAGTTATCTTGTCAAAGAATTACAGGAAAAAGTCAGTGTGCTCTTTCGTTGTGTCACTAGTCCATTTTTATGTGTTCATGAGTGGGGAGGGCCACTGGCATTTGACCAACATCTCTTAAATCTGGTTGAATTAATACTTCAGGGCTAACTTGGCACTTTACTCTGCCTCTCCATCCTAAAAGCAAACACCTGATATCCTTACTTTTGGCAAAGAAGGGAAGAATGTTCAACTTCCTTGTAAAGCTATCACTGCTAATTCTCATATGCCCAGAAGAATGACTACAGAGCTATGCCTGGCATCCTCTTCTACAGCACACTGTGCCTCTGAATATCTAAGATCAAAGAGCAGATTGCTGTATTTGAGCATTTCAAATTACGCCTTAATTTAGGTGCAAAGTGGTCTAAGTATCAGTTTCTGGTCCAGCTCCCTAGAATTGATGTCAGGAAACTTTTGCTATTACAATCTCTCCAGAAACAAGGTAAATTGTTCTGTCCTTTTAAAAAGGGAAGATGGGCTGGCAGAGCTAAGTATTACTTGCCTGACTGAGTTTTCTCTCCTTCCCCATCAAAGCTTGAGCAGAACTGGCACTTCTGCCTTCTGAAGCAGAGCTCAGTGTAACTGGACCACATCTAATGCCTGTACAATGCAAATGAAGATTAAAATAGTTGTTTCCTTCTAGGTGTGTGACTAAATGCTCCAAAGGGTATTTCTCCAGAGATCCTCTTTGAAAGGTTCTGTTGTTTTCTTCAATAACAGACTCAAAAATGTAGTGATTTGAACAGAAGACTAAAACTGGGTAAGATAGTGATGAATGTCTTCTTCAAAAAAAGAAAAATATTCTGTGTAATGTGTTCCGAGAATGACATAGGTTTTCACCGGTGTCACAAATACAATGCCAGCAGATGATTTATTTTCTTCAATCATTAAAAACCATTAACTCGTTTTGCAACAAGATGATAATAAAATGGCCATTGCTTGAATTTAATTTGCTACCCAATGATTGTTATCATTTAAAGAGAATCCTGCTTAGTTTCCGCTTCATAGGGTCATAACTGTCACTTTTCTAAATACAATTATATATTCAGATCTCTTTTAAGCAAAGACCCTGTGTTTATTCACGTTAAGTGATTTGACTTTGTCTTAGCCCTTGTATGAGCAGCAATGTGAATACCTACCTATCAGAAGAATGAAGAACTCAGATGTGGCAGAAGCTCTAACAGATGAGTAATGCAGATTTGGGGTGGGGAATCAGTGTAACACTTGTTACCCTTGTAAGATTTTTTTGAGGAAAGTGAAGTATGAAAACGTTTTAAAAATACTATCATGACATGACAATGAAAAAAGATGTGGCACTAACTTAGTTAATGGGATGACACTTAGTTATATACTGAAGTGAAAAGCTGTAAAGAATGTACTCAAACATCCTGCTATGGATAGTCAGCAAACCACACATGCACAGTTGCTATGGCAAGCATCAAAAATCAAAATGATTTATGCAGTTGTAAGGCTATACTGACAACGGTGAAAGGCTTTTTCTTTTGTATTGTGTGTGCAAAGTTTCTCAGCTGATTTAAAACTAAGGGTGCCAAATGTCCTTGAAAAATCAATTAAAATAGTGAATACATTTAATTTATAAAATGGTAAGATTACAATAAAACTATATGTAACACTTTATTTTTCCCGTTTAAATGAATCAATTGTAGTCTTTTAATCTGCATAAAGAGTAAAAGAGTTAATTAAATGCTGAAAATGTATGAATCATGGCTGCTTTTTTAAACAATATTACCTTGCATGGTAACTTAAAAGTGACCTTTCTGTATATGCTTAATCACAGTTCCCAACTTCAGCTAAACATGTCTCTTCTCTAGGGCTCCCTATGGATATATACTCTGCACATGGCTGTGTCAGGCAACTAACTTAAATATCATAGAGCCTAAAATTGTCTTGGAGGAGTTGGAAAGGTATATAAATTACCAGGAACGAACAATATAGGGTTTATTCCCCCATTGGAAGGGATTATATCCTACCTTTTCAAGAGGAAAAACTCAGTAATCCACTATCGTTTGGGGTTTTTTCTATCCCAACTATATAACGAAGACAGCCTGAAAAGTAACAGCCTGTGCAACTCCACTGACTTCAGAGGGGTCAAATCTGACTCTCTGCTTTTGAGCCAATATTAGTTAACAAAAGACTATGGAGAACAGATGAAAGGCTATAATTTTGTAGCCTTTCCTGTGGGTTTCACTGAGATTTAAACTGGTAGCCTCAACAGTAAACAGTCCAAACAGTATGGACCACAAAGAACTGTTAAAGCCTTTAGAAAAACAAAACCAACATTCATGCGCCTGTGCAGTATTGTTATAGCTATTTTTGTCCTAGAGAGTATTAGAAAATAATAGCTAATGTCTGTGCCCCTGGCATATAGCTGATGGAACTAGTGGTGCTGAATGAACAGCTCCTTGTTTATGTGTGAAAACCAAGGGATAGCAGAAAAATCTAGTAGCGCTTTTGTTTGTTCAATTCCAGTCTAGACATGAATTGAAACTCTGTCTTGTAATCAACTTCTTCCTTAGGTGAGGAAAATGAGATTTTCTGCAGTCTTCTATCTCAACATGTATTTGTTACTGTTATCTGCAGGTTAGTTTGAGTCAGTCCTCCAGGAACATTTGAATTAAACACTCGTGGAAAAGTATCTGTGGGAAAATGTTCAAACCTCAATATAACAACTAAAATTAAGCTCCTAAATCTTCATCTAAGCAACGTTCTTATTTTGAACATCTGCGGTTCCTACTGATTAGTGTGACAGCCAGGATTTCTCAGTACCTCTGAAAAAAATGAGGTTACCTTCTATTTAAGTGCCTAAATATGGATTAGGCATGCAGATTTAAAAATGTTGGCCTCCGATGCTGAAAAGAAAGAATGGAGAAAAAGAGAGGAGAAAAAGGTTAAGAACAGAAGGAATAATGGAAGGGGAGGGAAGAGTGCCAATGGGATAGAAGAGGCAAGAAAAAGGCTTTATAAACTCACATATTGTAATCCAAAACCATAATAGAAAAGAACAGACATACAACATTTTCTGGTGACAGCACCATTGTTGCTTTGCCCTCTAGAGTTATCTTGACAGAAGAACCTCCTCAACGGTAGTCTAGCCTTGTATTTCACATTTGTCTGTTGCCGATTCTGTAGACATAGGTAGTACTTGAACATAACTGACAAATATTATAATTCCTTTGTATAAACTAGGAACTGCTATTACATCACAGTAGCATCTCAATGCCCCCAACCAAGATAGAGGGCCAATTGTTCCGGAAGCACACAGTGAGAGCCACTGCTCTAAAGATGTTACAGTGAAAATATATGAACCAGACGATGGGGGAATGGTAATATCCCCATTGCACAGGTGACAATCTAAGGCACAGAAACCAAATCACTTGCCCAAGGGCACAGAGGGATTCTGTGGTAAAGAACTGAACCCAAATCTCCTGAGTCCCAACACAGTGTCTTAAACATAAGACAACCCTTTTCTGTCAATTCACACATGCAGTGTTTCTTGTGAATCAAACTGCACTTGTTAGATATTTTGCTTCAGCAAGGAGAACAGACATCTCCTCCTTTTGGGTGGATGTGGATTTGTCTAAAACTGTCCTAAGCATTACAATTATTATTTCTCATGTGCTGTTGGAGTAGGGAGGCTTGTACTGACAAAAATGTAAAAATAGTAAAGCTCCACATCTGGAATTGCCCAAAGGGTATGCCGGTTTCCCCCTAAAGATGATCTCCCAGAATGAATAGAACACTACAGCTCTTTTTTAACTGGAAGAAGTCAATCCCATATTCTCAACAGCACAGTGAAAATTAACATGTAATATAAAACAGTGAAGAAGGCAAGAGAACCTTATTACTCTTGTCAAAAATAAAATTTGCTGCTGATCTTCAGTTGCTAAGACAGGCGCATCAATTATTTATGGATACAGAGTGTTAAATATTAAATATTTCAGCCTGGGACAGTGTAAAGGTAAAACCAGGAGTGTGATTTTATCAAAATAAAAAAACTGGTTTTGTGGGCATGGACTTTAAAATACAGCTACCTGAACTATCTTTCTTTATTGAACTATAAAGTGAAAAATCCTTATGAATTGTGATTTTTAGTATTTAAGTGATGTGCATTGTCCATATTTAACATTTATCTAAAGGGCTGTTTCTGTAAGGAAAACAATGTACTAAATCTTCTAAAAATATAACTTAGCATAACTTTATCTTAATATCTACACAAATATGGTGTCCTTCATTTTTGCCTTGTTTACTTTTATGTAAAACTTGTTATACACATTTGTAAACTTTGCTCTGAATGATCATACCTTTCTCTTTCATGTGGTGCTAAAAAGGCAATTCCATACAATACTCAGCAGCCTCCAAGAACTAGCTACACACTGCTAATTCATGTCCACTCACCACAAACAGCTGCTTGGAATAACTTCTATTGACTTCCTGCATTGAGAGATGGTCTTCTCTTATCATATGCTCTTAAGGATATGAATTATGCACAAAATTATTTCTTTTTAACTGATAATCAAATTTTTAAAATTAATATTTATATTTATAATGACTCTTTTCAACTCCCACTGCTGGTTAAGCAGAGAAATCTGTGACCAAGTGTTATAACTTAAACTTGTATGACACCTTTTCCTGCCCAAGCATTTTTAAAAGCTTTATAATAAAATTAACAGTTAATCCATCTGGAGAATTAATGATTAATCAGAATCAGAAGCATCAGAATGTACATAACTTTTACACACAGAAACTAGGATGAGAGTTCATTGCTGATTCCATACAACCAGAGAAGGCATCCTAGCTTGATCAGGGCCTGATCAAATACTTACTGAAGTCAACAGAAAGATTTCCACTGGTTTAAATAGGCATTTAGTTGGGCCATAATCCACTATCTAAAGAGACACCTTTCAAGAAAGATGCTGTGAGGTCTGTGTAAACTCAACTGGTGACCATTAGTGTCAGGAGTTGTAGCCCAGGGATCTTTCTTAATTATCTTGAAAAATCAGCATAAACCCCTATAGGTGATAGGTAAGAAGTCTCAGAGGGATATCCATGTTAGGTAAGGTGAATCTGGTCAGAAAATGTTTGGGTTCATATGTACAAACATGCTAGCACCCCTCAGAATCCAAAAGACTGTTTTGTATCAGTTACAGACTACAAACACTATGAGTTAAATAAATACCAGTAGGTAAGAATCTTAAATTCTCTCTTCATTACAATGCATTACAGCATGATTCTATTCATGGCTGGGTAATACCAGGTAGTAACGTTGTTAGTCAGGATAATCATCAGAAATTCCAGTTACAGAATCAAAAAGGATTTAAAGGGTGATGGGAGTCAATTTTTAAAACATTACGCTCCATTATCTGTAATATTCTTAGAAATCTGGGGCTAAAATATTTTTCCTGGTTCATTTGATTGGGGATTTGTTTGTTTGTTTTTTGCTAAGCAAACACGCCTTTCTTTCCTATGTTGCTTAAAGACCTTGACATTAGAGCTCTTTTGTTGAGCTCTAGCTATGACCATCATTGTGACCTCTTTCCCAAGGATTGCACACGTGAAGACCTGAAATTCTGACCCCTTCCTTATTTGTAATATGTTAGACCAGTGTTTCTCAAACTGTGCTCCGCAAGATATCTCCAGGGGCTCCGTGAGGTTGACAAACTGGAAACATCGATAGGTACAACACATACAATCAGTGGACCGCTGGGGCTCCGCATAAATTTTTACGCATGTAAAGGGCTCCAGAGCCCAAAAAGTTTGAGAACCGCCGTGTTAGACCATAAGGGGAGGTGCTCAGATGCTATGGTGTGTGATGCCTGCAATACACTAACATGGAGCTCTATATCCTTTTCACATTAAAAATACGTAATGTCAGAATACTCAGCTGTCATAGTGCCGAGAAGAAATAAGCACAAAAAGTATCTGGCTCAAACACCAGATGGGTCAGATGGAGGTTATGCTGATAGGAAAGGGGAAACTCTCTGAAGAACTTGCTGGTGCTATGACTCCATCCTCTACTGAGGGCAAATGCTCTCCAATTGTCAAGGCACTGTGTAGTCAGGGAGCCATCTTGGACTCAGTGCTGTTCCTAGGTACCTAGGCAGCAGCAGGATCAACAAATACCCTTTACCATTTCAGCTGAGAGTCTCCAGGAGACTGGATCCTTTCCTTTGGAATGTGAAGCTGGCAGTTACAATCAACAGTTTTATATTCACCACACTGGATCTCTGCAACATGTTCTGATTGAACTGGACCATGAAAGCCACCTGTAAGCTCCAGCTGGCTCAACAGGTAAGCTGATAGGTAAGACAGACAGACAAGAGCACATCACACCAGCATTACAAGTTTCAAACTAGCCCCCTTATCAGTTAATTAAGTTGCTCTTCCCAGCTAGCACTACAACAGCATTGCACAAAACACTGTGGTCTCAGTGATTTGACTTTCTCTGGCACTTTTCACCTTCTCAAAGCACTTTACAAATGTTAATTTCAGCAGCCCTAATCTATGTATTAGATGCTTTCTGCAGGTGAGAAAAATGCGGCCAAAGAGATCATAAGCACCTGATGTTCAGAGATATTCAGCATCAACAGCTCAAATTTAGACAATGAGAACAAGAGGCACTTTGTACAGCACATCTTAAGTAACTTGTCCAAGGTTGCAGGGGAGTCTGTGGCAGAGACAGAAACAAAAAGCACACGGATTCCCAATTAGTAGCATTAAACACAAGACCTGCTTTTTCTCTGAATGATGATTTCTTCATTCTGTGCTTTTAAACAAATGATCACACAGCAGAGAATTAATTGTAAAAAATCTGCCTCTAGAGGACACTCCCCACTAGTTTATAATAACACTTGAACAGGTGTCAAATCCAAGGCCTGAACAGGCTGAGTGTCTTATTTACATAACTGATGGATTGAAAACATTACATACTTTAAAAAATGTTATTTGACAACAACCCACAGGAAATACACTCAACAGAGAGTACGATGGAAGAAATTGCAGGCTGTGAGATCACCACACAACTTAACCCATACAAAGTTTAGGCTGGGTTAGAACAAGGTTTGCACAACAGGGCACCACCTCCTTGGTGTGGGTAGGAACTGCTAGTTAGCCTTACTTGGCTTGCTCCTCACTGTTACCTGACTCTTCTGTAACTACATTTTGTTCTAAATGAATATGCGACACTAAATGTTTTCTGCCTTGTTCATTTAAAGGACATGCATAATTTTATCTCAACTCTTTCCCTTGGAGTCATGCAGATAATAGATTTGACTTTTTACATTGTGCAACCCCTAAAATGCATAAAAGAAAGGTTACAGTGGCATGCAGCTAGAAAAGAATTTAATTAATCCCAAAGTGTGCACTTCATTGCAAAGCTATAGCACACAAGAACCCTGTGTTTACTGAACTAGATTCTTAGGGCTATTATACACCAACCAATGACAGCATTTTTCTGAGAGTTTCATCCCTAGTGGTCATGCAGGCATTCCCATTAAAAATAAGGTCTACACAGGGAACAATGACTAAGAAATGCTGAAGATGCTGTTTTCTCCTTGGCAGGAGTAATTGGTGCAATGGCATTTGGAGAAAAATGTCTGACTTCTAATTCTGTGGACTTCTAACTTTTTCTTGCTTGTGCATTAAATTCAAAAGCCCACCTTTACCAAATGATTATAAACCAATCACTCATCAAGCCCCTTGGTTCTGTGCAATGCACATTGGTGCAGGAGGGACAGTTATCCACTCTCCATGATGAGAAAGTTGCATTATATCTGTCTGGCCCTCGTTACAAACAAAGACTTATTTTTCACTTGAGCTAATCAGGTGCCAGTTTATGAAATAAATGTAATTTATTTTAGTTTTAGAAACAGTATGGTTGGAAGCAGGCTATGGGGCAGGTATTAATATATCAGAAAGCATACCCACAAATTCACATTTTCAAATTGGCATGTTCAGTGGCAATATTCCTATTGCTTCAGGGGATAGCTGAGTTAGTCTGTTACAGAAAAAAAACAACAAATAGTCTGGTAGCACTTTATAGACTAACAAAACATGTAGATGGTATCATGAGCTTTTGTGGGCACAGCCGACTTCTTCAGATGACTGGAGTTATGAGTAGGAGATACTCATAACTCCGGTCATCTGGAGAAGTGGGCTGTGCCCACGAAAGCTCATGATACCATCTACATGTTTTGTTAGTCTATAATATACCTATTGTATCTGCATCAAAGATGCTTCAGTGGTTCATAACAAGTTTGTCAAGACTTTATATTTGGAGCCAACACCTCGAATACTGAAGTGAAAGACGGCTTTGAGGGACTTCTCAATGCTAATGAGCAATGTCTGTAGCTTCCTGGAGGAAATATTTCCAGGCTCCCTTTGCAGTAACAGAAATGATGGCTACAATAGGGATACGTTTTTTAATTAAATGTTATTCATCTATAAAGCTCCTATGTCCATGTCTTCTTGGAACATTTTATGTCACAACAAATAGTTCCAAGTTGGAGAAAGGCTAACTGCTCCTCATGTGTCTTGGCAGCAATCACCTTGAATTTGTGATGGAAGATGAAAGCTCCAGACACAATGTCTTAAAACTTTGTCTGACAAATCATTTATGGAAGATGAGAGGAATCAGGCTAAACATTAAGATCAAAGTATACAAATGAGTCATTCACATTTCTTTAGTCTATACTTGTGAGACACATGGGCTACATATGAGCCTGACATCAAGCACTTTGAACAGTTTCACCTATGCCTGAGCAAGGTAATTTACAACAAATGACAACCTAGAGCTACAAACAACTAGAGACAGCCAACTGTTAAACAACCATGAAAGTGTTTTCCTTTTCTAGTAGCTATCAATCAGGTTGTGTCATCCAAGTGCTCAACAACATACCGCTGCCCAATACTGTATTCTCTTGCTAACTCGGGGAAGAGAAGTGGTAGCATAAATATAAAATATTTAGTAAAAATAATATATAGATTTCCTTAACACTTTCTTTAAAACTGCAAGAACTGAAGACTGACAAAATCTTGGGAAAAAGTAGGCTACAGCAATGTCTATGCAAAGGGTCATTTGTAACACCACTAGCTGGAGAGCAGAAGGAACAGTAAGGAATTGGCAACACTAAAAGCTCAAAGATGCCAGAACAAGTGATTTATTCAGAAGCCAAATATGGCTATATCTGAGTATTCCAAATACTGCTGTATATGCCTCGATGCTGTAGCTGGCACTGTCTGATAGCAAGAGCACCAAATTTTTTCCTTAAATTCCATTTCCTGTGGCACAAGTAGTAAAATTTCTTGAAACTATAAGGTGCTAATTGGCAAAATTATGACAGATACTGAAAAACTTCCTCCTCTTTTTCCAGACACCACTTGTTGTTCTAGTACTGTGATAGCAGAGGTCCTGCAGTTCAAGACTGAGATGCCCTGACTTATGAGATTTATAATTTGCTTGTTTAAAAGGCTCTAAAACTCAGATATAATATACTGGCCTTATACTGGATTTTACAAAAATAACTGAAAAAAATAAATCAAGGGTGCAAGTGTCTATTCTGAATTCCAACCTAATGTGAACCAACACAGTTATTAAGTCCCCCAAATAAAGATTCCTAATAATTTTTTTTCTGTCACTCAATTTTTATTTTAATTGCAATTGCAATCTCAGCTCTTGTTTACCAAATGTGAAACTGAACTTACCCTTAATATATTCCTACTATGCAGTGAATTATACAAATTATGATAGTACTTTAAACTCTAACCACATGTCACGTGACCTAGATCAAAGTATATTTTTGCACTAAAATGGTGCAAGTTAATTATCTCCCATGTATCACCGGGTGCGTCTACACAGCACCCTAAACTCGAAATAAGATACGCAATTTGCACTACGCAAATTGTGTATTTTATTTTGACTCTATTTCTGAAATAGCTTATTTTGAAATTTGGCGCATCTACACAGCACCAAATTTCAAAATAACACACTATTTCAAGACATCCCTAACCGTCATGGAAAAGGGTTACTGGGATGCCGAAATAGTGCGCCCGTTATTTTGAAAAATATTTTGAAATAACAGGCAGCTTGTGAAAAAGCGGGGTAGCTATTTCAGGATACCTTTGGTATCCCAAAATAGCCATACAATGTAGATGTACTCACAATGTCTTAAACATAATAACAGGAGCTAATGTAAGGAGCAGTTACTTTTTCTGCAAAAAATGTATAGGTAATTTATCAAGTGGAAACAAAATACACTGTGGACTAATACTCAGATTATATTCCTATGAAGTAAAAAAAAAATTCTAACCAGAGTGGGGCAATCTGTGCTACCGCATTGGGTAAAACAGTAAATCCTTGGAGGAATAAATTTGACTAATTTTGAATGTTATATGGAAGGTGTGGAGTTGAACACAAATGCCCAATTTTCACCCATTACTACATCCTAAAATCCTATAGGCTATAAATGGAACATAAGAACTGTATAACAATTAATTTTAATATATGTTCCTCACTTCCAAAGCAGAATACGCGGCTGGTTTTATGATAAATTATATGGAGTCTGAAAAAGGCTTTTTGCCGCTAAATGCAGTGTTTTAATGTAGAGAGCTAGATCAGAGTGTGTATTCCAGTATGCATTTTATGGCTGTCAATCCATTCAGCTGAAATGTTCAAGACACTTGATGGGTTTACTAGCTTACACCACACTGCAGCAAAAATTGCACTTTCATGGGAAACTACTAAATCAGCAAAGTCTCAGGTGCCAGAGGTCACCAAAAGGCCAACAATTCCCTTATAGATACCTTGTGTGCATATTGAGCTGTTGGATTTTTCAGACTTGCTGGTAACACTAAAGCTGAAGAAACTACCTCTGACATAGTCAAAACTGCATTAGCAATCTCTTCTTAGGAAAAAAATAATGCTGAAAGGAGAACTTAGAAGTGACTGTAGTCTCCTCTCATCCCTCTTCATGCAATGCTCTGGCTGAAAATAGTTTCACAAAAGGAAAAGTTACTACTGGTGTTAGCAGCTTAACTCTAAGATTCTCTGGTTTGAAAAAAAGTTCTACTTGCAGACTGAACCCTTACTGCCTGTATTAATACACACCAAGCCTTTCACTCCTCAATTTGCCTGTCTTGCTCCCCATACCTTTTGCTAACCACAGAAATTTCCCTTTGTCTTGCCAGGAAGAGACGAGACACAGGGTGACAGAATCAGATAATTATTACACACCTGGAATATTTTCAAGGAGAATTTTTGCTTTTCACTTTAGTGGGATGAGAATCATTCTTCCATAAACAAGCATGAAAATATTCCACTGAGTACTACATTACTAATAAGGATTTCTTGCTTCCTATCAGTAGCCTGAGTTATTTCTGTTGGCATTGGTTGCCCATTATGAAGGTCTTTCCACTATTGGATCCTCTGCATGTGCGATTAAATCTGCTTCTTATTTCCTAATCCCTAAGCAGACCATCATGCCTCAATTATAAAGATAATTTCTCAGAATGAAATGGCAAATAAACTTTTCCATTGGGCATCTGAAAAATATTTACATAAAACGTTCAGAAAAAAAGTGGGTGAGACAAAAAAGGTAATTTTTACTGCTGTTTTCAGCCAAGTTCAAACATTTTATACTGAGTTTAGCAAATACATATTACTAAGTCTGACAATGGTACAGTGGAGTAGTGCACTAACCTTTTCCCTCTGGAGGCTTCCATTGCATTCAAGTGAAATGAGTTTGTTGGCCTCATTGACTAGTTACAGTTTTGTTCCCATTACAAAATGTCACTAGGCAATGTCATGCTTGTCATGCTTGAGGAAAGGGCCAGGACTGAAATTAGAAGATGCATCTTATCAGAGAAGTAGGAGCATGTGAATCCAAGGATCAGAATAGCAGGTGTTCTGCTCATTCAGGATTAGAACGTTTTGGTGGAGCCATGTGCAGATCCAGTAGTAAGGAGGGCTGCAGATCAGGGCCAGGGGCACCAACATGACCTAATATGGAACTGAAGAGGGTCTCATTCTTCATCATTTGAGTGGAAGCATCTCACCTGAAGAGCAGCGGAAATGCAAGAGCAATAGCTACTGTAATCTGTGGACTGAGCTATGCCCAACCTGCCTGAAGTAGGAAAGTGACTACAGTGTCTGGCCCGAGGGATGGGGCAGGTGAATTGTCCAGCATTCCACAGGGAGCTCAGTTAATTCTACCTTTTACCTTCCTTACTGCTCCTCCTTCCTTCAGGAGAGCTTCCATCTCTGGCTTTGGCATCCTACCAGTCACATACCAATTCGTGCAGTTGTTTCATCCCATAATCTTCCATCTGCAACACAGAGGAACACAAACAGTGGCAATAATGTTTCACTTAATTTGGCTTTTCAAACTTGAAGATCATCCTGCCCTGATCTGCTATTTTTTGCTAGATGTGTCCTCAGTTACAGAGATATTCAGTTGATATTCTCCAATCAGCCTGTACTGCTTATATGCCAGGCACCAACTCAATATATACCAGCATACAACTGAAAATGCTGTCAACATCCTCTGATAGCTGCCTGGAAGGAGAGAGTCATTATGGTCTGTGTCTTGCACAAAGAAATGACAACATTTGGTGACAAGGTTCCTCACCAAAGACTCTTAAGGAAAGTAAGTTGTCATAAGATAAGAGGAAAGGTCCCCTCATGGACTGATAACTGGTTAAAAGACAGGAAACAAAGGCTATGGCTACACTACGAACTTTTTCCAGAAGAGGAAATGCAAATGGAGCACTCATTTGCATATCTCGTGCTCTCATTTGCATATTCTCTTCCGATCCTTTTTGCGGAAGAGGTTTTTGCGCAAAAAAGCACTGTGTAACGGCGCCTTTTTGCGCAAAATCCCCCTTTTGTGCACGATCCCTCAAGGAAGAAGGGATCTTGCGCAAAAACCTCTTCCGCAAAAAGGATCGGAAGAGAATATGCAAATGAGAGCACGAGATATGCAGATGAATGTGCCATTTGCATTTTCTCCTCCAGAAAAAGTTTGTAGTGTAGCCGTAGCGAAAAGGTAGGAATAAATGGTCAGTTTTCAGAATCAAGAGAGAAAACTAGTGGTGTCCCCCAAGGATCCTTACTGGGACCGATCCTATTCCACCTATTTATATATGATCTGCAGACAGGGTTAAAAGTGAGGTGGCAAAATTTGCAGATGATACTAAACTGCTCAAGACAGTTAAGACCAGAGCAGACTGTGAAGAGCTTCAAAAAGATCTCACCAAACTAAGTGACTGGGCAACAAAATGGCAAATTAAATTTAATGTTGATAAATGCAAAGTAATGCACATTGGAAAAAATAATCCCAACTATACAAACAATTTGATGGGGACTAATTTAACTACAACTACTCAAGAGACAGATCTTGGAGACATTGTGGATAGTTCTCTGAAAACATCCACTCAGTGTGCAGTGGCAGTGAAAAAAAGCAAACGGAATGTTAGGAATCATTTAAAAGGGGACAGAGAATAATACAGAGAACATCTTATTGCCTCTATATAAAACCATGGTACGCCCACATTTTGAATACTACTTGCTGGTGTGGTTGCCTCATCTCAAAAAGGATATATTGGTATTAGAAAAGGTTCAGAGAAGGGCAACAAAAAAGTTTAGGGGTTTGGAATGGGTCCCATGTGAAGAGAGATTAAAAAGACTTGCACTTTTCATCTTAGAAAAGAGAAGACGGGGGGGGGGGATATGATACAGGTCTATAAAGTCATGACAGGAATGGAGAAAGTGAAAAAGGAAAAGTGATTTACTTGTTCCCATCACATAAGAACTAGGGGTCACCAAATAACATTAATAGGCAGCAGGTTTAAAACAAACACAAGGAAGTTTTTCTTCACGCAGTGCACACACAACCTGTGGAACTCCTTGCCAGAGGATGTTGTTAAGACCAGGACTTTAACAGGGTTCAAAAAAGAACTAGATAAATTAATAGAGGATACGTCCATCAATACTTATTACCCAGGATGGGTAGGAATGGTATCCCTAGCCTCTGTCAGAGGCTGGGAATGGGCCACAGGGGATGGATCACTTGATGATTCCCTGTTCTGTTCATTCCCTCTGGGGCATCTGGCTTTGGCACTGTCAGCAGACAGGACACTGGGCTAGATGGACCTTTAGTCTGACCCAGTACGGCCGTTCTTATGTTCTTAACATGTGACATGCAAATGTATTTCCTTTTTAAAATCAAACTTTATTTCTATATGAGACAGAAGCAATAAGAGAAGCTTCAGAAAAACAAACTTTACTTAAAAAGTTTCATAGGGGTTGCCGTGTTAGTCTGTAACTTTAAAAACAATGACCAGTCCTTAGAGATTGACAAACATATATAGAAGCACCAGCTTTCGTGGGTAAAACTCACTTAATCAGATGAATTGCAGTGGAAATAACAGAAAATAAGACATACATACACATATATATATTATAAACAGAAGTAGTTCAGGAAACCCCCGCCTTACGATGGCCCGAGTTGCAACCCTCCACACTTACGGCCATTTAAGTGCAGAAGGGACCAAAAAACCCTGACTTAGGTCCCCAGCCCGTATTTACGATGGTGCACAGTGCCTATCGTAAATACAAGTTCGAGTTATGACACCCCCAGCTTGTGACGCTATCCCAGGAACCGATCGTGTCGCAAGTTGGGGGCAGCCTATACTGTCAATTGAAGGAACCATGTTAATTAGGATAATTAAATGGTGGGATGGATATGTCCTATTCATAGCTTTTGATATGAAAATGCGGATGTTAAAGACCGGAAAAATTGGCTTTGTAATGCACCAACCAGTTAATGTCTTTATTCAAGCCCAGGCTTTGAAGATTTGTCACATTTGAAGATGAATTCCAGTTCTGCAGACTCTCTGGCTGCGTCTAGACTGGCATGATTTTGTGCAAATACTTTTAACGGAAAAGTTTTTCCGTTAAAAGTATTTGCGCAAGAGAGCGTCTATACTGGCATGTGCCTTTACGCAAAAGATTTGCTTTTGCGCAAAAGCATCCGTGCCAGTGTAGACGCTCTCTTGCGCAAGAAAGCTCCAATGGCCATTTTAGCCATCAGGCTTTCTTGCGCAAGAAATTAACGTTCCTGTCTACACTGGCCCTCTTGCGCAAGTATTCTTGCGCAAGAGGGCTTATGCCTGAGCGGGAGCATCAAAGTATTTGTGCAAGAAGCACTGATTTTGTACATTACAAAGTCAGTGTTCTTGCGCAAATTCTCGTGGCCAGTGTAGACAGGCGGCAAGTTTTTGCGCAAAAGCACCTGCTTTTGTGCAAAATCTTGCCAGTCTAGACGCACCCTCTCTGTAATTGGGTAGTGAAATTCCTTTGTAGGCTACTTTTAAATCCATGATTGAATGACCAGGCAGGTTAAAATGTTCCCCTACACAGGTTTGTTGTGTGTTACCATTTCTGATGTCTAATTTAATGTAAGAGAACATTTTTACCTGCCTGGTCACTCAGTCATGGATTTAAAAGTAGCCATTCTTCTACAAAGGAATATCACTACTCAATTATGGGCTTGCATAAAGACCCTAACTGGTTGGCGCATTCCAAACTCAATTTCTCCTGCCTCTAAAATGCACATTTTAAATACACACATATAGCTTTCTGTTATTTCCACTCCAATTTAATATGGGTCCTTCAATTGACAGTACTTCTGCGATTTTATTTATATTATATTGTAACGGGGTCGACCCACTTGTGAGAACCCCTCTGTGGCAAAGAGGTGCCATGTAAGCTCTTTGCCTGGCTGTCTGGTACCCTTGCTCCCAGGGTCACTTCCCCTGGATGCTGCTCTGTCTGGTGGTCTTTCAAGGTTCTGAGGCTAGGATCTGACTAGCCCTGTCTACAGTGCTATTAAGCTCGTGGCCAGTCTTCGTCCACTGGTCTGCTGGGCCCTGATTGGCTGCTGCAGAGACAGCCACTCTCTTCTGCCTGGAGGACCTTTCTTCTGCTCCTCTCGCTGGGATTGGGTGTGGCAAGGTCTCTGGCTTCCTGTAGGGCGTGTTGGGGCTTTGTCCACTCCATCACATTTTATAGATATATATTTCTAGTCCAATTCATCTGATGAAGTGGGTTTTATGAAAGCTCATGATTCTATATATTTTTGTTAGTCTCTAAGGTGCCACAGGATTACTCATTGATTTTAAACTTTACTTAAGGTTAGAAAAGACAATTTCATATCACATATTTTAAAAAAATATATAGGCCTAAAAAGTGAAAATGAAAAATCAATTTGCTCAAAGAGAAAATGTGAAAGATTCTCAAGAGGCCTGGCAAATTTTGGGGAAAAAAGATACTCTATTTTATGGGAAGAGATTCAATAACCATTCTTTTCCCATAAAGCTAGTGATGGAGGACTGTCACTGCTCCATAGACATACAGTGCACATTTCAGGATAATAGTAACAGGAAATCAATAGCATCTTTTATATGTGAAAAGACATTGTCTCTATGGACTCCTAATACCAGCAAATGGGACCAAAGAAGACCTTTACTAAAATTTGGCAGTCAGCATTAATCTTGGTAGCATATAACTCTAAATCTTTTTTTTTTTTTTTTGCTTGTTTTATTTTAAGAAAGAATTCTGATCAAAGCTTCACCCTTCATTAAAGCCAAAGAGCCCCTAGATAACACTATATTAACAGTGTAACAGTGTCTAACCCTGGCACTCTCTCCTGAAAGCCCTATCCACATACACTTCCTCTCTAGTTGATGGTTGTTATCATTAGGAGCTAGAGCTTTATCAGGTGGCAATCTGACATCTCTGTCAAGCTGAGCAGGATTTATGGGATCTTCTAGTTTTTCTCCCTGTCAATTTGAAATGGTACCAACATTAATATTAGCAAAACCACTTTGTGCAGAGGCAATTTTCCAATGAAGAGTGGGGTGTCTTGTGTCTAGTTGCTGAAATAATCTGCTAAATGAAGCCTCTTTTCATACTCCAGATCATATGCTCCTACCACGTATACAAGACCAGCACAAATGGTTCCTCACAACAGTCCGTTAGTTTAGATGAAAGTTGGCTGGAGGAAGGGCAAAACCTTGTTATCTTTGCTTCTACAGCTACAGAAAATGGATCAACTCTTCTAGGAGGCCTCTCTCCATATTAAGTCAGGCCACAAAGGCCACAGACTGGTACATAAATGAATGTTTTTCTCCACTTAAAAAGAAGTGACCTAAATTATAGATTTTCCAGGAATGGGTACAGAATCCGAGAGCCTCTGAAAACCCTACACCACCCTCCTCAGCATGCCCAGCTGGGAATCTTGCCATCAGCAGAAAAACTTGATGCACATTCATGGTCTCCAACATGCTTTTATTAAGGACCATTTAATAGGATGGTATTAGGAGAGCTTCAAAAAGATCTTACCAAACTAAGTGATTGGGCATCAAAATGGCAAATGAAATTTAATGTTGATAAATGTAAGGTTATGCACATTGGAAAAAATAATCCCAACTATACATACAACATGATGGGGACTAATTTAGCTACAACTACTCAAGAGAAAGATCTTGGAGTCATTGTGGATAGTTCTCTGAAAACATCCACTCAATGTGCAGTGGCAGTCAAAAAAGCAAACAGAATGTTAGGAGTCATTTAAAAAGGGATAGAGAATAAGACAGAGAATATCTTATTGCCTCTATATAAAACCATTGTATGCCCATATCTTGAATACTGCTTACAGGTGTGGTCGCCTCATCTCAAAAAGGATATATTGGCATCGGAAAAGGTTCAGAAAAGGGCAACAAAACTTATTAAGGATTTGGAACGGGTCCCATATGAAGAGAGATTAAAAAGACTTGCACTTTTCAGCTTAGAAAAGAGGATACTAAGGGGGAATATGATAGAGGTCTAAAACATCATGACTGGTGTGGAAAATGTGAAAAAGGAAAAGTTATTTACTTGTTCCCATAACATAAGAACTAGGGGTCACCAAATGAAATTAATAGGCAGCAGGTTTAAAACAAACAAAAGGAAGTTTTTCTTCACTCAGCACAGTCAACCTGTGGAACTCCTTGCTAAGCTAGATAGATTCATGGAGGTTAGGTCCATCAATGGCTAGTAGCCAGGATAGGTAGGAATGGTATCCCTAGCCTCGGTTTCTCTGGAGGAGGGTGACAGGGGAGGGATCATGTGAGGATTACCTGTTTTGATCCTTCCCTCTGGGGCATCTGGTATTGGCCACTGTGGACAGACAGGCTACTGGGCTTGATGGACCTTTGGTCTGACCCGGTATAGCCATTCTTATGTTCTTATGATATTATGCTTACTCTTAAATTGGTCCATTTCACTTGGCCTTAGATGCTAAGGATTTTGGGAATGGGGCTGATGGCAAGAAAGTTCTTCTGTAATGGTACGTCTACACTTGCTCCCTAGTTCGAACTAGGGATGCAAATGTAGCCGACCGAAATTGCTAATGAAGCGGGGATTTAAATATCCCGCGCTTCATTAGCATAATCTCGCCCGTGCGCTATTCCGCTCGTCAGCTGATTCAAACCAGGAAGTGCGCTCCGGGACGCGTTAGTTCGACTCAAACCCCTTGGTTTGAACTAACGTTACTCCTCATTTTTTGAGGAGTAACACCTCATTTTTTGAGGAGTAACGTTAGTTTGAACCAATGGGTTTGATTTGAACTAATGCGTCCTGGAGCGCACTTCCTCGTTCGAATCAGCTGGCGAGTGGAATAGCGCACGGGCGAGATTATGCTAATGAAGCGCGGGATATTTAAATCCCCGCTTCATTAGCAATTTCGGTCAGCTACATTTGCATCCCTAATTCGAACTAGGGAGCAAGAGTAGATGTAACCTGACATGTGATGTGATGCCTCTCTAAAGAGGAGGGCTCTTTTTATCACCCTTCTCATTTTTGCTTGGTTCTATCATGCTGCTCACTTCAGCTGGAAAACCCTTCAGGTCCTCATCCAGCAAACACTCTCCCCTCTTCTTAATATCAAGCACTTCACAACATCCTTCCACCCCCCCTCCCTCCCCCCCTTTTCATCATCCATAATGCTTTCCTTCTGAATGGATCATCTGGGTCATGATGATTTACCTTCTTTAGAATTTAATCTCTTTGGGGGCAGGGAGCATGTTTCTTCCTGTGTGGCATGAAATATCATAGCGCTGTAATGATGATATCAGTTCTTTATAAGTGGGACATGCCTCCTAATCCATTGAAAATACTGGCATAGGCCAGTATGTAGAAAGACTCTGAAGAGTGAAGGGGCTCTGAAGACACTGATATCCCATGACCTTAAGAAAGCTGTCTGAGCTGCAACCACAAATTAGTAAGGCTATTTATAATATGGAAAATGAAAGCGATCTCCTAAACTAGGAAGGCTTGGGAGAGGCAACGTGGCTGACAAGAGTAAGGAGCTACTCAGCCAAAAGGGGTTTGGGATTCTGTTTTACTTGTCATAGCTGATGGCATCACTAACAAATCACATACAGCAGGGAGCTGCTTTCTTTATGCAGCTTGAGCATTGAGCAGTTTGAGGCAAGAGAAACACTGCACCCCTGAATGGAGGCCTTGAAAGGTCAGTGGAAAGTAAACAATGAAATGTTTTGTTTTAAAATGGATTCATTTGTAGTTTACAAGCCTAGTAATGTTGCTATTAATAATTTAGGCTCTTGAACAGCTTTTTGTATTAATTTATTTAGAAAGTATCTGAATTCACCTTTTAAGCCATCAAGATCCTGTGTTCATGCATATAAAGATCCAGGGAAAATGTAAATAGATCTGGCTCAAGATGGGATGGTCCTCAGATTTCCTATGAGGTACCTGTCAATCTGTTGCATGCAAAACAATTTCCTATGGTGGAAAGGCTCAGCTGTGTAATTAGCGACAGTGTCTTTTAGCAATATGTTGGAAATATCTGAGAGAGAGAACTCACTGTAACTTTCTGTCACTAACATCCCTAATGATCAAGTGTTTCCCCAGCCACGTTAGAAGAAAAAGCATGTCCGTTACTATCACTACAGAACAAAACTCTCTGGGAAATAGGTTGCTGCCATGGCAAAGCAAACCTCAGAACTTTAGTAATTATTTTTGTGTTTTAGCATAGACCAAGTCACTCTAAAATCAGACAGATAAAATGAATCTAGTGGGTGTGCTGAGTCAGGAGGAATGTAATGCCAAATAGCTGGATGACACCTCTGAACTGAGGGAAAATGAATTAATCCTTAATGGATTTCCCTGAAAATGTGTCTTCATGAAAAGCTTGCTCTGAGTTGAGGAACTTACTTCATTTCAAAGAAACTTATATTTCAAATATTACTTTGTCAACTGCATTGGGATCAGAAGAGTTGATTTAAGACTGAACATTCCTTTTAATTGTTTTCACATAAGGGTTCTATGATGATAAGGTCCAAAACAAAGTGGCTGAACTTTGGTGTAGGAAACCATGGCTACCCAAAGATCTAGAGTTATATGGCTACATCTTCACATTAAATCATACTTAAGGGATTTTTTTTAGTAGCTGTCTATCTTCTGAGCTCTCATTGTAACATAATATACATAAATCAAAGGACTAGTTATAGGGTACTATGCAGCCTAAAGGGAAGAAAAAACCCATTTTGCTTGAAGGTATCCTTGTCAAAGCAACAACACACGCAGAATACAAAATCTGACTGTTACTGAGTTTTATAGCCAGTAACAATTTTGTGTATAACCCAGGGAGCCACTCTGTTTGAATTTCATAGGCCCCTGTACATTGTGACATGAATTTTTCTGTCCCGTTCAATATTTTGATGGGACTGCATGGGTGCCCTCTAGTGGTTAACTTGCCAACCAAACAGCTAATTTGTTGTTTGAAGACCAAACACTGCATGCAGATTTCTGCTGTCAGCTTCTCAGTGTAAATCCAGTGTAACTGTTGACTTGAATAGAATTACTCTGGATTTTCCCTGGTGTAACTAAGAATGGGATTTGGTCCTCAAGTACTCACCTATTCCCAACTTTTCTATTGCTGTGTATCTCACACGGTCCTTTATATTGCAGAAACAGTTTTTGTAAGTCACACATCAGTGGTAGTTTTTGTAAAATGGAGTTTACTTCTGTTTTGAAAAGTCCTTTCAGACTCATAATGTAGTTAAACTAATGGAGGAAACAATTGTCCTCTCATCAATGTCTGTAGCCAGTGGTCTCAGGAGTAATGCTGACAAGTGACACTAACCATTCCCTTGATCTTGCATGTATCAAAGAGCCCTCTGGTGCCACTATCAAGGTGCATATAGCTCACCTCACCATCATATGGAAAAACAAATAGTCTCGCAGCACCTTAAAGACTAACAAAACATGTAGATGGTATCATGAGTTTTCGTGGGCACAACCCACTTCTTCAGATGATGAGTGCCATATGGAACAGAGACAAAAAACAGGACTATGTAGCACTTTAAAGACTAACAAGATGGTTTATTAGGTGATGAGCTTTCGTGGGCCAGACCCACTTCCTCAGATCAAATTGTGGAAGAAAATAGGCATGACCATATATACCAAAGGGATACAATCAAAAAAAGTGAACACATATAGAAAGGACAAATCAAATTTCAGAACAGAGGGGGATAAGGGGGGGGCAGGTAAATGTCTGTGAGCTAATGATATTAGAGGTGATAATTGGGAAAGCTATCTTTGTAATGGGTAAGGTAATTAGGGTCCTTGTTAAGACCCCGGCGTAAAGTGTCAAATTTAAGCATGAATGACAGTTCAGAGGTTTCTCTTTCAAGCCTGGTGTGAAAATGTCTTTGAAGCAGTATGCAGGCAATCAAGTCATTGAGACAATGCCCTTTCTGGTTGAAATGGCAAGAAACTGTTTTTTCTTTGTGATACTGTCTGACATCCATTTTGTGTGCATTGATTCTTTGGCGAAGCGTCTGAGACGTTTGTCCAATGTACATAGCAGATCACTAATTTACCATTGGTGATTTGTACTGTGGTATCCAGGAAATGGATCTCTCATGTAGAATGGTCCAGGCTGAGATTGATGGTGGGGTGTAGGTTGTTAAAATCTCTGTGGAATGTCCCCATCAATCTCAGCCTGGACCATTCTACACGAGAGATCCATTTCCTGGATACCACAGTACAAATCACCAATGGTAAATTAGACACCACTCTCTACAGAAAACCCACTGACTCATATAGTTACCTTCATGCCTCCAGCTCCCATCCAGAACACACCATACGATCCATCATCTATAGCCAAGCCCTTCGATACAACCGCATCTGCTCTAATCCCACCGACAGAGACCAGAAACTTCAGGATCTCTACCAAGCATTTATAAACCTTAATTACTCACCTGGAGAAATAAAAACACAAATTGAAAGAGCCAGACGAATACCCAGAAACCATCTACTTCAAGATAGACCCAAGAAAACCAACAATAGAACACCACTTGTCATCACCTATAGCCCCCAACTTAAACCCGGTGTGACTGCCGGGGGGGGGGGGGTGCGATCACCCTCTCCTGCCCCGGGAGAGGGGTTCAGCGGACCCCGTCGCCGGCCTCCGGCCGGTTGGTCCCGGAGCCTAGTCAGGTCTTTGCGCCTTTGGGCGCGATCACCCCGCTCGGCTGAGTCCGGGGGATCCGCGAGCCCGGGGGGCGCCTACCCCTTCAAGCGGGACTTCTCCCGCAGTCTCCACTGGGGAGGGGGCTCCGGCTCGTCGGCACAGGAGCGGCCCGCAACTCCCGATGACGGCGGGGGGAGGGGGACCCGGGCCCACCCTCTCCACCGGGTCCCAGCCCGGGGCCCTAAGCACAGGGGTCTGCTAGCTCCCTGTGCGGCGGACGTGGGATTCCCTCCCGAAACGCGTCCACCCACGGTCGCCAAAAGGGCCCCGCCCCTGGCTGCTTCCTCCCCGCCGCGAACCCCATCGACCTCGCCGTGGGGTCCCCGCCACCTACCGTGGCTCGGTCGCTCGGCGCCGGAGCAGTCCGTCTTCCACTGCGGGTCCGGTCCTGGCAGTGACCCTTTGCCGCGGGTGTCTTTGATCCCCCGCTTCCGGGGGTCCCCGTCGGGAATCCGGGCTCCCTGGGGGGAGCATCTCCCCGTGCCCGGCCCCACGCCCTGCGGGAGCCGGCCTCCAAGGTCGCGCCCCTCCCCACGTTGCCGGCGGCCCTTTTTAAATGACCCGCCGGAGATGACGCCCTGCGGGCGCGCCTCCTCCTCGGCGCCAGCGTGCGCACCTCCGTCCCGCCCGGCCCGTCAACCCCCGCGCTCACCCGCGGCGGGCGCGCGCCGGGAGCCAGGCAGGCCGCTGCTTGGCCTCTCAGCCGCGGGGGAAGTTCCCGCGGCCGGTATCCGCCACGCGCCGGCTTCCCATTGCCAGGCGCCGCGGCCGGGGGTGCTGCCTCCCCCAACCCCCCTGCTGGCTCCTCCATGCGGGCCGTCTCCCGGCCCGTCACACCCGTCCAACATATTATCAATAAACTACAACCTATACTAGAACAGGATACTACACTCCGAGAGGCTCTGGGAGACAGACCCATAGTCTCCTAACCACCTAACCTCAGGATGATTCTTACCAACAACCACAGGACATACCACACTAATACCAACCCTGGGACTTTTCCTTGCAACAAACCCCATTGCCAGCTTTGTCCACATATTTACTCTGCTGACACCATTATTGGACCTAACCAATTCAGTTATAAGATCAAGAACACATATTCCTGCTCATCCAGAAATATAATCTATATCATCATGTGCCGACAGTGTCCATCTGCTATGTACATTGGACAAACATCTCAGGCAACGCTTCGCCAAAGAACCAATGCACACAAAACGGATATCAGACAGTATCACAAAGAAAAAACAGTTTCTTGCCATTTCAACCAGAAAGGGCATTGTCTCAATGACTTGATTACCTGCATACTGCTTCAAAGACATTTTCACACCAGGCTTGAAAGAGAAACCTCTGAACTGTCATTCATGCTTAAATTTGACACTTTACGCCGCGGTCTTAACAAGGACCCTAATTACCTTACCCATTACAAAGATAGCTTCCCCAATTATCACCTCTCATATCATTAGCTCACAGACATTTACCTCCCCCCCCCCCCCTTATCCCCCTCTGTTCTGAAATTTGATTTGTCCTTTCTATATGTGTTCACTTTTTTTGATTGTATCCCTTTGGTATATATGGTCATGCCTATTTTCTTCCACAATTTGATCTGAGGAAGTGGGTCTGGCCCACGAAAGCTCATCACCTAATAAACCATCTTGTTAGTCTTTAAAGTGCTACATAGTCCTGTTTTTTGTTTCAGCTAAACTAGACTAACACGGCTACATCTCTATTACTATTCTATATGGAACAGAGGTGGGAGTGGTTTTCCTCTTTTCCATTCTAAACTTTTGTTTTCTATTATATTATGTGTCTAGGGAGCTAAAGACAGGCAGAACATGTTGTTAGGCCGCATATAACACATAAATCATGCATGGGACAACTCTAGCTTTTCTTCCTCCCTTTCTTCTCTCAGTTATAAACTGTTGATTTCTGAGAGCTGTGGATTTTGAGCATCCAAATGGGTTGTGCTCTACCGGCCTTCATCCCTCCTGCTTTGTTTTGCTGCAGATGTCATATCCACTATCTGCATGTTTTTAACTTGCTGCTGGCATTTTTGGTTGCTTAATGGTAGAAAATGATAACAAAAAGTAATTATCTCTGTTAAAAAGTGACCAGAAGAGGTAAATGCACAAAGTTGAAACACTTCTTAAATATAAAAAAAAATGAGTGAAGGAGTTGCTCAAAAAATGCCCAGTTTAAAACCACCTTAGCAGTTGTGTTATTTTATGCCTGGTTGTATATTTTACCAAGGGACAATATAAACATGTGAGTAAAAACAGACATTGGGACTTGCTTGCTGATCCAATAGGGAGACAGGTAGATTCCTCCCGACGGGCATATTTGGTTCTCTAGTACAGTGTTTCCCAAATGGTGTTCCACGGAACCCTGCAGGTCCGTGAAGTGAAAATAAGGGTTCTGCGAGAAAATTCTATTACAATAACATTTAATGATTTACCAATATTTTTGTACACATTAAATGTGATTTTTGTTTTTAAATATGGGCAATTAAACTAAATATTGATCTCATGACCTTGTTTAACATTTGCTCATTATTATCCTTACTTATCTGTGGTCTACTTTTTCAGCTCCATATATAAGACTGTTCTTAGGGGTTCCGCAAAATTCTTTTGAGTTTAAAAGGGTTCCATGGTCAAATAAAATTGGGGAACACTGCTCTAGTAAAATGAAGCCCCAAGCTCTCTCTTTATCTCTAAGTTTTTATACCTCATTCCTCACCATGGTATCTGAGCACCTGCTGTTACAGATAGGAGTATCTTACTGATCCAAAGAGGAGAACACAGAGTGGCTTAAATGCATATAGTAATAGACTAGCATTGGGCCTTTTGACAACTTTACATATTTAAAGCTAATGATTATGAATGACTCTTAAGCAGTTTTTGTATCCATTCTGTAGTTAGTTAGCTCTTCTGTCAGTAAGCAACAGGAAGGCAGGTAGAGTGGGACTGATGTACTGATGGTGCAGATTCCCTGGGAACTTAGAGATTCCTTGGTGCAGATGATTTTTAAATGACCATATTCAGCAAAGTTTTCTGCCATTTCCCACTGAGTTAGCCTGCTATCCAAATATGCCAAGGAAGGAAGAGCAGTGAGAAACTGATAAAAATAGCACTAAATCCCTGTCTTGATTCAATGACAAGAAAATGATAAAAAGATTATAGGTAATTTCTTTTTATGAATTACAGAGAAGGGCTTAGATTCAGCAGTGACACAGAAGAGTCTGGACAGATTGCTCAGCTGCCTTTTCCAATAATGTCTCTATCATTCAAAGGGAAACAAATGACCTCCAGGATAAACTCTGAGAACAGCAGAGCATGCTTGTGAAGTTGTACACAGGGGGAGTCTCCTAAATACCCAAACTACTTCTATTCTGTGAGAGCAGTCTGGGTCATTTTGAATGTGAACAGGAACAAATTTACTTGTAATGTCTGTTTAAAGAGAAGAGAATGTGATAGATTTCAGACTTTGCTTTATTGCTGTCATATAATTTGCTTTCTGACTATACTCAATGGGGAGAATACAGCAAATCTGTAGGGCAAGGAACTAAAAGCTCTGTCACACATTCTGCTTTGAGGATTTTTCTGTATGTTACAAAACTGTATTTCTATTATTTTCCCCATGCTATAATTGGCTTCTTCAAAGGAGAGAAAAAAATAGTCCAACTCCTCAAGATGGAAGTGTACAATAAACATATCTCAGGTTTGGACTAGGTTCATGACTGACCTTCTGTTTATCACAATCACATTCCAAACTGCTCCAGTGCTAAACAACCTATAAAGGAATGACATTCCTGTAACATTTATCCTGCTTGGAAATTGCCTGAGTGGTGCCCTTGTTGAAGCACAATCCAAGGTTCATTGAAAGATTTTGCTATCTACTCATCATACTTCTTCTTGGTGAGTTCCTGAGTCAGTTCTGATGATATCTGGCACATAATGTGGCCAAGGGAGAGCAAAGATGGAACATAAAGCATTTTCAATCTGGAGCCAGTGTGACAATGGGCATTATTATACTTCAGGGAATCCCAGCCTAAATATCTGCAAGGGTTACAGGGACAATATGGTTAATTGCACTTATGTCCAGAAACAGGAAGAAAAAAAAGAGCAGTTAAGTCATGGTCAACTTTAGGTTTCTAAAGGCAGAACACAACTACATGGGTCTGTGTCCCCCAGTCAAAAGTCTGGAGTTAATTAATATGTATACTATATATCTATTCTCAAATCTGCAAGGAAGGAGCTACAATTTTTCAGCAGGTCTATTGCACAAGGGGGAGCAGCAAAGGATTATTGGCTGGAGGTTACTGAAACATTATAGCAAAGTAAGAGATGGTTGGAGAAGTACAACCAAGGGCATGTCTAGACTACATCCCTCTTTCAAAAGAGGGATGTAAATTAGACAGATCGATATTGCAAATGAAGCCGGGATTTTAATTTCCTGCACTTCATTTACATAATGGCCACCGCACATTCCTTCAAAAAAGGGCTTTTTGAATGTGAAACCGCCGTCTAGACGTGGTTCTGTCAGAAAAAAAACCCTTTTTCGAAAGATCTTGTACTCCTGTACTCTTTCAAAAAAAGGATATAATCTAGACATGCCCCAAGTGACCACAAAGCTCCAATTTCTTCACCAGTTTTTCCCAGCTCCCTTTTGCAATTAATTTCCCAACATTTACATACTTTAAATTATATAACAGATGCATTTTAATAATGTTCCAAAGGAGGGGCACCCAATTTAAATTAATTAGATTTTGCAATAAAACAGAGAGGCATATATTTGCATAACAAAACCAGTCCAAATACAGGGTTGTATGTAAACCTACCCAAAGCAATTAAGTGAAGAAACTGATGGTGCCTCAGTATGTAGGCTATGAAATAATGAAAAGGTGATTCTAGGGCCAGGTCCACACTACGAGGAAAGGTCAGCTTAAGGTACGCAATTCCAGGTGTGTAAAAAATGTATCTGGAGTGGATGCCAAGCTTTGGCCACATCCTCACAGCGGGAGGTTGACAGGAGAAACGCGAGGAGGAGCAGGAATACCGGGGCCAGCACCAATGGGTGCCTCAGTACTGGATTTAGCAGGTCTTTACTAGACTGGGTAAATCAAACTCCAGAAGATTGACCGCTGCAGTACCCATCTTCTGGGAAGTGATGACTTGGCCTAACCTGGTGGTCTGCTGCGAGGGGCAGGGGGGGGAGGGGGGAAGTCCCTGGGGGCACAGAGGGGTCACGTGGGGAGAAGAATGTGAAGGGGCAGATTCCCTGGAAGGGGGAGCAGAGGTCTCTGAGGGAGAGCGGGGGACACGGTGGGGAAGAGATCTCTGAGGAGAGCGGGGACACGGGGGGCAGAGGTCTCTGAGGGAGAGCGGGGGACACGGGGGGCAGAGATCTCTGAGGGAGAGCGGGGACACTGGGGGCAGAGGTCTCTGAGGAGAGCGGGGGCCACGGGGGCAGAGGTCTCTGAGGGAGAGCGGGGGCATGAGGGGCAGAGGTCTCTGAGGGAGGCGGGGGCACGGGGCAGAGGTCTCTGAGGGAGGCGGGGGCACGGGGGCAGAGGTCTCTGAGGGAGAGCGGGGGCACGGGGGCAGAGGTCTCTGAGGGAGAGCGGGGGCCACAGGGGCAGAGGTCTCTGAGGGAGAGCGGGGGCCACGGGGGCAGAGGTCTCTGAGGGAGAGCGGGGGCACGAGGGGCAGAGGTCTCTGAGGGAGAGCGGGGGCACGGGGGCAGAGGTCTCTGAAGGAGAGCGGGGCACGGGGGCAGAGGTCTCTGAGGGAGAACGGGGGCACGGGGGCAGAGGTCTCTGAAGGAGAGCGGGGGCACGGGGGCAGAGGTCTCTGAGGGAGAACGGGGGCACGAGGGGCAGAGGTCTCTGAGGGAGAGCGGGGGCACGGGGGCAGAGGTCTCTGAAGGAGAGCGGGGGCACGGGGGCAGAGGTCTCTGAGGGAGAGCGGGGGCACGGGGGCAGAGGTCTCTGAAGGAGAGCGGGGGCACGGGGGCAGAGGTCTCTGAGGGAGAGCGGGGGCCACGGGGGCAGAGGTCTCTGAGGGAGAGCGGGGGACACGGGGGCAGAGGTCTCTGAGGGAGAGCGGGGGACACGGGGCAGAGATCTCTGAGGGAGGCGGGGGACACTGGGGCAGAGGTCTCTGAGGGAGAGCGGGGGCCACGGGGGCAGAGGTCTCTGAGGGAGGCGGGGGCATGAGGGGCAGAGGTCTCTGAGGGAGAGGCGGGGGCACGGGGGCAGAGGTCTCTGAGGGAGAGCGGGGGCACGGGGGCAGAGGTCTCTGAGGGAGAGCGGGGGCCACAGGGGCAGAGGTCTCTGAGGGAGAGCGGGGGCCACGGGGGCAGAGGTCTCTGAGGGAGCGGGGGCACGAGGGGCAGAGGTCTCTGAGGAGAGCGGGGGCACGGGGGCAGAGGTCTCTGAAGGAGAGCGGGGGCACGGGGGCAGAGGTCTCTGAGGGAGAACGGGGGCACGGGGGGCAGAGGTCTCTGAAGGAGAGCGGGGGCACGGGGGCAGAGGTCTCTGAGGGAGAACGGGGGCACGAGGGGCAGAGGTCTCTGAGGGAGAGCGGGGGGCACGGGGGCAGAGGTCTCTGAAGGAGAGCGGGGGCACGGGGGGCAGAGGTCTCTGAGGGAGAGCAGGGGGCACGGGGGCAGAGGTCTCTGAGGGAGAGCGGGGGCACGGGGCAGAGATCTCTGAGGGAGAACGGGGGCCACGGGGGCAGAGGTCTCTGAGGGAGAACGGGGGCATGGGGGGCAGTATCCGGGGGGGTCAGTTCTCTGAGGGGAGGGGCTGCGGGGCAGTATAAAGGTGAGGAGAGTCGGGGATTCTCCGAGCGGGACACGCTTGAGGAGGCGGGGCCCCGGGGGGCGGGGCCCTCAAGCGGCTCCTCCCCTCCGGATTCCTGGGACGCGGCTCCGAGAGGGGCGCGGAAGAAGCAGGGCGCATGCGCACTAGAGAGGCGCCCTCGCCTGGGAGCGCGTCACAGTCCCGTCCCTTGCGCCGTCCTCTTGGTATTTGCCACCACGTGACCTCTCTAGCCCCTATCTTCCCGCCTCCCGGCAGCGCTGCTCTCTGCGCATGTGCGGCTGCGTCCTCTGCGCGCCCGCCGCGAGTCAGGCAGGGTGCGCGCTGCCGCTCGATGCGCCGCCGCTCCGCTGGGGGCGCTGTGGCGGGGGCGCCACCTCCTCCGCCGTGCGCCCGGCGCTCTTCTGCCCCGCCCGCCGCGGCGCGGGGTGAGAGGTCGGCAAGATGGCGGCGGCCTTGGGGGAGGAGGCGCCGGACAACGAGGATTATTACGCGCTGCTCAACGTGCGGCGGGAGGTGAGGGCGGGGGTCGCGGGAGGGAGCCCGGGCCCCGCGCCCGGCCGGCCCCGCCTGCGCTGGTCCTGGGGCCGCGCCGCGCCCCGCGCCCCTCAGCGGCCTCTGCACGCGGGGCGGCGAGGCCGGCTCCGAGCCCGCCCCCTTCCAGCGCCCCGCCCGCGGCGGCCGGGACCCTCCCGGGCCTGGCGGCGGCTGCGCGGCCTCCCCCGCCCCGCCCAGGCGCTGCCGCCGCCGGGTCCTGGAGCAGAGCGGGAGTCGGTTCGGGGCCGGTCTGAGCGGGCCCGCCTGAGTCACCCCGTCACCTTCGGCCTGGCGGGCGCAGCTGGGGCGTTCTCAGCCTCTTCACCTGCCCCGTTCAGGGAGTCGGTCTTGCCTTCCCCGGGTGTCTGAGGAGCGACTGGCTTACAGAACCAGCCTTGCCCTCCAAAAGTGTCCCCGCGTGCTGTTATCCAGCCCGTGCTGAGTGTCTCACTTTTACCCTGGAACTGTGAAATAAATGGATTGGAGTATAAATATTAGCGTACAGTCATCATCATGATGTTCCCTTTATGCCTCTGGCATTTAGAACAATGATGAAGCTCCTCCACTCCTGTCTGTTTCTGTCAGGTATTGCAATGCTTTCCCAGCTGTGCCCCAGGATTTTCAGCTCAACCTCCACTGCCCTTTGCCATGTTGTTTTTGGGTGGCCTAGTTTTCCCTTATTGCTGCTATGGTGACAGAATCAATTTTCATCTGTAGCACGTGGCCAATCCATCTCTAGTGCCTTTTGGCATTGAGGGTTCTCATATCTTCTCAGCTGCACTGTGTCAGTAGATCTTGGTTTAAGATTGTTCTGGGCCATAAGATATGGAGGATTTTTCTGAGTGGTTGTATGGAATGAAGGCAGTTCAGATATGCCATACCTTCTCCTTCCCCAGCATTCTGCACTATAGAGTAGTGTTGAAAGTACTCAGCCCTGCTAAATCTTGAGTTTGGTTTTGACGTTGTGTTTTGTTGACTTCCAGACTGTGTTTAAACTCCTAAAGTTCCTGGTTTTATTGATTTTGTTCTGGATGTCCATATGCCCATAGAAGTTATCAAAAGCTGTCTGAAATACTATGATGTTTATGTATAGTTGCTGTTGTCATTCTGAGCGTTGTTCTATTTATTATGTTTCATAGAGTGAAGATCTGGTCTGTGCATCCATGCCCTTTCCAAAAAACATCTTGCTCTTTTCTGAGAATGCTATCAAGTGCCTCTGATGTATGCTGGATATTATACGATACTTCGCTAGGCACAGATAAATGTGATACTACTCTAGTTATTACAATCACTGAGAGTTCCTTAACATAAGAACGGCCGTACTGGGTCAGACCAAAGGTCCATCTAGCCCAGTAGCCTGTCTGCCGACAGAGGCCAGCACCAGGTGCCCCAGAGAGGGTGGACCGAAGACAATGATCTCTTTAAACTCTGTTATAGTCCTAGCCTTCACAGCCTCCTCTGGCAAGGAGTTCCACAGGTTGACTACACGCTGTGTGAAGAAGAACTTTCTTTTATTAGTTTTAAACCTGCTACCCATTAATTTCATTTGGTGTCCTTTAGTTCTTCTATTTAGGGAACTAATAAATAACTTTTCTTTATCGGCCCTCTCCACACCACTCATGATTTTATAGACCTCTATCATATCCCCCCTCAGTCTCCTCTTTTCTAAACTGAAAAGTCCCAGTCGCTTTAACCTCTCCTCATATGGGACCCATTCCAAACCCCTAATCATTTTAGTTGGCCTTTTCTGAACCCTTTCCAAGGCTAAAATATCTTTCTTTGGTATCTTCTCTGTAACCCTATTGGTTCACTCATCTGACACTTTTCCCCTTCCCAGCTGATGTAAATAGAGGAGCCAGGATAGATGCTGCTAATTCAGGATTTATCTTGGACAATTCTGTATTCAAAAGCTTCAGAGGGGAAGCCAAGTTAGTTTGTAACAGGAGAAACTTTAAAAACTACAAATAGACTATTAGCACCTTAAAGACTAACAAAACATGTAGATGGTATCATGAGCTTTCGTGGGCATAACTCACTTCTTCAGATGACAAGTGTTAGAAGTCCAGATCCAAGAATAAATAAGGGGGGGACGGTAAGGAGAGCATCGTCCTCCCCTCAGTTTTCCCCGCCCTTCTCCCTCCCTCCTTCCCTTATTTATTATTGCATCTGGACTTCTAACACTCCTGTCATCTGAAGAAGTGGGTTGTGCCCACGAAAGCTCATACCACCATCTACATGTTTTGTTAGTATTTAAAGTACTACTAGTCTATTTGTTGTTTTTAAAGTTCATTCTGTATTCAAGTTATCTGTGCCTGGAGCTTTCCCATTTTTTTAAAGATTTGAGGGCTTGAATGGATCTCTTCCTTAGATGGTGGATATCAAGATCTTTTGCCTCCTAGATGTTGTCATCTAAAGAGGAAGCAACCTTGTTTAGCAATTCTTTGAAATGCAATGTCTAGCACATTTCTTGTCCTTTGTCTGTTGTTTGTAGCTGGCCTTATTTGTCCCTGATGAGAGTTTGTGTTTGTTGATGTGTCCTGCTTATCACTGATAAGCCCTGTACTTTTGTAGACAGCTCCATATTCATCATGAGCAGATGCATCCTTTGCTTGTGTTGCCAGATGATCAATAAAATGTTGCTTGTCTGCTCTCACAAGGCATTTGACCTCCTGGTGTGCTTTGCTATACTGCTCACAGTTTTTGTTCTTTAGCTTCTGAGATTTTGTGTCTAAAACTTTTTCTTCAGGTCTACCTGGTTTCTGTGGAGTTCCATGTGCTGGGTACACTCCTTCCTTCTCTTCTACTTGTAGCCTAGACACAGTTCCCTGCTCCGTTTGTAAATGAATGTTACTTCGTCCAATTTCTTGTTGATCTTCTCATCTGCATTCACCTCCTCTTCATCAAGGTCTGCAAGTGCCTGAAACCTGTTCTTTAACTGCAGAATGAAGGCTCTCTGTGTTTCAGAGGACCTTACTTTGTTAGTGTTATAACCCGTGTCCCTTGTTTAGTGGATACACATTTCTCGGTTTGAGTCTGACGGATGCTGTCACAAGGTGGTGATCACTGCCAACATTTTCCCCCTTTTTCACTTCCACATCTGCCACTGAGCATCACCATTTGCCATTGATCATCTTGTAATCAGTCTGGTTCTTAGCTCTACTGTTTGGCGAACACCATGTCAGCTTGTGAATTTCATGATCTTGAAATAGGGTTCTGCCAGTGATTAGGTCATTCTTATTTCAGCAATCAACAAACCTCTTTCTGTTTTTATTCATGGTGCTACACCTACGTCTTCCCATTGCTCTGTCAGTGTGTTGTCCTCCCCAACGTCGGCATCCAGGTCTCCAATGGCAATAGCTATGTCGTGGTATGGTACTCTCTATCTTCGCCTATCATGTAAGGTAAAATTTGTCCTTTACTACTTGATCACTGTCATTTGTTGGAGCATAGCACTGAATTGTGTTTTCCTTTCAGTCTGGCTCTGATTAGTCTGCTGCTGGATTTCTACTCAAGCAGGAAATGCTCCGCTCCTTTCTTCAAAAAGATGACAACGCCCTCGTGGTGCTGTCCACCATCTCGTCCAGAATACAGCAAAGTTTCTCCCAAGGCTGCTGTTAATTTTACTGATCCGTCCATCTGCTCTCGCTGATGCCCAGGATGTGAGAGCTGTAGCGTCTCATCTCTGCTGTGATCTAAGTTAACTTCCCTGTTTCGTGCATTGTCTGTCTGTTCCAAAAACCGAGTTTGGTTTTTGTCTTGGGGTTGAGCACTTCACTCTTTGTGCCAGTGGTTTCCGTTTGGCTTTCCCCACTGGTATTCATTAACTCCTGAAGGCCATCACTCGCAGTAATGGTCGATTTCTCCATTGCTGTTTCTTAACTTTGTTTTTTTTTTTTTTTTTTTTTTAAATGAGGCAGAGTTGTTAGCCCTGTTCCTAACTCTTGATCTGGAGGACCAGGATGTCTGTTCTATCTGGCCACTCCCCCACAGACCAGTATGGCATGATTGATCCAGCCAGGAGCAAAAAGACCTCACCAACAGCAACTTTGGGGATTGTTACAGCATGCAAGCTGTCCTGCCACAAGGCGTGGACACTGGAATACAGTGTTGCAGAGCAGTATAAACAACTCATTGTTTGACATTTTAATTTGTACTGAGGATCTAGATCAGTCTGACTCAATGACCTCTTTGTTATTTACACTTCCCCCAATTTTGTGATCTGCAAACTTTATCAGTGGTGGTTTTATGTTGTCTTTAGATCATTTTTTTTAAAAAAAAGGTTACATAGCACAAGAAGCAACCCCTAGAGGCATTACTGGAATCAGACCCACTCAATGATGATTCCCTGTTTACAGTTATATTTTGAGACCTACCAGTTTTTAGTCCATTTAATGTGTATCATGCTAATTTCATACCATTCTAGTTTTTAATCAAAATGACTTGACTTGGTACTGCTCAAACACCTTCCAGAACTTTATTGCGGCAACACTATTACCGTTATCAGTCAAATTTGTAACTTCATCCCAATAAGACATCAAGTTAGTTTGACAGGATTTATTTTCCATAAACCCTTTGTTGATTTGCATTAATTGCATTATCCTTTTTCAGTTCTTTATTAATCAAGTCCTGCCTCTGCCATTCCACTATCATGCCCAGAATCAGTGTCAGGCCTTTAATTACCTGGGTCCTTCCTGTTAGTATTTTAAAAAATTGCATAGCATTGGCCTTCCAGTTTTCTGGAACTTCCCAAGTGCTCCAAGACTTACTGAAAATCAACATTAATGGTCCAGCACATTCCTCAGCCAAGGGTGGTAAAATTCTTGGATGCAAGTTGTCTGGCCCTGCTGGTATAATAGTGGTTAACCTTAGCAGCTGCTGGTTAATGTCCCTTGCAGTTACTAATGAAATGGAGAGAGTGTTATCACCATATGGTAAGACTGCATCATTTTGTTTTTAATACAGAACAGAAATTTATGGTGAACACTTCTGGATTTTCTTCTTCATTACTGATTATTCTATCCCTTCTGTCTACTAATGGCTCGATACCATTGTCAAGATGCTTTCTGTTTCTAATATTTTAAAAATTCATTCTTATTGTCTTTATCTCTGCTGGCCATAGACTTCTACTTATGTCCCTTGTCTTCCCTCATCAGATTTCCATTTCCTAACTTCCCATTTCTTTCATGTTACATATTTTAATTTTTTCACAGCTGCCTTTACTTCCCCTCTAAGCCAGGTTGTTTTTTAACCAGCATAGCCTTCTCTCTCAGTTGTGGCTTTCTGGGTATCTAGCAAATTGGTTTTAAATTATTCCTAATTATCATTTACATTTTTCTGATTAAATTCTTCCTCCAAGGTGAATTGGCTCATAATTGTTTTCAGCCTTGTGAAATTGGCCTTATTAAAGCACCAAATGTGTGTGTATAACTAGTGTGGACTTTATTGTACTTACACAGTATGACCGGGATCAAGTTGTCATTGCATGTACCTAAGTACCATTACCTTTTATTTCTGTGCTCAGTTTCTCTTTAGCTGTTAGGACAAGGTCTAATACAGAATTGCCCAGTGTTGGCTGCAAGTTAGGAAATTGTCATCTATAATATTTATAATAGAAATTCCAAGGATGTTTTAGTACTGGCAGCATGAAATCTCTAGCATCTGTCATTCGGATTGGGATCCCTGATGATCACAAAGCTCCCCCCCACATATGGTAGAGAGGAACATCAGGAGCCAGATTCCTGTTACCTACCATCAAATCACACTAGGAAGCGGTAGTCCTGGGGGAATTCTGCAATTATGGCATTTGGAGCCACAGTAAAATTGCAGAATTTCCCCCCAGGGCTGGTATCAGACGCCAACTAGTATTCCATCTCGTGCTTTAATTGTTCTGACATTGATCCACAAGCCATTGAGAGATTTTTTTTTTTTCTGAACTATCGGTGTCCCTTGTCCAGGAAAGAGCTCTTCTCTTACTGCCTACTCTAGGGCCACGAGCACCCTGAACACCTGGTACTGGCCTCTGTCCAAGCCTAGGTTAAATGCCATGGCTGTGTCTAGACTGGCAAGTTTTTCTGCAAAATCAGCCGCTTTTGCGGAAAAACTTGCCAGCTGTCTACACTGGCCGCTTGAATTTCCAAAGCACTGACTTCCTACTGTAAGAAATCAGTGCTTTTTGCGAAATACTATGCTGCTCCCGTTGGGCAAAAGTCCCTTTTTGCGTAAAACTTTTGCGCAAAAGGGTCAGTGTAGACAGCTGAGATTTGTTTTCCACAAAAAAGGCCCGATCGCAAAAATGGCGATCGGGGCTTTTTGAAAGCGTCTAGATTAGCGCGGCGCTTTTCCGCAAAAAGTGCTTTTGCGGAAAAGCGTCGTGTAATCTAGACGCTCTTTTCCGAAAATGCTTTTAACAGAAGACTCTTCTGTTAAAAGCATTTCCAGAAAATCATGCCAGTGTAGACACAGTCCATGTCTTGTTGGTGGGGAGGAGAGTGGAATCCACATGTTCTCTGGGTTAATAAGTATTTTCTTTTCCTCTGATACACCAGCACCTCGTTCAGTCTAGTTTTTGTATCTGGTTCTGTGCTTAGCCCAATGGAAGACCAGGTCATCTTGCCCGCAAACATCTGGGAAAGGCGTTCATATACAATTTTAGCTGCACTTACAAACCTAAGTGACGCTGTGTGCACTGCCCAAAAGATAGGGCTCTGCGAGGTACTTTATTCCAAAAGGCAAGTCAGTTCCTTGTATATGATCACACCAGGTGCCTGAGGCTTCTCACTGAGTAACTGAATGAAACCATGTGTGTCTTAAAACTGAAGACATCATGTGTGTACAGTATTGCAAGGTGGCATTGCACACTAGATACCAAATCAATCAATGAAAATAAAACTAGTAAGAAAACAAATTGAGTCCTGCCCAGACGTTTGCTTTTTATTATGAGCTGCATGTTGTTGTTGATTCCAGCTCAGTTTTTTTCTGTAACATGCCTTTTTACAGGAATTGCCTGAATGCATTTTATCTAATCTGTTAATGTAAATTATCCAGTTTGTATGTAAACAACAAATATGTGAATCTCAACTGTATGGGTCTGTGTTAAGCAGCTGTTTCTGTAAAAGCTCTATTAGTTTGTATGAACTAATAGTAAATATTCTCAGCAAAGTTGAAACAACAAATTAGGTTTCTTTTCATAAACATTGGATCAGCTTTTGTTGCTATTACATGAAATTAATTTCATAGTTAAATTTCACTTCAAATTGATTTAGACTTCAAAGTACCCCAAAACGTCAATTAATGATATTCTATGGACACTTATTCAAGGAGCCAGCCATACATTTGTCTGAATCTGGTAGGAAAAATGTGAAGGAGGATTGGGTATTGGTTGTGTAGGACATTTGTACCTATATTTCCTGTGTTTGGTCAACCAAGGACTCCCATACGTACAACTTCCAGCTCTCCATCCGTTGCCTTTCGTGTGTGGAAACACATAGTTCTTTCCTTCCTGACACAGTATTTCCAGTTTGCCTACACTGAGTTCCTCAGCCGCATCGGACTGCCTAAGAAACCCTGCTTTACTTTTCTTCTTAGAGACAGAAAACAGTGTATTTCTCATTGCTACACCTCTTTCAAAGCAAGCACATTTATTCTTAAAGTAAAAGCTTTACTGAGGCTATGTCTAGACTGCAGGCTTCTTTCGGAAGAAGCTTTTCTGGAAGAGATCTTCCGGAAAAACTTATTCCGAAACAGAGCGTCTGCACTGCAAAAATGCATCAAAAAAGCAATCTGTTTTTTTGAAAGATATGTGGACGCTATCTCGCATTTCAGCTGTGATTACTATGGATGGAGTGGCTACCAGGGCACCTGTGCTTTTTCCTCTTCTTTCAAAAGAACCCTCTTCCCCGTCCCCACACACCTTTTTCCGAAAGAGCTCTTTCGGAAAAAGGCCTCTTCCTAGTAGAATGAGGATTACCAATGTCGGAAAAACCCCTCTGTTCTTTTGATTTTTCTTTCGGAAGAACGCAGTTGCAGTGTGGATGTAATGGCCTTTTTCCGAAAAAAATTTCTCAGTGTAGACATACCCTGAGAAAACATATTAAAACAATAAAATAACCTACATACATTCTGATAAGCTGACCAGAGGTCATCCTCCTACTTCAACAAGAGCTCTAGCTGGTGAACAGTCCTTTAAACCCCATGCAGGAGTTTTCCTGTTGTTACCAGTTCATTACATCTTATTAAAAAAAAAACCCAGCAAGCAAATGGTCTGGTAGCACTTTATAGACTAACAAAACATGTAGATGGGATCATGAGCTTTCGTGGACACAGTCCACTTCTTCAGATGACCGGAGTTAATTACATCTTATGCTCATCATAATTACAATCAGGAATCTATGCATTCTTAATACAGTTTTGGGGTCTTTGATTTGTCTTCATGACAGGTGATCAGCAGAAAAGGTTGTCGCCTTGCAAAGCTTCAAAGATTGAGTTTTTGCATCACCAGAGAATATGCCTTTCTGTTCTGGGAAACCTGTTTAGCAGCTCATTCTTGTTTTCGTTGTTGTTTTTAAATGAGTCCTTTGAAGCCCATGGTACTTTCCCAGGTTTGCGGTAGTCGTATTTCTAGACAAGTTCCGTACAGGCCCACAACAACATACATATATTTGCATTTTTACTATCCACTCCAAAGGCACTTACTTTTTCTCAGTGAGGTTCAACTGAGTTCAGTAAGGTTTTTCCAGAATATTGTAGGACATTGCCATATCTGTCACTGGCCTGACAAAAACAGGCTTTGTTCTTGTTAACACATTCTGGTGCATGATTCATGAAGGCCATTATTCCCAGAGCTGTGCAGATGTCATTAGGGATATGCAGGCCAAGATGTCTTTCAAGATGAAGTGCTGTGTACCAATTTCAGAGAAAAATGTGAATGCCATGGCTTCAACCAAGCCTTCCCAGGATAGCCCTGTCAAATTGACAATTTAAAAATAACAGAAAATATCAGCTGATTCAGAGAAGGGGAGGAAAAGGGAAAGATCATCTTGTATTTGCTTTATTCAGTTTCTGAGACATGCAAAGGTTTTGGTGATCAGTGAAATATTAGGACACAGAGAAACCGTTGAGTCAATAGGCCTAGAAAGTCCAATATATATTTCTGAAAAAGGCAAATATGAAGTGCTTCAGAGAAAGGTCTGTACAATGGTGTGGATTTGTGATGGTTCTTTGTTCCTGTGGCATGAGGATTGTGATGGTCCTTGGATCCCCTGGGGCAGTTAATTCCATACTCTGAGACTGGTCTGTGGGGGAAGTCTTATATCCCTAACAAACGAGCTTTGCTTGTGTCAGAAGAGCACAGTTGTTGACCACACTTTATAGCCCGCAGCTTTAAGTAGCACACTGGCCCAGGCTGCGGAGTGCCTACTACATGAGGACCTGATGAAGTGGGTCTTTGCCCACAGAAGCTTATGCTCCAATAAATCTGTTAGTCTATAACAGTGTTTCTCAAACTGTGCTCCGTGGAGCCCCAGGGCTCTGCAAGACATCTCCAGGGGCTCCGCGAGGTTGACAAACTGGAAACATCGATAGGTTCAACACATACCATCAGTGGACCGCTGGGGCTCCGCATACATATTTACACATGTAAAGGGCTCCGGAGCCCAAAAAGTTTGAGAACCGCTGGTCTGTAAGGTGCCACAGGACTCCTCCTCGCTTTTACATAAGGACCATCATCTTGAATTTGGGGTGAAATTCATGGGAGGCCAGTGTAGGGAGCAGAGGGCAGGTTTGGTGGGCTCATAGTAACTTCTGTTATTGAGCTACACGGCATCATTCTGCACTAACTGGAGTTTCCTAAGTGCTGAATGCTTCCTGCCCAGATATATCACATTGCTGGAATCCAGCCAAGAGGTGACAAAGGTATGAATGTCTGACGTCAGGTCGTTGCCTGCTGGAGTGGGACGGCATCTTCTAGCCAGCCAGAGATGACGAGCAGGGTCTGTGAGAAATCCTTTCCGTGTGAAAACAGCGTCAGTAAGGAATCCAAGAGTTCTCTAGACCATGGATGTGCACCTTCAATTCAAGGAGACTGCACCAAGGCTGCAAACTCCCAAGGTTTTTCCTCTGCCCCCCTGGCATCCCTTGTTTTGTTCTGGTTCAGCATCTGCCAGATGCTCTTTATCTATGAGCTCATCTTGTGCAACGACTGGATCATCTGGGTGGTAGTGTGACTGTATGTGGTGAAGGATGAGGTAGAGCTGTCAATCATTTGGCACTTGAGTCCATGCCTGACCAGTTCACCCACATTGGTGTAGCTGCAAAGCTTCTTGTAAATGAATTGAGAAACTGTTGCATATGGGTTTTGGTTCAACTGGACCTGGGCTAGATCTTGGTTACAATGCTTGGGAAAACTGTGTGTTACTGCAAGGCGATGTATGTCCTTTGCAAACTCCGTGTTCCGGTCACTGGTTATTTCAGTGCCTTTTTAAAAGCTTAACTGGGCCTTGGAGCTCTGATGGCTTCTTGACACTCTATGAGCACATCAGGACTAAAGAGTTAAGAATAAGAAATAGGGAGCTACATAAATGTTTGGGGCCACCAAAACATTAATGGTTTGATTTAGCTACATTAGCAGCTCCTCAATACGCACACCATAATTTTAGTATTCCTATGTTAGAATGCAGCATGCATATGAAACTGGGCTAGAGAGTGAGCCAAAGGAATGCATATTGAAAGAGCGATTGTTTTTAATTATTTTTGAAAATCAAAGCACACGTGTTTTACTCGTGGGCTGTTTGGTGATGGCGTGAAACGAATTTGCGCTTCTGTACCATAAACTCAATTTAATTTGGTACAGCACCTGATCTGAAAATAAGTAATGGATGGTCCCTGAACTTCACAGTCCTGATGAGGAGACTAAACCCATTCGCTAGCAATTCTCAGGTACACCAACATTTAATCTATAATAGATTTAGCCCCTATAAAAGTTGTAACTGGATTGTTGAGACATTAAATGGATCTGTTTAATCCCCAAATAGAGGGAGATAATGGGCCTCTGAATTTTGCTTGGTGTTTTATTCCTAAGAAGTTAACTTGAAACATCATTATTAGTGTATCTCATACAGATCGAACCTCTGAAATCTGGGACAGTCTGGTCTGGACCAGAGCCCCAGTTGCCCGGGGTCAGGACTGCAGCCCCGGCAGGTCTGAGGGCAGCAGGGCTGGCGTGACTGGGAGTGCAGCCCTGGCCAGGGCTGGGAGTGGAGCCTAGTGGCTAGGGCTGGCACCCCAGGAACAGGGCGGACAGCTGGGAGGGGAGCCTTGACCTCCTCAATCTGGGACCGCTCATGTCTTGAGGGGAACAGGGAGTCTAAGCTGTGATTTGAAATGTTGTTAGTATTTTTCTGAGTTCTGTAGTCCAATAAGTTCTCATTCATGAAATATTGAACCAGTGACCTTAGCTATTCACTTATGATGAAAGGCCCAATATAACATTTTATTGAACATGGTATTTATGAAAAATGAAACTGCTCATTTTTATTAATCAATAGCAGAGTAAGCCATCTATATCATTAATTTGATTAAAAAAGGTCATACTCGAATTGGATATTCCACTCCCATCTCATCTAGTTTAATTTTAATAACCAAGAAAGCAAAAGGAGATAGCAGAAGGGAAAATCACTGCTCTCTTGCTACATTGGCCAGGGCAAGTCTGGAAGAGCACCCTACTGCTATCTGATTGGGACACATTTAATGTGAAATAGACGAATCTGCAGAAGAAATAAGTAGTTCTAAACTGCTCACAAAAATGGATTGAGTCCAGTTTTGCATATTGAACACTGTTGTCAGAGCCTGACTTCATTTTCTTTTGATCGCTTCTGACTTGAAAAGGGGGATTAGGCTGAAGCACAAAATGCTGTGACACATTTGTTTCTGAGATAAACAGCTATGCAAACTTCAGCCATTGAAAGGCGCTTAGTTAAATAAATGCCTCTAATGGGTACTATAGGAGGAATGATTTTTCTTGATGACCCTTTATTCACATGCTACTTTTTGTTCTCTTTTAGCATCTGACCTCTTTGAGCCTTTGTTCTAGGAGAAGGGTGATCAGTTACTAAAACCCAAGTAATGCCTGTGATGGTATTACAGCAGCTGCATTCTGAGTCTACTACTCAGCCCAGAGAGCTGGCCTTCTGCCCCCTGCTATTCTGTGTGAATAGCCCAGTAATTCACTCTTCCCATCTTAACTTTAGAACTGGCCAGTACTTAGTTGTCTGAAATTGCATGAGTTTCATATGCCAGCCTCAGTCTCAGAGTTGCTCATTTGTTTAAGTGTGTGTTGTGTCTAAATTAATGCCAGCTATGCATAACCTGAAAAGTCCAGAGCAGTGTTTAAATGTAAGGATTACTTCAGGGAAGAGAAGGTGAGAGAATAGCTAGAGGGGCTCTGTAGGGTTCACAGCCTCCACAGTGAGATTGCTGGGAGGAGGTTTTGGGGGAGGATGACAGAGAGGCAGGAATGTTTTGTTACTCAATCGATTCTTAAAGAGCCATCCAAAATCTATCTCCACCAAATGTTATTGGAGTAGAGTCAGATTGTATATAAACAATCTAGTGTGGATGCAGTAAAGAGACACATTTTTCTTCATGAATTTAGTGGAATATTATCATTTGTCCTTCAGATTGCCAAAGCAGTCTGTCTGTCTGTCTAGAGAGGATTATATGCCTTTGAGATAGAGTGGAGTGTTCTTGCTGCTTGGGAAAGCTAGTATCACAGTCTGTAGCAGAGAGGTATGTTTGTGGAATTTTATACTTAACTCTCTGACCTTTGTTGTTGCAGAATTTGGAATGTCCAGTTTTAACAGATTTGATTTGTTTGATGTTTTGGGATTAATGTACAGCAGAGAATCCCTCTAATCTTTTCCATCCATGTGTGGAATATTGTTTTTATGTGCACTGAGACGTGTGCCTGTGCACCACCATTATAAACACTAATCTAGCTGTAGGAACTCTGCTAATCTGCTGGGCAGCATTTGACTTTCTCCTGAGCAGTTGCACGAGTGCCCAGCTTACAGGGAACACTTTAGGGGTCTGGTGTGAAACCCTGAGGTTTTATACTCTTTCTTCAGAGTTTGCTTTAGCCATTGTGTCACACAACACTGAAATGGGAACATACTGTCTTGGTCTAATTAAAATAATATATGTGCACAAAGGTAATGCATTTTGTTACTGGCTCCTGCTTTTCCACTCAGGTTTGTAAGCTGGTACTGTTGTGATAACTTGGAAAACGTATCACATCAAAATTGGTGCTATATTTAAATATTAAAGTATAACTTCCCTATACTTGGTACTTAATATACTAAATGTTCTGGGATGTGTCTGATGGGGTTTCGTTTCAGGGCTGATTCTGATGACAATGATGTTGACTGTGCTGTGTTTGAATTTTGTTCTTTTTCACAGGCCTCTCAGGAAGAGCTGAAAGCTGCTTATCGCCGACTATGTATGTTGTACCATCCTGACAAGCACAGAGACCCAGAGCTCAAAACACAAGCTGAACAACTATTTAACCTTGTACACCAGGCTTATGAAGGTCAGTGGAACTCTTAGGTTTGCAGTGACAGTTCTCCTAGTACAGTGATCTCCAACCTTTTTATACCCAAGATCACTTTTTAAATGTCAGGACAAGCCAAGATCTACCCCATCCTTTCCCCAAGACCCCACCCCTTCCTTGAGGCCCTGCCCTCTCTGTTCCCCTTCTCTCCATCACTTGCTATCTCCGGCCCTTATACACTCTCAGGGTACGGCTACACTGCCACTTTTTTCAATCCTTCTGTTGGAAGAGATTTTTCTGACATTTGGCCTGTCTAGTTTGGGCCAAATGTCGGGAAAAAAACCCTTCTTTTGGAAGCCTCCTTATTCCTCGTAGAATGAGGAATACAGGGGCTGCCAAAGGAGCATGTTTGCCAGAAAAACTCCTGCAGTCTAGCTTTACCCTCACTGGGTTGAGAGAGGAGGTGCGGGCTCTGGGGTGGGAATGAGGGATTTGGATGTGGGAAGGGGTGAGAGGTGCAAGCTCTGGGACGGAATATGGATACAGGAGGAGGTGGAGAAGGGGACGCTGGCTCAGGGAAGGGGCTCAGGCTGGGGAGTGTTGGGCTCAGGTGGAGGGTTGGGGTGCTGAGCAAACCACAGGCTTGTGGATGTGAGGGTGCAGGAGTTTGGGTTGGAGTGTGTGAGGGGCTCAGGGCAGGGAGGTTGGGAGTATGATGGGCTCAGGACACTGATTTGCAGTGTGTGAATGGTGCAGGAGTGTTGTGGCAGAAGACTGAGAATGTGGGGGTGCAGGAGTTTGAGGTTATATGATAGGCTCAGATTTGGGGTCAGGGTGGAGGGTACAGGAATGTTATGATTCTGTGGCCAGATGAGGGCTTGGCCCCAATTGGGGGCTTGTTGCCCCTGGGGGCAGGGGACAGGATGCTGTGGCAGGGGACAGGATGCCGGGGGGTGCCAGGGCAGTGGCCTGGGGCAGGGTGCCGGTGGGTACTGGGGCAGGGGATAGGGTACCAGTGGGTGCTGGCGCAGAGGACAGGGTACTTGTGGGGGTCTAGTCAGGGGGAGAGGACAGGGACCGGTACCTGGGGATCCTGCAGCTGCGCGCCAAGGTCCAGGAAGTGCGCGGGCTGCTCCCCCAACCTCCAAACAGTGGCGCGGTACCTGAAACACTGGTCTGTCATGCGCCTGCTGCCTTCCTGAGTGGGGGGAGAGGGAGTCCTGGACCACGCCAGCTCCAACTGCTTGGGCAGCACATGCCTTGCTCCTCCGCTCCCCACGGCAGCGCGTGCTGCCTGAGCAGTTGGAGCTGGCGCAGTCCCGGACTCCCACTCTCTCCCTCCCTCCTTCCTCCGCGCGCAGGAAGGCAGCAGGGGAACAAAGTCCCCAGAACGTGATGGACCGATGTTTTAGGTACTGCGCCGGCTGTTTGCGGGCGGCTGGGGGAGGAGCAGCCTGCACACTTCCGGGATCTGGTGCGCAGCTGCAGAACCTCCTCCCACCCCGCAGGAAGCCCACGCTACCTCCGTTGTCCCTGGAGGTAGCGTCAGCACGGTGTTCATCTTGGGGGTGGGTGGCAACGAGGGGGGGCCCCCTGAAAGCCTCACGATCTACTGTTCGAGACCCCACGATCAATCGCGATCATCGGGTTGGTGGTGACCACGGTCCTAGTAGATGCTGGATCTTCTGGTAAATCAGTTGTGGAGTCTGAATAGAGAGAGAGAGATTCCTTTGTGCTCTTTACATTTGATGTAGGTGGTATCATGAGCTTTTGTGGGCAAAACCCACTTCTTCAGATGAAGTGTTTTGTTAGTCTTTAAGGTGCGACTAGACTGTGTTTTGTTCTACATGTTTTGTTAGTCTTTAAGGTGCGACTAGACTGTTTGTTGTTTACGTTTTTCCTGTTACAGACTAACTTGGCTTCCCCTCTGAAGCTTCTTTACATTTGATGGTTAGCTTTGTTTTCATTTGGTGTTATGAAAAACGAATACTTTATTTTCCAGTGGATGGAAAATGAGTATGCTGGAAGACCAAGAGTTGCAGTCTACTCTGGGATCCAATTAGGGTCTGTCTTTTTGTAATCTCTTATTACAATTTATTTTTAATGACTTTTTACCTGTCTAGATTGCCAGCTATAGCTAAGCAGGATCTATTTCTTAAATATAATATAAACACACATCTTTACCAGCTTCTTACTCTGTGCATTACCTAATGTAGGCTGGACTTTCTGAAAATCACATTGTATGAAAAACTGTGAAAAGCTTGCATGAAAAGTATGCAGTCAATGGTTTTTGTACATCATACTACAGATTAGGGTTAGCTGTTAGCCACTCCCTTCGTGGAGATGGTTACATAGCGTGCTGGGAGATCTGTCTCCTGGTGCTTATGGGTGGCCACGCTTTCGGTTTAAAGTACCGCTGCTGCAGCACTTTCAATGTTTAAGTGTAGATAAAGCCTTGGAAGAAGATGAGTCCTTACATCATTCATTGTGTATCTCCACTCATTTTTTTCACTATGCAGGATTCCAATCTCTGTTCTATATGAGTTTAGTGAGAAAATTCCATGCAAATTGTGCTGTGCATGTGTAAGTTTGAACTTGCTCTTCCTTGGTCAAATCAAAATAAATTTTCACTCTAACAGAAGCACTTTTAATTAGAAAAAATGTTGTTTCCAGGTCAAATATCAGCTTTCAGTCCCAAGCCACGTTGGCCATCAGAATTGTTAAAATGAATAAATAAATTACTACAACACAAGAATATTCTTGCAGCTCAACATTTTTCAGTATCTAGTTTTGTTTAAACTTTTCAAAAAAATTCACCTTAAACAGAGACCAGTGCTCAGCAACTTCAGACTGAAAGGCAACTTGAGTTTTTCTTTTTACGGAAGGGTCCCGAGTTTCCATTCCCCGTCACCCACTCTGTGCATTCTCAGCATGGGGAGAGAAACGCTCACCAGGGCTGCTCACACTCACACTCTAAATGTGTCAGTGTGGCCATGGCAGCATGGGCAGCGGCTGGGGTAGCCACGGACCTGAATGTGTATCCAGGGCGTCAGGTGATTAGCTCAAGTTGCCGCCTGTACTGCCACAGCCTCTGCTATGTTGAGAGAGCTAGTTCACACAGTAGGACGCATCTCTCTGCCGCTCTGGGAAGCATGGTGCCAGCCGCAGTGTAGCTGTATCCCCATGGTCTTCACTTCTTTCTTTAGTGAAGTTTCCCCACATTTGAAGGCCTAGTTAAGGGTGACATAGCAAGAGTACTTTGTACGTAACGTCTTCCCCTCCCAGGGACCTCCACGCTGTGACGTAGTGGGGGTATCTGGCTAGTTCCTATGCTGGCTCTGAGGTAATCCCCAATGGCTGCCATCGGTACCACAGCCCAGAAGGATGAGTCATTATGCAAAGAGGGTCTCTCAACCTGTCTGACCAGCTACCCCCCAAGGAGAGAGACAAAGGAAGGGGGAATGCTGCCCTGGCTGGGGGCAGGGCTGGAAGAGTGAGTTAGTTTCGGTCTGGGATCATGGAGGAACCAGCCTAAGCCAGGGGCTGGGATTTAGGGGCCCAGTCTCCCCCATCTCAAGGGGGGCTGAGGCATCCTAGGCCTGCCCTGTAACCAGATGACATCTGTGCTGTGCTGTATCCTGGAGAAACAATAAACTCCCTCCATTCTACGGGCCGGTGGAGTCTGTTCGTGCCATTACGGGGGTGCAGGAGTCAGGGGACCCCAACGCGTCGTCACACACGCGTGTTAACAAAGAATGAATTTAATGTCCTGTCCGGTAAGTACTGTTGGTTTTCCAAGCTGTCAGTGGTGTGCGGGAGTGTGCTCCCCACGTAAGGCCTGAAGGATGCAGGTGGCTTTGTGCACTTTTTACTGCCTCAGCTGTGCCTAGATGAGCTAGGGCGCAATGAGGACAATTAAAGAGGACGCTCAGCTGGACGGGAATAGCAAGGGCTGAACAAAGCCCAGGAGTGGAGAGCAGAAGGGGCTGCGGTCACTGTCAGGGTGACACAAGGTGAGTAGCACACAGGTCTGGCAGTAAGAGTTAGGACTGTGCAGACCTTGACTCTTTGTTGTTCTGTTCCTGGGCTCGGATCCAGGGTAGAGGTCAGGCCTGGGTTCCCCTCCCAGCCAGAGGGGAAGTGGCACAGGTCAGGGGACAGTGAAAGGGAAGATTTATCCCCTAACATGAAGACCTCTCATATCACAAATACAATCTAGTTTTCTAGCTTGATTTACTGGTTTAACTAAAAACGAGATTTGAGTGGCTAGTGAGGCAGTTAGAATGTGCTGGGTGATGAATCTGCATAGCTGAGGCAAATTTAATTTGACCAGATTTGGATCTCTAGTCGGGGGCGGATGTACTGAATCCATTTCAGCAACAGATTTGATTTGAAATGGTTTCCCTCAGATTGTTATCTAGGCTTGGCTGATGCAGTCTTGTAGTTGTCTGAATTATTGATCGTTAGCTTGCAGCATTTGGAGATTTGGGAAGAAGTAACTGAAATGTAAGTGAATTAGGAACTAGTAGGATTGTTCTGTAGTAAAACTGCTGCAGCAGCAAACTTGACACTCGGTGATTTAGCCCAGAGGGAAGTTAAAACAAAACAGCAAATAAATTATTCCTTATTTAATCCCAACGAATTTGCTGAAGAAATTTCGATCCTGTTTTCTGAATGGTCAGCATTTCTTTCTGCCTATTAGATTTGAACATGGGTGGAATTGTTTAAATCACCTTTAATTAGGCCTGAAAATATATGGAAATTCTCAGTTAAAAGAAGAAAAAAAAATCATTCAAGACCTCAGTGGGTGGTGACAGAGAAACTCAGAACCGTCTATTTAAAAAAAAAAAAAAGTTGTATTTTAAATGTTGTTCTGGAAATTCAGAGAGTGCTGACATTCTGCTGTAAACAGGTCAATTTTCTCTTTACATTTCCTGGCTCGCTCTCTCTCTCTCACTTATGTGTTGAAACCTAAACATAAACAGTTGCTTATTCAGCACCAAATGGCTTTACAGACAAGGCTGGGCATTGCAAAAATTAAAACCCATGGCCAACAACATCTGTTAGTCTTTTGGGGGAATTATGGAAAATAGTAACTACTGAGGAGAGGTGACTAGCTCACTGATTTCTCCATAGTTCAGGTGGAAGCTAATTTTCCATTATAAGCCTGTTGTTTTTGAAAACCTAGCTGCTCCCCTTAGCTTCACAAGATCCAAAACAAGGCAACTGAAATCTTAGCCAAGGGTAGAACTGTTCTCTGAAGCATGGCATGAATTACAGAGAGCTTTTGTACAGGAAACCCTCTCGGTTTACGGAATCGCTGTTCGCGGTTCTACATATTTGCAAGGTCTACTGGCGTGGGGTCGGGTAGCGGGGCCAGGAGCCACAGTGAACTTACAGCGGCTCTCAGCCCACAGTTCTCTATGGCTCTCGGCAGCTGCAGTGAGTTCCCCGTGTTAAGTTGGGAAGCCACAGGGAGCTTACTGAAGGGGGGCATCAAGCTGCGACCCCCCAGTGTTTATGAATTTTACCATTCGTGGTGGATGCGTTCCCGCATCCACCACGATTGTAGAGGGTTTCCTGTAATGGCTACTTTGGTGGCGGGGGAGTTCAGATTAAAAACATATTTTTGAAGTTTTTTTGTTTGTTTGTTCATATTTTGTCCGTATTACTGGCATCGTTGTTTGGAGGAGTTTTGTGGGAGTTTGCAATCACATATATGCTTTTTCACGTAAATGATAAGAGAGATTCATCTTTTCAAATGGCGTTTGGCAAGGTGTTCATTGCTTATTATAAATGTTATGACTTCTGCTTGGCCCAGATTGGCACAGCAGTCATGGGTAGAGTAGCAGGCAGAGAACCACATGGAACCGGGTCGATGTGGTATAGCAAGTGGAAAGAAGGAAGCCAAATGGTATGAGTTTATAAATGGAAAAATGAAAACGAATGGGAGTTCCCAAGAAATTCTAAGGCAAAAAAGTGAACTTGGAGCAAAGGCCAAATGAATCTGTCACTTCTCCCCCAAAAATTTTTTTAAGGGAATGCTACAGTTTTTCTGAAAAAACAAGGCCTTTAAGATGGAAATTGTGTCTACTTAAAGGCTTTCTGTAGCAAGTATCACTGTCCTTTGCTGTGAAAAAAGAGTCCAAAATACTCAGAAGTACGCAAATGCCTCGAGATGTATTTTGTGAAAGTAACGAGTTCTCAATAATATGGGACCTTACAACAACCCTGCCTGTGCTATTAAATCTTTGCTGAAAAGTTGAGGGGAGCCCCCTGGTTTTCTTTTGGAGTTATTGGGTGTGTAGACTAGGGGTGTTAAATATAGTTTAATCAACTAATTGGCTAATCGATGGATTTTCCATCGACTAGTCGATGAGCAGGGGAACCGCAGTGGGGTTAACTGTTGGTCCCGGCAGCTAAGCCTGCTACAGCTCTGCCTTTTCAGTGTATTAAGAGCCAGCAGGGCTCTTAATACATACATTTAAAAAGCTGAAGCGCAGCAGGGGCGAAACCAGCGTGAGCCCAGACAGCTGATTGTTGGCTCGTGCTGCATGTCCTTCCCCCTCCCCCTTCTGCGCCACCCTCCCCCCCCCGGCTGTGCTTCTGATTTTTAAATGTATTATGAGTCGCAGCGTCTGTCTGGGACTGGGCGCGAGTCGGGAATCAGCTGGTCCCCGCTATTCCCCTGCCCCCTGTGGAGACGGTGCTGGAGGGGAACTGGCTTTTAAGACAGTTCCCCCAGCTCCTGCTCCCCCTCCCCTTGCTGTCTCTGCTAGAGGCAGCAAGGGCAGGGGAAGTGACTAGTCGAGGAACTAGTCCACTATCCGATAGGCTAAAGCTTATCGGATAGTCAGCTAGTCGCTTACATCCCTAGTGGAGACAGGACAAATAGGCTTTCGCTTCCTTAGGAAGTAGCTTTGTGACTGAGAGCATGCTATACTTTCTGTACCCAGAGGAGATGAATAAACCGTAAAAGTGTGTCTGGACTGATTTTTAAAAATCAAAACTCTAATGCCTAATATTGTTGTTTGTGCTGCCGTTCTATTCTGAATGGAATTTTGTAAATTCTGTTGCCGCAGTTTAATGATAGTGAAAATACCCTCTGCCTTATTTGTGTAATTGCACCAAAATTCTGCTTCTAGGCTCGTTGCTGAAGGAGAGGGCAGGTTGGTTGTAAAATCAGTGGTGGCACAGAACTGTAGGTGTATGCGCCGAATAGCAGTATTGGTCTGTTCGCAGTATTTCAGTCCTACTTCATCCAAGTGGCTGAGATAAGTCTTGTGCTTTTTGTTAGCAGTTAGTTCCTCTTAACGTTGCCTTGCCAGATGAGCAGGGTGCAGGCGTCCACAGGTTTTTCTTCAGGGAGGTGGTCACTGCTGGGAAAATTACTGCCCTACTGTCAGCTATTTGCTTTTGCTCCCTTGGGATTGGGAGTGTTTATGTTTCACAGTACAGGTTGGACGTCTCTAGTTTGGCACCCTCGGGACCGGACCGGTTCTGAACTAGAGGATTTTCCAGACCACGGGACGTCAGTTTTGTCTAGCAGCGTTACCAACCCTTCCACTGCTCACTGGGCTGTTAGAGGACATTTAGGGGTAAATTAGAGTTAAGTAACAGCACAGAACACTGAGAGCCAGGCCTGGGGGCTGTAAATAAACTTTATGGAACCATGGGAAACCTGGCGTCTCGCATGAAAAGTGGATATCCGGCTAACGCAAATCGTTCTGGGCAACAGCTGTTTCTGGACCAGAGAGTCTGGACTAGAGAGGTTCGACCTGTATTTTATAAACCTTTTAGACAAACCAAATCCTAAAGCTCTGTGCATTGAGATTCAGTGCCTGAATGTGCACAAATGTCATGCGCTCACCTGATGAAAGAGATGGTCCCATGGATGATAGCTAAAAGGTGTGTGCCATTGGTCTTAAAAAATACTGCTTCTGTGATTTAAACACTGCAGATCATGCTAGTCTGAATCTCTCTCACGGTTTCTGTCCCTTATTTTTATATTTAAAGAAATGGAAATCCAGTGTTTAGGGATTTCCTGTGAGCAAGTGAAAATCATTTGTGGAGCAGAGGAAGACCCTTTCTGTGTCTAATTACAGTAGGACTGCAATATCTGTGTATGTTTGTATTTTTAACTTGCCATTGATACAGATGCTGGAATTTTGAAAGAACGACTGAAAACTGAGTTCTTTACTCTGAGCATGTTTGGTTTTAATTTGCAGTGCTTAGTGATCCACAGACAAGAGCCATTTATGACATATATGGGAAGAGAGGACTGGAAATGGAAGGATGGGAGGTAAGAGAAACTCTTTGGTTTCTATCTCACTAAAAGGGCTACTTGAAATACTTGTATCAAAACTATGTGTGTGAAGGTGCTCATTGAGTCATTTCTGCCGCTCTCTTTCAGAACCCCATGAGGGATTTTGAAGTAATGCTGGTTTCTTCTTTTTTGAAAAGCGTACAATAAATCTGACATTCAGAGAGTTCCCTAATAAGATATTATTGTCCAAAAGCAACATCTTTCTGAGACAAATGTGTCATCACTGTCTTTTCAGTCTCGTGCAAAATGTCTTTCATCTGAAACGCTTTCACAATCAGCTAGTCTGTGAGATTAAGGATTTTTTTCCTCAGTGGGCAGCTGTAAAGTGCTGTGAAAGAGGCTTTATCCACACCTTTCCCTCCCCTTTACTAGCTTCTGCCTGGCTCAGTTGCTTACTCCAGGCTGGTTACTGTGAAATCATTGACTCTATTTGTTGTTCCACCAGAGCACTGAAATGTATTATTGGTTCAGTTCCATGGAATTTGCAGCTGAAAACTTACAGCCATGACTGTATGCTGAGTAAGCTATTTTCTGGCCTTAGCTTTGTGTGCCTCATTTAGGTTTTAGGAGCCAAATCTTCCCCTCTATGGGTGGCTGGGACAAATCTGTCCAACACAGTTTGTTATTTAAGAGGTGCCAGAGAAACCATTCTCAATCAGGTTTAAACCAGTGTAGTGCGTCCATAAACAACATTTCACTGGTTTAGTGTTTATCCTCAGACTTTGGCCACTGTACAAACCTAAAAGAGAGATTAATGGGACAGTTACTGGGGGTGGATCTCTGGCTGCATAACTCTATTGTATTTTTCCATCCTTGGAGACTGAAGGCCAAATCCGTTGCTTATTCTGCAAGTGGTGAGAGGAACAAAATAAACACCTTTCCCCAAAGAGCTGATGCTCTTGTGCCTTGTGGCACATGAGGCTGCCCAGCGCCTCGTGTGGCGTGTCTCTCTCGGTACGTGTGAGGGGAGGTGGACACCACATGCAACTGGTACCTTGATGACATCAGGTGATGCCATCCACTTGTAACTCATCGCACACCCAAGGTAGTGAGAGGCCTATATTGCTACTTAGTGTGTGCATAACTCCATGGCCTGAGTGTGTTGTGGTGTTGGTGCTGTGTATGATGCAGTGCACCATTGTGGTTATCTGTGTGCTGTGTTCGGAAGTATACATATATTTGCAGCTAGAGAGAGCTGAGGCCACAACAGACTTGAACGTGAGAGAAGACGGGAGAGAAATAAGGGAAGAAACTCGCCAACTACAAAAGCATCTTTAAAAAGGATGGGGAGGATATGAGGGTTCCTCAGATCTAAAGCTTTGCTCAGTTGCCATAAAGTACCTAGAAACCACAGAGCCAGGAGCAGTATGAATGGTTGGGTAGAAAATAACCATCCTTTTGGACCTGTAGGCTCAGACCCAGTAGCTGGTTTTCCGTATGTGTTTGAGGCCTCCATTCCCAAACGATCCCCTGTACCCACTAACCCTCCTTTGTTCTAGGAGGGCAGAAGTGTTAGCTGCCCATTTCAGCTTGAATGGCCTCTTTCAATATGTGTTCATTCCTAATGCAAAACATCTTGTAGTTAGCTGTGTCGCCCAGTACCTTTCCCACATCTGAAGAACTCTTACCTCTTTCACCACAGAAGATAGTGAAATAAGAGATTACCTCAGACACTTTGCTTCTCAGATCTCTGAAATACATACAGGTTCTAACTAGACAGAATTTTGTTATTTGTATTGTGGTTTTTTAATTGTGTAAAAAGTGCTTTGGGCCAGGAACAGGTGCATAAATTATAACTCTAAATAAAGTAATTAATAAAAATGACAGTATCTTTGATGTAGCAATGGAGTACAGAAACAAAGTCCTGTTGTGACATGAAAGGGGATGGTCTCTAAAGAGGGACTGAAAAACACTAGTTTTCTCTAAATTCCAGTAGTGATTAAATTATCTGTGATGGTTGGCTGGAGGTTCTCTTGCCAGTTGACCTTTGTTTCTTAATTCCTTTGTGCACAGGTTGTGGAAAGGAGAAGAACTCCCGCTGAAATTAGAGAAGAATTTGAACGTTTGCAGAGAGAGAGGGAAGAAAGGAGACTTCAGCAGAGAACTAACCCCAAGGTAAAGCAGAAAACACATCTAGTCTTAAAAATTGAAGCCTTAAATGATTAGACATAACAAGGGGTTTTATGGCTAGAGGACTGATCTGAAATTAACAGGGTTTTATCTAACCACATTTATTTGGGGATTTCACACTTTTTTCTAATGCTACAACGTATTAGGGAAATGTGGGGTGGGAGGGGGGAAGCATTTAGCATTTAATAGACGACAGGTTGAAAACAAATGAAAGGAAGTATTTTTTCACACAGCGCAAAGTTGACCTGTGGAACTCCTTGCCCAAGGGTGTTGTGAAGGCCAAGACAGTAACAAGGTTCAAAAAAGAACTAGATGAGTCCATGGAGGAGAAGTTAGGTCCATCACTGGCTGTTATGGAGGATGAGCAAGGATGGTGTCCCTAGCCTCTGTTTGCCAGAAGCTGGGAATGGGCAACAAGGGAGGGATCACTTGATGATTCCCTGTTCCTCTGGGAACCTGGTATTGGCCACTGTTGAGGACAAGACACTGGGCTAGATGGACCTTTGGTCTGACCCAGGCTGGCCATGGTTATGTGGTTGACAGTAAAGTGCATTGTTTTAAAACTTTTTGAGCTACATGGAAAAGTAAAAGCCTTTCTCAGAACACTGAGGCAACGTCTACACTGACAGAGAAATTCGCTCTAAGATCTGCAACTCCAGCTACGAGAATTTGGTAGCTGGAGTCAACATACCTTAAACTGAATTTCTGGGGTGGCCTCGCTGCGGGTGGTCGACTAGAGGAACTCTCTCGTTGACTTCCCTTGCTCCTCGCAACTTTGAGGAGTATTGGGATCGACGGAGCATCTTCAGCGTTAGATTTAGTGGGTTTTTATTAGGGATGTAAGTGAGTAGTCAACTAGTTGAGTCACTACTCAACTAGTCACTTCCCCCCTCTTGCAGCAAGGGGGGAGCAGGAGCCAGTGCTTGGGTGTAGCCAGCTTAAAAGCTGGTTCTGTCTAGCACCATCTCCGCAGATGGTCCAGGGAAGGCAGAGGCACAGCGGGGTACCGCACACAAGCTGGGAACCAGCTGTCCTGGTTCACACCTGGTCCCAGAAGCTGCGCTTGTGCTTTTGAAAAGTAGCAAGAGCTGCCTGCAGCTCTTGCTATATTTCAAAGGCAGAGGTGCAGCAGTCGGGACCTTGCGTGAGCGGGGACTAAAGCAGTCTCCCTCGCCCTGGGTTCCCCGCTGCACCTCTGCCTTTGAAATGTAGCAAGAGCTGAGGGTGGCTCTTGCTCCCTTCCAAAGGCAGAGTCGCAGTGGGGATAGCGAGCACCCCCTCCCTTCTTGTCGACTAATCGAAATTTAACATCCCTAGTCTTTCTGAGACTGCCAGAGCGTTGATCTTCCCAGAAGTGTAGAAGAGGCCCGAGGAAACATTGCAAACACAGAAACTGCTCTGAGTCCTGTGCATAGATTTCAAATCAAGTGAAACTCCATACAGTTCTGTTGACAAGAGCCTTTAGTGCCAAAGATGCCTTTGCATGTAAGAAAAGGACAGCTGGCCAGTCAGTTGGGTAGAAGAAACCCTTCAGTGGGCATTTAGAAAGCAAAATAACCCTGAGGATTCGGGGATTTTCTCGGTAGCTGTTAGTGAAGTGCAGGTTTTATTTTCTAGATAGTTGGTCATGTAAGGAGAAGACTGCTGCAGCGCCACCAGCACTGTGTTCCTTAGGGATGTGAAATCCCCTTGAATTGGTGCAGTGTTAACCACTGCATTGAACGGGTTAACCAATGAAAGGGAGAGTGGGTGGCCGGGAGCATTCCCCCCCCCCCCGCAAGCAGGGGCTGCTCCAGCCCGGCCAGAGCATCTGCTGCCTGTGGCGGGAGCAGGGGCTGCTCCAGCCTGGCTGTATGGGAGGGCGGGGGTCTCTGCCAGTTCTGCATGGGGGCCTAGCAGGGCTGCTCACCAGGTACCATTAAGGTTATCCTGGACCATGGATGCTGCAGACCAGAGTCCCAGTTTGGGGAGGTACAACCTGTAGCAATTTTATTAGGATGCACAATTCTGCACCTGTCATAATACTAAAATTATTCAGAGTTCCTTCCCTGGTGCTCTCCCTTTGTCTCCTCTGTCTTATGGGTGCGCAGCGTGGCACTTAGCTCTCCTCCCTTGACAGCCAGCCGGCTCAGCGTAGCTTCCATGTCTGGACACCTGGAGCTGACTGTTACTATCTCAGGCCAACGTGGGCAAAGAGACAGAGCAAACAGAACATTTTATTAAAAGTTTGATTTCTTAATATACAGAAGAAAATATTTATGCCATCAATAAGTGCTCAGTCCTGTCCTTTGTTGTCTGGTATCTCTGACTTATTGCGTAATTAGAGCAGAGATTGTGTAATTTCGATATAATTCACAAGCAAAGAGAATTATTGAAGGACTGATTTTAAAAAGGAAGAGCAGAAACCGAGCTTTTCACCCCCGTAGATCTTTCTGGTGGATAACGTCTGGTGACAGAGTGAGAGGGTGTGAGGTTAAGTCTAGGTGCTGGTCATTACTTTTGTGTGGTCATTTCCTCTGTTACTGTAGGTGTGTGTAGGGGGAACTTGGTTGGATTTTACATTTGTCTTCGGCTCCCCTGGGGACTGGTCTTGTGTAGCTCAACAGATATTAGAGCTTCCCCCTCTGAGCCGGGAGTCTGCCTGGTGGTAAGCATGTGCGCCTCGCCTGCTGCTCAGAAAGGGCATAAGAGCTAAACTGGGTGAGGCTCTAACTGTAGTGACCCCACGGCTTCCATTCTTCCCACAGCCCCCGGCCGTCGTGCTCTCCTTTTGCCCCTGCAGCGTAGGGACAACTGACCACCGGTTGTTCTGCGAATGCTCAGATGCATCGGGCATCATATCTCGTATTGTTGAATAATGGCTTGTGCTCTGCTCATTCCCATGGGACTGACACAGTTTTACAGTATGTAATTTAATTCTTCTTTTATGACAGTTTTCTCTGTGCTGCCTATATTAGCTCTGGAAAATCAAATAAAGATTAATCATAAAAAAATGTATCCAATATACAGGAGCCTGCAAATTATTGTTAGGCCACCAAGCAATGTGTGTTTGTGCCGTTTGCCCCCCAGGCTCACTTTCCTCTTCCTCTCGTCCCCTCCTTCCTGCCTTCAGAAGAAACTTTGTTTTTTCTTCTTGCATATGGTTTGGTCTTTAGTGGAGCTTTTTTGCTAAGGCACAAAGGATAAAATGGAAGAAGTATTCCATTCATGGTCTTAACAAAATCAGTACTATATTAAAAACCACAGGAAATAGCTCAAAGCCAAAACAGTGGTTTAAAATGAATCCTTCATGCAAGGGTGGGGGACCTGTTTTGGGTTGGGGGCCACTGACCCACAGAAAAATCAGTCGGGGACCACACACAAGTGAGAAGTGGAGAAAAACCCTTCACTGTGGCCCACCTCTGAGAAGCAGAAAGACACTCCCACATACCTCTCACATCAGAGCCTAGAGGGGGCCAGCCTAGTAGATTGTGTGCTCCAGCCTCCATGCTGCCCCTTGGGGCTGGAGCACCAGCACAGGCTCCCCAATGCTGGGAGGGGGCTCTGAGCCTCGGGGGCTGGATCCAGGCAAGCTGAGGGCTGCATCCGGCCCCTGGGCCCGAGGTTCCCCACCCCTGCCCTGATGTATGGGAGAGATCCTTCCTTTGTGTTTCCCTTGGAGAAACCAAGTCTTGTGCAGACCAGGCAGCTCTTTTCTGCAGTGTTCTCTTCCCAGCCTCACCCAGAAAGATTAGGGGGCAGATTAGCAGAGCTCAGTGTGGCTTCAGAGGAAGCTGGAGGCAACTGGATTTGTGCTACCATGACTCTGGGGAGCAAAGATCTGCTCAGAGTGGGAGCCGAGATAAAGGGGCGCAGCAATCAAAATGAAACAACCTGTGCAAAAGAACAAGTGATTGAAAACCCAAGAGGTGGCTCCTCTTAGCCAACTTTAACGATCTCTTAGTAGTAGCTTTCCTGCCAGGACATGGACAAAGCCATTTCTGGATTCCTAGACACAGATACAACTGAAGGAATTGGAAACATCGCTGTGGCAAATGAGGATGGTTTGGTGCAAATGGATATTCTGAGGGAAGTGTGAACAGACCCGGCGGGGTGGTTATTGCTGTATAATGCTTCTCTGCGACTTCAGGAATTTGGCACTTTTCTGGGTGTTTCACAGTAGTTGTGGGCAATAAAAAGTAGAGCTGCAGTGTAAGCCAGAGCCTCTGTGTTCTCTGATAAAATTAGCCATCTGGGTGTTTACAGCAGTTGCTTATTGGCATTCTATGGAAATGTCTCTCCAGGCAGCATACCAGTGGAATTAGGTAGCACAGCTGTGATCATTTCATAAGAATGCAAGCTATTTCAAAATTTCTAACATTTTATTAGTTCTATAAAATGTTTCCAGCTAAATAAAGCATTTCTAACCAGAAAAGCTGAGCAATAACCAGATATAGGCAGTTTGGCAGATTTTGAGTTGGATTATTTGCTTTTAGAGTTTTGTTTTTGCTTTTTGACATGTGCAGAAGAGTTTAGAAAGTCAGGAACACACCTGGAGAAAGTAAATCCCTTTATGTGCTTGTGTCTGAGAATCCTGATACTTTGAGAGTCACCCAGCTCCTAGCCCCTTTTTCCTCACACACGTCAGATTTCAGAGATATTCTCCCTGAGGAAAGCAGCAAGAGAGGGAAGACTCTTTTCTCTGGTACTATTCTACCCCTCTCGGAGTTGCTACTTACAGTGTGCGCCTTAGAATATAGTGCAGGGTCTGTGTTTTATGTAGAGTCTTTGTGGGCATAATTAATATGCCTGTTGTGGCAGAGTGACCCCACTCCTTGGTCCTAGCACCCTGCTCAGTCCTTCATCGGGCAGTCTCAGTCTTGCACTATTAGTCTTTAGCAGGGTTTAAGCTCTGGTCCCTCAGCTACAAAGGGCATTGGGGCCAGTGCCCCGGGGTCAGCCTGGGCTGTCAAAACAGTCCTCTCCCGCTCTCAGCTGGGTGCTCAGGCTGCCAGGAAAAGGTGGGTCTGAAACCCTCACCTCCCGGCTATCTCTGGCAAAGTTGCCCTTACCTTTCTTAGTCTGCTCTGGTCTCCTCTCACTCCATGTCCTCCCTCGCCCCAGGGAAGGTTTCCTTTTAAAAAGCTCCAGGGCAGCCTCAGGTGAGATCAGCTATGTCTGATTTGCAGCAGCCCTGTCTCATTTGCTCCTGATGGACCAGGTTTGTTGCTGCCTTTCTCTCTATTGTAGTCCTCCAGCCTGACCCTGTCACACTGTATAAATACAGATTAAGTTGCACTGTCCTTCTCTTGCCATTCTGTGATACAGATTGAACCTCTCTAGTCCAGCACCTCAGGATCTGACTGGTGCCGAAACAGAGAATTTGCCAAACCATGGGAAGTTAATATCGTCTAGCAGCATTACCAACATGTCCACTGCTCACTGGGCTCTTAGAAGACATTTCAGGGTGAATTAGAGCTAAATAACAGCACAGAACACTGAGAGCCAGGACTGGTGGCTGTAAACAAACTTTATGGGACTGTGGGAAACTTGGCCGCACCCATGATAAGTAGTGATGTAATAGTGTAGTCAATTAACCGATTGACTGATAAGCAAAAGCTTATAGCTTAATACTATAACTACATGCATTTCCCCCCTTCCCCTGCCAGTAAATTTTTTAGCAGGCTGGCCGGCAACCCGACTCAATCCTGGTTTGTGCCGTGTCTGGGACCTACTGCTGCTACAGCTCTGCATTTAAAGTGTATTAGGAGGCAGGCAGCCTGGCTCAGGTCTAGCTCATGCTGGGTCCGGGAGCTCAGACTCTGCCCAGACAGGGGCTGCTGTGACAGGCAGCAAAGGGAGCTGGTTTTTAAATTGGCTCCCCTGGTGGACCAGTTCCTGCCTGGCATCCCATGCTGCTGCCTCTGATACAGAGGCAGCAATGCAGAGTGGCAGGGGCTCCTCAGGAGTGGGACCCGAGTGCACTGGCTGCCGGCCCCGGCCCCAGGGACTATAGTATAGTCGAGTAACTGATAAGAATGCATGCATTTGATCAACTATTCAATTAACCGATATTAACATCCCTAATGACAAGTGGACATCTGGCTAACTAAAATTATGCCAGACCATGGGTGTTGCCAGACCAAAGAGTGCCAGATTAGAGGTTCAGCCTGTTCTGTGTTTTATGAATACCCCAGCCTTCTCTGTGCCCACACACTGGCAATTCTGAGGGAATTCTGCAATTTTACTCTGACTCCAAATGCAACAATTGCAGAATACCACCTGGACTAGAATTCACAAGGAGAGTATCCTCTCTTTTTTTGCTGCCACTGGAATATAAATTTAGCCTTTGCATGAGTGTATTAGTCAGCAGCTGGCTCAGATACCAGGTAGATGCCCACTTCAGTTTGGCTTAAATAAAACACATTTTGATTGGCAATTTTACAGAAAAAGAAAATAAAATACAGTAGACTTCCGATAATCCGGAACCTATGGGACCTAGGTGGTGCCGGATTATCAGATATGCCGGACTATCAGGAGGTACTATAAAATGGTTATATATATACTGTATACATTATATACTGTATATAAAGTGTTCTTAACCCTTTTTATTGTACATACTGTATACAGTATACTGTAATGTTTTAGTTTTTAAGCCTTTTTACCCTTTTTGCTCAGTTCAGCGCTTGCCGCTGTTACCTTGTGACTCATTTTTTGGCGAAGCTCACTCACTAGGCTCTTGCCATTTTGATGCCGGACTATCAGGAGTGCCGGACTATTGGATGCCGGACTATTGGAGTTTTACTGTAGTTCTAAAAGACCGACATTAATAATATGGAATACACTCCAACTGTTGCATAGCTCAAAAATTACAGAATTTTGCATCATAGTGGCTGTGTCCATTTCAATGTGGAAAAATACCTTATTTCTTCCCACACCACCATCCTAGGAGACATACAGCAGAAAAGACATGCACTTAAAGTAGACCCTCCCAAGACATTGTGTCTGCATTAATTTTTATATACAAAATTTCTCTTCATTGCTTCTACTGGTGTTACCAATGGTCTGCTTGGTGACTTCATAACGTTTTGTGCTGTCTAACCCTGCTTAGAGCCTTGTCTTCAGTGGTACTGCCACAAAAACTGTCACCTCATCAGTGGGTAACAGGGATGTGAAATAGGGACTTGCTGGTGGGCTGGAGTAGCGCAACCCCCCCCCCCCACACACACACACAGGTAGGGGCTGCTTCAGCCCAGCCAGAGCCTGGGCCCACTGCGGACAGAGGCTGCTTCAGCCCTTCCCGGTTAACCTTTCACATCCCTAGCTTGGGTAACAAAATTGGGAAAATGTAATGAAAAGGGAGTTTCCCCAGCCAGGCTATCTAAAAGTGCATTGGTCAGCTTGGTAGGGTACAGGATACTGGATCATATTTCATTGTTTGACTAGTATATCAAACAGATTTGTAAGTTCTTTTATTTGCATGCTTAGTCTATATTCTTGCCTTTTTTTAGAAATAGATTCTGTAGCTGGATTAATTTGTTCCATTGTAATTTCATGTATTGAGTAGTTTAATTCCCCTTTTAATCAGTATACGTAAATCTGACAGTTGAATGCTGCAGCCATTTCAAAATGCTGCAGAGTACATCCCGATCCAAATCCAAGTCCTCTGATTTTATTACTCCCGTTTTAATGAGCTTGCACTATTTCCTTTTGGAATATAGTATTCTCTTCAGGGTTATTTGATGCTTGATTTTCTGTCTCAGGGCTGCTATCGCCAGTTTCTCTCGCTGACCTTGTAACACAATGCCAGCCACCTGAATCGCTACATTCCTAACCTCACTATTTGACTTCCTTGATTTTTCTTCTGTGACTAGCTGATCAGTGATGCACTCTCTTGCTCCTTTTATTCATAGAACTGGCTGCCTTCCCAGTTCTGTGTGATCCCCAGGAACAGATTACATTTTACAGGAAGACTCATTATGGAAATTATTTCTTTATTGTTGTAAAGCCTGCTGCCTGTAAAATTATTTAATTAAAAAAACACCACATTTGTTATAAAAGAAAAAATTATAAAAGGGGAATTTCAGTTACACAAAACTTGAAAAATAGGCACATTACATTTATGCGAAAAGCAATTTCCTTTGCAATAATTAGCAATACCCACTAAAGAAATGTAGAAATTTTCTGGTGAATATTTGCGTGGGAATAAAGCTTTCTCCTAAACTTTTCTTGTTGCGTGACTCTCTGCAGTGAAGATGCAATTTTTTTGCTTATAATCTCAATCAGTTTCCATAGAAATGACAGCGATATCGTAAGTGGATGCTTTTTGCAGTCCGAGCCATTGTCGCATCTCGGGAGGAAGCATGAAAGAATCTTTTTAGATTGAGCTTGCTGGTACAGGATCCTCGGCATCGTTTGGTTTGGAAAGCATTGCCCTCGCACGCTTGTAACTGCTACTGGAAATAATAATAATAAACAGGAGCAGAGAGGAAAATAAAGGTGGGCGCCTTGCAGATGAATTCCAGAAACTGCCATTTTTCCTTTTTGGGATGTGTTCCCATAGCACCTGGGAGTGTGGGTCCCTTTGTAGGTGGGCAGATGGGCAAGATAGTGTGCTAAAACCAGCTGTCTAGCCACAGTAGCCTGGACAGTGCATTGGCTGGGTACCTTGGATGTATCTGCAAGTGGCGCCCTCCCAGCAGCTGTGTAAACATACTCTTCAAAACCAAGAAGTTTTGATATAAATAAATGCATTTTCTCGCCAACATCTTTCCTATGCAAACAGATGTGCAACCAGCATCTCGTATACTTGGTGATTCTGTAGGCGTGAAATGTACTAATCTATCCCTTGCTGCAGGGTTGTGTGGTACAATCCAATCATTCATTGCAATAAATGAGAAACAAAACCCCTCTAGCCCTTACTCTGGTAAAGAAAACTTTCCAACAGCAAGTGAGCGTAAACGGAAGCAGTGATGACTGTCCGAGTCTGCAGAGAGCCTGAAACAATAGCTCTGGGCACGATGTGCCTAATTAATCTTTATAGGGGATTGACATTGAAATTCTTCATAATGAGGTTTCCGAATTAACATTGAATTCACTGTTTTGTTTGTATTATGGTCGCATCTAGTGGCCTAAACGGAGATGAAGGCCTGACTGCCCTTGGCATTGTACATAAATGTAGGAGACTGTTCTTGTCCCGTAGACCTGGCAGTCTAAATAAACAAGGCCAACGAAGGGTGGGAGAAAGGAATGATCAGCATCCCAGTTTTAGAAGGGAAACTGAGGCACAGAGAAAGGGGGCAGTTTTCTGAGGCACAAATATAAGCTAAGTGCCCAACTCCCATGGATTAGCAATGGGAATTTGTGCCTTTGAAAATCTCCCCCAGATGACTAGCCTGAGGAGTTAGAGGTTATCTGGGACTGCTGGTATCCGCATTCCAGCCTCCATGGCCTCCATGGCTCCATCTGAGCTTGTCCTGCAAGCCCCAAGTGCCTCCTGCCAGTATCAGTAGCCAGAAAGCCCTGGTTGTCCCTAGGTCAGGTGTTAAAACCTCCAATTTCCCCCAGTGTCTCCCAATACTGTTGTTTTCAGCAGCATACTGAAACATATAAACTGTGGGATAGCCCACAAAATGGAAATGAATATCAAATTAAATAATTGGATACTGTTCTGACTCTAGTATCCATTTTCATAGTCAATTCCCTAAAATCCTCCAGTTGTAGCCATGCGAGGGTACCGTGTGCGCGAGGTCTTGCTGCAGAATGAAGATCAGTCTTGCTGCAGAGTATATGGGGTCTTGAGAATAGCTGGAACTCCCAAATGTGTCCCAGAGGGAACATAGATTTGGGCAGATCCCCAAACCCCTCATCATGTGCTTCCAATATATGCCGTGCTCTAGGGGCATGGTGTGGATGGGAGATGTCTGTGTCCCTCGGTTGGTAAGAGGGACGTCTGAGCATGTGTTCAGTCTGTCCATAAGGTCTCCATCAGCCCGAAGCCAGCTGCCTGCTCCGCTAGTCCAGCGCATTAATACGTCTAGCATGAAGCCTCAAAAACACGCCCGCCCAGCTGATTCAGAAGACCAGGGTAACTTAAATTAATCCTGCTGGTTTTTTCTGTTGCATAAACATGGACATGGATGTATTTCAGTTAATTCTACCTGCTCTAGGAAGGAGCGGAGGTAAAACTTCCAGCTGGGGTTATGACTTTAGAGAGTGCTTATCTGCACCACACAGACTCTCCGAGAGACAGACTGTGCCAGGCGTGGCCGTTCTGTGCATCTTTCTGGCTGAGGGTTGAGTCTAAGGAAGATCCCTGTTGCTTTGCTGAAATGAGAGTTCTCTGGTGCCTGGCACTGCAGCGCCAATCTGAAAGGGAGCTGACTGATGGAGCGTCCTGCCGAGGCGTGACAAAGGTTCTCGTTTCAGGGGTCTGCTTTTAAATCGTGATCTGAGGAAGTGGGTCTGCCCCACCGAAGCTCATCACCTAATAAACCATCTTGTTAGTCTTTGAAGTGCTGCATCGTTTTCCCTTTTGCTTTTAAATCCTGAGCTGACCTAGCCCTGTCCAAGGGCGAGCACGCGGGATGGCTCCTCTCAGTGTGGCAATATGGCATCCGCATGATAGGGGCAGGTATGTCCGTTTCCATATAAACCTGTTGTTGGAGAGTTTCAGAGAGGAGCCCTGAGTCTGTAACTGAAAACATTTAAAAACCAGCGAATTGCCCTGCAGCGCCTTCAACATTAACAAACATTTCGATGGGATCGCGAGTGTCCCTGGGCACAGCCCGCTTCTTCCCGTGACTGGCGTAAAGAGAGCCAGGTTGCAAATCAATAGCAGAGAAAGAGTGGGGATGGGGAGGGAAACAGGAGGCAATTGGAGTGTCCGTGCTAAATGAGGCGATTAGAGTGGGCTCTAAGTATTCTAAGTACCCGGTGCTTAGCTTTTTTATCAGGATGTGGAAAGTAGCGGCCCATCCAGGTCAGGTCTTTGTTTAAACCTCTATTCAAGGGGTCAGACTTGTAAATGAAACCCAGCTGTGTAGGTGGAGTCCAGGGGACTTTCATTTAGCACTGTCACTCTCATTGACAACATTTTTTTCTTTATTTTTCCCCTTCTCTTTCCCTCCCCATCCCGTCTCTTTCTGTGCTACTTATTTGCAACCTGGACCCCTCTACTCCAGTCATCTGCAGATGTGGGCTGTGCCCACGAAAGCTCATGATCCCATCTCCGTGTTTGTTAGTCTCTAAGGCACTGCAGGACTACTCGCTGTTTTTGGAGGTTATAACTTGGCCATAAATATTCAGTGCCATTAGAAACCTGATGGGTAAGGTTTCCATGTGGGAGCAATTTTATGTTCTTAATCTGATTCTAAGGGTTCCTCGCTGCAGTGTTTCTCCATTAAAGTGCTTCCAGCACTGTTTGAAGTACCTGGTTTCATCTAAACCGTGGATGAGAGGTTCCTGACTTGCGCAAACAGTCTGACCTTAGGAAGTGGGAAATCAGGGGAGCAGTTATAAATTATTTTAGAAAGTCCCCTGTATTCCTTAATGTGCTTACTGGCAGCTTTTCCAAGACTCTGTCATGAGTTTTCAGCTCCAGGGTCTGTTGAAAACAGTTGTGCTGGCTCCAACACTCAGTATATGGGGCTTTACTTGTTAATTCTACTTTCAATCAGCTTGCAAGTGGTAGCCTGCAAATCTAGGCGAGGCTTCCACTAGATGTGCCATTGCAGGAGGTGTCTCTTTGGAAGCTGGAAAGAGAGAGATTCTGAAGTACTTTGTACTTTAACTTTCAAGAAGAGTTGTAACAGTGAAGCAGTCATTAAAATCTGTTCTGTGCTCTCACGATTCAAAACCACCTTTATTTATTAGAGACTTTCAGGTGATCGGTCCAAATGCAAGCTGCTTTGAGGTGCTGTGTTAATAACCCTTTCCTCACTCACTTGTTGCACTTTGCTACCATGTATGCAGATTTAACTTTTTTGTACAGGCCGGATAGCCAGCTCTGAGATGGATGCACCTTCAGTCGATTTAGCAGATCTAGTTAAGACCTGCCAAATCGACCACAGATCGCTTTCCCATCAACCTTGTTACTCTACCCCAGAGGACAAGAGTAAGGAAAGTCAACTAGAGAGTTTCTCCCATCAAGCCCCCGAGTGCAGAGCCTGTGATAACACGATTTGAGGTACGTCGACTCCAGCTACACTATTCATGTAGCTGGAGTTGTGTAGCTTAAGGCAACTTTCTTCTGTAGTGTAGATGTAGCCTTTTCTCATTCTAGCTGCTCATGCGCAGCTCCCACATTTGGGGATATTGTGTTCTCCTGTATTCCCTGAACATGTGGCTGAAGGTAAATAGTTGGTAGCAGCACCTCGCTCTTCCCACCCCCCATCTAATGGGGTAGGGGGATGCTATCCATTCTTTGAGAATGCTGCTCTGTCTGTGCTTGCATTTGAGGCAAATAGTTCCACTAAAAACAGTTTCCTTGCCAAGATCTGTAACTATAAGCTTTTTGAGATTTGACTGCTCCTATTTAGTGGTAGAGAAAATTTTCGTCATGGAATCTACTATGGCTCATAATCCAGTGAAATGCATCTTGGGAAAGGCAGGTAGCTGAAATATGCTTCCAAAAATACCACTGATAGACAACTCCCCACCCCAGAATATTCAGTTAAGATCGGGGTGACAGTAATTGTCACTGGGGCCATTCCATGAATTTTGACTAGCCATCACAAGCTGTACACTTCTACTAAATTAATGGGGGAGGTCTGGAGTCTGGGTGCTGGAGGGAGCTCTGGGCTGGTGCAGAGTGTTGGATGTGGGCTCTGAGAAGGAGTTGGGCTGCAGGAAGGAGGGTGAGGTGCAGGCTCTGGCCAGGAGGCACTTACCACAGGTGGCTCCTGGCCCGTGGCACAGGGGGGCACCGAGGCAGACAACCTACATGCTGTGGCTCCACGCTGATCTCGGAAGTGGACAGCTGCTGCTGGTATGTCTCTGCACGCCCCTTGGGGCCAGGGGGCAGTGTATCTCAGTGTGCTGCCCGCTCGTGCCAGCGCTGCTCCTGTACCTCCCATTGGCTGGTTTCTGGTCAATGGAAGCTGTGAGGAAAGTGCTGCGGGGGATGGAGTAGTGTGTGGCTCCACCTGCCCTCCGCCCTGCCAGGTGCATGAGGAAACATGCCAGCAGTAGCCAGTCACTTCCAGGAGCGGCGTGGGGCCACAGCAGGCAGGCACCCTGCCTGAACACCCCACTGCACCTCGGACCCTACTTTGTCCACCCCAATTGAGTTGATCTAAGGAGCTTCTTGTAATCTTCCAAAGAGTTTTATGTGTACTGAGACTGCTTTCGGTTTGAAACTTTGCATACTGCTATTGTGGTTCAAGGTGAATATTTACAACTACCGCTGGTATAGAAAAAGAAACCCAGATACAAATCTGTTGATGTCTAAAATAATACTAATGAGAAAAAGTACAGTAATTTCCAGGAATGAATCTCCTATAGTTCCTAATTAGGCAAGGGTGAGGACAAGTTAAAGATACAGTAGAACCTCAGAGGTATGAACTGACCAGTCAACCAGACTCCTCATTTGGAACCCAAAGTACAAGCAAGCAGCAGTGAAGACCAAAATAAATAAATAAATAAAATGAAGCAGATACAGTACTGTTAAATGTAAACTATTTAAATTATGGAAAGTTGTTTTTTTAATGACGCAGTAAGGAAACTTTCTGTGCTTGTTTAATTTAAATTAAGTTGATTTAAAAGCAGTATTTTCTTCTGCATGGTATTTTCAAAGCTGTATTAAATTAGTAGTTAGTTGTAAACTTTTGAAAGAAAACCATAATGTTTTGATTAAAGTTAATACCATTTCAGAGTTACAAACAACCTTCATTCCCCAGGTGTTCATAACTGCGAGGTTCTACTGTATCTGTTAAAAAGCCCAAGTAGTGCAGCTCTTCATCAGATTTTTTTTTTCATTCATAGATTCAATGTGTCTTTAAAACGACCTCATCAATGATTATTATGTTAGTGGATTACCACAGTAGGCCAGTGGACATTGAGTGCTAAATACTATCTGTGGAATAATTGACAGAGGAAGGGGGAGAGAAGGGGAAAGGCAGAGAGTCTATAAAAAGCTATAAGTATCACGTGAATGCTTTATGAAAAGGTCCAGTAGATGATCATCTTTTTGTAGAGAAATTTAGATTTTAAGTTTTTAGAAAAAACTCAGGCGAGTAATTTTTTTCTGCCCATTAAAGAGTAGCTGATGATAGGGCCCTACCAACTTCACAATCCATTGTGGTAAATTGCACAGTCATGGGATGTTAAAAATAATGTCATGATTTCAGATATTTAGAGCTGAAATTTCATGGTTTTGTAACTGCAGGGGTCCTGACCCAAAAGAAGGAAATGGGGGAGTGGCAAAGCTGGGGGGTTGTGATATTTTCACCTTTTTGTGCTGCTGCTGGCAGGCAGCCCACCTCGGAAGGCAGCACCACTGCTAGCAGCAGTAAGGCTATCATGCTGTGGTATTGCTACCCTGGCTTCTGTGCTGTTGTCTTCCGAGCTGGACCCTCAGGCAGCAGCCACCACTCTTTGGCCGCCTACTGCAACCCTGATTTCTGCGCTGCTGCCTTCAGACCTGGGCACCTGGCCACCAGCTGCCATTTTCTGGCCAGCTCCAAAGACAGCACAAGAAGTAATACCACACCCCTCTTACCATAACCTGGCAAGCTCCCAGCAACCCTTATCTGTGTTGGGACCCCCAGTTTGAGAAACATTCATCTCCTTTGTGAAATCTGTATAGCATAAAAGCACACCAGACCAGAGTTCATGGTACATGACGTGTTTTTCAGGGCTGTGAATTTGGTAGAGCCCTAGGGATGAGATCTTAGGCTTGCATGCAGAATATAGCAGCAGAATAGAAACACGGTGAAGTGAAGTACTTTACAACAGGCTTTCTTTGTAGTGCAAATCTACTTAAGCTTGAAGAACGCATTTTCAAGAAATGTAGGTGGGAGTGAAGCAGGATTTAAACTCTGTGGGAGTTGGAATGCACAGTGGCCTGACTAGCAGACAGAAATTTGAGCAAGCAAAATGTGCCTTGTTTGGCAAGCACTATTCCAACTTATGGCTTTTTTCTTTATACTTTAGTTTTTCTGCTGCTGCTGTCTGTCTTTGTTCACTATCCAGATTCAACAAAAATACTGCTACTTCTTCAGTGCTGAAGTTTGGTAACTCATTTTTTTAAAAGCATATTTAGTAGAATATGAAAGTGAGTTACAAGCTATAACAAACCTGCTCTTCTGAGATTGGACATTTGATGTGGAAAATCATCCAATTCTGCAGCTATGACCACTGCATTTGCAAGAGATGAAGAGCAGCATAAAAGCGTTGGAACAGTTCTCTAGGTTGGAAAAAGAAGTGCTGTTAAAAGCAGTGCTTGCAAACATACGGCATCACTTGATCAGTCACTCTCTGGAATGCATTTATTTGAATTTTGTCAGGCGTGCTTGGTACTTAAGCCTGAAATCTCCATTTAGCTTCCTTTGGCTATTCTGTTGATTCTCTTCCCAGAGATTTGAAGTAGGGATGATAATTATTGTTTAGAGTTGTCACGCCTCAATTCCCCAACCTGACACTCCGAGTGCAGAGACGGGGAGCTGGCTAGTAAAATAAAATCTGTAAAACCTGTCTCTGTGACTCTCACAGACAAACGTGTTCGTTCTCAGTCCCCCTGAGATCCAAAAAGACAAAGACTCATTTCTTGCTGCCACCACCCAAGTGAATAAAAGAAAATATAAAATAAATCCTTTTCCAGGGAAAGGGATCACTTGGGGATTCCCCTCCCTAAGGCAAAGTTCTCCCCTCTTCCCCAACCTCTGTTTTGCTTGGAGTTGGGAAAACAAACAGAAGGAATCCACAGAGAACAATAGACTCTACCTGGGTAACTTAAGGACACAACAATCAACCAATACCAGTTAATCAAAACTAAAAGGAAAACACTTTTATTATGAAAACAAAACTACTGTTGCAAGCATAGTAACTGACTAGATGTTAAATAGCCATGAAGTGACATAAATTCAGGGAAAATCCCTGGGCTGTAATCCTTAGTTACAAAAAAGAAAAACAATTAACCAGCTCAGACATGATTTCCAAACAAGGAAAACAATAAAACCTGATGGACTATCTAAATTTTTCCCTACTTACACATTTCAAGAAGTCCATTATGGGGAAAGCCCGTCTCCTTCCATACCTAGAAAAAACTGCTCTGCTCTCTCTGTCTCTCTCTGTTTGAAATTCCTGTCTGCATTTCATTGGCTGAATGCCCGAGCCCCCTTCCTCAGGTGCATCTCCAGTTACTTAACCCCTTCCTCACTCTCCAGGTAAGTCAGACTCTCCTCAGCAGCTCCTATTTATGACAAGAGTGTTAACCTGTTAAATGCGAGGTGTAACCGGTTAACCTTGGAGCAGTCCCCAGCGTGTGGCACGGTGGGTCCGGCCGACTGCCATGTTTCACGTAGATCAGAATGGGTCCAGTAAGCCACAGGCAGGGAGCTGTGCCACCCCAGCGGAGCTGGAGCACCCCCTGCAGCGCATTGGGCCCAGCTAGCCTGGAGCAGCCTCCCCTCTCACCCCCCCGGTGTCAAGCCACTGGTTATCCATAAGCTTAGCGGGTAACTGGTTAACCCTTTTACCTCCTTAATTTGAAGCAGCAGAGTGTGTGCTGCTGAGCTTTCCAAGTCACCTGCCCCTTGGCACTGTTTGAAAGAGCAGCACAGGCTATGAGAGGGTTGAAATCTGAGAAGCAGGTGTAGGCTTTGGAAAGCTGATGCACTCAAAGGTGACTGTCTGCGGCACACTCCTAAACAATAGGTTCTTACCTGTGGAATGTTTGGGTTCTACTGTAACCTCAAAGTAAAGCTAGTTTTATTTTTGCAGTTGCTAAGAGGGGACGAACCTGAAATACAGTTGGATTCAAGAAGTGATTTCAGAATGGTTTGGGCACTGCACCTGAGTTGTCCTGGCAATTTTTGTGGTTTTACAGTCACATTCTCTTGGTTTTATAATGTTCCTCTCTTCTTTTGCTGTGTGGAAGATACACTCAAAAAGTAGGAATAGATTATGAATTCTCTTAGGTCATTACACTAATTTCAGTCTCTGGTTACAGTGCATGCATTGGGTTTAACTTTAGCACAACTTTTCCAAATCCCAGAAGGAGTTCTACAATCCCTGTGAAGCTTAGATTGCCAGTAAACACAATGTCCAGTGACAGAAAATAGCTTTCTTCTCGACGGTCTTGGATTTTCATTCCATCAGTAGACGTCAGTAATTAGTTCTCAAAGCAGTCACGTAGCATCTCTCCGTTCTCATCACAAATGTTTGTGTGAACAGTTTGCATTACTCTGTGACCACTGTGTGTGCTGCTTTTAAAAAGAGAGAAAATAAATGTTTAGAACCATCCTTTCTCAGTTTTGAAACCCAAACTTATAATCAGTGTTTCTCTGATGTGGCTACCAGGGGCATTTTTTGCACCTAAAGGGTGATTGGTGACGGGGAGGGCACAGCAGTGGCCCCTCCTCTGGGGGTTCCAGGAGGGGTTAGGTCCTGCCCTCCCTCCACCCCCCACCTCTGGGACACCAATGCTGGAGGAGCAGACAGTTGGTGTGAGGTCTCCATCTTCCTGGGTGGGCACCCAGGGTTCCAGCTTCAGCCCGGTGGTGGGCAGAAGGCTGTGGCCATGTGGCAGCAGGCTCCAACCACAGGGTTTTGGGCTCTAGAATTTGCCTGCGTAGTGATGGGCTCCATCTCCCAGCTATAGGTCCAGCCCCCTGGCTGCAGGGCTTCAGGTGCCCCTCCCCCCTCATTGCCCTGATGCCTCCCTGAACCCCTCTCCTTTTCACTCCATCACTCTTGCTGCCTCCCTACCCATCTACCCAGCCAAGGCTTCATTTGTCCCTCAGTTAGGCTGGGCTGCGTAAGTCTGTTGTTGAAAGGAATAGTAACAAATGTACAAACATCTCTTTTCAGAAGCAGACTTACCAGCCAGCAAGTCTCGAAAAAAAAAAAAAAAGCTAAAAGAAACTAACAAAAAAAGACAAGATCATGCAAAGCATGAATAGAAACATGTTTCTATTCTGTTAGGCCCAGTAGAGAACAGAGACAGCTGTACATTATTTTTATTACTGAGTCTTCAAAAAATAAATACCCTACATGAATAACTTACTATGATTTGGACCTGTATGTGTGCACATTTGTTTGTTTTTCCTCAAGTTAACTCAGTGTTTTAGGAAAAATTTGTCATAGGAGCCACCAGCAAAAGTTGGTGGCTGCATTCAGAGGCCACACAGCAATTTGTTGTGTGATGAAGGATGAAACACACCATCTTGAGCCCTTCAGATACATTGCCATTTTTCCATGAATTTCCAGTGTCGATAACTCAGCAAAACAATTCAATATCTGCATAGATTTAAAAAAGAATTGACTTTCAGATGTGTGCTCCTTCTGTGTGTTGATTTATGTAAACATCCAGCCATTGAGTTTTACTCACACAAATTGTCTAGGAAAGTTAATATTCATACTAATCAGGGGTGATCCATTCTAGACTGTTCTTCGTCCTGCCATGAGGGCAGGGGACTGGACTTTATGACCTCTCGAGATTCCTTCCAGTTCTAGAGTCCTATGATTCTGATCTCATGTACTTGATGGTCTATGGGATGTGGTGTGTATCACTTGTGATGGGACACTGCTAGACACAGCCACAGGAGAGATGGATTCCCAAGGCCTCTCCCCACTGAGGCAGTGGTGTGAGGGAGAGGAGGATCTGACCATCTCCTTAACCACTGTGGGACTCATGGCACAATTACTTCTAGGAATGCAATAGCAGTGGCAAGGCCTAAGTGTGACCTGGAGAGGAAAAGGTTTAACACCTCGAACCCTATTCTAAAATGTTGTCGTCTTCAAGCACTCCTACTGATCACAGGAATCAGGCTCACCCAATCAGGGAACAGAACCAACAGCACGTGACTTCTGTGGTCAGTGATACCTTGGTTCAAATGTCGATTGTTTCGGATAAGAGGAGGCGAACATCTAGCTCTGCTTCATTGAGAAGGTTAATTACAGATTCAGTTGGTTGGCTTTACAGAACGGCCGAACACGATCAGTTCCGAGGGAATAAATATCCCTCCTCTGTCTGAAAATGTTCTGCCCGCTGTTCTGTAGCCGCTTCAGTCGACGTTTTGCTGCTACTGTTGTAAGAAACACGGTGAGCTCTCCAGTCTGCTGTCCAGTCGGTTTGCTTTGTGCCTGTGACAACCCTTTGTCGTTTCCCTGCATAACCCATTTCCTTCTGTGCTTGAGGGAGCCTTTTCCTACAGCAGAAGGGTGGGAAAGCATTTTAGAATGGAATAATGCTGTAAGATCCAGAGGAGCAGCAGTTGTTCAGCCTATGTGAACTGAAGTTGTTAGTGCTAAGAACTTGTTTTGCTTGTCTCTTCCCCAGGGCACCATTAGTGTGGGAATAGATGCCACTGACCTCTTCGATCGTTATGATGAAGAATATGAAGATGTGCCAGGGGAGCAGCTTTCCCCAGATTGAAATTAACAAAATGCACATATCCCAGTCCATCGAGGTAAAGTGCAGCGAAGAGCACGCCGAGTGTGAGGAAGGCTCTGAGTCAGTGAGGCACAGAAGTCCACAGCACCACAAGCTGGAACGCTGCTCGGGGGGTTCTCTTGATCTGTGAAGGGAAGGGCTGTGGTTTCCAGCTTTAGTGGGGGGGGAGGGGGGGGAGATGGATACAACTGGGCCATGCGTTGATGTGACCTCCTATGTTTTTGAGGAGACAAATGCCAGAGTTTTGGCTCCAGTTTGCATTCTAAAAGGCTCTGCCCCCCACTCCCAGCAAGTTTCCTTAGCGAGGGTAGACTGACTGCTGGGCTAAACATGTATTTCCCAAACACATTTGCAAAGCAATGTTTAAGATGTAAACCCAGATTCCAAGGACAAACACTGGGCTTTGTATTTAAGAATGCTCCAGTGTGGGTCCCTTCCTCTCCACCCTCCTTGGAATTAGTACCCAGTAGGCTCACAACTGCTTTCACCTGAAACTGGATTTCTAGAGCTTGTTAATGTGCCTGGCAGTTCCTGAAGGCATGGGAACCCACGTCCAAAGCAGCAGATGGCACTTCAGTGAGCATGAGCGGTCAAAGACTTTTGTTTCACTTCTGGCCTGGGAAGAACAACACTGGCACGTTGGTTCAGTGTGACCCATGGGACGTGTGCCCCAGCTGAATTAGCATGTTACCTGCTGCTGCACTCAGATGTTCTTTAAAGGTCTCCCATTGAGGGATTAATCCAATGTGACCCTGTGTAATTTATGAGATCTGACAGGATTGCAGCCCAAGGGGGTAGGGTCATAAGTGTATTTGCATAAATGTCCAATAAGGTGGTTTTGTGCTGTCGATGGCGCTTGTCTGTAGGCTGCCCTCTTGCTTTGTGAAGCTGAACTATAGAATTTTGAACTGCATGTGTCCACCCACACTAAGACCCAGGAACAGGAGGTGGGAGCGTGTTAACACTGATCGGATAATTACATGGCCCTCTGTGCCTGCGCATTCTCCTATCATCCACAGTTTTGACTATGTCCATGCAGTGTGTTCATTGTGTTTTTGTAACTGAGGTTGCTCATCCCTCAGGTTAATCCAATAACAATACATTTCTCTTCCAGGCTCCACTGACTGCCACAGACACAGCGATACTCTCTGGTAGCCTCTCTACCCAGAATGGGAATGGAGGCGGATCGATTAACTTTGCTCTTCGACGGGTGACCTCAGCCAAGGGATGGGGAGAGGTAGGAGCATCAACTGAGTTTTATTTCTAGCCAGTTGTATCAGGTGTTTATCCCCATTTCTACAGTGTTTGGTGAACCAAAATGAAGAAACCGTGCTGGAGTTTGAGAAATCTTGGTTGATTGGTTATTTAGGGCCCAGAGTGGCTACTCACAGGAGCTTGCAAACCTGGTTTGCAGTGGTAGTCTGGCGCGTCCTGTCTTTGCTCTTGATAACATTACATAAAGGAAAGTGCTAGAAGCCTTAATAGTTGTTTTTCTTCTCTTAAGTCCTCTTCGTGTTTGGTCAGGCGTTGGGTCTGTCTCTCTTTTTTAATCTGTATTTTTCCCCAAAGAAATAAGGGGAGAGGGAAGCATTGCATCTTTCTAATTGCATTTTTCTTAACCATTATGCTGCCATACCAGCCTGACGAGCATTATCAGCGATCTCTCTAGTGCACAAAGTCTACGGAAGCTTGCCTCCCTGGGGCTTGTGAACAGCATCCTGCCATTGGGACCATCAGCATCTTTCAGATCTAGGCTTGGTTGCTTGCACAAAGCTATAGGGAAAACCAACTGGATTCCAGTCAAGAGTGATAAAAATAGCTGCAGGGTTGAGTTAGTTTGTACAGCTCGAAGATCAAGCGAAGCACTAGCTATGAGTAATAATGTACATTTACTTCTCCCCTACTTGGGAAGGAACACTGGAGGGGCAAAGGTATACCGAGCTCAGTGTAACTGGCTTGAGCAGTTCGGGTGAGGCAGGGTGTACATATTGTGAGTTTCGGGGGACATCTGAGTGGAGGCCTCGAGAAGATGCATGGAATATTTTGGAAGTCACAAACCCTAGGGCTGGGTTGGCTGGCTTCAGATGGCATAAGGTCTAGATTTTTGCCACACTTTATTGAGGATGGAGGACACATCAGGATATTGGATCATTATCTAAAATGACACACAGTGTTCCCAGTTTCTTGGTTTCAGTGCAGATTGTGCCCATATGAGCATGTAGCAATAGCATTGGATAACCCAAAGTGGTCCCAAAGGAAATATTTAAAAATATTTAAGCCAAGCTACAGAATCACTAAAATGCAGCTTCCTCTAGTATCCAAATGTTGTTTTTCAGCGTTTTGTCACGCTCCAGCCCTGTAGTGCAGCAGTGGAGACTCTGGTGTTAAGGACTGCAAGGAGGCGTCTCTGAGAACCTCCAGATTAGACGTGGCGGGGGTAGGAATGGGAGGAGTAGGCCTCCACTTCTCAATCCCCTATTCCAGTCTGGCCTGGGCTGCAGAGATCCCCATCCACCCGCAGTTCAGGGGACTCCGCGAGGTGAAGGTCGCAGTCACAGGAGTAGGAAAACATCTCTAACCTGTGAACATTGCTGGGGGGGGCTAATTGAAAAAAGAAAGGCATCCTCTCGGGGCCAAAGGATTGCGTGTTGTCACGTCATTTCTGACCGCAGCCGGCAGTGCTCTGACGATGATACTCTGACTGTGGTTGGCAGACTTTTTTCTCTAGTCATTGGGAGTGTGCACAGAGAGACCCTTTGTGCTCCTGTACACGGCGCTGGGAGAAAAGACAGACTGCTAATGTGGACAGACAGGAATGACTTAGGCTAGGTTGGGGTATTGAATGCATCCTCTAGGGCAGGGGTGGGGACCCTAAGGCCCGGGGGCTGGATGTAGCCCCCGGCTTGCCTGGATCTGGCCCCTGAGGCTCGGGGCTCCCCCCAGCACTGGGGAGTCCATGCTGACGAGGGGTGTGGGGTTTTTTTTCTCACTTATGTGCAGCCCCTGACTAATTTTTCTGTGGGTCAGTGGCCCCTTACCCCAAAAAGGTTCCCCAGCCCTGCCCTAGGGTACAGCAACAGTACACAGACAAGACGCCCAGATGGGAAAGATGGTGCCTTCTCACTTTTTTGTCTCTTCTATTTAAACAGTTAGAATTTGGAGCTGGAGACCTTCAGGGACCTCTGTTTGGGCTGAAGATATTTCGTAACCTTACGCCAAGATGGTAAATATGAGAAACAGCGTCTCCTTTACTGCCCTGTCGGTGACCTTTTGGGTTCGTTGGGATTCGTTTATCACATCGAACATGGCAGACCACGTTTCATCCTTGCTGAGGACTTGCATGCGAGGGCGTGTGCTTCGATTTAGTTTCGTTGGTTGCTGGTACCATGCATTTTAATTCTGCTCTGCAGGTTGAACAGGGAAGGGCCCTTCCCATATTTGCTCTTGTAATAAGGTCACCCTGCTGGATTTACGCCCTCACAATCAATTGTGACCGATTGTGATCTCCTAAACACAGGAGTCTGCGTGTGGTCCAGAGTCAAGCAGATGAAGAAACCAGACAGGGAGGAGACTCCTTAACAATGGTATCTTTAGTCCTAGCAAGAAAACCCAAAACCAACCACTCAACCACACGCACACAAAGCCAAGGGAGCAAATATGTTACTTTATCTCAAAACTACTTTCCCCCCATGTCCGTGCAATGCCCTTGAGCGTAGTATTTGTTACAGAACCCAGGAGCTGATCCCAGTGTTAATGGAGGGAGCGAAGGGTGCTCTTTGACAACTGCCCCTGTTCTTTGGTGACGGTGGTTACTGCGTTAGGAATGGGTGGCTGAGGGGACGGGTGCTGTTCCGGTCTCCGTTTCATGCAGCATGGGAAGCTTTACGTACACAGCTTCAGCTTCCTAAGGGTGATGTGCCCTGTTGTAGCCAGAAGCAGGCACGTCTTTCACCTTTGAAACCACTTTCGTAAGCAACTCCTACATTTCTGGCTTGAGTGATCAGCAGGAGCGTGCGGCCAAGAAGGCAGCTACGTCTCGGGCAGGATTTGTAGGGAAGTAGTCCACTCTGAGAGCAAAGCTTTAAACGCTTAAATTCAATTCCTCGTTGGCTTTTGTTGAGCGAGAACAGAAGAGAGAGAAATGAGACTAGGCCAGAAGGCGCCGGTGCCTGCCTGTCACACGAACCACTGTTCCGTGCTGTCACCACCAGCGTATTTGGAGGAAGCAGTTTGCTCATTTTCCAAGTGACCCCGAAGACGTGGCTCAGTTCCCCTTTCCCACCTGTGAGAAGGGGCAGTAGCTCCTGTTGGGATACTCAGGGAACGCAGGGAGGATTGGTTTTCCCCCCTTCACAGGGTCAAGGAGACAGTCTGGTACTGGCATGCAGAGTAAGAGAGCCTGGCTCCCAAGAATGGAACAAAGCCAGTGCAACGACATCTCCCCTTAATTAGTGGGGAGGGAGGAAAGTAGACCAGCCAGACGCCTTGGGGTTTCAGAGGAAGAACTCCAAGGTCAGGCCGGTTAGGAAGTGGAGGCTGCCTTGTGGGATATTGTTAAGCTGTGCATTCCAGGAACGGCTTTCTGCAGAGTGAGGGAGCGAAGCTCAGGAGATTGGTCACGAGCCTCGTGATGCTGTGCAGAAGCGCGCCCAGTGACCTTCTCCAGAGTCCTGGGCTCTGTGTCCAGGGGTCTTTTGGGACTCGCCTGTTCAGGAGAGGGGCTGACAGCGCTGTGTCACCGACTGGAGAAGTAACACAAGGTTTGCCCTCCGCTGGGAGGCGATTTGCAGCTGGTTAGAGCCATTCCTTTGTGCAGAAAAGTACAAGCTGGATGCTGACTGCATTTGTGTACTGGAGCCTCTTTCTGCCTGATACCGTCTCCTTCCCTTTGAGCCAGTGGTGGGCAAGCTGCGGCCCGAGGGGGGTCTGTGTGTGGCCCACGAGGCGTTTTGTTTGCCGTTGCCCACGTGCTGGGTGGCCAGATTCTGCTGGTTTCTGTCTTCATCGTTTTTTCCTACTGTTACTGAAGTGACACACGTAGAGACACGCGGGTGCAGGGGGGCACGCTGACTGTGCACAGCACTGGTGGTGAGAGCCAGGCGCTCCCTCGGCGTCCAGTCACAGCGTGGCGATGGTGCCAGCGGCCCCCCCGCGAACTCCAGGGACACCAGCGCAGGGCAACACTGCCCTGTCCCGGGGCACTGTCGAAGGAGGGTCACTCGTGCGGCACTCGCCAGCCTAGGTTGCCCATCGCGGCTTTGAGCCCTTCTGGTTTTCAGGCCTCCCATTCTCAGCCCAGGTTGTGACGTGGGCCCCGCCACAGCTTATTGCCGGGGTTGGGGAGTTGCTGGGCAGCAGCAGGAGTCCTCCATAGCAGACCCGAGTCCACGCTTGTTGGGCAGCATGGGGTGGGAAGGCTCCTGGGCAGTGAGTGCGCTCCTGCTGGGCTGGCCCAGTGGCGGCAGGGGACTGCTCCCCTGCCAGCGTCCAGCGTGTGAACTGCTTGCGGCCCTGGAGCCGGGGCAGCGAGCGTCCGAGCATGCGACCTGCGTCTCCTGGGAGCCCTGCATGCCGGAGCTCCTGGGGGTGGAAAACGTCTGAGGCCCTCTGGAGAGTCTGTTCTTACCACTGCTGCTCTTTGTTTCTTCTAGCTTCATCACCACGAACTGTGCGCTGCAGTTTTCCTCCCGCGGGATCCGACCAGGCCTCACCACTGTCGTGGCGCGGAACCTGGACAAGAACACGATGGGCTATTTACAGTGGCGATGGGGCATCCAGTCAGCCATGAACACGAGCATCGTCCGGGACACCAAAACCAGCCACTTCACCATGGCCTTGCAGGTACGGCTCTCGGGGCATGGAAAGCAGCTGTCCCTGAGCGCTCACGGCGGAGCAGCCATTCCAGCCTGTCAGTGATGTCCGGCGGGAGTCGGTGGGGGGCAGGTTGTGGGTTAGCTCGTCACTTGGCTGCCTCCACCCCGAGCTGATGGCTGGTGCTGAAGGAGTGAGCTCACAATGTGCCGGAGGCAGGGAGAGCAGGGCAGCAGCTTCCTCCCCAGGAGACCGTTTCACTTCTTGGGGCGTGGTTTGGGCTACCTTAGTCCCTTCAGCCGGCTGGTGGACATGGCGGTGTCACCGCTGATTCCCAGGAAGTTGTCCCCTCCCCCCCGTCCTCCATCCAGCAGGAAGAAGCAGAAGCACTTCAAGGGAAGCTCTCTGGTCGGCGCATCCTAAAATGCGTGTCTGCTCAGAACAGCTCTTCCAGCTCCCCTCTTGTGGAGTGCATTGAACAGCAGCCCTTGGCTCTGAGTTCCAGCAGCAGAGGCTGTGTGACCTCTGCTCAGCAGCCTTCCTCTCAGCAAGCAGAGCTGCAAACGCCCGCATCCATGGACGCAGCAAAGCCGCTCTGAGCAGGCGAGCACGTTGGCGTAGGTGTGTTTAGAGCGCACAAGCAGTGTCAGGGCTAGAGACCTGCCACGTTTCCTTGCTGCTCCTGTGAGAGTTAGAAATGTCCCTCCAGCAGCCACCCGCAGGCGGGTAATTGAATAGTCATGGAACTGCACGGAATTTTTGTGCTTACATGACTATTGGATGGTCCCCAGGGTGGGGCTGGCAGCCAGTGTGCTCCAGCCCCACTCCCGGGGCGCCCCCGCCACCCTGTGCTGCTGCCTCTGAAACAAGGTAGGGCTGTAAAATTGCGATTAATCAGCTATTCGAGTAGTCGATGGCATTTCCAGCAGCCTGGCTCCTGCTGCATTTTAACTGCAGAGCTGCAGCGGGGGTAGCTCCCTGGGGCAGCGTGATCTGGGACTGAGCCGTCGCCGCTGCGCCTCCACCTTTTCAATGTACTGAGAGCCTTTGGGCTCTAACTGCTTTTAAGGCAGAGCTGCTGCGCTTCTGCCTCCTCCGCCCCCTCCCCACACTGCGGCGGCGGTGCTGGGGGGAGCCGGCTTTGAAGCAGGCTACCCCCAGCACCAGCTCCTGCTTCCCCCCTGCTTGCTGCCTCTGATATAGAGGCAGCAAGTGGGGGGGAAATGCAAGTAGGTGACGTGAGTACCCAGTAAGCCTCGGCTTCTCGGGCAGTTGACTATTCGCCTACCCTTTTACATCCCTAATATAAGGCAGCAGCGCCTGTCTGCACGGGGTCCCAGCTCCCTGCGGGCAGAGACAGCACCAGCCTCTGTCTGCAAGGAACTTGGCCCCCCGTGGACAGGGATTGCTGCCGCAAAGCAGCCTCTGCCCGCAGCGGGCCCAGGCCCCCCCGCAGACAGAGGCTGTTCCGCCGGATGCATAGTAGCCTCTGCCTGCAGCAAGCTCAGGCCCGCCAAGGACAGAGGCTGCTTCGCGGCAGCCTCCCCTGCCATGCTGTTGCCTCTGACAGAGGCAGTGGTGTGGGGGGGCAGGCAGCATCGCAGAGCTAGTGCTGGGGGAGAACTGGCTTTTAAGCCGGCTCTCCCCAGCTCCGGCTCCTGCTTCGCTCCACCTTGCTGCCTCCGATACAGAAGCTGGTATCAGTTTTGCCAGCTAGTGGTGCGTGGACATTAGATTTCTCCAGGAACAGCAATGAAATGAGACTTTCAAGCAGCCGGCGTGCCCCTTCCAGGCAACAGTTCTCCAGCTGTGGTTCTGCAGATCCCTCTCGAAGTGCCCCTCTCTTGTGCCTTCGCGCTCAGCCCCGCAGAGCACAGTGTAAAATGCCAGCTACCAGGAGCCTGACGCAGCGAGCACAGGGCGCGGGTGGTGTCCGCCCTGTGCAGGGTGGACAGGGAATCGGCGGGGCGGTGTTCAGCTGTGGCGGATGCGCTTGTCCATGGGCTCATGCCTCTCTGGTGTTTCAGCTCGGAATCCCCCACTCCTTCGTGATGGTCAGTTACCAGCATAAGTTTCAGGATGAGGATCAAACCCGAGTCAAAGGTTCGCTCAAGTGAGTATAAGTGGGGCTGGGGTGGTCTGTGGGGCCTGCGCCAGAGCAGCCAACAAGGAAACCCCAGGCAGAGGTGCTGTAGGCTGGTCTGAGGCCTGGGCTTCTCTTGGGGGAAGAGCTGCTGCCCTTGGGGTTTGTTTCTGTTAATGTGGCGTAAGGAAGGGTTCCAGTCTCAGACTTGGCCGAGTCTTTGTCCCCTTCAGCTGGGGTCTGGGCCTGTATGGCTCTGGCGTGTGTATCCTCACCAGCAGCAAAGCCCCATTGGTTAGCGACCCTCCTCTTTCATTTGCCTGCTCTGGGTGTTTGAGGTGGTCTTTGGCCGCAGTCCACAGCCTTGAGTAATGGGTTATGTCCAAGACCCCGGCTTCAAACCCTGCCTGACCTGCCAAAGGGCTTTTCCCTGCAGTGACAGACCGTCACGCTGCACCACAGATGGGCAAACCCGCATCCCGTGGCAATGGAAGGTCTGCTCAGGGTGTGATGTAGTGGGGCATCTTGCTGGTCACTAGGCTTGGGCTGGATCCTGCACTGTCACACGGGGTTTAAAGGCCAGTCGGGGAGAATGAAGTGAAACTCCTGTTCATGGAGTGTTGTCTGAGATCTGCAGGTCCAAGCCAGGCCCCTGGTCGTCAGTTGTGGTTGCTCCAGGAACTGGCTACCGTCACTGCCTTGGTGGTAGGCAAGGATCCTGCGGCCCTGTTAGGGCCATCCAGACCCTCTGAGAAGAGGAGAACTTGTTCTCCAGACTGGGATAAGGGAAGGGGAAAGTCACCTCTGGGGTCCAGGCCTTGTTAGACTTCCCATCCCAGCACAGGTACGGACGACGCTCCCAGCCCCCCTGCTACCGAGATCCTGGCGCCGGCTAAGACGACAACACTTTGTACTGAGACGCTTTCCGGTGACCCACCTCGCTCGGCATCGCTGTTCGCTCTGGCCTCAGAGCTTGGAAGTACAAGGACTCCGGAGGCCAGCTGGGATCGGGGTTGGTACCTGCCTGTCAGCTAGCCAGCCGAGAGTGGGCCCGGATTGCGCTTGGAGACGGTCTCCAGACCACCTGACTCCTGAGGGCTCAGTCTGGAGTCCCTGGTACCGTGCTGTCTCCTCCTCCATGCGGACTCTGGAGGGATGTGAGTGCCCATTGCTGAGGGGCACCTAGTGACACTGAGCCAGTACTGACTTACCTCTGGAGTCTGCCTAATCTCTGTCCTGCCATCGACGTTGGGGACTCGTCCTCCCGCCCACCATGGTCACCAGCCGCGCACAGACTCTTTAAGGCTACTGAGGAGGTTTTCCATCCAGAACTGAGACATCTTCTGGTACCGTCTAACTAGCCAAACAAGTCTTGGTCTCCAGTACTGGCGCCATTACTGGGCCCTGTCCAGCCCCGGGCTCTGACTCGAGCACCAGCACTGGTAAGTCCTGCTTGTCCAGCTGACAGACCCGGGGGAACGATACCTCGTCGGAGTCCAAGGTGTCCATGCAAGGCTCCTCTGCTTTCCCATGCCAGACTCCCCTCTCTCAAGGTGCAGCCCAAGGAATAAGCTCCAACCGCAGATACAACCGGCAGCCCTGTCAAGGACACCCCAGCACCTGCCCCATCCACCACAGTGGGGTTATTGGAACCTGTGGCCCCTGTCAGGCCCCAGATTGTAAGGGGGCACATCAGGATCAACAGCACCACTCCTGGCTCTTGCCGCACAAGAGGCTCTCAGGGCCAGCAGAGAAAGGAGAAGGGCTATCTTCCCACAGGTTCTCCTTGCCAGATGACACGCCTGTGCCTGCCTGCCATTTTATGCTGATGAGTTCAAGGCCTTTCAAGATCTCCTGAAATGGATACCTTCCGAGAGCCCGTACAGATTCCATTGGAGGAGATGAAGGACCTCCATCATTCCCTGTTGGACACTCTCCATGTGTCTGCTCTTGCCCAGCAATGTTATTGATGCCTAGATTCAAAGGCCAGAAGGGAGGGGCCACTATGATCATTTAGTCTGACCAGTAACACAGGCCATAGAACTTCCCCAGAATTATTCCGAGAGCCCTTGTTTTAGAAGAGCGCCCTGTTTTGAGTGAATAGCGGGCAGCAGTGGAGACTCCGCCACAGCCGCTGGTGGATTGTTGCAGAGGTTAAATACCCTTGCTCTCAGAAATGCACCTTCTTTCCAGCCTCAACTTGCCAACCTTCAGCTTCCGGCTACTGCATTCTGCACCCCCAGCCGGTCGTAGGGTGCTTTTTAACCTGTTAGGAACCCTTCGGGGCTTTCGTGTCTCCAGCGGATAGCTTGTTCCACCAGGCTCAATCCCAGCGTGGGCCCTGTGAAAAGCCGGGGGCGTCCGACGTCGGCAGGGCTCTGGGGTGCACGTTCTCCCAGCACTGTGCTGGGCTTGCTTAGCGCGGACGTGGCTTCCGGTGACGCTGTTCTACGAAATCAGCCTCCTCAGCCCCTCCACTCTCACTCGGGCCCTGAAGAGCAGCCCCTCAGAAAAAGGGAGGGGACGGCGCCGGGGTGCCACCTGACGCACTGGGGTTTCACTGAGCCATACGCTAAGGAAGCTGCCTACAAATAGTAGCTTCTCACCCTTAGTGGTGTGTTGAGCATTTTTCACAGGCCAGACACCTTTCCCAGCTCACGTTTGGTCCTTTCTTCCCCGGTTCAGTCTTAGGTGTTTACAGCAGTCATCTTGAGCTGGGCGTGAGTGAAGACCAGAACCCAATCCTGATTCTCTCACTTCCAAGCTTTAAATAGGATTTACTTAGGGCAGGAACCCTTTTTCCCCAGTTAGATCCCCACCCCCTACTAGTGAAAAACTATTAGCAGTCCAAGATGGAGTCCAGGGTCAGGTGACATGACCCTGCAGTGTCAGAGCAGCCAGGAGTCAAGGTTGTCAGCAGCATCTGAGAGAGGTGGGGGATTAGCATTTTCAAATTTCCGTTGTTTCCCCTAAGGTGGGGGTGGACAATAATTTTTGGTGGGGGGCCACTCCAAGATTTTGGTAAGTGGTCAAGGGCTGCACTTTTCTGTGGAGGGGGCGTGGGGTCTAGGATGGTGCAGAAGGGCGCACAGGCTAAGGGACGTGTGCAGCAGACGGTGTGGGGTCTGAGAGGGAGTTTGGGTGGAGGAGGGGGTACAGGGTCTGGGAGGGAGTTGTGATCTAGGGCAGGGTGGTGCAGGGGGTTTGGCGGGTGACCTGGGGGAGGGAGTTGGGGGGCAGGAGGGGCAGGGGTGCCAGAGGCAGGCTCTGGCTGGGAGGCGCTTACCTAAGCATCTCCCGGCCTGCAGCACCCCCAAGGCAGGCCAGGCTCCCTGCCTGCTGCAGCCCCAGAGCACTTAAACCTGCAGGCTGCCTCCTCCCTGTGGCTCTCGGCTCCATGAGAGGGAGAGGTTTGCGCTGCCCCGTCCCCCAGGCCAATCTCTCAGCTCCTACTGCCCGGTTGTTTCCAGCCAATAGGAGCGGAGGACTGGGCTGTGGGCGGGCAGATCACACGCACTCCAGAGAGGAGAGCCACCCGGAGCGGCCCTGTGCTTGAAATAGCGGCTGCTGCACAGCCAGGGTCCCGGCAGGGTGTCCACGGGCTGGATCCGGTGGCTTAGCCATCGCTGCCCTAATGGCCCGTCCAAGCTGTCTCCCCAGGGATAAGCGCAGCTGTGTTTGTTATGGCCACTATTCCTAACCTCACACACCGCAGTGATACATGCGTGGCAATGGGACAATCATTCCGTAAACCAGCCTTTCCAAGCGCCTCTCCCAAGAGCCCTTGCGGAGAAAGAGGAATTTCACAAGCCAATTACAGAGAGAGAGTGCGGAATTGATCTTCTATGCAAGTGTGACAGTTTCCCTGCAACTGGATGTACCATGTTAAAACCTGCGATCCTTGCATTTAACACCTCATTCCCAGCAAAAGCTAAGTATGGGAGGCCACTCAATTAGCCTCAGTAGCACCGGCATTGCAATTGACAGGGTTTTTTCTCTCCCTCTTCTTTTCTGGCTATAAATTCGGGGTTCCCTTTTTCCCCCACTCCAGCTCATCTGAAGAAGTGGGTTTTGCCCACGAAAGCTCTTGCTACCATACGTATTTTTGTTAGTGCCACAGGACTCCTCGTTGTTTTTAAAATACATCTTAGTTATTCCATATTCATATCAGATATGCATATCTCTGTGAAGAATGGGGGTGTGGTGCCACGGTCTCGAGGCCCTGGAACTGGAGTTCCTCCAGATGTGTGTCCCTGTGGCTGCTCCACTGCCCCACCCCTTCCCATGTGCCCTGGAATCTTCTTGCTAGACTTGCAGGGTTGAAAAGGAATTGGAGTGGAGGCGGTTCTTCCATGCCCATGTGCTCCCACCTGGAGACCCTTGTACTGGAGCACAAAGCGATCTATGGCACAGGCCCTGTTGATGAAAATCTCCAGTTAGGGCACAAGGCTGGTAACCTCTCCTCTGTGACACATGGTAAATCGAATTGGATATTAAAAGAGAAATTGGAGACTTTGCCCTTGTCGTATTGTTTTCTGGTTTTGTCATTCTAGGGCAGGTTTCTTTGGGACCATAGTGGAATACGGAGCAGAGAGGAAGATTTCCAGACACAGTATTCTAGGAGCCGCTGTCAGTGTTGGTGTTCCTCAGGGAGTGTCTCTGAAAATCAAGTCAGTTCAAGATTATAACTGCAATGTTGGTGACTCTGATTGTAACCTGTGTCTTGGTATCTGATGCATTCGGGGCGGGCGGAGAGGGGGGACGCATCCTCGTTCTCGGGTCTCACAGGCATCTTGGCAGCAGGAACCGAAAGCTGTGCTGCATGCACATGCCATAAAACAGAGCAGGTTGGAGCTGCTCTCCCTTTCAGTAGAGGGAGAGGGCCCTCTAAGCCTGCTCCTGCTGGAGTCTGGGAGTTTCATTGGGCACTAGTGTGTGAGTAGAAGGGTGCATTTTAAAACTCAGGCTTGGCACATTACTCTAGAGGACAGCTAATGAGCACCCTGGATTGCTAGAGTGAAGACTATAGCAGTTTCCACTCCTAGCGTGATGCAGCGTGCGAGGAGGTACTCCCCGGACTTCTACGCGCATATTTTGATTTTGCCAGCAGAGGGCATTACAACACTGCCGAACCGCTCCGAAAACACTGAGATCCCGGTCCTGGTGATTAGGCTTCAGAGCATGACAGACTTGCTAAAATAAATTGGGCCATAAGCATCTGACCGTTAATATTGTCCCTCCTGCAAGGCGTGTGCATGGACGTGATCCTCCTTTAGAGTATCCTCAGGTCCTGTGCAGTGCTGAGCACTGCTTGTCTCGCGCTGGGTGCAGGGACCAGCCCTACGCCTCCCCTTACTGGGGAGGAGTCCACGAAGTGATGGTGGGGACCAGCGCAGCAGAGTCTTTCAGAGGAAGCAGCTGCTCCTGAATTCCCTGGGGAAGGGTGATTGGGCCTGAAGATTGTTTTAGGCCCTAGCACGTTATTGCCGTTCCAACCAAGTATCTCAAGCAGACCCCCGGCTCCTTAGTAAGGGCTCTGCCAGGCTTCAGCAGCCTCTACGCTGCTGTTCTGGTTGAGGCTCTGCCCGCTTCATTGTGGGTTCAGAGCTGAGCCTCTCCCTGCCCGTGGGGGTGGCTGCGGAGTGGGAGCCGAGGCCGCTGGCTGGCACGCGATGTGTCCTGCGCAGGGCTTTGGAATCCCAAGCCTGCTCTGATAAGTTGCCTTGTTCTTTGTGTTAGGTTGAACCGGGCCAGCCAGACCTACTTCTTCCCTGTCCACCTGACGGATCAGCTGCTCCCCAGTGCTGTGTTCTACGCCACCGTGGGACCCCTCATTGTCTACTTCGCCATGCACAGGCTAATCATCAAACCCTACCTCAGGGCACAAAAGGAGAAGTGAGTCTGGGGTCACGTGTTGCTGGGCTCTCCTGGCAGGGGCTGGCAGGGCTAGGGGCATTATCTGCAGTACAGTTGCTCTAGTGGGGGCTAAAGTGGGGGGGCCTGACGGGACCGCAGTAAAGAATCTCCAGCCAAGGCCTTGAGGCCATCCTGACCAAGTGAGGTCTGGGGTCAGTAGGGGACATGGGAAGTGCGTCCTCGCACTGAACCGTACTGAATGTCTGTGATGAACATGTTGCCCCACTTCCTCGTGGCAGAGAGCTGGAGAAACAAAGGGAAAGCTCAGCCAGTGACGTGCTGCAGAAGAAGCAGGAGGCAGAAGCTGCAGTAAGTGGCCCCTCCCTCCTTCCCCAGGCTTCCCTTTCAATTTCTTCCTTGGCCTTGTGGTTCCGCGCAGCCGTGTCCCCAGGGTCCTGTGCAGAGCCCCCCGCGGCGCGGGCCAGGTCTTGCCCTTTCTTCCAGGGGGTGGTTGTGGCCAGGGCTGGAGCCAGTCTAACGGTAATGGAGGAACTCCAGCCCTCTGGGGGATTGTAGCCCTGTCTGGGAAGAAAAATCCCCCCTCTGGTTGGCTCCCTTCCATGCTGGCCAGCCCCCTGGGGAAGAGTAGCCAATGAGGACTGCTGCAGAAGCAAGCAGAGCGTTTCCACCTCCCCTCAGGACTACGGTGACCTTATTTCCCTATGCCCCATATGGGACACCAAGGGGGGTGGAGCTGCCGGCGCTCGGGGCGTTAGCCCTGGGGCGGAGCTGCCGGCGCTCGGGGCGTTAGCCCTGGGGCGGAGCTGCCGGCGCTCGGGGCGTTAGCCCTGCAGAAGGAGTGGGGTGAAGGGAGCCGCTGGCGCTCGGGGCTCCAGTGGTTGAAGCTCCAAGTGCGGGTGGCTCCCCGCCCTTCCCTGGGGAGAAGAGAGCCGCCAGTGCTCGGAGCTTCAGCTGCTGGAGCTCCAAGCGCTGGCAGCTGCCCCCTCGACCCCCCTCCCATGGCAGGGGAAATACGGGATAACGTGCCTGGTTTTTTACAAAGTTGGGACCCCGAGGGAGGGCTTAAATCAGGGACTGTCCTGGTCAAGATGGGAGGGGTGGTCCCCCCCACACAGGACCCGGTTGCATTCTCACCGTAAAAAAGAGGGCAAAAAGAGCCAAGCCTCTCAGGGTGGCCCCATGCTCTTTTTCTCCACCACCGCCCCGGCCCGCGGTATCTGTTCCCATCTCCTGCCACACAATGCTCAGTCTGGAGGCAGGGAGAGAGGAGACCCAGGCAATAAGATTGAATCTTCCCCTTCACCCAGTGGCTGAGGGTGTGGCCGGCGTGGACGCGGGTAGCAGAATGCAGAGCCTCCTTTGAGCCACGGCTGCTGACACTCTTCCGTTTCTCCAGCACGCCTCCCCTGGGCTGGGTGGGTTCCTGTGGTGCCTGCCTTCCCGGGCTGTCACTGCCTGCACGCCCAGCGCAGCTGGGGGCATTTCTCCTTTCCCCTGCTTTTGTTCTGATCGCCACTGGGCTATTGATGCTCAGGTGAGCTCTGAGACCGTGCTCAGGCCCCTCTCAGCTAAAGGAGACTTCCCCCTTGGAGCTCCCGTCTGTTAAATGGCAGCTGACTGCTGGGTTTTGTTTTGTCCTTCGTGCTGTGGCAGGTCCGGCTAATGCAGGAGTCTGTCCGGAGGATAATTGAGGCAGAGGAAGCCAGGATGGGTAAGAAGTGCAGCATGCCTGACGTAGTGTGAAGGCTCTGCGGAGAGGAGGGGGACGTGGGATCCCTATGGAGTTGGAGGGCTGGGGAGAGGTGCAAGGTGGGTATTAAGGGGGTTGGGGTGGTTGATACTTATTGACAGCTGAGCATGAGCTCTCCGGTACTGCTGGGGAACAGCCCCAGTACAGCGCACTCGAGCGTGAGGGAGGACACTGTTGTACAACGTGAGTGATGGGGAACGGGGCCAGGCGATTCAGACAATAGTGAGCAAACCCAAGCAGCTTTCCTCATTTCCCTCTGCACGGGAGCTGGGAGGCCACGTGGCAAATAGATCAAGGCGTAAATTGTATCCTCTTGAGCTGAGAAGCCCGTGGAGTCTGGAACGTGCTGCTAGAGCATGAGCTGGAATCTCAGTTCTTCCATTCACGTACTAGGCTTTACATTTGCAAAGATAATGTTCCAATGAACTGAGCATGACTCATGCAGTGGCATCTTCCTGAGTCTGCAGCCAGCCTGGAACAGAGTAGCTGAGAAGTGGGAGCTGCCACCTTTAGGGGTTAATTCCAGAACTTCATGGCATCTGTTGAAGTGGCAATGCGGCTCTACCTAGGGATGGCCCTGGGTGGGAAATAGGCCTCAGTCCCTTGGGGAGGGTCACCACTCATTCCATTTGGTGTGACGGGGTCAGGTCAGCTCAGGGATTCTCCTTACGTCCTAGTTGAAACGCTTGTTTGGCTCCCAGGAGGGGCTTGGCCTAGCATTCTGTTTGAGGAAAGCTCTTTGTTTGCCCTCCCGGCTTCTTGAAAACTGTTCCCTCTGGCAGTATGAGAAGAACGCTAGGGAAGGGGTTGGGCTGATCTCTTGGTCAGTGTCTCTGCAGGTGCCTGGAAGAGCCTTTTACCCTGTCTTTGTGCTTGTGTGGAATGCAGGTTTGATTGTCGTGAATGCCTGGTATGGGAAGTTTGTCAATGACAACAGCAGGAAGAATGAGAAGGTGAAGGTCATAGATGTGACCGTGCCCCTGCAGTGCTTAGTGAAGGACTCAAAGCTTATCCTCACGGAGGCCTCCAAGGTATGCAGTGACTTGCAGGATCCATCACCTCGTAGGCGTTCGTCTTTGCTGCAGGCCCTGCACACGCCCTCCCCAGGCAGAAGGCAGGCAAACCAACCAAGCGAAACGCCAGTCCAGAGCCAGGGCAGCCGCAGGAGGAGCTGTTCTCCAGCACTCTTCAGTGATAGGGGTCTGTTGGATATTTAAATGCTAACAGAGCTGACTCTCTTCCTGAATGTTCATGGCTTGACTAGGCAAAGCCTCGCTCAGTTACATTCTCAGATACCTAGTAGTGGAGGGGGAACGCCCCCCCCACGCACACACCATGGGTGAGCAGGACCAAGGGGTCAGAGCCTTTCGGTGGCCCGAGAGATGCTGGCCACATAGTTCAGGGGTTCCCGGTACTCACTGGCAGGAAGTTATTAACATTGCTGGCAGCTGGAGAAGCAGAACAGGCGGAGTCTGCCTCCCTTTGCTTCACCAGCCCCCGCTGCTGCCTGTGAGCGCTGGGGGGGCCAACCCTTGCCGCTGGTGCCAGGAACCCCCCCTCATTAGTCCCCTGAGCAGCATCATTCAGTGGGAAGAGGGCAGAGCCAGGGGTGGGGCCTGCAGTGGAGGGGATGGTTGTCCTGGGGCTGGAAGTGGTGTGGGAGGAGTCACATGGGGTAGTCAGGTGGCCTGTGCTCCGTGTCCCTCCTCGCCAGTCGCCCTTGTGTAGTAACTGTTCTAGGATGAGAAGCAGCTGCACTTGGCTCACGTTGGAGGTGACAAATAATGCCTCAGATCACTAGCTGAAAGATCAGAGGGGAGGATTATTTTCCAGGTTTGTTTGAATGTACATTACCATGACTGCTCTGCAGGCACTTCTGCTTGTTTGCCTTGCTGTTTGTGGGAGGGTCTCACTTAGCTGGCAGGGGGAGAAACACTGAATAAAATAGGAAAGTGTCATTCTAAGCCGGCCGTTGGGCAGGTGGAATTGAAAGCGCCTTTCCCTCATGTTGCACATGAGTGAGTTGTTGATGGTGTCCCATGTGCAGACCAGCTTCAAGTCCTTTTAAAACTCCCTTTTCTACTGCACCCTAAAAGCAGTGGCAGGAGAGTGCTCAGTGTGCTGTTTTCATTGTCAAAGGTCGGGCTGCCGGGGTTCTATGACCCGTGTGTGGGCGAAGAGAAGAGTTTGAAGGTGCTGTATCAGTTTCGGGGAGTTCTACACCAGGTGATGTCTGCTGACAGTGAGGCCCTTAGGATACCAAAGCAATGTAAGTAGCAAGGATTGCTTCCTCCTTCCGCCAGTCACCAAGCCCCAGAGACCCGGCAGAGAGGAAAGGGTCTCCCCAGCCATTTCATTATGCTGCACTCCACTCATGTCCAGCATCAGAGATGCCTTGCTGTTAGTAGTTGAGATGTCTCTCTAGGGGCACTGGAGCCTTAGCTCTGAGGAGCTAGCATGCTCTGGATATATGTCTGCTGAATAACTGCACTGTGATTTGGCTGAGGAGTACACATCCCTTCTAAACCAGTTGTGGGCACCCCAGACTGTGCGTTCTATCCTTTGGAGAATCTCTTAGTTTTGAAGCTTCATCTCTTACTGTGCCTGATGTCTTACTTTTGAAGCTTTTGTAAGTAGGTGAGAAGCTCACGTTGAGTGATTTCCTTCGCTGCTAGTAATTCTGTTCTGCAACTGACACTATGGTAAATGTTGAGAGTTAGGACATCAATTAATTAACATGCACTGAGTCCATTTGTTGTTAACAGCTCACAGGATTGATGCGGATGGCTAACCTGGTGAGAAAACAGGGTGTCATGTATGGTACCTGAATCAACAGAAGCTGCAAAACCTCCCCCCCTGGATTCTACAAGTTTGAAAGAGAAACAGAGATGTTTTTATTTTTATGATCCATATAGAAGGCGGTGTCATACCAATTATGCGAAGGGATAACATGAGAGAACCTGCTTTTACAGGTACCTCCAAGGCAATACTGCCCTGGATTGTGGATTGGCAACCAATAGAAACATGGCTGAGAACATACTACATGCCCACCACCTGCCTGGGAGGTGTGATGGGTAGAGCCCCAGCTGTCATGTACCCAAGCCCTTCCTGCTGTGTGTTAACTGCAGCTCGTTTGTCCAGTCTTCTCTTACTCTCAGCAAGATGGGAATTGGAGACGGACTCTTCACTCTCACTTTCCCTTAAGCTCACAGGGTTGGGGTTAAGTTCTCCTGAACTGAGAACAAATGGCTGTTTTAACCCTGTCTGCTCCTAGGGGGAAAGTGAAGTTTGTGGCCACTTCTCAGAATCCATTCGATCAATCCTGTTACTGGACAGAGGATGTGGTGTTCATCCCACTTGTTTATTTAAAATGGTCTTTTTGTTTAAGGACAAGTATGTTTGGAATGAAGTTCTCTGCTTTTCCTAATCACGTGGACCTTTTTCAGCATTTGTCCCAAGCACTATTACTGCTCCAGAGTAATTGGATTATAACCACTCTCTTTGTCAAAATAATTTTGCTGCTCCTCACCCAGGACTGCGTGTTTGAAGTCTTTTGGGGGGTAAAGTGAATTAGATTAACTGAACAGTTCTGTGCCTGCTGCTGCAACTCTTCCCATCTGATTTTATACTGGAGAAATAGGGAAATGAAGTTGATACAAGTAAGCTAGACCAAAGTGTAGGTATGTGCCAAATATGAGGAAGAACTGAAAACTTCAAAACAGTGACTGCCACCAATCCTAGTGGCTAGATTCCCTGAACAGCTTTCGCATACAAACCCTGCCAGATTTACCTTATGTCCAGAACGGTGCACTTGCTCTATCAGCATAGCTGAAAGTAGCAGGACTGCTGGAAATAGCACTGTTAAGTCTCTGGGATCTTAGTACTTTTAGATATGTATATAAAAGGGAGAATGGTGGCTGTTAGGCAGGCACTGAAATGTAGTTCTACTCCTAGCCAGTCCTGGGGGAGGAGGGGAAGCCTCATCATTTATATGCAAGAGATTTAAGAAGAAGCATCTACTGGCAGAGGCATTGTTGCTTCTGGAGTTAATAACTTCCTGACACGCATCTTGGCCCCTTTTTTCTGCAGTGTAACTGCTGTCCTGTTCACTTATATCAGTGCTGTCTCCCCCTCCTCGCAAGCATGACATCACATCAGGGAATTTCATTTGCAATAGTCCTTGTTCAAGAGCAGGTTTATCACAGCTATTATAGGAAAGCTGATAATTAACTCTCCCCTACTTGCTCCTACAATCAAGTGCTGCTTCCCATTTTTTATCAGAAAAATCTAACCTTTTTATGTGTGAACGGCGCCTGTTCTAGGAATGCATTTCATTCACTACCATTTCACAGTGTTTTTTGATCTGAAGCTAAGTGTCAACTGTGCAATAAATTTTGTGTTGAATCAATTTTCAGTTGAAAATTGCCCAGTGTTTCCTTTGCTACAGATGGATCTTCCACATATCGATTACTTCATCTCATTTGGTTGATGGAAGAGAAAACACTGTGTTGTCATAATAAACCTTCTTTGAAAGTTGTGGGTGGTGAGTTAGTTATATTTTTGTAAATATATAAGCTTGGTCCCTTTCAAACCCTTCAAGACCCACCTAGAATGGTGGTGTTTACAGTAAGTTGCTAAGTGATGATGGCTGGGTAGGATGCTCAACTGGGCATCACCTCTTCCTCCCACCCAGCTTTTTATTTTATTGCTATATCTTAGTCAGGGGTGTAAGCTCTTCTTAAGGAGGCGCTATCCCATAGAACAGTGTTGCTCTAACTACTGCAACAGAACTTATCATAATAGGATTGCGTCGGAATTGAGTAAAGATTGTGATGCTAGAAATAGTAGGTACAAACTAGCAATAAAACATTTGCTGTTACTTATTTAAAAAAACCCCAACAGAGCAGCTAAAATCCAGCCACAGAATAAAGATGAGACATTAAACAACAATTCATTAATTTTATACAAGAATAAAATTCACCCTCTCAGACATTTTCCTGATGTAAACAGTTGTCCTACAGTTTTGCTGTCATGGAAATCTATTTTCTTATAAATTACACTGAAGGGGATGGGGAAAGACGAGCAGGTGCCGTGATTTACAAAAGTGGTTTCTGACCTTTGCAGTAGTTCTACAGCTTTGGAATTACTTCAGACCTAGAAAAGACCATATCTGGATGACCTGACACTAGCTTAACTACAGTTTCCACATCCCTAGGCTACATTTAGTGTGGGAACTAATTGCCAGAAAAGCTCCCAGTCTCTTCTCACACACCTAGATGCAGCCGGTATTCTTGCCTAATATGAAGGTATTTAGATTACAAGGTTCAGGCAAGAAGTGCAGGTTTAGGGGATGTTATGGTATACTTCTCAGCCAAGCTTCCTTCCCTTGTTCTTACTGGACCATGTGCATGTCGGGCAGTTATGATATATGTGAACTTTAAGCAGTGCTCGTCAGAATCCAGAGTGAGCAGGTTACTCACTTTCCAAGTACTCCAGCCAGGAGTTTCTTGAACCCTTGTTCTTGTTGGTAGATGAGTGTTCAGCAAGTCAGGCCCTGGTCCCTCCCAGGAGGTTGTCTAGCCTGGCATTGCTGCTCCTTGTTGCAGGCCTGGAGTCGCGCACACATCCTCCTCAGTTCCATGCTTTTAACCTTCAGGCATTTTCGCAGTTTTTCATTTTCATCTAGTGCCTGGAAGAGTTTTTGTTTTAAGGAAGCACAGTCACTGATAGCATAGCTGTGGTCTGAGGTCTGACCCAGGTGGTGTATCTGCACTGGAGGCCTGGACTGCAGCAACAAACCCTCCACTTCTGTAGCCTTAGTTGTACTAACCTGAAAAGAACATAGGGAGTGAAAGTGAGGGATGCAGAGCTCTGGCTGGCTGGGGGTTACGCGGGGAGACACACATGACTAATGCATCTGATCCCTGGGCTGCTGGAGCCACCCCTATTCTAGTGCTGGGATTCAAACTGACGCCTTCCCACTCAACATGGTAATCTTCTCTCATTGGCTAAAGTGTCTCCATACATCACAGGGCAGGCAAACATTCTCCCCATTGTACAGTAAGAGGAAGCGTTTTGCTCAACACCCAGCTAGTCAGTCACAGACCCAACAGTGTAATCCAGGTCTCCTGACTGCCCAATTCCCATAATGACCACTAGACACATTTTTTTCCACGCAAGCTGCATAGTAGTTGTGCATTGGACAGACAAAGCTCAGCACTGAATTCTTTTTGCAAGGGACCCTCTGTGTTTGAAGTCAAATCCCTAAGAACGAGCAGTGGCTGAGCTCTTACCAACCTCATCACAAACGGAATTAGTCTGGAAGCAAGGTCAGGCAAGTGAAGCTCAACAAGTGCCTGTAAGTACCATAGTAAGGCAGGAGTGCACAGGGCCTCTAGGGCCAGTTCTTCTCTCCATGAAGTAACAGTCACTCATTTCTGCTTCCCTGCCGCTGCAGTGCCTTGAGCTCAGCTGTGTGTCATTGTCAAAAATAGTGTGTGGTTTTCCTTAAGAGGTGAGGTAAACTGGCTCTTACCTCTTCTATTGCTTCCTCCGTTCTACTGGGTTGGATCTCTTGGTGCAGAATGGTTTCTACAGCTAATCTTCCATCCTCTGTCCCTGTAAAGTCCTAAAGAGACCAGGAGAATAACCCAAACTCAACAGCTCTTATTTTCAACATTACTATTATTAGAGCTTCAAGTGATCTCTGTTGTTGGTGTAAATGAGCCATGCAGTCCCTCCAGGCCTTCGTTTTTATTTCAACATAAAATACAAAAACAACAAATTAAAAATAGAAGCAACATGTTATTGGGACAAACTTTTAGTTTGTTCCCAAGTCAGACATCCAGTGAAAATACTAACTGCGCACAGTTTAGTATATTTAGACAAGTATCTGCAAAAGGTGATACTTCAGCTAGAAAAGGCCCCAACTCCTAGGCAGAATCAAGTGCTGTGCAACAAAATGCTGCATTGCCTTCCCCTCGAGTTTAAAAAAAAGATGCAAAAAGGCTGGAAGGGACAAAGGTACCTTTGGCAATTTGGAATCCTGAGGATCATGTAGAGGGCTCTTCTCCTGCCTGATTTGCTATAGGAAGGACAAGGCCCTGAGATTAGTGTGACATTTCTGAGAATCCCTGCATTACCTGCTAAATCTGCAACATTCTTCGTTTTCCAAGGAGAAAATACAGCAATAAAAAATTATCAAGAGTCTTCAAGACAATGTAGTATTGTATCCTTAAGCTTCACACAAAGGATTTAACAGCAACTTCCTATATGATTTGATTAAGCAAAATAGGAATAAGACTGGGTTAGGTGTATATGCATGAACACTTTGTTTATGTAAGGTCAGTTATAACTAACCAACTACCAATTCCAGGTGAACTAGTATCTCCTTCAGAACTCGTAGGATCTCTTCTTCCTTTCACTTTTGCGAGAACTGGGGCTCTCTGTGTAATAGCTCAGTTCAGGCTCTTAGGTAGCCAAGAGTTACCATGTATTTGTTAAAAGGAGAGTGGAACATGCTTCCCTCGTATGTCATTATTTTAAAGTGTACAGTTTGCAAGAATAGGTGTATGGGAATTCACTGAGGAAGACAGTCTGTAAGCAGGATGCCATTTTTCAAAACCCTCTTTCTCTGGGTAGAAATCCAAACCTTTATTGCAGCAGCATATTGAAAAACTAGAAGGATTAAAAAAAAGCAGCTAAAGATTAATTATTTTTAACAGGCGCAACTAGTACTTTCCCAGCAGTGCCAGTAGCCCAAGTGCATTTAACACACAACTAGACTTGACCACTCCCATACTCTACAGCGATGGTATTTTTACTACTGATTTCAGTGGAAATAGGGTTAGGTTAACAATGAAAGGGAGTTGATTTAGTCATAGAATCATAGCAGTGGAAGGGAAGTCCAGTCCCCTGCGCTCACAGAAGAGCCAAGCACCATCCAGACCAGGGGTGGGCAATAATTTTTGACCGGGGGGAGAGGGGAGACTCCAAGATTTTGGAAAGTGGTCGAGGGCCGCACTTTTCCATGATATTCATGGAGAAAGTGCAATGTCTGGGATGGAGGTTGGGTGCAGAAGGGAGCATGGGGTAAGGGAGGGAGTTTGGGTGAAGGAGGCAGTTGTGACCTGGGGCAGGGGATTGTGGTACAGGAGTTTGGGTTTTGACCTAGGGCAGCAGGGGATATGGTGCAAGAGGGGGCAGAATGTTTGGGTATGTGGAGTAGGGGGCCGGGGTGGGGGCAGAGGGTTGCGGAAGGGAGGGGCTGGGGGTGCCAGGGGCAGCGTCTGGCCAGGAGACTTACCTGGGTGACTCAGGCATGCAGCCTGCTTCACCCCCACACAGGCTGCAGGGCCACGTGCATGTGTGAATTAAGGACGTTAACCAATGAGTAATTTAGTTATTGATGGAAATTCCATCAACTACATGACTAGTCGATAGTCACTTCCACGTTTCAAAGGAGGAATGCGGAACTCGGCGTGCAGCCCGGGGCCAGAGGGAAGTCCTGCTGACTCCGGGCTCTGTGCGCTTTGAAATGCCATGCTGGAGCCTGGGATCAGCTGGGGACTGCCCAGGTGACTCTAGGTTCCACGGAAATGCTGCAGGGAGCCCAGGGTCAGCTAGGTAGTCCCCAGCTGACCCCGGGCTCCACATAGCGCTACCGCTTTGAAATGCCGCGGCGGTGTTTCAAAGGGGCAGTGCTGCACAGCTGATCCCGGGCTCTGTGCAGTACTTCAAAGGGGCAGCACCACATGGAGCCCAGGATCAGCTCCATGCAGCGCTGCAGCTTTGAAGTACCCTCTCTTCCCCCCCACTTTGCTGCCTCTGATAGAGATAGCAAGGGGCGGGGGAATCGACTAGTCGACTCGACTACCCAATAAGTATTTACTTATTTGATAGTCAACTAGTCCTTCACATCCCTAGTGTAATAAGTACCAGCCAGAGAGGCGGGGGATGTGGTGCTTCGTGCCAGAATCCAGCCAATGGGATTGTGCTGGGCAGGGGGGTGGGAGAGGGGCAGCGCCTTAACCCTTCCCCCTCATCCCCTCCCGGTTCACAGTTTTGAAAGAGAAACTGCCCAGCAGCTGCTATTCTGAGCAGTGTGCGGGTGAGGTGAGGTGAGGCAAGCAGGGAACCTGCCTGAGGCTCTCCGTTGCATCCATGGGCCAAATCCGCCCCCCGGGCTCTATTTTGCCCAGACATGATCTAGACCGTCCCTGACAGGTGTTTATCTAACCTGCTCTTAAATCTCTCCAACCTCCCTAAGCAAACAAATAGCAGGGAGCAGCTTCTTCACTGAGCCAAGGGGCAAAACAGTTGGGACACTGAGGAAGCTCACATGACGTGAAAAAGTGATGCATTGGTAGAGGACAGGGCAAGTTCAGTTCTGTTGTGCCCATTGTACAGAAGGGGAAAGGAGGGACTGCAGTGCCCAGTAAGTTGCCCGTTTCATGGCCCTGCTCTAACCTCTTGCCCCACCCCCTCCCTGCAGCACGGCTAGGGCCCAGCTGGCAGCTCACCGAGACGGTGCAGGGGAAGGCGAAGAGCGTGGGCACGGCATTGGGCTTGAGGTTGGTACGGTTGCCGAAGGCGCTGAAGCAGTCGGGCTGGAAGTGCTGTGAGCAGAGCACTGTGTGCGAACTGGGCTGGAAATCGCCACGGCCAATGTTCCCCACCCAGCGCGCCAGCAGCTCTGGCCGGCTGAACGGGAACCTGCAGGGGAGAGGCAAGGTGGGCTGGGCATCTGGAGAAGGCAAGGTGGGGAAGGGCCTGAGCCGAAGTAGCAAGGGAAGGGGTGGTACCCTGGTACCTGTGGCAGATGTGGGGGGGCAGGACTTCGGTCCCTGTGGAAAGCACATGAAGGGGAAGGGGGCAGTAACTGTGGCAGGTGTGGGGGAGCGGTACCTGTGGAAGGTGAGTAGGGGAGGGCCTGGTACCTGTGAAAGGTGGGGTGGCCCCTGTGGAAGGGGTGGTACCTGGGAGGGGCCGGTGCCGGTACCTGTGGAAGGGGGAGGGGCCAGCACGTGGGAGGGGAGGGCGCTACCTGGGAGGGGCGGTGCCTGTGGAAGGAGGAGGGGAGGTGGTGCCTGTGGAAGGGGAGGCGGTACCTGGGGAGGAGGGCGGTGCCTGTGGAAGGAGGCGGAGGGGCGGTACAGGGGAGGGGAGGGGCACTGCCTGGGGAAGGGGCGGGGCGGGGAGGCGGTACCTGGGGAGGGGGAGGGCAGTACCTGTGGAAGGAGGGGGTACAGGGGAGGGGAGGGGCGGTGCCTGTGGAGGGGAGGGGCGGGGCGGTACAGGGGAGGAGGCGGGGCGGTACCTGTGGAAGGAGGGGCGGGCGGTACAGGGGAGGGGGCGGGGAGGGCAGTACCTGTGGGGGGCGGTACCTGTGGAAGGGGAGGGCGGTACCTGTGGAAGGGGAGGGGAGGGGCAGTACCTGTGGGAGGAGGGGAGGGGAGGGGCGGTACCTGTGGAAGGGGAGGGGAGGGGGAGGGTGGTACCTGTGGGCGGTACCTGTGGAAGGGGAGGAGGGGCTGTATAGGGGAGGGGAGGGCGGTACCTGTGGGGAGGGGCGGTACCTGGAAGGGAAGGGGAGGGCGGTACCTGTGGAAGGGGGGGAAGGGCGGTACCTGTGGAAGGGGGGGAGGGGCGGTACCTGTGGAAGGTGAGCTGCTGCCGGCAGCGGCTGCGGTAGCGGTTGCTGCAGCGAAGCGCCGCGCAGGATTTGGGCATGGCCCGCCCCGCGCCTTGCCCCCAACAAAGATGGCGGCGCCCGCCCCTCAGAGCGAGCCGCTCCTGGCGCACGCGCCTTCCGGCCTGGGCTGGATTTCCCGCGCGTGCGCCGGGCTACCCCTCCCCCGCTGGGCACGGCGAGCGAAACCCCGCCCGCAATGGCCGCCGCTCCCAGCATGCACCGCGCCGCCCGCCGGCTGGAGCCTTGGCCCCCGCGGCTCCACTGCTGCCAGGGGCCCTGCCCCGCCCCTCCTGCTCGTCACCACCGAACCGCTCAGCTGCGCCCCGCCCCCCGGGCTGCCCGCCGTGCGGCTGCGCAGGGCGAGCTGCTGGGCCAGCCCCAGTCCGGAGCGCGCGGGGCCGGGCAGCTGACACCGCAGCGGGGCTCTGCCCCCTTCCCCGCCCCCTCCCGGCCTCGGCCAGTCTGGCCCCTAGCGCGCCCCGCTTGCAGCCCCCAGGCATTGCACGGCCCGAGGCTCTGTGCCCCAGGAAAGCACCACGCCTTAAAATAACACTTTTAATGAAAAAATAAAGCTCTGACTGCACGTGTAGCCATACAGCGCTGCGGGGGTGAACTCAAACACGAGAGGTTTGTTCCGTCTGCTAACAGTGTAACAAGCGGGCCTGTCAGACACCAGCTACTGGGGTAAATCTGCAACGATACCAGGACAATAGTCAAAAGAGTTAAAAGTTGCCTTAAACTGCTAAGAAACAGGCAGCTCACTTAGCAGTTTCTTGTTTTTCTCCCATAAAACAAGCACTTATCCTACAGTGATCCAGTTGTACCGCAGACACAGTGTAGACAACCTCGACATCTGGCTAAACCCTTACACAGACTGAACAGATTTCTTCCAAAGCCTTCTACATTGCAGAATGAAATCCGCAACACTTGGGAACTTTGGTTATTTATCTGGTGGCAGAAGACAGCCCTACCAGGCAAATCTTTGGCAAACTTCTGGTTCCATTTAGTTTCTGGTATGTAGTGTGTCATCACTGCCTTAGATTTAAGTGGAGCTGTTTATAAAATTAGATTTCAATTGCTGCATCTATGAATCAAATTGGGCTTTTCAAACTGCACCAAGTTTTAGAATGGGCAGTGAAATAAAACAGTGCAGTTCTATAGTAATGGATCTTTTCCATCAGGAGGTCCCATCTAATCAAGCCCCTGGGCATTGTAGGACTGTGCTATACAAGCTGTTCTAGTGATCTGTGTAGCCTAGTGTTAAATGTCCAAAGGAGGGTCCCTGACAGTGCCAGGATGTTTTTCCTGATAAATCAGTATTCAATAAGGCAACAGTCTGATACAAATCATCTGCTGCATTGATTCCTGGCAGTTCTGTCTTTCAGATATAAAAAAATGCCAGCTAGTGACTCCAGCTCATCGCATAGGCTGACAGGACAGAACATGCATTGTTCATTAAGCATCATACGATTTAGGAGAATCCTCTCAAGAACAAAGATCCAGTTTGTGCAATAAATACAATATATTTTCAGTTTGGTCATTAGAAGGAAAGCGCCTACACCTTAGTGGCCTCATGTACTAGTCTTGTTTCCCTGAAACATTCTCTAGACCTGTGTCCACCGTCCCCTCACTGCTCCCTAAACGGATAGTCACGAGATATGAACGTTTTCTGGTGCTGATGCAATCCCTTATCCTCTGCAGCTCTGGAGTGTTCTCTCAACTGCAGCCCACCTTGCCAGGTGCAGAGGCCACCTCTACAGGGTTGGGCTGGATGCCATACTGCATGCATTTGCTCCTACTTGTAGATGGGCATACAAACTGGTTGAAAGATTTTCTGGATTTACAAATCCAGCTCAGGAAACAGTATTAAAAATGCAGGTAATTCCAGCCCTAGTGCTCACGTGGGGACCGCCCGCATCCAAACTAGGCCTTTCTGAATTCCCAGATTTTAATTTTTCAAGGCCCACTGTGTAGCCAAGCTTGACTTCCAGGCTGGAGGAGGGAAGGGAATTGGTGTCTCAGAACAATGCTTTTCTGTCTGAGATGAGACACCACACGGGGCTGTGGAACAGAGTGGATGGCAGCACAAAACAATCTTATGTTTGAGCTGCTCTTGCAAAACAAAATCATGACAATGATTTTAAGAGGACTCAGCTCAATTAAGGAAGAAAACTGACATGTCTACTTCCAGCACAGCCCTCCTCCCCTCCCCAGGAAAAAAAGAAAGCCCTGCATCTCCCCTTTAAAGCCAACAATCCATAGAGCTGTGGGAAATAACTGGTTTTACCAGAAACAAAGCCAAATCATAGAAGTGAGTGGATACTCTCCCGCTACCCAGTTGAAGAGGAGGCAGGTCACATGAGTTCAGTGTGCATTCAAGCTCATTCTGAAGAAGCCTTCAGAAATTCTTATGGACAAATGGGCAAGTCTAGTATTACAGTGAAACTAAAATGTATGGCTGTTTACTTTCAGACTTTCCAGAGATTTCCGTCCTCCCAACTCCTGCTTCGGAGGATGATTATTTTCTTCAGCACCTAGAAGCCTTGCATTTGCTTAGCACTTTCCCAGTAGGATGAACATTGATAGGCGGCAAAGGCAAATATTCTCAAATGATCATCCCATTCACAGTCTGAACTCAACAAAACCCACTGAACCGGGGGTATTTAGTACGTCCCTGCTATAGCTAATCAGCCTCTAGCAGAAGTTTTGGCCAGCAGGCCTCTTCCAGCCCTGGCACTCAAAGACATTGAACACCTCATGTCTGTTCACACTGTCACTTTTGCCTGAGCCAACTGCAGTTCAGAGGAGCTCTCTTTGCGCCCCTGGCTGGAGTTCTGAGTTTTGCATGGCTAATCTGCCCGAGCAGTAAGCCATCAACGTAGTTCCTCCGCTAGTCCAGAAAGCGCCTGCGCGAACCTGTCCGGGAGCGGTTTGAGCGGCGAATATCAAACTTGGAGTCCCGGCACTTCTGGCATACATACACCTCTGGCACATTTGATTTGCGGATTTTGGCACAGGAGAGGTGGATCCAGGTGTGACACTCATTGCATTCAATCATTGGCCGTCCAGCAAAAGGTTTCATGCAGAAACAGGTGACGAGATCCCAGGAATCATCATCTGGAAGGAAAAAATAGTGAATTAAACCTATGACTTCTTTCCTTCCGCTGCATGCCATACTCTCCCTTTTGGTGCTGAATTTACTCCTTGGTTTAGAAGAAGGCAGTCCCTACAAGCTCTGTGATGATTTGGGGAATCTATCAATGTGTAGCCTAGAAGTTCTGTTTGTGATTATGAACTCGGTACATTGATGCTTGTATAATACACTGCATCGTGTTCTTGCCTTATATTCCTTATGCAAAGGAGATGGGAGTAGACCCTGCATGTTGGTCTATAAACAGGTCAGTCAATAAAGCCTGCCAACCCCTGAACAGATCTTGTCTGTACAGATCAAAGGAGTAACTGCATCATTTTTCCTCCATCTTCTCTGCAGAAGATTAGTTTGAAGGAACGGAATTTCCCCAGTGGAGGGAACAAAGAGATGAGGTGTGGTTAGAGCCCTTCAAAACAGAGACTGGGCTGGCCAGAGAGACAAAGGAAGCTTGGGGCACGAGGCAGCAACAAAGGGGCATGGCTTTTGTAGTAGAAGGGACTTCTGGAAATTAGTACCAGCTAAGGCTGGAGGGAGCTGCCTGCAGGAGAGAAAGATACTCCATATTATGAAGAAGCCAGGAGCTGCATGAGGAGTATCTTGGACACCCTGGAAGGATGCTGATCCAAATCCCAAAGAACACTCAAAAGTGGTGAAAAAAGTGAAGCAGGGACTGGTGTGTAGCTGTTTTTATTTTGCCTAGATCGGTGTTTCTTGTGCTGTCTAAAATAAAGAATAATATTGTTAGAAACCTTCTGGAAAATGTGTGTGTTCATTTGCTTCAATGCTCACGTGTCCCTGAGGCAGTGAACTGGAAGCCAGAATGCCCACATGGTTAGAGCAACTGGGGAGTTTCAGGGAATACAGACCTCGTTTCAAGGCCTAGGCTTTCAGAAAAGGGCACTACAAAGTAAACGTGCACCCTGAAAGCGTGTGCAGAAACAGTGCCTGAACTCCGCTCAGAGTCAGGAAAAGAGAGCTCAGGGTCCAGTGCTGGGACCCAAATCCAGCAGGCTGGTGAACGTCTTTCCAGGGCATGCTGGAAGTTGTTGTACTGCCTCCTGGACCTTGCTCCAGGACAGAATCTCAGCAATCCCAGAAGGTAAATATGGAACCAAAAGGGTTCTACTCCCAATATTAGCTTCCAATCTTCTGTCCCATTTTACATTAGGCCTCTCAGAAAGCACAGCCTAGGGACAGAAACCCTCACCTCAGAATCTGGAAAACTTAATTCAGGTGCTTAGTCTTCTCTATCCATTTCTATCCAAAGAGCTGGATGTGCTTTGCCAACCCCAGTGAATTTGCACTCAACCCGTACAGGATACAGATCTGCACTATCCCATTTTATAAAGGAGTTGATTGCTAATGACATACTGGCTAGACAGATGACAGCCACCTATGATACCAATCTGAACAAACACCTCCCAAATCTCTCATTTGCAGGGCCATTTACCTGAATCCACCATAATGTCCTCATCATCACCAGTGCCATCCTCATCCCGAAACACAACCTGCTTGCCCTGCCGTATGACCGTGCGTTTGCCCACGCTCTGCGTTTCCATGCCCTGCTCAGAAGTCTCAGGAGGGTAAGAGACACTGGAGGGAGTGTCAGAGTCCCATACTGAGCAATGGTCGGTCACAGACTGAGGATTGCCCTCAGATGAGGGACTCACGGGGGTCTCAACATAAGAATCCTCCGTCTCCAGCTTCAGCAGTTCCCCCCCATATTCTTCTTCCACAGGCACTTCTGTTTCTCTTCTCTTCAGCTTTTTCTTCTTTCTGATCTTATCAGTTTGCTTTCGCTCTGGCAGGAAGTTGCTAGGTTTTGCCCGCTGGAATAGGGAAACATATGGTTTTGCTCGCTTGAGCTGACTAAAGCTCTTTCTGCTCTTGACTGGCAGGGAGACAGCAGAATGGAGGTCACTGAATCGGGGGTCCCAGCTATCACTGTCGATGGTACCTCCAGTACTATTGGGGGGGCTGGGGCTGCTCCTCAAGGGGGTCTCCTAGCAAATATTAAGAGACCAGATGTGAGTATCATTGTAGAGTTGATAAGGAAACCTCAGATAACCACTTCTTACACTCACCTTTTTGAAGTGAGGGAGGGTGGGGAAGGATCTACACCTGTCAGAATAGGCTCACTACAAATCAGAGAATCTCCACTTACTCAATTGCCATTCAGTCACTAGCCTAAATTATCGACCCATTCTCATCCTTACCTGTGGCCCCGGACAGGTACGGCTGCCTAGTCCATAGTTTTCAGTAACGTGCTGTGCTACCCCATGTCCTTCCATGGGCTTTGTATCCTAAGCCTCTGTTGGGAATTCCAGGCCAGGAAAACAACTGGCTCATTTCAAAGGCAGTGCAGCAATCTGAAGTCTGTGGCTACCTAGGCTTAGGATGCAAAGGAGGGAGGACTCTGGCATGAAGACCTCTAATGTAGTATTTCACACTGCACAGAAATCATTCCCCAATAAAATCATTTCAATGGAAACGGTACGTACTGACCTTTACACTTCTGTCTGTCCCCTCAAGCAAGACAGAGGGTTGGATTGCCTCACTTTTGATTAAAGAAGACATCGCATCATATTCCAGGAGCCTGAGGATTACATTTAACTTTAGAAGTGTAGGGACATTGGCTCCTTGGGTGGGAGGCTGACAAGTTCCAGTTCCATACTTTGGTTTGAAATATCACAGGCCAGTGGGTTCATTTTTGTCTCATCCGGATTTTTTACAGGACCCTACCCCTCAAACACATCCCCTTTAGCTGTCGAGGTATTTATACCATGCTTGTCACCCTGGTAACATTAACCTCTCAACAGCACTAGCTAGAGCAAGGTGTACCTGAAATAAAGTACGGACTCAATTGCTGCACGATTACCTCTTGTGGATAGGGGATGTAGCCAGCATATGCCAAGACAAAGGTACAAAACTTGTTGAAATCTTCCACAGTTCTATGTTTCTTGGAGCTGGGAGAAAAATCCTGTTAAAGAGACAGCAACCAGGACATTAGGATGAGATTTTTCAACAAACCAGCTGTAATGCCAAAATAGACAGCATAAGGACTTGTACTCATAGGCTACGGGTATGTCTAGACTGCGTCCCTCTGTCGGCAGAGGGATGCAAATTAGGAAGGTCGACACTGCAAATGAGGCAGGGATTTAAATATCCCGTGCCTAATTTGCATAAAAATGGCCGCCACGTTTTGCCGACTCAGCACTTTGTCGGCAAAAAGCAGCAGTCTAGAGGGGGATCTGTCGAGAAAGAAGGCCTTTTTCGACAGATCCTGTAAACCTCCTTGCAGGAGGCATAAGGGATCTGCCAGAAAAGGCATTCTTTCTCGACAGATCCCCTCTAGACTGCTGCTTTTTGCAGACAAAGTGCTGAGTCGGCAAAACGTGGCGGCCATTTTTATGCAAATTAGGCACGGGATATTTGAATCCCTGCCTCATTTGCAATGTCGACCTGCCTAATCTGCATCCCTCTGCCGACAGAGGGACGCAGTCTAGCCATCCCCTACGTCTATACTGCAAAGTTTTTGTGCAAAAATGACCATTTTTGCACAAAAACCTGTGGAGCGTCCACACCTCAAATGCACTTTTGCGCAAGTAAATCAGCAGTAAAATGGCAAAACAGAGGGCTTTTTCCGGCACAGGTAAACCTCCTTCTACAAGGCATACAGCTACAGCTATTGCGCTAAAAGGCAAGTGTGGACACTCCAGAAGGGTTTCTTGCGCAAGAAACCCCATGGGAAAAAGCAATCAGAGCTTTCTTGCGCAAAAGTGTCCATGCAGTGTGGACGCTCTCTTGTGCAAAAGCACGCCACTTTTGCGATGCGCTCTGAGGTGTGGACGTGTTTTTGTGCAAGACGTTTTTGCACAAGAACTCTTCCACAAAAGACTTCTTGCGCAAAAACCTTGCAGTGTAGATGTAGCCATCGAGGCCACTTCTGATAGTTTCAAAGTATCTCTTATCTATTTCAAATGCAAGGGAGGGTGCTTTGGGACAATCCAGTGATTTAACATGCTTGTTAGAGCTTTTTCTTAAAATTTAATTCTCAGGCTTGTCTGGCTCCCCTTCTAAGTATTTCCATATGCCTGTCTCCACAGGTGGCTTCTAATAGCTTTGGGATCTATTATTGTATTGAACAAAATGCTTCTTAAAAGTAAGCTATCAGAGACTGGGAAGAAGCTAAACAGTCACTAAAACAGCTGTTTGGATACTGTGAAGTCTGCAGACCCTGTTAATGTAACTGCTAAGTTAAATCCACCAATTACTGTTGTCTTTCTGGTGCAAAATTTACATCATGGTTCTCACTCAGAATTCAAAGCTCCTGGAAACAGCAGGGCAACTATATATGGAGTCTACCTGGACACTATTTCCTCAAAGGTTACAGTTTTGTTTGTTTGTTTTTTGTATTGAGACACCAAAGCACCACACAATGTCCAGTTTCATTATAACGCTTCCATCCCACCCCTGTGTAATACAAATGAATTTCAAGGATATTTGTATCTCCCAACCCACACTTTGAATTGAATGATCAAGAAGCAAGAAGGGCTGCTGAGAAATCCTCTCCCCCAACCTTTTCCCTACCTGCAAACTTACTTATTTCCCTATCTGCACTGGACACTGCCTGAGAAAGTCAGTGTCCAAAGAAGCCATTCCTGCATGAGTAGCAACTACAGTCTTTTCCATCTGTGATGGGGATTACACAACAGACCAGGGGTGGAAAACTTCAAAAGGGGGCCAGATCATTGGAGGAGGGGCTCTCCTGGGCAGAGGGAATTAAATCCAGTGATGGGGGTGCTCACATGGGGAGAGGGGGCAAGAAATATCTCTTTAAGGATATGGAGAGGGGGACCCAGAACCACAAGTTCAGCAAGGGCCCTCAGCCATGGTTTCTGAGCTGGGAGGGCAGCCCTCGAGACAGGAGAGGGGGAGTTTCTGAGAAGGAAGGTCAGAGCCCAGGGTGAAAGACTCGGGAGTTAGAATTCTTGGCTGAGGCCAAGAGAGTTTAGGAGGAGAGGGAAGAAGGGTCAGAACCCTAGGGCAGGGGATCTCTGAGGCCCGGCCCTAGGTGGGTGGAGGACTGGGGTGAGATCTCTGAAGGGGTAGGGCCAGGGGCCATGAGGTGGACGCAGGAAGGGGGTGAGAGATCCTGAAGAGGGAAGGGCCGAGTCCCTGTGCTGGCTCTCTAAGTAGAAGCTCCCTCGGGTGGGTGGCGAATCATGGAGGGGGCGGGGCGGCGGATCGTGAAGAGGGGGAGGGACGCCGGGGTGGCAGATACCGGGGCGAGGAGCGGGGCTGCGGGATGGCAGATCCCGTGCTGGCGGCTGCCGGAGGAGGGGAGGGGGTGTGGCGGCTCCGGGACCCCGCGGTTGAGGATCCCGGAGGGGGGAAGGGCCGGGCCCCCGAGGTGGTGGCTGCCGAAGGGGCCCCGGGGGCAGTTCCCGGAGGGGGAGGGACCGTGGGGTTGCGGATCCCGGAGGGCGAGGGAGCGGGACCCCGGGGTGGCGGATCCCGGAGGAGGGGCCGGGCCCCATGCTGGCGGCTGCAGGAGGGGGTCAGGACCCCGGGGTGGCGGATCCCGGAGGGGGGGCGGGACCCCGGGGTGGCGGATCCCGGAGGGGGAGGCGCCGTGGGGTGGCGGATCCCGGAGGAGGGGCGGGACCCCGGGGTGGCGGCTCCCGGAGGGGGTGGGGCCGGGCCCCCGGGTGGCGGCTGCACGAGGGGAGGGGCCGTGGTGGCGGCTCCCGGAGGGCGGGACCCCGGGGTGGCGGATCCCGGAGGGGGCGGGACCCCGGGTGGCGGCTGCACGAGGGGAGGCGCCGTGGGGTGGCGGCTCCCGGGGACCCCGGGGTGGCGGCTCCCGGAGGGGGCGGGACCCCGGGGTGGCGGCTCCCGGAGGGGGCGGGACCCGGGGTGGCGGCTGCACGAGGAGGAGGGGCCGTGGGGTGGCGGCTCCCGGAGGGGGCGGGCCCCGTGCTGGCGGCTGCAGGAGGGGAGGGGCCGTGGGGTGGCGGCTCCCGGAGGGGGCGGGCCCCGTGCTGGCGGCTGCTGGAGGAGGGGCCGTGGGGTGGCGGCTCCCGGAGGGGGCGGGACCCCGGGGTGGCGGATCCCGGAGGGGGAGGGCCGTGGGGTGGCGGCTCCCGGAGGGGGCGGGCCCCGTGCTGGCGGCTGCTGGAGGAGGGCCGTGGGGTGGCGGATCCCGGAGGGGGCGGGCCCCGTGCTGGCGGCTGCAGGAGGAGGGGCCGTGGGGTGGCGGCTGCCGGAGACGGCCCGTGCGGGGGGGGGGGGCTGCCGCGGCGCAGGTCCCGGGCCCCGGGCTCACCTCAGGGGGGAAGGGGGAGGCGCAGGGCTCGGGGTCCATGTCCCAGCGCAGGCGGGTCCAGGGGCTGCTCGGCGCGCGGGCCCGATCCCGACCAATCAGCGCGATCTCGCCTGGCAGCGCCGAGCCGCGAACCGCCCGGTACCGGCGGGAGGGAGGGAGGAGGGCAGGGGGCGGGGCCACGTGAGGCAGAGGGGCTGCCGGGAGCTGTAGTTCTCCGTCCCCGCGAGCGGCTCGGGCGGGACGGGGCGCGGGGGCTGCCGGGAGTGGTAGTCCCGGGGAGAACTACACCGCCCGGCATGCCTGGCGCGCCCCTCAGGCCCGCCGGCGGGGGGGGCTGTGGCGGCGGCGCGTGGCGCGGTACGCGGGGCTCTCTTGTGCCTCGGGCGCCCTCGCGGCGGCTCCTCCCCTGGGCCTGCCCCGCGGGCGGCGTGAGGCGCGGCCCGGCCACCGCGGCGCTCCCAGCCGGGCCTGTGCCTGAGGTAAGCGCGCGCCCTCGCGGATCGGGGCCGGGCGGCTCTTCGCTTAGTGCCGAGCGCGGGGCCCTGTGGCTGGGGAGTCGGGCCGGGCGCGCGCCTTGCGGCCGTTACCGCCCCCGAGCCCGGCGGGGGGGTCCGCGCGCTGAGCCTGGGGCGCCCGTTTGACCCCCCCCCCCGCCGGCCTGTGCTGCCTCGATAGAGGCCGCGTGTGGGGCTCAAGCAGCCCCCTGGGGAGCGGGGACCAGCCGGGCTGCCCAGCTCATCGTACCCCTCCCGCGCGGAGCCGTGGCGGGCAGGGCCTGGGCCGCCTGCTGGAGCCGGGCTGGACAGCAGGGGAAGGGGAGCGTGCAGGCTACAGCGTTAACCTAGAGCGCAGCCGCTCCCCCGGCCCGTCCCCGGTCTGCTGCCCTGTTACATCCCTAGTCCGCTCCCCTGGTCCGTCCCCGGTCTGCTCCCCCAGCCCATCCCTGCTCTGCTCCCCTGGTCCGTCCCCGGTCTGCTGCGCCGGTACATCGCTAGTCTGCTGCTCTGCTCCCCTGTTACATCCCTAGTCTGCTACTCTGCTCCACTGTTACATCCCTGGTCTGCTCCCCTGGTCCATCCCCGGTCTGCTGCGCCGGCCCGTCCCTAGTCTGCTCCCCCAGCCCATCCCTGGTCTGCTCCCCTGGTCCGTCCCCGGTCTGCTGCGCCGGTACATCGCTAGTCTGCTGCCCTGGTCCGTCCCTAGTCTGCTACTCTGCTCCACCGGTCCATCCCTAGCCTGCTGCGCCGGTCCATCCCTAGTCTGCTCCCCTGGTCCATCCCTAGTCTGCTGCCTTGGTACATCCCTAGTCTGCTACTCTGCTCCACTGTGACATCCCTGGCCTGCTGCCTTGGTACATCCCTAGTCTGCTACTCTGCTCCCCTGGTACATCCCTAGTCTGCTGTCCTGGTCCATCCCTGGTCTGCTACTCTGCTCCACTGTTACATCCCTGGCCTGCTGCGCCGGTCCATCCCTGGCCTGCTGCCTTGGTACATCCCTAGTCTGCTACTCTGCTCCACCGGTACATCCCTAGCCTGCTGCGCCGGTACATCCCTAGCTTTCAATAGTGTTTTGTACTTTTACTTTTACTGGTAATGAAAACAAGTTAAATTCCCTGTTTTAACTGAACGCAAAGTGGCATAGAGTACATTTCACCAGACCTGTCTTCTGAGAGCCATGGTGTTAGTAATGTGTAAGCATCAAAATAAAATGGTGGAAAACAGGTCCGATAGGGTTCAACCATTACACTTTAAATTAAATTAAAACATTCATCAACATGTTAAATTAAATCTTGCTCTTTACCCTGTAGTGGTAATTTTTTTCTTTTCTGTATCTTGAAGCTTAATGAGAAGCCCTGTCCTCAGGCGGAGACATACAAGAAGCATGTGGTTGCTCATCAAAATAAAACAGAGCAGATAGGTCTAATTTTAGATCTCTTCAGCTTTGGCAATCTCTCAAAACACTTACACAAGGCTTTTTTTTTTTTAAGAGCGTATGAATCATATTAGTGTAGTACGAAGTGATAATATTAATAGGAGATGGACACTGAGTCATGTTGCATATATCGTTCAAATTTTTATGTGAAATTCTGAAGAGTAATCCTCTGATTGTAGTCTTCCGCACTTTATGTTCCAGACTGTTTTAGCTTTCTTGCCACAGCCTGTCTGTGAAAGTAACATATTGGCACCTATTTCAGAGCTGGGAATGCTGTTGGTAATAGCGCTGTGTCCGGTCCATTTATAGGCAAGGAGCAGTATTGCCTTTTTTCCTGTTTACCTGCATAGTTAGTTGCGTTGCCCTGGAATTTAGGCCATCACATCCTAAGCATCCAGTAAGTAATAGGTAAGCTTATCAAGGAGGAAAGGGAGGCATTGTGAGCAACTTGAGTTTTGCTCCGTAGCAGTGTACAGATATTGGTGAAGAATCCACTCTCATGCCAAAGCACTTCTGAAAAATAATTTAGAAATGAGATGTGACAAATGTCCTAATATTTGTTTGTAAATGGGAACCGATTCCTTTTCAGTCCTGATGAAAACCTACTTATTTTTTAAAAGAAACACATTATTTGTAAAAACAAGAAAGTGAAAGACCCTTAGTACACTGACTATGCTCCCCTGATTGGAGAGACACTCTGATGCTAGCCACATCACAAGTACAGTAATCTAACTAGGAGCTTAACTTTGTACATTACTTTAGGTGCGAAAGTTTGTGCTACTGGTCTTGATAAACTGTGTCATTACATTCTAAATTTAGCATCATCAGCTTGGGTTTATTGTTACTGTCAGCTTTTCTTACAGCTCTATTAATCGAGGTTTGTTCTCTAACAATTCAGGATTCAGAGCAGATAGTACTCTTACACCTGAAATTATGTTTTCTAAACTGAGTTAGTCATTGAAAGCAGGTCACACTGGATGTCTATATGGTGGTCTGAAAAAGAGGGGTGCAGGGAGGATTTACAATGATGTTCCCAGTGTGGACATCAAGATTAAAAAAAACACTATTACTAATTGGTCTCTCCCTTGGCAATGTGTGCAGAGAGGTCAATAATTGAATGAGCCATAAAGGCTGAATTCCCTTCTCCCTTTTGGGGCAAGGAGAGGAGGAAAGATGATTCCCCCTGGAACAGAACTTAGGCAAACAACAGTGATCATATGTGTGTGAATTTGTACAGCTCTGGAAAATATACCTGCTCATTGCTATACAACAAGGGTTAAGTTGCTGGTTTTCTTTGTTTTATGTATTAAGGTGCTAGAGTAAACTGTGAATCACTAGAGGAAGATACAAAAAAAATTATATGTAACAACTTATTTTAAGAAACAAAATTGCTGTTTGTTAAATATTACAGACACTCAGTCCATGTCTCCCCAGAAACATCACGCTTTCCTCTTGGACAATGCATTACTTTTCCAGGCTAGCCCATTTAGCAATTCCACTGCTTTTCTTCAGCAGGGTTGAGTTTCTTCCAGAAAGAACTATCAGTGTATCTGTTTTATGTAACTCTGTAAGATGTCTTGTCTTATTGGTTCATTTTTATTTTTCTAGTTCTTTGGGATTAGCTCAGTACTGAGAGTTTTATTTTATAATGTTTTTGCTGTTTTGCACACTCAGTGTGTAGCGGCAGTCAAGAAAGCAAATAGAATGTTAGGAATCATTAAAAAAGGGATAGAGACTAAGACAGAAAATACCTTATTGCCCCTCTATAAAACCATGGTACACCCACATCTTGAATACTATGTACAGATGTGGTCACCTCATCTCAAAAAAGATATACTGGCATTGGAAAACGCTCAGAAAAGGGCAACAAAAATGATTAGGGGTTTGAAACAGGTCCCATATGAAGAGAGATTAAAAAGACTTGGACTTTTCAGCTTAGAAAAAAGGAGACTAAGGGGGGGGATATGATGGAGGTCTATAAAATCATGACTGGTGTGGAAAAAGTGAATAAGGAAAAGTTATTTACTTATGCCCACAATATAAGAACTAGGGGTCACCAAATGAAATTAATAGGCAGCAGGTTTTAAACAAACAAAAGGAAGTTTTCTTCACTCATTGCATAGTCAGCCTGTGGAACTCCTTGCCAGAGGATGCGGTGAAGGCTAGAACTTAGATAGATTCATGGAGGTTAGGTCCATCAATGGCTATTAGCCAGAGTGTGGGAAGGAATGGTGTCCCTGCCCTCTGTTTCTCTGGCGGTGGGTGAAGGGAGGGATCACGTGAGGATTACCTGTTGTGATCCCTCCTTCTGGGGCATCTGGTATTGGCCACGGTTGGCAGACAGGATAACTGGGCTAGATGGACCTTTGGTCTGACCCAGTATGGCTGTTCTTATATTCTTAGGTTTAGGAAATGAGACAAGTCATTTTGCTAGCTCTACACAATCATATCTTCTACTCTGAGAGACTTTTGCAGAATACATTTAATCTTGTCTAACTTGAGACCAAGAATGCTGCCCAATAGGAACTGGAGAAAGACTGTTATAATGCTGACTCTGTTGTGTTAATGCCCCAATATCAGTTGCCCTTACTTTATATGTTACAGATATTCCTCTGGACTGATTAACAGTTCCTGTGTAAAGGTGATATAGCTTTCTTTTTCTTAAAATGTATTAAAGATATCTATCTAAGATGTTAGAATATTAAAAACACAACAAAACCACAAATGTACATAATATTTCATTACTAGTTTATGGTCCAGACCACTTATGAGCCCACCACTTTTAACAGCCCCAAGTGCCTCAGTCAAAATTCTTTAGACAGTTTTTCCCCTTTGGTGATGAGTTGTCCGTTTCCTACTTTCAGTAACTTTACTTCAACCTCATTTCACCATGCTCCTGTTCTTCCCCCTCCTCCCCCCCCCCTTTCCTCCCTTTACTTATCCCTGGCCCCTTCAGTGCCTGCTCTCCTTTCCTTTTCTCTGATTCCTTCACAGGAACTTCCTCTGCTTCTTGTGGTGCTAACGTAACGTTTGCAGAATATGTTTACTCTGCTTGTACATGATGCCCCTCCCCTCTCCATCCTTTATCTTTTCTATTACATTGTAAACTGTTTAGCACAGAAACCACTTAGCCTTTGCTCATATAGTGCTTTGCATAATGTGGACCTGATCTCAGTTAGGGTGTCTATGTGAGCAGGGTCTTATTATTAATTGTATCTTAAATTGCACTGTCTAGTATTTGTAGGAACTTACCTTTCCTTCTTGTTTAAATTATTTTCTATGTTTTTTGCTTTATTTCAATTCTTTAATGTAATAATAAATTAGTATTAAAATATGTGTTTCTTTAAATGAATCCTAATTACTCTTGCATCCTATAAGCTATATATTTACATTATATAGGATACTTGTATCCAGAAAGATCCCAAGATTATTTAGATTTACTGTGAACAGAGATCACTTAACTTGCCAGAGTGAAATGCAACAGCCATTAAGACAGCTGAATTTTCTTAGCAAAGAAAAAAACAAATGTAATCCACATGGGAGCATTTTAAAAGACAATGTAAATATGAGTTAGAATTTAGCCAGGACCTTAACCTTAACACTTCAACTTGTGCAAAAATGCACAGGTCTTATGTGACTAAAATTGGTCAGGGTCTTGGGCTTGAGATTGCCTCTCTGGGCTCACAGTTTCACAGGTCCATAGTGCTTAGACCCTGGCCACTAACTCAGAGGGATGAACTATGAGTCTTAAAACACCCATGTCACTTCTGCCATCCCTTGGATTTCTGTTTTGGATGCAAATGGTGGTCTCCCATGCAAATATTGACCAGGCCTAATACTGCTTAACTGTCATATCTGACAAAATACCAGTCTGAGATGGTGTGGCTGCAGGAATAGGTAATGATATTTATAAAAATTATCATGTTCTCTCAGAGTGGAAATATCAGTGATCTTTAAAAAATTTCAATTCATTTGAATCAGATTTCTTTACATTTTAAATACATATTTTAAAAATAAATTATTTAAGATTAAATTGAAATTGTCAATCTGTGTTAAGTCTAAATGTACTAACATCTTTTAAACACAAAAAGGAAGCTTACAAGAAGTGGAAACTTGGACAGGTGACTAGGGAAGAGTATAAATATGTTGCTCGAGAATGCAGGGGAGTAATCAGGAAGGTTAAAGCACAATTGGAATTGCAGCTAGCAAGGGATGTGAAGGGTAACAAGAAAGGTTTCTACAGGCATGTAAAATAAGAGGGTGATCAGAGAGGTTGTGGGGCCCTTACTGGATGAGGGAGGTAACCTAGTGACAGATGACGTGGGAAAAGCTGAAGAACTCAATGCTTTCTTTGCCTCTGTCTTCATAGACAAGGTCAGCTCCCAGACTACTGCACCAGGCAACACAGTATGGGAAAGAGGTGGACAGCCCTTGGTGGAGAAGGAACAGGTTAAGAACTATTTAGAAGAGCTAGACATACACAAATCCATGGGTCCGGATTTAATGCATTCGAGGGTACTGAGGGAGTTGGCAAATGTCATTGCAGAGCCTTTGGCCGTTATCTTTGAAAACTCATGGAGATCGGGAGAGATCCCGGATGATTGGAAAAAGGCAAATGGAGGGCCCATCTTTAAAACAAGGAAGAAGGTCAATCCAGGGAACTACAGACCAGTCAGCCTTACCTCAGTCCCCGGAAAAATCATGGAGGGGATCCTCAAGGAATCCATTTTGAAGCACTTGGAAGAGGGGAAAGTGATCAGGAATAGTCAACTTGGATTCACCAAGGGCAAGTCGTGCCTGACCAATCTGCTTAGCTTCTATGATGAGGTAACTGGCTCTGTGGATACGGGCAAGTTGGTGGATGTGTTATACCTTAACTTTAGCAAAGCTTTTGATACGGTCTCCCACAATATTCTTGCCAGCAAGTTAAGGAAGTAGGGATTGGATAAATGGACTGTAAAATGGATAGAAAACTGGCTAGGCTGTTGAGGCCCAGCGGGTAGTGATCAATGGCTCGATGTCAGGTTGACGGTCGCTTTCTAGCCGAGTGCCCCAAGGATTGGTTCTAGGCCAGTTGTGTTCATCTTTATTAATGACCTGGATGAGGGGATGGATTGCACCCTCAGAAAGTTTGCAGATGACACTAAGCTAGGGGGAGAGGTAGATACGCTGGAGGGCAGGGATAGGGTCCAGAGTGACCTAGACAGATTAGAGGATTGGGCTAAAAGAAATCTGATGAGGTTCAACAAGGACAAGTGTAGAGTCCTGCGCTTGGGTCGGAAGAATCCCAAGCATTGTTACAGGCTGGGGACCGAATGGCTAAGTAGCAGTTTGGCAGAAAAGGACCTGGGGATTACAGTGGATGAGAAGCTGGATAGGAGTCAACAGTGTGCCCTTGTAGCCATGAAGGCGAATGGAATATTAGGGTGCATTAGGAGGAGCATTGCCAGCAGATCTAGAGAAGTGATTCCCCTTTATTCGGTTCTGGTGAGGCCATATCTGGAGTATTGCATCCAGTTTTGGGTCCCTCCAATTTAGAAAGGATGTGGATGCATTGGAGAGGGTCCAGCAGAAGGCAACCAAAATGATAAGAGAGGCTGAGGGATTTGGGCTTATTTAGTCTGCCGAAGAGAAGAGTGGGGGGGGATTTAATAGCAGTCTTCAACTTCCTGAAGGGAGGTTCCAAAGAGGATGGAGAGAGGCTGTTCTCAGTAGTGACGGATGGCGGAACAAGGAGCAGTGGTCTCAAGTTGCAGTGGGGGAGGTCTAGGTTGGCTATTAGGAAAAACGATTTCCCTAGGAGGGTGGGGAAGCACTGGGATGGGTTCCCTAGGGAGGTGGTGGAATCTCCATCCCTAGAGGTTTTTACGTCTCGGCTTGACAAAGCCCTGGCTGGGTTGATTTAGTTGGGATTGGTCCTGCTTTGGGCAGGGGGCTGGACTTGATGACCTCCTGAGGTCTCTTCCAGTCCCATGATTCTATGATCTATTAATTGATTACATTCAGTTTTAATAGAAATTAGTTGGTAAACATGTGTTGCCAAAGTTTTTAAAAAATCAAACTACTGAACTAGTGGACATCTGGAACCAGATTTTAAGTGCTAAGCCAACTTTTTTTAATAGTAGCTTCTTCTGCAGGTACAGAAAGAATATTTTGTTTTCAGTTAATTCATCTAGTTCAGTAGAGTCACTAGGTCTTTGAAAATTGAGAGGGTGGCTGCAAGCTGAAAAATCAGTAAAACTTCTCTTCCTCTTCCAATATGTGATTAAAAATAAGGTATGGGATGATGAGATCTAAAATTTGTAAGGAGATGGGCCCAGATCCACAAATGTTACTAGAAAAGATCAGTTTGAATTCAATAACTGACTAAACAAAAACATCTGTATTTTTAAATGGCAAACATATTTTGATACTTACTTTTGTCCTCATATATCCAGTACTTTAAGCTAGTTTTATTTATCTATCAATTTTAAAACATTTTTATGCATTTTACATTTAGTTCCATCCAATTCAAGCTTGACATGTATATTAAAATAATCTGGTAAATAGGCAATGCATCATTCACCATTTAACACAATACAAAAATGCAAACATTAATCAAAATAAATGTGTTAAATTACATAATTCCTTAAATAAATGTGTATACACATAGGGTATCTTCCTGGTTAGCAGAAAGTACCAAGTTTATTGTAAAGGTTATATATAGGGAGAGACCCATGTGTTACATAATTGGTTACCACGCAATTAATCAACTTTTCGTTAAGAAAATAACTAAAATGTACAAATGCAAAACAAGATTAAAATTTTAAACCAAGGTTTTCTCCTTCTTTATCTAAAGCATGATTAAAATCTGTGATTTAAACTTTGATTTAAATCAATTCGGACTGTGCTCTGTCAATATATAACCCAAATCTGATTCAGTCTTATTCTTGCAAACTTTAAATCTGAATTCCTGCTAAAATATCTATTATGAGACTGAAGTGTAAAAAAATGCTGAGCAGTAGTTTAATAGCACGTTACGTAATTCATCTTGCTGCGTCTCCACATTTGAAGAATGTAGGTAGGAATGTTTTAAATGCTGTTCAGTTTATTCAGTTTTCCTGATTCCAGGATAGCTTCTCTTTGCTGAACATTTTTTTTATTCCATTCTTTAAATTGTTCCTGGCTATGTAGTACACGTAATTAATATAGTTCCACATTAGAATTCTTGCAATGAGGGACTTCATTTGTGGAGACATTTTGCTCTGTGGCTGTAATTGTTATTTGTTAATGTCCCACAGTAGATACCCCTTAGGGCTGCCGTGTCCAACACGCTAGCCACATGTGGCTATTTGGCCAGTTAAGTGTGGCTAGTTGGCTTGAACAATGTGGCTATTTAGCCGGTTGAGTGTGGTTAATTCGCTATAGCAGTAGCCACTATAGTAGCTACTGCTTCAGAACTGGTTGGACACCACGGTAAGGGGTATGTTATGGGTGCTAAAGCCAGAACAAGGAGCTATTGCTATGCCACCCCAAGGCAGCTAGCCTGGACTTTTGCTCCTTTAATCCCATAAAGACCATGCATTGCATTTCGTGAAAGACACTAACTCTCTATGGGTTATTTTAGTTCTTGCATGTGTACAATAGTCCTTGCCAATGAGTTTTTGGTGTGAACAGAGCTACTCTCTTCCCTGAGTGTAGTGAGTGTTTGGAGTGTGCAAAGAAATCAGGCATTTAAAGGTTTAATTTTGTTGCATTTCAGGGAAAATACTTGTCCTGCAGAATGAAACTAGCAAAGCATTTTAATAACATACATTTATAGTGCAATTAGTGGGATGCATAAAGTACTCTTTATTTTATTTCTGAAGACTATATAATTATCCCATTTTTAAAACTTCAACCGAGTATTCAAAAAGCTCTCTTACTTGGATTGTCAGAGATCTCCAAGTGGGAAATGCAAGATTTGAAGGGTGGAAATGAGAAAACAAATGTATTTGCTGATGAGTAATATATTTTGATTGCTCAAGCTTGACTTTCTGTATTTTATTAAATGTTTGCCAAGTAATGGGATTGCTATTATTGGAGGCATGCAAATAGCAGTCTTTACTGATTCTTTTAAAATATTTACAACTTGTATTTGTATCACAGTGCTTATAAAGGCATCTGAAACAGTATGGGCTGACCTGTTGTATTGCTTTGCGCAGTGGCAGTATCGTAGCCAATGAGGTTAATCTGAGGCGTGATTATTGCTAATTGAAAACTTTTCCCAATACCCTGCCATGACAACTTGAAATATAGTTGGCAATTTTTGACACTCTCTGCGGGAGGGGGAGAGAGAAACTCTGGCTTGAAATTGAGATTCTTTGCAACATGTACATTTTGTGACCTAAAGTAAAATAATCAGTTTTGTAGACTACAGTGTTTTGCAAGTGCAGATTCTCTCTCTAAGTGGAATAAGAAATTCCATCACTTATTTCTTCAGTAACATTCCATTTGTTTTCAGTGTCCATTTAAATAACTATTAATTACGGTAACGTTCATTTTTTTTCTTTTACTAAATTCTGACTAATAACCAGTCCCCAAAAATGTCTTTAGGTAGTGGGACGGATCAGAATGAAGAGGCAAAGACTTTAGATGCATTCAGGCAAAGCATGTATTTAAAACCTAGAAAGGCTAGTAGAACAGTGATAAATGAATGTGCTGTGCGTTTATCCTGCTAACCTTTCTTCCTCAGCAAGTCTGTACTGTAGCAAATTGAGATCATGAATGTGGATGAACTGAAAACTATATACCAGACCTGTTTTCAAACAACCTTGAATGTCTTCAACATTTTAAAAAATCAGAACAGGTTTATTCACATGCCTTGATTTTGAATTGTGATGTTCAGCTAATTGCTTTTGGGAGGACAAAACAGTTATTCAGAAGCAATCCCTGCACCACAGATGAAAGCTTGCCGAATCCCTGTTATTTCTATAGAGCCCTGTATAAGCTGAGTCCCTGCTGGGTTAGCATCAGTGAGGGAGGCCCCTTTCCCCTTTTGACAGGAATATTATAAACTAGAGCAGCTGTCCCTGATATGAATGTGGGGGGAGGGGTGTACAGTAATCTGTGGGCTCTGCCCATGGATGCCGCCTGGCCCCAGTGGGCCACTAGGAGTTAAGGAGGTGGTGACAGGGAATTGATTTGGGGTGGGAACCACACGTGGTTACAGCTGGCTCTGGTCCTTATAAGGGCCATGTGTGCTTTCAAAGCCCTATGCTAACCTGCTGTGTGTTGCTTTTCCCTAGGCGTATCATGGAACCGAGCCCAGGAGGAGGCGGGGAATCAGCACATGCCGTGGCATTGCTACGGGGTCTGAGTGCGCTGCGCTCTGAGCGGAGCCTGCTTGATGTGACGGTGGTGGCTGGGGGCTGTGAGTTTGGGGCACATCGAGCTGTGCTGGCCGCAGCTTCTGGCTACTTCCGTGCCATGTTCGGCGGGTCACTGCGGGAGTCCCGAGCCGAGAGGGTACGGCTACATGGGGTGGATCCTGAGTGCCTGGCACTCTTGCTCGACTTTGCCTACACTGGTCGGGTGGGACGGCTGGGCCCCGACATTGCGGAGCGGCTGCTGCGTGCTGCTGACCTACTGCAGTTTCCAGCTGTGAAGGAGGCATGTGGTGCTTGGCTGGCTCAGCAGCTGGAGCCGGCCAACGCGCTGGACATGCAAGACTTTGCTGAGGCCTTTGCTTGCCCAGCCCTTGCAGCTGCTGCACACCGCTTTGTGCTGCGCCACGTGGGTGAGCTGAGTGCGCAGTTGGAGCGGCTGCCATTGGCACGGCTCATCTCCTACCTGCGGGATGATGAGCTGTGCGTGCCCAAGGAGGAAGCTGCCTTCCAGCTGGCGCTGCGTTGGGTACGCGCCGACCCAGCTGCCCGCGCCCCGCTGCTGCCACAACTTCTGGCCCATGTGCGTTTGCCCTTTGTGCGCCGTTTCTACCTGCTGGCACATGTGGAAGGTGAGCCCTTGGTGGCACGGTGTCAACCCTGCCTACGTCTCCTGCGGGAGGCCCGCGACTTCCAGGCTGCCCGCTATGACCGGCATGACCGAGGGCCATGTGCTCGTATGCGGCCACGACCATCCACCGGCCTGGCAGAGATCCTGGTGCTCATTGGCGGCTGCGACCGTGATTGTGATGAGCTGGTCACTGTTGATTGTTACAACCCACGCACGGGGCACTGGCGCTACCTGGCTGAGTTTCCTGAGCACCTGGGCGGCGGCTACAGCATAGCAGCACTAGGCAATGACATCTACGTGACTGGTAAGGACAAGGCACGTTGGATCTGATGCACCGCGGGGTGTTGTCTGGGAGAGGGCCAAAGCTAGGCATTCGTCTGGAGGAAGCCCAGGTCTGGCAAGGGATGGGGGATGGTTTTAGTTTTAACAATCAAGTGGCATTGGCAAACTGTAGGAAAGGCCAGAAATACGATCCCTGAATTTTCAGAGAGCTAGTATTTTTATAAAAAGTTCCCTCGTTTCTTTGCTGTTAGTCCCAGAATAAGCTAAGCATGGCTTTTCCTGTTTGCAGAGTACAGATCCTTTGACGTGAGATGTGCTTTCATAATTAGGATGTTTGTTCTAAAGACTCAAACTGTTCTGCTGCTATACTAAATGGTAGGGGAAATGATTCCTTGGCATCTCTGAAAATGTTGAATGAGTGTGTTGCATACATCATAAGCAGACACACATTCCAACAGCCTGTTTCAAAGGGACCTCGGCATCCCCACAGTTCAGTAACATTTTGTCCTGTTTGGAGGCTTGCATACAAGTCAGCGTAAAGGTATTTGTTTTTATTTTGACAGACCGCAGGATGCTGTGGTTGGTTCTAAGTACAGGCTAAAGCAGTGTGTGAGTAAAACTGAAATGGTTCTGTTGTTCTGCTGTTAGGGGGTATAACTGGCTTCATGGGGCGGATTTATTCTCAAGTGATAATAAGCCTGGAACTCAGTCATGAACCGGAAGATAAGAATGTATTCAACTTTATATATTACTTTCTTGACTGAGTGGAGAAGGAACTTCCCGGACACTTTATTTTTAACGTATGGAGTCCACCATCCAGGAGACGCTAGCACTTCGTGGTTACATTAATGTTTACATTTTAGTGCAAATATTTAGATTGTCTACAGTGGTTCTTGATTTTTTTCACAGATGGACCATGTTTAAAGTTCTATTTAGATGTTGGTAGCATTTAGCAAGTTTTCATTTTGTAATAGGGACTCCTTATCCCAAAGTTATTTCTTGTTTTGGGATGGATTTAATAGCTGATCTCAAGACAGGCAGCTGATTCATGATGACTAATACTAGTGAGCATGTAGACAGCATTTCAGGACCCATGTTGGTGTAACTTCCCAATCGTCTACTCAAGACAACAGGGTAGGAGTCTGACTTCAGATGGTTTTGAAATTCTTGCTGTGATGAGAACAGTGAGGAAAAACAGAATGTATTAAAAAGAACAAAGGATGCAGCACAAAGTACACCATGTACACCCAAGGTGGAAACATGCCAGGAAGTCCGCTGAGACTCCAGACTGTAAATGACTTCTAAAGCCATTGACCTTGGCACAGCATTGTGTGTATGGTATTAAAGGACAAAAGTTTTGTTTCTTTCTTTAGTGTACTTCCTGGCTCTTGTCAGTTTGTCAAGTTTGCTGCTTCAGCTATACCAATATAAAGCAGCAATCCTCCATCTCTCCTCAGTCCTAGGGTGGGTGTGGCTATACCAGTGTAAAGGGACTCAAACTGAAATAAACTATACTGCACGAGACACCTTTTTACCAGTATAGCTGCATCTACACAAGGTCTTTTACCATATAACCATGTCCTCAAAATTCACATTCTTAACAGATGTGATTATACTGAGGCTTTTAGAGTACTCCAGGCCCAAGTAAACAGAAAGCTGTTCAATCTCTGACTTGACTTAAATCATAGCCATGCTTTTTGTTATAAGCATGATGATATGCTAAAACAGAATAACCTTATATTAACAAAAGTAAGTTACGTATGGTAGTATTCAAAAACAATGCAAGAGAGATTGACCTGGAATTCTAATGCCAAGCATTTTGTCACACACCTTGTGTTTGCTGACTTCTTCCAAGAGTCTTGTACTTGCATATAGGAGCTATTGTCACTGGAGATGCATGGATAACTGTTTTGTATTTCATATTACACTTGTAGCTCAGAGGAAAGGAGATGTAAAGGGGAAACTTAGAAGTAGATCTTTGCATGGTTAGCAGTAGTGAAGTGGGGTCAGGTGTCTCTGGTTGTTCTTTGCTTTATGAAGCTTGCATGGTAGGATTGCTCCACTGATAGGTCAACAATTGTAGAAGTGTTAGTTGGATCCTTATGCATACCTTGGCTGGCTAAATGTTGTTGGAAGTTGCTCTGTATTCCTTTGACAGCTATAAGCTTTCTGGTCAGATGTATGGTGGGGATTGTAAATAGGAAAGGGAGAAAATTTGAGATTGTGTTACCATTATCCTTGAAATTGTTGTGAAACAAATCGCCATTTTCCTCCTATGCCTAAATACTTTTAATAGTTAGTAAGCTGGAGAAGTAGCAATATAGTATTAGAAAGTCGTAACATTTTTGAATACCCAATAAAAGGCTGAATTATTATGTTAAACCCCTCCTCTATTTTTCTTAACACCCCTCATGTACAATGGGATATATTGCAAAATATTTACTTCTGAAATGCGCTCTCTTCTGTAGGAGGATCGGATGGATCAAGACTTTATGACTGTGTCTGGAGATACAACTCGAGTGTGAATGAGTGGACAGAAGTGTCTCCAATGTTGAAAGCAAGAGAATACCACAGCTCTACAGTCTTGGATGGACTGTTGTATATTATAGCCTCAGACAGCACAGAACGTTATGACCACTCCATAGACACCTGGGAGGCTTTGCAGCCTATGTCATATCCAATGGACAACTGTTCTACCACATCTTGTCGTGGCAAACTCTTTGCTATTGGCTCTCTAGCAGGCAAAGAATCCATGGTTATACAATGCTATGACCCTGAAACTGACCTCTGGTCCCTAGTGAACTGTGGACAGCTGCCTCCATGGTCTTTTGCACCAAAAACTGTGACTCTTAATGGACTTATCTACTTTGTAAGGTAAGTAATATTGCATCTTCTCCCCCTCTCCCATGACACACTGATTTTTGGATAAATCCACAATTTGGGAAAAGGGTACTGTTTTACAAACCTGAATTGAGGAGAAATCTACTTTGAAGTAGGGATGTAAAAAGGTAACTGATATGGACGTTAATGGTTAACCAGTACCCAGGGAGCAGCCCGCAGTGGGTAGAGGGCTGTTCCAGCCCTGCCAGGCCGCTGTGTGGGGCCAGAATGAGCTGGAAAGGCGCAGTCTGGGTCCCCCCTATCCCTTTTAATCAGTCAGCTGGTTAAACTTAATGTTTAACCGGTTAACTAATTAAACCTGATTTTACATTCCTAGTAACTTGTTAATCAGTTACCCGGCAAACATTGCCTTACCAGTATGCTTACCGGGGTAACCCATTAACTGGCACCTGGCCTAGCCAGAGCAGCCCCCACCTTCAGCATGCCACAGGCAGAGGGGCTGCTCCAACCCAGCCAGGCCCACCGCCCCACACTGTGGGCACTGGGTGCTCCAGTGGACCCCCACCCTCAGTGCAATGCAGCAGGCCAGTTAATTAAATAGATCATTTAACCGGTTAACATTTTAAATGGGATTTTGTATCCGTACCTTAAAGTGGTATACTTGAGTTCTGTTCAGTGTTCCCTCTAAGCTGTGTGGCAGCACAGCCCCTCACCTACTTAATGAGCCCTGCCCAGGCAGGGGCTCAGGACTCGTGCATGGAGCTGCCTGGCACAGGGAGAGGCACTTCTCCCTCAGTGACAGCAGCAGCTCCTTGTTGAGGACAGAGCAGTGTGTCTCGGAGAGTCAACTCCGTGTGTGAGTCCTGAACCCCTGCGTGGATGGGGCTCATTAAGCAGAGGTGGGGCTGTGCTGCTGTGCAGCTTAGAGGGAACACTGGTTCTGTTGGCTTTTAATTCAGTCCTACTATTACGTAAAATGCAAACATACAGGCGCACAGGCTCCAAGGAAATCTTCAATGGTATAGCAGATAGCTCCTGTGAAATGTGGTAAGAGAACATGGGATGAAATGGTTTGTTGTTGTTTTTAAACCAGGCTTTACGTACCATTGTTATTTGAGTTGTAATGGCTCAAAAACTTACCCACTTAATTAAAAAACTGAAAGGCATTCCATCACTGAAACACTTCATCTAGTATCCTGTCTGGTGAGAGCAAATGTACATTAAAAAAAGGCCCCAGACATTTTGTTTTATTACCTTTGTGTTTGCTTAAAAGCAGTAAGTTGTATCTAAGATCTTTATTTGTTGCATTTGGATTTGTTCTTGCTCAGTTCAGCATCTTGGCTTCCAGCAGCTGTTTGAAGTTATTCCTTTCACTCTTTCAGTATTCAACTAATATTGAAAAGGTTCTTTCATCAAAATATCCATCCTGTACACTTGCAGAACCAACTTTATATTCTGTTTTCAGCAGACTCGAGGTTTAGAATGTCTAATGGCCCATACACACCTCTGTAGAGGTGGTCGCAGCACTAGGAAGTCATTGATGGTTCTTTTGGGTGAATAGCTGAGAAAATTACTTGACACAGTAAAGCGAAAATTCTTCCTCTACTTTATTCCCCCAACTCCACCTCTCCAAAAAAATGCTGCAAAGGGGATATTTTTCTGATAGTTGTTTATAAGGACAATCTCAGAACAGTGGTTTCATATACATGAGACCAAAAGGTAACTTATTAACCAAAGCTGCTAACTTTCAGTTTAGCGGGGGTTTTTTTCTCCTTTTATTAAGTGAGAATAAAATATCTCCCTCTTCTTTACGACCAACCCTAGTTACAACTATAAATACAGCATCATACCAAAACTGGCCTCCTGGGTTACTTCTATATTAGAAACAACCTTGAGATGGGAATGCCTTGTTCTTATTCAGAACAGCCCGTGGAATCCTTCCTGCTCGTTTTCCCTCCCAGCACGCAAGCAGTACATAACATAAGAATGGCCATACTGGGACAGACCAAAGGTCCATCCAGCCCAGTACCCTGTCTGCCAACAGTGGCCAATGTTTGTTGAAAGTATGTTTTTACTTTCATTCTTGGAAGTGTTTGCCTCGTGTAACACTCCGTAGAAGTGGCTTGACAGCAACTTTAGGGTTTTTAAATCAGAATTATTAAAGGGTGTCTTTGCTCTTCACTTGAATATGTGAAACTCCTAGGTGTACAACAGGTGGAAGAGGAGCTCCCCATATAGTTAATTTGTTTAGAATGTTTAGGTTCATAGACTAGAAATAAACAAGAGTGACTTATAAATGTTTGACTTCCATTGGCCATCTTTCCTGCTACATACACACCTCTGCTTGGAGATAGTTTGAGCTGCTTTGGGAAGCTAAGGAAACTGGCTATAAATCAGGTACCTTAACTTGTACAGTGCTGTTTTTTTAAACTGGGGGGATAAAAATGATTGAGAATATTTAAAAAGCAGATTTGTGTATTTTAATTTGGAGGTTTTTTTAATTAAATACAAGTTTATTTTTAATAAACCTTAAAATTGACAACCTATGTTAAGGCTTAAACTTACAACAATATATTGAAACCATATTAAAATAAAATAATTATAAGCAGCACATGCTGAAGTTTTACAGAAAATTAAACCACTGAACTGGTGAAAGTCACTGGCCTAAGCACTTGTGACCAGAGTTTGTTGAAGTACTTAATCAGCTTTTGACAGTAGTAGGATCTTCTGCAGATGCACAGAGAATATTTTTTGTTTCAGTTTATTCAGGTAATTTAGTCAAAGTTAAATTAATTTGTATGTTGGAAAGAGCAGTTTTCTTCTTCCAGTCTATATAGAAAAACTGGGTATGAAGAGGTTGAGATCAACTAGTTATAAACGTATCTGCACATTTAAGGTAGTTTTATTTAATGAATACAAAAGTTAAAATGCTGCTTTTGTACACTTTGTTATTGAATCAGAATTTTCAAATTAAGCTTGACACTAATAGCTTAGCAAGTAAAAAAAAGAACAATAAAAAATGCAAAATTTAAGGTTCTGAATAAGTATAAGTTGAGCTTTATATTTGCTTAAATGAAGTGCATCAATATAGTGTGTCCTCCTGTTTAACACAAAAAAGCACCAAATTTAGTGTAAAAGTTATATTTAGTTGCAAATCAATGTTTTAATGGTTACCCATCAGTGAGAATTAACTTTATTTAGGAAAATAACTAAAGTAGAAATGCAAAACAAGATTAAAAGATTTCCTGCTTGGTGATTAAAATAAAATATTTAAATTGCATTAAATCCATCCTGTTTTAACTAATTGTAACTTTAGTTCATAAATCTAGATTTTGCTGTATACTAAGCACACACTCCATAAGAATTATGGCTGCTAAATGAATGGCCATCTGGAGAGGTCATGCTCTGGGAGGTCTGCAAAGACTCATTTATTTCGCCTTTGTCTTATTTAGACAAACTCTGTTGATAGTGCTTTGATTGGAAAAAGCATATGATCTTGTTATTTCGTCACTAGAGTGCTTGTGGTAGATTGCAAAGGAAATGGTAGTTCTTGGAAAGTCAGTAACAATGTTTGAAAAATATAACACTCAATTCTAATTTCCTTGGACTCACTTTTTCATCTCTCATACAGATATTTAACTTTAATAAAATGACAATAGCCAGAGATTGAATTATCCAATAAGAAATTCCTATACCAATTGAAATGGATTCTAATACAGTACATAATTTTTACTTTAAATTCAGTAAACTTAGTTCTTGAGACTGATAATTCAGTTCAAATGGAAGCTCAAATTAATTAGTACTTGAAGTAAATAGACGATTCTGTTTTCTTCGATAATCTTCCAACTTCATTCCTGATAGGACTTTCTTGGATTTACTTTAAGTACTGCTGTGACTGCCCTGACCTTGTAGTCGCCACATTTGTATGTCAGCAAATTGCATTTCTGTTTCACAATAATCCCTCACCTGTCACTGTCACACTCCTGTTTCATGAGTGGAATGGGTAAAAGAAACCTTATGGGATTAGAGTGCTGCTGTCAGTTCTTCCATTACAGACCTCTCCCATCCTTTATTTTCTCCTTTCTCCCTAGGCATGGCACTGGCCAAAGTCTTATTTTAACAGGGATCCTTTTAATAGTAATTTTAGGTTGGGAGAGGTTTGTCACCCCAGATTATCAGTTATTTTTCTAAGATGTTCTTGTGCACTCATATCACCAAAGACAGATGATATTATCAGGTACAGATTTTCAGGAAATTAATCTGTAATGGAACTCAAAAGCGCAAATTTTGAAAATAAATATATTTAAATAATATGTTTAAGATGGGCCTGTAGTTATTAGAATGGAGCTTCTAGGTACTATTTGTAATACAAATAACTTTGCATCCTGTCTCGAGAAGGCACCAGGAATAGCAATGGAGCAGTTGTATGCAGGGGAAGGCAGAAACACAGCCTGGACTCCTTCTGTCTCCAGTGTATGGTTCACTGCATCGCAACTAGCTTGTCCAGTTGGGTAATCTTTTCAAAATCAATTCCACCAGAATTTTTTAAATGCAGTTTTGACTTTGGAGAAGCAAGGAAGTGCTGTTCATGTTCTTTGGACACAAGCACCAATTCACAAGTAGAGAGGAAACTTCCTGTGCATAATGATGCAGCCTACTCTAATACATAGCTCTTTGGCACCAACGGCAATGCAGTTCGATTGACATCTGGGCTGGCCATTGATGCTGCCTGGTAGGAGCCAGATACTGGAATTTGGTGTGAGACGTATCTTGCGTCTTGGTGTAAGTGCCATTTGATCAATATGTACATGAGTTTGTTAATGTAACAGTGGAAGCAAAAATGCTAATGTAGCACTTCAGACACTTGCTTGGACCACTTTCACCTGTGCTTGATGAAATGCAGTGTCTTTACAGCCTTTTGAATAGTAGTTTCCTTTTGTCTTTTGTAGAGATGACTCTGCTGAAGTGGATGTTTACAATCCAATGAAGAATGAATGGGACAAAATCCCTCCTATGCTTCAGGTAGGATGTTGAAAATGGGTTCATTTACAAAAAAAACTGTTGGAAACAATTCTTTTGGATTATAAATTTCTTGGGGGTAGGGGAATGACTTAATTATCTACACACTGACACAACCCAAAATAAACTCGGTGAATGCTGACAGTTTGTTCAGCTCTGGATTAGGGATGTTAAATTTAGGTTAATTAACTAATCAAATAGTTGATGGGATTTCAATCAACTATTCAATTAGTTGGTAAGGGTTCCTCTACCTTCAAACTGTAGCAAGAGCCCAGCAGGGCTCTTGCTACAGTTCAAAAGCGGAAGCCCTGCAGGGAGCGTCGGGCCAGCGGGGGACTGGCCCTGTGCTCCCTGCAGCACCTGAGCCTTTGAAATGTACAAGAGCCCCAGTCAGGTTCTTGTACATTTCAAAAGGAAGCCCTGCAGGGAGCAGGGGGCCAGTCCCCTGCTGGCCACTGGCTCCCTGCAGGGCTTCTGCTTCTGAAATGTACAAGAACCCTGCCAGGCCTCTGTACATTTCAAAAGCAGAATCACTGCAGAACCTGCATGAGTGGAGACGGCTTCAGTCCCCGCTTGCTCCGTTTCTCACTGTGCCTCTGCCTCTCCTGCCCCCCGCATAGTTGGTGCTGGAGGGAACCGGCTTCTAAGCCAGCTCCCCTCAGCACCAGCTCCTGATTTCCCCCCCTTCCCCTCAGCAAGGGAGGGATGTGACTAGTTGACTATCTGATAAGCTTATGTTTATCGGATAGCCGACTAGTCGCTTACATCCTTACTCTGGACAGAAAAAGGTGGTCCGTCCTTCAGAGCACATGTAATCTAGATAACAAACAGAGAACATGAAGGGCTTGTCTACACTGTGCATTAGTCTAGGTTAGAAGGGTATAAATACCAGTGCACATGATGGTGTCATACACTAACTATCCTGCTCTAGAAGTTCTCTGGTGTGCACTAGTGTAGTATATAAGGATGTTAAGAGTATAATTGTTTAAGTGGTTAACCAATAAGCAACAGCTTATTGGTTTTTATTACAGTTACACATCAGCTCCCAGCCCTGCTCCTCAGCAGCTGGCTGCTGCCCCCCAGGAGCAGGGTCAGCAGCCAGGAGCTAGTAAGTGCTGGGAGCTGGCTCCCTGGGAGCGGGGCTGGCAGCTGGTGTGCGTAAGCTGGCTCCCAGCACATGCTGACTCTTGCAGCCAGCCCTGCTCCCAGGGAGCTGTCTGTCGCCCTGTGCTGTGGTCTCTGCTGTAAAAAGCAGCAGCCGGTTCCCCAGAAGTGGGGCTGGCGTAAGCCAGCTCCCAGCATGCACTAGCTGCCGGCCCCAATCCGAGGGAGCCCGCAACATGTAACTGCTAAATTTGTTTTTAAAAGGTTACACAGTTTACATTATTAACCTTTTTTTTACATCCCTAGTAGTAGTATACAATATTACACTATGCATAAGGGAACTTTTAGTATGTGCTAACAGAAGCCATGTAGACCAGTTAGAGAGTGACATTCTATTATTCGCTATTACACCCTGTAGTGCCAACTAATGCACAGTGTAAACAAGCCACAAGTGCCCAAGCCATCATGTGGCGGAGCTGCATAGTTTAGTAGAGAGCTGTTGATCTTTTAGCTGGGACTTGTCAGTTGTTAGAATTGGGTGGGTGGCATATTACAAGCAAAACTATAACTGTTCCAGAACAGCAACTGCCAGGCAATAGCAGAGAACCCAGACATTTGAGATTGATACCTAGCCTAGCAAACAATGTATCTAATGTAAATAGGCATAATCATATAAATGTAGGACTGGAAGGGACCGTGATAGGTCATCTAGTCCAGGGTCCTGCACCAAGGCAGGACTACACATTACCTAGGCCATTCCTGACAGTGGTTTGCCTGATCTACCCTTAAAAACCTTCAATGATGGAGATTCCACAATCTCCCTAGGAAATTTGTTCCAGTACTTGACTATTCTGACAGGAAGTTTGTCCTACTATCCAGTCTAAACCTCTCTTGCTGCAATGTAAGCCCATGGTTTCTTGTCCTGGTTTGTGCTTACTCCCTGTATTTGCACATTTTCAGTCCTCTAGGACCTCTCCCATTCTCTGTGATTTTTCAAAGATAATTGCTACTGGCTCAGAGAGCTCTTAAGTATTATATAATGTATTTCATCAGGCCCTGCTGACTTGAAGACATATAACTTTTCTAAGGAATTCTTCACTTGTTCTTTCCCTGTTTTGGCCTCAAATCCTGTCCCCCTTTACACTGTATTCACGATGTTGGTTGTTCAGTCACTGATAACTTTTTTGGTGACATCAGAAACAAGGCGTTTAACGCTTTATCCATTACTGTGTTTTCTGTTATTGTCTTTCCCTTCTCATTGAATAATGGGTCTACCTGTTCTTAATTTTCCTCTTGCTTCTAATGTATTTTTAAAAGATTTTTTTTTACACTTTAAGTCCGTAGCAAGTTAAATCTTACTTTGTGTCTTGGCTTTTCTGGTTTTGTCCCTACATCTCAAAAAAGATATATTGGCATCGGAAAATGCTAAGAAAAGGGCAACAAAAATGATTAGGGGTTTGGAACGGGTCCGATAGGAAGAGAGAATAAAAAGACTTGGACTTTTCATCTTAGAAAAGAGGAGACTAAGGTGGGGGGGGATATGATAGAGGTCTATAAAATCATGACTGTTGGGGGAAGTGAATAAAGAAAAGTTATTTACTTATTCCCACAATAAAAGAACTAGGGGTCACCAAATGAAATTAATAGGCAGCAGGTTTAAAACAAACAAAAGGAAGCTTTTCTTCACTCAGCGCACAGTCAACCTTTGGAACTCCTTGCCAGAGGATGTGGTGAAGGCTAGGACTTTAACAGGGTTCAAAAAAGATCTAGATAGATTAATGGAGGTTAGGTCCATCAATGGCTATTAGCCAGGATGGGTAGGAATGGTGTCCCTAGCCTCTGTTTCTCTGGAAGTGGGAGACGGGAGGGATCACGTGAGGATTACCTGTTGTGTTCCCTCCCTCTGGGTGCACCTGGCATTGGCCACTGTTGGGCTTGATGGACCTTTGGTCTGACCCAGTCTGGCAGTTCGTATGTTCTTATGCTTCTGTTGGTTTTTTTGTTTGTATATTCATCCTTCATAATTTGACCTAGCATCTTACACTTTTCATATGACTTCTTAAATTTCAGATCTTTGAAAACCACCTGATTTAAGCTAGTGTGGTCCTTTCTAATAACATGTCTTTAATCATAGGTTCACGTTGGGGGAAGCTTGGCTGTGCTTGGTGGAAAGCTCTATGTCTCTGGTGGCTATGATAACACGTTTGAACTTTCCGATGTGCTAGAAGCTTATGATCCAGAAACTCGAACATGGAGCATAGTAGGCCGGCTGCCTGAACCCACCTTCTGGCATGGGAGCGTTAGCATATTCCGACAGTTCATGCCACAAACGACACAAGAAGATGACAGTATCGCTCTGGATAATGCCATTAACCTAAACAGGCAGCGCCAGAATCTTCATAATCAGAATCTGAATGAGTTGCGTTAACAGTGGAAAAACTTCTGGGGCTTGAAGTCAATTATTTACAAGTAACCAGTGTTGCTTTGTGGAAGGCAGGAGGCAAGCTGGTGCTTGGGAAACTCTGAAATGGATTGATCAGAAATTGCAAGTAGGGAAGAAGTAAGAGCCTGAAAGATTAAAATGCTGTTGTAGTTGCGTAGTTGGCAGAAGGTTAGAGGCCTCTTCGGGTGCATTGTCCCTCAGCACTTTTCTGTGGATAGAGAAGGTGCAGCATTAGCTACAGAAAAGCACTGAGATGAGAATTCTGGAGAAAACAGATTTTTTTTTTTTTAAAAGCATTCATTACTCAAGCACCACTGTTGCTCTTCCAGGCAGCAATGTGCAGCAATTGATCAGACAACTTTCACTAGTACTCTGAAGTCAGCATCTTTTCACAGCATAACACTTCATATTTGCCACCAAATTCCATTTTGTTGTGCGAGGTTTTATGGAAACGTAGACACTAGGGAGAACCAAAGTTCCCTAACATCAGAGACTGCCTGAAAGGAGAGAGATTGGTTTGGTAAGGTGTGCCTCCAGATTTAATGTGCTCCAGAGGAAGATGGACATCTTGCTCAGGTCTTTGCCAATATGAGCTATGGGGAAATTTTTCCACTCACAAATTGTGGGTTCATTATAGATGTGCAGATATGAGGATAGAAATATCTAGCCCTAAATATACTGATAGTCACCATAAACTTTAGTCACTCATCATACTTTCATGAAGAACCTATTACATTGCAATGGTTTAAAAAACTCAGTGTATAGATATTAAGGTTCAGAATCATGAAGTATGAAATTTCCCTCCCTGCAACCTTAAATGTATGATAAACTAATTATTAAAAACCCGTATAGCACTGTAAGTTTATACACATTTTTCCATTATTCCATGCAGCTTGCATTTTTATTGGTACTTGCTAGGAAAATTTTTCTTTAGAAACTTTTCATTTTTAAAAGTGATGCACGTTCACAAACCTAGATTGAGTGAAATCTCAAATATGTTTCATTTATAAGCAAATATCTGTCTCAGAGTGGGGAAAAACATTAGGGGCTAGGGACTCTTGGGCTGTCTCTAAACTACATCCCTTTTCTGGAAAAAGGGATGTAAATTAGACACTTTGAAATTGCAAATGAAGCCGGGATTTCAATTTCCCGTGCTTCATTTGCATAATGGCGGACGTGTTTTTTTCCGAAACGGGGCTTTTCGAAAGAAAAACGGCTGTTTAGACAGGGATCGATTGAAAATAAAACCCTTTTCCAAAAGATCCTGTACTCATTTTTTCAGGAATACAGGATCTTTCAAAAAAGAGTTTTATTTTCAATCCATCCCCGTCTAAATAGCCGTTTTTCTTTCGAAAAGCCCCATTTCAAACAAAAACTGCGGCCACCATTATGCAAATGAAGCACGGGAAATTTAAATCCCGGCTTCATTTGCAGTTTCAAAGTGTCTAATTTACATCCCTTTTTTTTCAGAAAAGGGATGTAGTTTAGACACAGCCTTGGAGAAGAACATCCTCCTCCATCAGCATTCAAATCTGGATAATATTTCTGTTTATATCAAACTATTTAACCTGGCAGAGAAGTCTCTGCCATGTATTATTGATGTTCCATAAGCTCTGAAGACATCAGCTTGACTCTTCTTTATAGGGGTAGAATGTGCTAAATTGAGCAGATAGGTCCCGGGCAGTGGTCAGGGCACTGTAAAGTGCAGCAAGTGTATTCTCACTGTTTAGACACTAAAGAAGTAAATCAGAATAGTATTTTTTAGGAGAGAACTTATTTAAAAGGGAGGAAATATAGAAGAGCTTCCTCGGGAACTGTCCAATGGATTTGAGCAAAGTGCTTGATTACACTTTATTTGGTATATAGAAAAATAATTTTAGTCTCTTTATCAAATGTTTGAAGCAATGGTGGCTATGGTAAATAGATGGTTTATAAATGAATCAATTTGCTGAGTGATAGAAACCTACTAACATGTTAATATAGGTTGAACCTCTTTAATCTGGCATGCTTGGGATCTGCCTGTGCCGAACAAGAGAATTTGACAAACCACATAAGGTCAATATTGTTGAGCAGCATTACCAACACTGCCACTGCTCACTGGGCTCTTAGCAGACATTTAGGGGCAAATTAGAGCTAAATAACAGCACAGAACACTGAGAACCAGGATGGAGGCTGTAAACAAACTTTGAGACTGCAGGAAATTTGGTCACCTGCATGGTAAGTGGGCATCCGTCTAACTCAGATCATGCTAGACCATGGATGTTGCCAGACCAGAGAGTGCTGGACTACAGAGGTTCAACCTGTGTTATACCTGAGAATTGAGACGTTAATCAAAATAATATAAAGCACTTTTGGAATTTTTGAGCAGTTGCTAAATGCTAATTAGGATTTCATTTAGTGCATTGAGCCTAAATTTAGTTTGTCTCTCTTACTTTGGTAAATCAGTAAGTTCTACTTTCAGACGTACTCAAGTGATTTGGCAGGCTTAATTTTATTTCCTGTATTGAACCTGAGCAAGTGCATTTAAATGGAAGACAAAGTTTCCTGCTAATTCTTCGGATGTCTGTCTGACTGTTCCTACAAAGCTCTTACATTTCAAAATGCAGTATGGTCTAGTTGAAAATGAGCATTAATGACCGTTAAAAATAAATGAAGTGAAACAGTGGGTAAGATTGTAGCTGTGCACTTTCTCAGTGGGAAAACTATATGAATTTAAACTTTACTTACAAAGGACAAACCCAGACATTTAATCACACATCCTTTAGGCTTCTTCCTCTTTAAAATCTTCAGGATATCTAATTCACTGAAGTGTCGTAGATTGCCAGGGGCTAAAGCATTTTCTTAAGTTCCAGTCAGTACTTTCTAAAACACTTCCTGTTGCAAATTTTGAGCAGAGATTCTTCCCATTATCCTGAACTAGGACAACTCTTAATTAAGATAAGTTGTTGACAGTGCCTTATCAGAATGTAGCTTGAGACAGGGTTATGAAGCAACTACATTGTGTTGGCAGACTTCAGTGTCCCAAGACTCCACAACGGGTAGAAGAAAGACAATATATAAATAAACTAGATAGATTTGGCAAACCTAAGTTCTGTTTTGTATTGGAAACCTCTGCACAGGTTGTGGGGGAGTCCTGGGGATCAAGCTCCAAAAGCTCTTGCTAGAGCTTCATGTCATGAACATCAGTCTGCTGGCGAAGAATGACTAAACATGGTGATGGCATTCCTCCATCTGCATTAGGCAAAGGATCATTGAGTGGGGTGTCGCTGTCTGACCTTTGGTAGTGCTATCAGCTGGAAAGAATGAAAAACTGAGTTCCCTACTTGGGAGTTGGGAAAACAATGAGTGGACCATGTGGTTGTCTGTCAGGCTTTTATTTAGTATCACAAATGTTATAGTAACCAGTATGAAACCTACAAAGAAAGGGAGGTCTGTTATGTATTCCCCTCTCCCTTGGCTCTTGTTTAGTTAGTGAGGAAGCAAGAACATGGGATAACTTCTTTGAGGTTTTCAGCTCTATAAATGTGTTTGTTACATACTTATTTCCAGGTCCACCTGTGCTTTGTTCTCATGCTTACGTTGAGCAAGATACAGGGCTCATTTTGCCTGTTTCCTTGCACACATGCCTCTGAAGAGTGAATTGATGCAATTTCTTCACTTGTGGCTATAGAGCACTATGCCAGTGAGTAATGTGTGTCCCCACCAAATTAAATTGAAACCTCAAGTCAGTCACTCTTCCACAGAGCTTGTGCAGTTATTATAATGGGAGTGGCAAACATGAGTGTATGGTGCTCAGTAGGAGGGTGCAAGTTATTTAAGACATGTATTCAAGTCCATCTTAAGATATGGAGCGCTGCTGCCTACGTGTTGTCATTTAGTATAACTTAATTTGCATAGTACAATGGTAAAGTATTTATGCTGAACTATTAAAGTCTATTTATGTATAACATTCTCATACTGTAGTGCTGTCTGCTGGACCTATGTCATCTTGAAGTTCCAAAACCAGCCAGGTAACTTTAGGTTTAGATTTATAACATTTTGTAGACTTTCATTGTGTCCAAAGCTTTAAATACTGTTTAAATACCATCTACGAATCAAAGGCATTTTACATTTTGACAATTTTAGATTTTTATTCTCATACTTTTGTGTTTAAACGTATTTGAAATGATCAAGCTAAATAAAACATGTTAAATGCAAACATTTTGTTCTATGACTGCAGAGAGGGTTCTAGGTCTGATAGGATTAACCCATGGTAGCTCTTTCTGATGCATGTTTGTCAAAATAAGTCACTTTCCAAAGAGCAAACATTGAAGAGGTGTCTGTCTTCACCCACAGAGGAAGTAGGATCTAAGAGTTCTCTTTCAAGATGTTTTAGTCACTATTAAGTATACCGTTATAACAAATCCCATTTTTGTTCCACTGTCATTTGTTTCCTGCCTTCCTATCACAAATGAATTCTACTAAAATGTCTCACATGGCTGTCACAGATTGAGTACTGCTAATACTGCAGACACTTACGCTGCCTTGCTGCCATATATGGTCCCACTTTAAGTGACTTGAGTCAGTATTCTAAGTGGCACTCTATGATAACCAGAAAACGAGGTTGAGGGGCCAAGGTACTGTATAGTGTCAGCTAAGAAATAACCCTGGAAGAAGGTTGATTCTCTTATCTGTACTCCATTCTGGAATCTAATCAGCTATTAATGGAATGCTCCAGAATAACTTGGTTGAATTCTGATCTGTGCACTGACACAACTTAAAATAAACCCACTTCAGAGCTAAAGCAACTTTCAGCCACAGTCTGCAAAATATTTTGGTGAAAGTACCAAGGGATTCAAGCAGTTCAGTTATTGAAATGATGCTTCACAGTTGATGTATAAGGAAGTTCATCCTAAGAACTTGCATCTTAAATAGAAGTGCTTTGTCAACAGCTGTAGTGTTATCCACTGTTTGGTGTACTTAAGCGCGCACAGCTTTTCACAGGCTGTGCAGACAGTCCTCAATGTAAAAAGCTGACGTTACTGTTAGGCACTTACAAGCCATCTAGACAGAGTATGACTAGATTGTAAAGTTGCTCATCAGCCTCTACCATGACTGTTAAACAGCTGAGAACTAGCGTTAAGGTGTTTGTGCATTTATGCATCCTTTTACGATTGGAATTAGCATCTCAGTATTACTAGAAGTAGATAACTTAAGTATCTCTGCTGTCCTTTCCCTCATCTGGACACATGTTCCAAGTGAGTTTAAAAGCATCAGCATATAAAGGTTAAATCATACAGCCACCTGTTTTAAAGCTGGCTGTATGATTTAACCTTTACATGCTGGTGCTTTTAAACTCACTTGGAACATGTGTCCAGATGAGGGAAAGGACAGCTCAAAGTGCCCTTATCTAGCATAATCAAACAGTTGTTGAGCCAACTCAATTCCAAGATGTTTTCTCAGGGTTGTTAAGCTAAACTAGCACCTTGTAGCTGCTGTACTGTGAAGCAGGCCCACTCCCTTCCCTAACTCCTTATCACTCCTAAACTGTGCTGGTTGCCAGCAGCCCAAAATGAGAGTAGCCGTGTAAAACCCCAGCAGGGTCAGAAGAGGGACTAGGTGTGGCACCTCCCTGCCAGCAGAGATGTGCCTTTCCTAGGCTGATCTCCTCTGGCCAAAACGGCACCTTGTAGCTATAGTACTTGCCTGTGTAGGGTTCTAAGCCAGATAAAGTTAGATGGCCAAGGAGTTATGCTCAGAGCTCTGTATTAGCTTATGTCTCTCTCCCACAGAAATTAGTCCAATAAATCCTGCCTCACATACTTTGTGTCTACCATGCTGACCCCCAACAATACAGCGTCCATGGAATATGGTTACGCAGTCCTGTTCAACACCCACAGGATTAGCATTCTAGAGGTCCTTCTGCCTTGCGGAGGGGCAGGGAGTAACTTCACTCTTGGAGAGACTGATTAGCTCTGCTCTTTATCAGTTGTTCCTGCATTAGGCATGAGGGCTGGGATTTTTAGTGGTGCTTGTTGCCCAACTCCCATTAAAATTCAGTGGGATTCAGGTTCTTAATTTGTTGAGAGATTTTAGGAGAGGTTTATCAAAACTCTCTCCATCCAGTTTTGGAGTGTCCCTAGCAAAAATCGGGTCACGAAACAATTTTATCAGGCTCTTTCCTAATGGCGTTTGTGGTATGGGGTTGTGTAAAGCCAGACTGCCCCACATCTGCCTGGGAGAGCAAGAGCCAGGGTACCCAAGCTGTGATGGGTCCAGGAGTGTGACTGTTGTAAAGAGTGAAGTGTCACTGTCAAACCGCTGCCTAGGAGGAGGATGGTTTACCTGTTACTGCCGCGGCGCTGGAGTAACAGAGGGGGGGAAGGATAGACCTCTCTTTAAACCAACCTTTACTTTTTCTAGACAAGTTAGTGAAAAGCTGTATCTTTCCAGCGGTGTGGGCTGAGAGTGAGGTCAGGTTCTCACATTAGGCACAAGGATTTAGGCGGGAGCAGAGTTTGAGAAGTGGCTTTGAAACACAAACATCAAGCTCTTGTCAACAGTCCAACCTAACGCTTCATTTTATTTCTTTGAAAGGGAAAGGCGTGTACAAGCGCCCACGTGCTATGTTTCACAATCTTCAGGGATCGTAGTAGTAATGATAAGAGATTGTTCAATAACATCTGTCATGGAGAAGGTCTCATTTGAACAGAGTCTCTGTACAGGAATCTCTTCAGCCAGGGAGCTGTGTGAGAGGGATTCCACAATGACTTCTGCTGGCCCCACTTCTAATTCATGAGGGGGCTGGAGTGCTACCACCACAGCTTTTTCATCCTCAATGATTAGGTTCCGCAGCTTTCTCTGCCGGGGGTTGTAGTTTTCAACCCTGTCATGAATCTCCATGTGGCGCCTCAAGTGAGCCTTTAAAAGAAGAGTCAAGTCCGTCATTACCCAACTAAAACCTGCCCAGCAAAGTTGCCTCTCGCTGAGGAAGGAGGCCCAGGATGCAGGAGTGTTGAGGGCACAAGAAGTTGCTTTGACAGTTGGAACTAATTAGCACTGGGGTGGAGGAGGGATGCAGGGAAATAAATGCATAGTGAATTCACAAAGGAGGAAAATGGCAACAGGGAAGAAGGCAAAGATGGGGCCGCTTTTCCACAGAGGCTTCTGCCCCCCAACACTTTCTCTGTAAGAGAAGGGGCAACATAGCCTTTTCTCCTTAGGGCAGCAGAGCAGGCTTCTAGCTGTGGAGAGGGAACAGCAGATACAACTAGTAAGAAAAAATCCCATTTTTAAAGTTTTCCAGGCTGCTCTAGCGGAGACTCAACCCTCAATTTATCCACCAATTCGCAGCCATTACCCAGGCTGGGAGCAAAAAGCAGAGACCCATATTTCACACTAGATTTAGGTTTTGAGACTTGATTTCTGCCTCAACTAATCATTAAAGCATTTCATTCTTTTCTGTGGGGCAGGGGAGGGGGATCACTTGTCTCCATTTGCTTCCCCTTCCACCCAACACCAAAGGACTATGAGATCTTGGTGTGGTTACTGAGGGGAAACTTGGTCAAAGGAGAAAGTCTACTGACTCGCATTCCTCTTTCCCCTCTGCTGAGCAGCTGGCAGCTCAGACACTCCAACTGCTGCTCTACCTATTTCCAGTCTACAACAGGCAATAAACAGGCTTCAGTTCAGGACTCCTCAGCTTCCCTCTCAAAGGAACACACCTCTTTGTGATGAACACACCACACTTGTTTCCCCATCTCTTTTCGTGGACGTGCAACTCTTCGCTAAGAGGAAGCTACTGACTCAACCAGGCAGAGTACATTTGCTGACTAAGCAGAATGAGGAAAAACGCATACCTGCCGGGTGAACTTGTAACCACATTCAGTGCATTCAAACTTCCTCACTCCTTTGTGTCTGCGGACGTGGACACGCAACTGTTCAACAGCTGAGAAGTGAAAGTTAGCAGCTATTAGCCACTTGGCTGAACATAATAACGTGTTCATTGTCTGAACACTACAACAGAGGTCCAGAGGTATACAATCAGGCCTGAGCTATATTGGAAATGTTACCATGGCAAGGGACCTGGTGACAACCCTGCTATCTCAGGACACGGTGAAAGGGAGATTCCATTTTGCAGCTATGCTACGGCCTCAAACTTGCCCCACTAAGTCACAGGAAAGCTTGAAGGAGAAGTGTTCTTTCTCCTTCCTGCCCACCAATTGCTCTGCTTTCACTAGTGCAGTTCTGCTGAATATTGCATCAACAAAGGACAATAGACTACATGTTTGACACAACACAAATGCTGGATCCATTTGTGTTCTGCACACAATCAAACATTTGCTTCCTCGTGCCACAGCAGGCAAACTCACAAATCCCAGACTAGCACTTGCATGGTCACTTTGAATTAAGACAAAGAGGCTCATAACCCAGCACAGGAGGACACGGTAGCATTGCTGCAATGGACATTACCTTTGAAAGTTTTCCCACAGATCTGGCAGAAGTGTGGTCTTCCTTCCTGATGCCTGCTAGCAATGTGCCTCAGTAGGGGCCCTTTCTCCGTGAACCTCTGATCGCAGAACTCACAGCTGAAGGGGCGTTCACCAGTGTGTGTACGGTTGTGCTTATCCAGACTCGCTAACACAGATGAGAAACACGCAATGTATCCTTCATGTACAGAAACACTTACCACAGAGTGGCTGCCATTTCTTATTCTTGCTACAGAGACGGCCCAGCACTCAGACAGTATCACTTTGTTTTTAGAAAAGATGCAAATGGGAATTCACTGGTTTTATCATTCCAGTTAAGGGTATTGGGAAGAGTGGTTGTCTTCCCTTCCACAGTGTCCAGGGATGCTCAATGAAGTAAGTACATTATTTGTTAGTTCCACAGGTTACTGTATATGAAGCTCCCTGCAGGGACAAACTGGGGAGGCAAATATTGTATTTTTAAAAGCACAGATGTAACATCTTAAATTTGCACAAGTTATTTAGGTGCCAGGATAGGTCTATAAAATCTACTTCAACATTGCCATGAGATGCTGGTAAATTCTAAGCAGAGAACACAGCTGATGTCTGGAAGTCATACTTTTGATATGGGGTGGTGTTTAAGAGCTTCAGAATAATACCAGGTTTCGTCTCTGAAAACACTGGGATACATTTTTCCTTCCAGGCACCTCAACATCTAGAAAGGTGGGAGGGGGAGTTCAACTCTTCCCTTAGTTGCTATTTCCCAACATGCTTTACTGGTAGCTGGCCCTTTAAATCTGGAAGAAAAACCGCTACCATCCTGTCTTACTACCACAGGCCACTTCTCCCCCCTTTCCAGCTGGTAAGTGTTTTTTAGCTTCTGTTTGCCTCTGGACCAAGCAAAGGAAGTCTGGCGTAGCACTTGCCCAGAAGGGACCAGAACGAATTGCATACCATCTCACTAGGGTTTGCTTAGTTAGTAGTCTCAGGAACCAACTGCTGGCGGCAGAGCGGCAGATGGCCCTGTGGTCTGGCCCACTAGAACACTCAAGGCTGATGTTAGGACAAACACATTCAATGCTCGGGCCCCAGCAGTGGAAGAACGTTCACCAAGCAGTGCAGCTCTCCAAGGACTGGAATGACAGCCAGCTTTGCAGGCCAACGAAAGGATCCTCTGTCTGTACCTTGAGTCCTAAATGTCTTCCCACAGAGGTGGCACTGGAAAGGTTTCTCGCCCGTGTGCGTGCGGAGGTGCATGTTGAGGTTGGCTTTCTGGGTGAAGGCGTGATGGCAGAACTCACACACGTATGGGCGCTCGTTCCTGGAAGGAGGGGGAGAGCCACGTTCAGTGTGTTCCTGTCCTGAAGAGCCTCTTTGGCTGGAGGAACAATTCCAACACCCGCTCTCCTCGAGGAGGGTGAGACCCCTGGGGGCGAAGGCAGCTTGCACAGCTCTTCTGGGGTTCAATCCTGTTTCAAGCCTCTCAAAACAGGCAGCCTTGCAGAGGCCGAAGAACTGTGCTTAATGTTCTAGCCAGGCTCCAGGTACAAAGAGCAGAGGCCAGTCTCTTCCCCCTCGGCCATTACAGCTAGCACTGGGCAGTGTTCCTGCTAAGCTGTGGGGCAGCACAGCTTCACAGGTGATTAATCAGCCCCGCCCGCCCTTCAGGCTCAGGGCTCCTTGCAGGGAGCTGACTGACTAGGGGTGCTGATTAATCGCTTCTGACGCTGTGCTGCAGCGCTGGGGACCCCGTACCCAACAGGGAGGATGAAGAAAACTGCTGAAATGTGTCGGTGACCTAAAGAACAGCCCGAAGCCAGACACAGAAATTGCTTCATCAGCTTCCAAAGACAAAGGGCAGACTGAGCCCGTGGAGGTCACATGAACCACAAACAGCACATGGGTAAGTTACACCACTGGGGGAAGAGGCAGTGCTGCCCTGCTCTGGCAGAACCAAGTGCTGGCCTTTTGTGCTACTATTCCTGAAGGGGCCTTTATCATCTGCCCTCCAGGACAAAGAAAGGGGGGGTAATGCCTATCCCAGGCCCTCCTAGTCCATCTTCTGCCCTCTGCAGGACAGGTCCCTGCAACATGGTCTAGAGATCAGCACGTCTGCAAGGAAGACAGTAAGTGGGGGTGAAGAACGTGCATATGCTTGTGACCCAGGGGACAACTGCCCCCCTCCTCGTGCAATACCTGTGTTTAGCCTTGATGTGCATCTGTAAGCCATTGCGACTCGACGCCCTGTGCCCACACTCCTCACAGACAAAAAGTTTCTCTCCGCGGTGCTTGAATGCCTCGTGCAGGCGCAGCTCCGTTCGAGACAGGAAGCACTTGGAGCAGGCAGAGCACTACGAGTCCATAGGGAGGGGTTAGGATCAGACAATAGAGGAAGGTCTGTCGCACACTCAGGGAACTGGCTTCCCAGTGAACAGACAAGAGCAAAGGCGAGGCCCAGGCCAAGCCTCTGGTGGAACAGGTCCCCTCCCGGTGAGGGTTAGAGACTGCCAGAGCCAGCCCCGCTGCTGCTGTTTGCCTGGTGTGCCACCACACTAGGACTAGATGCAGGCGAGGAACCTTTGATTTTCCAGAACTCCTGCATGCTCCTGCACTTGCCTCCCTCTTCCCTTAGTAATAATTCAAGAGTCCATGTTGTACCCCCAAGACGTCACCTCTGCCCACCCCCCTTCAGCCTCGCCCCCCCCCCCCCTTACCGCATGGGGTTTGGGAGCACCATGTAGCTTTATCATATGGCTTTGAAGATCCTTCTTTTGCATGAACTGCTGGACACAGGAGGAACACTGAAAGACAAGACAAGAGTCAGCCTCTGGCTGTTTCCCGAGCACTTACAGTAACTGAGATGAGCTTAATGCTTCCCTAATGCAGCATGGCCACCGTGGCTTGGTGCAGCAGAAAAGACGCAAGACACAAATCTTTCCCCCCTGGCCTCTGGTTATAACACATAACCACAAGCAAGGCCGTAAGTACCAGGTGCACCCTTGGCCCCCCCCCCCCCTCAGGCCAGGACCCCTGGGCTCTGCGCTGCACAGCTGGGTCTGGTGACAGGAAGGGCTTGGTGGGGTTAGTTCTTTCAGACCCAGAATAAACCAAAGCAACGTTCCAGAGTTCAGGCGTAGGCAAGAGCCCAGTAACCCCCCGCCTGTCCCAGCACCAGCCCAATTCCTGGCGCATGCTCTCGGTGCAAGGCCTGCCTGTGGCCAGTCCCTGAACCCCAGAATAGAAAGGCATCTTTGCACACGTGCCCCTCTTTCCTTTCAGGATGGCGTCTCTCGGCCATTCCCAGGAATGCTCCATAGCGCACTCGGCTGACCTTGTAAGGCATTTCCCCAGTGTGCGACACCATGTGCAGCCGTAATTCCATTCGCCTCTTAAATACCTCCTGGCAGACCGAACAGGTGAAAACCTGAAAAAGACAGGAGGGGAGGCAGATCAGCAGGACCCTAGCAGCTCTGCTTAGGGAGAGGCAAGAACGGATGGACACAGGAAAAGGGGACAGAAGATAAAGCAAGCTGACCTAGGAATCGGGTGCTGTTCAGAATCCAGACTCTTCAGTCTGGTTAGGACGCTGCTGGCATGTGACCCCTCCACATTGTCTCCATACCAAATACCAACCTTTGTCCCAAAAGCCCAAAGCAAGTGGTGACCACACGTGCTGCCAGTTCACGCTGTCTTGCTGCAAGTCACGGTGCAAGGCAAGGGTGTTAAGGACTAGTCTACTATCCGATAAGCAAATGCTTATTGGATAGTCGAGTCGACTAGTCACTTCCTTCCCCTCCCCCCCCATCAGCTAAAGGCAGCAAAGGGAGGGAGACAGGGTACTTTAAAGCAGCAGCACCTCACAGATACCAGGCTACGAGATCCATGCAGCGCTGCTTTGAAATGCCGCAGCAGCGTTTCACAGGGGCAGCGCCACCCTATCGAATAGTCGATGCAAAAATGCGTCAACTGTTCGATTACTGAATTACACTATATTAACGTCCTTAGTGCAAGGCCCACAGGTGCCTGGCCAATCCTTCAGCAGGGAGCTCAGTTGGCACACGGCAGACAGCAGCAGGAGAGGAGAGATGAGGCAGTTTCCATGTTAGTTTGAATGTCAGTGACTAAGGCTGAGCTTGGTTCTGGCTGGGCAGGAGGCTGCAGCGGAGGCTCTAATTCTGCTCGTGTTACCCAGTGCCCAGCAAAATGGGAAAACTCCCAGGATTTAACATCAGGCTTTACTGCCCTGGTGAGATGGCCTTGGGCTGCACGAGGGGGGCATCCTTCGCCAAACAAATCTTCACCAGCAGAGAAGGGCTGCGGCCTCAGACCAGGCAGTGCACTGAGCACTGCTCTAGAAACTCTGAGTTTGTTCCAACCTCTGAGCACATGGCACCCCCCGAGAATTCTCTGGACAGATAGCTCCAGTTACAGCTCCAGGCAAGAAGTGAGCACAGCACGCGGCCGTGGGCATGCTGCCGCTGTAACAATGTAACAGCTGCTGTCTCCTACGCCTCCCTTGCCAGGCCCCAGAAATACCTGCTCCGAACGGTTCAGACAGTTCCTAGCTTCATGCTCCAGCAGATTCTCCTTCCGAAAATAGCATTTACCACACTTGGAACATTCAAATGGCTTCTCTCCGGTGTGTTTCCTAAAAGGAAGAGCAAGAGGGCTCTGGAATTCCCAGGCTTTGACCGCAAAAGGCAGTCGTTCCTTGGGACAGGTGAGGGAGCCGGTCACAGCAGGACCCCACGTTCCAGCCAGGGTGCCAGTCATCTTAACTGACTTGCACTGGAAAAGCAGGCTCCGAGACGAGTGATTTTCCCAATTACCCAAATCTGTCCTCTGGCTTGAGAGGCTGCACTAATCGGACCGGCCCTAGATTGTGTCATTTCTAGGTCGACACTCCCCTCATAGCCTACTTTAAAAGAGGACAGTGAAGCTCTGCTCATTCGCCACACGCCAAGGGACAATACTAAAATTATTAACTCGTGCCCAGCAAAATACTGCTCGCACCAACACCCGCCTGTGACAGCGCTTAGAAAAAGTCCAAGGCGAGAGAGATGAGACACCCTGCTGGACGCTGGACGCTAGGAAGACAGGCCTGCTGCCCCCATGGCATTTCGAAGCATCAGCTCACCACGGCTCTCCTGCAGAAACCTCACCCGTGGCTTCTCCAGAAGACAGCCACGCTCTGTCCCCACCAGCATGCTGACCTGGGAAACTGACCTAACGTAACAACCTGGGGCTCCCTCCTGCTGCTGCGGGTAGGATCTCCCTTTGGGCATTAGTTAACAACGCTGGTGTGCTATGCAGCATCTCACTCGTTCCTACGGCACGGAGGGCTCCATTCGCCCTGGGGGTCCAGCACTGCTTTAAAGCTGTTCCAGGCAGCTCCACGTACAGAGTCTGACCCAATGTTAATAGGCAGCAGTTCCTCTGCGCTTGCACTGAGATCTGCTCCTAGGGGCTGCATCCCCGGAAACAGCGCCTCTGCACCACCATCGAATTGTACTGACCCCAGCCCAGACTCACACCGGGGAAGAGGCTTGAGATGCCGTCAGAGGTGAAAGGAAGCCGGTGCACCCCGGTGCCTGGGGCGCTTAGCTGCAGGGCATTCCCATCCCATCTCCCTATGCAGCCTGGCAGGTTGGGGGCGGGGTTGTGTCCCTGCTGCCATTTCAGGGACTGAGGGAGATGCGGCCGCAGGTACCCCAGTTGCTGAATGTTTTGTTTCTTTTTGCTGACTAGGGAGCAAGGGCAAAGTGCATAGCCTGCTCTTGCTCCCAGCTGGCCAGGGGAGGGCAGAGGAAGAAGGCTCACAGGCTGTGAACTTTCCCTCGCCCCCTAGTCAGCACAAAGGGGAAAAAACCCCACTCCGACTGGGATAAGTGCGGCTGCAGGCCCCATGAAATGTCTCCCTTTGCACCCCACTCAGCCCTCTGCCCCAAACCCCCTCCTCATACACCCCAGCCCTAACTCCTGCACTTCTCCACACCCCACCCACCTGCTCTGAGCCTCATGCACCCCAGCCTTGACTCCTGCATCCCCAGCCCTAATTCTTGCACCCCCCCACACACACACCCAAACTCTCTGCCCTGAGCCCCCCATACTCCACCCAACATTTACATTTCTTACGGGTATCGTTGTGTGGCCAACCTTACCACATGGAAGACACCGGGTAAGTACGTCAACTTCAGCAAAGCTGTTTGCCTAGCTGAGGTTGCATCTCTTAGCTCGAGGGGATGGGGATGGGGATGGGGTGGGGGGTGCTGTGAAGACTAGGCCTCAGGCCTTGCTGGCCTCACTGTACTATTACTTCATAACTAACAGTGGAGTTTACATTCAGAAATGAGCTCAAGTTCAGCTACCCGGCATAACTTGCTCTGCACAGCCCAGCCCTACTGGGAACCACTCAGGGCACAGGCCCCTCTTACTACGTGGGGAGAAGGTACAGGAATAAAAATCAGAATGTTTACCTGTTGTGCACTTTTAGATAATATTTGCTGAGGAAGGTTTTATGACATGTGGGGCATTCAACCGGCACAGCTGTACCTTTTCTGTTCCCAGGACTCCCAGCCTCTAACAGCCCAGCATTCCCTGCAGGCTCCGAACTGCTAGGCTTTTTTGCCAAATTGGATTTCTTTTTGGTCCTCAGGGTCTTTTTCTCAGGAATGTAATCTTCACCTCTTTCCTCATGAACTCCTCCATAATCTTCTGCTGCTACGTCATCAGAGACTTGTACAACCTGCATTTCCCACTGCGATGGAACAGGGAGCCATTACGTTAACTCAATGAACACCTTAGATAGAACAAGAAATTGCATCTACAGTGGTACTGCAATATCATCCTAGTCAGCTAAATTCTGGGTGCTCCAGCACCATTCTCTGACAAGAAGCTTTCAGAACAATTAACTAACATTCAGTGGATTTGACTGACCATCTCCCAATACCCCAAGAGGAAGAGTCTGACTCGAGTCCACTAGCTGCGTTTAGCTTGCTCCGGTGCTTTAAGAGGATAACCCCAAACACACTGCTCCTGAAAACCATCACTGCAGCGCTTTGGTTGCAAGCTGCTCCCTGGCTGCCTTGATTCTTAAAACCTACCTACATGCTACTGTTGCTGTACACAAGAATCGTTCCCTCTTCACCAACAGCCTGAACCCTTGTCTCAGTTGCAGTGAAATAGTTACTCGGCCCTCTTTACATGGAATTTTACATCCCTAGTTTGATCAGTTAACTGAAACCGATTAACTAGTTACATGGGGGCTGAAGCGCCCTAGCTCTCAGCATACCAGCCAGGCTGGAGCAACTCCCTGCCTGCAGCAGGCTGCTCCAGCCTCCCCCTGTTAACCAGAACTGATAAGCATCACCCAGTAAAGGTCATGCTTACTAGTTAACCATTCACATCCCTGCTTCCAACTCCAGCCTCAGTGTTTGTTTCTCTAGCCTCCTGCAATATTGACTCTCAAAGGCTGCACAAGGGAGTATTTCTTTTTAGTAGGTCTGAAATTCCTTCCCTTAAAATAATATCGTAATGAAATTGTATCTGGTCTTTGAGCCAAAGTGCATCTTTAATTTAAGATGTTCAGTTTCTTCCTTCCTGAATACCCAAACTTATTAAGAATTGCAGGTGGTGAGGCTTTGCTCCAGGAAACTAATTAAATAACACAATTAATATGAAAACATGAATGCTTGGTACTCTGTAATATCTGCCATTTGTGGAGTTCAACAGAGTTACAAGTAGTAGCCAACTAAGTCTCAACGTCCTGGAGATGTAGGTCCACCCTTACAACTGGGAAGGACAAAGATCCCTGGAAGTTAAGTGACCTGCTCAAGAACACACAGCAATTCTCTGGCATAGTCAGGAACAGACCCTCCCCCCCATGCCTCCTGAGTTCCAGTCCTGTGCTTAAACCACCATCCTTGCCCTCTTCTAACACATACTCTGCTGAGAAGATTAACAGACACAGCCCTTATGCTTGATATTTAGTTTTCAAGAGCAAACTCTCCCTGCTTAAATGTTAAACCTTTAGTTCTAAGGAGAATAGTTTCTTAATTCATAAAAGAAACCCTGGTAGGACATGCTCCACACACCACCTCATTGCTGATGCCTCTGTCTTCGGTGCCTCCTCTTTTAGGTGGCCTTTTTAGTTCTTTACGTTCCTTTACTTCACCTGAATTGCTCAATGCAGTTGTTTTAACAGCCCTTTTAAGCCTTTCCCTAAGAAGAGGTGGGTTCCCACTTGGTCCCTGGGCTAGCTTGGCTCTCCTCGTGCAGCTGCTGGGGCTGGCATCACTAGCAGCATTAGATTTAGACACTGCTTTGACAGCCTCTTCTCCATCGGAGTCTGTTGGCTGCTTTAAGTGACCATTGAGATCTTCCCTAGGAGCTGTCTCACGGAGGCAGCGGTTATTTAGATCACCGCCATCAAAACATTTTGGCTTGAAGCTCTGGCACAATTCCACCACTTCAGGGACACACAGCTCCCTGGCAGCGGCTAGCACCTTCTCCCGGTTCTCTGAGGTAAGCGCGAGGTGTCCGGTGTAGAAGAAGTCCAGCAGGAGCTCGAAGATCTCCGCAAAGCTCTCGGGGAGGATGATGCTGCTGGAGGCTCCGTCTCCGTACAAGCCCTGGAAGAAGCAGCTGCAGCAAGCCAGGACGCTCCAGTGGGCTTTGAACACCAGGCCGCCCACGTCCAGGGTAGCATCACAGTACTGGCCCTTCTCCCGCTGCTTGTTCAGCTCCTGCAGGACGCGGACGCTGTGCTGGACAAAGGAGCCGTCCATGGTCCGTGGGGAGACGAGGCAGCAGCGGGGCCGGGGCCAAGGCTGTCGGGGGAGGCAGACGAGAAAGTGGCTCGAAGGGCACCCGGTCATAGTTCCCAGGAGACTCCCCCTTCCCCGTCCGCCCCACAGGGAGACACTGTCGGGGGGGGGCAGAGATATCCCCCCCCCCATCCACTCCCCAAGGAGACACTGTGGGGCAGAGATATCCCCCCCCCTCCTATCCACTCCCCAAGGAGACACTGTCGGGGGGGGGGCAGAGACCTTGCCCCAGTTTGGAGCCAGCGCCCCCCTCCACCCTCCGGCCCGCCCGGGGACCGCGCGCATCCCTCAGGCCGCCCCGCCCCTCACCTGCGGCGGGAAGCGAGGGGGCTACGGCAGCCGCGGGGGCAGGGGACGGGCCGCCGCCATCTTCGGGAAGCGCCGGAAGTGACGTCACCTCGAGGGGCGGGGCGGCTGGTGAGCGTCTGGGGGCGGGGCTGGGAGCGCGGAGGGTTGCACGGGGGCAGTGCCGGGGGCTGGACGGGGGCAGTGCCGGGGTTGCATGGGGGCAGTGCCGGGGCTGGACGGGGCAGTGTCGGGGCAGTGCCGGGGCTGGACGGGGGCAGTGCCGGGGGCTGGACGGGGGCAGTGTCGGGGGCAGTGCCGGGGCTGGACGGGGCAGTGTCGGGGGCAGTGCCGGGGTTGCACGGGGGCAGTGCCGGGGGCTGGACGGGGCAGTGTCGGGGGCAGTGCCGGGGCTGGACGGGGGCAGTGCCGGGGTTGCACGGGGCAGTGCCGGGGGCTGGACGGGCAGTGCCGGGGTTGCACGGGGGCAGTGCCGGGGCTGGACGGGGCAGTGCCGGGGTTGCACGGGGGGCAGTGCCGGGGCTGGACGGGGGCAGTGTCGGGGCAGTGCCGGGGCTGGACGGGGGGGTAGTGCTGGGGGGGGGCCGGGACACTCTACTCTCTGCCCCCCCCGCGGCAGGACGAGCGGGATCGCCCCTCGCACGAGCCGGCGCGTCGGCGGCATCCCCCTCGGCAGCAGCGGGCGAGTCGGGCGGACACAGACCCCCCCGCCCCCCCCGGGGCAGGTTCCCGCCTTGGCCCAGGCGCCGAGCTCTGCGGCCGGCCGGGCTCCCCGGGGCGCGTCCCAAGCGGGGTGCAGGCGGAGCTGGCGGGGAGGGGGCTCCGCCTGGGAGGGGTCTTCCCCTTGCAGGGTCTGCAGAGCTTTAGGCCAGGAGTGGGGGCCCCAGGGGCCGGATGCGGCCCCCCCCAGGCTCAGGACTGCCCCTCCCTCCCCCGCACTGGGGAGCCCGCACTGATGCTCCGCCCCACTACCTCACCATGGGGCTGGAGCACACAAAATCGACTAGGCCGGCCCCCAGGCTCCGGTAGGTGGGGCGGGTCTTTCTGCTTCTCGGCCAGGGGCCACACCAGTGAGGGTTTGTTTTGGGGTTTTGCTTCTCAAGTGTGTGCAGCCCCCAACTGATTTTTTCTGTGGGTCAGCAGCCCCGACCGATAAAAGATTCCCCAGCCCTGCTGTAGGCTGTCATGAGTTAGCCGTTCACGGGGAGGGCAGTGAGGTCAGGTCTCCCTGACAAGCTGAGTTACGTTCTGGTTGCAGGAGTAGAGAACGTGACAGTGGACCTGCACTTGCCTGGAGCACTGGTCGCTGCTGGAGCTGGGAAGCCAGGGGGCTCCTATCAAGAGCAGATGGCTTCTGTGTGAGAGCGCCTGGAAGACGGGTGCTTAGTATCCGTTCTGGGAAGCCTCATTCCTGGACACTTGGGCTATGTCTACACTGGTGGGTTCTTGCGCAAGAACACACCCACACGGCCATGTGCTTTTGCGCAAGAGCATCCATGGCAGTGTGGACGCTCTCTTGCGCAAGAAAGCTCTGATGGGCATTTTAGCCATAGGGCTTTCTTGCACAAGAAACCCCTGCCACGCGTCCACACTGCCTTCTTGCACAAGAGCTCCTGCGCAAGAGGGCTTCCACCTGTTAGAAAAGAGCGTAGCTGTTGCGCAAGAAGCCCTCTCTTACCGCGCCGTACTGTAAATCTTCTTGCGCAGGGGCGGGCGGGCAGTGTGGACACTCTGCGGGTTCTTGCGCAACAACCCGCCAGTGTAGACATAGCCCTGCTGTCTCTGGGCAGCCAAAGCTGGTGGAGTCCAACTTGGACATTCACTGCCCACTACAGGAGATCTGGGTCAGGGTCAGCGATGGGCTCTCCCTCTCCACGTTGCTGGGCGGCAGGGTCAGGTCATCGCGTTGCCTTTCTCTGGCCGGGGGACGGGGCTGCTGCTGCAGAAGCTCTTTGTCCATGAGCTCCTCTGGCTGCTCGTAGCTCATGATCTGATCCCTCGTCGTCTTGCTATGCACTTGGTCATCTCCCTTCCTCGTGGGGTCACGGCACTGCTGGGCCTGGCTCCTCTCCCACTCTGGCCACTGGGAGCTGAGAGGCACAGGGCATTGCACTGGTGTGAGGCAGAGGGGACTGGCCCCAGGGAGCGCAGAGCAGTTGCATGGTAGGTGCTTACCTCTTTCATTTCCCCGCCCTCTCCCCACCACCATTGTGCCCTGTGCATGTGTGGGAGGAGAGTGAGATCTTCAGGAGAAACAGACCCTCTGGATCTCCAGCTGAGAGGCAGCTAGTCTCCTGCCTGAATGCGGCATTTGCCACACTTGGCTCCAGTTGCAGAGTCCCAGGGACAAGTGGCAGGAGACAGATCATGCTGTAAAAGGAGAAGAGCAGCTGTAGGGGTGGGGGGCCTCAGTGGGACAGATCTGCTCTGATGGGTGGGGGTTAGCTGTTCTGCTGGCATTGGTTGCCATCCCTGTCGGCACTGCAGACAGCGGAGGGCCAGCTCTCAGAGCCACCGGAGATGGAATCAACAGCAGACAATCCCTTTGAGCGAGACGATGTCACTGTCCTGGTGGCAAGCTGTGGGCAGGAGTAGGTCTGGCATTAATGAGGGACTGAGGGACCCGTGAAGAAAACGAATAGTTTCATATGCAGCCCCGTTTGCCGACTCCAGTTCTGGCTGGGGAGAGAGCTCTGCTCAGAGTGGAATGGTTCTGTGAGCAAAGGGCTGTCCCAGCAGTGCAGAGCCGGGGCAGCGCTCTTTTTCATGCCCAACTTCTGTGCATTTCATGTCTGGAGGGGGCAACAATCTGCTTCCTGCATTCAGTGGCGTCAAGGCCCAGTCTGTGGCATAAGGGTGACGCCGACCCCTGGATCCCAGTCTGAAGTCGAGTCTCCCATTTGGAGTCTACTAGAATAGATGCCCTCTCCTCAATCAATGCCTCGAATGCAAGAGCTGGTCTCCCCACAAGAAGGGAGAATGCGCCTTGGTCCCTACCGCACTCCTAGGCCCGCCAGCTCGGCACACGCAGCTCTGCAGAGCCCCCCGCAGCACGGCGCAGCGCCTGTCTGAGCTGTCTCCTGGCCTGTGGCGGCAGGAAGCTCAGTCTGAGAATTTCACTCTCTAAACGAGGGGCCTCCAACTCCCGGCCCACGTGCCAGATCTGGCCACAGCCACTGCGCCGTTCAGCCCGGGGCTCCCGTGGGCTGCAGGGCCCTGTCCGTCACCACCCTTCCAACCATTGCCCAGACTGAGGACACAGTTTGGGGATCAGCGGGGGCTGCGACCGTGCAGCGGCAGCAGTCCCCCCCCTCCCCTGCAGTCCACAAGGCTCCTCCTGCGCAGGGAGGCAGAGCGAGTCCTGCCACCGCGGGGAGAGTGACGGCTCCGCTGTGCAACGCCAGCCCCCGCTGATCCCCAAAGGGGACCGGGTGCCCAGAGGGGGAGAGGGCAGGGCAGTGGCAGGGAGGGGCAGGGCTTGGGGGCTGGGACCAGACAAGCCCACCCAGCCGGCAGCCCCGGGCTGGATTGTACAATCATTCCAGCTGGGACTGGCCCGTGGGCAGGGAGTGCAAGACCCCTGCACTAGTGAGACTGCCCCACGCTGGATGGGAAACGCCTGCACACGGCGCTGAGTTTAGGCTGAAGAACACGACTGGTCCCGGAAAAGGCCAGAGCCCGGCGGACCGGCCGGCGGGGGCTGTGTGCGCACAGTGAGCGAGCGGTGGGGGCGGGAGAGCAGCACGTGTGGCGGGAGAGGATGGGGGGGGATAATTGGGGGCTTGTTGGCCAGGCTTCCTTTATAAATCAAGTAAAACAAAAGGTTTCAACGTTGTCGCTGTTTAAGGCAGGAGTGGGGGAGCTCTTCTGGGGCGGGGGCCACTGACCCACACAAGTGAACCCCTCCAAAAAACCCCGCCCCTCACTGATGTGACCCCCAACTGAAACACCTCACTGCCCTGGTGCTCCAGCCCCATGGGTGGGGAGGGGCAGGGAGGACTGAGGTTCAAGGCCTCAGGCCAGATTTACTCCTCTGGGGCTCCAGGGTTAGTGGATTTTGTGGCCCCGCCCCCTAGGTTTTAAGTTGGGGCCAAAAATGAGGCGTTAAGTGTGCGGGACAGGGCTGCCGGTGAAAGGGAGAGAGATGGGAGCACAGGATCTGGGCGGGAGGTGGGGAGAAGGAGAGGGTGAGGGTGTGAGGTCTGGGTTCGGGGCTGGCTGGCTGGGGGCAGAGGGTCTCTGGCCAAGGGGCAGGGGGAATTGGGCAGGTGGCAGGCAGTGTCTGGCCAGAGGGCTGGAGGCAGGGTATGTGGCCATGAGGGGTTGGGGGGCACTTGCCTGTTTTTGTGCTGTATAACAGGCCTCTGCTGCCCCCCTCCCCTGCCCCCCAGGAAGCCTCCACGGCAGCAGTCTCCAACCTATCTGAGCACGAGATCGCTTTTAGAACTGAAGTGCCAGTCCAAGAGCTACCTGAGATGTAAATGCCTGTACAGAGCCCTGGTCAGCCGGCAGCTCTTTATGGGAGGAAGGGCCGGGATGGGCGGCCGAGGGGGGAGCAGGCTGTGCTGCCCAGCACTCCGAGCCAGCTGGCCGGCAGCTCCTGGGGCAAGGGGCCCACCTGGCCGGTACTGCAGCCGAGAGCCCAGGGGACAGGCTTGGGAGCCATGTGGCAGCTCCAGTAGGAGTTTGGGATGTGGCTCCAGCTGGGCCCCTGCCGGTGGCTCCTGGGTGGGGGTGCAGTGGGGCTACGGCAGGCTCAGCCCTGCCCTGGCCCTGGCCCGTTCCCTAAAGCAGCCAGCAAACTCCACCCCCAGTCCTGTTGTGCCCCCCTCTGCTCTGTGGAGGAAGGACACAGCGTGGGGGGGGGCACCCTGACATCAGCGCCCTCCTCTCCCTCCCCTGCCCTGCACAGCAAGCAGGAGGCTCCCAGGGGAGGGGCAGCTCCAAGGCAAAGGGCAGGAGATGCGCAGCAGTAGGGGGGAGGGGCACTTGAAGTGCTGGCACTTGGTAGCCTCTTGGCCAAAATAGTTAAGATCGCCCGTCGGAGACTCCGAATCTCCCGGTAGATCCCGAGCTCCTGGCTGGTGAGCCCTGCTCCAGGGAAATGTTCCCTAGGGGACGGAAGCTGCAGCGTGTGGGGAGCCATCCTTGGGTGCTGGTTCCCACGCGCAGGGGGAAGGGAAACGCTGTTGCTCTGTTTGGTCCAGGCACACCGGGTCCGGCGCGAGGCTGGTGCTGGCATTCCTGCCTTGCGGGGGCCATGAGGCTGTAGCGCCAGTGCTGACTCCCTGCAGTGGGGGGAGCAAGGGGGGCTGAGTTGGGGCTCCAGAAGAAGCCATAGGCTGCTGAACCCTGTCCTAGTGCCCAGCTCTGTGGCCCCCCCAGCACCCTCCCACCTCTCTCAGTGCCCCCCAGTCCTGACCTGCAGATAGAGCAGATTTCTCTGCCAGGCTGAGTGTGCAGCTGGGTAGGTTGACAGCGTTGCTGGGTGAGTTGACAGTACAGGAACAAGCGACCCTGAGGCGTGTAGGAGTTTGGATAGCGTTTGTCCTTTTTCTTCTGAAGGGAGATGCCGTGATCCTTGCAGTGCCTTGCTGAGTTTTAGTAGCATCCGGCGAAGAGGAAGTGTGTGTGGACGCTTGGTTTTTTATGAGCGTTTCTAATGTTGAGAGCTCCTCCTTGATTTTTTTCTGCTTGTTAAATAGTCTGCTGCTAAGGGGGTTCCTGAATTCGCTTGCATGGATGTGTGGACTGAGTTGGCCCCGGGTGCCGATTGCAGAGGTGGGTTGCTGGATGATGGTGTTTGGACCCAGAAGCTCAGAGGGGTAGCCGAGTGAGCTTGTAACTGGAAAAACAACAGAGAGTGGCAGAGTGATCTGCCCAGGGAACCAGAGCTGCTGATCTGCCTTGCCTGGACTGGCTGCCTAGCTTGGCCTGACACACACACACACACACACACAACCTGCCCAGAGCTGTCTCCACTCCAGCTGCAGACATTCAAGCGTGCCCACACAAGCCAGGGTCTGGGACTGTGAGCTCCAGAGGAGTGCACGCTCCGGGGTGGGATAAATGGGGGCAGGGTAAATGCCAGGGAGAGAAGTTTCCTTTATTTCTGTGTACTTTGTGAATTGATTTTATTCACTTTTAGCCTGTTAAACCCTGTCTCTTTAAGTTGTTACGTAAAGGTGTGTTACTTCTAATGGAATCAACGAGAAGTGTAGTGTTTATAATGGCTCTTTTGGAGTTGAATCCAGATTACTACTGGAGTAGGTTATTCCTGGAGGCTCCCATGGCGCACCATTGAGTGCGTACAGGCCCAGCCAGGTGGAGGCACCGCCATTGTATAGAAGCAAGGGGGTGCAGCAAGAAGGTGGATGGGGACCCCAACGAGCCAACATTCCCCTGGGATACAGGATCTCCTTAATGTTCACACCACCAGGCACACAGGTGAGCGTGGCCTGCACCCGAGTAAAGCAAATAGGCTGCTAGGAGTCATTAAAAAAGGGATAGAGAATAAGACAGAGAATATCTTACTGCCTCTGTATAAAACCATGGGACGCCCACATTTTGAATACTGTGTACAGGTGTGGTTGCCTCATCTCAAAAAAGATACATTGGCATTGGAAAAGGTTCAAAAAAGGGCAACAAAACTGATGAGGGGTTTGGAATGGGTCCCATAGGAAGAAAGATTAAAAAGACTGGGACTTTTCCATTTAGAGAAGAGGAGACTAAGGGGGGATATGATGGAGGTCTATAAAATCATGACTGGTGTGGAAAAAAGTGAATAAGGCAAAGTTATTTACTTACTCCCACAATATTAGAACTAGGGGTCAATAAATGAAATTAATAGGCAGCGGGTTTAAAACAAACAAAAGGAAGTTTTTCTTCACTCAGCGCACAGTCAACCTGTGGAACTCCTTGCCACATGATGCGGTGAAGGCTAGAACTTTAACAGGGTTCAAAAAAGAGCTAGATAAATTCATGGAGGTTAGGTCCATCAATGGCTACTAGCCAGGCTGGGTAGGAATGGTGTCCCTGCCCTCTGTTTCTCTGGCGGTGGGTGAAGGGAGGGATCACTTGAGGATTGCCTGTTGTGATCCCTCCCTCTGGGGCATCTGGCGTTGGCCGCTTTCGGCAGGAAGGATACTGGGCTAGATGGACCTTTGGTCTGACCCAGTCTGGCCGTTCTTATGAGTAACCCGGGGGAAAAGAGGGGGTTACATATGTTTAGTAAAATCCCCCTTTTACAGTTGAGAGGTGGCTGCTGTTTATTAAACCCGGTTTGTGTAATTTCTAACAGCGGGAGGGGAGCGCAAGAAGTTGCGCATCTGTTCTTCCTCGTTGAGGGGGCGGGCAAACGTATGAGCTTGTCTTGTAGTGATTTCTGTCCAGCATCAGACGACATTCTGTTGGGTGCACTTTCCAGAGGGGAACTGCTGGGCCATTTCCTAGCTCAGACTTACAATAGAGAGCGGTTTCCAGACTCGGTGTTTCCACCCCTGGCGCGCTCCTGCCTGTGTGGGCTCCCAGAGAGCCTCAGTCAGCAGAACAGGGAGAGGCAGCCCAGGCTACAGGAGCAAGTAGGAAGATCAGGGAAATCCCAGCACAGCAGGTGGCATCCCAGAACGGGGATGAAACCCACCAGAAGTTGGGCCATTGAGAAAAGGCCTCTCCGTTGTAGGGTAAACTGAGGCAGTCCATGGTATTTCGCTAAGAACCCCTATTCAATCCTAAAATCTGAGACAGGCCTGTGAACTTAACAGCACAGCACAGGCAGTTAGCGTAAGTTAGCATTAGTCTGAGAAAGGCACAGTCACCCTGGCCACCACGTTCCAAGGGGCCTCACCAGATAAGGCCGTCTGCTACCAAAGCACCCTTGTTAATGTTAGAGAGTGTGATCTGTTCTTCCTTTAATCCTCGATAATGGGCGCACGACCCAGGATCACGCCAGCTCGAGACGGCATCATCCTCCCGTAGACGCGTCATAACTTACATAGACAAAAGTTGCCATTGAATTGTCTGTTTTGTTTATGTTGGCTTATTTAGCTTGTTAGGAATAACTATGTGCATTAAGAGATAAGGTGTTTAATTGGCGCTGGACGGAGATGGTGTGTAACCTTCGTAGTTTATTGGCTTACGTGCTCATTTCATCTTGCTGCTAGAACCTATTGAATTGCTTCCCCTCCGTCCATCAGCCCCCTATATAATCTATTGTAATGTTTTGCTTAACCAGTGTTAACCAGCTTAACCCCTGGTAGCACTCCACCAGTGCTGGGTGTAATAAATCCTCTTGCCTGTTTTCACCGCAGCCAGAGTGTCCAGACTTATTCCCAACACCGTGTAACTGGGTAAGCTTGGAGGAGCCTAAGAGAGAGATCTTGGAGTCACTGTGGACAGTTCTCTGGAAACATCCACTCCATGTGCAGCAGCAGACAAAAAAGCAAGTAGAATGCTAGGAATCATGAGAAACGGATAGAGAATAAGACAGAGAACATCTGCTCAGAAAAAGGCAACAAAAATGATGAGGGGTTTGGAACAGCTGCCATATGCAGAGAGATGAAAAAGACTAGGACATTTCAGCTTAGAAAAGAGGAGACTAAGGGGGGATATGATAGAGGTCTATAACATCATGACTGGTGTGGAGAAAGTGAATAAGGAGAAGTTATTTACTTGTTCCCATCACATAAGAACTAGGGGTCACCAAATGAAATGAATGGGTAGCAGGTTTCTTGCATTCTTTGTGCCCTTTAAAGGTGTACCCACTGCCGGTAACGCCCTTAGCATTTCTGTAATGGGGCAACAGCGACACTCGGTGATAGAGATGTTCGCGTGTAGTCGAGTAAACGATTAACTGATACGTCTGGGCTAACCGGTTAATCCTAACGACTACACGCACTCCCCCTCCTTGCTTCTTCTAATACAGAGGCAGTGGGGGAAGGGGGAGAGGCAACGGCCCATGCCTGTGGGGGTCTGATTTTTAAGTTGGCTCCCACAAGCACAAGAGCCTGGTGAACTGCCTCCCCCCTCAATCTCTGTGCTGCTAATACAGAGGAGTGGCAGGGGCTTCCCTGGGAGTGGGGCTGGGAGCACACTGGCTGCAGGCCCTGCCCCCGGGACCTAGTGACTAATCACGGAACCGATGAGCTGTTTGGTGTGGTTGCACGATTACTCAGTTCAAGGGTGTCAAATTCCAGCTGTCACCAAATAGGGACATTCATGTGCATTGCAATTCTGTAAGGGAGCAACAGCGACACTGGGCAGGCGCTCGCGGTTACACACATCACAATTCTGTAAGGGAGCAACCAGCAACACCCGGTGGGCCTGCAAGATCTGTTCTGCGGCTCTCCCTTGCTGTGAGGAGGCGTCTGCCAAGAGGTGTCATTGCTGGGTTCCAGTGTCTGAGGGGCCTAGTTCATGCCCTGCAGTGACAGGTGCAATCTTAGAGGAGACAGAATATTTGGTGGGTCTGTTGTGCCCTTTCTCTCCTCAATTGGCACTGCTCTGTCTCATGAGATTGAGTTGGGGTTGGTCCTGCTTTGGGCAGGGGGCTGGACTCGGTGACTCCAGAGGTCTCTGCCAGCCCTGGGATTCTAGGATTCTGTGAGCGTGTCTGTTCTCCTCGACATGAGCTGTGGCTTGGTGCACAGTGCGGCACTGCTGCCTTACGGCTGAGCGTCCCCAGTTCCTTAGGCACGTCTCCGCCCACCACGCTGAAGACGGTGGCCGCTGCTCTTCAGCCACTGAGCTTGGAAGGTGAGGAAAAACCGTAGACATTGATTTCAGCTATTTGCAAAATGTGCCCAGAGAAAGATTTGAGGACAAAGAGGAGGACTTGTCCGGGGAAAGCTGTACCCCAGCTCACTACCCCCCTACACTTGTCTTGCTTTCCCCTTTTGGGCTGGGAGCTACAGTTGGAGAAAGGCTGCACTTGGGGATTCCCCAAGGACCCTAGGGTCCAACACAGCCAACAGGTTCTGGCAGACCATTCCACACAACTCCCACAGAAGAGATGAGGCCCTACCAGATTGACAGTGCATGCTCCTCCATTTCACAGTCAGGGGTTTTCAGATGGGTCACTTGCACAATTTCTGGTGTTCTGAGAGGTGGTGCAGCCCGAAAGCAAGATAGATAAGGATAAGGCATCAGCCTCCAGAGACTGGGAGTGACGGTTCAAGCCCTGCCCCGCAAGGGCGTGACTGGAAGGTGAGGAGGTGGGCAGGTCAGGTGGCCAATTGGAGAAGGCATGACACTGCAACATTTCTGGTGGTCACATGCACATTTCACCATGTTCTAATTGGTAAGAGGAGCATTGCCAGCAGATCCAGAGAAGTGATTATTCCCCTTTATTCGGCTTTGGTGAGGCCACATCTGGAGTATTGTGTCCAGTTCTGGGGCCCCCACTACAAAAAGGATGTGGACGCATTGGAGAGGGTCCAGCGGAGGGCAACCAAAATGATTAGGGGACTGGAGCATATGACCTATGAGGAGAGGTTGAGGGAGTTGGGTCTGTTTAGTCTGCAGAAGCGAAGAGTGAGGGGGGATTTGAGAGCAGCCTTCAACTTCCTGAAGGGAGGTTCCAAAGAGGCTGGAGAGAGGCTGTTCTCAGTGGTGGCAGATGGCAGAACAAGGAGCAATGGGCTCAAGTTGAGGTGGGAGAGGTCCAGGTTGGATATTAGGAAAAACTATTTCCCTAGGAGGGTGGTGAAGCGCTGGGCTGGGTTCCCTAGGGAAGTAGTGGAGTCTCCATCCCTAGAGGTGTTTAAGTCTCGGCTTGACAAAGCCCTGGCCGGGTTGATTTAGTTGGGATTGGTCCTGCCTAGAGCAGGGGGCTGGACTTGATGACCTTCTGAGGTCTCTTCCAGCTCTATGGTTCTATGATTCTATGGTAGTGCAGCTACACTCCCCATCTTGGGGTCTTTGGCTCCTTCCCATCAGGTGCAGCCCAGACAAAAGGCTAAGGCCTCTGCTTTCCTATTTTTTGTTATGGAATTGAGGCCACTCCCTACCAATCCCTGCTCAGACTAAGGACACAAGAGATTAACGGTTGCTCATCAAGACATCCTGGGTAACATCCTCCATGTCTCATTCACAAGTTTAAACTGTTCAGAGAATCATAGAACACTAGAACTGGAAGGGACCTCGAGAGAGCATCAAGTCCAGTCCCCTGCCCTCATGGCAGGACCAAGTACTGCCTAGACCATCCCTGATAGACATTTATCTAACCTACTCTTAAATATCTCCAGAGATGGAGATTCCACAACCTCCCTGGGCAATTTATTCCAGTGTTTAACCACCCTGACAGTTAGGAACTTTTTCCTAATGTCCAACCTGAACCTCCCTTGCTGCAGTTTAAGCCCATTGCTTCTTGTTCTATCCTCAGAGGCCAGGAAAAACAAGTTTTCTCCCTTCTCCTTGTGACACCCTTTTAGATACCTGAAGACTGCTATCATGTCCCCCCTCAGTCTTCTCTTTTCCAAACTAAACAAGCCCACTTCTTTCAGCCTTCCTTCATAGGTCATGTTCTCTAGACCTTTCATCATTCTTGTTGCTCTTCTCTGGACCTTCTCCAATTTCTCCACATCTTTCTTGAAAAGTGGTGCCCAGAACTGGACACAATACTCCAACTGAGGCCTAATCAGCGCAGAGTAGAGCGGAAGAATGACTTCTCGTGTCTTGCTCACAACACACCTGTTAATGTTACCCCAAAAATATTCTCACTGGAGACCACCCAGGGTTACACTAGTATGGGTTTATTGCTTGAGGAATTAGCACTTCACTATTTGCAATACAAAACTAGAGCTGCCACTAAAGGTATAAACTAAAGATACAGAGCGCTCTCTCTCTCTCTCACGCACGCGCACACACACACACACACACACACTTGTTCCTGCCCTCAGGCACTCACGCACTTACACAGGCATATGGGTTGCAGAAGGAGCCAAGGCATGGAGATCCTGGAGGGGCTGTCTGCTCATCATGGCTGGGGAAGCTGGTCAGGAGGAGAGACACTGGCTGTAGAGAGGAGTTTCTTAGGAGCAGGGGAAGAAAAAAAAAAAAAAAAGAGAGTCTCACATGTGCTCCCTCTCCTTAAATAGTGTCTGAATGGCTCCTGTGACTCATTCACCTCATCATCAGCGAGCATGGCCAGACTTCCCTTTATCCAGCAAAAGCAGCAGTCTGTGATGACTCATCACCATGTGCTCCAGTCTTAGCAACTCCAGAAAACACATTCACACTCTCGCCATTCACTCAGGGGAGAATGCAGTTTAGAACAAGTTACAAGCAAGGTAGCTGAGAGTTACAAAGATTACAAACTTGCAGCTTACAGTAAGTTTCTGAGAGTTACAAAGTTTGACAAAGATCAGTTTAAAACCTTAGAACCTTCCAGTTCAGTGCAGTTTCAGAAAATGCATGTGTATAAATCAAGTAAGCTCAGGCGGAGGCTTTTTATGCAACATAAACCCCCAAAGTATTCCCCACTCCACAGGTCTAATTTTACACACGATATGCACATCAAAGGACGATGGACAGAACCAGCGGATCATGACGTGAAGATCGAAGGGTTACACAAAATAATTTGCTCAAAGCACCTTTGTGTTATGTATATTTGTGTTTGTAAGTCCATTTGTGGAGCATGGAGGGAGGTCTGTCACACATCCCTCCCCATGACAGGCTCCCTCTGAAACTTTTCCTCCAGATGGAGCAGGTTCTGCAGGGGTGGTAGGCAATGTCCCACCTACTATTTTCCTTCCCCGGGCAGAGTTTGTATATCCACGTGTGAAGGGAAGGTGACTCACCTGTGCAGTAACTGGAGTTCTTCGAGATGGTTGTCCCCATGGGTGCTCCACCTTAGGTGATTCAATGCCGCTGAGCCCAAGGACGGAGATTGTGACAGCAGTACCCCTGGCCAGCCATGCGTGCAGGGAGCCAGTGTGTGTGTTCTGAGGAGGCTACTGCACATACACAGACCCTCCTCCCCAGTTCCTTCTCTGACCCGGACATGTGGTATTCCAAAGCAGAGGGGAGGAGGGTGGGTGGTGAAGCACCCACAGGGACAACCATCTCGAAGAACTCCAGTTACTACAAAGGTGAGTAACCTTCCTTTCTTCTTCGAGGAGTGTCCCCCGTGGGTGCTCCACCTTAGGTGATTATGAAGCAGTGTTCGTATCAGGAGGTGGGAGCTTCCAATGCTGGGACTGTGAGGCTGAGAGTATGGTGTGACCAAATGTTGTCTCTGGCTCCGCGAATGTCTGCAATGCATGATGTCGTCGTGTGAAGGTACATGCTGATGCCCAAGTTGCAGCCCTGCAGATGTGCTCTGTTGGGACACCCTGCAGAAATGCTGTTGTGGCTGCCGTGGCCCACGTGGAGTGGGAACGTATGGTTGCTGGTAGCTCTTTCTGCGCTATGGATATGCTAGTTTCATGCAACTAGAAATCCATTTTGAAAGTCTTTGTTTTGATATAGGCAACCCCTGTGACCTCTCTGCCCAGGAGACGAACAGCTGTGGTGTTTTCCTAGAAGTCTTAGTGCACTGTAAGTAGAATGCTAGTGCTCTGCCGAGGTCCGGAGGCTGCGCCCTGAAGTTCATATGCAGCAGGAGTGTATTATTGTGTGTGCCCACCGGGTGTTGCCCTGTTACAAGCTCCGCCCCACAAGAGTGTTACTGTAAGGTGAAGAGGCAGGACGGGATGGTGGCCACTTATTCTGTGCTGAGCAAGGTTGTGTGTTCGAGCCCTACGCCCACCTAAATTCACGCCAGCCGCGCCCCGTCCGCAGTGGCTGCGCCCTGAAATTAATTGGTAGCACGCTTGTGTTACCGTGAGTGGCCACCAGCTGTCAATGGTGCTCCCTCAGAGAAATGCTGCATGTGTTTCAGTGAGTGCCAAACCGGGTGTCACTATTTCTCTATTATAAGCTTGGCCCCACAAGGGAGTGACAGTAAGTGAGGAGGTGGGCGGGGAAGGCGGCCAGTGTGAGAAGGCATGACTCTGTGCTGTGCAATGTTGTGGGTTCCAGCCCCACACCCAGCTGGCCCAGCCAGATGGCCCAGTCCGCAGCGCCCTGAAATTAATGTGTATTACCGTGTGTGGCCAACAGGTGTTGCAGTTGCTGCTTAAGAGAAATGCTGTCAAGTATCAGAGGGGTAGCCGTGTTAGTCTGAATCTGCAAAAGCGGCGAGGAGTCCTGGGGCACCTTCTAGACTAACCGAAGTGTTGGAGCGTAAGCAAAGACGAAGTGGGTCTTTGCCCAAGAAATGCTGTGTTACGTGAGTGGCCACCGGGCGTCGCTGTTGCTCGTTCATTCTCCCCCACCCTTCCAGTACATCTTGCAGCAGCCTGGCTCAGGCCTACCCCTGCTGCAGCTCTGCGCTGAAAGTGGATTAGGGGCCAGGCGGGCGGGCAGCCCAGCTCAGTTCTGGCTCAGCCAGGTCTGTGAGCTCCCCTCCCTCCCCCTGGAGAGGGGCTGCTGCCACCCACGCTGCTGCCTGCATATCAGAAGCAGCAGTGTGGGGCGAGAGGGAGCCGCTCTGCGATGGGAGCTGGTGAGTGGCTCCCCTCACAGACCAACTCCTGCCTGGCACCCCGTGTTGCTGCCTCTGATGCAGGAGCAGCAGGGGACGGTGTAGCGTGGGAAACAGCTGCCTATCCCCAATCCATACCCAGGGTGTAGTGAGCATGCGGACTGCAACTGCGCATGCTCAGTAAGAGCTGCTGTTGCTGCTGCTGCCCTCACAGCCCAGCCACGGCCCCGTCCCCAGAGCTGCGCTGTGGCCCGGCGCCCTGCCGAGCTCCAGCCACGCGCGCTGCAGAGAGGGACCCCGGCGACCGGCCCAGCTGACCCCAGCGAGGGGAGAACATTGGACGGAGGAGAGGAGGTGGAGAAGAGGGGCCAGGCGACCCTCTTACCTGGGGGAAGACAATGGCCGGGGGAGGGGCTGTTGCTGGGCTATTGGAGGCTCTGCTGGGAGACTGGTGGTTGTTTTTGGGGACTGAGGGCAGAGCAGGCAGAGCTCAGCTGGCTGCAGGGGGGGCTGGCGTGTGGGCTGAGGGCCCAGGCTGACTGCCCTGAGAGACCCGTTGCTGTGATCAAAGCTCGATAAACCCTCCTGTTTCATGCTGGCTGATAGATGCTCTGGTCTAGAGAACGGGGGCGCTATTCCTTCTGGGAGGGGAGGCCCCGGGCGTCCAGAGGGAAGGGACCCCCCGAAGGGGCTCACGGTGGAGGCAGGCGGCTGAAGGGCCTGAGAGGCACCGTCCCGGAGGCAGAGGGGCGGACCCCCAGGTGGGAGTGGGCCCCCCGAGAGAGGGTCGCTGCACTGGAGCGGACTCCCTGAGAAAGGGCTGTCTCTCTGCCGCTGGAGAGGAGGGGCTCCCCGAGAAGGGAGAGGGGGGTTCCGCCCAGGAGCCGAGGGGCCAAGTGTGGGCACGACCTGTGAGCCGTGACACTGTGTTATTAGCATCACTGTCCTTCCTCTCCCCAGGTGCGGCCCAGGCCAGGCCTGCACGAGGGCCGTGGTGTGTCCCTGAGCTGATACTGGGCTGTGGGCAGCCAGGGAATCCGAACAAATCCTCAACAGCTGCCTGTTCTGAGCCCCCACCAGGCTGCCCCTGTGCAGCAGGGAGAGCCGGCGCCCAGCTGCTTCTTGAGGGGAGGTGTTTAATGGCCAGGACAGAGCGCAATGGCTTGTGCCTCAGGTTTTTCCATCCCATCCCCCTGCTCTACAGTTACTCTGGTCCTGGAAGGTATCAGACAGACAGACAGACAACAGGCAGACACCACACACTCCTTCCCCCCTCCCCTCCAGATCTGGGTCCTGCATCTGGAGCAGGAATAGGCAGGCAGCGCTGCCCCCTTGTGGGGCTGAGGATGCTACGCAGGGGATAGCGGCAGGAGTCGTTATCCCTGGAACACTGCAAAGTGTGCTGGGGCTGGCCATAGAGCCTGGCTAAGGACGTGCACAGCCCCAGAGCTGGCAGGGCTGGCGTGGACGGGGCTCTGGGAAGCACAATGGGCTACAGCGCTGGGCTGACCTCGCTGCTGCACCCAACCCCGCTCGCTCACTGGGCTGTGGGTCGCTGCCCGCGGCTCTGGCCCAGGGAGGACAGAGAGCTTGGCAGGTGACTTGTCCCTTGCCCCATGGGCTGGCTGGGAGTGAGGTGAGGGCCTGGCTTTGCCAGCGCTGGTTCTAGCTGCAATGTGGGAGCGCTCCCATTGGCCCTGGCCACATGGTCTTGCAGCCACCTCCCATGTGGCCAGTGTGCTCCCATCTGCCCTCGCCCCTTCCCACAGCCCAGCAGGATCTAGGGTTACCAGGTGTTTGGTAGTCACCCGGATAGTCCGGTATTTTTGCCTCCTGTCCAGTAAAAAAATTCAGAGAATATTGGACACCTGAAATGTCTGGTATTTTCTGTTTTTTTTCCCTGGCCAGGAGGCGAAAATGCCGGGCACCTGGAAACCCTACAAACACTCAGTGCCCAGCCTCCCCAGGCCGCCCCCCCAACAGCCCCAGTGCCCCGACCCCAGCCCCCATACTTACCTGGTTCCGCAAGGCTGCTGGCACAAACTGGCTGCTGGCAAAAAGACCAAGGGGAAGCAATGCCACCCCTGGGTCTTAGTGCCCAACCGCTTCCCTGTCCCTATTCCTGCACTAACTCTTAAAGGGGACATGCTGTTTTAATGCTGTTTTATTTTATGTATTTATTTATTTGCTTAATAAGTCTTGGAGTCCTTTTTTTTTTTTTTTTTGCTCAACAACTTTGGTGTCCCCCCCCCCCTTTTTTTTCTTCAATATAATTTTTTTCTGGTTTTTTTTGGGGGGGGGGGGGGTGTTTCGGTATTTTTGTTTCAACTATCTGGCAACCCTAGCAGGATCGCAGGCCTAAGCTCATCTCACTCTGCCTCCTGCACCCTCCCCCCATCTCTCCCTCTGCATAGCTCTCTACTACACCCCTTTCCCCCACCCTGGGAGGCCAAGAGCACAGAGATGAATAGCTGGGAGTAACCCACCCCTGCCCTCCCAAGGTCTCCCTGCCCCCCCCTTCCCGGGCTCAGTCCGAGTTCTTCTTCTGGGTGTAGCTCTGGATGGAAAGCTGGAAGTGCTCGGTGGTGTTGAGCTCCCTGCGGAAGAGGATGATGTAGCCCTTGGGGAGGAAGTAGCCCCCGAAGAGCCCGGCCAGGGTGCACAGGTTGGACAGCACGGTGATGGCCGCCAGGTACTTGCCCTGGTAGAAGACCCATGTGGCGAGGTAGCAGATGAAGCAGACGAAATTGATGAGCAGGCTGCAGGTGACGCACTTGGCCTCGTTGTAGTTCTCAGGCAGGTCTTTCCCCAGGTAGCTGATGACAAAGCAGCAGATGCCGAGCAGTGTGTTGTAGAGCAGGCCCCACGAAGAGCCGTCTTCCGAGCACTGCAGGATGATCAGGGCATCCGCCGTCGTGTAGTCCTTCCTGGGCCCAGAGGGGCTGGTGCTGAACGAGACCAGGCACACGACCAGCTGGGTGGCCGTGCAGGCTGCGATGAACAGGCTGGGCCCGTTGTGCCTTACCCAGGCACTATAGAAGGCAGGCCACTTGGAAGCCAGTTTGAAGACGCAGACGATCTGGAAGGAGCGGGTCGCGATGCATGAGAGGCAGACGGTGAAGCTGATGGAGTAGACAGGCAGCCTCAGCAGGCACGTGGGCCTGGTGGGCTCCCCAAAGTAGCAGTAAAGGCTGCAGCAGGCGCAGATGAGCGTGCCCAGCATGAGGAAGCACATCCTGCCGCCTGCCGACTTGACCACCGGCGTAGGGAGGTTCTGGGCGAAGAGGACAGCCGTCCCAGCCAGCAGCAGCAGCAGCAGCGTGATGGCAGTCAGCAGGGCCCAGGAGACGGGCTCGTCCCAGGACAGGAATTCCGTGGTCCGATTGAAGCAGATTTCACTCCCCACGGGGGCCCACTGGTCTGTCCCACAGGGCTGGCAATCGTAGAGGACTGCAGTAGGAAACGGAGGAGCTGAGGTGCCACTTGCACCCCCTCTCCGGACAGTAAGAATGACTTGCCGCCTTCTAGCATCTCTTGATGGGAAGAATCCCGGAGCCCCTAACAAGCGACATGCAAGGATCACCCCCCACCGGGAGGGAGCTGCCTCCTGTGTGGAGCACAGATGCTGGGGACAAGCCAGTCCTTCCGTGAGTGCTTTGGGTCTCTGATGACCCGGGACGGACACGCTGCCTGCAAACGAGGCTCGGGGAGACAGCGCAACAGGGACAGACCCTAAGGCCTCGGCCCTGGTGCAGCTCTGAGGACAGTGATGGTCCTACGAGCCCGCTGGGAGGCCATGGTGAGATATGGAAAGGAGTTGTAATGGGAGAGCTGTAGTCCGTAGAGTGACCTCTGCTCAGCTTAGGCGGGGCCAGCAGCTGCTGTTGGCTTAGCTGGAGGAGCTAAGCTCAGAGCGGGCCGGGTCCCAGCTGCAGCACAGCTCAGGCAGCCAGACTCCTCTGGAGGGGGCGTGTGCGGGTGCTCCACTCTGCAGCCCAGGCAGCAGCCCCACAGAAGCCGGGATGTCTGCAGCAGCGGCTCTCCCCTCTCCCTGCAGGGGAGTTCAGTCTGGCCAGGCCACTGAGTAGCTTACTCCTGAGGCTCTTTGCTCTTGCGATGGCCCAAGGCTGCTCTAGTGGGCTGCGGGGGCTGTTGGCATCTACTGAGTGACAGGGCCTAGGAGGGTCTCTTGCCACAGGTTTGCATGTGGAGCTGGCACAGGAGGGATCAGCTGATCCTGCAGCCAGCCCTGGGCATTGCCGGGCGTCCAGGCATTTCCATATCCAGCCAGTCCCGCTGCGGTGAGTACTTCCCCGGGGCTGCTCCTGCGGTCGGGCTTTGCCTGCCTGCCGCCAACGAGGCAAAGCCAGCAGTGGGCAGGATCTTCCCCCAGGCAGGCAGCAGCTGGCACCCCCGTCGCCCCCTGCCAAAGCTTACACGGGGGGAGTCGGGCAGCTTCAGCTCGCCTGTCTGTGTGATTCCCAGCCGGGAGCCCTGTGAAACCACAGCAGCCGGCACCTGCTGGGGGGGGAGATCCGGCATTTACATAGCCACTGCTGCCCTCCTGCCAGCTACACAAAGGCTACACAGAGTGCAAGCCGCACTGGGCCATTTGCATCTCCCCTGCTAGTGCAAGAGGCAGGGAAAGGCAGAGGCCAGCAGCCAGGAGGCGGGGGAGGAGAAAGCAAGGAGCACTGAGGAGGGCTGGAGTGAGCGCACACAGGAAGTGCGTGGAGCCAGGGACCTAGGGCAGGAATGGCAGGGGAAGGGGGGGCCAGCTTGCCCTGGCTGTGAGCCCTCCCCCCACTCTGAGGAGCTGCCTCGCAGGCCACCTACCACTGCTGTTCAGGAAGGTTCCCGCGGGGCAGGCCACACAGTCAAAGCAGCACTGGTGAAACCCCACCTGCATCCTCTTCTCTCCTTCGGCGCACAGCTGGGAGCATGTTGACTCCGGCACCTAGGCAGGAGCACAGCGAGGGGCAGGTCTGCAGGGAGCCTCTCCTCCCGGCCGGCTCAGCCGGGACCCAGCACCGTCCTGCCAAGCGGAGTCCCCGCACCGGCACGGACTGCTCCTTCCGTGCCCAGGAAAGGGGGCGGGTTGCAGGTGGGATGCAGGGGCCGGTGGCCGCTAGCCTCTGGCCAGGGGCAGCTCAAGAGCCTGCCAGGGGGCTTCTTCCAGAGGGAGATTTTTCTAAGAACGAAGATGCAAGCAGCAGGAGCCTCTCAGCTCTCTGCCCCGTCGTGCCAGCCCGGTTGTAAGAGCCCGCAGCCAGGCCCGGCATGCTGAACACCCCAGCTTCCCCTGCCTTGCGCCAGCCGAACTGACCACGGCCAGAAAAGGGGACTCAGTGCAGGAGGAGTGGGGGGGCGGGCACGCCCTTCCCAGTCTGTAGGATTCTGCTCCCCTAAGCCTGGGGACACACAGCTTCATGCGGGGCTGACGTTCAGGAATAAAGGGAGGTTCTTTTTGTTTGTGACACTAAGAAAACTGCTGTTGGGTGCCACGGCCCTACCTCCTCAGGCCCCGCCTACCCAGTACGCCACTCAGCCACTGTGGTACCTGATTCCCCGCTGTGCGCCACAGGACGCCCTCTCGGGCGATGATCAGTCTGTCTGGCTCTCGCAGGAAAGACCCAATGACATCAAAAGACCAGGTTTGGCCAGTCCACTTCCACGCGATGAGGTCGTAGCCTGTCAGTGGGTCCCCACTGGCATCAAATTGCACCTGGCCCTCCTGCAGGCTGAAATTCACCCGCTTGATCTTTTCCAGCAGCTGGAAAACAGAAAAGCGTGAGACGGAAAAGACCCGCGATTCCCACACACAGCGTCAACCACATGGGCAAAGACCCCAGTCAGGCGGCAGCTAGGGCCTTGAGATGGGAGGGTCCATGTCTGTGCTGCTCTCCTCTTCCTTGGGAATGTCCTGCCCCCGGGGGCAGGGCGGTTCCGTTACCCCCTGTGCCAGAGGCCCAGAGACCTGGTGCTAGGTCCCATTGACAGTGAAGAGATTGAGGCACCGGAGTCACTGAGGGGCTTTTGAACATTTGGCCATAACTGACATCTCCAGGGCACGTGGCGCCTACAGGGAAGCAGGGAGTCGAACCCAGGTGTCCTAGCCCCCGCGTACCGTCCGTCCTCTCTTCTCTTGAGAGAGGCCTCTCCAGGGCAGGGCCCGGCCCACTGGCAGGCTCTGCTGGCCTGTTCTGGGACTAAATCCATCAGCTTTGAAACCACCTTGCTGCTTTGACGGCAGGCAGCTCTTGGAGCTGCTGGGCACCTGCTTGTCCTCCTGCTAGCTCCTTACCCTTCTGTTCTTGCCTCTCGCTATAGCGTGGTGAGCCCCCCCAGCAGCCTCACACAAAGGGACTGCAGGAGGCAGGGTCCCCTTTCCCATGGGCCCACTCACCTGCCAGGGGTAGACTTTGTCTTTGCTGCACGCTCCCGCGCCGCAGCCCAGCAGGTCGTGCAGGGCGTGGGCCACCGCAAACGCTGCCGAATACACGTTAAAGGAGGCCCAAATGTCGAATGCCTGAAGTGCATCCGCCTGGGAGCTGCAGCTTGTGCAGACCTGATTGCAGCTTTGGCGGGTGCTGTCAGTGCGGCTGCTCCCGGTAGCATCCGGGGCAGGGGCACATGTGGCTGCCTGCGGCGGCTCGGAGTTCCCGTGGGCAGATTCAAATCCCTCCAGGCCTGGAAGCTTCGCCTGCTTGACCGACAAGCCGATCACTGAGCCGATCCTGTGGATGCCGGGGGTGCTCCAGACAACCGAGGATAGACACCAGGCCTCGGTGCCCAGCCACACCTTGTCCGTCACGTTCGCCTGCCCCACCACCTCGAAGAAGTCTTTAGTGCTGTACTCATTGGAGAAGACGACGGTGACATTGACCCCGGTCCCCAAGAGGACTCTAACCATCTCCTTCAGCTCCTGGCGGCTGGTGCCCCTCTTGGCGGGGATGACTCCTTGGAAGGCAGCACAGATGTCGTGCTTCCCCATCACCTCCTGCAGGGTCTTTATCCCATTCCTGCCATAGGCATCGTCACTGCCCACCACCGCAATCCAGTTCCACCTGAACTCCTGCAGCAGGAGCACGAGAGCCTCGACCTGCAGCCTGTCGCTGGGGATGGTGCGCAGGAACGAGGGGTAGGCCCGCTTCAGGCTCAGCATCTCGTTGGAGGCTTCGTAACTAATCTGCAACAGGGAAGCGAGGAAAGACAGCGTTTCCGGTGGGGGATGGGCACTACTGGCACCCCCTTGGGGTCAGAGCTGAGCAGTGATTACACATGGGGGAGGGCAATGGGCACCGAGCAGCCACACCCGGGGGGGAACCAACCTCAGCCCTGACTCTCGTGGGCACGAGGGGACCTGGGAGCTGGAGGGACAGGGAAGTGCTAGCTGTGGAAAAAGAGCCAAGTAAACAGAGTCATGCTCTTGGCGCCAGGAACAAGCCTGTCCGGCGTGGAGTCAGACTGAGGCTGGGTCCCACATGCCACAAGGACCATGGGGTTCGTGTCACCTGCTCAGCACTGAGCCCCCCACCGCTGCTGGCCCGAACCATGGGCCCGCCCTCCCTTCTGATGGATCAGCGTTCTCGCCCGTCTTCGAGCCGGCTTGCAATCTATCTGCCATCGCCCCGAATGCCCGGTTACCTCGGGCATGAGGAAGATGCTCAGGATCGCTGCAGTGGTGAGGGCGAAGTGGCTGCTGTCTGGCCCTATCAAAGCCACGGCCTTGGGCTGGTAGCGGGTGAAGTCGCTGAGCACTTCCACTGGGTGCTGCCTGCTCTGGGCCAGGATGCTCAGCGTGGCGTGCAGGTTGGCAGATTCTGAGCACGTGTCGAACATCTCGTAGCCCAGCGTGACGTTGGGGAGGAGGCTGCTGGAGTTGTTTATCTGCTCAATGGCAAAGCGCATGGCCTGGAACAGGTGGTAGCCGTGGCTGTTTACAGAGCCCACGCTGCAGAAACAGAGAGAGATGTGATGGCTGTGCAGCACCTGGGACGTGCACCCTGGGCACTGCCTGACATAAGAACAATGTGGTCCAGGAGCCAGGCCACCTCATGTTCTTGCACTGACACTGGGTGACCTTAGATAAGTCACGGCCCTGTCTGTGCCCCCCTCTGCCACAAGTGCAGTGGCTCACAGGGGATTCGTGAGGAGGCCAGCACCATAAACACCCCCCTTTCTGTGTGGCTGCTCCGAGGCTGCTGATCTTTCTTGTTGCACATCACACACCGGGTCTGATCTTGACTCAGATCCCCATTGCTCTCCTCCTAGTCAGCAACCGTGTATGCAATGTGCTGGGGGCAGAGTCACTGCCTTGCTCTGCTCCGGTGGCACAAGAGGAAGAGAAACTGCCTGCATCTCCCTAGCTCGCTGATGGCCCCCGCTGCTGAACATAGTGCATCTGGCTGCAGCAGAGGTTTTCTTCAGCAAACAGCTGCAATTGCTCTAGCTAAGCTGTGATATTATGGACTATTGTCATTTTATTAAGGAGAGGGGAGCCCTGCATGCCCCAGTCCCCAGCCCACCATGTGTCTTCTCTGCTCAGCTTCCTATTTGCCGTGGGTCTCGTTGTCCCAGACCTGCTTTCCTACAGCTTGTTCCACCTCCTTTTCCAGCTTCCTTCCCTTCCTGTTTCTAGTCCTGCTGAGCACGAGTTCCTTCTATGTGTCCAACAGCTAGTCTGGTTCGTATTGCGATTGTTGGCGTTGGGCTGCATGACCCCCCACTGTGCTAGCTGCTGTACAAACACAGAATGGGTCCCGGCTACAAGAGTTTAAAATCTAAGGATGGGGGGCAACAGGGGGATCAAGTACACAAGACCATGAACATGAGGAAGTAAGGAGATAATCCTGCACATCACCTATAGAGCCATGCGTAGCGTCTGCAAAAATGAGCCATGAATATCTGCAAATTTGTATCCGCAAAAATGAGCCACTGATATCTGCATTCACATCCATGGGTATCTGCACATTTGTAGGGTCCTACATACAAAATTTGTATCCACATCCATATCTGCAAAAATGAGCCACTGCTATTGACGTCCACAGATGGGGATGTAGCCAACACGTAGTAGTTTAGAGCTGGTATAAGACGACAAATACAACAATGGTACTAAGTCCTGTACAATGATTTGTTTCTAAGTCCTGTGTGATTCTGTTTCACCCTGCAAGTCACCCTTGCTTCTTGTAACATCACAAATTAAGTTGTGCTTCTTGTCTGCATTGCAAACTAAGTCATGTAAAGGTCTTTTGTTATTTCTTCAGTAACTATGTATCCTTTGTCTGAAATTCTCTGTAAGAATTGTTTGGTAAAACAAAAAAAGCAGTCATGTAGCACTTTAAAGACTAACAAGATAGTTTATTAGGCAATTAATAATGTTAGTCTTTAAAGTGCTACGTGACTGCTTTTTTTGTTTTACCAAGATTAGACTAACATGGCTACCTCTCTGTGACTAAGAATTGTTTGGTGTGAGTGAAGAATGTGTGTGGAAGCCATCGCGAATGGCCAGATAGCTAAGCAGATGCAAAAACCTGGAGATGATTGGAGAACATGCATTGTACCTGAAGCGAACCGTGGAGACAGACAGACCCTCCCAAAAGTGACACAAACAAGAGATACGGATGGGAAGCCCCACAGTAACCATCAAAGGATAACTGTGGGAAAACCCCAATAGTCACACCACTGAAAGACCAAGGATTGCAGCATGACATTGCAAACCCCATAGACTCAAATAGGATCTTACCAGTATACAAATAGGGAACTTTTACCATGTTCTCTGGGTTGGGTCATACTACCCCGGAGCTTTGGCTTATGAGTGACAGAACCCAGCTCCTCACTCGTCTTCGATATAACTGGCCACCAGACTGACTCAAGCCACAACAGACTGCAAAGTATAAGAACATCTGCAGGACTTGTGCGTGCGTGCGTGCGTGCGTGCGTGCTGCTTTTCAGGCTGTGTTTTCAATAAATGTCGCATGTTACCTTTCCCCCGAGAAAAATCTCATGTGCTTCTTATAAGCATAACATGGATACCTACAGATATAAAGCAGATATCTGTGGATTTGCAAGACTCTAAGCATATTAAGCAGTGATGACAGCACACCCCCAAACCATATTAATTGGAGTATCGAGGTAGCAATAGATAGTATCCGTTGCACCCCAAGTCCTACCCTTCTGACTTACCTGTCACATGTCAACTTCTGGTCTAGGTTTCGCTGTTGCTGAGTAGCTGTGCATTTGGAAAAACCCTGCAATTGTGTAATCCCCGTCCATCCTGAATTCCGAAGACAGATCCGTGTTCTGGCATCTGAAAGCCCCATAACATGGAGCCAAGAGATACCAATATAAAAGGAATGGAGGAGAATGCATGACACTGTTGGAACAAAGCTCTCAGAGAAGGGACGTATATCATGGACTCTTACTGCCTCTCAGACTCTAAAGTACCTTGGATTATTTACATAACCAGCCTACGCATCTGCAAATACCACCGATACAACATACACTCAGGAACTAGAACTTCACACTTTCCCTAGAAGGGAGGAAGTTTTGGTTTGAGGTAAAAATAACAAACCAACCAGGGCTGTATCTATTGTGCTGTTCTGCCAAACCCGTGGTCAGACAAATTACCAGTAACTAGGTCATGATCTTCATGGAGGGGGCTCTCTCTGGGTTATTCTGGTCCACTGCCCTCACTTTAGCAGTTTGTTTCATCCAACAAGGTCAGACATGTCAGAGTGTTTCAGGAGGTAAAGTGGGTTGCCTGGGCTTTTCTTATGGGCATTTTGGAGTATTGTGATATAACTCCACGACATGTTGCATTGTGTTCTGCATGTAATAGGGAGACAAGGGAGAAGAAAGCCAGCATGTGATGCACATCAGCATCTCTGCTAATGAACTATGTCTTCACCAAGGCTCATGAAGGTCATAAAAGATAAATTATCATGACAACCCCCTTCTCCCACGTAGGGTCAGTGACAGTCCCCTCCCCCCGTGGGGCTAATGTCCCAGTGCCCACAACCGCCTTCCCCTACGTGGGGTCAGTGACCTGGTGAACACACATCTCCCAGACCTCCCGCGCCCCTTCCCTGGCCTGTGGCACTAGGCCTGTGTTTGCGCCTAGGCAACCCTGTGATCCAGCTAAACGGGAGCAACAAGATGTTCTTTTGCATCTACACTAGGGAAAAGGTCAAGGCTAGGCCAGGCCTAGTACAGGTGATACTCCGCTCTGTCCTGCTCTGTCGGTGGTTCTCAACGTCTGTTCCTTTGCACACCCTTAACTATTCCAAATGGAGGTGCAGGTGTAGTAAGTTGAGGGTCAGTAACATGGAGTCAGCAGGCCTAAATAGAGGCTTGTAACATGAAAACAGCAACAGGCCTGCAACCTAGTGAGCAAGACTTTGGTTCAGTAACACAGGAGCCACAAAAGAGGCCCTACTGATAACTGTGTAATTGTGTAAGTTAGTGAAGCATGGAAGGACACAGGGAAGCACCGAGTACAGACCGTAAGCCAAAAGGGAGTAATGGAACATCTTAAGGAACGTCCTGGTACAAGAACTCCCTAGGAGTTAGGCACGTACCAACCTAGGTTCAGGACCAGGTCGGAACTGACAGGATGACAAACGGAAGGTAAGCCCCCCCCCTTGCATAAGGTGAGGGGTGGTAACTAGGCAACAGAGGGTGGCAACCTGGTATGTAAAGAAGTGATGTAATTTGTTTGTACCTGTCAATAAAAGGACACCGCAAAGGGTGCTCTCCGGCGGACCTGGAAGGTGGGGGGGGGGGGGGGGGGCACTAGGCGCCTGAACAGCAGGTGTCATTGCCTAAACTTACAGAATGCACAGTAGCTTAACTCTGACTGACTGCTGTTAATATCTGTTATATGGCAATAGGCCTGCCCGGTGTTGGTACCTTGTCAACGCTGGCCATAGTGCCGAGTGGTGTAACATTGGACTGATCTCTGTTACCAACTGGTAGAGCTTCGCATTTGACAATAAACCTGCTCGACTGATTTCAAACCTTGCCTGCATCTGTCGTTTCTGGGGCCTCTCAGAGATCTACTGTGTTGACCCAAGTGCACGGGGTCCAACACTCTAGATAAAGGGAGCACCGCTTGTTACGCACGCAGCCGAAAGTTTATCATCACCGATGGAGTAGAGGTCCTGTCAGGAGCGCGCCACAACAACCCTGACCAGACGAGGCTGACACTGACAGTTCAGACCACCGAAGGTACCAAGGTACGACAGCAGGCATCTTGGGAAACGTATTCTCATCTCGAGTTGAATCCTGCTCCGTCAGTTTTCAGTCTGTCTTTCGCACACCCCTCAGATGTGGTCCGTGGACCACACATCGAGCGGCTCTGCGCCAGCCCGGAGCCGTAGGGTTGCCAGATGGTTTCAGCAAAAATACCGGACGCACTGGGCATGACATCACAATCGACATTCCATCTGATTTAGAAAATCCCGGACAGTTCTCGTCTCAATTTGTTTCCCCAACAGAAAGCTCAAATATGGACTGTCCGGTCCAAAACCGGACCCCTGGCAGCCCTAGGAGCTGGGAGAGGCCAGAGCTGTCCCATGGGGCGCTCGCCGGGCTCCTGCCGGCACCTGCTCAATAGCCCCACACGGGGGGGCACCCGTGTCCCTGGCCCACGTGGGGAGGGGCGGGGGGGCACGTGTCCTGACCCACGCGGGGGGGGACCCCGTGTCCCTGGCCCACGCGGGGGGGGCGGGGGGGCACGTGTCCTGACCCACGCGGGGGGGACCCGTGTCCCTGGCCGGGGCGGGGGGGCACGTGTCCTGACCCACGCGGGGTCACGGTGTGTTCTGCACTGAAAGGGGCCCGAGGCCCCGCGCCAAGCGGACCCGGGAACCGAACCCGCGACCCCTGCCGGCTCCGGCCGCCCACTGCGACTTGGCGCGGTTTCAGGGAGATCTCGCGATAGGTCCGTCCCCTCTCGCTGCCTGGGGCAGGTGGAGCCGGTCTCGCGCGATTGCGTGGCCCGTCCCAATTCTCGCGGTGCCTCCCCCTCCCGCTGCGAGCGACTCTCGCGAGACTTCCGGGGAGGCCGCCATGCCGCGGCTCCCCGCCGTCCGCCGCTTCCCCGCGGCCCGCTGGGCCCAGCCCCCACGGAAGCGCCTGGGCCGCGCCCGCCGGCAGGGAGCCCCGGGCCCCGCGGCCCGCAAATGGCGCCAGCGGCCCGGCCGGGACGCGTGGCGGGAATACGCCGCCTCCTTCGAGCGCGCGGGGCTGCTGCAGGCGCCGGGCCCGGGGCGGCGGGGCGCTCGGCCCCCCCCTGCCCCCGGCCCCGCGCCCCGCCCCCTTCGCTGCGGTGGGGGCCACGGAGGGCGCCGCGGTGCTGCTCCTCCCGCACGCCCAGGTTCGGCGGGGGCCGGTGGCGGGCTGTGGGGCGGGGCGGGCGGGGGCCGTGGGGCTGGGGGCGGGGCGGGCGGGGGCCGGTGGCGGGCTGTGGGGCGGGCGGGCGGGGGCCGGTGGCGGGGCTGTGGGGGCGGGGGCCGGGGCCGGGGGCTGGGGCGGGGCGGGGCGGGGCGGGGGCCGGGGCGGGGCGGGGGGGCGCGGGGGGGCGGCTGTGGGGCAGGGCGGCTGGTGGCGGGGCGGGCCGGGGCCGGTGGCGGGGATGGGGGGGCGGGGGCATGTCGCTGGTCCCAGGCGCGTGCAGGAGCAGGGTAGAGGTGCTGTGGCCACTCGTGGGTAGAGCGGGAGGGGGCATAAGCCTGGCACACCTGCTCCCCCCCCCCCATGTGTGACTTGCCATGGCAGGGGCTGTCCCCTTGTCTGCTGGACGCTGCCCTGTCTCAGGCTCACTCAGCATCTCATCCCCTCCTGTTCCCGCTGCAGAAACTGACATTCACTGGGAAGTGCTGCCTGACCTGCCTCTACGGTGCAGTTCAGGTGTTCGGATTTACCATCACTCAGGAGCAGCCTCCCTACAACCTCTTCTCCCCGCAGACCCACTGCGCCCTGACCATCGAAGCGGTGACCTACGAGACGCTGGAGAAATCCAAGAAGGAGATGAGGATGTCAGCTAGGGCAATGCTCAGAGCCCGTCACGTGCCCCGTGGTATGCTGGACTGAGCAATGTGCCTTGGAGTCTCCTATTTGGGCGTGTGAAGAGCCATGCTATTAGAGCTGCTTACATGTAGGGCTGCCCTTAACCAATTGCTTTAGGGGGGATTTAAGAATTCCAGAGGCCTTGTAGTGAAAGAAGCGTTTTTATCTGTCACCATTCTGAATGAGGTCTAGAGTTGTGATTCAAAGTCACATAACACTACTCAGTGGCCTCTGAAATGAGTTAGGGTGGTCTGACCCTAGCTACATATCCTCTACTGCTGTTGATGCCTTTTCTAGCTGTCTTTGTAGAGGCAAAGCAGAATAAGTTCCCATTAGAATAACATCTTTAACAATGAGCGTAATTAACCATTGGTATAGATTAACAAATGCTGTAGTAATTTTTCCATTGCTGGTAGTCCTTATATCAATACGGGATGGTTTTCTAAAATATGTGCTTTATTCAACCACAAATTGTTGAGCTAGATGCAGGAATCACTGGTTGAAATTCTGTGGCCTGTTTTATATAAGAGGTCAGACTACATAACCATAATAGCTCACCTGGACTGAGGCGTGTTGGAACTTTGTGCTCCTATGTTCCATTTAGTGTCTGTCCCGTGGGCACTATAGCCTATCAAGCTGTGCAGACAGCATCTTTCTCACGCTAAGTTTATACATACACACATTTCGCGTATAGTTGTACATGTAGTCATTAGGAATGTAAAGTCCCATTTAATTGGTTAACTGGTTAAACCTGATGTTTAACTGGTTAACCAATGAAACTCCCTTCCCGCAGTGGCTGGGGAGCTGCTCCAGCCCCTACTGGTTAACCGGAACTCGTGCTGTTAACTTTTCACATCCTTGGCAATCATTGGCAAACTCTTAAGGTAAAGATTGCCTTTACCATTTTTTGGCAGGGAAAATGACTGACTGTTGTTGCTTTACTTTAGGACGCAATATTCTACCTCATTTTTTATGGAGCACTGTAGTTTATTTCTTCAAGTACAGGATTGGAAAATAGGAACTCATGAATTCTAATTCTGCACATCACTGATTTCTTTGGCAAATCTCATAATGTTTGTTTCTCTTTCCACATTTGTCACATGAGGGTGCTATCTGCCATACAAGTATTATGAAAGATAATATAGAAATTATTTGCCCCACTGTACCATTTTTGGACAAATTCTAATTTGCATGAAATACAGTGTTTTAAGACTAACTTTTGTCATGTTACAGATGCTAGAATTAAACTGCTGAAAAATTTTGCCCCTTTGTGTTCCGTGGTGCTTTTGGAAAGTCTCGATACCTCAGTTACAAGATTCATTCTTAATCACCCAGAGTTCTCCCATATCTTCCGAGTAAAGGTGAAATGCATTTTTCATTCGATTATTTATTAGAAATGTTGCATTTGTTCATTTCTGTGGAAATTGTTTTAAGAGGCAGAAAAAAGTTGCATCGCTTCAGGGTATGGTCCTTTGTAAATGGAGCAATAAAAATAGGGTCAGAAAACCATGTATTGTGTGTATATAATTCAGACTAATTTCCAGGGAAGTGTGATTAAGGGGCTACGGTCTATAGAGGTATTCTGGGTTATTTACCATAAGACCAAAGCTTGAGTCATGTACAGGTGGAACCTCTCTAGTCCAGCACTATCTAGTCCCGCAACATCCATGGTCCGGTATGGTTTTAGTTAGCCACGTGTCCACTTATCATGAGTGTGGCAAGCTTCCTGTGGTCCCATAAAGTTTGTTTATACCCATGAGTCCTGGGTCTGTGTTCTGTGCTGTTATGTAGCTCTAATTTACCCCTAAATTTCTTCTAAGAACCCGGTAAGCAGTGGAAGTGGTAATGCTGCTAGACCATATTTATCTGCCATGGTTCGACGCATTCTCTGGTTCGGGACTAGTTAGGTCCCAAGGGCGCTGGACTAGAGTGGTTGAACCAGTAGTCATTAAAGTGCACATTTAACAGATATTGCATTAATCTATTTGCTGAAGCAGTGATAGAATTCTAATCCTATGAATTAGGGGTGTGTGTGTGTGTGTGTGTGTGTGTGTGGCTATGATGCATGGATGTTATCCTTTGCCAGAACTTCTCTTTTACTACTTTTGTTCTGGTCAGTTTTTTCCTACTGTCTTAACATACTTTTCTCCCTACACTCCCCTGCCCTCTAGTGTTTCCTGTTCTAGCTGCAGCTGGTGGCAGTGCAGCTTGACTGGCCTAGCCCCCTTATTGTTTACAGAGCACTTGGTTCATGCTTCAGTCATGTTGTCTTCCTGTGTTGTCATGTGACTTTCAGGTGTGCTGCCATGCCTTTGAATTATAAGGCTGGCTTCTCATGGATTGTAATGATCTGAACACTGTAGACTTATATATAATAATACATAGCTCTTACAGTTTTTCATCAGTAGATCTCCACGTTCTTTAAAAAGGAAGTCTCATTTTCCCCATTTTAGACACATTTGTGGTATTTATAAGGTGCCATTTGCTGTGGTAAGTAGGGGCTAGGTTGTCAGTGAAGATGAGACCATGTTCCTATGCATTTCCTTCCTATTACCTGGATTTAAGACTTCTGTCCTAGAGAAAAGACAATTCATGCGACTAGATCATTCTAGGCTAGTACCACTGTCCAGTCCAATAAGACAATAGTTATTTTGTGTGATTTGCAGTGATGACCTTTTTCTGCTATCTGCTTGCTGATCTCTAGAGACAAAAGGGTCCTTGCTTCACACCTGAAGATGCAGCTCTAGCTTCCACTGGTATTGGGAAACGTGATTCTGAAAGTGGCCTGCTTTTGTCTGAAAGTTCAGTTTTGGCAGTTGAAGAGTTAATCCAAGCGTGTTGTGGTGGGTATCTGAAATTGATGGACCAGAATATTAAACTTTGCTGTGATCTAAAGGGAGCAAAAGCTCCTTTTTTTTTTTTTTTTTAAAGAGTTTGTGTCTTAAGTTCATGCTTGTGCCTTGACAGTAGTGAAAAGCTGGGGTCATATCCTCTTATTTCAAGCCTTGGACTGATTCTGAACCAAACTGAATCTGAATCACCTCATTTTGAGTTAGGAGGAGGAGAGAGTGTTTATATCGCCCATAAGACTTTTTGCAGCCTTACTGGTCTGCCACCAAGACTAATGTGCCTGCTTTTATGATGCCCGCTTTTCAGTGTGTGTGTGTTGCGTGGTGTGGAGGCAGTTTTCTTGTTTGTCCTCCCAAAAGCAGTTTCCCATAGGGCAAGTAGAATTTTGCAAGGCTGGTTCTGTGTCTAGATTTTGGAGTCTGCTTTTTAGAAAGCTTTTTATTTTGTGCTTGTAAATAGATTCCCTTCTCCCCTTTATATAAAGCTATATTGTTCTGGTTTCCAAGTGCAAGTATAAACCTGTTTTGTGTAAACTGCTCTATCAATGAAAATGTGAAAATCCTGAGATTCTGTGGCATAGGGACACATCAGACTAATTTATAGTAATGATCCATATCAGGGTATGTTTATTTTTCCAGAGGAAGATGATGGTTGCCCTGTCATTCTGGTGTGTGGCCCAAAAAGTACTGGAAAATCAACATTTAACAGATATCTTATTAACCTGTTGCTGAATCAGTGAGTTTTTTTCATCCCATAAGACTCAAATTTTCAAATGTGTTATGATCTGGGCAAGGAAAATTGAGGGAATTATTTATAAATAATTAGTGTGGTTTTGGAGATTTTTGACAACATAACAAGATTTGCTTCATGTTATTTGTAGAATAGACTCTTAGACTACTTAATATTCTATTGTAATTTGACGACAACTATGTCTTTGAGTATTTACAAGCTTTTCGGGCATGGGAGAGTGAAATACAAGGAGGGAATATGACCACTTCTGTTTTGCAGGGGAGAAATTTAAGTAGAAGATTTTGACTCATCCAAAGTCTCACATGTTTCTTGCCGGAGCTGGGAGTAGAATCCAGGTCTCCTGACTCTGGCCTGTGGTTAAAATTAGGGCCGTTAATTAAATAATCACAAGATTTAAAAAGATCACAACCAGTTTTAATAATAAAATAATAATTTACATGTATAATAAGTATTTTGGATGTTTTTCTACATTTTCAAATGATTTCAGTTATACATAATACAAAATGTACAATGCTCACTTTATAATTTTATTACAAATATTTTCACTGTATAAAAGATAAAAGAAATAGTGTATATAACAGTGTGATTAAAAAGCAATTGTGATTAATTGCAGTTTTATCTAGTTAATTTGTTCATGTTAATATATGCTATCTGCAATTAATTGGCAGTCCTAATACAAGATTATTTCATTTTCTTAAATGACTTTGGTTGTATAGTCCCCATCTGTCTGTACTACTTGTGCGATTTGGCTTTGATTGGCACACTCTCTGCTCAAGGCTGGAATGGTATTGGGCTGTCGCTGGTCAACACCGTGCACTCTGCCTGGTGGTGTAGGTGGTTATAGCTTTTAGCTATAGCATAACAGTCCCTCAGACCGGGAGGAGGGAGAAAGCTAGTTTTCTTATTCAGTGTCTGAGTTTCTGATTGTGTTCAGGGCTGGTAGTCTTTTCCTGACACATTCTAAATAAAATGCTACCATGTTTTGTTTACTGATATGCTAATATGCAGGACTTCTTAAAATATTTATCTTCTTTTCTTGTAGTCTTCCTTGTGTTGAGTATTTGGAATGTGATCTGGGACAGACAGAGTTTACACCACCTGGCTGTGTGTCTTTAACTAATGTGTCAGAGCCCTGTCTTGGTATGTATTTTGCTATATTCGCATCACGACAAATATTTTTTTACTATTAAAAAATAATAGTAAAGATGATAAAGGTACTATCTATGCAGGATGCTCACTCCTGTGTCTTAACAGAACCATGTTACCTCTACTGAAGGAGGCCTGCCAGTCTTGTGGTAATGAGCTGAGGCCCAGGAGTGAAATCCTCCCAATTGATATCTCTAGGAAATCACAACTACAAGACAAGTTACTCTCCTTTCTCGGTTTTTGCATACTTTATGGGAGTGGATGATCTTTTCTGGTATGGTGTTGGCCTGGGATATATCAAAGTTACTTCATTTGACTCCGAGGGCAAGTCATTTAATCTCTCTGCTTCAGTTCTCCATCTGTGTAAGTGGGTAGAGCCCTGCAAATCTGTGGGTATCCACATCCGTGCATGTGGATATTCACAGTTCATTTTTGTGGATACAGACGTGGATGCGGCTAAAAATTTGTATCTGCACAGGGCTCTAGAAGTGGGAATAATATTTGCATATGTCACTGAAGCTTTTGGATCTGTTTATTCGTGTCTGAGATGTGCAGATAGTGGTGTGGGTCATAGAAATACATGTTTTTAAATGTAAAAGGCCCTAGGACATTGGGCTTGTAACATTGGGGGTTTTACATTTCTCATCCCAGTTTTAAATTGTGAAGTTGTTAAGCTTGGAGTGAGAAAAAGAGGAAAGAATATTGTAAGTTGTGAAACTTTGTAAGTAGAAAGGCTGCTAGTAGGTATGGCCTTGGGTATCTCCAAAGAGCTTTAGTTTCCAGCCACCACATCGTGTGGTCATAGTTGGTTTACTCTTTGGATCAGATGTTTGCCTTGGGGCTGCTCTGTCCTTATGAATGGAAGAAAGTAACGTGTTTACAGTCATGCACACAGTCCATTTGTCATTCCAATGTAGTGTTCCTTTTTTACTTCCTGACCAAAAACTGCTACCCAGCTCAAACTGTCTTCTAGACCAGTGTTTCTCAACTAGTGGTACGAGTACCCTTAGGGATACTCAAGAAAAGTCTGGGGGGGTACGTCAATATAATTGAAATTTGGAAAAAACTGAATTTTTGTTTTAAGTTTTACAGCGCTTTATTTTTGTACTTTTTACATCCAAAAATTTCATCATCTGCCCGGCTACGATTAAGTTGTTTAAACAAATGTGTTGCAATGGTAGGGAAAAAAAATTGTCTGAAAACTGAAGGTACTGGGGTACCGGTACTTATAATTTTTTTTAAAGCTTTATAAAAAACGTTGAGAAACACTGCTCTGGAGTAGTAGTTCATCTGCATTCATTGATAAACTGGTGTGTTTAAGAATTGTCCATTTTCATACATGAGTGGATTGATCAGGTTTCTGATACCAGGCATCAAGGCTACCTTTGGCTGTATACAATGAGCTGAAAAGAAGTAATCTGCAGGGTAGAGGATAGGGGTGTTAAATATCAGTTAATTGAATAATCAATTAACCTCATGAATTCTTACTGGTTACTCGTCTAGTCTATAGTCCCTGGAGGTGGGGCCAGGAGCCAGTGTGGTCAGTGGTATCAGAGGCAGCAGTGAGGGTGCCAGGCGGGAGCTGGTCCGCAGGGCTGGGGGGATGCGTGTAGTCTTATAGCATTAACCTATAAGCTTTTGCTTATCGGTTAATCGACTGCACTATGACACCCCTAATAGAGGAGGAAGGGTTTGTTGGAATAAGTGGACAAAGTCTTAAAACGACTGAATATGAGTAACTTCCATCAGTATAGAAAGGGATGGTGCATGTGTGCTTCAGGAATAGGGATTTTTGTTAACTTTTTATGGCAGATTTCTTTGAATTACTGAACAACTCCCAAGTGTTTCTATTTATCTTCAGTGTGTCCCTTTCAGGTCCACCATTCACTCATCAGCGAATGCCACGTAAAATGGTGTATTACGGAGAAGCTAGTTGTGATCAGGATACCGAAAGATATATTGACACAGTAAAGTATGTGTTTAACTCCTACAAGAGAGAAGTGCCTTTGGTCATCAATACAATGGGATGGGTGAAAGGTATGCCGGCATGCACCATAACATTATACGTGCCATAACGCACATTTTGTAACTATGCTGAGACTGGAAAATATGACTCTAATTCTGTGTGAGTTTGTTTGAAGTCTCGTTAGGGCCATCGGGGGTCCCTGTAAGCTGGGCACTTGTGCGGCCCCTCAGGAGAGATTCTAATGCCATCCAGCTGATTAGCTGCGTGCCCACAGTTAGTTGTGTTTTAGTTTTACTGGTGGAACACGTGTGCCTCCGTGCATGTAAGGTTATTCTGCAAATGGATGGAAAATATTAGAGGGAACATTGCTCCTGAGTCTCTCATAACTAAGGTTCAGATCTGCAAGCTGCTTAGCTGGTGTGACTGCACTACCTTTTGCAAACTGTTTTCTTTCTCCCTCCCCTGATTCCCAAAGGTGTTGGATTGCTGCTCCTGATTGATATCATTCGACTGCTGGCACCCAGTCACATTGTTCAAATCAGAGGGGAAGGCTTCAAGGATATGCCTCAGTTTACCCCAGAATATATTAATCTTGCTGCTGGCCTACATACAAAAGCCAAATTACAGGGCAAGTGTAAGAATATGGATGTGAGTGGAATGGAGGATTGGAAGCAGTATGAAGGGGAAAGCGACTTTCAGACACTGACTACAGGGCATAAACTGCTGTGCGTACGACCTGAATTCCCTGGAGCAGGGAATGCTGGTGAAGCGTAAGTAAAAAAGCCACTGCTCTAGCCTTGAAGTACGGTGTTTCCAGTAGTTTGCATTTCAGCATGTCCTTCCCAGTGCTTTTTTTTTTTTTTTTTTTTTTTGTAAGAAAAAAGGTGCCAGTATTCCAGACTCAAACTTGGTGACCAAAAAAAAAAAGCTGCGCTGGGGGCCAAAATACAGTCATGGCCCTTTTAAGAGCCAAAACGCTACACTGGGAGCTGGAAAAAAACTCATCGCGTCCCTAGCAGGCTTCTGTCAGGAGACGAGCTGACCCAGGAAAACAGGTGCTGGTACGCACTGGGGAAATGCTATTCCTTTACTGTGTGCTGGGAAAGTAGGTGACGGTATGCCGTTCTGGACCGTACTGTCACAAAAAAAGCACTGGTCCTTCCCAATCACTAAACTGTAAATGCAGAATTCTGTATTTGACGTTACTTTCATAGCGCCACACTGTAGCTAGATTAAGAGATTTGATGGTAGATGGCTCTTTAATCTAATGGGAAAAGGCGTAGCAAAATCCAGTGTTTGGAAATGGACGTTAGACAAATTCAGACAAGAAACCACATTTTTAACAATTGTGAATAACGTAAGTGGGGATGGGATGGATTTGTCATCACTTGACATCTTTAAATGAAGACTAGAATCTCTCTAGCTATCCATAGCTTAAACAGAAATCGTAGCTGTCGCGCACAAGTTACTTGGTGTGGTTCTGTGGCATGTTTTGTGCAGATTAGATTCAACTGTCATAATGTTCTCTTTTGGCCTTAATATTTACACACTTTTGCTTTTTATGTACTTTTTAATATTCAAAACATTCATTAACGACCTTAGAATCAGTCTTTCATTCATGATTTGGATAACTTGATTTTAAAAAATGAAAACACTGAGTTTTACATTTTTAATGGAAAATGCGGAGTGTTTCCAATTTGTTTTCAAAGTCCATTTTAAAAGCCGTTTTTGGATGACAAGCATTGTCATGTTCTTCTGATCAGTTCATGTGAGATGGTCACGGCTGAATGGCAGGCTTATGTACCAGGCACAAGCCAATCGCAACTTCACTAGTGAGTCACAATTGGGGAACTGCAGTTACTGTGCTGAAAGTCTGTAATGGCCAAGCAGTGCCCCTAGTTTTGATGTAGTAAAGCTGTAGACAGAAAGAAGCCCAGCACCTTTTCAATACGCCGTTTAGCTACTCTGGTCTAAGGGCAAGCTTGAATAGCTGATCTTCATCCAAAGATTGAATGCATGAGGAGTAGCCTCTCCTTTGCGCTCATCCTGTCGCTTGCTTCCTGGTTCTCTGCAATTGGAAATGTGGCTGGGGGTGTGACTTGGCTCTGCAGAAATCTTCAGCCCCACTGAAGGTCACTGGCTAAGACCGTGGGGGGTTGTTTTTTTCCCTTGCTCGCAATTGGCTACTAGAAAATTCTCCTGGCTGTCAGGACAGGAGCAGAGAGTCAGAATCCTGAAAAGTGACTGCTGCTTAAAGCAAACAGCCTTCTAACTCCATTCTGTAACTGAACTCGGGGACCCTCAGACTCACATAGGAGAGGCCATGAAGGTTCGGTCCATCCATGGCCATTAGCCAGGATGGGCAGGAATGATGTCCTATCCTCTGTTTGTGAGAAGCTGGGAATGGGCCACAGGGGATGGATCCCCTGTTCTCTTCACTCCCTCTGGGGCATGTGGCATTGGCCACTGTCAGAAGGCAGGATACTGGTCTGATTCTGTATGGCTGGTCTTACTGAAATAGATCCAAACAGCAGAATTTTTAAAATAAAGCTGTCTAAAATATTAACTAAAACAAATAGTACACTCCAGTTCTGAAATGCGGGAGTGCCTGTGTTTGAACTGGAATATGACTGTTTCATCTGTGTCATTTGTTGTTTGTTTTCTCCAGACGGGTCCATAGCAGTATCCTCCGGGACATGGCAATGTTAGGTTATCTTGGCCAGCTGCAGCCTCTGGAAACAAGATCAGTACTTCCCTTACACGGTCTGATTCCCTATCAGGTAACGTAAGCATTTTTGAACACACTGAAGATGCTGTTTTGGTGCCTGGACTCATAAGGCTGATTGTTAATAATCTAGATTACTGGGTTTTACGGAACTGTCAGCAAAAATACCGTCCCAATGTCAGAAACAGTAATAACCAACTTGTAAAACATCTCTCAGATTAATATTTATGCTAGCACTCCCTGAAATGTGTATGTCTGTGGTAAATACTGTACCTGTCTTGGTCAGTCATTTGCGATTACAAACCTGTGTTGTGTCTAGTGTAGGTACGGGACACAGTGCAGTGCAGCTTATGTGCATTTGTGGCTACAACAACATTGCATGTAGTTATCATGATACAAATAAATAGCGAACTATAATTGAACTAATGATTCAGGGCTTATTTTCTAGGTACCTTTCAATGCTGTTGCGCTCAGAGTTATTCACACCGATGTTGCTCCTACACAAATCATGTATTCAGTAAATGCCAGCTGGGTCGGTCTCTGCAGGATATTGGACGAGGTCAGGTGTCAGACTGATGGGCCAATCCTGCTTACACAGACACCAGTCTGTGATTGCTTGGGCTTCGGTGAGTGAATCCTGGGTAGACTTGAGCATAGCTTAAACTAAACTGCCACTTTTTATCATATATTGAAACAGCAGCATAAAGGAATCCTCTGTTGTAACTGTTTTAATCCACTCTTTCAAATGTGACTTGAAAAATAGGAGGGGAAAAAATAAGCACACTTCTCTGAACAGGGCTACAGCAAAAGTGGCCTGAAATCTGAGTCTTACCATAGGATTAATCTGTCTGGTTTTGATGCAACAATTCTCAGCTGCTTTATATCAGGAGTATACAGGGTTCCCTCCAACTCTGCAGGGACATAGCCACAAAAAAGTTTAACTTTGCAGTGGAGGGCAGGGAGGGAAACCGTTGAAGCAATGTTAGCACACAGGGGAAATCAGTCCAAAAGTGCAAAGAAGCGGATTCCCCTACAGCTTTAACATGACACTACTGTGCACATGTTCTTTGTTTAATCTGCATTTAATGGCAAATACCTTTTATTACAAACCATCGCAGTATATGTTGCTATTGGACTGTAAATATTTGCATTTCCTCCAATGATTTGTAGTTATGCAACTTCAGCATTGCTTTGATGTGTGCCTTGACTCCTGTTTTGAAAACACACACAGCATTCTGTGTGGCAAATCTGAAGAGTCTGTTGCTGCTCCTAGAAAGAACTAGCCTGGTGTTGACATCTGGGGAATTTGGGTTTTTCATGACTGAAGAAGGATGGAGAGTTGTGGGGGGAGACCAACAGGAGTGCCAGGAGACTCTGATTTCGGCCTCTTGTCTTTAAGAGCATGATTCCTATTTATGCCTAACACACTATATAAGAAATGACCAGGCTGTGTAAGGATTTTGAGCTGTGCGGTGATTGTGCATCCCACAGTAGTTCACAGGATTTAAGACTGAATTGTAAATATATTTTAAAGGCATTATACGAGGGGTTGACACGGAGAGGAAGCTTTACCATATTCTGACCCCAGTACCTCCAGAAAACTTAAGACTTGTCAACTGTCTGCTTCTGGGAAGCATCACCATTCCAGATTGTGTCTTTACAAACCAGGTAAGGGCGACTTCTGAGGATTTTCAGACGGCTTCTCCCTACACAGCAAGGTGACATGCATTTTAGTTATAAAGTATAAAATCTATTTTTGTATTAAATCATCTATGTTGAGGCATGCATGAGCTGGGAGGCTTATGGGTATTAGCTGTGGTTTAGGGCTCCCGAGAAAGGAACAGTTTGTATTGAGTGTATAAGCTAGTTAACATATGTAACCCAGTAAGTTGAGATTTCTGTTTTGAGTATTAAATTTGCTTTTTAAAATCTTGTGTGTTGCAGTACAGGATGGTCAGAGCTGCCCAATTCTGTCAGTCTGCATAGATGAAGCGGAACAAAGTAATGTTCATATGGGCAGTGTCTTTCATTTGTCTTGGTGTGTCTCAGCAGGGAACTGAGGGGGAGATCCCTTATGTGACATCCGAATACAGTTATGACATTTCCGGAGCTGGGAAGTTGAAAATGAAGAAGCATCTCAAGAGAAGAGAACACAGTAGACCATAAGCTCTATTTAAAGCCTTGTGAGAGAATGAATTACCAGGGTTGTTCCTAAGGGGCCGGGGAGCTTCCCAGAGAACTTGGCACATTCTGTGGCCTTTGCTGGATCCAAGAACTGTGAGAGGAGGAACAGTTAGCATCCAGGGCAGATTGTGTAGTGCTTACCTGCCAGACAGCTTTTATACTTCTGTTTATTTACCATTGTGTGTTATAGTAAAATCTATTAAACTTCAGTTTGTTTCTCTTTCAAATCCCCCATTGACCCACATATAGCGGGGATCACTCTGTCCCACTTATCCTGAAGGTGATGTACCCTGAGTAAAGGCTCCATTGTGCTTTGAACCATAGGAAGGGGACGCCATGGAAAGATACTTTTTAACCTCTCTGGCTAATTTCAGTGTATTGATAATCTCAATAATCTTCAGTGATTTAACTGCCGCTGGATTGATCCTCATTTTGTGTCTTTTGTTCAGCTGGATCATTTCTGTTTGAAAACCAGTAACATCTTGTAAATATTTCTGTAGTTTTTCAAGATCTATAACTTTCCAAATAGGGCCGCTAGAGGGAAACCGGTCACTTGTCAAGTGTTGTGACCTTGAGTTGTATCTGATGGAAATGGCACTTAGGGGCGAGTGCTGTGAAAAACCCGAATGAAAAGAGAAGTGACTAATAGACTTTATCTAAGCTTGCTGAAAGCATAGACCGCTTGTGTCTGCAACCCAGTGCAACTCCAGAATGAAGCTGGAGCTGTTCTGTTGGCAATAGGCAATGGCAATAGACTTGTTGCTTCTAAAGCATGCTGTTTAACTACAACATTCATCTTGGTTTGGTCTGTCTTTGATTCCTGGATCTTACTTTTACTTCAGTCTGAAAGTATCCATGTTTGGGGGAGCGATTTGTCTCTCTCCATCTAACTACCCACATCTTCCTAAATCAGCTATGCTGGTGATGGGGACTAAAATGTTAATAGAAGGAGACTACATTTGTGATGTACCTGTGTCACTAGCAGTAACGACTGTCTCACTAAGTTCTGCTTCCTTTGAGAAGAGCTGGTCTGTACATTTAGTGGCATATGATATGGTTTGGAAGTAGAGAAAATACTTCATGGTCTTCAATTTGGGGTGCTAATTCTTTCCAGTTGTTGAGTAGACTTGTTGGCTGTTCTCATCTCAATGTGGAGCCAGAAATAGTATCTAAGGAACAATCTTTGGGAAATGGGCTCTTAATTTGTCTGTGCTAAAAATGACTTCTGGCTTTTGACTGCAGTTCCTCAAAAGGCACTGAAGACAGCTTGGCTCTGTCTACATTTGCAGTGAAGTTGTTTTTAAGCCTGGTTTGACTTAAACCTATTTGTAACAACAGTAAAGGTACCAGTGTGGGCAAGGCCATAGTCCACTCAGCTTCTGGTTCAGTGTTTGGGGGAGCTTGGAGGTAATACACGGACTCTAGTGGCGGCCGGGGGGGGTGCATATAGGAAATAGTAGTGGACTGAACTTGACCCAAGAGAAGCTTTCCAGTCCTGAGTGACCTGAGTGAGGCGAAGTTGCCTTTCTGCGAAGGAGACTCTGGAATCTTTGGGACTTGGGTCCTATTTGCAGGCGTCTTGACGCGGCGGCTAACACTAGGCTGTAAAAGGAGGAAGGCTGCAGCATTGTCCGGAGTTTAAGGCTCTTGGGCTGCACTAACACTGCTCTGAATAACCCACCAACCCCCAAGAAATGCTTTTTTCCAATTCTTTAAGAAAGTCCCGTATCCCCATCACATGCAGAGATGTGTGCGCCAGCGAATGGAACAGGGACTGCTTTTTACGGGAAGACGTGCTGCACTGCTGCCTCGGAAAGAGTTAAGGCTTTAACTTAATCCAGTCTTAATTCTCCCCATATGGCTGGGTCTGGCAGCACAGGAAAGACTTGGCTGACAAACTCGCCTGAACAGTGGCTAAAATAAATATGGGGGCCATCTGTGCAGCAAGGGGAAAAATCCCGCCTGTGAACCACGGGGCCGCCTCAGACGGGTCCTGCCAAGTTCAAGGTGTAGCCAAGGCTTGCAGGCAAGGCGGGGGGAGCAGAAAGGAAACACGGGCCAGTTGTGAAAGGGCTGTCTGCTGTCTGTCTGACGTCAGTGCTGAAGGAGCCTCGTGTCTGAATGGAGGGAGGGCGGGACAAGGGGACTAAGCTGCTGCTTTGCCTCTGAGCAGCTGGGTTGCTGTGGCAACCCGTCCTGCTGCCGTGGTGATGCCCAGTGGCCTGTGCTTTGAGTTTTCAAAGGGACTGGGGCTCTGGTTCAGTGGAGAAGGAAAATATCCGGGGGGAGCAAATTTGGTGCTGCCGCAAAACGTCAGAGCCTCCCTGGCTGGCAAGGGTGAGAGGCTGCGGTCTGGAGGCTGGTGGGGCTGAGCTGCGGGGGGAGGGAGGCGTTACGACTGGCGGAGAGGGGAAATACGGAAACCCAAATGGGAAAGCAAGGGGAGTGCGCAGCTCTAGACTCGACCGCACCCAAGGGGCTCTCGGTCTGGGAAGAGCCCAGCTGCAGAGGCCAAGCACAGGCTGCTTCTCGGGTCAGTGGAGCAGCTCAAAGTCCGCACTCTCCGGTGTGGCTGTTGGAGGAGAGCAGTGCAGTGAGCTCCTTCCTGCAGCAAGCAGATCCCTGAGCCGCTGCACCGCCTGCTGCGTGCAGTACCCCCGCGGTGTTAACGGGGCCCTTCCCCTGCAGGGCCCGGTGCTGTGCAGCCAGGCTCCCACACTGACGGCTATGAACTCGGTCTTCACCAAGTATGGTTCCCCTCCTCGGAGCTGGCTCAATCTACGCCTGGGGACGAGTGAGTAAATTCTCTTCTGCACTGAAAACCAGTGCAAGGCAGGCAGCTGCCATTCTCAGCAACGCTTGGCTTGGGACAGATAGGAACTGACCCGTCAGCTGCTTGCTTTCTAATAGCTTCTAATCGCTCACTTGGCATCTTGCGTGTGTTGCTCCAAAGGTGTGCTCGTTAATTGGCGTGGTAATGAGCTAATGGTGCAGGTGCGGAGAGCTCTGCAGGGAATTAGCAGGGATGTACTAGTGAGACGGTCTGGCTCTAAATTACGGAGTGCTTCTCCAGCAGGAAGGCGTGGCGCAGGGACAGCTGGCTCCCTTGCATCCCTAGGGAGAAAACAAAGCAAGCCCTAACTGATGCTTAAAGGCAGGTGCTGCCTCTTCAGTTAGTGCAGGACTGGTTGGGGAAGACCCAAGTCCCTGGCCTCCACAGACAGCAGCCCCCTGTGCACATGCCAAGGGGAAGCCAGGCAAGGGGGGTTGGGGATGAGATTTGGAGCCTTTGATAAGTAACGTCTGTCAGAAATGTTTCACATTCTCTTGGCCCGTCTCTTGAATGCCCAGCCTTGCACTGCAGCCTTCTCGGACGCTGCGCTGCGTAAGGGAGACCTGGGCCTGGCCCAGCGTGAGCACGAGCCACATGGTGGCCCCCAAGGAAAGGGTGGGGCGGCGTATCCTGTTCACTGATGATGCATCCGGCAGGAGGTCTCTTGGCATGGGTGGCAGTCGTCTGCCATAAGCAGGTCGGGAACTTAGACCCCTCTGGGTTCAGGGCAAGGGCATCACTCAGAGGTCATTGGAACAGGAGCAGGCTGGCTCATGTCTGCTGTTCAGGTGGCTTGGTTAGTTCTGTCCTTGCCTGGCCTGTGTCGTGCGTCAGACTTCCAGGGAGGGGCACGCTGGAGCAAGTGGCATTCTGGCCAGGTGAGCGAGTGAGGCAAAGCTGGTTTCAGCATGCTCGCACCTTCACAAAGCCACTGCACCATTGATGGAAGGGCTCCGTGGGGCAGGCCTGCAGATCCTTCTCACCTACCCGCCCATTCATTGGGAGGCTCATCCTAGCCCGTGGCACTGTGGGCACACACAGGCAGCACTTACAAATGGACGGAGTGATATCCTGAGGCCGTGGGGCTGCACTAAAGCTGAGGTATCTGGCTTGTCACAGGGGTTCCTTCTGCACAGCTTGGAGAGCTGTCTGCAATACTCCCAAAGGCCTTGGGTTTGACCTGAGGCTCTTCCAGTCCTAGGATTCTATGAGTCATGGGGGGTTTCTCTACAGCCCAGGGGAGGGAGGGAGGGAGGGAGAGTGTGTGTGTGTGTGTGTGTCCTGCATTAAGAACAGGCTGCAGCAAAGAACTTTTAGCTCACAACACAGCAAGAGAGAAGGAGATGGGCCTCGCAGGATGAGGAAATGCTTCGGGCTCGGAAGCCCCTGGGCTAGTGGAGCTAAAATTTCACTTCTGCAGCTGCTGCTGTAGACACCTCTCTCTTTTTCTTGTACCACCTCTCATTTTGCAAAGGCCCAAGGCAGAACATTAATCTCTGGTATTTTATTCTTACCACTGAATAAGGGGCTGTGAATTTCGGTGGAAGGGAACTCAATCCATGGGGACAGCAGGGAGCATCATCACCACCAGGATGGATAAAAACAGATTTCAAACCTTGATTTTATCTGAGAACATTTTTCTTTAAAAATCACTCTGCTGAAAACTAAACCTGAAATCATTGCCCCATGTGCTGGGCCTTACCCGTAACCTAATCCATGAGACCCGTTTCCATAAAAAGAGCATGTTACATCAATGAAGCTGCCTCGGATTTTAAGGAGGTGAAGGGGCCAGTTTTTAGGTGGGGAGCAAGGAGTAAAACTGCATTTATCCCAAGAGACCTGTGTGGATACAAAATGTGTATCTGCAGAAATGAGCTGCAGGTATCCGCATTGACCTCCGTGGATATCCATGATCTGAAGGGCTCTGGGGTTTCTATCCCATTGGTGGGACGTGTGCTGATCTTCTTTCCATTCACTTCCCAAGGGTTGCTCGAAGAAGATGCTCTGTGCACCAGTGAAGTTTGGGAGCCATTGGCCTAGAAGATAGAGCACTGGACAGGGTCTAGAGATACAGGTTCAAATCTGTCCCTGACCTACTGTGGTGTTGGGCAAGTCTTGCTGTGCTGTGCCTCGGTTTCCCCATCTGGACAATGGGATTAGTTTTCCTGCCCTCCTTTGTAAAGTGAATTGAAATCTACTGCTGAAAAGCCCCGGAGTTCCTGCGTTGTGTTCCATCTTCACAGTGGAGCACATTTTTTCCAAATGAAAGTACTTTGTTCCTTTTGGCAGTTTATCTTCAGTCCCTACTGCGCTCAGCACACTCTGAGCATGGGGGTGGAACAAACTCCCAGGCCTGGAACCTAATGCCTTTCTTCGCAGGGCTGCTTCGTGCCCGTTAGCCTGCTGCATGCTCTGCATTCGTGTTCTTAGGCCGTTTTTAAGGTGTCCTGCAAGCAGACAGACTCTGCCCTTCATGCCTCCATAGCAGCTGCCCTGGAGTTCCCTGTAGCTTTCTGGGGAATGGCGGGTGTTCTAGGACGACCTTAAGGAGAACGATCAAACCCCTTCCTTTCCGAGCCAGACAGTGTCTCAGATGGCAGACCAGCAGGCTGGGGCTGTGCCTGTCGGGCGAAGGGAGGGCTCTGGGAACCCCAGTGACTCTGAGGATGGTCACTGTTGGAGCACCGTAACGGGGCATTTGTTCTGGTGACTTCAGCCACAATACTGCCTCCCGCCACTGGCAAGTAGCAGGGGCTGTGCTGGCCAGCCGCGAGGCTCCCCCCAACCCCAGTAGCTGGATGTTGGGAGCCACTGTCTGGCTCTGTTTTAACTCAGTCACTTGCAGTTGCTTGTCACTTTCCTAGGCTTGGTCGATCCCTGAGGTGGCTTAAAGAAAATTGAGCATAAGGAGGGTGAAAAAAGTCCCAGTTTCTATAGATACAACTGTTCTTGCATCGGTAACAGCTCCAGTCTCAAAGCTGCTGGGAGGGGAACGGCATTTGGCCAGGAAATAACCCATACCAACAGTCTGTAGCTTAGCTGTGCAGCGGACAATGAAGTGAAGGTGCATAGGATTGGAGGCCATAGTTCCATCGTAGGGCTTCTCTTCAGTCCTGGAGCTTCTCTGGCATTGGGGTCACTGTGTGTGGAGTCGCAAATGCTGGAATTCCACGCAGCCACCTACAAATGTGAGTACCGAAGTAAGGGCCTCTCTGCTGCTTGGGATAACTAGTATTGCTGCTGAAACCGGAGACTCTGGATAATCCCTGCAGTGTTCGAATCTCAGATGTGTGTATTTTGGTGGGGAGACCATGAAATAACATTTGAGCATTGGACTGTCTGTTTCCCAGCTGCCTGGACTCTGGCAACACTCAGTTTAACCCCTTGTCCTTTTGGGAGGGGCGGGAGGGGTTCAGCCCAGTATCTTGAACTTTCTTACATGCAGTGAAGTTGCTGGGTCTACTGCAATGTGCAAGCCATCAGGAACTCCCAGCGGAGAAGATCTGGTGGATAATTTCATCCAGCTCCCGGCCCCTGCAAGAGCTTTCTCTGCAGTGTGCTCACAAGTGCTTTTCCACCTCTGTTTCTAACTGGATTGAACAATGCAGCATCCTCCGCTTTCCCTGGGGCTTGATCTGAATGAAGTATAGCAGGGCTCATGGGACGCTCGGGAGATAGAGCCTGAATTTTCTGTTGCTCACCTCATCTCTGCTCCTAGTTGTACCCTCTTAGATGCACCGTCAATATTTCATAGATTCCAACGTCGCAAGGGACCGTCTAGTCTGACCTGGGTAACACAGGCCAGGGAAGGAACTCCCAGAGCAGGTCTCTTAGAAAAATGTCCAATCTTGATTTCCGACTTGTCAGTGATGGAGAATCCACCATGGACCCTTGGTAAATTGTTCCAATTCTTAATTGCTCTCTGGGTTAAAAATCCATGCCTCCAATTTTCAGCCTTTGGATTGTTGCACCTTTCTCTTCTAGACTGCTGAGCCTATTTTTAAGGTTTTGTTTTCCAAGCAGATACTTATAGACTCTAATCAAGCCACCCTTTAACCTTTGCTTTAAGCTGAGTAGATGCACTCAAGGAAATCACTCACTGTAAGGCAGGTTTTCTAATCCTTTAATTGTTCTTTTGGCCATTTTCTGAGCTCTTTCTAGTTATCAGCATCCTTTCTGGATTGCAGCTCTCCAAACTGAACACAGTTGATTTAGCTGGGATCAGTCCTGCTTTGAGCAGGAGGTTGGACTAGTTGACCTCCTGAGGTCTTCTCCAACCCTAATTTCTATGATTCCAGCAGGGTTTGCAACAGAGCTAAATAGAGGTAAAATAACTTCTCCTTGAAAGCTGCTCTCTTTCCCCAACAGAAGTTGGTCCAATAAAATCTTGTCCCTACCTACCTTGTCTCACTAATATCCTGGGACTAGCATGGCTGCAACACCATTGCATACTCTGTACTCCACATTTCCCTGGTCATGCATCCCAGAACTGTGTTAGCCCTTTTGGCTATCATGTCACGTTGGGATCTTGTGTTCAGCTGATTAACTGCAGGTTACCTCATTCTCAGAGCCCATGCTTCCCAGGAGAGAGCTGTCAGTTCTTAAAGTCCGGCCTGCGTTCTTTGTTTCCAGATGTATACGTTTATACTTAGCTGAACAGTAGAACCTCCATTACAAACAGATACGTCACCTCATTTGGAACCAGAAGTATGCAACCAGGCAGCAGAGACCCAAAAAACCCCCAAAAGCAAATACTCTACAGTACTGTGTTAAGCATAAACTACTAAGAGGGAAAATTTAAAAAAAACGGACAAGGTAAGGGCACTCAACTTGTTTCATTTAAATTAAGATGGCTAAAAGCATCATTTTCCTTCTTCATAGTAAAATTTCAATGCTGTTAAATCAACATTCAGTTCTAAACTTCTGAAAGAACCATAATGTTCTGTTCAGTGTTGCAAAAATTTCAGACTTACAGACGACCTCCGTTCCCCAGGGTTTGTAACGTCGAGGTTCTACCTATTAAAATGCTTATTGTTTGTGTCCACCTTAAGTAATTCCTCTTTCCTCTGAGTTTATCTCCAAGTTCCTGCATGCAATAACTTTGTGTCTCATGACACGGCTTGGTTGAGGCCTGTGCATTTAATTCACCATATCCTTCTCCCTGAATCGTTAGCCAGCAGACCTATGAACAGAAATGCAAAGATAGGCTATTCCGTGGCCTTGACATCCAAAGGTGAGAAACCTGAAACCAGTATGGACATTGGCTTATGGCAGCTTGTGATTCTAGTCAAGGTTAAAAGAAGAACTTTAAAAAATGCTGATGCAACAATATGAATCTGCTGCAGACTCGCTTTCCCTGCCGGATGCTGTGGTGAGTACATGCAAACTCACATGTGTGCATGGATAAAATACAGGGCCAGGTTACTGAAATAATCTGCAGTTGGGAGCCCTCTCGCTGGCTTGGCTGGTTTGAAGGTGACAGGAGGCGGTAATGGCCGCATACGCTCTAGCTGTTACGTAAGATTATGTGGTTTGAGCCATAAATTGCCTTTGCTTGACTCGGGCCTTTTCCGTACCTGACTGAAACGTTCAGGTGCGTTTCTTCCGTGTGCGTAACAGCCTGTTACACATCTTCCCTTTGCGAGGCTGGAAGATGACACTGAGCAGGTGTTAGTCTCCCTCTGCACCTTGCTGCTGCTACGGGAGCAGGAGAGGTGTGTGCAGGAGCCAGGGAAATGGAGAGAGCTTGCACCAGTGTAACTTAGTCACTTAGTGAGCTCTGCATTTTCTTCTGCATCATTTATTCATTGTAATATAAAAAACTAAGTCTTAGGCACCTCAGTCAGGCTGCCTGTTAGGTTTTGGTTCAACACTACCCCTCCCCCTCTTCCCTTATTTATTCTTGGATCATCTGAAGCAGTGGGCTGTGCCCATGAAAGCGCATGATACCATCTACATGTCTTGTTAGTCTTTAAGGTGCTGCTAGACTATTCATTGTTTAAGTTTTTACAGTTATACAGGTTGAACCTCTCTGGTCCGTTATGTTGGTTAGCTGGGCGTCCACTTAGCATGGGTGTGTCCAAGTTTCCAGAAAGTTTGTTTACAGCCCCCAGTCCTGGCTCTTAGCGCTCTGTGCAGTTATGTAGCTCCAATTTACCCCTCAATGTCCTCTAAGGGTGTGTCTAAACTACATGGCTCCATCGATGGAGCCATGTAGATTAGGCTGATCGGCAAAGGGAAATGAAGCCGCGATTTAAATAGTCGCGGCTTCATTTAAATTTAAATGGCTGTCGCGCTGAGCCGACAAACAGCTGATCAGCTGTTTGTCGGCTCAGCGCGCTAGTCTGGACGCTCCCGCGCCGACCTGAAAGCCCTTTATCGACCTCCCCGTTATACCTCGTAGGAAGGGCCAGGGCAGGCACGTATTTCGAGTCTGGGTTTCAATGGGGCGCTCCAGCCTGGTTCCGCTGCTCGTGCACCTGCCAGTGCTGGGCACGCTGCTCAGAAACTGCTCCGGGGAGGGTCCTTCACAGTGGAGCTGGAGGTCTTTGGCAGGAAGAAGGCTTGTGGCTGCGTGAGGCGCTCTGAATTTAACACTGTCTTCCTCCTCCGTGGTCCTCTCTCGCTGCCCCCGCTGGCCTCGTTCCTGCGAAGTTGTGATCCACTGGACACGTTCTGCCTCTCCACGTTCTCCTTGAGACTCGCGTTGTCTGGCGTTCGAGTTCCCGGCTCAGCCCCTTCGTGGGACACGCCCAGCCACCTGAGACTCCGAACTGTTGCCAGTTCCCGCTGAACGAGAGCAGGGCTGTCCTGCTGGGAGATGGGGGCCCAGACTGCTGGGCAGGCTGTCTGCTCAACAGGAGTCTTTGCTTAGTGCCCCTGCACGAGTAGCTGTCTTTTGCTGCCTGAAAGTGTGAGGAACGGCATATCCCTAGCTCGCCACAGAGTAGGAGGCAGATCATGGGGCCGACTCGCTTCCTTCTCTGGGGACAGCAAGAGAGCCCCAGCCAGGCTGGGCTCCTTGTCCTTGCCTTTACTGGTGCCTAGGATGGGAACAACCTCTCCCTGCGTGTTTTGTGTCTTTTGGCTGGTACCGAGGGCAGGGATCGGTGCCGGGAAGGGGGGTGTGTGCTTCTTGTTGAAGCCAAGGTACTTGGTACCAATGTTGTCTCTAATCTTCTCCCTCCGTGTGCAATTTTTTTCCATCCATGTGCAGAATGAATTTTGTTGTGCACTGAGGCATGTGCAGATGTGCACCATCAGGAGAAACAAAAAATCAGCTGGGTGGCAATGGAATCCCTCCTGAGTGGCCGCCCATCTTACAGGGAACCCTGCTCGGTATGTGCTGAGTCCAAGTGTGCCGGGTCTGAGGCCGGTGCCAGCGCTGGTTCCGTGAGGAGTGTGCACAGTCGGTCTCCTGCCTGGCTCGGGCCTGAGGGCCTTACAAATACGACTGTGTTCTTGAATGTGGGACTCAGCCAGACACTTCGGACAACCTCGCTGTGGACCGCTGGTGGGCTCGGGCTTCTTGCTGCAGTGGGTCACAGGGCTTGATGCCCAGGGGCGGGGCATGCTCCATCCCTGGGCTCAGTCTCTGGGGGACTGCCTATCACTAGAGCATGCTCAGCTGATAACTAGCTGCTAACTACAACTATGACAGAGCAAAAAGTGCGAGGACCACTGAATGGCACATCCTTGGGGCTGGTAAGTCCTCTCCTTCCCTTTGAATCATGGTGGGCTGTTGGCCATTAGGGCTTCCTGTGCATTCAGGCTTCCTTGGCTTGCCTGGGTCCCAGGGGGCAGCGTTCCACCGAGGGAGGGGGCCAGTGACACCCTTATACCAGTGTATATATGCACCACTCCCGAGGGCACCAGAGCCCGTTGCCTAAGATCCCCCCCGAGGGTAAAACCTTCCGGCTCCGTGCATGTGGCGAGCACACACACCTAGGCTGTGTCTACGCAGCAGCGTTATTCCGAAATAACAAGAGCGCGTGTCACGTTATTGGATACACGACGAGTCTTGATTTCGAAATGCTGGAGGGCTGCTTACTGCGACTCCAGGAACCCCCCCTTTCACGAGGAGGAAGGGCAGTCGGAGGAGAGCTCTTCCTTCTGCTTCCTGCAGCGCAGCCAGCGCCAAGCGCCGAGTGAAGCTATTTCGACTTCAGCTCGCAATTGACGTCACTCGAGTTGTGTATCTTACTCGACGTTAGCCCTGCTGTGTAGCCGTGCCCCTGCTGTGGAGTGGGCACGAGCAACACCTCTTGAACGGTTTCAACCCTCCCCCCCTTCCCGGCCCATTTTTGGTTCGTGCCCCTGCACAGGCAGCATCGACCTCTGGCATCAGGCACCTATTCTGGACCAGATCTTAGAAATGGGGATCTAGCTGTGAACATCTCCGTCCTGATCCGCAGCAGCGGCCAAAGGGCCAGGCCAGCTGAGCGCTACTTCCCCGAATGCAGCAAGTGTGCTTGCTGGGGAGACCCATGAGCTTGGACGGGACCGCCACGGTCATGGAGCCTAAGTCCCTGCAAGGTGCAGAATGTGCTGGGTCTAAACCGCCCCAGAGAGGTGGTGACTCAGCCTCCTTTTCAAACCCTCCGGCAAAGGACCTGCCCCCACTTCCCCAGCCGTCCGTTCCATTGTCGTGCTGTCCTTGTGGCTGGGAAGCTTTTCCTGCTCAGCTGTCGTTTGACCCCATCTCTCGTCCTGCCCTCTGTGGCTAAGGGGACAGCTGGTCTCCAGTGTTAGGGCAGCTGTTCAGGTATCTGCAGACCCCTGCCCTGCCCTCTTGTCCTCTCCTGCCAAGCCCTTTGACCTTGTCATCTTTCATCTTCCTGGCGGTGGGATTTCACCTTCCTTAGCTCCGGATCGTCCCGTTACTCCGCTCCCACCCAGTGCCTCTAGGCCACGCGGCACTTGGGTTCCGCCCTTCTGGGCCTCGGTGCCCCTCAGTTCAGTGCCCTCCAGGAACTCGCGTGGGTTGGAGTTGACGCAAGAGGCGCCCCAGCTGTAGGTCTGTAGATTGGCCTTGACAATTACCCAACAGGGAGCGTCGAGCTGAAAGAAAAGCTCGTGCAGCCTCCAAGCTGGCATGCCTGGGGAGGGATTCGGCTCCTTCCTGTGGCTCCATGTATGGAAAATGCGGTTTGATGGAGACGTCTGGGGCAAGGCGCCAGCAGTTGAGTGCGTTGGGACTGGAAGGGCCCTGGCGGCGGCTTCGCAAGAATCCGGCGAAGCAGCCAGGCCACGGGGCGGCGGAAAACAGAGCCAGACTGCAAGGAAGCTGATGGGAGAGACGGAGTGGAAGGGGAGCGGTTTTCTTAGGAGTGACGGGGAGATTGTGCCAGGCTCCCCAGAACTCCCATACTGGCCCTGACCTTGGGGGGGGGGGGTCTTCCCAGCATGCTGCCAACTGCCCTGTCACCTCTGCTCTGCTAAGCCCTTTCTTCCTGTCTAGTGACTGTGGGCAAGACTCCTTGGGCTTGGCTGGGCCCCAGGACACAGGGCGGCCTCTGGCCTGGGCGCGTGCGGGGGAAACAGCTGGCCAACCGGCTAGAATGGGCCTGGGGGCGGGACCCTCGTAATGGTTCAGAGGTTGGCCGAGCGGGCCGTGGGTGGGGGGAGTGGGTTGCCCGTCACAGCGGCTGAGTGTTACGCATGACGTCCAGGGCGTCTGACCGTTGCGCTTTCCAAAGGGGCTGGTATGTTGCACACGTCGGGGCTTGGCTCTGCTTGCACGGGGCGCTGTCTGGCTCGCGGTGTGGGGCGTGTCCTCGCCCTCGGCTGAGCTGGCAAGGACAGTGCGTGCAAGAGGAGTTAAAGGCTAAGGACGCTAACTAGGCTGAGCTGATCAGCTGCAGAGACCTGGTTTAATTCCTCACTGAAGCGGATGCCTTGTGTGCTCTCTTGGGACGGAAGTCACAGCTGCTGGTCCGCGGCTGTCTGGGAGCGACCCTGTGGTGCCTGGAGGCCATGCCCCAAAGCCAGGGCAGCTGTGTAACGCGCACGTGCCGACACCCGGAAGGGAGGCGCTTCAGTTCCTTTCAGCCGTCAGTTGGTTTTTGTGGCTGGCTCCCTCCAGCGGAAGGGAAGCAAACCCCTGCACCTGCCTGGCAGCAGGCGGGCTCTCGCCGTGGGCCCCCGGCCTTTCTCTGCGGCACGGATCCCCCGGCACGTTGCTGGCAGGAAATGTGACTTTGGCTACAAGTGTTTCAGCTCCCGAGGCGGCACGGGGCCGGGAGCTCTGCCCAGCTGGCCTAGCAGGGTGGGCTGATGTCTCAGGTTAAAGGCTCCCCAACCAAGGTTGCAGGAGACTTGTTTGTGGCTGGCTTTCCATGCAGTTGGCCCATAGCAGGGATGTTCAGACTTTGGCACCGAGGGCTGGGTTGGCAGCTTGCCCAAAGTCTGTGCCTAATTTACATGTATTTACATAATTGTCTTGAGTGTTTACAACTGCTTTTGCTTGTATGTGGCGCTTCCTTGTTCCTGGATAGCAGTTGCTTGTTGGCCGGGTCCCCGCTCAACAAAAGCGACAGCATAATCGGCTCAGGACTTGCCCCGTGTTTGAGGAGGGGAGAGTTGTGGGCCTCATCTGGGCCGTGAGCTGCATTTTCAGGTAGCCCTGGGCTTGGAGCATCTCTGGGACTTGGCACTGAGGTGGAGCCTTGACAGACAGCTATGTGTGCGATGCACCAACTTCCCCCTCAGCCGGCGTGCGCGGCTGTGGGTGGAGGGCAGCAGTGACTGGAGGGCGGGTTCTTCCGTCTGCCGGCCAATCCATAGTGGGTGTGGATGCTACAGCACCCACCTACAGGCGGCCTCCTCTAGCTCAAGCTGTCAGAGCTCTGGTTTGAAGGCTGACGGGTCCCCATCCAGTAGCAGGCGGTCCTCACACACGCCTGCATGACATGAACATCCCGGAGGCCTGGAATCTGCGCACAAGCCCTCTGAGCGTCGCACGCAGTGTCTGCTCACCAAGGAAGTGCCACCTCCTGCACTACGGCACAGTATTCCCTTCCGCCGGTCGTGTGGTCCCCGTGCGCGTGTCTCGCTCGCCCCTCGCTCCACAGCCTGTGCACCACAAACGGCGAGCGCACATGCTGCGTGGTGGCTTTCTGCTGCACTAGGACTTCCTCGTGAGCAGTGAGCCTTGCGAGATGGAGCCGAAGCTGGGTCGGCGTCTTGAAGCAGCGCCTGGGGTTGTAGCCACGTGGCGGGGGCGCCAAGTTCTTTCTGGTCAGCCCTTGCTTGATGCCTGGGCGCCCTTCCCAGACGATGCGCCGGCTGATACTCTAGTGGAGGGTCTTCCAGCTCTTCCCTTTCCTAGGGCAGGAGCCTCCTCTGCATTGCTGCTGGGCAGACCTCGAGCACACGAGGGAAAGCTGAGTGAATCAAGCGGGTCTAGGCGACCTCCAGGCAGTCGGCTGAAGGGACGTAGCTCCAGCTAGGAAACGACGTAACAGGAGTCAATGTCCCATAAGCCAAGCTTGGTGCTGTCTCCACAGTGGGAGGTCGAGGGGAACAAACGCTCCTGTCGGCTTCCCTTACTCCTCTCACACTGAGTACCACCAGCGTGGACCGGGATGCCCTCGGTGTTTGATTTAGCGGGTCCTTACTAGGCCTGCTAAATTGAATGCCCGAAGGTCAATCTCCGGCATGGTAAGTATAGACTGGGCCTCAGGTGCAAAACGCGCTTGTCTCACCCAGCCCTTTGCAGCCCCGTGGCCTGTTCCCTCCGCCCTGATGGCCTGGTCGTGCTTGGACCCTGGCAGGGAAGCCCCCAACCCTTTCCTCTTGCAATGTTTAAAGTCTGCACTGCCCAGGAAACCTGGTGTGAGCTGCCGCAGGCCACGGGGCAGGGCTGTTGCGAGAGGCAGGCTCAGGCCAGGTGCACGCTCCTATTGCAGGCTTCACGGGCAACTTGTGGCAGCATCTGGGAGGTGCACTCCTGCCTCCCCCCCCCCATGCTCCTGCCAAAATTGTAATTGCTAAATGGGCTCTCTCCCCCCGGCGCCCCCTCCGTCTGCAGGCCCTGCCCCCTCCCCTGGGTTCTTTGCTCACACCCAGCTGGGGGAGCTCCCTGTGCTGACGTCCAGTCCCCTCACTGGGGCGTCGGATGGGGCTCATTTGCAGCGTGGGATTTGTGGTGCAAAGTGCCCTTGTCTCTGTCAGCCGCTGGCGTGGCCCAGCGCGGAGCCCCCCCAATCTAGGAGCAGCGCCCATCATGCGGCGCCGTGCACGTGAAGCACATGCCCCAGGAGAGGCTCCGAGCCAGAGCTGGGGACCGGCGGGTTATGGGACAAGGCAGAGCTTGGAGGGCACCGTGCTGGCTGGCTTTCTGCTGGTGCCGCCGGTGCTCAGAGCTCTGCTGCAGGGGAGCAGGACAGTGTGGCTCGTTCTCACTGGCTCGGCGCGCTGCTGCGTCTTTCGGTGGTGCTGTCCCAGACCCCGGCACTGTGCCGCACCCAGCCTGGCGTGGCTCAGCGCGGGCGGGCGAGAGTGCTCCGTGGCAGGCCCACAGGAACCCTCCCCCAGGGAGCCTCCCTTGCCAAGGGAAGGCGCTTCACCTTTTGGACCTTGGACAGGAATATTCGTCCCGAGGAGGCCACACTGCAGGTCCTCCCTGACTACTCGCTGCACCTCATGCTCCAGGGCTCATCGCTGTCGTCGCTCAGAGTGCGCCTGGCCGCCCTTCCGCCTTCCCCTCCACTGCAGGGCGGGTCTCTGCCCATCCCATGACGGCATGGCTCCTGGAAGCTCTGGAGCCCCTGTACCTACCTGACTCTGGCGCGCTCAAAGCTCACAGGCCCTCGCATCCTGCCCCTTTTCTGGCCAGTGTCTGGCTTGGTGCCCATACCGTCGGCACAGCGGGTGTCTGAGATCAGGGCCCCCAGACCATCCCTACAGGGACATGGTCCAGCTGCGCCTGCGTCCAGCCTTTCTGCCCAGTTCCACGTGGGCCAGGTCCTCTGTCCAAACCCCCCATGTTAGGTGAGGAGTGCAGGTTGCAGACGCTGTGTCAGAGGGGCACGGGCCAGCTACATGGTTACCGTGCGGCTGATCCACAAGTCCAGGCAGCTGCCTGTTGCTGCCCCAGCCAGGAGAAGGGGCTGCATCAGTTCAGCCCAGTTTGGTCTTGGGTCACGGCCTGCGTGTGTCATTGCGGCGAGCTGGCGGAAGTGGCTGTGGGCACTGACCCAGCAGGCCGAGACAGCGCTGGCTTTGGCAGAGCTGTGCTGCAAACAGCCCGTCAAGCCCACCTCAGTGGGTACCACTTGAGTCCCTGGGAACGGAATCAGCACGCCCAAGCCCTTGAAGAAAACAGGCTGCTACCGCTCGTACCTCGTCCGAGGGGTGTGCTCGTGGGCATCCCATTGCCTGCTCTCCCGCCCCTCTGCTGCAGCCGGGGGAGGTGTGGGCTGGCAGCGCCCACTATCCTCTGGTATGTGTGCGGCATGCTAGCAGGTGCTCCCGCCAGCCCAGCGGGTCTCGCTCTGGCAAAACTCCAGTGGCTGTGCACGTGGGTGCGCGTGGGGAATGCAGCGGAAATGAGCGACTCATCTGCAAGGACGACGGTCATGAACATTTGGCAATGTTTTATATTTTATATTTAACACATGCCTTACCAGTGACTGGTTTCAAAATGCAAATTGTCTGCAGTTTGCAGTAGGCTGCTGGACTGGGCAGTGGTATGTTCTCTAATATACTGGCCATGGGACTCCTTAATTGCCTGTCTGGGAAGTCAGAGCCTCGTTAAGGAGAAACAGAGTTAAACTTTGGGCTCTCCCGACACCTGTGCATGGCCCGTGTCTACAGCGGACGGGAGTCTCAGCTGCAGTGAGCCGTCCGAGGGTCACGCAGGGTCCTTCCGCTCGGACCGGTGTGCCATCCCAGACACCTCACGGCTGCTCCTGAGAGGCAGGCTCTGGGCCCAGCTTTCGTGTGCATGCCATGCGTGTGTCCATGGTATCGGAGCCCAGACGTCAGCGTGCCAGCCTTGGACGCCCTGCCTCGCGGCAGGTGTAAATGGCAGTGCTGTGAGCACTGCCCCTCGGGGGCTCTGCCCTCCCACGTGCCGTGAGGAGATGGGTGTCGCTGAGCTTCGTGGTCCAGCAGAAGACTTAGCAACCAAAGGAAAGCAAGAGCCTGCGCACTCCCCTCTCCCCCGGGATCCCTGCCGTGGGGCGTCAGTTGCTCCCACCAGCCATGTGAAGAGACCCAGCCAGGAGAGGGGGGACCCAGCTTGCCACAGTGGCCAAGCGGCCCTGTCACATTGATTGCTCAGTGGCCTCTCTGCCTGTGGCCATGGGCACGTTCGCCACGTGGCTTGGATTCTGGCCGCTCCTTGCAGCCAGGGTGGGCAGCTCTGAGGAGCCCAGGTGGCTGGCTCTTCAGGGATGAGCCAGAGGGCGAATTCTGCTGGAGCCCCTTCCTCTCTCTCCAGAGGCAAGCAGGCAGCTCCCACCCGGAAGCTCCTTTGGCGGGGCATCTGCACACGTCAGTCGCTGCTCCTTCCGGCGGCACTGCCTGCTGCCCACCAGCCGGGCCCCAGCCACGCTTCCAAAGAGCTGCTCGTGGCCGCTGAGCCTCCTGGCCAGCGCAGCGGACCTCAAAGCCCCCCGTTGTCCGTACCCGCCGGCCGATGACGCCAGCCTTGGCTTTGCACAGTGAGCCTCCTGTGAGGAAGGAAGGTGCCGTCGTCGGGGTTGGGGGACGCATTCTTCTCTGGAAACTTTTCATAACAGCAAAATAGCTGAGCAGCCCCGTTCTGTCGAGGGCTTAAAAGCCTCACAAATGTGTCTTGTCTCCGCAGCCGCGAATTTCTTTCATAGACGATGGAAAGTGAAATTTGGGAAATGTCTGTGGGAGGCGGAAGAAAGGCCCTTTGTCTGCCCGCTGCCCAGCGCATTGGTCCGTCTCTAGCAGCACCTCCGCCACCCCACAGTTCCCATTGCTCAGCATGAATGCAGCACTTGTCCGTCCACCAGGCCCTGCGCCTAAGAGCCGAAGTCTGGCCTCCTCCTGCTAGTCCCGCCATGGCCTGGCTGCGGGCTCGGCTCCGTGCGGCGGGGAGAGCTACCCCCCGCCTGGCCGCCCAGCCGTGAAGGCAGGACTCCCGACGGCGGCAGCAGGCCTCCCGCTTCCTCCCCAGGATGTTCCTGTACTGGAAAAAGCGGGGGGCGTACGAGCTGGAAACCCTGCCGGCGGCGCTGAGGGAGCTGGAGGACGGGGCAGTGGAACGCTTCTCCTGGAGCTCCACTCTGGACATCACCAAGGAGCTGGGGGGTAGGTCAAAGCCCTGCGTGTGTGGAAGGTCGCCCCGCGGGCGGGGGTGCTAGCCGGGCGTGCTCAGGCCCCCTGCCCGGGCAGGCGGAGTCATAAGGCTGCTTTCCCCTCCTGGGACGGGCTCTGCACGAGGCCGGTGGGGTGGAAAGTCCTGGAAGCTGGTTGCTGGGCTGGCGTTGCTGCTCAGGGGAGGGATTCTGCTCGTGTGACGATGGAGCAGGATCTGCCTGCCTGTAAGATGAGCTGGAGCGAGTGCTGGGTGTACCCCTGCTGGTGGAGACCGAGAGCCGGGATGGGGTGGAGCCCCCAGGAGATCGCTTTGTGCAGGCACAGAACGCTGCGTCTTCCGAAGCTTTGGGAGGCAAACACCCCCCCCGCCCCAGCAGGGTTGCATATGGAGCCTTTCGCCTGTGGGTCTGTAAAGCCCATCTGGGCCCAGGCGGGTGGGGGTGATGGCTGCCCGCTCATGGCGTGTGTGGCGGGTGCGGGTTGGGGTTGCTCCGTGGCAGGTCTCTCGCGTACTCGGTGCGCGGTGCCCAGTGCTGTGGGTGCAGAACGCATCTGATCGCATCTCCTCGGCCCTCCCTTCCTCGCTGCCCCACAGGGCAATGCTGAGCTGGCCAGGCTGCCTCGGTTCCCGGGGCCGGAGCGTGAAACAAGGCAGCAGATTCCAAGCGCCTCTGCTCCCTGTAGAGCAGCGGGAGGGAACCCTGGGGCAGCGTAGGGCAGGATGCGGGGGGGAAGTTCCTTCGTTTCCTTTCTCCTGCTCAGAGGGCAGAGCTGGGTTAAAACAGGCCCCCGGGTCTCCCAGTAGATCCCAGCGCAAGTCCTCCCTGTGTGAGCCACGTTCCCTTCCCGGCCTTGCTCCCAGCATTTCCCTCGTCTGTTAGGAACAGCGATAACTCAGGCCGGCCGGCCAATGGGGAGGCTGTTACTAGGCCGCCAGGGCCCCAGCGAGGCCCCGTGCACAGAGCTGTCATTGTGTTCCCCAGGGGGTGGCTGCACCGTGTGGGCAGCAAAGCTTCGCAGCCGGCACATTTCTCTCGTCCCTCTGCCACGGTCGTGGGCCTGGCCCATCTGCTGCTCGCTGGCGTCTGCTCGGTGCTGAGGCCTTCGCACCTGCTGGGCCCTGGCCTGACTCCAGAGGCCCAGGGCTCTTTGCTTGGCCACAGCGGCACCTGTCGGCTTCCTGTCGCTGCATGTTGCGTCCCTTCCTCCCACCGCTGGCTTCTGCGGGGGCAGCACAAACGTTTGGGCCTGGCTCCCAGGCAGTGGAGCTTAGAGGCTGGAGGGAGCCGGCCAGCTTCCCTGTAGGCTGCGCCTCTGTTGTGGGCCAGGGCAAGTTGCCCCAAACAAGGAGTCCCAGCTTGGGGCGGCGCTGCCACCTCCCTGTGCGCAGAATCTTCCCTCGCCCCGCCAGCTTGGGATGGCTAGTGCAGGGGGTGCTGAGTGCCGCCGTAACCCCAGTGTGTAATGGAAACCACTGCAGGGCAGGCTACAGCACCCTGCTTCCCGCACCTCTGACCCAAACCCGCCTGCTGGAGTCTAGGGCTCTCCGCCACTAGCCCCCTTCAGAACCGTGTCTGCCCTGGCCCTCAGGACCGGCCTTCCAGCGCAGCACTGGCTCAGTGCGGTGCCATTCGCAGCCCCTGCTTCCTGCTGCCGCTCAGGGCTGTCAGAAAACGGCCTGTCCTGCACTTACGTGTTTGCTGGTGACTCACCTCGCCCCAGCCTGGGACTAGCTGCCTCTCCAGTTTCCATAAGGCTCATAACCGCCAGGCTGGAGGCGGGCCGAGTACGCTGGCTGGCTGTGACCTGGGGCAGGGCCCTCAGCCCCTCTGCTAGTAGTAGCTGGCACCTCGTCTGGGTTTTGCTCTTCTGACAAGACGTGAAGACGTGGTGCTTAGTTGTGTGTGTGCATTCGTCTCCTCTCAGCCGGGGTGGAAGGAACCTGAAACCCAGACCAAGCCGAAGGAGTTCCGCCTCACAAGCAAGTTGTCTGGCCTTATTTATAGATGCCAATGCGTCTGTCAGCTCTGAGCTGGTACCTGCCGGCCCAGCCTGGAACCCGTAGGCGAGCTCTTCCCGTGGCCAGAGGCGAGCGGAGAGCGAGAAGCCGGCTGGATTCTGAGCTGCTGGCCCTGCCCTCATTCAGTCGCCCTCTTCTGTGTTCAGTTTCACATTCCCTTTTCCAAGCAGCTTCTGGAGCACAGGCAGCCCCCCTGCGGCCCATCAGGGGTCTAGGTGTGGCCGCCAGACTTGGTTTGCTGTTGCCCACGTGCCGAGTTGCCAGATTCCTCAGGCTTCCCTGCATGTCGGTTTTTCCCTACCGGTATTTGTCAGTGACACACACGTGCAGGGGGGCGCGTGTTGGTTGCACACCGCGGTGGCGGTGAGAGCCGGGTGCTCCCTCTGCGTCCAGTCACAGCGCAGCGACGTTTCACGCGGCACCCCCGCGAACTCCAGGTAGGCAAGTGCCGTTAGTAAAACGGCCCTGTCCCGGAGGCAGTGTTGCTTACGAGAATCGTGTAGAACACTGAGATGTCGGAGGGCCACTTGTGCGGTCACTAGGTTGCCCACAGCCGCTCTGGAGAGACTCCAGTCCTGTTTCTCTCCCACGTTGACAAATTCCTTGTTGTTTCTTCTGCTTTAGCATGGATTCCCCTGACCTTAGTGCTATTACGCTGAAGGCTAAATGAAGGAGCAATTCAGTGCCACTTTGCAGCTGAGAGAAGCCACTGCCCAAGGCATGAGCATGGCAGGATCTGAGCAAAGGCTAAGGTGGTTCCCTGGGTACTGACGGCAAGTGCAGGGGCGGGGCATGCGTGAGAGAGGGGCGCCCAGGAACAAGGGGGCGTGTAGTGATGAGCGCGGCCTGTGAGGAAGCTGAGAGTCAGAGATTCTTGCGCCTCCCGTATTTCCTGGAGCGGCAAATGTGGGATTCTAGCACTTCCTGCTGCCGCTGGCTCCTGCTGTGTTCAGGGACCCGGCCGTGGGGTCCTTGCCTGGCCAATCAGCAGGACGGCACTGAAGAAATAGCTGCCTCGTACAAGCCGCTGCTCCTCCCAATGCAAACAGCCCGGCAGGGCCCAGGAGAGGCCGACTGCTCTGGCCAAGGGCGGCACTAAGCAAACGGCAAGGTGAGGTGTGGCTCCGCCGCCTGGAAAGAGAGCTGGGCCGGCGCAGGAGCCTTCCTATTCACATTCAGCTCCTAGCAGCCCCGGGCTGAACCTGTTCTGCTCACACACAGCCCGCGGCGGGGGAAAGGCAACGCCGCCTTTCCTGAAAATACCAAATGCAGAGAGCACATACTGGACTGTCCGGTTCAAACCAGACCCCTGGCACCCGTAACACACACAAGCGCACACAGTTACCAGTCCGTGGTGGCTCAAGTCAGTCTTACGGGCCAGGCTCAGTGAGGAGTTGGGGTTGCAGGAGCCAACCCAGAGTCCCATGATAAGAGCCCCCCTTCTTATATACGTCAGTTCCCCTTGGAGTCTGTGGGTTTGCAGTGTCATGGGGCCATCACCTGCCCTTGGGAGGGGTTAATCTGTGTTCTCCAGGGTTACCCCTCGCTGGGGAGTGCCAGGCTGCCCATCCCTCTTTCTCGCTCTTGGGGGGGTCTGTGCCTGGCTCCAGCGTTCGTCAATGCTGCCAATTCAGTTCAGCCTGGGACAAATGGCTGTTTCCTCGTTCTTGTCAAGATTCCCACTTCTTCCTTGACCATCTGGGCATTTGTGCTGGCTGCCGTACTCTCACACTCTCCATTCACACTACACAACTGTGCAGCACATCCCACAAGGTTCATAGTTGCTAGAAGACACAATTTAGTGTGTGATGCAGACAAGGGCTACAGCTTCATTTGCAAAGCTAGCAGGGAGCAAGTCCATCCACTAACAAGGTCGAGTCAGGAGAGAGAGAGAGAGAGAAAGACGCTACAGAACTTATGCGCAAGTCATTAGACACTGATCATCTCCCATCACACTTGTGGTCGTTTCCAATACTAAAATCGACATTTTTGCGACATCGACATGCCTTGTTCACGGCAAACCCAGAGGTCGGCGCTCCTGCCCCGCTCGGGCCTGTGGGGCAGGGCCCGTGGTGAGGTCCATGCACTGTAACCACTGGCTGTGCCAGCCGTTGGCCCCTCCAGAGGAAGAGGCTCTTGGTTCCCGTCAGTAGGGCAGCAGAGTCCCATGCAGAAACAGCTTCTAGCTTTCCAGCCGGATGCGGGAACTGACTTGCTCTGGTGCCCAGCTCGGGTGCTGAGGCCGTGCCCAGCAAGTAGGCCCCCTGCTCCGCTGTCCTTGGGCACCCAGCCCCTCTCCCCAAGAACTGATGGGTCTGTGTCCTGTTAGCTCCCCAGCTCTGGCCGGGCTCCGGCCCCCCCTTGCTGTTCCAGGTCTGTATCCTCTGCACCTGCTACTAGGGAATGGCCGGGGCTGGTCACACACGCTGGGCCGGGGTGACAAATGAGCAACTTGTGGGCGCTGTGCATCCTGCTCGTAGCCCCGCACACCGAGGCGTCGCTGCTTGGCTGTAGCTGGGGCCACGCTCCGAAAGGGCGACAGGCGGGTTCTGGCCCTGACCCGCGTCCCATCCCTCAGTGGCTCGGGCCGCGTTCCCGGTTCCGGCAGGAAGGCAGGTGAACAGGAGTTCATGTGTTAGCAGCAGGGGGAGAGGGGGTGCAATCTCAGCGCGCCCCTGTCATTGCTGCCCGTGTCAGCCCACCCTGGCAAGGGCCCTGGCCAGTCCCGGCCCTCGGGGGGGCGCCACGTCCCTTGAGAGTGGAGCGAGCGGCCGGCACCAAGGGCCCCGTGTCCGGGGGGGAGGAATGGAAGGCGACAGGCACCTTTCTGGAGTGCAGGCTTGTGGCTTCCCGCGCTGGAGGGGCCGGGCGGGTGGGCAGGCGGGGCCTCTCCCTGAAAACGCCGGTCGGCTTGGTGCCTGCCGCCCGGAGCAGAGCTGAGGCGATGTGCAGGGCTAGTGCCCCCACCTGCCCCACCCCCCAACATACACAGGGAGCCCCCTCAGGCCCGGGTACGTTCAGCGGCGCCAGCTCACTTTGCGCGTCCCAGCAGAGCGCCCATGGGCCTCGCTGGGTCCCCCTGGCCAGGGCTCTGTCTGGGCATCTCGGCTCTGGGGTTAGTGGCCAGGCCGTCCTGCTCTGCCTGTGGCGCTGCACGCACTGGGCCTCCCCCTGCACTCCGTGCACACGGGACGGGCCCAGGCGCCAGCGGAAGGGAGGCCCAGGGACGCACCTCTGCATTCCCTGCCTGCTCGGCACTCAGGCTGGCGCAGCTCTTGACCCTCCCGGCTCCGTGGTGGCGACACGGGGCGTTACCTCGTGGCGTTAGGCCTGGCTGGGCAGTTCGTTACAGCTCAGCCCAGATTTAGATTGTGCTGAGTGGCCCGAACTGGCTGGCACGTGGCCCGCCTGGCACCAGGGCTGCACGGTCAGTGCTCTTCCCGGTGCTGCAGTGCGACCACTGCCCGGCCTCCCCCTCCAGCCCGGCCTAGGCACACCTTGCTGTGCCAGCCCTCTGCACTACGCTGCCTGCGCTACCGACCCTGGCTTAGCCTGGGCACACCTTCCTGTGCCCTCTGCATCACGTAGGGGGACGGGGACAGTCCCAGCCTGCTTCCGGCATTGCTGCCCAATTCAGCCTGCCCTGACCGCTGCACTGTCCTGTCCGCAGTGCTGGGAATGGGCCCTGGTCAATCCCGGGCCTCGGAGGGCGCCGCTTCCCTTGAGAGTCGAGTGAGCTGCCGGTGCTGCTCTTCCAGCCTCCACTTGAGCTGGAGCCGGGGGGCTGCTGCTGACGGGTGCCCTGGCCGGCCGTCCAAACGCACTGGGGCTCCATAGTGGTAGGGTCTGAGTGACGTCAGGCATCCTCTGCTCCCCACCCCCGCCTGTGGCCAGGTCCAGGTCCCCGTTGAGCCGGGCCGGCTGCTTTGGCGTTGCCACTGCCTGGATTGTAACGAGCGGCCAATGGCGGCTGCAGCAGCGCTACGGGACATGGCGCATCAGCGGAGCATCGCAGTAGGATTTGTGCTTGGGATTAACCCGTCTGAGGCCAGCCTGCCGGCGGATTCAGGACTCCCCCGGGCTTAGTTGGGGGTCAAATTCTCCCAGCAAGAGCACCTGGGTCTCTGCCCTAAGGCTGACTCCCTGCACCTGCTGGGGCCAGCGCCTAGAGTTGCCAGGTGTCCGGTTTTTGCCCAGACTGTCCAGTAAAAACAACAGAAAATACTGGACATGTGAAATGTCTGGTATTTCCTGTTTCCACAGACCGGGCCGGGTCTGGGCACCGCTGAGGGCGTCTGCTCAGGGCGAATTGCTCAAATCAGGGCTCCCTACAGCCCCTGACTGGAGACCTTCCCAAACAGGTCACAAACCAGTCACACCGCGGAAAACCCCTCAGACGCCCCAGCACCCCTGTGCTTCAGTCAGCCCCAGGCCTACCACACAGGTGAGGGGTCATAGAACCCAATCTCACCTACCCCGAACAGGTCCTCCCGGTCCCAAAGAACCAGCCACAGATCCCAGTCAATTTACACTCTGGATCTTACCCACAAATCACGCTGAGCCAGTCCTTTAGCATCTAACATCTAAAGGTTTATTACTAAAAGAAAGAAAAGCCTGAGAGCGAGGTTAAGGAGAATACGTGACATGCATCAAATCCCCCAGTTCTCAATGCAGGCTCCTAGCAGAGATGTTACAAACTCCTATATTGAAAGTCTCTGGTGTCCATCCTACGGCAGGATGGGCCAACGATTCTTCCCGGCGCTCTGTCCCTCGCAAGGCTGCAGCTGGAGTCAGGAGCAAATTGAAGATAAAATGGAGTTTGCCTCCTGGCATCTTATATCCAAGCCTGGTCTCTTCCAAGCTGGAGCGGGTCACGTGGCCCAGTGACCTGTCCCTGTGTCCCAAGTCAGCAGTCACTGTTCTGGCTGGGCTGCAGGTCCCAGACATATTCCTCAGGTGGGTATTGGCCTCTGAGAGCCTCGTCCCTGGAGCCTTGCTAATTAGCATCGTCACTGACTGACCATTCCTGGCCCGTTGCTCTGTCTCAGACGGAGAATCGTCCCGCATCGACACAGAGTCCATAGCTATAACTCCACACACAGACATCACACAAGTACATGAGTAACATACATAAAATCAGCAGAACGTGAGCTTTCATTTGACACTTCACAGGGCCCCCTTTGTACCGACTTTTGGGGCAAATACCCCCCTCCCCTCTGGGTGCAGCAGTGATCTTTAAAATCCAATAATGTGACACCCCCGTCTGGTAAACAAACAGAAAATACCGGACATGTGAAATGTCCAGTCTTTCCTGTTTCCCTCGGACGGAAGCCCGGCACGGAGAATTTTCCCCTGCCGCGTCTGGCGGGTGAGTGAGGAGCGTGGGGCCCTTTTATTTTTGCTCAACAACTTTGGTCTCCCCCTTTTTTTTTTCCTCAACAGAATTTTTTCCTAGTGGTTTGTTTGTTTGTTTGTTTTTTGGGGGGGGCAGGGGAGTGTTCAGTATTTTTTGTTAAACCGTCTGGCAACCCTACCAGCGCCATGCTCCGCCCAGCCCCCTTTGGCCCGAGTGCCGCTAGCCCCGTCTCTGCTGGCCTGGGGGCTTGCTTCCTGCTTCCTAGCACTGCAGTCCTGGCCCGCGGAGCCTGGGAACAGCCCTGGGCGTCCGCCATTCCTCCTTCCCTTCTGAGCTGAGCTGCCACCGGCCGGGCCTGGGCCACCGTGAAGCCTGGTGGCCGGCCCGACTGACCTCGAGGGCTGCGAGGCCTCCGGAGTCGGGTGCTGGCCCTGTGCCAGGATCTGGGGTCGCTGGGCCATTGGCTGAGGTGACGGGCTGGCAGGTGCCGCGCCGTCCGGGAGCGGCCTGCGAGGAGCCCCAGCCTGCGACACGGCCATGACAACAGGACCTAAATGCCCACGGAGGCTCCTCCCTGCCCCAAGGCTCCTCCAGGGAAGGGGCAGCCCAGGGGTGGCCAGAGCCATTGCCGCCGATGCAGCGCGTGAATTGGGCTGGCGATTCAACCGCCTGCTCCGGTCACTCTCCAGCTCCTAGGGCGCAGCCCCTCTCTGCTCACCTGGCGGGGCCAGCTCGGCACGGGAGTGCACGCAGCTGAGCCTTCCTGGCAGGGCCCGTGCGCCCAGCTCTGTCACCTTTGGGTGCTGGCACCCTCCAGGGCCAGGCCTCTGCTCCAGGCCGGCGGCTGTCTGGGCGTGAGGGGAAAGCTTTCTTCTCCAGAGCCGAGGCACCAGGCCCGGGCTGGCTCCCGCGTGGGCCGCCGGCTGGGAAGGGTGTTGTAGCCAGTGACCTGGGAGCCCCCTGGAATCTCCCCGCCACAGAGATTTCCACCGGGGGGGGCTGATTCCTACTGCATCTCCCAGACCGAAACGCTCAACCTCTCCCCCTTCCTTGCCTGTTACCCAGCGACCGGCGGCTGCTCAGCCAGCGGCACCAGCAGTTGTCTGGTCTTGGGCGATTGCTCGGTGGCTCCTAATTCCTGGCAGGCGGAGGTTCACGGGCTGAGGGGAGAAAGGAAGGAGGCCCAGGCCTGCAGTGTTTCCCCCTCGTAAGGGGCTGCTTTCATTATTTACTTAACGAGGACTTTGGCAGCAGGTAAGCCCCGCCGAGGATTTCCTGAGCGCCGCCATGCCTGTCTGCGCTGGGAGCTGGAGTCAGGGCAGGCACAGCCCAGTCTGGCCAAGTAATGAGACTCCGTCTGCATCTGCTTAGCTGTGCCAGAGTGCGGGACAAAGCACAGCCCCTCGCCCAGCCGCCTCCAACGCTCGGATCCTGCCGGCTGGAAGTAGGGATGTAAGGGACTAGTCCCCTAGCCGATAGGAGGAGCTTATTGGATAGTCAACTAGTGAGGCGACCAGTCGCTTCCCCTCCTTGCTGCCTCTATCAGAGAGAGCCAGCAAGGGGGGAGAAGGAGCTGGTGCTGGGGGGAGCCGGCTTAAAAGCCGGTTCCCCCGGCAGTCTCTGCAGGCGGTAGGAGGGGTAGAGGCCAGCGGGAAACAGCGCAACTGGGACTGAAGCCGTCTCTGCTCGCGCCGCTTCTGCTGCGATTCTGCTGTTGAAATGTACAGCCCTAGAGGGGCTCTTGTACCTTTCAAAAGCAGAAGCCCCCAGGGGCCGGCCGGGGATTCCCCGCTGGGGCTCTTGTACATTTCAAAGGCTGAGGCGCCGCAGGGAGAGCAGGGCCAGTCCCCCGGCGGCCCCGTGCTCTGTGTGGGGCCGGTCCCCCGCCGGCCCCGTGCTCTGTGTGGGGCTAGTCCCCTGGCGGCCCCGTGCTCTGTGTGGGGCCGGTCCCCCGCCGGCCCCGTGCTCTCTGCGGGGCCGGTCCCCCGCCGGCCCCGTGCTCTCTGCGGGGCCGGTCCCCCGCCGGCCCCGTGCTCCCTGCGGCCGCTCCCTGCGGGGTTTCTGCTTTTGAACTGTAGCAAGAGCCCGGCAGGGCCCAGCAGGCTCTTGCTACAGTTCAAAGGCGAGGCGCCTTATCAGCTAATTGAATAGTTGACGGAAATCCCATCAGCTATTGCATTAGTTAATTCATCTAAATTTAACGTCCTAGCGGGCAGGGGCTGGGCCAGCAGTGCAGCCCCGGGGACCGGAGATCGATGCCCCAGCTGTGTTTGAGGCTCTCCCCGTGTGATGGGCCAGTCGCTCCAGGCGCCGGGTCCCCGTGGGCACGTGGCGCTGACCCCTAAGCTGCTGCTCCCCGTAACAGGCCTAGCAGATGGGCCACAGGGGGTTGGGGAGCAGGGTCTGGGAGGAGGCTGTGCTGATGAAGGGGAACCCCAGTTTCAGGGCAGAGGGAGGTGGGGCTCTGGGGACCCTGTTTTAGCATCTCTCTGGAAGCCAGGTGGGGCGCTCTCAGGCCTCTGCCTAGCCCTGCTGAGGAAGCGGGGTTCAGGAGGGAGGGGAGAAGTATCGGGCCAGAGCGTTGCCTGGCCGGGGGGCCGGGCTGTTCTCAGGACAAGGGGGCAGAGGAACAAGGCAGCGCCCCGACAGCACGGCGGTGGGACTGGAAGGTGCCGGTTGTACGGATTGCCGGCTCGGTGCAGGCCACTCCGAGTGCAAGTCGTAGCGACGGGCTCCCTGCCCCTCTGCCAGGGCCCTGCGCGCTTCGCTCTCCGAGGCGCACTCAGGCCATGCCCACAGCTGCAGGCAGGAGCTATTGGTTCTCCAGCTCGCAGGGTTACCCCGCTCCATGTGAGTAACCCTCACCCCTTCCCGCCGCTCAGCCCGTCCCTGTGTGCAGCTGGGGCCAGAGACGGGTGAGACGGTCGAGAAGACCCTCTGGCCGGTGCCAGCTTTGTGTAGGTGAGTGGAGCAGGGGAATTCTAGGGGCGCTACCTCCCGTGAGCCCTCTTAGCTGTCAGGCAGGTGAGGATCCTGCCCCGGGACAGCGGGAGGGCCACTGGAGACCCTGCTGCCTTTGGGACTGAGCAAAGCCCTTTCCCCAGCTCTGTTCCAGGCCCCTTTCTCCTGCTGCACCTGGGCCTGGCTGACGCGCCTCTGGGGCTGGCCTCTGCTGCTCCGCCTGTCTCGGCCAGGCAGGGCTCCCCTGCAGCCGTCTGGCTCTCCGCGTTGCTGGACGTCTCCCTAGGAGCTGAAACCCGGCAGGAGCTGACGCCCTTGCCCTGTGACTCTCCTGGAGATTTAACGTAGGGCGAGCGTCACGCTCCGGCCGGCTGGGCCCCAGGGTGGCAAGTCCTGCTGGCACTAGCCGTGCTGTCGGGGAGCTGCTGGGCTGCCCCTTGGCTGCCTCGTTCCTCTGCCCCCTTGTCCTTTGAGAACAGCCCAGCCCCCCGGCCAGGCAGCGCTCCACCCCAATACTCTTCTCCTCCTTTCCGGACCCACTGCTTCCTCGGCAGGGCTAGGCAGAGACCCCAGAGCTCCCCTAGCCCAGCAAAGGCCCGGACACACTGCAGGGCACCCCCGTGTGCCAAGCGGCCCTGTTTGCAGGGCCGGAGCCAAGGGCTGGCTTGACTTGTGGCTGGGTTTACGGAGCTCTGAGGTGGGACGGAACGCACCAAGCCTGGCCACTGCCCTTCCCTGACCCCCGCCTCTGGGGCTGCCTGGGGGGGCAGTCTGTCCGAGGTCACAAGCTCCCTTGGCTGTAGGGTTACCAGATGATTTCAAAAAAATACCGGACACACTTGATCTCAGATGGGGATGGGGATCAGCCGGGAGGGGAGCAGGGCTGGCCAGGACGGGGCTGGGGGAAGCCCGGCGGCGTGAGGGGGGTTCCTGACACGGCACCGCCCGGCGGCTGTGAGGGGGGTTCCTGATGCAGCACCGCCCGGTGGCTGTACGGGATCCGTGCCGGCCTGCTAGCCCCTCAGGGTGACCTGGAGGGGCTTAGAACAGTCAGACTCCCCTGCGCTCCCAGGAGCTGATGGGCCTAGCATGTGTCATTGGGAAATGTGGCCTTTTGAGGCCCATGCAGCCCCGAGTCAGCGCCGAGCACTCTGCAGCTGGGCTGAGACTCTGGCTGCCCCGGGGGTCTGGCCTTGCTGCTCTGGAGCCCTGTGTGCAGGGAGGGGCAGGGGCTGGGGGCAGGGATATGAGTGGGGTGGCTGGAGCACCTGGCTGTGCAGCGCCCCTCCCAGCCCGAGACCTGCCGAGCAGGTTTCCAAGCCCTGGTCAGAGTCCCAGAGGGGACCCCGCGGCTGGGGGTTGGGGAGCAGGGACTCAGGCCGAGTTGAACCAGAGCATGGTCAGGATGAGATCTCTCGGGGGCCGGGCGAGGACCAGCCCTGCCTGATGCAGGAGCCAAGCGGAGGGCGGGGCAGGCGGCAGAGCACAGGGCCGGTGGCTAACGGGGGTGCCAGCTGGCTAGTGCCGATGGGTGCCGAGCCGACGGGCCCTACCCAGGGCTTTCTGGAAGCCCAGCAGGGAGCCCCGTGTGCCTGCTGGAAGCCGCTTGTTTCCCCTTGGACAAGGCTCCCAGCCCAGCCCTTGGTAGGCTCAGCCTGGCACTGGGCGGGGGGAATGAGGAGGGGGGCACCAGAGAGCGCAGGGCGCCTGGGCCGGCCCTGGGGAGCGGGCGCGCAGAGCAGACGGGTGGGGCTGCGGCAAGTCGGTCCTGCAGAGCAGCTGGGCTGTGGCCTGGCGCTGTCTGAGGGCCGGGCTAGCGGCCTTCTAAACGCTCTCTCCTCTGGGATCTCGGCTCGTTCGGGCGCAGGGCTGCAGCCAGAGGCTCTGAATTGGCCAGCAGCGAGCTGAGCGTCAGGACTGGGTGGTGCCGCCAGGGCCCAGCCCAGGAGCAGCCTGCCAGCCCTGCACCATGCAGCTCAGCTTTGGGCACGTGGGTTCCCTGGGCTGCCTGGGCGGGTGGTGGAGGCTGAGGCTGGGGCTGGTGCAGGCTGCACTCGGTTAGCTGAGCTCTCCCACCCCGTCGGCTCGGCACCGGCAGCCGGGCTCAGCCCCACCCGCACAGCCCTGTCCCCCCTGTTACAGCTGCCCAGCCTGGGGGATCACATGTGGTCTGGGGGCACTTTCTGGGCCACCTTAGGAGCGCCAAAGCTCCTGAGCGCCGCTTGCCGGAGCCGCTGCCCGAGCCGTTTCCACAGGCTCCAGCGTCACCGCACGACAGGGAGCGGCTCTTCACAACGTAGGCTCATTTCCATGGCCCCAGCCCCACAAGGCAAACTGCTTGGGCCGTGCATCTGGTCCCCCCCCGCGAGCCTCCCCTTTCTGCCATGCCCTGGATGCGGGGCCTCTGTCCGTGCGGCCTTTGGGAGGGGGGTGCGACTTTATGGGCCGTTCTGCTCAGCCAGCTCAGCTGCAGCTCCCTGCTTCCCACGCTCCCTGCGGGGCCTGCGGGTCGCTCGCCGCTCAGAGCTGGGAGGGAGGGAGACGCGTACAGCTCTTCCCACGCAGGGCCCTGGCTCCACTGTCTGAAGCACTTCCCCGTGCCGGGGGCTGGCTTGCTGGGCTTGGCGAGCCGGGCTCCGCTGGAACTCGTGTGAGCTTGGTCTGCTCTCGGCCTGCTTGTAAAGCCATTCTGCCAGCCAGCGATTCCCAGCCAGCCCCCCTCCCCCCCCGCCCTCCACAGAGCTCTGTCCCTGCGGGAACCGGGGAGCTGGGATTCCCAGCTGTCCCCCTCCGCCCCTCCCCACACACACACAGAGCTCTGTCCCTGTGGGAACCGGGGAGCTGGGATTCCCAGCTGGCCTCCCCACACACAGAGCTCTGTCCCGCGGGAACCGGGGAGCTGTGATTCCCAGCCGGCCCCCCCCCACCCCACACACACACAGAGCTCTGTCCCTGTGGGAGCAACTCTTGCTCGGTTTTCGATGTGCCCCATCACAAAGTTGCCGCTGTTCCCAGGGAGCCCAGTGGGCACATGGCCCCGTGGCCCAGGGGCTGGCTGGCTCCAAGGACAGTGACCTGGGGGGGGCCAGCTCTAGTCCAGCTTGGGGGCATGGAGTCCTGGCAGGAAGTGCTGGCGCCGCACTGCCCATTGGCCATTCTGTCCCCCGCTCTGCCACGGCTAACCTCGTCCTTCTCCTCCTCCTCCAGATGATCGGACCTTAACTGAGGATGAGGCTCGGCGCTGCCAAAATCCCAGCTGCGTTGCCCACAGGAGGGCTCTCAAGGTACCACGGCTGGGGGCCCCTGGGGATTGGGGGTCCCTGGGGATGGGGGTCCCTGGGAGGCAGGGGATATTTCTAGCTCAGAGCTGCCTCCATGCTCCGTGGCATGGGTGTGACGGACATGGCTGGCACCTGTTCCCACCCCCGGGCGCGGGGGAGCCACAGGCCATCTGGGGATGTGGGCTGAGGTGGGCGCTGCGCACGTGGCCAGCACTTGGGTTCTCGGAGCTGTGGCGCCACTGCCGTGGTGTCTGGCTGAACGGCTCCCAGGGACGAGCCGGGCTCGGCCAGCTCCTCAGGAAGAGGCTTCTCCCTGGAGAGTCAGGGCTGCCAGACCCTGTGGTGGGTTCCCACGGCGCTCACGTGCGCTTGGCAGCATGGCGGAGGGTCGTGTCTGTCTCGCCAGCCAACCAGGGAGCCAAGAGAAACCCGGGCCCAGCTGGAGGGGGTCTCCCTTTCCCACCCCCTCCCGGCCTTGCAAATCAAGGTTCCATCACATCCCGTGGTTCTCCCCTGGGGCCGCTGCCCACAGAATGGCATTTCCAGACAGTCACAGGAGCCGGGCGCTGGCAGCTGGCAAATGTCATTTCAAACAGGCTGCAGGGGCTTTAGGGCTCCTCTGGCTGGAGCCGGCAGGGCAGAGACTGTTCCTGCCAGGGCCAGCCGGCCTGTTCCCTTTGCTTTCGCTTTTAAGGGGCCTTCTCCAAAATTCCTGATGGAGCTTTGTGATCCCATGAGCGTAGCTGGGTCTGAGTGCAGGGCCAGGGCTCCCAGAGAATGTGGGCAGGACAGTGGCTGTAGGGTGGCTACAGAGCCCTGCAAATCCGTGGCTGTCTGCGCACTTTATATCCACGGCTGTCCACGTGCTTTATGTCTGCGGGTAGCCGCATCTGTGGTTTCTGCATTGTTCTGAACAGTTTTATTCAGCGCTTGTGGAATGTTTCATTTGCGGCTATCGGGCACTTTGTAACTGACATTTTGCTTTATCCAATCTCAAACCCTTTGGATACAGTCACTTAAAACTGTGAAAAATGTTGTGGAAAATGAAAAACGAGTCTAACAACAACGTGGACTTTTTCCCACCGTGTTTTTTCCCATTTTTTCAGCCTCTCTTCTCTGCTGGGACAGGCCGTGGCCGAGGAGACAGGCTCCTGGGGCAGGAGGCTGTTGGGGGGCTGGGCGCCAGGAGGCGCTTAGGGCGTCTGGGGGTGTGTCTAGACTACACCTCTCTGCTGACAGAGAGATGTAGATTAGGCACATCGAAATTGCTAATGAAGCCGGGATTTAAATATCTGACGCCTCATTAGCATAAACATGGCCTCTGCTTTTTTTCGAAACGGAGTTTTTTCAAAAAAAACCCTGCAGTCTAGATGCGGATCTGTCGAAAATAAACCCTTTTTCAACCGATCCTGTATTCCTCAAAAAATGAGGTTTACAGGATCTGTCAAACAAGGCTTTATTTCGAAAAACGCTGTTTCGAAAAAAAGCAGCGGCCATGTTTATGCTAATGAGGCGCGGGATATTTAAATCCCGGCTTCATTAGCAATTTTGATGTGCTTGATTTGCATCCCTCTGTCGACAGAGGGATGCAGTCTAGCCGTAGCCTGGGTGCCGGCTGGGTGGGTGCGTGTGCCATGCCCAGGGCCTGCGGAGCGTGGCCCTCCATGCGCCTGGCAGGGGGAGCCGGAGTCTGCGGAGCGCTCGCTAGGCAGACGGCTGCAGGGACCGGGGGTGCAAGTCTGCCTTTGGCCATTCATAACTCTCACGGGTGGGGCCAGAGGGGCTTGGCAGCAGCGACTCATTCCTGCACTTTCTGGACCCTTGAAGTCCCGCTCAGCCAGTGAGGCTGCCAGCAGCCAGCCCCTCCCCAGGAGCCGGTTAGCTGGAAGCATTAAGCCAGCTCTTGGCTGGGGCCCAGGCTGCTGAGGCCGCCGCCTGCCTTCCCGCACCTTGCCTTGGAGGCGGCGTCCAGGCAGGGGCCAGCAGGCCGGGTGCGGAGTGCAGCCCTCTGCGAGGCGCAGGACACAGCCAGCCCTGTCCCCCAGCTCACAGCGCGCTGGGTGCCGGGAGCGGCGCGTTCGCGCTGGAACCGGCCAGCAGGCCGGGTGCGGAGCCAGGTCAGCGTGAGCAGCCCCGTGTCGTGCCGCTGAAAGCCGCGTGCAGACCGCGCCTGGGGAGCGCGAGCCCGGCGTGCCCCTTCCAGCGCAGACGTTGCAGGACAGGAGGTGCCGGGACCGTTGTCGGAGTGACACTGCCGTCCTCCCTGGGGCCCAGAGGGGCTGGCCTGGCTGCTGCTCTGTCTGAGGGCTGGGCGGCCGCTTTGCTGTGCGAAGTGCCCCGAGGAGCAGGCCTGTGCGCTCTTGGCTGCTCGTGGTCCCTTCCTCCCACGCGCCAGGGGGACAGCCTGGAGCAGCGGTCTGCGTGGGGAGCGCTGCCCCCCTCCGGCCCGCAGACCTCTGCCTCTCGCGCCTCCCCGGCAGGAGTGAGGGGGCTGCCGAGGGCAAAGTTCGAAGGCCCCGGGCCCGTCGGTCCCTCCCTCGGCGCATGGTTTGGGTTAGCCCGCTAGCCCCTCTGCAGGAGCGTTTCCCGGCGCGCTGCAGGGGCATGGCAGTGTGGGGAAGCGGGGTCCCTGCTCTGGGGGGCGCAGTCCCCCAGCCCACCGCGCAGGGGGGCTTGTGGGCAGCAGCTCTGGGGTGAGCGTCGTGGCTGAGCAGTGGGCAGGGGAGCGAGGCCTGGTTGTACCCTCCGCGGTATAGCAGCGCGCCCGCGTTTCCCACCTTCGTTCCTGGGCCCAGGCGGGTTATTGACTAGGGATGTGGATGACTAGTCGCTCCCCCACTGCTGCCTCTCTCAAGGGGGGGCGAAGAGGAGGGGGCTTCAAAGCGGCAGCTGGGGACCCCGGGCTCCACGCGGCACTGCTGCTTTGAAACGCCGCAGGGAGCACGGGCCAGCGGGGGCTGCTTGAGTCCCCACTGGCCTGTGCTCCCCGCAGCGCTTCCGCCTTCGAGGAGCAGGAACAGCCCAAGGCAGAGGCGCCTGGCGACTAATCGACTAGTCGATGCAAATGGCATTGGCGCTTCAATTAGCCACTTCATCAAATGTAACGTCCCTGCTGTCGCCACGGCCCCCGGGCCTCTGGCTCCGTGTCCGCCATGGAAACCAGCCGGGCTGGAGCCTGTTCCCAGTCCCAGGAGAGCTGCCTGGGAACGCGCCGGAGTGCGGAGCTCTCTGCCCGGCCCGTGCGGGCGGCCGGCCGTGCACAGTGGGGCCACTGAGCGCCAGGCCCCTTCCTCGGGCTGGCTGGCGCGTGCCCAGGAGGCTGCTGCTTCTGCTCTGGCACGTCCCTCCGTGCTGCCGAAGAGACGGATGATGCGCTAATGCTCCTTTCAGGCCTGCGCTGGAACCCGCCTTTATCCTGACTGTGCTCAGCCCAGTGGGCCGGTGGCGCCGCGGCCCAGAGGGGAGATCAGGCCAGGCCGGGCAGGTTCCTGGGGCAGGCGCTGGGTGCAGCATCTGTGCTCCCGGCCCAAGCCCCGGGAGATGCCTGGGCAGCAGCCCCTGGAGGGCAGGCAGGCCCGTGAGAGCTCCGCAGGAGCCCAGCTGGGATTTCGTCCCCCCTCGCAGCTGTTCCTGAGCCGATCGAGTTCAAGCTAATCCAATTGGGCCTGTTCAGCCGGGTTAGCTGCGGAAGGGGGGTCAGCGCCGTGTCGCCGTGGGCTGCGAAGGATTTCTTTTTCGGGTTCTTTGGAGTGTTCACACACTCCCGGTGGCCCGTCCAACCAAGTCAAGTCCAGTGAGCGGTCATGAGCATATTTAATCATTACGAGATTCCCATGAAAAAGGGTCGGGGAAGATAGCTGGGATAAGAAATAGGAGTAAAGAGAAATCAACACATGAGGGACAGAACCTCCTGGAGATGTTACAGGCTTATTCTGTTTCACCTTTCCAATATTCACAAAAGCATGCAGGACATCAACTGAATACAGTAATGACCTTCTGCTGAATAATCTAGCTAGACGTGACTGTGTATATGGAGATAGTCCCAATGCTGAAAGTAATCTTGCATTGTTTTGATGCCATTTCCCTCTTGCTCCAAGTGGGAAGCCGAAGTATTCTACTTTCTTGGCACCTGTTAATCCCATTATTTGCTTAGTCAAGGGCTTATAATAAGCAATTTTCTCTGCGTCTGCTCTCTCCAGGACATCTAGTTCGTATTCAAATCGTACTGTAACATCTACAGCAAGTGCTGTTTCATCTTTAACAAAGATGAGATCTGGTTTCCTTAATTCATTATCATTTGTCAATAGATGAGGTTCAGTATATACAGTCCATTCTTGGTCCTTTGCTTCTTTTTTCAAAATTTCACAAAGTTTGTTATGGTGACGTACTCAGGCCCCTTGAACTGCTGGGCATTGTCCCAGAATATGTGAAAGAGATTCGTCAGCTGCTGAACAATGTCTGCAACTTACATTAGCATTGTTTCTTCCACGGCCGAGATATTCCCTAGTTGGATAGACGTTGGACCGGAGTTTAAGAGCTGTTAAGAAGTGACGCTCAGAGAACCCATTATGGAATTGTAACCAATGATTGCTTATAGTGTCATTTTGAAAATGTTCAATGCCACTACCCTGGCATCGCAATTTAATCCATTCATTAAATTCATTGTTTCGCCAGTTGCAAGGTTTTGGATACCTTGTTTTGGGGGCTGGTTTCTCCCATTCGCTCAAATTTTCTAATATGAATTGTGGAAGTATATAGTCTGGGAGGGGGGTGCCCCTGGACACCAGCCACGGGGGTGCAGGACTCTGCTCCATGGTATCACACTGCCCCCCGCGGTGCTGGCACTACGGTGCGGGGGGCCCTGCCGCACCCCCTGCCTTGAAGCAGCACTAACAACCCCCCCCCATGCCTGGGCTCCCCGCTGTGCCACCTGTACCAGCCCCCGGCACCGCGCATGGGCTGCTGCCAGCTGGCACCCGTTCGCCAGAGCGTCAGGCCCTGGCAGCCAAATGCAGCCCTATGTCAGTGCCCCCACCGGCGCTTGGAGACGCAGGGCCCGGGCTGGGAGCCGGGAGAGCGGCTGATGGGCTCTCCATGGCCTGTGGCGACCTGTTGCTTTCCCCGTTTGTGTCCAGTTCTTGTGGCGGGATTCCCGTGGCTGTGCTGGGCTCTGTGCCCAGTGGGGAGAAGGAAAGGGGCATTAGAGGGTGGTCCCTGGGAGTGAAAGGCCCCCAAACCCATCACCTGCCTTGGAGCCAGCCGCGCCGCCATGGCAACCCTGCCCCGGGGCCTGTCGCGCCTGCCCCATGCCTCCGGAAAGTCTCCGGGAGTTTTCAGTCCCAGGGTGTGAGGCGCAGCCACACGGAGGCATGGGCCGGAGCCTCCACCCCCTCCTCGAGGCAGGGCCTCAGAGCTGCGGGCCAGGAGAGGCAGGGGCTGCAGGGCTGGGACTGGCTCCCTGGCCGTTCCCAGGAAGCCTGTGTAGTGCAGAGCTGCGGCCAAGGGCGGCAGCGGGCACGACCCGGGCACGTGTCCTCACCATTGCAGCTTCTCCCCACGTGTCTGAGACGTGTGACCGTCCTGGCTCCGGGCGCCCCGGGGCTGGTGCATGGGAGCCGGAGCTAGCGGGGGTGTCTGGCACAGAGCGGTGAGGGCTCGGCAGCTCTGCCATCGCTTGGGGGCTCGTTCGGGGGAATGGTTGCCAGTCCCAGCCTGGAGGCCATGGCCAGGCTCCTTGAGCATGTGTTGCTGGGCGGGCCCCCCCGTGGGCGCTGATGCTCCTCGCTGATTGAATGGTTCACTTGCTGGCATGGTCAGCTTGTGGCACATGTGAGTTACTGACCCCACAGCCAGGTGGGGCTGGCCCAGCCAGCTCCTCTGTCTCCACCTGCTCAGCCCAGAAATAGGTCTGTCCAGGAGCTCTCCTCTTACTCTAATTGATCGTTAATGTAAAGCTTGAGTGGATTGAGGGCTCTTATCTCTGCTCATCAAGCAGCTGGTTTGGTTCAGGGACTCGCTCTGGGAGCGTTGGGCTCCCCCTGCGCTGAGTCCGCAGGCAGCTGCACTTTCTGCTGGCGTTCCAGACGCTGGCTCTTCCCCCGGCCGTGTTCCAGGTAAGCGGGGCAGGTTTCATCAGCCCTGGCGAATGCTTCCCTCCGACCCACAGCACTTGCTCCTGCTGGGCACGAGCGCTGGCCCCCAGGGCTCTGCTTCCAAATCGCCTGGGGTCGCGGAGGGTTTCTGGGGGGCTGCGGCCGCCCCCGGAGGGCGATGGACGAGTTCGCTGCTCAGGCGTTCCCGGCAATGAAGAGCCAGGCTTGGGAGCGGTGGACACGGGGCTGGCTCTCGTGTGCTGGCTCCTGGCCCGGGCGGTGGGAATTCTTCGACCCACAAGGGAGACTGTTGTTTAGTCTTAGCGGCTTGGCAGTGCCACTAGGAGCTCTGCTTCCAGGCAGGCGGTGGAGCGGCTCGGTCACTGGGCTTGGCTGCAGGGTTTGCGAGGAGCCAGGCGAGCCGAATGGCTCTGGGCACCGGTCTCTGAGGTTCGCACTCCCCAGCTCTTTTCACGGCGGCGTCTGACGGGGAAGCGAGTTGCGTTGGTAAAGCAGCATGTGGACAAGGGCCCGGTGGGGTCCTGGCCTTTCGCGCCCCAGCATTTGCTTAAGACCCAGCGAGGAGTGGAATGAGAGTGAAGATCACAGCTTCCCCACGGGTGTCCTCTGTCCTCGCCCCAGCCTCCGGGGCAGGCCTGGCTGTTTCTGCGCGTAGGAGCCCCAGGCTGGGAAACGAGAGGATGGATGGCCCAGTGGTTAGGGGGTGAACGTAGGCCTTGCAGACTATGTTCAATTCCTGGCTGCGCCACGGACTTGGTGCAGTTCAGCTTATCTGTGCCTCAGTTTCCTAGCTGCATAATGGGGATATCAGGGCTTCCCTCCACACTGGGTCTGAGGGGCTCAGGTACTCCGGAATGAGGGCCACGGGCGGACCCGCGCTCGGCTCGCCGCGCCGGGTGATCGCTGCATTGGTGGGGCTCAGAGAGGGGATGTAGGCGCGACCAGAGCGGGGTGTGCCTGGACAGCGCTGCACTTGGATCTGGCGGTCGGCGCAGTGCGGACGCCCCTCGCTCGGCCCAGCCCTGCTCCGCCGCACGGCCTTTGCCGAAAGGGGGCTGCGAAACAGCCCCCAAAGCAGCCGGCCACAGGGAGCAGGCGGCTCTTCCCTGGCCGAGGGTGGCGCCCGGGGGCAATGGCAGCATTGGGCTATCGGGCCGGGCAGGCCGGGTTCTGTCAGTCACCAGCTGCTGTGTCTGCCCCGGGGCTGCTGGAGGCCCGATGGCGCGTGGCCCAGCAGCAGGGCAAAGGCTTCTGGGACAGGTCTGCTCGGGCTGTGGCTGGGGGAGGGAAGCGGTGCTCCAGGGACGCGGGGGCGCTGTCGTCTGGGCTGCCATGCTCTCCTAGGGGGCTGTGCGGGTCCAGGGGGTCTCCGGGGTGGGGATGTGGGTTGGATCCTGCAGCTCGGCATTTCCCAAACTGTGGCCTGCACCCCAGTCTGTGGAAAAACATCGAGCCTCAGAAAAATGTTTGCGAGAGAGCCCGCCTCGCTGCCCCCCAACCCCAAGATGAACGCCGCGCTGAGCTACCTCCAGGGACCACGGAGGTAGCGCGGGCTCCTGCAGGGCCGGGGGCAGTTCTGCAGCTGTGCACCAGGTCCCGGAAGTGCACAGGCTGCTCTCCCCCCTGCCCCAACAGCCGGCGCGGTACCTAAAACGCCGGTCCATCGCGCGCTGGGGACTCTGTTCCCTTGCTGCCTTCCTGCGCACGGGGGAGGGATCCGGGACTGCGCCGGCTCTGGCTGCTCGGGTGGCGCGTGCTGCCATGGGGAGCGGAGGAGCAAGGCGCGCGCTGCCCGAGCAGTTGGGGCTGGCGCGGTCCGGGACTCCCCCTCCCCCTGCGCAGGAAGGCAGCAGGCTTGCTATGGACCAGTGTGTCAGGTACCGCACCGCCGTTTGGGGGACGGGGGAGCAGCACGCGCACTTCCTGGGCCTTGGCAGCTACAGGATCCCCAGGTATCGGTCCCTGTCCCCTTCCCCCCGCCGCAGACACCCACAAGCACCCTGTCCCCTGCCCCAGCACCCACAAGCACCCTGTCCCCTGCCCCAGCACTCATTGGCACCCTTCCCCAGAACTCTGTCCCAGCACCCACAAACGCAGTCGGGGCCACATTAGTGCGGTTTTAGGGGTTTGGAGGGGTTGTGCTTTTGTATCTCACTTGTGTGGCCCTGACTGACTTTTCTGTGGGCTAAAGTTGGCACTGGGAGCTTTGGGAGGACCAGAAACAATTTATTTGCATATTCATCATTTGCTTAATGAATACACAAATATGCAAATAAATGTTACAGGTCCTCCAAAAGCTCATGGATGGATTTACTGGTCCCCGGTGTCAAAAAGTTTGGGAAGCCCTGCTGTAGCTCTTCCATCCCGGGGGGAGCCCGAGAGGGAGTCCATCAGGCCTGGGCCTGAGGGCCGGGCAGCAGGGGCCGGGCCGTGCTCCGGGAGACGGAAGGGCGAGCTGCCGGCAGCCCCGAGACAGGTCTGACTGGGCCGCCCGGTGGGTTGGCATTAGCTGCAGCTCCCCTTTGCTCTGTGTACAAGTGTCGGGGACACCGCCCTGCCCGTCCGGGCCCCCAGAGCGTGGCAGGGAGGGTTCCTCTGGGGGCAGGGCGTCCCAGGCCGGGGGATTCCAGGCTGCGAGAGTTGCTCTCCCTGGCGCGTCCGTCCGGGGGAACTCGCCTGGCGGCAGGCACTGCATGCCAGGGCTGGCCCATCCCTGCGCTGTCACCGCCCCGGGAGGGTTCTGCACCTCTGGGCCAGGAGCCTGGGCCCCTGCAGACAGGCCCCCCCCCCCCCCAGATCCTGCTGCAGGGCTGACTGCACCTGCCCAGTGCCACGGGGAGCCTGGGCTGGAGCTTGCAGTGAAGGAACATACACCCGGGCTGGGCCTGGGGAGGGGAGAGCCGGGCTGGGCAGGGGAGAGCTGGGCTGGGCAGGGCTGGGGAGGGGAGGGGGGAGCCTGGCAGGGCCTGGGCTGGGGAGGGGAGAGCCGGGCTGGGCAGGGCTGGCCTGGGGAGGGGAGGGGAGAGCCGGGCCGGGCAGGGCCTGGGGAAGGGAGAGCCGGGCCGGGCCTGGGGAGGGGAGGGGAGAGCCGGGCCGGGCTGGGCTGGGCCACTCCGTGCCCTGGCAGGCGGCGCTAAAAGGAGAAGGCAGGAGCGTGGCCCCGGTGCAGCTGTCGGCCGAGTCAGGCCGGTGCTCTCTGCTGCATGCAGCCAGAGCCGAGCGCCTCAGCGAGCAGCCGCCCGTGGTCACCCTGCTCTGGGCAGGACGGTTTCCAGCTGGCTGGCTGCTGTGGACCCGTAAAAGCGCCCCCGTGGCGCCGCCTCGCCCCTGGCCAGACGGCGCCCGCAGGTGGCCGAAGGCTCCGTGGGGGCTGTCCTGCCGGGGCGCCCTGGCTGTTCCCGGAGAGGGGCTGAGCCGAGCGGGACGGAGCAGGGTCCTCGCCAGCCTGCGCCAGGGAAGCCACTCCAGAAGCAGGGTTGCACCCGGCTCCCTGGGCCAGCCAGGCTGAGGGGCTTGGGTTTGCAGAACGGGCTGGCTCCACAAGCCTCACGCGACCGGCCCTGGTGCCACCTCAGGCCTCAGCCTGCTGCTTTCTGCGGCCGCCCCCCGTTCTCCTTGGGCGTCACGTCCTTGCCCCTTTGCCCGACTGAAATGCGGCTTCGCGTGACCCGGGACCTTGCCTGGCACGGGCTGATTCCAGGGGTGTTGAGCTATTAGCGGGGGGCCCTAGGTAAGGCACAGCATGTGGCACCCCCCAGCCAGCCTGTCTGGAGATGCCCCAGCATCTTTGGGCATGGACGTCCGATAGTCTCCTCGCCGTGGGGGGGTGAATGGTTAACCGGGAAGTAGCCGTACCAGCCTTACCAGGGGGTGCTCCAGCCGGCCCCGTTGAACCAGTTCACTTGTTAAATGTTTCCTTACCCGGTTCACTGATGAACTGGGATTTTACACCCCGGGGTATTTTAGCCTCTGAAACGTGTCTCGGATTGTGCTCCTTGTTCCTGCTGCAGTGGCGACCAGCCCCAGACTGCGGTGGCCAAGGGGCACGCGTAGAACATGCTTGTAGCCCCACAGCGCAGGCTAAGACTGAATCTGCCAAGGAACGCCGGCCTGAGGGCTTGGTTACTTACCACTGGCGTTTGCTTGAGACCTGTCCTGGCTTTTCCCCAGCTGTGCTGAGCACGTCTGAGCAGCTGAGAGAGTCCCGGACTGGGCCTAGCGCGGGTGTGGAGTGGCCGGGCACGTTCCCGGCAGGCTCTCCCGCTAGAGGTGCCGTGGGACATGTCAGGAAGTTGGGGAGGCCCACACTGGAGGCTTTGGCAGGCGGCCTCGGCTGCAGAGAGTGCAGGGACAGTCGGTGTCACTTGCACGTTTCTGGGGAGTCTCCGGGGAGGCTGGGGTGGGAGGGAAGGGCCCCGGGTCCCGTGTGATGTACTGAATTTGCACCGAGCCCCTCCTGCGAGTCCTGCCCCCTTTGCCCAGAGGGACAGCGTGGGGTGCGGGGAGGGGTCACTTGCTGGTCTCTCTGAACCCCTATTTCCCTCATGGGACACTGCTGCCTCCTGCTTAGGACAGGGCCTGGCCCGCTGACCCGTCTGGGCCTCGGCTGCCCTGTGTCAAGTGGGGCTTGGAGCCCATTCCAGGGCTGTGCCAGGCCGCGGGGCCTGCCGCGCTCTGAGCCAAGCCTGCGGCCCGCAGGAGAGGCGCTTGACTCGAGCGAGAGGCAGGGAAGGAGCTGGGGGCCCAGGGGCCATAGGGTTGGGAGCAGTGTTCCCTGTAAGCTGAGGTTCCAATCCACAGCTGGCGGCCTGTTTCTCCTGGTGGTGCACATCCGCACGTGCAGGCAATGAAGGAATCCAGCTGCAAACACCTGGTAGAGAATAAGGTGATAGGTCACAGCCAGCATGGGTTTGTAAAGGACAGATCGCGTCAAACCAATCTGAGAGCTTCCTTTGCTAGGATAACAAACCCTGTGGATATGGGAGAAGTGGACGGGGGATACCTAGACTTTAGTCAGGCCTTTGATACGGTCTGGCATGATCTTCTTATCAGTCACTAGGGAAACACAACCTAGATGGGGCTACTACAAGGTGGGCGCAGAACCGGCTGGAGAACCGTTCTCAGAGAGTTGTTATGAACGGTTCACAATTGTGACGGCGAGTTGGGGGTTCCCGATCCTGCACCCCCGTAGCAGCCCGAACAGTCTCCCCCAGCCAAAAGAACAGAGAGGGGTTATTGATTTTCCAGAATACTGCACAGCACAGACGTGATGTGGCTCCCGGGGGCAGGGCCAGGATGGCTCAGGCCCTAGGGTTAGGGGGTCCATCGCCCCTAGCCCCCAGCTTAGCCTCTTCTCTCCATGCTTCCCAGACAGCAACTGCCCCTCCCTCCGCCCGCCAGTCCTTTGTCCCTCTCTTCCTTAACTTGTATAACCAGTTTTGCTACCATCCTGGGAGCGGCAGGATCCCCCCTGCTGGGCCGTGCTCCCAGACAGCCGCCAGTGGGGGTTCCCCACAGCCCAAGCAAGGCAACCAACAAGGTACTGACACTGCCCCACAACAACCCTGCTGGAAAGGAGGAACAGGTGGGGCTCCGCAGGGGTCTGTGCTGGGACCAGCTCTGCTCCATCTCTTCATTAACGACTTAGACGACGGCACAGAGCGGGTGCTTATTAAGTTGGCAGATGGTACCAAGCTGGGAGGGGTGGCGAGTGCTCTGGAGGACGGGTCAGAATTCAAACTGATCTGGACAAACAGGAGAAATGGGTGTAATCCTCCCTGCGTCAGGGCCGTGGGGCCGGCCCGGGCTTGGTGCCTGGGGGGGCCGTCAGTGTGTGGGCGGGCAGAGCCAGACGCGCCCCAGCTGGGTTCTGTGCATAGACACAGGCTGCCACGGCCTGCCCCAGCGTGCTGCCCCGCAGCGAGGCGGCGAGGGAGTGACTCAGCCACAGCCCAGGGCTGGCAACGCTCCCTAGCAGCTGGCTTGCAGGGCCCCTGTGCTGGCCCCGGGGCCACGGCCCCATCGTGCCAGCCGCCCCCACTGCAGGGAGGTGCAGGGACTCAGGGCCATGCTGCTGGCGCTGGAACGTCCCAGGCGTGTCTGGCTCTGCTCGCTGCCGAGTTCCTGCCTCCCCCCAGCCCCTTTGCTTTGCCTGCTGGCTGGGGCAGGTCCTGGCTGCTGGGGGGGGCTGCCGTGGGGCATTTACGTGGCAGCGCTGCCCGCTCTAGGGCTTCACCCTCCATCGCTGCAGGGACGCGAGGAGATTCCTTCTCTGGCTCGCCTCCATGCCTCTGCCGTAGCACCAGCACCTCCGGCAGGGCTAGGCCAGGCGGGGCCTGCGTGGGCAGGAGCCTGGCGACTGCTTCCCACAGCTTATGTGGCCGTAGCACCCCAAGCCCCTAGGCAGTGCCCGCCGCGTGGTGCCACTCGGGCCTTGCAGTCCGGCTGCAGGCAGCTTCCTGTCTAGGGAGAAGGGGCCGGCGGGCGGGACGTAGTTTGCTCTGTATTAACCAGCCCTCCCTTCCCCTTAGCGTGTGGGCCGGCGAGGCCTGAAGGCCGCAGGGTGCTGCTGTGAGAGACTCTCTCTTGGTCTGAGGGGCCCCCCGTCCCCCACAAGCACCCCTGGCTGGAGGAGCCGGGACTGAGCACAGTGCCCAATGGGGAAGCAGATCCCAAAACAGCCCCAAACATCCATTGGCTGGTCAGGGTCTCTTCCCAGAGACCCTGGCCAGTTGGGGGGCCAGGAATAATGGGAGCCCCCTGTACCCCAGCCTGCTCACTGGCAGGAGTGGGGTGGTGGCAAGGGGTGGGGAGGGGACCCCATAATCTCTGGCCCTACAGCCCCCAGTCTGCCTCTGCTGCCCCTTCCCCCACTAGGGTTGCCAGATGGTTTAACAAAAAATACCGCACCCCAAGAAAAACACACGAGGAAAAAATTCACGCCAGGGGAAAAATGTCCCCGCCAGCCTTCCGTCCGAGGAAAACCGAAAATACCGGACATGTTATGTCACATGTCATACGTCACGTTATGTCACATGTTATATGTCATGTTATATTCTCTGTCCGGTATTCTCTGTTTTACTTTACCGGACGGAAGGCGCAATTACCGAACTGGCTGGGCGAAAACCGGACACCTGGCAACCCCACCCCCGCCTCGGGGGAGCTCGGCGGATCGTCTGTTGTTCCTCGCGGGGCAGGGGCAGATGCGCCGGGTGCGGGGCCCAGGAGCTGCACGGCCTGCTGGGAGAAGAGCCCTGCCGGGAGCAGGCCACGGGGAGCCCCCTGCGCCTGGCTGTGTCCCTTCCCGCTGCCTGGCCTGCAGCAGGAGCCCGAGTCCTGCCCCCGCTGAGCACCCGGGCTGGAGTCTTCCCTCTGGGGGCCTGGCTTTCCCAGCCCTTCAGTGCGGCAGGAGGGCAGGATCTGGCCCGGGCCCGGCAGCAGGGAGCCCCTTGGGGACACTTCCCCCCAGATGGCGGCTGCAGTGTGATGGGGCGCGAGCCTGGATCCTGCTCCCTGGGCCTGGGTCAGTCCCGGGGCCTCTGGGCTCACGTGACGCTGCCTGCCCCAGGCCTGGCCCCCTGTCCCGCTGCTTCCTGCTCCATGGGGTGATGGGCCTGGCAGCTGTTAAGCCCAGGAGCGGTGCTGAGGGTTTCCTCTGGGGGCTGCAGCTCCCGCCTGTCCCAGGCTCCCGGGGGGATGGCAGGGGCCCGGGGCCCATCTGGGACAGGGGCCATGGTACGGAGAGGGGGAGCCCCAGCCTTGTGGCTGAGTGCAGGGCTGGGAGCAGGGGCCTTTGGCTGCCGCCTTGCGACAAGGCCGTTGTGCCATGGGGGTTAGGGGCAGGGAGCTGTGCGCTTGGGCAGCGGGAAGCGCTGGGGGCGGGCTGCCATTCCGCCGGGAGGGGCCTTGGCTGGTGCTTCCCGTGGTGGCCAGTGGGGCTCAGCTGCTCCTGGCTGGCCAGGCTGGGGGGGTGTGGAGCCGGGAAATCGAGGCGCCAGGCCCCTGCAGAGCTGAGGGCAGCTCTGGAGCTTGTTGCCTGGCTCGGTGTCCTTAAAGCCCCAGCTCCCGGAGTCAGGAGTTTGTAACAACCCGCCCTGTCCTCCCCACCAGCCTTCGGGGGGCTGGGCACACAGGGGTGTCTGTGCTGCAGCTGCTCCGGGCTGCCCTGTGCCGCCTGCCCCTGGCCTGTGGCTCTGCCCTGCCCTGCCCCCGGCCTGCGGCTCTGCCCTGCCCTGCCTGCCCCCGGCCTGCGGCTCTGCCCTGCCCTGCCTGCCCCCGGTCTGCGGCTCTGCCCTGCCCTGCCTGCCCCTGGCCTGCGGCTCTGCCCTGCCCTGCCTGCCCCTGGCCTGTGGCTCTGCCCTGCCCTGCCTGCCCCCGGCCTGCGGCTCTGCCCTGCCCTGCCTGCCCCCGGCCTGCGGCTCTGCCCTGCCTGCCCCTGGCCTGCGGCTCTGCTCTGCCCTGCCTGCCCCCGGCCTGCGGCTCTGCCCTGCCTGCCCCTGGCCTGCGGCTCTGCTCTGCCCTGCCTGCCCCCGGCCTGCGGCTCTGCCCTGCCCTGCCTGCCCCTGGCCTGCGGCTCTGCCCTGCCCTGCCTGCCCCTGGCCTGTGGCTCTGCCCTGCCCTGCCCTGCCTGCCCCCGGCCTGCGGCTCTGCCCTGCCTGCCCCTGGCCTGCGGCTCTGCTCTGCCCTGCCTGCCCCCGGCCTGCGGCTCTGCCCTGCCCTGCCTGCCCCTGGCCTGCGGCTCTGCCCTGCCCTGCCTGCCCCCGGCCTGCGGCTCTGCCCTGCCCTGCCTGCCCCTGGCCTGCGGCTCTGCCCTGCCTGCCCCCGGCCTGCGGCTCTGCCCTGCCTGCCCCTGGCCTGCGGCTCTGCCCTGCCCTGCCTGCCCCTGGCCTGCGGCTCTGCCCTGCCCTGCCTGCCCCCGGCCTGCGGCTCTGCCCTGCCCTGCCTGCCCCTGGCCTGCGGCTCTGCCCTGCCTGCCCCCGGCCTGCGGCTCTGCCCTGCCCTGCCTGCCCCCGGCCTGCGGCTCTGCCCTGCCCTTTCCCGCAGGCAGATGCTGCTGGAGGAATGGTACATTCCAGCTGGCTGCCTCTTCCCGGGCGGAGGTGGTAGATCCCGGCCGTGCTGTTCGCATGGCTTTGTGTCCCTGCTGGCCGCCGGGCTGCGCGGGACGGGGGGCTGCAGGGGGGTGCAGCGCTCGCCCTGGGGGAGGGGCCCCCTGGGGCTGGGGCCCCGCCTGTGCCTGCCCCCCCGGCTCGGCGCTGCACAACACAGCGCTGGCATGAGGCAGAGAGCAAGTGGCGCAGGGGCTGGAGCAGCTCCCCCCCCGGGCCCCCCGTGGATCGGTGAGTCTCCGGTCTTGGTCTGGCATCTCAGGGCTGGAGCAGGGGCTCCCAGGGGTCCCGGCTGGCGCGTGGGAAGGGCAGAGAGGGGTCGCGGGCGTTCCTAAGGCAGCCGGCCCCTGGGGCAGCACGCAGGGGACCTCCCGGCTCTCTGGCTCCTCTGACACACGCGGCAGCCCCTGTCCCCCGGCACAGGGCAGGCTGGGGTGAGGAAATGATCCCAACTAGGCTCAGGGCCAATGCCCCCTTCCCCGGCGGGGAGCCCGGCTGGGCGAGAGCTGACGCTAGACGCTGTGCCGGAGGGTGAAGCAGGCTCAGTCGAGCGGCTTCAGGGCAGCCACCAGCTGAGCTGCTGTCTCGGTGGCTTCTCTCGCTGGCGCCAGCGCTGGACTCCAGGCTGTGCAGAGAACAGGGCAGCGGCCGGCGACAGCCAGCGAGCGGGGCAGCAGGCCGGCTTCACGAGCTGCATTGCCGCAGGGTGCCCAGGCTGCCCCTTCCTCTCCGCAGACATGCCAGGCTAATCAGCAACAGCTCCAAGGGCCCGCGGCTGGCAGGGACAAGCTGCAGCTGGCTCCAGCCGGCTCCTTGTTCTTCTAGCTTGTGGTGGCGCTTGGGTTTGCCAGGCAGGCCGACTCCGGCGCAGGCGGGCGGGCGGGCGTGCCAGGGTGTTCGCAGCGAGGTGGCCAGAGGGGCCTGCGGCCCGGTGTGTGTCACAGCCGAGCCGTAGCCCTGGTGCCCTCGAGACACAAACCGTACAGCTCCGCCCCACTCGCATGGGCCTGGCTGGACCCCCTGCGCCCTAGACAGCGGGTGTGTGCTGGGGAGTTGCGCTCTCCCTGGAACAAGCGCATGCAGAGACTGGTTCACTGGGAAGGGAGCTAGCGGGAAAGAACCCGTCTGCAAGGCCCCTGCTGCCTGGCCCAGCCCCTGACTCCCCGGGGGCCGTGGCTTTCCCCGGCTGGGCCGGCTCTGGCGGGGTGCGGGGTTCGCAGGCCGCACTGGCATTAGCAAGGCGTGCTGTGTGCAGGCGGCGGGAGGTGTGACGGACTGGGCCGGGTCTGGGCACAGCCGAGGGCGTCCGCTCAGGGAGAATTGCTCAAATTCGGGGCTCTCTCTAGCCCCCAGACTGGAGACCTTCCCACACAGGCCACACACCAGTCCCCCAGAGCACTTCAGCTGCCTGCCTGGCCAGCCAGAAGCCTCACGAGCAAAACCCCTCCGGCACCCCAGCAATATCCGTGCCCCAGATGGCCCCGGGCCTCATACACAGGTGAGGGGTCTTAGAACCCAACCCCACCTACCCCGAACAAGTTCTGTCCGGTTCCAAGAAACCAGCCACAGATCCCAGGTCAATTTACTCTCTGGATCTTACCCACAAACCACGCTGAGCCGATGCTTTAGACTCTACCATCTGAAGGTTTATTACTACAAGAAAGAAAAGCCTGAGCGTGAGGTTGTTAAAGTCTCATACGTTACATGCATCGAATCTCCCAGTTCTCGATTCAGGCTCACAGCAGAGATGTTATAGCTGCTGGCTTAAAAATCCTTGGTGAGCATCCTACGTCCGGATGGGGCCACAGTTCTTTCCGGCTCTTTGATCCCTGCAGTCCTGTATCTGGGATGAAAAGCTGAGCTGAGCACCAAATGGAGGATGCCACATGGCCCCTATATCCCTCCTTCCTCGTCTCTTCTTGGCTGCAGCAGGTCACCTGGCCAGTGGCCTATCCCTGTGTTCCCTGCTGGTAGCCCCTAGGTATCAGCCACCATTCTTGAGGTGGGTCCTTGCCCTATAGAGGGCTATTGTTCCATGGAGACTTGCTCATTAGCATGTCTATAGGGCTGAGCATTCTTCGTCTATTGCTCAGCCACAAACAGAGAAGCTTCCAATATTGACACAGTCCATATTTATAACGTCACCCCCAGACATTATACAGGTATATGAAGAGCAGCTATAGAATCAGAAGAAAGCAAGTAAGCTTTCATTTGACACCTCACGACCCCCTTTGTACCACTTTTGGGGCACCCTCCCATGGGTGCAGCAGTGATCTGGCTGCTTCCCTAAAATCCAGTAACGTGACAGGAGGCCAGCGTTGCACAGAGCCGGGCTTCACGCAGGGCGGGCGGGAGTGGCAGAGCGGGCCTGGGTCAGGTTTCGTGGGGCTCCTTTCTTAGCCGATTGCCAGCACGTTCTGGAGGTGGGCGAGCTCCTGTTTCCGAGTGGCTCTGGCCTGCTGGCACTGGCTGCTCCCGGGCAGCTAGGCAATGCTTGTGGGGCGACAGGGCCCTGCTGGTGGGACACCCCGGCCCTGAGCCCACCAGGACCCCACTCGGTGCCACGGCTGGTTCCCCCCAAATTCAGCCCTGGGTGGGCTCCCCAAAGGGCTCCGCAGCTCCCTGGGGTTCACGACTGTCCATGCAGCCCAATCGTGGCGTGTTTAACCCCCGGGGAGACCGGCTGGGCGTGTTGCTGGGACGTTCCTAGTGTAACTGCCACCAGGCGGATTTGAACCTGGGATCTCTGAAGCGAAGAATAGGAACCTCTCCCCTCTGAGCTAAAAGCCCGCTGCCTCCCAGCCCCTGCTGTAGAGGTCTCTTGGTCTTGACTGTTGCTGTGGTCTAGGTACCACTTGCACTGCTCAGTAACCACACTAGGTGTGTGGGTTACACCAGCACCTGGCACCCACGTGTGCCACTCCCCCTGCTTCCGGTGCCTGGGGGGCTGCGGCTCTGCCACTGGCACAGAAGCCGGAGATGGAGAGCCGGAGCGAAGGGATTGGGGACACCGCAGCCGGAGCAGTGGGGAGGTAATAGCTGCCTCCCCCCACCCCAAGCATCCCTCTGCCCCCTGGGGCAGGGCTCAGCCAATTAGTTCCCAGCCCTGGCCCACGGTTTGGCCTTGGCACTCGTGTGCCCCCCTGCCAGCTTGCCCAGGGGCCACCGCGTGGGCCTCTTAGCTGCTCCTGTGTGCTGGGTTGTTCATGCACAAAGGTGCCAGCCGCTGGTGTAGGCAGGGCAGGCTGGCGCTGGGCTAGTTCCTGGCTGGCCCAAGGGCATGCGGGTGAGTGCCCAGCCCAGTGGCAGAGGGCGGGGGGCGGGGGCAGCCGGGGGCGGGGGCTCGGGGTGGCTCTATAGAGTGTGAGCACGGCGGCGGCTGCCAACCCTCCATCAGAGCAGCCCATCGGGCACGAGAGCCTGGCCCATGTGCAGCTCTCCACGGCCCGGACGTTTCTCGCCTTGGCCTGGGGCAGCGCTTTCCTCCGCCAGCTGGAGCCATGCCCCGTTTGCCTGCGCTCCCTCTCCCCGTGTGTTCCCTCTGCCCGAGGCCCCCGTGCCACTGTGGCACATCGCGCGCTCGTCCGAGGCCCGTGTGCCGCCCTGGCGCATGGCGCGCTCTCTTTGAGGGGTTCCTGATAACTACAGGGGCAGAGACACCCGAGCTGCTGCCTTGCTGGAGGCCCCTGGCCCTGTGGCTGTCCGAGCGCCCCGTGCCGTGGGTGGCAGCTGGAGTCGTGCCCATGTGCCCTGGCGCTGGGCTGAGCTGGCAGCAGCTCTGCTGGGTGCAGGGAGCAGGTGCTGCAGGCAGAGCTCTGGGCAGCGGTGCCCTGGCCCTTGCTGAGATGGGGACTCGGGGACTCGGAGAGGAGCAGTGTCTGGGCTCTGCCAGGGCTCCCCAGGCTGCCGGCCAGAGAGGCTTGTCCTGTGGGAAACCCCCCCGACTGGGCTTTGCTTCCAGGAGCACGTTCCCCCCCCTGGCCGGGGAGGGGCTGCTGCTCCCTGCCCCGGCCGCCCCCTCGCCGCTCCGGATGGGTGAGGCGGTGGGGCAGGCCCCGGCACGCCAGGAGACCATGACGCACCTGCCGAGCAGGCTGCCCCGGGCAAGAACCCAGGCGCTCCCAAGCCCGGAGCTTGGTCTCTGCCTAGCCCCATGGGAGCCGGGGGCGGTGGGGCCCAGGAGAGCCGGTGGCTGCAGGAACATGGTTACCAGCGACGGAGGGCCGGGGTGAGTCTCCGGGAGACCCTGAGGAGCCTGCAGCCTCCAGCAGGGGGTGCTGCCGTGTCCGTGGGGGGCATTAGCCAAGCCTCCAGCCCGCAGTGTGAAATCCTCCCCCCCCCCGCGGGCTGGGGCGGGGAAGCGCCCGCTCCTCCCTGAGCTCACAGGAGGCCCGGCTCCCCCTCTGCACCCCGGGGCTGCGGACGTGGGGCACGGCTGGGCGTTGCTGCCTGGGGAGGCCGGGTCCAGCTCCCCCTGTTTGGCTGGGCCCACAAGGGCTGCCCAGGCCTTAGCACCCCGCCCATCTGCCGGGCCGTGGACAGTGCGAGGCACCCGCGGGGCCCGAAGCGGCATTCCAGTGGCTGCGCAGGGCCGGGGGGGACACCCCACGTCCTGCGGGGCTGGGGCAGGCGGGGGCGAGAGGGCAGCTGCCGCAGGGCCCTGCTGGGGATGGTTGCTGGGCGTGGGGAAAGCTTGGGGCGGGCAGGGAAGGGAAAGGCCCCCGGCGAGGAGGGGCCGAAATCCGGGCTGTGGCTCCCTGCTAGGCCCCGGGCTGGGCGAGCGCGGGAAGGGGTGGGTGGCGCTGCCCCACGCAGAGTTTGCTGGGGGAGCTCTGGGCCGGGCGGGGCAGAGGTTCCCGCTGCAGAGGGCGCTGGGAGGCGGTTTCCCACTGGCGGGGGACCTACGCGGGTGCTAGTACCCACGGTGGGGGCCTGGCGTACGGCGCTAGCCCAGGGTTAGCAGTGCCCGTGCTCTCGGGGTGGGCGTCACAGGAGATGCACGTGTGAGCAGTGAGGCCCGACTGCACAGAGGGGCTGGCGGGGGGTTGATGGGGGGCACAGCGAGCTCTGACTGCACAGAGGGGCTGGTGGGGGGCTGGCGGGGGCAGTGAGGCCTGACTGCACAGAGGGGCTGGTGGGGCTGGCGGGGGGCAGCGAGGCCCGGCTGCACAGAGGGGCTGGTGGGGGGCAGCGAGCTCTGACTGCACAGAGGGGCTGGTGGGGCTGGCGGGGCAGCGAGGCCCGGCTGCACAGAGGGGCTGGTGGGGCTGGCGGGGCAGCGAGGCCCGGCTGCACAGAGGGGCTGGTGGGGGGCAGCGAGCTCTGACTGCACAGAGGGGCTGGTGGGGGGCTGGCGGGGGGCAGCGAGGCCCGGCTGCACAGAGGGGCTGGTGGGGGGCTGGCGGGGGCAGCGAGGCCCGGCTGCACAGCACGGCGCATGCCAGGCTCGGAGAGGCGGCAGCCACGGTGTTTTTGTCTGAAATCCGGCAGGCGAGCTCCCTGGTAGATTTGCTTTCCCTGGCGGCTTGTGCCCTTGCGCCCCCTATTGATGGGCGTTAAAATGCAGGTGCTTGCCCTTTGCTCCGTGGCCCTGGCGGGCCCAGCCACGAGCCACGTGTCTGGCTCCGCTCCCGCCCCGGTGCCCGCGCTCGTGTGCCACTAGGAGACCGGGGGCTGGGCCAGCGCAGGCCAGACCTTGCCGCCCTGCACCGCTGCCTGGGGCTCTAGGGTGTGGGGCGAACGAGCTGTGCCAGGCCTCGCCAGCCCACCAACGCCTGCACACCCCCGGCGCGGAGCCCCAGCCCTCCTGGCCAGGATGGGGCTTGGCTCCATGCGGGGGAAGGGGGTTGCTGAAGGGGCGGGGCCTTGTGTAGAAGGGGCGGGGCTGGGCCTTGCCTTCCCAGCTGGGCCTGCACCTGCCGCCCATGGTGAGGGCAGTTGTCCCAGGTGGGGTTGGGTGCTTTGAGCGAGCTGGCTGTGTGGGGAGGGGCGGGGGGCAGCAAGCCCCCGGCAGCTCCCCTTGGGCAGCCCTCGCTGCACGGCTGGCTGCTGGGCTCGGTGAGGCTGCAAATGGGGTCTGGCTGGAACCTCCCTCTTCTGGCCGGGCACGGGGGGTCCAGCTGCTGCAGCCGGAGCTGGCTCGAGCAGGGCTGCCGGGTGTGGGGCGCCCCCTTTGTGCTGCCGAGCAGGCTCAGGCTGGGGCGAAGTGAGGCCCACGTGACGCTCCCCTCGGGGCCTGGACGCCCGGCTGAGCGTGCACCGACGCCGTGAGCCATGGGGTCACCCGATCCCTCCATGGCCCCTCAGGCGGGGGCCACGCTCTGGCCCGGCGCGCCCCAGACACGTGGCCACAGGGGCTGGGCTGAGGGGTGGCCAGAAACCCGACGCTCCAGGGGTCGCTCCGAGGCGCAGCTCGCCTGGGAGACGTGACTGGCAGGAGCCCGGCAGGCTGAGTTCCCGGCTGCCTCTCGGGTGAGAGGCAGGGAAGAGCCGGGGCTGGGCTGGGCGCCAGGGAGCTGCAGCCCGTCTGGGCGAACAAGGAGGAGCACGTTGCAAACCTCACTCGCGCCGGCCCCGGAGCTGCCTCACCTACTGAGTCACCGCGGGGCCTGGCCGGGAGCGCCCCATGCGATGAGCAGGTGGGTTTGCGCGGGACACAGGCTGGCTAGCTCGCGCGCGCCTCCGGGTGGGAGAGGCCGGCGGCCCTGGGGCCCATGGAGCGGCTCTGGGCTGCTGGCCGAGCGGAAGCTGCTGCTTTCGCGGTTGGCTGCTGTGACCAGAGGTGAGTCCGGAGCCGGGGAGGTAGTGGTTGTGTTTCCATGGGCCCTGGGGCCGGCTCCGCTGCTTGGGCCATGGGCAGTCGGTGTTGGGTTTCCTGGTCGCTGCGAGCTTTAAAAATTAAACAAGCTGGAGCTGCTGCCTCATTCCCCTGCTTCAGCCAGGCAGGGTTTGGGTTTGCCTCTATGCCAGCACCGTGAGCTGGAGCCGTGAGCCGGGCCAGCACCTAGAGCTAGAGCCGTGAGCTGGGCCAGCGCCGTGAGCTAGAGCCGTGAGCCAGGCCAGTGCCGTGAGCTAGAGCCGTGAGCCGGGCCAGCACCTAGAGCGGGAGCCGTGAGCTGGGCCAGTGCCGTGAGCTGGGCCAGCGCCATGAGCTAGAGCCGTGAGCCAGGCCAGTACCGTGAGCTAGAGCTGTGAGCTGGGCCAGCGCCATGAGCTAGAGCCATGAGCCAGGCCATCACCTAGAGCTAGAGCCGTGAGCTGGGCCAGCGCTGCGAGCTAGAGCCGTGAGCTGGGCCACCACCTAGAGCTGTGTGGGTGCCCCCCAGCTGCTCTGAGGCCACATTTGTGCCCTTACCCAGCCAGCCCTCTGCCCGGCTCCTTGCTCTGCATGGAATCTCGTACGCTGCAGTGCGACCGGCTCCCTGGCTGCCAAACTGTCAGCCAGATCCGGGCTTGTGGGGCTTTCCAGCTGGTGGCTGGGCTGATCCGATCCCTTGACTGCTGCCCCCGCAGAGGCCTGGCCTGGCTCTGGGTGACGTCCGGGGTGGGGGGAGGACAGGGAACCATGGTCCGAGAGCCCAGCAGGATGGGGGCGCTGGCCCGAGGGCCCGGCGGGATGGGGGCGCTGGCCCGAGAGCCTGGCGGGATGGGGGCCCTCGGCCCGAGAGCCCGGCGGGATGGGGGCGCTGGCCCGAGGGCCCGGCGGGATGGGGGCGCTGGCCCGAGGGCCCGGCGGGATGGGGGCCCGAGAGCCCGGGGGGATGGGGCACGGCCCAGAGCTACAAGAGCAGCGCACTGGGCTGGGCAGGGAGGGGGAGGTAGCCAGGGAGCCGCCTTCGCTGCAGGAGCTCAGGGCGCCAGGGGATGGTCCCCTTGAGTCAGACTCACCTCCCTGGGGGCACACAAGGTATCTGTGGCTGAGCTGGGAATATCGCCCAGGTGTCCTGTGCTCTATCCACCTTGCTACTGTGACCCTGCAGTGCTGCCCGGGGCAGGAGACCCCTGAGCGCGCACACCAGTGTGGGGGAGGCGCAGAACACCCTGTGCGTGTCACTAGGTGACCTCCGGGTGAGCTGTGTGGGGGTGCACCAGCCCTGGTGTATGGGAAGTAACTCCAGAGGGGCCCTGGTATGCCCTCTCACAAGCCAGTGACCCTAACATCAGAGCAGGGGTGGGGTATAAATGGGGGTTCCCTTCCGGGCTCCTGCCCCGTTCACTCCACCTCACAGGGATTGTCCTTTCTGGCTTGGATCAGCAGAGAAGGAGTTAGCAATGCCGACCTTGGGCAGCCATCATTAGGCTCCAGAGTGAACAAGGGCACCCCGAGGCAGTTCCTGGAGCAGGCTTTCGGCAGGTGTGGCTGGGGGCGTTTGCATTCACGTCCCGCTGCAGAGGGTTTGTACACAACCCTGAGGCGCGAATGCGGCGCTCTGACGCACACAACGCAACCCCCAGGGAAAGGGGCCGTGTATGCACTGTACCCCATGAGTGGCCCGCGGGGGTGGGTGAAGCAGCTCCATGCTTGTGGGTTCCAGTGCGCTGCCGTGCTCACAACGCACCCTGCCCCAGCGGCATTCGCAAGGTTTCAGCATGAGCCCAGGGCAGCGGCAGAAGGAAGAGCTGCTGTCCCCTCGTGCTCTGAAAGGGAGAGGGCGAGGCCAGTGCCAGTCAGTCGGTCTCCTAGGGACCAGTAGCGCCTGGTCCACATGCCGCTTTTTGCATCAGGGTAACGGTTTCCTCCATCGGGCTCCCTGCCGGCCCTGCCCCCACACGGTGCTCAGAAAACCCAGCTGCAGAGCCATGTGTCTGAACACTGTGAGAGCGGGGAGAGGCTCGGTACGGTACGGTACGGTAGGGCTCCAGCGCCCAACCCAGACGGGAGTGGGGGAGCAGCTCCTGGCCCGGCTCGGTACGGTACGGTACGGTACGGTAGGGCTCCAGCGCCCAACCCAGACGGGAGTGGGGGAGCAGCTCCTGGCCCGGCTCGTACGGTACGGTACGGTACGGTAGGGCTCCAGCGCCCAACCCAGACGGGAGTGGGGGGGCAGCTCCTGGCGGCACGGTGCACGATGCACGGTAGGGCTCCAGCGCCCAACCCAGACGGGAGTGGGGGGGGAGCTCCTGGCCCGGCTCGGTACGGTACAGTACAGTAGGGCTCCACCACCCAACCTAGCCTGAGGAGGACAGCTCCTGGCCAGCCCAGCTCAGCTCGGTACGGTAGGTATGGCTCCACCGCCCAACCCAGACAGGGGGAGGGAGGCAGCTCCTGACCGGCTCGGCTTGGTATGGTACAGCTCTACCACCTAACCCAGCCGGGGAGGGAGCCATATGGCTGTGTGCGCCCAGACTGGGGAAGATGGGTTTTGGCCTGGCCCAGCTCATCCTGGCATCCCCCCAGCCCAATGTGGGGGAGGCAACTTTTGGCTGCCTGGCCCAGTTCAGCCCGCCCCCCTCCAGCCCAACCCCGAGGCTCTCTAGGCTGGGCCGCCCTGAGTCGCACACCCAGCGGGTGCAGGAAGCTCTGGGCTTGCCCCGGCATGCCGGCAGGGAGTGGACAGGATGCACCAGCCCCCGGGCTGGGAAAATGAAAGCAGTCCTGCTGTCAGTGTGTGTGCAGGGCGGGGGCAGGAAGTGGGGGGGTATGGGGTGAACTCTTCCCCTTCCTCAGCCCATAGACCCAGAGGACCCCCCCGCGCTGGAGTCCTGCCTCCGGCCAGGGGGACCGAGCAGTCCTGCTGCGCTGAGTGTTCCCACAGGCCGGACGTGGCCCCTCCCCATGGTCCCCAAGCCGGGCAGACGCCTTCTCCGGCTGCCAGCCCCGGCATGACCAGTTCTGAGGCCGAAAACGCCCCGAGGGGCATGAGCCTTCGCAGGCTCCGCCTGGGCCCCGAGGCCTCGCCCCAGGTGTCCCGAAGGGCGGAAATGGCAGCTTCTGCGAAGCCTGGTGGCGTGAAAGCCGGGGGGCTCTGAGGCCTGTCAGGGAGCCCCCGATGAGCTGGGGCGGGGAAGGGGAGCGAGCTGGTTGGGACGGGGCCTCTGCCGGGCGTTGATTTGCAATGGCCGAGGGGCCGGGGCTGGGCGGGTTTGACACTGCTAGCTGGTGCAGTGCCCCTGGGGGGCCGTGGCTGCTGTCTGGGCCAGCAGTGACTGCAGGGCGGCGAGACGGCACCCGGCCTTGCGCCTTTCTCCTGAGGGTGCCCTGGTCCGAGAGGCCGGTGTGCGGATGGGAGCCCATGAGAGCCGCTGGGGGGGCAGGGCCGGGGGCGCTCCCACCCACCAGGCTGGTCTCTGCTTGGGGGGGACAGTAGGGCTGGGCCAGGCTGCATGTGGCTGGGGAGTGCTCCCCAAGGCGGCGTGACAGCTGGGGGGCCGCTGGCCGGCCCTGGCAGGAGGCGCCTCGGCCCGAGGAACCCCTGGGCCTGAGCCCTGTTTGGTGCCCTCCCTTTTGCTCGGGAGCAGAGCGGGACGGGGGGAGCTGGGCTGCCGAGACCCTGGGGCCTCAGGGGAAGCCTCTCCCCGCGGCGGGCGGACAGGTGAGCGTCGGCCCCGAGGCTCAGGACTCGGCGGGGTGTTTAAAAATAGCCCCTCTAGCGGTGACGCGGCGCGGCCCCCGAGGCGACTCAGGCCTAGCACAATGGCAGGAAACGGAGCGGCTCGCGCGCATTGTTTGACTGCAGACACTTGTTTCCTTAGCCCAGCTATGGGGGCACTGCTATTTCCAACCCAAAGCAGCTCCCGGCGCAAGCCGGCCGCTGCTCCTGCCTCCGGGCGGTGGATACACTAGCCAGCGGCCCGGGACAAAGCCTAGCCACCCAGCAGCGCGGCTGTGGCCGGGGCTCGGGCTAGCCGGCAGCGCGGGGTGCCTGGCCCGGAAGCTGAACGCGCTCTCCTGCCGCGGCCGTGAGTAGGGCTGGGCGGGTCACGCGAGGGGGCTGTGGGCAGGGAGGGCCTGGCGTGATGCGGATGGACAGTCGGGGTACAGGAGAGCACTGGGCAGGGGCATCATTGCAGATTTTGGTGGCGGGGCGACCTGCGCATGCCATGATGAGGGGGGAGGGGAGAATGAGAGCATGGGGGGCAGACAGGACAGTGGCTTCAGCAGTGTTACTGAGCATGCTCAGTACAAGCCACCCAGCAAATTGGGAGAACTGACCCCCCCACACATCACTGTGACGGCCCCGACCCTGCACCCCCATCCGCAGCCAGAGGGGACTCTCAGCCGGCCAGTAGAGGAGAAGGTTTCATTGCTTCTCAGAGATACAGGGCAGCGTAGGAGCGATGCTAACACGGGAGCCAGGGCAGAGCCTTATTCCTCTTGGCGGGGGGGTAAAACATCCTCACTCCCCCTAGCCCAGCCAAGACTGACTCAGCACCCGGCCCTACCCCCCAGCCTGGGGGCCGTCCCCGCCGCTCTTCTTTTGTCTCTCTCCCTGGGAACAGGGTTGTTATCTCCCCAGGCTGGGACTTAGGTGTCTGGGCCAATGCACAAGTGGGGTGAGTCACTGGGAATCACACAGCCAACCATACAACCGGCAGGGACACTGGGTTACAAAGCAGGCAGCCCCCCACCACGTCACAATCACCTCTGTCCAGGGGCTACGTAGGCACTGGGAAACACTAGGGTTTGGCAGAGAACGTAGGGGTAGCTGGCAGGAGCACCGCATCCGAGTCCTATAGAAAAGACAGACGATTCGATAGCAGTGGACCCCCTCAGCTCTGACGCTAACACGGACTGACAGCTTGTGGCAAGCTGCTGGCGGGACGCGGGTTAGCCTGACAAGTGTCTGCTTGTTACTAACCTGCAGAGGGAGACGGTCAGGACTCCGGGGCGCTCGGCTCTGGGAGGGCAGTGGGGGCTAGTGGGCTACAGCAGGGACAGATACATTTCAGCTCCGTATAAGAACATCAGAGTGGCCAGACTGGGCCAAACCAAAGGTCCATCGGGCCCAGGGTCCTGTCGGCCGACAGTGGTCCGGGCCAGGTGCCCCGGAGGGAGGGAACAGAACAGGGAGTCATCACATGATCCCTCCCCTGGCGCCCACTCCCAGCCTCTGGCAGAGAGACTAGGGACCCATCCCGCCCACCCTGGCCGGTAGCCGCTGACAGACCTGCCTATTACAGGTTGGGCCTTTTCTCCATCTCCCGTCAAGGAATTCCACAAGCCGCCTGTGAAGCGATAATTTGGTTTGTTTGTGTTAAATCTGCTGCCTATAAATTCCATTGGGTCAACTGCTTGTGCTCAGGTAGCGAAGGACTGAATGACATCCCCTTATTCTATTTTCCCACACCGTTCCTCGTTTTCCAGCCCTCTAACATATCCCCCACCCTGTAACCATTTCTTTTCCAAGCTGAAAAGTCCCAGTCTTGTTAAGCTCTCCTCAGATGGAAGCTGTTCCTACCCCTCATCATCTCTGTTGCCCTTTCTGTACCTTTTCCAAATTCAGTATGTCTTTTTTAAGATGGAGTGACCAGATCTGCAAACAGTATTTGAGACATAGGCATATCATGACTTTATATAGAGGCAATATGATATTTTCTGTCTTATCTGTGATAGAGGTCTATAATATCACGACAGGTATGGAGAAAGTGAATAAGGAAAAGTTATTTACTTGTTTCCACAACGTAAGAACTGGAGGTCACCACATGAAATTAATAGGGAGCAGGTTTTAAACAAACAAAAGGAAGTTTTTCTTCACACAGCACACAGTCAACCTGTGGAACTCCTTGCCAGAGGATGTTGTGAAGACTAGGACTCTAACAGGGTTCAAAAAAGAGCTAGATAGATTCATGTAGGTTAGGTCCATCAATGGCCATTAGCCAAGATGGGCAAGGATGGTGTCCCTAGCCTCTGTTTGTCAGAGGCTGGGAATGGGTGACAGGGGACGGATCACGTGAAGATTCCCTGTTCTGTTCTCTCCCTCTGGGGCACCTGACATTGGCCACTGTGGGCAGACAGGGCACTGGGCTAGATGGACCTTTGGTCTGACCCAGCCTGGCCGTGCTTATGTATCTATTCCTTTCCTAATGATTCCCAGCAGCCTGTTAGTTTTAGGCTGCTGCACACAGAGCAGGTGTTTTCAGGGAACTCTCCACGACTCCACGCTCGCTCGCTTTCTTGAGTGGCAGCAGCCCTTAGCCCCATCGTTGCTGTATGTGCAGCTGGGATTGTATTTTGCCACGTGCTTTGCTTTGCGCCTCTCAACACTGAATTCCAGCTGCCGGGCCCAGTCCTGGGGGGTCCCTGGGGAACTCTCGGCAGTCGGCTTTGGACTGCACAGTTCTGAGTAATTTTGTGTCATCTGCAAATGCTGCCACCTCCCTGGTTACCGCTCGTCCAAGCCCGTTTTTGAGAGTTTAACAGCAGGGGTCCAAATGCAGCTCCCTGGAGCACGTCCCTGTTCACTCCTGCACTTTCCTCCTGTCTCCAGTGAGCGCCCAGCAATGTTTTCACGCCGATCTAAGGCTCCGTCAGTTACCTGAGTGACGAGCCCTTTGTTACCTGGGGACCCGCTGGCGCGGAGCCAGGGCAGGGCCTCTGAGAGAGGGGCAGAAACCGGGCGGTGCTGTTTCCTAGCCCAAAGGCTGCAGGAGGCAGGGTGAGACCAGCCCCTGCTTCTCTGTGGGTCTCAGGCTCAGAGCCCAGGCCATGCCCAGACCTAGGGAGGGGCAGTGTCTAACGGCTCTGGGGATCGGACTGCAGGGCGCAAAGTTCCCTTGCCTGTGTCTCTGCCAGCCTGGCACAGGGGCTGAGCTGTGCCCTCAGCTCCCCTGCCGGCTGCAGGCGGCCTGGTGTGGCCAGCCGGCCCTGACCCCGGGGGAGGCATTGTGTGGGGGAGGGGGCCTGTGGGAACAGACAGGTGAGACCGCAGACCCACAGAAAGCTCCTGTGCGTTGGTGTCAATGGGCCTCCTGAATGTCCCCTCGGGTCCCGCTACAGGCAACCTGCCTCAGTTTCCCCCCTTGGACTGGTCCCACGAGCCCAGGCAAACGAAGGCGTCTCCCGGGGCCCTTCCTACTGTGGCAGGCCACTGCCAGGCTGGCGTCTGCCCTAACTCCCAGGAGACTCGGCTAGCGCTGCTGCTCCTGGCAGCCCCAATCCCCGGCACGCCCCCTTCGCTGCAGCTCCTGGCCATCCGTGGAGGGAAATCCCCGGCCCTCTCCCAGGCGTGGCTCCTCGTGACCGGGGCAGGCTGGCCCTGGTCTGCCCCCCTGCTCCTTCCCCAGGTGCCAGCCAGAGGGGCCTTTAGCCCCCCCTCATTGCCAGGCCCCGGCGCTGGATGCTTTGTCCCAGCCCCGTCCCTGCGGGCGAAGCCTGGCTGCCTGCCCAGCCACGGGGACACAGCGCAGTGGCCTTGTGGTCACAGCCTGGGCCCTCAGGGGAGTCTGGCTCCCTGCCTGCTGGCAGGCCCAGTGGCTGGACCCGCTGTCCCTGAGCCTCGTTGCCCCAGGGAGCCAAGTGAAGGGAGCCCAAGGTAGCCAGCAGGCAGCCGGGTCTCCGCAGCCCCGCGTCTCCGGCCCACTAGCTCTGATGGCCTCTCCCCTCTGGCAGGTGTGTCACCATGCCGAGTGCCAGCAGCTGAACCACAGCCAGCCCCTCAGCCTGTGTGAGGCCTGCGACCGCACCTTCCACAGCACCATGCACTTCGACGGGCACATCCGCTTCGACCTGCCCCCCCAAGGTGAGAGAGCGGCCGCTCGGCCTGGGGAACGTAGCCCTCCTCCTCGGCGGGGTGCTCGTAGGCATGGGGCTCCCGCCTCAGCCGGCCTCCTCCCTTGGGCTCCCCTCCTGCCAGGGCAGTCCGGGGCTGTGCCGGACCAGGCCGGCAGTGAGCAGCGCCAGGGCTGCGTCCGTCCTGCCTTTGGGCCTTATGCGCCCTGAGGTGGGGATCTGCCCCGTTCTCCTCCCAGGGGGCCTGTTCCCTCAGCCTCCCAGAACCCCCCATCCGGAGCCCCCCCAGGCCAAATGCCCCTCGCCGGGGCTGCTCGGAGCAGAGCGCCAGGCGGGAGGGAAACGGCCAGCGGGTGGGGGGAACGCTGAGGGGCCTGTTGGCAGAGCGGCTGCCCCACGCTGCTGCAAAGACTCCCGGCCTGGCGCCGCTGGCCCAGGGTGCTGAGCCTGGGCACCGCTGAGGCAATCTGGGCCCGGTGGCTGGGTGAGGTGACTCCTCCGTCTCTGCTGGCTGCAGGTTCCATTCTGGCCCGGAACGTCTCCACGCGGTCCTGCCCCCCCCGCACCAGCCCTGCCTCCGACGTGGAGGAGGAGGACGAGGGGCTGGCGGATGGGAAAGGGTGAGTGTGTCCAAGGGTCCCGGGGTGGCAGGCCCTGGGGAGGGGGGCGCCCGGCAGCTGCACTTCGCCATCACGACACTGGCTCCAGGGCTCCGGGGCCTTGTGCGAAAGGCTGAACGAGCCGTTGCTGCGGGCGGGGCTGAGACCTCGGCTCGTTTCGCCAGCCCCACTGCTGCCCGCGTCCCCTCCCGCCTCGCTGCCACGAGCCCTGCAGCCTGCAGAGCCCGCGCTGGGGCCGGTGCTCCTCCCGGCGAGGGCATCCGTTCCCTCTGGCAGTGGCGGGTGACGTGCTCGGCTGGGAGACAGGCTCCAGGGGCAGGAATGGGAGCAGCCGCTGCTGCTTGACCTGTGGCTTTGAGTCTGCTCAGCTCCTGGGTGCCGGAGGGTGGCCGGGTGGGGCTCTCTGACCTCCGTGGCTCTCGCCAGGCCCTGGCCAGTGTGCCAGGCGTGCCCTGTACCCACGTTTTCCCTGCAGGGACAAGAAGAGCCCGGCCCTGAAGCTCCCCAAGAAGAAAGCCCGGCGCAGACACACTGATGTAAGGAGCCCGCCGCGTACGCGCCAGCCCTGGCAGCCGGCTCTGGGCACGGGCCTGGGACCAGAACACAGGGGCCTCACTCCGCTGCTGCCTGTGTCCGTCTGTCTGTCCCAGCTCCTCCAGGAGAGCAGAGTGCGGCTGCCCGGTTCTAGCAGGGGCTCCGTGCCCCGGCCGGCGGCTCTCCCCTGCGGCGTGCGGGCCAGTGGGGAGAGCGGGAGGAGGCGGGCGGGGAGCGGCGTACCTCGGGGGCGGATGGGGGGAGGCGGGGCGCCGGCCGCCAGGCCGTGGCATGTGGGGAATGGCTGTGCTCACCCTGCCCCCAGGACCCCAGCAAAGAGTGCTTCACCCTGAAGTTCGATCTCAACGTGGACGTAGAAACAGAGATCGTCCCCGCCATGAAGAAGAGATCCCTGGGGTGAGTCATGGCCCCCCTAGCTGCTCTGCCCTGGGGCCCTGCTCCTGGGCGCGGGCACAGAGCCTGCCAGGGACTCCAGGCACCCCGCAGAGGCCATCTCAGCCGGGTCCCGGGGCGGGCAGCTGAGGGCTCTAACCCAGACTCAGAGCTGATGTGCCCAGGCGCTCTCCCCTCCCTGCTTCCCTGGGCTGACTAGTGAGCGCACTGATGCCCTTCCCATGCCCGCTGGCTCACCCTGCACGGCAGCCATGGCGGGGCCGGACTGACACCACCCTGCATGGGGCTTTGCCGGGCGTGTCCGGGAGCTGTCACCCAGCGCCGGGGAGGCTGCTGCGTGTGACTGCCGGGCGCTCCCGGAGACACCAGCTGCCTGCCCCACCCGGGTCCCTGCCACCCGTCTGTTCCCCCCAAGCATCGCCTCTGAGCCATCTCCCCAGCCCCCACGCCCAGGAGCAGTGACGTGCTACCCTGCAGCGCCCCTGCCCTCCTGTCCAGGCGGGCACCGGAGCCGTGGCCGCTCCCCAGCCACAGTGGAGCTGGCTGTTGGGTGCTTTGGTCGGCCTGCAGAGCAGGCCGGCCGTGGCGACAGGAGCCCGGTGCGTGTCTCCAGCACTGTTCACCGAGCTCTGGGCTGGCACAGAGCCGGGCCAGCGTCCCTACTCTGAGTGGGGCAGGGAGGGAGCTGGGCCGACGTCTCCTCTGCCCTGCAGGGAGGTGCTGCTGCCGGTGTTTGAGAGGAAGGGCATTGAGCTGGCGAAGGTGGATATTTACCTGGACCAGTCCAACACGCCGCTGTCGCTCGGCTTCGAGGCGTACCGCTTCGGGGGACACTACCTGCGGGTGAAAGGTGCGCTCGGCCAGCCCCTCCTGCCCCATGGCTCGGCGGGAGGGGGACGCACCCAGCACAGAGCCTGCCTGCTGCCCTGCAGGAAGTTGCTCGGGGGAGGGGGGGTGTCAGCTGTGGCCCCCTAGGTCTGTGGTGTCCTGGGCTGCATAGGGAATGGGGTCGGTTGGGACCTTCCCCTCTCAGGCCGCCTTGTCCCATTCAGGGCTCCTGTGGTTCAAAGACTCGGGTGCTGAGCTCCCTTGGCCGGGTGGGGGCGGGGGGAGTTTGCCCAAAGTGGCTCCTGTCCATCTGCAGGAAGCAGGGCCCAGTGTTCCTGCCGTGGCCAGCAGGGGTCACCCTCGGAGCAGTGCAGCAGCGTCTGTCCCTGGAGAGCTGGCAGCTCCCTGGCTGAGCCGCGCTGCCCTGGGGCTGGGAGCCAAGCGGTCCCCGGGGAACTGGGCTGGTGCCCGTCGGCTGAGCCCCGGCCCTGCACTTGCTCCCTTCGCAGCCAAGCCCGGCGACGAGCTCAAGGTGGAGCAGGCGGTGAAAGATTTCAAATCGCTGAGTCTGCCCATCCTGCGGTGCTCCCCTGCCGGGGAGAGACCGGAGCAGCTGCCCTTCCGTCGGGAGAGCACGGAGCCCGTGGTGAGCTGGGGTGCCGCTGGGCAGCAGGGACGGCCAGCGTGGGCGGGTAGGGCTGTGGGTGCCAAGCAGTGCTGAGCCAGCACCGTCCTGGGCACGGCTCCTGGGAGCTGACACTGCAGGACACGATGGGCTCCATGGCCTCTGTAGAGCAGGGAGGGTCTCGTGGAACGCCGGCGTGGCCCAGCCTGTGGAGCGGGGCGGGTCTCGTGGAACGCCGGCGCGGCCCAGCCTGTGGAGGGGGAAGGGTCTCGTGGAACGCCGGCGCGCCCAGCCTGTGGAGCGGGCGGGTCTCGTGGAACGCCGGCGCGCCCAGCCTGTGGAGGAGGGTCTCGTGGAGCCGGCGCGGCCCAGCCTGTGGAGCGGGCGGGTCTCGTGGAACGCCGGCGCGCCCAGCCTGTGGAGCGGGCGGGTCTCGTGGAACGCCGGCGCGCCCAGCCTGTGGAGGGGAGGGTCTCGTGGAACGCCGGCGCGCCCAGCCTGTGGAGGGAGGGTCTCGTGGAGCGCCGGCGCGCCCAGCCTGTGGAGCGGGGCGGGTCTCGTGGAACGCCGGCGCGGCCCAGCCTGTGGAGCGGGCGGGTCTCGTGGACGCCGGCGCGCCCAGCCTGTGGAGGAGGGTCTCGTGGAGCGCGGCCCAGCCTGTGGAGGGGGAGGGTCTCGTGGAACGCCGGCGCGGCCCAGCCTGTGGAGGAGGGTCTCGTGGAACGCCGGCGCGGCCCAGCCTGTGGAGGAGGGTCTCGTGGAACGCCGGCGCGGCCCAGCCTGTGGAGCGGGGCGGGTCTCGTGGAACGCCGGCGCGGCCCAGCCTGTGGAGCGGGGCGGGTCTCGTGGAACGCCGGCGCGGCCCAGCCTGTGGAGGGGGGAGGGTCTCGTGGAACGCCGGCGCGGCCCAGCCTGTGGAGGAGGGTCTCGTGGAACGCCGGCGCCCAGCCTGTGGAGGAGGGTCTCGTGGAACGCCGGCGCGCCCAGCCTGTGGAGCGGGCGGGTCTCGTGGAACGCCGGCGCGCCCAGCCTGTGGAGGGGAGGGTCTCGTGGAACGCCGGGCGCGCCCAGCCTGTGGAGGAGGGTCTCGTGGAACGCCGGCGCGGCCCAGCCTGTGGAGCGGGCGGGTCTCGTGGAACGCCGCGGCCCAGCCTGTGGAGCGGGCGGGTCTCGTGGAACGCCGGCGCGGCCCAGCCTGTGGAGGAGGGTCTCGTGGAACGCCGGCGCGGCCCAGCCTGTGGAGGGAGGGTCTCGTGGAACGCCGGCGCGCCCAGCCTGTGGAGCGGGCGGGTCTCGTGGAACGCCGGCGCGCCCAGCCTGTGGAGCGGAGGGTCTCGTGGAGCGCCGGCGCGCCCAGCCTGTGGAGGGGGAGGGTCTCGTGAACGCCGGCGCGCCCAGCCTCTGGAGGGGAGGGTCTCGTGGAGCGCCGGCGCGCCCAGCCTCTGGAGGAGGGTCTCGTGGAACGCCGGCGCGGCCCAGCCTGTGGAGGGGGGAGGGTCTCGTGGAACGCCGGCGCGGCCCAGCCTGTGGAGGGGGAGGGTCTCGTGGAACGCCGGCGCGGCCCAGCCTGTGGAGCGGGGCGGGTCTCGTGGAACGCCGGCGCGGCCCAGCCTGTGGAGCGGGAGGGTCTCGTGGAACGCCGGCGCGGCCCAGCCTGTGGAGGGGGGAGGGTCTCGTGGAACGCCGGCGCGGCCCAGCCTCTGGAGGGGGGAGGGTCTCCTGGAACGCCGGCGTGGCCCAGCCCACAGCTCGGGAAGGCGGGTGTCCGGGAGGATCGCAATGGGCCTCTGTGGCTATGTCTAAACTACACCCCTCTGTCGGCCGAGGGATGTAGCTGAAGCGCTTCGGAAGTGCAAACGAAGCGGGGATTTAAATATCCCGCGCTTCTCTTGCACAATGGCATCATGGCGCTCTTACAAACAAGCGCCATTTCCAAACTGACGCCGCAGTTTCGCCGCCGTTTTTTCGACAACGGGGCGCCTTTGGAATGGCCAGCCAGGGTGGACAGCGCCCCCCACTACATCACAAGGACGCTGGCTTGTTTTCTAGTGCTGAACACGAGCTCTGGGCGGGGCTGCAGCAGCACTGTGCACCCGCTGGGGCAGGGTCGTTTTGCCAGCGACAGCCAAGTGGGACCTGGGGGTGTCTGCGGACATGTGCGGGACCTGGGGCCTGGGCCTTGGATGGGGACCCTGGGGCAGAGCTGGCTTGGACCAGCTCCCCCGCCCTGCCGCCCAGAGGGGCAGGTGCCGGAATCCCAAGGGGAGCCAGGCTGCCAGAGAAGCTGTGGGAGACGGGCTGGGCTGGCAGCGCCGTTCAGGTTTGGTCCCGTGTCCGACAAGACCAAGCAGACACAGGGCGGGAGGGGAGGGAAAAGCCCAGAGCGGCTCCAGGCTCGGGCTGATCCACCCTGGGAAGCCACCGGCCCAGCCCACGGCCTGCTCCACTACCCCACGCCCAGGCCAACTCCCTCCAGCCTCCGGCGGCCTGGGCCTTTGCTGTTCCTGGCTTCCGCGGGCGCCCAGGGGGCGGGGCTGGCAAAAGGCAGAGACAGGACAGAAGGTGGGGAAGGCGGAGGGCACACAAGGATGGGCTGGGAGTGACGCAGATCCCAGGGTACGGGGGCGCGAGTGGGAGCCAGCGGAGGGGGTGGTGTCATGTTGGTCCCTCTCTGGCCAGCCTGGCCAGGCCCTGTCTCAGGGTTCGGTGACAAAGCCACGGGTGTCGAGGGAGATCTCGGGGTCCCAGGAGAGAATGGGGGCCAGCCATGGCTGGGAAGCAGCAGGGGTCACCTCCCCGTCCTCCTCAGTGGTTCCAGCCAATTGCAGGGCTCCTGTCTTGAGATGAATCCTGCCCTGTCTCCCTTGGCCCGGGGACCCAGAGGACGCTGGGCCAGAGTCACCTGGTTTTAAAGAGCTCGACTTGCCGTGAGCTCTGCCAGCCTCTGCCAGCCACTCCTCCCTGTCCCTTGTCTAGGGCTATGTGCGCACGGCAGGGCTCCCGGGAAGCCTGGTGCGTGGGCGGCCACCCAGGAGACATTCAGGCGCTGCTCAGCTGATTAGCAGAGCGCCCACAGCCGCAGCGTGTTTCTGCTGTGGTGCACATCCGCACAGCCCTCAGTGCGCATACGTCCACTCTTGTCGCCCTGTGTTCACTCTGGCTTTGCATTCACTGCTTGCTTTGCTGTGCTGTGTGTGATTCCACTGTCCTGTGCTGCTCTGGAGGAACTCTGTGTGTGCGTGCCTCAGTTTCCCTGGGCACTGCAGCACTAGCTGGATGAGGAGGGGAAGGTCGGGCATGACTCACTGGGGAGGTATGCTCAGTCTCTCATGGCCTGAGAGCCAGGTGACAGCAGATAACTCCTGGGTCCGGGGAGCAGGACAAAGCAGGGGCGCGGCTGCCTGGGGGCTGGGAGCAGTGGCTGGGAGTGGGAGTTAGTTTTTCTGCTGGCTGAGGGAGAAGGGAGCCTGGCTGGCCTGGGGGGGGCGTGGCGGGGCAGAGGCTCAGAGCTGGGGCTCTGCTCCCCATCCCCAAGCTGGATTGTACTGACTGCTCCCGGTTCCTATGACACGGCTGAGCTACGCGGTGTCCCGTTCTCCCTGCCGGCTGCGAGTCCCGGCTGGCTGCGGATGGGGGCAGGGCCCGGTGCCTCCCCCGCACTCCGGGACAGCGGCACAAAAGGTATTCTGCACCGAGACTGGACACACCGCGAGGGAGCCGGGACGCTGCCACACTGCCAAAGCCAGGGCAAGCGGGGACACGGGCTTCCCTTGAGAACGAGGCTCCTGGACAAGTCCCGGCGGCCTCCTCAGGAAACTCACCTGTGGAGCCTCACGGCCACCGCCAGGCCCCGGCTTGCCTCCCCGGTGAGGTCTGTGCCTCGCTGCTGACTCGCCGAGGCCCTCGGCGCCTCCGGCCTCTCCCCTCGCCGGCCTCTGCTGGCCCCAAGCGCTGCTGGGAGTCAGACGCCTGCTCCGCCGCCGCCGCGCCAAGAGTGCCACCGGCACTGCCTCCCGCGTCCGCGCCCACGGCTCGACAGTGGCTCCGGGCACCCGGGCACCGGCGCAAGTTCTCCGCCAGCCAGACCCAGCGGTTTCCTCGGTACCGCGACGGCCGCTTCTCGGCACCCACCCATCCCCGAGCCCAGCCTGGGCGGCCTTGTCTCCGGCTCCTGGCTCAAGACCCCGTGCCGGGCAAGCAGATGGACACGCCGGATGTCTCCTCCCAGCACAGAGGAGACCCTGAGCCTCCTACAGGCAACCCCGCTATGGGCAGCCTTGGCTCTGCCACCGCCCCTTCTCCCATGCAGTGGGACCCCGGGGCCAATGTCAGGGCTCGCCTCTGCCCCCGACGGCTGAGGAGAAGGGGCGATTTCTGAACTGCCCGGGAGTCTTCCTCTGTGCCCGGTGAAGCTGTGTCACCACCAGCCCCGGCCGATGCCCTGCCCGTCCCGGGAGCTCTTCTGCTGTGCTGCCACCAGGCCCAGAGATCCCCTCCCCACAGACCTGGGGGAAACAGCACCAGCCGCTGCAGACCTGGCACACGGTCCCTTCCCCTACGATGGCCCTGCCAGGGTGGCTGGCGTTGCCCTCAGCCCCTCCTCCCCTAGACTCGGAGCCCTGCCACTCCCGGGCACCACGTGAAGAAGTCCCTCGCCGTGGCAGCGAGGGTGTGAGGCCTGGTTGGTGCTCTGCTCCCGCCCCCGCTTTGGGGCTCTCGCGGTCCAGGGAAGGAACTGAGGGGTCGGGGCTTGCGCACCAAGTCGGGCGCCAACGGCCCCACAAGGCGGCTGCTGCGCACCCCCGGCCCAGCATGGCAGCGAAACGGCCCCCAGCTCCGGCGCAGAGACACGCCCACAGCCGCACTCGGCGCAGCGCCGGTCCCGCGTTGCAGACACACGTGGCCGGTGGCTGCAGCCCCCTCGAGCGCGCGTCCCAGCCCAGCTCTCCTGCCCCTCTCGGAGAGCACAGGCACCAGCAGGAGTGAAACGCCCTCTCAGCTGGCTAACGGCACCGGGCCCCCCGCCCCAGGCTTGCTTCTCCCCAGGCCAGGACGTACCAGCCGCCAGAGAGGAGTCCCTCCGCCCCCCCGAGCTGGCTGTGTCGCCGGGGCCCGTGGCGGCGAGGATCTGGCCCTACAATGCTCAGCTGCAGGAGGCTCCCGGCAGCGCCTGGCAGGGTGGGGGGCTCAGGCCGGAGCATCGGCAAAGCCAAGGCCCTCACGGGGTCAGCCGGGGCTCACCTGGGAGCAGAGGCCCCGGGCTGCGTGGAGAGAGTTACCTCCCAGTGGCAGGGCGGAGCCCCGGCAAGAGCCCGGCGCCGGTGTGGGAGGGGCACGTGGGGGCCGGTGGGCGCAGGCCACGCCCCGAATGAGTTGGGCAGGGAGCTCCCTGAGTCAGCATGGGGCTCCCTGTGAGCTTCCCCACCCCCGCCCGGTGCTCCCCCCGGCCCCGCCGCGCTCTCACAACTCCCCCACCCACCCGCCAAGGCAGCACCGGCCTCCCCACTTCCTCCCCTCTGCATCCTTCCTCCCCCAGCCCGGGCAGCCGCTGGCAGGCTGCCAGGCCCCTAGTGCTGCCGTCGCGGGGCGCCTGGGGCCCTTCCGGAGCTCCCCTGCCGGCCCCCTGCTCCTGCAGCACCTGGAGAGCCCCGAGCTGCAAGCCTGGGCCTGCACCTGGCTCCTGGGCAGCTGGCCCCCCCGCCTGACGGGCTGATTGACAGGACCCAGCAGGCTCCTGAACCCCTCCCAGCTCCCAGTGGCTGCATGTCCCATCTCTTCAGCTCCCCTGCACAGGAGGGAGGGGCCCAGGTCAGAGACACCCTGGCCCAGCTGGCGGCTGCTTTCGGGCGCTTTGGGCTGTTGGGGACGTGCTGGGACCTGTGGCTGCATCGTTCGCCCTGGGCCTGCCTAGTCCACCTCAGTGGGAGCTCCGGAGGGAGCCCTGGCCCCCAGGGGGCTCGTCTCCTGTGCTGCCTGGCCCCCTGCCCCATGTTGCTTGGGGCGCAGAATAGCCCCGGGCATCAGCATGGCCTCTGGCACCGGGAGGAGCTGGCCCCCCCTGTGTTCGGGTAGCAAGAGGGGTGTGGCTGTCCTGTCCGTCTGCCCCACGGACGCGGGCTTCCAGGTGAGTGGCCGGGCGGAGGCAGGCAGGGGCTGCAGCTCTGGGTCTCTGCTCCGCGTTCAGCAGGGTGTGGGGCCGTGTGCCCCCTGACTCCGGCGGAGAGCCCAGCGGGACCCCTGGCTGCTCAGGGACGGCCAGGAGGGAGGGTGGGTGCCTGGGTATGGCGCGGCAGGGCACTCTGCACATCTGGATGGCTTAGACTGTAACCTCTTGGGGGCAGGGGCTCTGTACAGCGCCTGGTGCAGTGGGGCCTGGGGCAGGCCCTCACACAACGCAGCTCTTCCTGGTTCTGTCCCGGACTCCCTCTGACCTGAGGCGCCCCCATGACCTTGGATGCCCCCCATCTCTCAGGGCCTCAGTTCCCCAGCGCTGGCTGTGGTGACACTCGGCCACACGCCTGGGGCTGGCCAAGGAGGGCGTGTCCCCGGCCCGGGAGTGGGAGGAAAGGCAGCCGCTGGCGTCTCCCCGCCTAGCAGGAGCAGGCAAGGCCTGGCCTCGCCGGCAGCCCAGAAACCCCCACCGGATTACGGCTGGAGCAGCAGGGCTCTGCTGAGCTGTGCTGCCTGCGGGGCGTGGCGTGGCCCATGCGCCCCTAGCTCTGCTGGGGGGCACACGCAGGGCTGGCTGCAGGGCCCATGTGGGGCGAATCGCCTCGATGGGCAGGGCCGAGGTCTGAACGCCCCATGTCGGAGGCTGGCCCATGCAGAGCTCTGGCCTGGGTCGGCCGTCCTGGGGCTGGCCCGTGGCTGGCAAGGGGAGATGGGAGTGGGGCAAAGAGCAGGGTTTGGGCAGCCCCAGGAGGGAGTGAACGGACCCCCACAGGGAGCAGTTTGGCTGAATCCCTGTGACTGCCCACCATGGCCATACTCAGGCCAGCCCTGCAGAGACCAGCCAAGGGGGGCACTGGCTTTGCAGGGCGAGGGAGGAGAGAGATGCTTGTGAACTTGGGAAGTCACAGGCCTCGCCCAGCCCAGCTCCCTGTTGGCTGGCCTGGCTGTCTGACCCTGGCCTGTGTTAGGGGAGGGGCAGGGGCAGCGGGTTGGGTGCAGGGCCGGGCCAGTGGCCGGGGCAGGGGGTTGGGTGCAGGGCCGGGCCAGTGGCCGGGGCAGGGGGTTGGGTGCAGGGCTGGGCCGGGGGCAGCGGGTTGGGTGCTGGGCGGGGCCGGGGGCAGCAGGTTCGGTGCAGGGCTGGACCAGTGGCCGGGGGCAGCGGGTTGGGTGCAGGGCCGGGCCGGGGTCAGTGGGTTGGGTGCAGGGCCGGGCCAGTGGCCGGGGCAGCGGGTTGGGTGCAGGGCCGGGCCGGGGGCAGCGGGTTGGGTGCAGGGCCGGGCCGGGGGCAGCGGGTTGGGTGCAGGGCCAAGCCAGTGGCCGGGGCAGCGGGTTGGGTGCAGGGCTGGTCTGGGGACAGCAGGTTGTGCGCAGGGCCTGGCCAGTGGCTAGGGCAGCAGGTTGGGTGCAGGGCTGGGCCAGTGGCTAGGGGCAGCGGGTTGAGTGCAGGGCCGTGCTGGGGGCAGCAGGTTGGGTGCAGGGCCGGGCCGGGGGCAGCAGGTTGGGTGCAGGGCCGGGCCGGGGGCAGCGGGTTGGGTGCAGGGCCGGGCCGGGGGCAGCGGGTTGGGTGCAGGGCCGGGCCGGGGGCAGCGGGTTGGGTGCAGGGCCGGGCCAGTGGCCGGGGCAGCAGGTTGGGTGCAGGGCTGGGCCAGTGGCTGGGGGCAGCGGGTTGGGTGCAGGGCCGGGCCGGGGGCAGCGGGTTGGGTGCAGGGCCGGGCCGGGGGCAGCAGGTTGGGTGCGCCCCCGCTGGGCCCCCGCTCATCCGCCCTCTGTGTCTGTGGTTGGACTTGCAGGCCCCAGGGCGGCGGCGGAAGAACATGAGCGAGTTTCTGGGCGACGCCAGCATCCCGGGCCAGGACCCCCTGCAGCACTGCAGCTGCTCCCTGCCCAGCAACGGCACCGAGACGTGGAAGAACCGGGCCGCCAGCCGTTTCAGCGGCTTCTTTGGCTCCGGCGCTGGCTCTGGCCCCTTCGGCCGGGTATGTCGCTGCTGGGCCTGGCTCCGCTCCACTCCCCAGCGTGCTCGGAGTGCTGCCAGCTGCCTGGGGAGGAGTGGTCAGTGCCCCGTGTGCTGGGCAGGGCTGACCCGAGCTCTGTGCTGGAGCAGGAGGTCGCAGCCTGCTGGTCAGGGGGCAGAAATAGCCTCCCCCCAGGCGTCCTGCCAGCCTCTGGAGCTGGCACCACCGCTTGGCAGGAGCTCTGGTGGCTCTCGGCCCAGCTTCCTTCAGCTGGGCCGGGCCGGGAGCTGCCTGGGCCCGGAAAGGGGAGGGGGAGTTGTTCTCTGCAGCAGATTCCAGCGGAACGGCAGTGGGGCGCACAGCCCCCGAGGGTGGCTGCTGCTGGATAGGGGTGCAATAGTGCAGGCGGTTAACCGATTAACCGGTAAGCAAAAGCTTATGGGTTAATGCTCTAGACTGCACACATTCCACCCCCCAGGACATTTTTTAGCAGGCTGGCCAGCAACGTGGCTCAGTCCCGGCTTGCGACGGGTCCGGGACCCACCCCCACTGCGGTTCTGCATGTGAAGTGTGTTAGGAGCCAGGCGGGGGGGCAGCCCGGCCTCAGTTCCCCTTGCAGACCCGCTCCCACCTGGCACCCCACGCAGCAGGAGCGGCAGGGGGCTCTGCTGGCTCCGCCGGCCCCGCCGGCCCCGCCCTGGGACTCTAGAATGGGCGACTAACGCTAAGAGTTCACGAGGTAACGTGGCTGCTCAGTTCCCCTCCCTACGGCTGGAGCAGGCAGACAGGCCGCTGCTGAGCTGGGTGGGGAGTGGGCCCACTGCTCCCAGTGCTCTTTGGCCTCCCTGCGGCCTCCGGCCCCAGGGCTGGAGTGAGGCAGGCTCCAGCGGGGGCCACCAGCCCCACAGGGAGTCAATCAGGCCTTCCGCAGGGGCCTGCCCCGCCTGCCCACGGCCCGGCCTCCGGCTCCGCGCCAAGCGTCCCGGCACCAGGTCCAGGAACGGCCAAAAGCCGGGAGCCCCGTCCCCCTCAGCCACCTGCCCCGTCCCCTTAGCTCCTCTCCCGCCCGGCAGCCGCTCCGCAGCCCTTGCGGCGCTGGGCGCTGTCCTAGCCAGCGCTGCTCCTCCCCGCCAGGAACTGGACAAGATGGAGCAGCTGGAGAGCAAGCTGCACAGCTACAGCCTCTTCGGCCTCCCCAAGCTGCCCCAGCAGCTCCGCTTCCACCAGGACTCGTGGGAGGAGGAGGAGGACGACAGCAGCCTGTGCCTGGAAGGCAGCTGGCAGGACATCGTCCCGGGCACGGAGGTGACGCTGGGCACAGTGGGGCACAGGGTCCAGGGCTGAGATTTCCCAGGAGCCTGGGGTAGAGCAGCCCACAGAGCGCTACACTGCTCCTGGGACCCCCATACCACCCACGGGCTGTTGGCCAGGGCCCCCTGCTCCTGGGACCCCCATACCACCCACGGGCTGTTGGCCAGGGCCCCTGCTCCTGAGCCCCCCAATTCCCCCCCATGGGCTCCTGGCCAGGGCCTCCTGCTCCTGGGACCCCCATACCCTCCACGGGCTGTTGGCCAGGGCCCCCTGCTCCTGGGACCCCCATACCCTCCACGGGCTCCTGGCCAGGGCCCCCTGCTTCTGGGACCCTCATACCCTCCACGGGCTCCTGGCCAGGGCCCCCTGCTCCTGGGTCCCCCAATTCCCCCTCGGCATGGACTGCTGGCCAGGGGCCCCTGCTCCTGGGCCCCCCAATTCCCCCTCATGGGCTCCTGGCCAGGGCCCCTGCTCCTGGGCCCCCAATGGGTGGCTAGGCAGACCTCCTCCTCCAGACCCATTTCAGCGCCCTTGGCCTCTGCTGCCATTGGGATGTTGCCCCGGTGGGACTGGGATCCCCCTGAGCCCATACGACGTGTCTGGCGGGGGGAGGCGCTGGGCGCTCCCTGCCCTGCTCTCGGAGGGACCATCACCCCGTGCTCTCGGGGCAAGGCCTCTGCCCGTGGTGCTACCCTCCTGCCCTCTCCAGGCCCTGACGCGCCGGCAGTGCCACCAGCAGGAGGCTGTCTGGGAGCTGCTGCACACGGAAGCCACCTACATCCGGAAACTGAAAGTGATCGCAGACGTGAGTGGCTCCTGCCAGGGCCACGTGGCGGGCGGGGGGCTCGCAGGTGGTACCCAGCCTCCAGGAGACCGAGCTGGGCCCCCCGGGGCAGAGGGCTGAGCCCACGCCTGAGCCGGGGCCATTAGCTGAGTCTCTCGGCTGTGCACATCAGAGCCGGATGCGAGAGCCCCTGGCGGGCCCGGCCGTCCGCTCGCAGCCACAGGCCCGAGCCAGTCAGGCGGGGCCGGTGTCCGTCAGCCTGCGCTTCGTGCCGCCGCGGGGACACGGCGCTGGGAGGGACTCCCTGCCCCCGCCCCGGGGCTGCTGCCTGCGTGCCCGGTGGGCCGGGGCCGGGCAGGAGGGTGCGTGGGTGGGACGTGGCTGCTCTGCACTGCCTGCTCTCTGCTCTCTTCGCAGCTCTTCCTCTGCTGCCTGCTGAACCTGCAGGAGTCCGGGCTGCTCTGGGAGGTGAGGGCCCAGCTACCCACTGCCTGCAGGCCCCTCGCGGGCACAACCCGCCCCCCCCCAGCCAGCCGCATCCCCTGAGCTAGGAGGAGCTCCCCGGGCGCCCCCCACTCTCCCTGCCCCCCAGCACTGGGAGGAGCTCCCTGGGGACAGGCCCCCCCCCCGCTGGGAAGCGCTCTGGCAGGCTCTGCCCAGCTGTCGGACTGGCGCTGAGGTGGCGCCCCAGGGCGGGAGGTGTCCTGTGGGGAGGGTGGGAGACTCCCAGGGCTGCAGCAGAGACTCAGAGACTCCCCTGCCCATTAATAGGCGGCTCTGGCCCCTGGGACCCCAAAGCAGCCGCTGTGCGTGAGCTCCTGGGCAGCCCTGGAGCTGGGCTCCTGTCTGGCCTCCCCCGCCTGCTGCAGGGCGCGTGGTGCCCGCATGCCCAGGGCCCGTCCTTGCTTGGCAGGGCGACGCGGCTCCGGGTCACGCAGGTCCGGGAGCAGGGAATCCCCCTGCCCAGGGCCCTGCCTGTCCTGCCCGGCTGGGCTGCCAGGTGCGGGCAGAGCCCACAGCACCCCCGCTGTGCTTGCAGGTGGAAGCGGAGCGTCTGTTCAGCAATATCCAGGAGATCATCCGGCTGCACCGTGCCCTGTGGAGCGGCGTCATGGCCCCGGTCCTGGAGAAGGCCAGGGAGACCAAGGCGCTGCTGGACCCTGTGGGCTTTCGGAAGGGATTCAACATGGTGGGTGTGAGGTCCCGGTGTCTGGCTCGGGCCGGGGGGGACGCCCAGCTCTGACTGGCCCTTGGCTTGCCTTGCAGTTCGGGTCCCTCTTCGAGCCCTATGTCCGGTACTGCATGGAGGAGGAGGGCTGCCTGGAGTACATGCGCACACGCTGCTGCAGGACAACGAGCTCTTCCGGGCCTACGTCACGGTAGGCGGAGCCAGGCGGGGCCACGCCCACTTGCTCGTGGCCACAGAACAGGGTGGCCTGGGGCACTGCTGTGGGGGGGGGGGTCACATCAGGGCCAATTGCCTGGAACCAGGGCACAGCCCAAGGCTGGGGTCCCCCTCCCTACGGCACCAAACCAGCCCCACCGAGCGCTGCTGTTTGCCCCTCTGGCCAGCAAGAAGTGACACGAGCAAATCCCCTCAGACACCCCAGTGCTCCCTGTGCCCCCCCAGCCCCCCCCACAGGGGAGAGGTTATAACCCATCCCCCACCTCCCCTCATGCACCCCAGTGCTCCCTGTGCCCCCCCAGCCCCACCTTACACAGGGAGAGGTGATAACCCATCCCCACCTCCTCAGACACCCCAGTGCTCCCTGTGCCCCCAGCCCCACCTTACACAGGAGAGGTGATAACCCATCCCCACCTCCCTCAGGCACCCCAGTGTTCCCTGTGCCCCCAGCTCCCCCTTACACAGGGAGAGGTGATAACCCATCCCCACCTCCCCTCGGACACCCCAGTGCTCCCTGTGCCCCCAGCCCCACCTTACACAGGGAGAGGTTATAACCCATCCCCACCTCCTCAGGCACCCCAGTGTTCCCTGTGCCCCCAGCCCCACCTTACACAGGAGAGGTGATAACCCATCCCCACCTCCCCTCAGGCACCCCAGCGCTCCCTGTGCCCCCCCCAGCCCCACCTTACACAGGGGAGAGGTTATAACCCATCCCGCCCCTCCCAACAGGTTCTCCCAGTCCCAAGGGACCAGCCACAGTCCCAGGGCGATTTACACCCCAGATCCCACCCCAAAGAGCTCGCCGGGCCTGCCCTTTAGCATCCAAAGGGTTATTAATAGAAGACGCGGCTGAGGGTAGGCGGGCTGGGGAAAGCACATCCCCCCCCCGTCCCCAAGGGCTTGGCGCAGGCTCTTAGCAGGGGTGGAACAAGCTGCCGGCTGAGCAGTCTCTGGGGCTCGTCCTGTGCGGGATGGGTCAGGGAATCCTTCCCGGCCTCTGTCCCTGGCAAAGGGGCGTGTGGCGCGAGGCGGGTGAAGAGATGGGCGCCCTCAGGATCTTTCGTCCCCTGGCCCACGCGGCGGGGAACCCGCCCTCCTCTGGTGGGATGGGGCCTCCCAAACTGGAGTGTCACATGGCGACGTGACCTGTCCACGTCCTGCTCAGGCCAGGGGCGGGGGGGCACCTGCTGGGGGCTCCCAGAGAATCGCTCAGGTGCTACCTGGCAACCCCACGGTCCCTGCAGCGTCACTCCTCACCGCGTAGCCGCCCCTCCCCACGGGGGCGAGTCCTGGCGCTGCCTCCAGCCAGGAACCATTTCAAACAGGCCAGAGCCCGTCTCCGGGACGCCCCCCCAGCGCGTAGCAGGGCACGGGCAGCGCAGGCAGACTGGGCAGGGCACCAGCTTTCCCCAGACGCCTCCCCTGGCCCAGCCTGCTCAGGATCCGGGGTGCACGCGCCGCAGGGGCCGCCCGGCTCTGCCTGTGCCAGCACAGCCCAGCAACGTGCCCCACCCGTCTCCCTGCAGTGGGCAGAGCGGCACAAGCAGTGCAGCCGCCTGAAGCTGAGCGACATGCTGGTGAAGCCGCACCAGCGCCTCACCAAGTACCCACTGCTGCTCAAGTCGGTGCTGAAGAAAACGGACGAGCCTGGCACCCGCGACGCCATCGTCACCATGGTAACCTGCCCGGGCGTGCGGGTTCGGTGCCTTGCTTCTTTGGGCAGCCAGGCCAGCCCCGTTCCGGCCGTGCAGCCCTGTCTCTGCCTCGGCGCTGGCCGCGGGCTCCCATGGGCCCCCCGCAGGGCTGGGGCGGATGCAGCGCGACTGCGAATGTGCCGATGGAAGGGCTGCCGGGCCAGGCAGGGTCTCCAGCCTCCACTGCCACAGGGCTCCTCACCAGGGCACAGGGCACGGCTCCTCGCCACGCCAGCTGGGCCAGGGCACGGGGCATGGTTCCGCACCATGCCAACTGGGCGGGGGCCTTCCCCCGGGCACCTCTGATGGCTCCCCTTATGGCAGATCAATTCCGTGGAGCGGTTTATCAACCACGTGAACTCGCGGATGCGCCAGCGGCAAGAGCAGCAGAGGCTGGTGGCTATTCTCAGCCGGATCGACTCCTATGAGGTGGTGGATGGCGGCACGGAGGAGGTAGATAAGGTAGGGGCTGCGTGGGCAGTGGCACGGAGGAGGTGGATGAGGTAGGGGCTGTGGCACAGAGGAGGTGGATGAAGTAGGGGCTGGGTGGGCAGTGGCACGGAGGAGGTGGATGAGGTAGGGGCTGGGTGGGCAGTGGCACGGAGGAGGTGGATAAGGTAGGGGCTGCGTGGGCAGTGGCACGGAGGAGGTGGATGAGGTAGGGGCTGTGGCACAGAGGAGGTGGATGAAGTAGGGGCTGGGTGGGCAGTGGCATGGAAGAGGTGGATGAGGTAGGGGCTGTGGCACAGAGGAGGTGGATAATGGGGGCGTCTGGGCTGGCAGCGGCAGGGAGGAGGTGGATAAGGTGTGGGCTGGGTGGGCAGTGGGTGCACTGACTGGCCTGGCCCTGGCCCTCTGCCCCTGCCCGTGTCCCTTCTCTTGCCCAGCTGCTGAAGGAGTTCCTGCGCCTGGACCTGACGGCCCCCATCCCAGGCACCTCCCCCGAGGACACACGCCAGCTGCTCCTGGAGGGGAGCCTGAAGATGAAGGAAGGGAAAGACAGCAAGGTGAGCAGCACGGCCAGTGCAGAGCCAGGAGCGGCTGCCGATCCCCTCAGCAAGGGCCTCCTTGGCCGGAGGAGGGGGGTGGGCAGGCATCCATCCTCGCCCGCGGTCTGCCTGGCCCTCCTTGTAGCCGCCCAGCGCCCCCCTGCCCAGCAGGTCCCACGGCCCTCTGCTCTCGCCCTCCCCAGATGGACGTTTACTGCTTCCTCTTCACGGACCTGTTCCTCATCACCAAGCCAGTGAAGAAGGCCGAGCGCACCAAGGTCATCCGGCAGCCCCTGCTCGTGGACAAGATTGTCTGCCGGGAGCTCAAGGACCCCGGTGAGGAGCCCCCAGGGCCTGGCTCCTAGCGCGGAGCCTTGGCCATGCCGTGCCCCAGGCTCCTCTCCTCAGAGCCTGCCCCTCGGCCCCTCCCTGCCCTGCCGGCCTGCCCCTCAGCCCCTCCCTGCCCTGCCGCCTGTCCCACGGCCACCCCTGCCCTGCCGGCCTGCCCCACGGCCCTTCCCCTCCCTGGTGGCCTGCCCCATGGCCCCTCCCTGCCCTGCCGCCTGCACCTTGGCCCCTCCCCTCCCTGCTGGCCTGCTCCATGGCCCCCGCCTCCTCGCCCCCCCCGCCCTGCCATCTGCTCCATGGCCCCTCCCTGTTCTGCCGTCTGCCCCATGGCCCCTCCCCGCCGTGCCGCCTGCCCCATGGCCCCTCCCTGCCGTGCCGCCTGCCCCATGGCCCCTCCCCGCTCTGCCGGACTGCCCCATGGCCCCTTCCCGCCGTGCCGCCTGCCCCATGGCTCCTCCCCGCCCTGCCGGACTGCCCCATGGCCCCTCCCTGCCCTGCTGCCTGCGCCTTGTCCCCCTTCCTGCCAGCAGACTAAGGCAAGGCACGGGGCTCTCCCTCCATCTCCACAGGGACTCACCCCCAAGTGCTCTACTCCTGCCTGGTGCCTGGGCGGTTCCAGGCTGGCCCAGCGCCCTCCTCCTCAGGGAGCTGCACAGGTTCCCTCAGCTCCATTAGCCTCCACGCTCTGCCCTGCCCTCCTGCAGCCCCGACAGACGCTGCTGCGTGTTTGCCCCGGGCGCTGGCTTCCTTCTGCTGGCGCGGTGCCAGACCCTGAGTCCTGCTCCTTCTGCAGCTCCGGGGCCTTCCCGGCTGCATCCGGACCCCCAGCCCTCTCTGAGGTGCACGGCTCCGCGCTGGGCCCCCCACGTCGGCTCGTGCTCCCCGGGCAGCCGCAGCTGCCTTTGCTCACGCTGGTGGCTGCACCTCCTGTCCCCTGGCAGGCTCCTTCCTCCTGATCTATCTCAACGAGCTGCGCAGCGCCGTGGGCGCCTTCACATTCCAGGCCAGCGGGCAGGCCCTGTGCCGCGGCTGGATCGAGGCCCTCTACAATGCCCAGGTGAGCCAGACAAGGCCCTTCCGCCGGGCCTGGGCTGAGATGCTGCAGCTCCCCGGCCTGAGCCTGCCGGCCGATCCTGGTGCAGGCACCAGCCAGGGGCTTCCGCTAGCAGCTCAGGGTAGGAGCCTCCTTAGAGATGGGCCAGGAGCGGAAATGGAGACGCAGCAAAGGCCTGGGGCACCGCGGGGAGCGTCCAGTCAGGGCCAAACCGGCCTCTGTCCCTGGCAAAGGGGCGTGTGGCGCGGAGGGCGGGTGAAGAGATGGAGGCGCCCTCAGGATCCTTTTGTCCCCTGGCCCACGCGGCGGGGAACCCGCCCTCCTCCGGTGGGATGGGGCCTCCCAAACTGGAGTGTCACATGGCGATGTGACCTGTCCACGTCCTGCTCAGGCCAGGGCCGGGGGGCACCTGCTGGGGGCTCCCAGAGAATCACTCAAGTGCTACCTGGCAACCCCATGGTCCCTGCCACGTCGCTCCTCACCGCGTAGCCGCCCCTCCCCATGGGGGCGAGTCCTGGCGCTGCCTCCAGCCGGGAACCATTTCAAACAGGCCAGAGCCCGTCTCCGGGACGCCCCCCCAGCGCGTAGCAGGGCACGGGCAGCGCAGGCAGACTGGGCAGGGCACCAGCTTTCCCCAGACGCCTTCCCTGGCGCAGCCTGCTCAGGATCTGGGGTGCACGCGCCGCGGGGGCCGCCCGGCTCTGCCTGTGCCAGCACAGCCCAGCAACGTGCCCCACCCGGGCGCTCCTAGCTCTGCCTGCAGCGCGTGGGGACAGTGCACTGGAGACACAGGCAGTGTGAGCACTGCCCCCATGTGCCCTGCGCTGCCTGTGTCCCCTGTAGCATGCTAGGCGCAGTCGCTCCTGGCGTCGGTCCTCTCGCTGCAATCTGACCAGTCAGCCACGCAGACGGCCCCCTTCCCCCAGTGCCACCGAGCCGGGTGGGTGAGGGCAGCATGTCTCGGGCTGAGCGTGTGCTGCCGGGACCTGGGCCGTGGCCCGGGCAGTGCCAGGCGCACACCCATCCTGCCCCGCCTGGAGCCCGGGGCAGGGACGGGAGCTGCCTGTCCTGGCACCTGGGCTACGCTGAGTCCTGCCCCTGCCCACAGAACCTCCTGCAGCGCCTGCGGGACCAGGAGCAGGAGCGACAGCGAAGCCAGCGGCAGCAGAGCCTGGCGGAGGAGGACGGGGAGAGCGGGGCCTCCACTGCCAGCTCGCCCACCATCCTGCGCAAGAGCAGCAACAGCCTGGACTCGCAGCACTGGTACGTGCCCCAGCCCTGGCCAGGGCGCGGGGCCGCTCGCGGGGCCTGGCTGGCACATGGTGCCGTCATGGCCCCAAGCACTCGCCGTGCCCAGTGCAGGCCGCTCCCCTCACCCTGCACCCCCCCCGACTCACTCCTGCCCTGCTCCCTGCACCTTCCCCAACTCACTCCTGCCCTGCTCCTCTGCCCCCGACTCACTCCTGCCCTGCTCCTCTGCCCCCGACTCACTCCTGCCCTGCACCCCCGACTCACTCCTGCCCTGCTCCTGCACCTTCCCCAACTCACTCCTGCCCTGCTCCCTCTGCCCCCGACTCACTCCTGCCCTGCACCTCCCCCGACTCACTCCTGCCCTGCTCCCTGCGGCCCCCCCAGACTCACTCCTGCCCTGCTCCCTGTGGCCCCCCCAGACTCACTCCTGCCCTGCTCCCTGTTGACTCGCTCCCAGCCTTTGCCCCCCCGCTGACGCACTCCTCTTGCAGCCCCTCGGACGGCTCCACGGAGACCATCGCGGTGGTGGTGGTGGACGCCAGCGAGGAGCTCTCCTTCCCGGACCTGGAGGTGGGGCCGTTCAGCTCGCAGTCGGACGAGACCTCCGTCAGCACCACTGCGTCCTCCACCACCCCCACCCGGGAGCTCCTGGAGGGGGGCGGGGAGCTGGCCGAGTCCCACCCCCCGCTTGGCTCCAGTGGCCTGACGCTGGACCCCAGCAGCTGCCGGTCGGCGTCCATCGACAGCGCCTACGGCACCCTCTCCCCCACCTCCCTCCAGGAGTTTGCTGCGGGGCAGCAGCTGGAGCCGGCGGCAGAGGCGGGGCCCCCCCACGCACAGCGCCCCCCCTCGCCCCGGCTGCGCCGCAGGACGCCCGTGCAGCGCCTGCCCTGCAAGGCGAAAGTGCTCAAGTCCAAGTCGGAGGCCAGCCTGCTGCAGCTGGTCCCGGCCTCGCCCCCCCTCACCCAGAGCAAGAGCCTCTGCGACCTGGTCTCGGCCCCGGGCCGCGGGCTCTCGCAGCGGGACGTCCCAGCCGGCTCGCCGAGGACTCGCGGGGCCGCCCGCTCGCGCCGCGGCAGCCTCTGCGCCAGCACCTGCAGCAGCAGCAGCGGCTCCAGCGCGGAGCTCTCAGAGCCCGGCGAGATGGGATGTGCCAAGGGCTCTGCCCGCCCAGCCGACAGACGCGCGACATCCCCGGCCCCCCCCACTGGCGAGCGCTGCCAGGAGCTGGCCCTGGCCCACCGGACTCTGTCGGACCCGCAGGCGGCCCAGCACCGCAAGCTGACCCTGGCCCAGCTGTACAGGATCAGGACCACGCTGCTGCTCAACTCCACGCTGACCGCCTCGTGAGTGCCCTGGGCCCGGGGGGGCGCCCGCCAGCCTCTGGGCCCTGTCCCAAGTCCCCTCCCCTCAGCCCGGGGCAGCCTCCGTCCCTGCGCAGAGAGAACCCTCGGTTCAGCGCGCCTCTCTGCCCCTCTTCTCTTGCAGGGAGGTCTGAGAGCAGCAGCGGGGCTGCCAGGGCGGGCTGGGCTGCTGCCCCACCATGGAGCCGAGCAGCTGGGCCACGGGGAGAGGCGAGTGGGCAGGCCCCGAAGGCAGCAGCCTGTCAGCTGTGTGTGGACAGGGGCGAGACGGCGCAGGCGTAGGGTGTGTGCATGTCTCTACGGGGAGTGTGTACGCACACATGGGGAGTGTTCGTTTGTGCACGTGTGTGCACATATGGGGAGCGTGTGCATGTTTGTGCATGTACACATATGGGCAGTGTGTGTGTGTGTGCGTGTGTGTGTGCACGTATCGGGAGTATATGTGGGTGTGTGGGGAGCATGTGCATGCATGTGCACACCTGAGGAGTGAGTGTGCACGCCTGGGGAGCGTGTGTGCGTGAGTATGCACGCCTGGGGAATGAGTGTGCATGCCTGGGGAGTGTGTGTGCGTAAGTGTGCACACCTGGGGAGTGAGTGTGCATGCCTGGGGAGTGAGAGCGTTGTGCTGTGGGAGGTGTGTGCTGGCCTGGAGGCAGACTCACTGGAGCCCTGGCACTGGAGGCAGGCACCTGGGGCTGGCAGGGAACTGTCCCTAGGCCTGTGGCTGGCCCAGTTTGCTCCTTTGCCCTCTGAATCCCTGGCGCCAGGTTGCACGGGGCCCCGTCGCCGCCCCCGAGAACATCTGACGGGCCCCCTGCTGCTCTGGCGTCGCTGGCTGCGGCGAGTCCCGACGGACGATGCAGCGAGCAAGCGCTGCCCCCTGTCCTCGGAGAGCCCTGCTCAGCGGCAGCTGGGTCCCCAGCTGGCAGCCCTGCCCCGGCTGGGCCGTGTGAGTGGGGCGGGGCTGCACTTCCCCGCACGCTGGGTCGGGCGAGACGCGCCAGGCTGCATCAGGCCCAGCCGAAGCGCGACGCTGCAGCAGAGACCAGCGACCTCCCCCGGGCCGGGACCCCCGGCTGAGTCCCCATGGCACGGAGCCGGCTCTGCATTGTGCTGGCTGTCACACGGCCGGCGGGGCCAGACCTGCCCGAGGGCCTGGCGCGGGGGAGCTGCGAGCGTATTGAGGGTGTTTCCTGCAGGGGCACGCTGCACCCGCCCAGCCCGCCGCAAAGGGGCCGAGGGGAGTAGCAAAGCTTGTCCCTTCCTTACAGCCCCGCGCCACCGCCCGTCTGCCAGCCGGGCCCCACCGGCAGCTCTCCCGGAGGTGGCAGCCGTGGCCGGGGCGTGAAAGGCCCCACAAATCCTTGCTCGGGCGAGCATCCTGCAAGAGCGAAAGCTCCCGGCCGGCAGCACCGCGCTACCCCAGAGTGGCCCCAGGGTCCCTGCAGCTGCAAGGCCCCGAGCCAGGCGCCCTCCCCCTGGCCTCCGGGCTGTGCGGGGGACGTCGGGACTGGCACCAGGGACGTGCGCTGGGTCCCGAGGTGGGAGGAGGATGTTGGCAGTGGTGCAGAGGGAGGAGGGCTGCAGGGAGAGGCGGGGAAGTGGGTGCTGTGCCCGCCGGTCGTGGGCATGGCAGGGTCGCAGGGCTAGGCAGGTGGGGAAGCTGGGGCAGGCTGGGGCGTCATTCTGCTGGGGGGTGGTCGGACGTGGGCAGGAAGGGACTGGCTGGGCCCGCCAGCCCCGTGGCTCCTGACTCCCAGCAGCCTGCGGCTGTTCCTGGGAGCAGTGGGCGGGCAAGCAGGGCTGTTTGGGGGCTGGTGTGGGGCGGACCCAAGGAGCCCTGTGGACCAGGGTGCATGGGGGGCCCTGTGCTGGCCAGTGTTCCCGCGGGAGGGAAGGGCCCTGTGTCTCTGGGCAGTGCACGCTGTGCGGGGGAGGGGGCACTGCCAGGGACCCTGTGCACAGACCTGGCGCGGCACCGCCTTGGCGCCCGAGCTGGGCTCTGGAGCAGCAGCAGGCAGCTCCTGCAGAGCGCGCTCACCCAGCGGCCAGTGCAACAAGCTGAGCCCCACTGCAGCGGGGGGCTGGTCCTGGCTGGGCTCCCTGCTCTCATCCGGGGCCGGTGCGGCGGAGAGTGGGAAGGGGTGTGGGCCGTGTGGTAGAGTCCTTCCCCTGCTGTTCCCAGCCCACCGGCCTGTGTACATAAAGCTGCATATTTATTGAGCGTTGTGTTGTGTTCCTGACGCTGCGTCTGCCGGGCCTGCGGCAGGGGAGAGGCTGTGTCCCTCTCTGCCCCCCGGCTGTGCCCTGGGCTGTGTCCCTCTCTGCCCCCCGGCTGTGCCCTTCTCTGCCCCCCGGCTGTGCCCTGGGCTGTGCCCTTCTCTGCCCCCCGGCTGTACCCTGGGCTGTGCCCTTCTCTGCCCCCCCGGCTGTGTCCCTCTCTGCCCCCCGGCTGTGCCCTTCTCTGCCCCCCGGCTGTGCCCTGGGCTGTGTCCCTCTCTGCCCTCCGGCTGTGCCCTTCTCTGCCCCCCGGCTGTGCCCTGGGCTGTGTCCCTCTCTGCCCACCGGCTGTGTCCCTCTCTGCCCCCCCGGCTGTGCCCTTCTCTGCCCCGGCTGTGCCTGGGCTGTGTCCTCTCTGCCCCCAGCTGTGCCCTTCTCTGCCCCCGGCTGTGTCCTCTCTGCCCCCGGCTGTGCCCTTCTCTGCCCCCGGCTGTGCCTGGGCTGTGTCCTCTCTGCCCTCCGGCTGTGCCCTTCTCTGCCCCCGGCTGTGCCTGGGCTGTGTCCCTCTCTGCCCACCGGCTGTGTCCCTCTCTGCCCCCCCGGCTGTGCCCTTCTCTGCCCCCCGGCTGTGCCCTGGGCTGTGTCCCTCTCTGCCCCCCAGCTGTGCCCTTCTCTGCCCCCCGGCTGTGCCCTGGGCTGTGTCCCTCTCTGCCCACCGGCTGTGTCCCTCTCTGCCCCCCAGCTGTGCCCTTCTCTGCCCCCCCCCCCCGGCTGTGCCCCGTGAGTCCCTCTCTTGGCTCTGGGGCTCAGCCACCTTGGGCGTTGAACGGGATCCTGGTGTGGGGGGGGGGACCTGCAGGCTGGCAGCTACTTGAGGCTCGGGCGGCTGGCCCAGTCCCACTCAGAGCAGCCCACCTGGTCCCTGGGAAGGCAGAGCAGCCATTGCAGGTGCCTCCTGGCCTTGCCCTGCCAAGCGCCTGCCACGGGCCTTGTGTCAGCCCCCCGCCTTGCCCAGGGGCGACTATCAGGCTGTTCCCACCCCCGTGAGCTGCCAGGGTGAGACAGGGTCTCCTCATCGCTAGACCCCCGGCCCCGCTCTTGGGGCTTCCCAGCTCCAGCGCACCAGGCCCTGGGTTCCTGGATCCCGCGTGGGCTGGGAGGGGGCAGTGTAAAATAACGGGGTGCGGTGGCACTGCCGAGAGGGTCCAATCAGGGCGAATTGCTCAGAGCCAGGGCTACTTCCAGCCAAGCCCGGAGTCCTCCCCTGTACGGCCCCGACCAGCCGCGCCGAGCACCTCAGCCACCCCGGCCAGCGAGGAGCCTCCCCAGCAAATCCCCTCGGACACCCCAGCGCTCCCTGTGCCCCCAGCCCCCACCCCACAGGGGAGAGGTTATAACCCATCCCCTCCCATCAGACACCCCAGCACTCCTGTGCCCCCAGCCCCCTTACACAGGAGAGGTTATAACCCATCCCCACCTCCTCAGACACCCCAGCGCTCCCTGTGCCCCCCAGCCCCCACCCCACAGGAGAGGTTATAACCCATCCCCTCCCATCAGACACCCCAGCACTCCCTGTGCCCCCAGCCCCCTTACACAGGGAGAGGTTATAACCCATCCCCCCACCTCCCCTCAGACACCCCAGTGCTCCCTGTGCCCCCCCAGCCCCCACCCCACAGGGGAGAGGTTATAACCCATCCCCCACCTCCCCTCAGACACCCCAGTGCTCCCTGTTGTGACGTAGTGGGGGGGCTCTCTGCTCTGTAACTGGGGGTTCCCCTATGGTATTGGCCCAGACGCCCAGGCCCAGCCTGAGCAGGTAACAAGGCCCTTCCCGGGGAGAGGCAAAGGGAGGGAGGCGGATCGGCCGCCTGGCTGGGGGGCAGGGCCTGGGAGCTGGGCAGTTTTTGGCTGGGCAAACATGAAGAGAAGGGACTAAGCTGAGTCCTGAGGGCTCAGGGGCCTGTGGACCCCCCCCCCAAGGGGTCTGAGGCTGCCTGGCCCTGACTCCTGTAACCACGTCACGTCTGTGCTGGGCTGTGCCCCCCATTCTACTGGCTGGCGGGGTCTCATCTTGCTGCGGATGGGGGTGCAGGATCGGGGGAGCTCCCCAACTCACCATCACACTTGTGCCCCCCCAGCCCCACCTTACACAGGGGAGAGGTTATAACCCATCCCCCCCCTCCCAACAGGTTCTCCCAGTCCCAAGGGACCAGCCACAGTCCCAGGGCGATTTACACCCCAGATCTCACCCCAAAGAGCTCGCTGGGCCTGCCCTTTAGCATCCAAAGGGTTATTAATAGAAGACGCGGCTGAGGGTAGGCGGGCTGGGGAAAGCACATCCCCCCCCCCGTCCCCAAGGGCTTGGCGCAGGCTCTTAGCAGGGGTGGAACAAGCTGCCGGCTGAGCAGTCTCTGGGGCCCGTCCTGTGCGGGATGGGTCAGGGAATCCTTCCCGGCCTCTGTCCCTGGCAAAGGGGCGTGTGGTGCGGAGGGGCGGGTGAAGAGATGGAGGCGCCCTCAGGATCCTTTTATCCCCTGGCCCACGCGGCGGGGAACCCGCCCTCCTCTGGTGGGATGGGGCCTCCCAAACTGGAGTGTCACATGGCGATGTGACCTGTCCACGTCCTGCTCAGGCCAGGGGCTGGGGGGCACCTGCTGGGGGCTCCCAGAGAATCGCTCAGGTGCTACCTGGTGGGACGGACCGGGCCGGGTCTGGGCACAGCTGAAGGTGTCCGCTCAGGGCGAATTGCTCAAATTCGGGGCTCTCTATAGCCCCCCAGACTGGAGACCTTCCCAAACAGGCCTCAAACCAGTTCCACAGAGCGCTTCAGCTGCCTGCCTGAAGCCTCACGAGCAAAACCCCTCCGGCACCCCAGCAATATCCGTGCCCCAGATGGCCCCGGGCCTCATACACAGGTGAGGGGTCTTAGAACCCAATATCACCTTCCCCGAACAAGTTCTGTCCGGTCCCAAGAAACCAGCCACAGTTCCCAGGTCAATTTACCCTCTGGACCGTACCCACAACCCACGCTGAGCCGACCCTTTAGAATCTGCCATCTAAAGGTTTATTACTACAAGAAAGAAAAGCATGAGAGTAAGTTTGCTAAAGAATCACACGTTACATGCATCGAATCTCCCAGTTCTCCATGCAGGCTCTAGCAGAGATGTTATGGCTGCTGGCTTAAAAGTCCTTGGTGTGCATCCTATGTCAGGATGGGGCCAGAGTTCTTCCCGGCTCCTGGTTCCCTGCGAAGCCGCATCTGGGGGGTCAGGAGCAGATCTGAGTACCTATATGGAGTCGACCACATGGCCTATTTATCCCTCCTTCCTGGTCTCTTCCAAGCTGGCTAGAGTCACATAGTCTCTGACCAGGCACCTAGATTCCTTCATAGGTGGGTCTTGGGGACTTAAGGGATCTATTGTCCCTGGAACCTTGCTCATTAGCATGTCCATAGGGCGAACGGTCCTAGCCCATTACTCAAGCCCATTCAGAGAGACTCCCAGTCTCCATACAGAGGCCAGATCCCTAACTCCACCCCCAGACATTATACAGGTATATGCAGAGCAGATACCGAATCAGAAGAAAGTAAGCGTTTGTTTGACCCCCTCACACGGCCCCCTTTGTACCACTTTTGGGGCGAACAGCCCCCCATGGGTGCAGCAGTGACCCGGCTGCTCCCCTCAAAATCCAATAATGTGACACCTGGCAACCCCACGGTCCCTGCAGCGTCGCTCCTCACCACGTAGCCACCCTTCCCCACAGGGGCGCGGCCTGGCGCTGCCTCCAGCCGGAAACCATTTCAAACAGGCCGGAGCCCGTCTCCGGGACGCCCCCCCAGCGCGTAACAGGGCATGGGCAGCGCAGGCAGACTGGGCAGGGCACCAGCTTTCCCCAGACGCCTCCTGTCACGGCTCACAGGTCGTGCCCACACTTGGACCCTTGGTGAGCCCCCCCACCTCCAGTGCAGCAGCCCCTCCTCGGGGAGCCCCCTCCAGTCCAGCGACCCTCTCTTGGGGGGCCCCTCTCACCTGGGGGGTCTGCCCCTCCGCCTCCAGGACGGCGCCTCTCAGGGCCTCCAGCCGCCTGCCTCCGCCGTGAGCCTCCCGGGGGGTCCCCTCCCTCTGGACCCCCGGTGCCTACACTCCCATATGGGATCACGCAGCCCTGTTCTCCAGCCAGCCCCGAACAGGAGGGGTTATTGAGCTTTGAACAGCAAAGGACCCTCAGCCCCCAAGTCAGTCTCCCTGCAGCTAGGTGAGCTCTGCCTGCTCTGCTCTGTCCCGAACAGCCCACCCCTTCCCCCCCCCCGTTTTCCAGCCGAGCCTCCAATACCTCCAGCAACAGCCCCTTCCTGGCTAGCATCTCTCTCCAGGTCAGAGGGTCGCCTGGGCCCCTCTTCTCCCCTCCCCGGCCAGTGTTCTCCCCTCGCTGGGGTCACTGGGCCGGGCGCCAGGGTCCCCCTCTGCAGCCCCTTGTCTGTCGTCTGGCCGGACCCGGCCGTGTCCTCTGAGCAGGGCCAGGGTCACCAGGGCACCAGACACCAGGACTCCAGATGTGGGCTGTTCTCTGCAACAACAACCCCCTCCCCCTTGTCACATTAACCAGTAGCATCTGGGCACCGAGCGCCCCCCCGTATGCAGACCCCCCTGAACCCCAAAACTCCCCACTCCCTCACCCCACCCCCCAGGCCCAGCCTGCTCAGGCTCTGGGGCCAACACACTCCGTGGGGGGCCGCCCTGCTCTGCCTGTGCCTAGTGCAGCCCAGTAATGTGGGGTGAGGCACTGGGGGGCAGCCCCACGTTCAGCTGTTCCCCCAGGAGCCTTTGGGCGTTTCCCTGGTGCTAGGCCCACGGAGCAGAAGCTGGTGTGGGGCGCCAGCATGGCCCTCATGGCTCTGCTCCCAGGTGGGGCCGGGGCAGTGCCAGGCAGGCCAATGGGGCTGCAGGTGGGGGTGCAATTCCCCCTGCCCCAGGCTTGCAGGGTGGGGGGGGCAGCATCCCCCAGCGCCAGTGTCCGCGGCCAGGGCATGACCACGCAGCTGCTTCTGTCCAGCCCCGGCCCCTGGGCTGCCGGACGGGGAGACGTGGCCAGGCTCTCGCGTTGCCGAGTCCCCCCGGCCTGGTTCTGAGGGCGCGAGGGCGGAACGAGCGCAGGGCAGCTGGGTCGGCTGCTCCGGGGTGGAACGGCTTCCTGGGAACGTGCCCAGCCCTCGTGCCAAGCCCCGTCCGCTTCCTGCACACCGGGCGTTCCACCCGCAGCCCCCGTGCTGCTGAGGCGGGCAGGGGAGGGCCTGGCCAGGCCAGGGAGGCACTCAGGCCATGGTGCAGGACCCAGGGTGCTGGCGCTGGCCAGGGCGGGGGGCGTCCCTGCTCGGGGTGTCCGTCGGCCTTGGGGCTCCCTGCGCTGCGTGGTGCTGGGGCAGGCCGCTTAGCGCTGTGCTAGTGCTGGGCTGCCCTGGAGAGGCGGCTTGCCCGAGAAGGCTCTGGGCCTGGGGCTTACCTGCCATGGGGCCCGTGAGAGGAGGGGCAGGAGCACTAGCCGTGCCCGCCTGGCTGCTTCCATGCCAGCTCGGCCCCTCCCCATGCTGGCGCCGCCCCCGGCGGTTTCACACCCCCCGCCCTCCTTTCCAGAAATGGATTTCCTCCCGCTGCGGCGTGTGTAAAACCTCAGCTGAGCTGGCCTGAGCTCACTCGCCGCCAGGGCTGCTGAGCATGGCTTAGCTGCCAGCCCGCTCTGCCTCTGGGCTGGCCGGGCTGTGACTAGCCACCGCCTGGAACCCCCGGGCCCGCCCCGGCATGAGCTGGCTTCCGAGGGCTCGAGGATGGAGAGCTGGGGCCTGAAGGCGGCTGGGGTAAGTCCTGCTCCCTCGGGTGCTCCCTCCCTGGCTCCTGGGTGAAGAGGGCAGTGCCTGGGGCTGGCACAGGCTTGCTCTGGGGCTGGAGGAGCAGCCAGGAGGGCTGGCTGGGGCTGAGGGTCAGCTCTCCGCAGCCATCAGTTCGTTCCCTCCAGGCTAAAACCTGGGTTCTGGCAGAGATACGGCTCAGTCCCCGGGGGGAGAGGGACCCAGCCAGGGGCGCGCGCGGCCGCCCCACGAGCCCTTGGGAAGCTTACAGGAAAACAGCTGAATTCTCTGCTACTGCGGCTCTGTAGCACCCGGGCCTTTCCTGGAAAGGAGAGAAGGGAAGCAGGAAAGTGAAAGTGCTGGGGGGGGGAGGGAGCCACCCACAGTTAAATAATCAAAAGTTCATCTGATTCCGAGGCCCTGGCGCGCTTCGCAGTCTCGCTGCATCTGGGTCATGTCACCAGCCTAAAATGCAGCTGCCTCTGGGCTGCAGCACGGCAGCATTTGAACAGTGCTGAGCCCCCAGCCAAAAGTGGCGTGTGTCAGCCTGGCCAGACGTGGCGGCAGGGCCTGTGTCCCCGTGTGTGTGCCCAGGCCCAGCCTGTCACCGCCCACAGGGGCGATACCGCGACAGTCGCAGCCGTTCAGGGTGTGGTGAGGCTCGGGGACAGCCCGGCTGTCAGAGGCCCTGGGCTAAGGCCCGAGTCCTGCGCTTGCAGCCGAAGGAGGGGAACTGGGCTGGGGTGCTGCACCCCCGGGTTCCTGGCGGAGTCCCTGCTCCCTGCCTGCCTGCTGGCTGAGCCCCACGAGGGCACCGGGGACCTGTCACAACTGGCACCTCGCGAGAGCTCTGCTCTGCCCAGCAGGCGCACAACGGGCTGCTGCCGAGACCAAGGGCCTCAGCATCCCGCTCAAAGCTCACGTTAAGCCAAGCTCAGCTGGTGGGCCTGGGGTCACCTAGGGCAGGGCTGTGCTCAGCCTGGGGCCGCTGTGCCCCTCGTGCCGAGCGTGCCCTGTGCTGCGGAGCCTGGGGCCACTGTGCCCCTCGTGCCGAGCGCGCCCTGTGCTGCGGAGCCGGGGGCCGCGGTGCCCCCCGTGCCGGGCGCGCCCTGTGCTGCGGAGCCGGGGGCCGCGGTGCCCCCCGTGCCGGGCGCGCCCTGTGCTGCGGAGCCGGGGGCCGCGGTGCCCCTCGTGCCGGGCGCGCCCTGTGCTGCGGAGCCGGGGGCCGCGGTGCCCCTCGTGCCGGGCGCGCCCTGTGCTGCGGAGCCGGGGGCCGCGGTGCCCCTCGTGCCGGGCGCGCCCTGTGCTGCGGAGCTGGGGGCCGGTGGGCTCGGGGCTGGGGAAGGAAGGCGGTGGCCCTGCTCTACCGGCTGCCCGTGTGTAGATGCAGCCCACGAATGGAGCTGGGGGCTGCTCTCTTCTGTCCCGCCTCCGCTTGGGGCCTGGGACCACCCGCCCTGCTGGCTCCTGCCACCCAGCCTGACCCGGCGCCGCTCGTGCCCTTGCTGACGGGTGCTCACGCTGGGGGTGCAGCGGCTCTGGCGCCAGCCCCTGCTACAGCCTGGGAGGCCTGTTCCCAGGGCAGGCCGCTCCAGCCCCTTCTACAAAGCCCTTTCTGTGCGGGGCAGGGCCAGGCTCCGCCGGGGGTCTGGCTGGGCTCCAGCCTGGCTCTGTCATGGCCCTGCCGGGCCCCCTGAGGGCTAACGAGCCAGCTGGTGTTACCAGGACAATTCCCCCCCCTCCCCTTGCCACTTCCGGCAGTAAACGCTCGGCCCTGCGCCAGCCTGGGGGGTGGCCTGGGGCTGCCAGTGCCCGCGGGGGAAGGGGATCACAGGCCTCGGCTCTGCCGCCAAATTCCTTGGGGAGCGGGGAGAGAGGGGCATGCTGGGCGTGGCCGCAAGGCAGTGGGGGAGCCAGGTGTGCACCTGTGGGGGGAAGGGGGCGTGGCCACACATGGGGGTCCCCAGGCCGTGGGGTGCAGCTAGGGGCCCCTTTCAGCGCTGCCCATGATGCGAGGGGAGCAGCTGGGGGCCCTGCCCCACACGCAGCAGCACGTGGCACAGGCCCGGCGGGAAAGGTGAAGGCGGCAGTGGGCGCTCCCGCCACTGACTCAGCACTGCCACTGGAGGGGGCGGGAGGTGGGGCCCAGCCCAGCCCCATCATGGAGCTATGCAAATGGGGGGTGCTGGTGACGGATAGAAAGTGAGGCAGCCCATTAATCAGCGCGCTCGTCCCCGGGACGCCGCCCACGGGCTGGAATCCCCAGTGCTCGCCCCCACGGCCCTGCAGCCCTTGGCGGAGCAGCCAGGGGCTGGTCGAGGGCTACAGGCGCCCCTGCCCCTCCGTGCATGGGTGGGGCAGCGTGAGCCCGGGCCCCGCTGCCCTGCTGGGAGCAGGGGGTTGGTGCGGGCCCACCTGGCGCGGCGTGGGGGCCACTGGGGTCTGTGTGCGGGGATTTGAGGGCAGCAGGCAGGGTCTGTGTTTCAGCCTGGGCACCAGGCCCGGGGCAGGGCAGGCCATGGGCATCGAAGGGTATGTGGGGCGGAGAGAGCTGTCCCCTGCCCAGCCAGCCACCCTGGAGGCCTGGGGCCCCCCCCAGCTAGCCATGCCGGTGACGTCGCCGACCACTGATGACGCACCATGTGCCCTTTGCTGGGGGCAGGGCGGGGGCCTGGCCGGCGGGTCGGCCGTGGCTCTGAGGAGGAAGGGAGCTGGGGGCTGGCCCCAGGCTGCTGGAGTGAGGGTGGGCTGCCTGGGAGGTGGGGGCAGATCTGTGGAGCTGGCACATAGGGGCCGGGGTGAGCGCTCTGGTGCCTGGAGTCCCCTCCGTTCTGCCCCCCGGCCCGGTGAGGGCCCATGGCCCAGGCCCTGCACATGCAGCACAAAGCCTCTGCCCCGGTGCGGCTTCAATCAGGGCTTGACAACAGCACCCTGGGGTGGGAGTGTGCACACACGTGTGTGTGTTTGTGTGTGAGTGCGGGTGGCGTGTGTGTATGTACGTGTGTGTGTGTATGTACATGTGTGTGCGCACAGGTGGGGGGGGTGTGTATGTACGTGTGTGTGTGCTTGCACAGGTGGAGTGTGTGTGTGTGTGTGTGTGTGTGTGTGCGTGCACAAGTGAGGGGGTGTGTGTATGTACATGCGTGCACAGGTGGGGTGTGGGTGTATGTACGTGTGTGTGCGCGCACAAGTGAGCTGTGTGTATGTACGTGTGTGTGTGCATGCACAGGTGGGGTGTGTGTGTATGTACGTGTGTGTGTGCACAAGTGAGGTGTGTGTGTGTATGTACGAGTGGAGGGTGTGCGCGGTTGTGTGCGTGTGCGTGCACAGGTGAGGTGTGTGTGTGTGCACAAGTGAGGTGTGTGTGTATGTACGTGTGTGTGTATGTACGTGTGTGTGCACAAGTGAGGTGTGTATGTACGTGTGGGGGTGTGTGCATGCACAGGTGGGGGGGTGTATGTACGTGTGTGTGTGCATGCACAGGTGGGGTGTGTGTGTATGTACGTGTGTGTGTGCACAAGTGAGGTGTGTGTGTATGTACGAGTGGAGGGTGTGCGCGGTTGTGTGCGTGTGCGTGCACAGGTGAGGTGTGTGTGTGTGCACAAGTGAGGTGTGTGTGTATGTACGTGTGTGTGTATGTACGTGTGTGTGCACAAGTGAGGTGTATGTACGTGTGGGGGTGTGTGCATGCACAGGTGGGGGGTGTATGTACGTGTGTGTGTGTGTGTGTGCACAAGTGAGGTGTCTGTGTGTGTGCGTGTGTGTGCACAGGTGAGGTGTGTGTGTGTGTGTGTGTGTGTGTGCACAAATGAGGTGTGTGTGTATGTACGTGTGGGGGTGTGTGCGTGCACAGGTGGGGGTGTGTGTATGTATGTGTGTGTGTGTGCACAAGTGAGGTGTGTGTATATGTACATGCGGGGGGGTGCGTGCACAGGTGGGGGGTGTGTATGTATGTGTGTGTGTGTGTGTGCACAAGTGAGGTGTGTGTGTATGTACGTGCGGGGGGGTATGCATGCACAGATGGGGGTGTGTGTGTATGTATGTGTGTGTGTTTGCGTGCACAGGTGGGGGTGTGTGTGTGTATGTATGTGTGTGTGTTTGTGTGCACAGGTGGGGTGTGTGTGTATGTATGTGTGTGTGTGTGTGTTTGCGTGCACAGGTGGGGATGTGTGTATGTATGTGTGTGTGCACAGGTGGGGTGTGTGTGTGTGTGTGTGTTTGTGTGCACAGGTGGGGTGTGTGTGTATGTATGTGTGTGTGTGTGTTTGCGTGCACAGGTGGGGATGTGTGTATGTATGTGTGTGTGTGTGTGTGCACAGGTGGGGTGTGTGTGTGTGTGTGTATGCACAGGTGGGGTGTGTGTGTGTGTGTGTTTGCCTGCACAGGTGGGGGGTGTGTGTGCATGTATGAGTGGGGATGTGTGCGCATGCACACGCGAGTGGGGATGAGTGAGTGTGCAGCCCCCAGCACAACAGACCCTGAGCTGCAGGGTGGCCCCCGGGGCCCTGAGCGGGACCAGACCCACCAGTGCCCCGGTGCCCGCTGTGGGGCCAGGCCGGGCAGGGCAGGGGCGACAGGCGGGGCCCTGTTTGGCTGCCTGCTAAGCCGGGCCCGGCGGAGGCTGCTGACCTACTTGTGTGACACGTACTCCGTGCGATACCATCGCCAGCGAGGGGGAACAGGGCCCGGCTTCCTCTACGGGCGGAAAGCACCACGGCACCGCAGCCCGGCGTTAACCCTCTGCTGCCCAGCCTGGTATGGGCCCTGGGGGAAGGGTGCTGCTCACGCCGGGCCCCTGCACTGACGCTGGGCGGGGCGCCATTCTCCTGCCCAGGGCCCCCGTTCCATTTCACTGGTTAACTGGCTAACCCAGTGAGCAGGATCCCATCGGCCAGGGGCCTGACGGGGCTGGAGAGGCCCCGCACCCAGGGGTGGGCCTGGCAGCGCCGCAGGGCTGCTGGCTCTCCATGGGGCTGCCGGCCGCCAGCCCTGAGGGGCTCCCAGTTTCCCGCTCCCCACACGCCCTAGGGTCAGGGGACTGGCTTTCAGCACTGCCCAGAGCCACTGCAGCCCCCCAGGCATGGCCCGGTCCTGCCCACCAGCCTCGGGCTCAGCGCCTCCCACTCCTGACACCAGTGTGACGGCGCGTCGGGGGGGCCCCGACCCTGCACCCCCGTCCGCAGCCAAATGTGACTCAGGAATCCAGTAGAGCAGACGGGTTCTCGGTTCGCAGAGACACGGCCTGGCTTAGGGTCGATTTACCACAGGAGACAGGGCAGCAGCCTTATTCCTCACAGACCCCTTAGCCCCCTGTCCTGGACTTAGTCCCCTCTCTCCATGCTTCCCCCAGCCACGCCTGACCCAGCTCCCAGCCAGGTGGCCGATCCGCCTCCCTCAACAAGGCTCTTCCCAGGGGGAGAGACAAAGCATCAGCCCAGGCTGGGACCAGGTGTCTGGGCCAATCCACACGTGGGTGAGTCAGTGGGAATCACCCCTCACAGCGCAGCCAGGTGGGGACAGCGGGTTACAGAGCAGACAGCCCCCCGCTACGGCACACCCATGGGCACAGCGAGTGACCCACTCACCTGCCCTGCGCTCTGCCTGCTGCCCCACCCTGAGGCCGATGGGTGATGGCTTCTTGCCTGGGCCATGCAGAGGGGCCAGCCCACCCCACAATGCCAGGCGCACGCCCGGGCTGGCGCCCTCATGCCTGCTATGGCCCAGGCCAGCGACTGAGCCCAGAGCTCCCCCTCGCTTGCTCGGGGGTCAGATCACTGGCAGCACAGGGCCAGTGCCCAGCGCCGGCTCCAGCAGCAGCGAGGTGACTAGTCCGTGGCTCAGGGAGGTGAGAGGTGTCCGTGGGGGGCAGTGCCCATGGGGCAGGGAGTGGGGGAGAGGCAAAGCCAGTCCCGTGGGGCGGGAGCTGGCCACGATGCTCCATGCACCCCGCCCCCATCCCAAGGGGAAGGCTAGGCAGGCTTTGCTCGTGGCTGCGAGGTGCTCACTGTCCTGGGTGCCCCAGACGCTGCCCCCGGCACCATGGGGGTGGGGCCTGGGCACCGTCCCTGTGTGGCACCAGACTGCTGGCAATCGCAGCCACCGGGCTGGGGGGGCTCGCTGGGCTGGGCGTTTCAGGAGGGCGCCGGGCGGCGTGGCCTGGCCACAGACCCAGCAGGGCTGGCAGCAGCCGGTTGTCCAGGTCTGGGCAGAGCAGGGTGGCCGGGGAGTCAAGCAGCAGCCGGAGATGCCCAGTGGCTCTGACTGGCTGGGGCCAGGGTCCTGCGGCTAAGTGCAGGGACCCCCCCCCCCAAGCTGGGGCTGCAGGGCCCGCCTGCCGGCCTGCTCTCTCGGCTTGCCCTACGCCTCCAAGGGCAGGCCAGGCCCAGCATGCAGCCCTTCTTGGGATGGGACCCCAGGGGACCCCTGGTTCTCATGGCTTGGCCTAGCTGCTGCCTGTGCCCTCCCCTGGCGGTGGGTCTGACCCAGCCCTGGCTCCGTGGGGGGGCGTGCGGGAGGCCCAGAAGCCTCCCCGTTGGAGCTGCGGGCCGGGCAGGTGCGCGCGTCGGGAGCTGCACTTCCGCTCTGCTGAGCAGCCTGCTGCGGCGCGCCCGATTCCTAGGAACGTGGTTAGCACAGCCACTTACAGGAACAGCGCCGGCTGCTTAGGCAGCCCTTTTCGGTGCCCTTTCCGCGCTAACCGCCGCCCCACTTCTCCTTTACCAGAAGCAGCGCCCTGGGCTGAGGTCGCCCCTGCTTCCGCCCGGGCCTCCGCACCACACTCCCCGCAGGGCCCTGTGCGAGGGCTGTGCCCTGGGGCTGACAGGCGGAGGAAAACACCCGGCAGGGGCTGGCAGGGGGCATTCCCGGGGGGCCGAGGGTTAGTCACGCCCCCAGCCGGGAACGGGCCTGCCGCAGCCGGCTCCTGGCAGGGCGGTGCACCCCGGCCGCCGGTGGCGCTCAGTGCGGGGAGCAGTCTGGGAACGTGCCTTGCTCTGGCAGGGGCACTGGGGGCTCTGGGGGCCCTGCCTCGCCCACCGGGGATCCTGGCGCCAGCCTCGTGCTGTTTGTGTTCTTGAAGCGCCAGCTCCTGGAATCAAGTGAGGGCTGAGCCGCTCGCCCGTCATTGGCCGAACGAGCACGCGCCTGCCTCCTGGGGTGGGGCAGTGCCTGGAGACGCGCCCCGGACACAGCCATCAAACACAGGCCCCGCAGCCTGAGCCCTGGCCCCGGAGCCGCTGCCCCGCAGGACGGCTAACCTACCTGCAGGTCTCGGGCTCTGCGCTGGGCGACGTGGGGTGGGCATGCACCGTGCTAGCCCTGCCGGCACTGGGCCCCAGGCCTCTGGAGCAGGGTTTCCCCTTGGCCCCTGGGCGCAGGCCGGCGGAGCCGTGGGGCTGGTCCCAGAGCCCAGTTGGCTCAGATTCCAGGGCTGATCCCTTAGTGCTGGTAGAACAGCCTGGGCTGCGCTCTGCCCCCCGGTCCCATACTGCATTGGCACTGATGTGAGCAAGCAGCGGGCCTGCCCCAAAGAGCCCCGGCAGACCAAGGGAGGCAGGGAAACAGGCAGCGGGAGCAGAAGTGACATGCCCAAGGTCACCCAGCAGGTGAGTGGCAGGGCCAAGCATGGAACCTGGGTCCTCTCGCTCCCTGGTCCCTGCCTCGCCGCTGGAGTGTGCACCCCGGGAGAGCCGAGTGGGCACCCGACGCCCGCGCTGCAGGGGATGCTCCGCGGGTCCAACCTCCCCCGGCTCTGACGCAGCAGGGTCACCCGGAGCAGCATGTGGGGCCCGGGTGGGACCAGGTAGTCGGCTCCGGGTGGCCGGTCCCACTGGGGTGCCCTGGCTCGGTGCAGGGCCAGGCACTAGCTCCAGACCCGTGCCAACTACAGGCCACTGGCTGGAGGTCCCGCCAGCGCGTGGAGGGTTGTCTGTGGGCGCTGGCCCCTGGCAGCACTGCGCTGCCAGCGCTGGTCTCCCAGGGCACAGGGCCGCCGCCGCGCTCAGCCCTTGGCGCTCTGCCCCTCTGTCCCTAGGGCTTCCTGGCTGCACTGCTGTTGACTGGCAGCGGGCTGCAATTGCTGGGCACTGTGACGCCAGGTGCGGCCGTGGCCAGCAGCGAGCTGAGACGGACCGGGAGCCCGGGGCTGCAGCATCACCAGCGGCACAGGAGACACGTGACTGAGAACAAGTGCCTGGCCGGGTCCCGCCGGCTCCCGTCACCGCGGCGCTGCTGCCGGGAGTGCCCCGCAGGTGAGGCTCAGCGCCCGGCCCTGGAGGGCAGCGGGGCCCAGGCTGGCTCAGGGATCCGCGGAGGCCACGGGGCAGGCGCGGGCAATGCGAGGTCCTGACTCCGGGCTCCCTGCTCTGGTCAGCCCGGGTCAGAGCCCAGACAGCCTGGGGGGACTGACCCGGGGTCCCCCTGGCCTGGGACGAAGCCGCTCGCTCACCCCAGCCGGCCTTGTCTGCAGGCCACTTTATGCGGACGCCCTGCACGAGCCTCGGCAACGACACGGCCTGCGCCAGCTGCGCCCCCGACACCTTTCTCTCCCACCGCAACCTGGAGCGGGAATGCAGGAAGTGCTCCGAGTGCCACGCTCAAGGTACATTGCTGCCAGTGCCGGCCGCTCGGCCAGTCCCCCGCCATGGGCCGGCTGCACCCGGGGCCCTGCGCCCACGCTGCCAAGGAAGCAGCCCCCCCCCTTTGCCCTCAGCCTGCTCAGGAGCCTTATCCTGTGCTCAGCCTCCCAGGTCGTGGTGCAGAACTGCACAGGGACCCACGACGTGGTGTGTGGCTGTGGGCCCGGCCACTACAAGCACTGCATGGACCCTCCCTGCCACGAATTCACCTGCCAGCCGTGCCGCCCGTGCCAGAACAGGGTCATCCTTCAGAACTGTGAGTGGCTGGAGACCTGCCCCTGCCCACTCTTCCCCCGCCTGCCCTGCCTCCACGTACCCTGCCCCCGCCTACCCTGCCCTGCCCCTGCCCCACCTGCCCTGCCCCGCCTACCCCTGCCCTGCCCCGTCTGCTCTGCCCTTCTCCCACCTGCTTTGCCCTGCCTGCCCTGCCTCCACCTACCCTGCCCCCACCTGCCCTGCCCCGCCTGCTCTGCCCTGTCCCCACCTGCCCTGCACCCGCCTGCCCTGCCTCCACGTACCCTGCCCCCGCCTACCCTGCCCTGCCCCCACCTGCCCTGCCTCCGCCTGCCCTGCCCCCGCCTGCTCTGTCCTGCCCCGCCTGGCCTGCTGCCCTGCTCTGACCCTGTGCCCTGCCCACGCCTGCTCTGCCCCCGCCTGCCCTACTTCCACCTGCCGTGCCCCCGCCTGCCCTACTTCCACCTGCCGTGCCCCCGCCTGGCCTGCTGCTCTGCTCTGACCCTGTGCCCTGCCCACACCTGCTCTGCCCTGCCCCCGCCTGTCCTACTTCCACCTGCCCTGCCCCCGCCTGGCCTGCTGCTCTGCTCTGACCCTGTTCCCTGCCCTCATCTGCCCTGCCCAAACCTGCCCTGCCCCCATGTGACAGCGCGTCGGGGAGCCCCCGACCCTGCACCCCCATCCGCAGCCAGACGGGACTCTCCGCCGGACAGTAGAGTAGAAGGGTTATTGGCTCCCAGCGACGCGACTTAGCTTAGGGTCAGTGTTAACACCGGAGCCAGGGCAGAGCCTTATTGCCCTTGGGGGGAAGGGCTCACGGGCCCTGAACCCCCCTTCCTTGGTCTAAAACCTCCTCGCTCCTCCTACCCAGCCGAGACTGACTCCCCCTCCCTCAGCCCCCAGGCAGCTCCGCCTCCTGCACTGTCCTGCTCCCAGACCCAAGGGGTATCTCTTGTCACCTGGTCCCCGGGAGCTGAGACTCTGACACACTTCCACAGGGAGTCATGCCTGGCCTCTTCCCCCTCATGCAGAGAGCTGGGGGGAGGGGGGGGGCAGAACTGAGGTTTCACACACACACACACACACACACACACACACACTACAGCAGTGACTGTAACAGCACCCCACTACGCAACACCCCTCCTGCTCTGCCCTGCCCCCGCCTGCCCTGCTCCCGCCTGCCCTACCACCGGCTACTCACCCTGCTGTCCTCCCCATCCCTCGCCCCCTGCCCCTGCACGGCCATGCCTGCCCCATTGCCCTGCCTGGGCTGTTGCCCCTGTGTTGCTTCACCTGCCCTGGTGCCTCTGCGCTGTGCTGGCCTCCTGGCGCTGCCCCCCAGCCTCACTCCACCCGCTGAGGGAGTGCTGCTCAGTGGTGGGAACCCACCCCCTGCAGCCCGATGCCCACATGGCCTGTAGCCCACGGGGGCAAAGTGAAGGCTTTGCCTCGGGAAGCCCCTGCGGGAACTTCAGCGCCCAGCATCTGATCCACGTGCTACCAGCCCTTCGAGGCCCCCCCCCGTCTCCTCGGCCCCATGGGCCTGCCCGGCAGTGTGGGGATGGGCACCCTGCTGTCCTGGGAACCCGCCAACAAATCCGGACCAGGAGCCGAGGCCCCGGCGAAAGCCACATCCCAGGAGGCACCTGCCTGCCGCCCACGCCCCTGAGACCACGTCCGCTGCCCGTGCCCTCCCCTTGCGGGCAGGCGCGAGCCACGGGCCCTGTCTTGCAGGTTCGGCGGAGAAGGCCACCCGCTGCGGGGACTGCCTGCCTGGCTTCTACCTGGAGGGCAGCGAGTGCCGCGAATGTGCTAGGTAAATACCCCGGCTCCTCTGCCCTGCCCCTTGCTGGCCGGGGAGCGCAGCTAACCCTGGCCCTGCCAGAGCCTGGAAGCGAGGCGGGGGTGGCACGGGGGCCCCGTGGCTAAGGCCAGGGCTTAGGGAATGCCCCTGGGCAGTGCCAGGCTTGGACTTGGAGGCCCCCTGTGCCCTGCTGGGAGATCTGCCGAGCAGCTTCCCCCCAGCAGAGCTGAGCCGCTAGCGCGGGTGCCAGGCCAGCTGCTGGGTGAGCTCTGTGCCCGTCCCGGGCCGGCTGGGACCAGGATAATGGGCCCCAGCACCTCGCAGCCAGGGCCTGTCAGCAATGGCGGGCTGGGACGCGCCTTATCTGCCCCAGCTCCCACCAACCCAGCCCAGAGCCCGTCCCAGAGCCACTGTGAGGGGCTGGCCCGGGGGCACCGAGCGGCAGAGCCCGTGTGTGCCAGTCGCAGGGCCCCACGCAGCCCCCGGGTGAGGGGCTGCGGAAGAGACACGAGGACTTCGCTCCAGGTCCCGTCGGCCTCGTCACCACGTGCTGCGGCTCCTGCTTAGCGCCTTGCTCTGGGGCCGCCCAGCTGGTGCGCGCTCCACTCGCCCCGCCTCGCTCTGCAGTGAGGTCAGGTGTAGACGAGCCCAGGAGCTGTCTGGGGGCGCCGGGCGAGGGGGCGTGTCTCTGGGCAGGGCTGGGGCAGGCACAGGGCTGGCGCCAGGGGGCTCACGCTGCCGGTGCGCCGGGGACAGTGATGGGCTAGAACCCCCCTTTGTGTGTCTCTTCCCCGTGGCAGCTGGAGCCCCGAGAAGTGCGTTGAGGGGTGTGGCAGGGCCTGTGGTGGCAGCAGACGAGGTAGGTGAGCGGGTGGGGCTGGCAGGGGGCTGCGGGTGCAGGTCTAGGGGGGAGACTTGTGGGGCACGGCTCCCGGGGAGGGCAGGCCCTCTCTAGCAACTGCCTAGGCAGGAGCAGTGGGGCCGAGCCCCTGGGCCCCGTGAGACCCCACGAAGCTCACTGCCCGGCGCGGCTCCTTCGTGCCCCTTCCCCCGTGGCGTGCCAGGCAGGGCCTGGGGGAGAGCCGGGAACGGCCCTGGGAGTCCTGAGCCAGGCACAGGCTGGGCACCAGCCCGCCGGGAGGAGGGAGCGCCCTGCCTCGCCTCATCCCTGGAGCAAGGGCCTCGCGGGGTGGGGAGCAGAGCCGCGCGCAGGCGACCGGTGGAGACTCTCCTGTCCTTGCTGCAGGCGCGGGGCTGGAGTACATTCTGCTGGGCCTCATGGGGCCCCTCTTCCTGGGCGCCCTCTTCATCTACCACAGGAGAAGGACGCTCAGCGCCGCTCCGCCCGCAGCCGGTAACACCCCCCTTCCCTGGCGCTCCACTCGGGGCCTGCCAGCCCCCGGGCGGGGCGCGGGACTGATCGCTCGTCTCTCCCGGCAGGTGAGGCTGCAGTGAAAGGCGCAATGCTGCGACAGGTGAGAGCCGGGCTGGGCCCGCGCGGACGGGGCCCTTCGCCTGGCTGCCGGGGGCACGCCCATGGGGCACGCCTGCCCACGGCTCCCGCCGCTTGGCACAGGGGCGGGGCCGGGCCTCGGGCGCCGAGTCCGGCTAGTTCCCAGTCAGGCGAGGGGCCTGCGCTGGCGCCTAGGGGAGGCTGGTGGGGCTCAGCGAGGTCTCAGGGGCCAGGGGCCCAGGTCCAGCTGGCGGCCTCGCAGGGCCTGACAAGGCAGGCTCAGCGCAGCTCACCCTGGCCAGGCTGTCTGCCCAGCCCACTAGGAAAGTCCTGCCCCCACCGGCCCTGTGGAGCTGCGCCCTGGCAGACCCTCCCTTGCCCTGCGGCGCCAGGCTGCCGGCCCCCACAAGACGCCAGGGCTCTCCTTGGAAACGGCGGCTTCTTTCTACCCAGGCCACAGCGTGCCCGTCTGGCGCCGCAGAGGCGCAGGGCTTGCTCCACCTTCGGATCATGGAGCCGCCGCAGACCAACGGCAACGCCTGCCCGGTCGGGCCCCTCGGCGGCCAGGGCGCCGGCGAGTCCCCCCCCCTGCGCCAGGACACCCCAAGTAAGCCAGGCGCCGCTGGAGGTGCCTCGCGCCGCGGCCCAGCCCCGGCTCCTCGCTGCCCCCGCTCGGCTGCTGTGCCGCGGGCTCTGGCTGAGGCTCTGTTCCGTGTCCGGCAGGGCCCCTCCCCGGCGCGCTGCCGCAGGGCAGCCGGCTGTACGACATCATCAACGCGGTGCCCGTGCGGCGCTGGAAGGAGTTCATGCGGGTGCTGCAGCTGCAGGACGCCGAGATCGAGGTGGTGGAGCTGGAGTTCGCCCACGTGCGGGACCAGCAGTACGAGATGCTGAAGCGCTGGTGCCAGCAGCAGAGCGCCTCGCTGGAGTCCGTCTTCTCCGCCCTGGAGCGCATGGAGCTGGCCGGCTGCGCCGAGGAGCTGAGGCAGCGGCTGGAGCGGGGCCCGTGAGCTCGGGCAGGGCTGGCTTCACCGGCGGGAGGAGAAGGCCTCTCGCGGTCTGCAAAGCCAGCCCTGCCGTCAGTGCGGCAGGACCTGCCCTCCCACCGCCAGCCTGGGACAGAAGGGGACACAGGCCCCCCGGCTGGGCCCCCCTGCACATGCCCCCTGGCTGCGCATGTGGCCCCCGGGGGGCAGAGCGGGCTGGTCACCCTGCGCAGGCCGGCAGGGAAGCCATGCGCCCCGGAGCGGCAGACGTCAGGCTGAGGGACGAGCTCAGCATCACTGCCTTGCTGCTCAGCCGCGCTTCCCTTGCCGGGGCACGGGGCAGACTCCCCCGGCGCCCCGTGGGACAGGCCCTGGGGAGCCCCCTGCCCGGGCTGTGCCCAGCGGCAGGACATGGCAGCCCCGTCCCAGAGCCCAGATCTCCTCTGATGGGGAATCGGGGCTTGGTGGGACGCCCCCGACTTCACCTGGGCCAGGAGCAGGGCGGGGCGCTTTGCACCCGTTGTGCTAACGCTGAGACAGGGCGGCTGGGTGCTTCCTGGCACGTCACGGGTGAGTCGGGGCCGCAGGCTGCCCCAGCCCTGCCCTCACTCAGGCGCGTGCACGGGCACTCAGCTGCCGCTCCGCCCATCGCCCCCCAGTGCCGCTGACCTGCTGTCGCCCCCGGACAGGAGCCCCTGCCAGTGCAGGGCCGGTCTCAGCTCCATGCCCAGCTGCGGAGGGCAGCCAGGACCCGGCGCTGAGCCGAGGGGAGAGGGGCCCTGGGGAGTCCAGGGCTGGACTGGCCCCGTTCTGTGCTTGGTGCTGACCCGACTTGGGCCCTTGCCCGGTTCCGGGGAGCCAAAAGCTTGCTCCAGCGGGGATGCATAGGCCTGGCAGGGAGGGGTGGCCTTTTCCAGGCCTTGCCAGCGCTCGCTGCCCCTGCCCTGCTGGAAACCACGCGCCTGCGGCCCGGAGCCTGGAAGGGACGGAACACCGGCGGCCCGGCCCTATGGCCATTTGCAAGAGTCACCTTTGCAAGCTGCCAGCTCCATTACGCCCCCCAAGGGGGCAGGTTTCCAGGCCCCGGGTGGCCAGCTCAGCTGCGTGGGGGGTGGCCTGGGAGTGCTGCTGGGGGCCTGTACCAGTAAGTAGAGTTACTTATCGTCTGTAGACATTTTATGTCAATTATCCGTAAGGCCGGCGCTGTCCCGCAGTAGCAGGGGCAGGCCCGTCGGTCTGGCACCGGCCGCGTGCTGCAAGCAGCTAGCGGAGAAGAGGTGGTGGCTTTGGACCCTTATTTATCCCCGTCCCGCCTGGAAGAGACTGCTCCCAGTCCCATTACATGGGTCACACCCTGGCTCCTCCCTGAGGGGGCCCCCGGACAGGACTTGGGGGTGGTGCGGAGCCCAGCGGGGCTGGAGACAGGCAGTGTCGCTGCGTCAGAGTGGGAGTGCCCGGCTTGGCTGCACCAGGGGCGTCGGTGACCCGTGGCTCAGGGGGAGCAGCCAGTGCCACCCTAAGCCAGTCGGCACCTTGGGGGGCTCCTGAGAGGCCACGCGTGGCCCAGCAGAGCGTTTTGGGGCGAAGCACCGGGCCCGGCCTCTTCCCGTGTGCAGTGACAATAAACCCCCGTGGTGTCGCTCAGCCTCAGGACTGGCTATTTTTTGGGAGGGTTGGAGGCCGGGAACCCACTCCTGAGCCTGGGCTGAACCAGGCTCCGAAACCCTCATCGCTGGACAGTCCCAGGGGCCTTGCGCGGGGGCGGGGGGCGCTGGACGTGCAGGCCGGGGGCTGGGCAGACGCTCGCGCCTGTGAGTGGGCAGCTAATGGGAATCCTCGAACTGGCACATCGAGTCTGGCCCCCGCCCTTGCCACTGCTAGGCAGGAGCAGTGGGGCCAAGCCCCTGGGCCCCGTGAGACCCCACGAAGCTCACTGCCCGGCGCGGCTCCTTCGTGCCCCTCTCCCGCGTGGCGTGCCAGGCAGGGTCTGGGGGAGAGCGGGGAACGGCCCTGGGCGTCCTGAGCCAGGCGGCCCCGTGTGCCAGTGTCGGGTTTTGAACCGGACAGTCCAGTATTTGAGCTTTGTGTTCGGGAAACAAACTGAGAAAATCGAAATGAGAGAATCGAACTGTCCGGTATTGTCCAAGTAAGCTGGGCTGTAGATTGCGATGGCATGTCACAGGTGGCCGGTAGCTTTGGTGAAACCTTCTGGCACCCCTAGCCGGGGCCTGCTGTGAGCTGCGGCCAGGCTGGGCACCAGCCCGCCGGGAGGAGGGGAGCGCCCTGCCTTGCCTCATCCCTGGAGCAAGGGCCTCGAGGGGTGGGGGAGCAGAGCCGAGCGCAGGCGACCGGTGGAGACTCTCCTGGCCTTGCTGCAGGCGTGGGGAGTACATTCTGCTGGGCCTCATGGGGCCCCTCTAGAGCATCCCTGACAGGTGTGCGTCTCACCTGCTGTGACCGGGGGGGGGCGGGCCACTCTTGTGGCCCTGGAGCCACTCTGGTTGGGCAGTCACTGGTTGCTGTGTTGTGCTGGGTGTGACCCTACTGCCCTGTGCTGGTCTGCAGACTCTGTGGCTACGTCTACACTGGCAGCTTCTTGTGCAAGAACTCGCCGGGGTGTCTACACTGCAGGCGCGTTCTTGCGCAAGTAAATTTACAGTCTAGCGTTGGAAAACAGGGCTTCTTCCGGAAGAGTTAGTCCTCCCCCCACGAGGAATAGGCCCTCTTGCGCAAGAAGGCAGTGTAGACAGGCAACATGAATTTCTTGCGCAAGAAGCCCCTGTGGTTAAAATGGCCATTGGAGCGGTCTTGAGTCCACGCTGCCATGGATGCTCTTGCACAAAAGCACATGGCCGTGTGGATGCGCTCTTGTGGCAGACTTTTGGCACAAGGACTCTTCCGCAAAACAGTTCTTGCGCAAGAAGCTGCCAGTGCAGACGTTGTGTGTGTCTGTGTGGAGCACCCAGCAGGGGCTGGTCCCTGAGAGGAGGTGTAGGAAATAGCCCCCAGGCGGCCCTGCCTCCTGCCTTGTTCAGATTCCTCCCCCAGCCCAGGTATCAGGTGGTTGGGCCGAGGGACCAGTTGCTGGGCGTGTGGGTGAGTCTCGGTGGGGCAGGATGAAGAGAGGGGCCTGAGAGCGGGAAAGGGGGGTTCAGGGCCCGGGAGCCCTTCCCCCGGAGAGGAATGGGGCGCCTGCTCTCGGTGCCTGTGCTAACACCACTCCTGTGCCACGCTGTGTCTCTGAGGAGCAATAAAACCTTCTACTCTACTGGCCGGCTGAGAGTCACATCGGGCTGCGGACGGGGGTGCAGGGTCGGGGGCTCCCCCATGCACCGTCACACCGGCCCGTAAATATGGCCAGCGATGGAGACTCCACAACCCCCCCAGGCAACTTAGTCCAGTGTCTGACCACCCTGCCGGGCGGGAAGTGCTCCCTACTGTCCGACCGACCCCTCCCCTGCTGCACTATCTGCTCCCTAGGGGCTGCTAACCGACCTCGACTGGCCTGGGGCTGCAGTGGGGAATGCAGCAATTCAGCCCCACTTCCTGGGCCTGCTCTCTCGCCTTTTCCTCACTGCAGTGGGCACAGCTCCCTGCGAGGCAGGCCCAGAACTGGCCCAGCTACCCAGCCCAGGATGGGGTGGGACAGGCCGGTGCCTCCGGCCGCACGTGGAGCTGGAGGTTGGGTTCCCTGCGGGAGCTCCCTGAGGGGGTGCAGCAGGGCAGGGACCCTCCCCCCCCCCCGCGTCCATGCCTGTTGTTAGTTCACACGTCCCCCCGCTGGCGGGATCGCCCTTCGGACGGCGCCCTGTGGCTCTGAGGCAGCCTCGTCCGATCCATTGGGAGCAGGCCGGCCCCGGGACTGTGCGCCCGGCACTGCCAACCCCCAACCCGGCAGGAGAGAACAGGGGGGCACCTGAGGTCTGGGATGTGACTCCACTGAAAGCAGAGTTCCCCCCCCCGCGCTGGGCAGGGGCCGCTTCCCCTCGCTGCTGGCCTGGGGGGTGAGCGCTTGGGAACCCCCGGCTCGGGCCTGTACGTCGCCACTGGCCAGGAACAACCCGGCGCCTGCCCTGCCCTGGGGACAGGAGTGGGGAGGGAACCAGGGTCTGTCTGGCGCCTTCGTCCTGAAACACAGTGGTGCCCGTCCGGCAGGGCCCGGCAGCCGGCCCCGCCCTGCGCAGGGACAGTCCCAGCGGTTCTGTAGTGCTGGTCCCCGCACAGGCTGGCTGCCGGGTCATCAGCTAATGGGGGCCACACCCCTGCCCTGGGTGCCCGGCTAAGCACAGACCCACTGACCAGGCGCCCTGGGCTTGGAAGGCAGGGCCCAGACCCCCAGGGCATGGGAGGGAGGAAAGCTGGAGCATGGCGGGGGGCTGGGCAGGACCTGGAAAGCTGGGGTGCGGCGTGGCGGGGGGCTGGGCAGGGACAGCAGAGCAGGTGTCGGGGGGGAGGGGCTGTGGCCAGAAAACAGCTGGGCCTACCAGTAAGCCAGGGAGTGAGCGGGGGAAGAGATTTCCCGGCTGTGACGTAGTGGGGGGGCTGTTTCCTCTTGTGGCCCTGGGCCCACTCTGTTGGCCATTCCCTGGCTGCTGTGTGGGCTGGGGGTGACCCCTACTGGCCTGCGTCTGTGAGCACTGCCCAGCGGGGGGTCGCCCTGAGGGCCCTCAGGTCCCGTAGACAGTGACCCAAAGGGGCTGAACGAAGGGAGGGGGTGGCTGGGAGAACAGTCGGTCTTGGCTGGGAAAACATGAAGAGAAGAGACTGAGCTGGGTACGGGGCCTGTGGACCCCACCCCAAGGGGTCTGAGGCTGCCTGGGCCCTCACTCCGATGCCCATGTAGAGCCTGGGCCGTGCCGTACCTTGCAGAAGCTAAACCCTCGCTATTCCACTGGCTGGCGGAGTCTCATCCTGCTGCAGACGGGGTGCAGGGTCGGGGGTACTCGGCGCGCTGCCACACTGGCCCCCATCGGCAGCCAGGGCAGCGCCGGGGCAGGGCCAGCCTGGATGCAGGGGAGCCCCCAGGGACGCACAGCAGGCTGAGGGGTGCTCCTGGCCCCTTCCCTGAGGGGAGAGAGGCAGCCCCAAGCCCGTGGCCCACAGCCTGCAGTGCCTCTGCTCCCGTGAGCTGATGCTCCCCTGCCAGGAGCGATGGGAGCGGGGCGTCGGGGCAGGACGGGCGCAGGCCCCTCGGCGCCTGCCCTCCCCCAGCGCATGCGGGCAGAGGGGATGCAGCAGGGAGGAGGCGAGGCCTGGGTGCTTAGTGTTTTAATCGCTGAAGACACAGACATTCTACGTCAAACCAGGCTGCACAGCTCCCTCTAGCAGCTCCAGGGGCCGTGGGACACGTCTAGAAGCCAGGAGGAAGCCCCTGCTCTGTGGCGAGGGGGGGATGCAGGAGCGGGCCAGACGGAATATGGCAGCTGCAGAAATGGCTCCCGCCGCCCGGCAGGCTCACCGGCCCGTCTGAACCTGGGATTTCTCAGCCGCTTTGCAAACCAGAAAGCTGGTGGATGCGCCGGCATCTCCAGGGCACCCGTTGGCCAGGCGGTGGCAGCAACTGGCTCTCTGGGCACACAAGATCCACAGCCAGCGCGTCTGCGGTGCCGGGGGCTCCCCGCTACTGGCGAAAGTGGGCTTTCCGGTAGGCAAGCAACTGCCCGGGAATGGGACGCTGGCGAGGAGATGCTGCTGCTCCGCAGGGCGCCGGTGGCAGAGCAGGCCACGCTCCGTCACGGAGGCGTTTCCTCAGAGCCCAGACCCAGGCCCTCCCTGACTTGCTTTCCCTTGGGCGTGCCGCTTCGGAAGAGCTTTCTGGGGCCTCGTGTGCGCCTCGTGGCGAGGGACGGCAGGGCGCTGCCAGGGGACGGTTAGGTGTGCTACGTTAGCCCAGCGCTCGGGGCGCGTCTTTCACTAGCGGGACGGAGACTAGGCCGTGAAGTAGGAAGTGGGGTGTCAGCTACCGAGTCTGCAGCGGGACAGAGCAGCTGGCCTCTCACCTACTGGCCAGCGGGCCTTGAGGAAGAAAGTTCTGAGATCCGCGGGCGGGGAGAGGGGCTGTGGCGCCTACTGCTTTGCTAGATCCCCTTTCTTGAGGATGATTTGCCTTTGCCACGGGGCTAGTTTTGTTTCGTCGTACCCCAGAGTCCTTAGCTTTTCGGACTGCTCCTTCTCCTTCGCCTCCGCTTCCCGCTTCAGCTTTTCTTGCTCTTTTCTGCTTGGAAACAAAACAAACATGGGGGAGTTGGTGGCAATGCTCGGCCGCTTGGCACTGACCTGCGCGGCGGGGGACCAGGGGGCCCAGACGCCGGCTTGGCCTGGCCCTGCCAGGCACGCAGGAGCAGACTGCACCGGCTTCTTAGGCTAGTGGAGAAGTGACTGCAGACGCGGGACTCACCGTTTTTGCTCTCTGTGAAAACAAGGAGAAAGAAAACAGAGTTAGCTCCCCGCGGGGCAGCAGCTCGGCAGCCCCGGTCAGGCCCCAGCCCAGGGACAGCTCACCTCTCCTCCTCCATCTTCTTCCGCAAGATCTCGCGCCTCCAGGCTGGCATGGTGGCCAAGCGAGCTGCTTCTTCCTTCTCCTGCAAGACAGCAAAAGGCACTGAGGAGCCCGGGAGCCCGGCCGAGCTGGCGGGAGGGCGGCAGGGACAGGCGATGGACTGAGTGGGAGGGCTCCTCGCCCTGGGCCGGCCCTCTGGAGCCACGTGGGAGAGGGCTGGGCAGCCGAGAGGGGAGGCCGCGGGCAGAGGCAGAGGCGCCCCCCTCGCCGAGGGCAGCAGGAACCCCTACCAAGGAGCAGGTTGGGAGTGTGCAGCCGGAGCGGAGAGCAAAGCACCGCCCGGCCCGGACCCAGCCAGCCCTGAGCAGGGAGCAGGTGGGGCCGGAATCCGACAGCTCCAGGAGGGCCAGGCCCCACTAAGCCCCGCCCGCGTGGCCAGAAATCCCTGGGCTGGGCCCAGAGAGAAGGCCCATGGGCCGGCCAGCGCAAGGGCCCCGGGGCACAAAGCCCCACTGGTGTGGCAGGCTGAATTCCTAGGAGCCGGAGCGCGGCGCAGCCAAGCAGGGCAGGGCTGCTGCCTCCAAGGAGCCGGAGGTTGGTCCAGGCATCGCCCTGGCTAGCAGCAAATGGCCATGGCAGCGTGTGGAGGGCACCGCATGCCCTGCTCCTGGCCCGCTCCATGCCAGGTGCTGCTGGCTGGGGATGCCCCGTGGGCCGTTTTGCAAATAACCCCTCCCACGCGCTCGCCTTGCTGCAGGAGCCGCGGGTCTCCACCCTCCCCTGGCCAGCCTGCTGGGGCATCTCGCGGGAGCAAGGCAGAGCAGAGGCCGGCGGATGGCGCTGCTGGCCCGGGAGCTCCCGCACGGCTCCCACCAGACTGGCCCAGCCTAGGCAGCAGCCCATGGCAGGTTCCCCAGGCTGTGCCCAGCTCCCTGCCCTGCCTTGGAGCCCCTTTGAGACAGGAGGTGGGAGCTCAGCACGGTGGGGCTAGTGCCCACCGTGGGTCTAGGGAGTTAGTGTGGGGTTGATGCAGGAAGGGCACTAAAAGCACCAGGTTCCCCTGAGCCACCAGTGTGTCGGCCGCCAGGACCGTCTCCACCTCCGGAGGGGCCGTGCCAGCTGCTCCCCGGCCCAGCGCTGTGATCGCTGCGCAACGCCATGGGACAGGAACCTGCCCGGACGCCTCTATCTTCTGCCAAGCCCCGACAAGGGGCGATTCCCCCAGAGCTACAGCCGCAGGCCTCGTCCGCCATCCTCTGGGCACATGGTGCTGGCGGTCCGAGATGGCCCTTGGGGCCGAGCCGCGGTCCCTACAGCCGATCGCTGAGCCCGCAAGCCAGCCCCTCCCCGAGACGGAACGGATCTGGGCGGCTGTGGGACCAGGCCCGTTTGGCGACAGCACAGGCTGCGTCTTGCCCCACAGCTGTAGGGCAGCACCAGAGCTCCTGGCACTCACGGGCGTGGTGTGGGCAGGACGGGTGCCCCCCAGGAAGTCCAGGTTAGGTTACGTGTCCTGGCCACTCAACAGTGCCACACAGCCACAGCTGCCCCCATGGAGTGAGCCCCTCGCCCCTCACTCCCCTTTTCCGGGTGCCGGGCTGGGCTCCCCAGCGCTGTCCAGAGACCCGCATGCTCCGCTCTGGTGTGCGCCAGTGGGAGACAAGTGGGCGCTCACCAGCACCAGCCCCCTGCTCCCCTGCAGGGTGGGTCTGGGACACGCAGGACCCTCGGCTGCACGGCCGGCTTGGTTACGGCTATGCAGAGCGATGGTCACAAGCTACATAACCCCAGAGTGCGTCTGATCCCACGGGCGGGAGCTCTTGGGATCGTTCCTGGACAGGGCCGGGGATGCTGGGCGAACAGCCCCTCTCGCGTCCCAAGGGGTTCTGGAACCAGGCCTGGCCACACGCCAGGCCACAGAGAGTTAGAGTGGGATATGGCCTGCCCTGCACCTGAGAGCAGGGGGTGGCATTCGGGCTGGTCCTGTCCCCATGAGAGGGGGCCAACCCTGCCACCACGGAAACCACAGACAGCAGGATCGGGCCCGCAGGGCCATGCCAGTGCAAGTTTCCCCACCACACCATGCTCGGCTCCATCGTGACTGGCCCACAGACGCCGGAGCTCACAGGGCTCCTCCGCCGGGGCTCCATCAGCGCAGTGTTGGCGGGCGAGGCTTGTCAGACACAGGACGGCCCGCACACTCTCCAGGCAGCCGGACAAAGCCAGCCTGAGGCTCGGGGGGGCAGCACGTGCTGGGAAAGGCCAGGGCGCAGCCAGGCTGGCTCCAAGGAAGGGCTTACACCCAAGCTAACCCCTCCCCTTTGCCTTCTTGCCAGGGTGCTTGCTTGATGTTGCAGGCGCCAGGCAGGGCGCTGGGCACTGGCAGGCCACGCTCACCATCTGGCAAGAGAGCTTCCTGGCCCTGTCCTTGGGTGTCCGCAGGGCACAGAGCTGGAACAGCCAGCGCCCCAGAGCACGGGGCCAGGGCACTGAATCCCACGGAAAGAGCCTGGACACCCGTCGAGAGCAGAGCTTTATTGCGGCAGGTCACAAGCAGCGCCACGGCAGATGCACACCCCCCCAGAAAGCAAACGGTCCCAAACGTCGGTCCGCGCTCGGCGCCTGCCTCCACCCGCGCCCCATGCAGGCCCCCACGGCAGCTACAGACTCGCTCCTTCCAAGGGCAGGGCGCTCGAGCGGGCTGCAGGGGAAAGCACACAGCGTCGAGGGCGCTCACCCTGGGACGCGATTGCTTGCCTGGTGGCGGGGCCAGGCACCGAGACCAGTGAGTCCGGCACAGCCTGCGCGCCGTGGGGACCGGGCCTGCGCCCCTCCCTGCACCTCCCCCAGGAAGCAGGAGATGCTCACACCAGCGCCTCCTCCCACTGCCCTGGCTCCTGGTCGCTAACACAGTGTCTGTCCAACTCAGAGGACTGGAGACCGTGTGTGTCTGGAAACGTGCCGGGGATTAGCTCCTCCTCCGGCGAAGGCAGGAGAGGGCAGGGGCAGGGCCATGCAAAGCACACGCTGCCAGGGGCCACCTCCTACAGAAAACCCAACGGCCACAGCTTCCCATGCCACGTGGCTGCAGCCGCCCTTGGGAAAGCAGAGGGCTCTGCAGAGACTGTGAACTCAGGGTCGTGAACTCAGGGTTCAAGGACCAGTTCAGACTCTGGGACTAACCCGGCAGCCCTTCTGCCACCGAGGAGGCCACTGGAGTTGCTGGAGCCTGTGGGAGTTTTGCCCAGTAAGGACTGTGGGATTGGGCCCCTGAGGCTACTGACACGGACACTAAATTGTTCCTGCTCAGAGTCCCTGAGCTGCACAGTCGACTCCAGGGAACGTGTGTTTCATTTCTCTGGGCAGTGGCGTCGCCGCGGCAGCACCTAACACGGAGACAGGCCTCTCCCTATAGATTGTCCCAGGCTCAGTTGGTCTTGCAAACACAACGGCTCCCTGCGCCAACGAATGGAGTCAACGTGGCCCTTGTCCAGTCCTGAGGTGCCGGGTGCATCCGATGGTCCCCAGCTGCCACCAGAGCCACTTCTCCGCCAGCAAGTCCCTGGGGAGATGGCCCATCCGAGAGAGCGCAGTGGCCGGTCCCTGCGAGGGGCAGGCCGCGGGCGTGGCTCCTCGCTGCTCAGGGAGGGCTCAGATATCAAACATCTCCGCCTCCTTCTCCTTCCAGAAGGAGAAGCTCCGGTCTATGTAGCGACAAATGTCCTCATTGCTGAACTCCCCGAGCTCGGCGACCAGCTGCACGGAGCTCTCCCGGCTCGTGGGGGCCGGGGCTAAGCCCAGCTCATCGGGCGCGGGCTGGGGGGCCTCGCTGGCCAAGCTCTGGGAGGATTCCTGGCGGAGCAGGGGAGCCTGGGTTCCCGCTGGGAGCTCGGACTCCACAGCAGCCCCCGGCGCCGGCTCCAGGCTGTCCCCAAAGAACTCCTGTTTGAGATCTTCGAACCCGTCCAGCCAGTCCCGCTGCCCGGCCTCGATCTCCTCCATCACCACCCTGTGGAACTGGCGGATCAGCTCCCAGCTGTGGCTGCCCAGCCGGTCAAACATCTCGTAGCACAGCAGGTGCCGGAACTTCCTCTCCTCGCGGCTCATGCTCATCTCCAGCAGCTGGAAGTAGCCCAGCATGAATAGGTCCAGCGTCAGGCTGTCGTACTCCACCGGGGCCCCGCGCACGTGCGGCAGGAAGTGCTCCGGCCAGTACAGCATGTTGGCGCGGCTCAGGCGGCGGATCTGCCGGGTCGGGACCTGGCTGATGATGCTTCTCCAGTGGGCGATCAGCTTCCCCACCACCTGCCTCTGCTTCATGAAGTACAGGAGCCGGTCGTCCTCGCTGGGTTTCCTGACGGTCGCCACGGGGACCGGGGTGCTGCTGTACGCCTTGGGCTCCTCGCTGAACTCCGGGCCCAGCGTTTCGGCGAGCCCCATTTTCCTCTCGGTGAACGTCCACTTCTTCCAGTGCTCCAGGAAGAGGTAGACGATCCGCTCCTTCCGCATGTCGATGTAATCCTGCACACAGCTCAGCTCCGTCTGCACCGGGAGGCTTCTGGTCAGGTGGTCGGGGCTGAACAGGGCCTCCCCGGAAGGTTCTGCACCTGCACTCGGTGCCGCTGCGTCCCGGGAGGGGCAGGGCCCTGCTCCGCCACAGGTCAAGGGGGCATGCGCCAGCCTCCTGGGTGGCTCCACGCCATCTGCTGCCGCGTGTCCGCTTTGTGCACTGACCAGCTCGCTGCTCGTTACATAGTCCTCCTCCAGGATGGGCTCTCGATCGCAGCTGTAGGGCACGGCTCCCACGGGCAGGGACCGCTTCCGCTTGTACACCCGGCCGGACGTGGCCTCCAGCACCCGGCCCTGCGTGTGCAGCTCATAGTTGGCCTTCAGGTTCTTCACCGATACCCCGCACTGCAGGATCTCTTTCTCCACCTCTTCCCGTGTGCAGCTGAAGGACTGCGACCGCCCGATGGGAGCAGGGCCCTCTTTCAGTGGCGCTGCCGCGGGCGTGGGGCTGGCGGCCTGGCTGGCGTGCTCGGACGCGTCGGGGCTCACCATGTCTGCCAGGTTGACTGCCTTGCCCCCGAGCATAGCCAGGAGGATGGCCATGCTCTTCAGGAGCGTGGAGATCTTGCTGCACCAGGCCGGGAGGTCGTCGGCTCGGCCTGGCACGCGCTTGGGGTTGGCCGTGAAATGCTCCTTTGCCAAGGCAGCCGAGAGCGGCAGGAGCTGCTGCATTTCGTGCTCCAGCTGCTCCAGCTCTGTCTCCACCTTCTGGACTTTGTGCATCACTTGGAGGTTCTCAATTTGCTTCTCGATGCGGATTATGTCCTCCTCGGTCATCAGCTGCCCGAAGGGTCCCAGAATGCCATTGTGGGCATGGGAGTACCGCCAGCCTTCCTGAGGGTAGGAACTCCCGGTCCCAAGCTACGGCAGGGGGAAAAAACATCTCCCTCAGCACAGAGCTCCAGGCCCTTCCTCTGCACACGCCCCAGGCTTTACATGTCCTCAGTGGTGTAACGGCGCCGGGCAGGCTGGACTCACGGAGCGCCGGGGGCCGCCCCAGGCGGGCGATAGGGCATATGCAGCGAGGCCATGGGGCGGGAGGGTGACTTGCCGTGTGCATGGGGCGTGCTCTGCCGGAGAGGGACCAGGGCGAAGGGTGAGCTGCCGCGAGTCCGAGAGACGGGGCGGCCGATGCTTCCAGGAGCCGCTCACTCATTACACCACTGAGGGCCCATGTAAGACATTTGAACCTGCAGCATTGTCTCCCCGGGAGCCGGGGGAGCCGGGTTGGCTTAGAGGCCGCCCCTTGGCCTCATTTGAAAGGGGAAAACGGCAGGTCTGAGCCACGCCCAGCCTGGGCAATGGTTTGGCTGGAGCCTTGGCGTGGGCGCCAGGCACCTCTCGCAGCAGCTCCGCGAGGGAGCGTTCAGCTCGGGGGGTGCGGCTCAGGTTCGGCAGCCCCGGGTGTGCGACATGCTGCAGGTTAAATGTGTCTCCGCATGCACAGAGCACCGCAAAGCGCATGCAGGCCTCAGTTCATGCAGCACGCTCCACAGCACACACATCGGAACGGGGCCAAGGCCGCAGGATGCACAAGGCCGGCAGGGGAATCACTGGGGCTGGGCTGCCACCCGACAACGTGGCCTCAAAGCAAATCCAAGCGCAGAACACTGGAGAAATGAGTCGCGCCAGGATGTCTGTTCCCCGCCCCTCCCGGCGCTGACTCTCGGGCCTCCGCCAGCGCTGAGGGTTGCTCAGGGACAGGGGCGTGGCCGGCGTCATGGCACCCGGTTCTTACAGTGCAAACGGGGCTGAGGGGCGTCAGTAGGATGAACCCCCATTGACCCAGTGGGGACAGCCCTGCCGGGGCTGAGGCAGGCGGTGCAGCAGGCCCACAGGCTGCGCTCTGACCGCCAGCAGCGCTCTAAACGAGCCGCTTATTTACAGCCCTGGACTTCGAATTCCTAAGGCAGCCGGAACAGGCCTGTGAGCAGCCCCGGGCCCAGCCCGAGCCCCGCCTGGCCAGGAGCGCGCTCTGTTCCCGGGCCCAGCTGGCAGGGCTGCGGCAGGTCCCAGGTCCCTTCCCCACGCGCTCTGGCAGCTCCTGCAGCGGCTCCGGGGCTGGGCCTGGCTCCTCGTTAGCTCCCCGAGCTCCTTCCGCCAGGAAAACGCTTCCCGCTGCATCCTCAGGAGAGATTTCAAAGCCGGCTCCCTGCCTGCCCTAACCCCTGGGGCCACTGCCTGGTCGGCCGGGAAACCTCCGCCCAGCTCCCCTCTTCAGCCGTGCCCAGGGGCCGGCGGGAGCCCCATGGGGCCAGCCCACAGAGGCCCTGGGAATGGCTCTGCTGAGGAGGGAGGGGCCCAGCCCCCAGGCTCTGTCCAGCCCAGGCTGATGAGAGTTCACCTCTCAGGGGAGGCCAGGGCTGCCCGTGTGTGACGGGGGCTGGCTGGAGCAGGGCCCATCCCCAGGGGAGTGAGCCAAGCGGGGGATGAGGCTGCAAAGCTCTGACGCGCAGTCGGACCTTGGTGCAGTCCAGGGCCTGCTGCTGGCTCCACCCGCCCCAGGCGGCTCCCCCCTTGCTCTGCATTTGGCTCTCCTGGGCCAGGCTGCCCCCTCCCTGCCTCCACGCCTGCCAACGGTGCCCCCCAGCCTGCAGGGTCCTTCCGCTGGGCTGCCTCGGTCTAACTGCCCTGAGCTACGGGTGGATTCTCCAGGGCCCCTCTCCAGCCCCCAGGGCACGACCGCCGCTGGGCCATCTCTCCCGCTCCTCGGGGACAGAGCTCTGGGCTGCGGCTCACCCGCCCCTGGGACGGGGTCGGCATCACAAGGCCGTCCTGCTGCTGGGGCTGCCGGGGTGGCTGGGGGCCGCAGCCTGTCTGGACTGCAGGGCAGGGCTGGGGTGGGGGTAGAAGGGGCGCGGCAGATGGACTGTGCTGAGCTGCCCCGAGCGAGGCCCCCAGCCCGTGTGAGTGCGCATGGCACAGCCCCTCCCTTCGGGGCACCCCTGCCTAACTGTCCTTGTTGGCAGCAGCAGAGCAGGTGGGAGCCTCCCTTTGGGGGGCGGCTCCTCTGGGTCCGGCGAGGGGGGGCAGCGTTCCCCCTTCGCCAGCCCTCTCTGGCAAGAGCCTGGAATGGGCACGGTGGGAGCCAGCCTGCCGGCTCATTTGTGGGCAGCGCTGGGGAGAGCGCAGACGCCTCTGCAAGTGAAAACTGCTGTGCTCTGCCTGCTGGCCCAGGGGGCGTGGGGGTTCGGCGGCTGGGCTGCCTGCTTTCCCCGCAACCCGGAGGGAAAGTCGCAGCCCTTCTCCGCCAGCTGCTCGCCCGATGCCTGCTGGGCTAACCCCGGTGCTAATGCTGGGCTAACCCCCGGTGCTAATGCTGGGCTAACCCCGGTGCTAATGCTGGGCTAACCCCCGGTGCTAATGCTGGCTAACCCGGTGCTAATGCTGGGCTAACCCGGTGCTAATGCTGGGCTAACCCGGTGCTAATGCTGGGCTAACCCGGTGCTAATGCTGGGCTAACCCGGTGCTAATGCTGGGCTAACCCGGTGCTAATGCTGGGCTAACCCGGTGCTAATGCTGGGCTAACCCGGTGCTAATGCCGGGCTAATCCCGGTGCTAAGGCTGGGCTAACCCGGTGCTAATGCTGGGCTAACCCGGTGCTAATGCTGGGCTAACGGTGCTAATGCTGGGCTAACCCCCGGTGCTAATGCTGGGCTAACCCCGGTGCTAATGCTGGGCTAACCCCCCGGTGCTAATGCTGGGCTAACCCCCCGGTGCTAATGCTGGGCTAACCCCCCGGTGCTAATGCTGGGCTAATCCCCGGTGCTAATGCTGGGCTAATCCCCGGTGCTAATGCCGGGCTAACCCCCGGTGCTAATGCCGGGCTAATCCCCGGTGCTAATGCTGGGCTAATCCCCGGTGCTAAGGCTGGGCTAATCCCCGGTGCTAATGCTGGGCTAATCCCCGGTGCTAAGGCTGGGCTAACCCCCGGTGCTAATGCTGGGCTAACCCCCCGGTGCTAATGCTGGGCTAACCCCCCGGTGCTAATGCTGGGCTAACCCCGGTGCTAATGCTGGGCTAATCCCCGTTGCTAATGCTGGGCTAACCCCGGTGCTAATGCTGGGCTAATCCCCGGTGCTAATGCTGGGCTAATCCCCGGTGCTAATGCCGGGCTAACCCCCGGTGCTAAGGCTGGGCTAATCCCCGGTGCTAATGCCGGGCTAATCCCCAGTGCAAATGCTGGGCTAACCCCCCGGTGCTAATGCTGGGCTAACCCCCGGTGCTAATGCTGGGCTAACCCCCGATGCTAAGGCTGGGCTAATCCCCGGTGCTAATGCTGGGCTAACCCCGGTGCTAATGCTGGGCTAACCCCCCGGTGCTAATGCTGGGCTAACCCCCGATGCTAAGGCTGGGCTAATCCCCAGTGCAAATGCCGGGCTAACCCCCCGGTGCTAATGCTGGGCTAACCCCCCGGTGCAAATGCCGGGCTAACCCCCGATGCTAAGGCTGGGCTAATCCCCGGTGCTAATGCTGGGCTAACCCCCGGTGCTAATGCTGGGCTAACCCCGGTGCTAATGCTGGGCTAACCCCGGTGCTAATGCTGGGCTAACCCGGTGCTAATGCTGGGCTAACCCGTGCTAATGCTGGGCTAACCCCGGTGCTAATGCTGGGCTAACCCCGGTGCTAATGCTGGGCTAACCCGGTGCTAATGCTGGGCTAACCGGTGCTAATGCTGGGCTAACCCGGTGCTAATGCTGGGCTAACCCCCGGTGCTAATGCCGGGCTAACTCGGTGCTAATGCTGGGCTAATCCCGATGCTAAGGCTGGGCTAATCCCCAGTGCAAATGCCGGGCTAACCCCCCGGTGCTAATGCCGGGCTAACCCCCCGGTGCTAATGCTGGGCTAACCCCCCAGTGCAAATGCCGGGCTAACCCCCCGGTGCTAATGCCGGGCTAATCCCCGGTGCTAATGCTGGGCTAACCCCCCGGTGCTAATGCTGGGCTAACCCCCCGGTGCTAATGCTGGGCTAACCCCCCGGTGCTAATGCTGGGCTAATCCCCGGTGCTAATGCTGGGCTAATCCCCGGTGCTAATGCCGGGCTAACCCCCGGTGCTAATGCCGGGCTAATCCCCGGTGCTAATGCTGGGCTAATCCCGGTGCTAATGCTGGGCTAATCCCGGTGCTAAGGCTGGGCTAACCCCCGGTGCTAATGCTGGGCTAACCCCCCGGTGCTAATGCTGGGCTAACCCCCGGTGCTAATGCTGGGCTAACCCCGGTGCTAATGCTGGGCTAATCCCCGTTGCTAATGCTGGGCTAACCCCGGTGCTAATGCTGGGCTAATCCCCGGTGCTAATGCTGGGCTAATCCCCGGTGCTAATGCCGGGCTAACCCCCGGTGCTAAGGCTGGGCTAATCCCCGGTGCTAATGCCGGGCTAATCCCCAGTGCAAATGCTGGGCTAACCCCCCGGTGCTAATGCTGGGCTAACCCCCGGTGCTAATGCTGGGCTAACCCCCGATGCTAAGGCTGGGCTAATCCCCGGTGCTAATGCTGGGCTAACCCCGGTGCTAATGCTGGGCTAATCCCCGTTGCTAATGCTGGGCTAACCCCGGTGCTAATGCTGGGCTAATCCCCGGTGCTAATGCTGGGCTAATCCCCGGTGCTAATGCCGGGCTAACCCCCGGTGCTAAGGCTGGGCTAATCCCCGGTGCTAATGCCGGGCTAATCCCCAGTGCAAATGCTGGGCTAACCCCCCGGTGCTAATGCTGGCTGGGCTAACCCCGATGCTAAGGCTGGGCTAATCCCGGTGCTAATGCTGGGCTAACCGGTGCTAATGCTGGGCTAACCCCGGTGCTAATGCTGGGCTAACCCGATGCTAAGGCTGGGCTAATCCCCAGTGCTAATGCCGGGCTAACCCCGGTGCTAATGCTGGGCTAACCCCGGTGCAAATGCCGGGCTAACCCCCGATGCTAAGGCTGGGCTAATCCCCGGTGCTAATGCTGGGCTAACCCCCGGTGCTAATGCTGGGCTAACCCCGGTGCTAATGCTGGGCTAACCCGGTGCTAATGCTGGGGCTAACCCCCGGTGCTAATGCTGGGCTAACCCCGGTGCTAATGCTGGGCTAACCCCCGGTGCTAATGCTGGGCTAACCCCGGTGCTAATGCTGGGCTAACCCCGGTGCTAATGCTGGGCTAACCCCCCGGTGCTAATGCCGGGCTAACCCCCCGGTGCTAATGCCGGGCTAATCCCCGGTGCTAATGCTGGGCTAATCCCGATGCTAAGGCTGGGCTAATCCCCAGTGCAAATGCTGGGCTAACCCCCGGTGCTAATGCTGGGCTAACCCCCCGGTGCTAATGCCGGGCTAACCCCCCGGTGCTAATGCTGGGCTAACCCCCAGTGCAAATGCCGGGCTAACCCCCGGTGCTAATGCCGGGCTAACCCCCCGGTGCTAATGCTGGGCTAACCCCCCGGTGCTAATGCTGGGCTAACCCCCCGGTGCAAATGCCGGGCTAACCCCCGATGCTAAGGCTGGGCTAATCCCCGGTGCAAATGCCGGGCTAACCCCCTGGTGCTAATGCTGGGCTAACCCCCGGTGCTAATGCCGGGCTAACCCCCGGTGCTAATGCCGGGCTAACCCCCGGTGCTAATGCCGGGCTAACCCCCGGTGCTAATGCTGGGCTAACCCCCGGTGCTAATGCCGGGCTAACCCCCGGTGCTAATGCTGGGCTAACCCCCCGGTGCTAATGCCGGGCTAACCCCCGGTGCTAATGCTGGGCTAACCCCCGGTGCTAATGCCGGGCTGCCCCGGCTGCTCCCCTGCACCAGCCTTGCAGGTGCGGCTCCCAAAATGCACTTCACTGCCCGGCAGGGATGGCGGCTTCTCTCGACTGTGCCGAGGCTGGCGGGGTCCTGTGCCCCCCCCAGGCCCGCTGGCAGCCTCGCCCCGCACAGCACACGGCCGGGACGGTCACAGCACACGGCACGGCAGCTCCCCGGCCCCACCCGCTGACCTTGCGCTTTTGCTCCTCCTCTTCCTGAATCTTCAGCTGCAGCTTCCGCACCATCACCTGCCGCTTCCACTCGGGGATGGGCCGCCCCTGCTCGTCGTGCGTGGGGATCAGGGCCTCGACGTCCAGCTGGCCGGGCTGCCCCGCGCCCACGAGCGGCGCGTTGCCGTTGACGACTGGCTCGGGGGAGCTGGCGGCCCTGGGCACGGAGGCTGGGTCGGGCGTGCTCGGGGGGGTCTGTGTCCTCGCAGGGGGCAGGGAGGGGGCTGCAGTCTCTAGCTGGATGGCAGAAAGAGGAGAGGGCGTTAGTGCCGGGGGTGGCACGAGGGAGCCTCTGGGCCAGGCAGTTTGGAGCCCCGTGGCCGGGACACCGCGCTGGAGCCTGGGCCAGGGGCCATGGGCACCGAGACCCTTCCTCGCGGTGCCTGAGCCATTCCGGAGAGGGGCCGCGCTCTGCCACGCCGTCCCCTCAGCCAGCGTCTCTGGCGCAGGCTCGGGAGCAGGGCTGCCGTTACTAGGGGCTTGTGCAGCGTGAGGCGCAGACTGAATTCCACCGCCAGGGAAAGGAGCCTCGCTCCCTCAGGCCCCTCAACCCGTCCATGCAGGGGGCCTCGCGCTGCCCAGCCTAGGGCAGCCTGCGTCTGGGGGCCACGCCCCAACAACCCCCCCGCGCTCCCCAGGAGACGGTGGCTCGTGCCTGGGGTGCGCCCGCCGGCTTTGCCAGGTGCTCTGCAGCGAGGCTGGGCTGGCGGCTCCCCCGGGGGCATTCGCTCTGCCCAGCGTGCTCTGTGGGAGGGGGCTGCTGTTGCTGGGTTGTAGCCCAGGCAGGGAGATCCCTGCCCACGACTCCCTGGGCTCCGCGGGCCCCTGGGATTCCTGGGAGCAGCGGCTGCCTCCGGCGGGAACCGCCCCGGCTCCCTGCTGACAGCGCAAAGCGGGTCCCGCTGAGCGTGTGTGACAACTGCAGCCAATCACACTGGCCGCCCTGGATTAAAGCGTTAACCCCCCAGCTCCCTGCCCCCGGCAGAGCCAAGGGGCTAAGCGAGGCCCGGGGGGTGACCTACGTTGGCCCCCGCCTGGCCGCTGCCCGAGAAGACGGTGGTGAGGCCCTTGCTCTGCGGAGTCGGCTTGAGGCTCTTCCCAGCCTTGATCTCTGCCAGCAGCTCGGCGTTGTCGCCGGTGGGGGACATCATATTGAAGGACTTGGAACCTGGCAGGAGGGAGAGGGGCTGTTGAGAGGGGCCGCGCAGGAAACACCCTCAGGGCTCATGCCCGCGCCTTCCTCAGCACCGTGGGGTCGGACACCAGGTAGGCTTAGAAAAAATACTGGACACACTTGATGGGGTGGGGACCGGCTGGGAGGGGAGCGGGCTGGCTGGGAGGAGGGGTGGGGGCAGCGCGGCTGGCCCGGGAGATGGGGTTCAGGGGGAGCGCAGCTGGCTGGAGGAGATCGGGAGGCGGAGAACTGGCCGGCAGGAAGCAGGGGTGGCCGGGATGGGGTCGGGGCAGCGGAGCTGGTCGGGAAGGATCGGGGGAAGCGGAGCAGATCGGCCGGCGGGGAGCAGGACTGACCCGGGCACGTGCAGATCCCGGGGCGCTGCCCGTCCCGCGCACAGTCCTGGCGAAGCACGCGTGAGTCCGGCTGCGGCTCCAGCACGCGCTCAGGAGCAGGGACAGGGCTCCTCCTCCTCCCCAAGGCGTCAGACTCAACCGGAGGCTCCCAGCGCCGATCGCGCCCCCTCCCAGCCACTCCCCCCGCCCACGCCCTGCTTCCGTCCGGCGCCCCGCCAGAAAACCAGGAAATACCGGACATTGCACATTGCACGTGTCTGGTATTTTCTGGATTTTTTTACTGGACAGAGGCCCCAAAAACCGGACTGTCTGGTAGAATACCGGACACCTGGCAACCCTACGTGGGGGAGGAGCCGCCGAGTCGGCCCAGGGGGGCAGCTCCTCTCCCGGCCGGCCGTGTGGCTGAGCTCCCCGGCAGTGGGGTGGCTCGGGGTCAGGGGCTGCCCACGCAGGCAGCACCAAGCCATGCAGGGCAGTCGAGGTCAAAGGCAGCCCCTGCCAGCGAGCGGACTCAGAGCACAGAGCTGCCGTGCTGCCTACCGAGGAAGGCCCGGCCCTGCCTTGCGGCAGCTGAGGCCAGACTACGGGGCAGCCCGTTCGGAGGAGCCAGCGACAGCTCCCGGCCTGATCCCACTGGGGGAAGCCGCTGTCTGATCCCTCTGAAATAGGGCTGCCAGATGGTTTCAGAAAAAATACCCAACAACAACAACAAATCACACCAGGAAAAAGTTTGTTGAGCAAAAAAAAAAAAAGCGCCCCGAGTTGTTAAACAAAAAACCCAGCGTGGCCCCTTTAAAAACCGCGGGTGAGGCTTTTTGGCCCTACCAGGCTGCTGGCGGCCGCCCGCCATCTTGCCTCCCTGCGCCGGGCCGGACAGCTCCCTGCGGAACCCGGGAAGCACCAGGGTTCCCGGCTGCCTCCGGACCGAGCCGGACAGCCCGGGATTTTCACCTCCTGGCCGGGAAAAAATCAGAAATCCCCGGACATTTCAGGACAGTTTAGGGGTCCGGTATTTTCTGGAGTTTTTTACCGGACAGGAGGCGAAAATACAGGACTGTCCGGATCGATACCGGACACCTGGCAACCCTAGTCTGAAAGCACCTGCCACCTGCCCACGCCGGGGCAGGGACTCTGAACCTGCGCATGGGCCACTGGCTCATCTCAGCCGTCTCCGGCAGCTGCCTCAGGCTAAGCCAGGCCTCGGGGCTTTGGGCCAGCTCACCCTCAGTGGGCCAGGCCCCCCCCACAGAGGTGCCAGGGCGCCAAGCCGGCTGCGTGGGGGGCAGAGGGCTCCGGAATTGCCACCCGCCAGGTCCTCATGATGGGGTTTGCCCTGCGTGGGGCATGGGCGTGGCGAAGCCAGGCAGTGCCCTGCTGCCCCGGCACCATCAAGCTCTGGGACCTCGGGGTCTGCTGGCCAAGTGGGGGGTTCCCCAGCTGGCTCCTCTCACAGCTACTGCCCCTCACTCCGGAGGGCTGGGGCTGGACCAGGGTCCTCTCTCCTGAAGGCCTTTCCTTGGGCTGCCCCCTCTGCAGCCCAGCTCCATCCACACCGAGTTGGGCGCCCACACCGCTCAGCACACAAGGGACGCAACCGTGCCAGGCGCTCGTGTAGCTAACGAGCAGCACAGCCAGGTCCGGGTCCTGGTCCTGGACGGGGCCTCCCAGCACAAAGCACCCGGCCCTGGGGCCACCCCCAAGGAATAGCCATGGGCAAAACCCCTTCGCCCGGCTCCCTCCTCGCTTCCTAGATCCGCAGCCAGCACGGCCCCACAGCCGCAGGGAGGGCAGGGCCCTCGCTGTGTGTGGCACGGAGCCGGGGCCCCACGAGCCCTACGGGTACCTGGGGAACACCAGGCTCGAAGCCAGGCGGCGGCGCGTCCTCCGGTGGCCAAACTCCCCCTCCTCTCCCGCGCCTCACGAGAGAATCCTACGGAGTCCAGGGACCCGCCAGCATCTCCCCAGCAAGGCGCCTCCCCTGCCCTGCGCCCTCCCTTCCCCAGAGAGGCGCCTCCCTTCCCTGCGCCTTCCCCTCCCCAGTGCGGCACCTCCCCTGCCCAGCGCGGCGCCCTTCTCTCCCGCGCCTCACGAGAGAATCCTACGGAGTCCAGGGACCCGCCAGCATCTCCCCAGCAAGGCGCCTCCCCTGCCCTGCGCCCTCCCTTCCCCAGAGAGGCGCCTCCCCTGCCCTGCGCCTTCCCCTCCCCAGCGCGGCACCTCCCCTGCCCTGCGCCTTCCCCTCCCCAGCGCGGCACCCTCCCCTGCCCTGCGCCTTCCCCTCCCCAGTGCGGCACCTCCCCTGCCCAGCGCGGCGCCCTCCTCTCCCGCGCCTCACGAGAGAATCCTACGGAGTCCAGGGACCCACCAGCATCTCCCCAGTGCGGCACCCACCCCTGCGCAGCCCACCAGTTCCACAGCCCTGCCGCCTTTGGGGGGCAGGTTTCCCCGTCCTGCCCAGTCACTTCTGCAGTGCCGGCTCAGCAGTAGCCCTGCAGCCCGTGTAAGGCGCTCTGGCTACAAACCCACCACCCTCCTGGGGGTCAGGACAGGGCCCAGCCTGGCAGCCTGGTTCGGAGTGCCACGCGCCCCAGCCCTGCCTGCCCGCCCCATACTTGCCTTCCATGCGTGAGGCACCAGCTAGGAGCGGCTACGCCGGGATAACGCGGCGGCTGGGGTGTCCACGCAGGGCCAGCCAGGTGAGCCCCACGTCCTAGTGCTCGGAGCCGTTGCTGAGCAATGAAATCCAATCCAAGTGCAGCCTAACCCAGCCGCCAGCAGGGCCCCCGGGGCCCGGCGATGCCCATCCGGCCGCGTGCGGGCGCACCCTCCAGAATGCCTCTCCCGGCTGGGCGTGCAGTCGCCGCACAAGCGCCCCGGCGGCACACAGCACCGAGCAGCCTGCTTCCCCAGGAAGGGCTGCTCGTCTGACCCCCTGGCAGCCCCGGGCCAGTGGCGCCTGCAGGCCAAGCGCGAGCTGCAGCGTCCGGAGCCAGCGCCTCTGCGGCCCCGGGACACGCGTCCTGGGCGCGCTACGGCTCCGGCCGGCTCTTTGCAGACGCGCCGCCCGTATCCTGCAGCCCCAGGGCTCCCGTCCAGCCGCCGGCCCGGGCGCCCCGGCCTGCCCCGCTCCCCGCCACGGGGCCTGGGACCCGGGAGTGGAGATTCGGCCCCGGCTGTCGTCCTGCTGGCGCAAAGGGACCGGCCCCGGCACTTCTGCTTTGGCTGAGGCTGCGCGAGGGACAAAGTCGCTGGGCGTTAGCGGCCCCTGGGCAATGGCCCGGCGCTAGGCGCCCGCTGCACCCCCGCTGCGCTGGGGTCGCTGGGAAGGAGGCCAAGCATCGACCTGCTGCCAAGTGCTCCCAGCAATAAGCTGGGATGGCCGGAGCTGGTGGGACTCACGTGGCCAGCTAATGCCGGCTGTACGAGCACGCACAAAGGGCCCAGTGTGCAGGGATTCAGCTCCGCGCTCGCGCGGGCTCCAGACTGCCAGGGATGCCCCCAACGGGGCTCAGCATGAGGGCCAGGCCCCGCAGGCAGCTCTGAGCTCCCAGCCCCGGGACCAGCCTCACTCTGCAGTTCTGGCTGATTTCCTCACCCGGCTGCCAGCCCAGGCTCGGGCTCAGCCCGGAGGTCGGGGAAGGGCTTGCCATGGGCATCCATGGCAGTTCTACCCACTTCCAAGGGCGCAGAGCTGGGCTAGAGCCGAGCGTGTGGGAAACCTCGCCTGGGCCAGCGGCGCTGCCCTGCTCTCCCCAGTGGGCAGAGGGCCGGGCCGTTGTCTGAGGGGTTCAATGTTGCCATCGACGTCCCTGCCCCTTAGAGCCCCCCTGCGTGGGCCTGGTGAGCCCGGGGGCGACCCCGACTCTCTGGCGGGAGCCAGGCTGGATGTAGGGGCGTGAGCGGGGACGTGCAGAGATGGCAAGGGGGCCTGGGGCAGGGCTGCTCTGCGGGGCGCCCCCAGGCGTGAAAACACTCGTGGGAAGAGCCTCAGGCCCAGGCCCAGTCAATTAGCAAACTGGGGCCTTGGTGGGGTGCAGCCTGCACGGGCCCTGCGGCCCCCTCCTCGCACCTTGCGGGGGCGGGCCTGGGTGCTCTGCACAGCCCTGCTGGCCCCATCCTGCCGGCTGTCCCGTGGGGCGAGGGCAGGACGCCGGGGGGCAGGTCAGAGTTCAGACCCTGCCCCACCCCTGTGTAACGACCCCAGGCGGAACCCAACCCGGGACCCCTGGAGCTTCGTGCGTGAGCTACGGGCCGTAGAGCTAACTCCTCTCTGGAGGTGGTCCGGGTGCCACGCCAGGGGGCAGGGCACCCCACCCAGCAGCTCTGTGGGTCACACCTGCATCACCTGGGCAGGGACCAGCTCCCACCGGTGTCACACCCCTGGCCCCGCGGCAATGAGCAGCAGCTTGGCGTGCTGGCCACGGGCCTTGCCAGGCCCCGGGCACCGGAGAGCATGAACCGCCCTGCGCCAGGGGAGCACCCGCAAAGCGGGACAGAGCAGCAGCGCATGGCCCCTGCCAGGGAACACCACCCGCCTCTTCTGGCCAGGGCAGGCCAGCCCGGGAGCCGGTGCGGGCTCGTGTGGGCCTCGCGCTGGCTGCGCAGAGAAGCCAAAGGGTCGATCCCTCCCTGCGGCGACCCACAGAGAGGGGACACTCTCCCCGACGCGCCAGGCAGCTGCACCACCGCTCAGCCTCTGGCGCGAGGTGGGTCTTCCCTGCCTGCTGCGGCGCTGGCTTTGGGGTCCCAGCTTCTCCTGGGCCAGCCAGAGCCCTGGGCCTGCGGGGGGGGGGGGAGGAGGGGTGTGTGACCTGCTCCTGAGATGAGACCGAGGCCTGCTCCTAACCCAGCAGGGAGGTGTGGGCCTGGCCACACGCAGCCAAACGTGGACCAGGGAGCCTGCATGGCCACGGGCTGGGGGGCTGGAAGGGACAGTGCCTGGAGCAGGGCTGTCTCGGGCTCGCCCCAGGGCTGCTCCCACGGCGCCAGCCTAGCGCAGCGTGAGCATGGGTCTCCAGAGCATGGTGCCAGGGCCTGAGCCTGCCTCTCTCCTGCTGCACGGCAGACCACAAACCACGGCCATACATGGGAAGGAGGCCAAGCATTGGTTAGTCCGCCCCCCCCAGCCACCCAGCTCCCTGCATGGAGCCTGAGCCTCTGGCTGGGCAGGCTGATTCATCGCCTGGGGAGCGGTGCTGCCCACAGCCCAGTGGGAACCCAGCCCAGCGCCCTCCTCGGAGCCCCCTTCGCCCAGCTGAGCGCCTCCATGCGCCGTGCACCGGCTGGGGATGTGCCCACGGATGTCCCCACCTACTTCCCCTGCGCTGCACACAGGGGAGGCTCACGAGCCACATCATGGTTCCACCCAGCCCAGGGCGTGTCAGTGGGCCAAAGCCCACGTCCCAGGGTGACTGTAGGAGCCTGACACTTGGGAGTCTGGGGCCTGGAGCTGCTGGAGGCTGGAGGCTGGGCCAGGCAGCGCTAAGGAGGGACCGCTGGAGGCCGGGGCGGCTGGGCCAGGCAGCGCTAAGGAGCGGCCGCTGGAGGCCGGGGCAGCTGGGCCAGGCAGCGCTAAGGAGCGGCCGCTGGAGGCCGGGGCGGCTGGGCCAGGCAGCACTAAGGAGCGGCCACTGGAGGCCGGGGCGGCTGGGCCAGGCAGCGCTAAGGAGCGGCCGCTGGAGGCCGGGGCGGCTGGGCCAGGCAGCGCTAAGGAGAGGCCACTGGAGGCCGGGGCGGCTGGGCCAGGCAGCGCTATGGAGGGACCGCTGGAGGCTGGGGCGGCTGGGCCAGCCAGCGCTAAGGAGAGGCCACTGGAGGCTGGGGCGGCTGGGCCAGGCAGCGCTAAGGAGGGACCGCTGGAGGCTGGGGCGGCTGGGCCAGCCAGCGCTAAGGAGGGACCGCTGGAGGCTGGGGCGGCTGGGCCAGGCAGCGCTAAGGAGCGGCCGCTGGAGGCCGGGGCGGCTGGGCCAGGCAGCGCTAAGGAGAGGCCACTGGAGGCTGGGGCGGCTGGGCCAGGCAGCGCTAAGGAGCGGCCGCTGGAGGCCTGGGGCAGGGCGGTGGAGATGTGCTCTCGCAGAGGAACATGGAGCCTCGCCGCTCCAGGCGGCCCGTGGGCTGGAAATGGCAGCGGCTGCTGCTGCGGGTCTGGTTTGCTCTGGAACGGGAGGCGTCATGGGATCCGTCCTGCCTTCCAGCAGAGGAGGCGCCTTGTTCGCGGCCGAGCACGAGGGCTCAACCACTCGGAGCCCAGGGACACGGGGCAAGGCTCCGAGGCACAAACAGCTGTTCTAGCCCCACGGGAAGGGGCCGCGCCAAAGGTGAAGAACGCCAAGAGCCTCCCTCCAACTCCTGTGCCCTCCCGGCAAAGCAGGGGAGAGAGCAAGAGCCCCGCCCGAGCCCCGAGCCGAGCGCAACCAGCTGCTCCACGGCCCGGCACAAAGGGGACACCAGCCCCACAAGCGTCCCCGGGCCGGCCGCCCAGACCCAGCAACGCAGCAGCTTTGCCCCCGGCCAGCTGGGCTACACAAACCTGCCCAGGAACGACTCGGCTTGGGGGCGGATGGAACCGGGTTGCACGTGGGCTGGGGGCTGCTTTGCCAATGAAGCAGTGAAAAGACAGAACACGGACACAAATCACCTTCCCTCCCAGCTGAGGGACATTCGTGAGGGTGCGCCAGACAGAGCCTGCGCGTGCAAAGGGGACACCCGTGGGGGTGCGCCAGACAGAGCCTGCGCGTGCAAAGGGGACACCCGTGGGGGTGTGCCAGGCAGAGCCTGCGCGTGCAAAGGGGACACCCGTGGGGGTGCGCCAGGCAGAGCCTGCGCGTGCAAAGAGGACACCAGTGCGCCAGGCAGAGCCTGCGCGTGCAAAGAGGACACCCGTGGGGGTGCGCCAGGCAGAGCCTGCGCGTGCAAAGGGGACACCCGTGGGGGTGCGCCAGGCAGAGCCTGCGCGTGCAATGGGGACACCGTGAAAGCCAGGCAGAGCCTGCGCGTGCAAAGGGGACACCGGGGTGCGCCAGGCAGAGCCTGCGCGTGCAAAGGGGACACCCGTGGGGGTGCGCCAGGCAGAGCCTGCGCGTGCAAAGGGACACCCGTGGGGGTGCGCCAGGCAGAGCCTGCGCGTGCAATGGGGACACCCGTGGGGGTGCGCCAGGCAGAGCCTGCGCGTGCAATGGGGACACCCGTGGGGGTGCGCCAGGCAGAGCCTGCGCGTGCAAAGGGACACCGTGAAGTGCGCCAGGCAGAGCCTGCGCGTGCAATGGGGACACCCGTGGGGTGCGCCAGGCAGAGCCTGCGCGTGCAAAGGACACCCGTGGGGTGCGCCAGGCAGAGCCTGCACGTGCAAAGGGACACCGTGGGAGTGCGCCTGCAGAGCCTGCGCGTGCAAAGGACACCCGTGGGGTGCGCCAGGCAGAGCCTGCGCGTGCAATGGGGACACCCGTGGGGGTGCGCCAGACAGAGCCTGCGCGTGCAATGGGGACACCCGTGGGGGTGCGCCAGACAGAGCCTGCGCGTGCAAAGGGGACACCCGTGGGGGTGCGCCAGACAGAGCCTGCGCGTGCAATGGGGACACTCGTGGGGGTGCGCCACAGAGCCTGCGCGTGCAAAGGGGACACTCGTGGGAGTGCGCCAGACAGAGCCTGCGCGTGCAAAGGGGACACTCGTGGGAGTGCGCTAGACAGAGCCTGCGCGTGCAAAGGGGACACTCGTGGGAGTGCGCCAGACAGAGCCTGCGTGTGCAAAGGGGACACTCGTGGGGGTGTGCCAGACCCTGCACATGCCCAGAGGGGCAGCAGCCTCCTGGCACGGGTCAGAACAGGGCCTGCTCATTTGAACACCTCCCCGCCCACGCCGTGTCCAGCCACGCCCGCCTCGGCTCAGGCAGCTCCCCGCAGCCCCCCGAGCTGAGAGCGAAACCCAAAGCCTGGCCGCTGCACCAGAAGGGGCAGGGCTGGCGAGACGTGTGGACCGAGCTGGCTCCTGCCCACCTGCCCGGGGCCGGTCCCCATGGCTCCGCAGGCCGGGTTTGCCCGGAGGTGGCTTCGCTCAGAGAGGAGCCTCGGGCGTTGGAGTGCCACGCGCCCCCTGTCTCCCGCACGGCCCCCAGCTGGACAAGGGGGGCGGGCAGAGGGAGCCGCCCACGATGGCGAGGCCTGTGCTACCGAGCAAGGCAGCTCTTTGCAGCAGGGCCCTGGCCTGCCCGTCTGCCCAGGACCAGCCTGCAGGGCGAGCGGGCACCACGGGGCTGTCACGGAAAACGGCCACGGCAGCTGACTCGGAGTCTCCCTTACGGCTCCCACGCCTCTCCTCCGTGCCCAGCAAATCCCGGAGGCCCTTGTGTCAGGACAGAGCTGTGGCGGGGGAGGAATGTCAGCCTGGCCGCCCTCGTGCCTGCCACTCTGCCCAGCTCCTGGGCGCAGGGACGAGCGTGGGCCAAGGACCAGCCCCCCGCCCCGCCAGGGCAGCGTCCTTCTCAGGGCCTGCGAGGCGCCGGCATCTTCCCTCCCCTTTCCCGCCTCTCCGCGAGCGAAGCACTGATCACCCAACCCGGGTCGCCCCTCGCCTGGCGGGACGCTGCACCCCAGCCCGGCCCAGCGCCCGGGGAACCGCCACTTACTGCCCGTGGACGAAGAGGAGCGGCGCTGGCTGGACGAGGGCCCCTGAGGCTCCGCTGGCAGGGGCGGGGCGGGGGCCGGGGGCAGCTGCTCTCAGGAAGAGGAGGGGCGAGGTGGGGCGGGGGGGATGCCCCCACAGGGCTGGTTCTCGGCCGCACTCCCGTTGTGCACGCTGGCGTTGGGAAGAAGAGACACCTTAAAGCAACCAGCAAAGACAAACATTGGCAAAGGCAAGGCAGGTGCAGCGCCCCCCTCCTGTGCCCCCGCCCAGTCGGCGAGGGGTCCCCTTGTGGGGCAGCTGGCAATGCGAGGCCATGCCCCGACGGCCGTTCCCCGGAGCAGGGCTGGCAGGCGGCTCCCCCCAGGCTGCTCTGGGCCCACGCAGCCCTGCCCCAGCCAGGGCCAGTGAGACGGGCAGTCGGGCTCGCTGCAGCCGTGGCCTTTAAGGGGGGACATGTGAGCAGTGGGAACCGGGCTACGCCCCCCGCCCATTCGGACAAGCCCTGGGCAGGTCCCCGAGGGGGAGTCTGCTGCCCAGCCCCACCCCGGCCAGGCAGGCCCCATGCCTGAGGCCCGCCCCGCCCAGACTCCACGAGCTCCGGGGGGCAGCCCAGGGCCCACAGCAAAGCAGCTGAAGAGCAGGCGGCGGGAGGCCCGGCCTGGCAGCTCACCTCCTCGCTGTGCGCCATCGCCCAGCCGCCCGCCCGCTCCTCCGTGCTGCTGTCCAGGTGGCGGTAGTAATCCCCCGTGCTGGGCTGCTTGCTGAAGTTCCGGGATTTCCGGCTGGAGTCCACCCGCCGGAGGCCTCCCAGGCTGCTGTCGTGTGAGGACAGCTGCAGGCACAAGGGGGGCAGGGATTCACGGGGGTCAATGGGACAGCCCCCAATTGCGGGGGCTGGAGATGCACGAGGGGAGGCTGTCCCGGGGGAGGGGAGGAAGGAGCAGCCTCCCCTGGCACTACGTGATTGCCCTGAGTGTGACGGTGCGTCGGGGAGCCCCCGACCCTGCACCCCCGTCCGCAGCCAGTGTCTCTCAGCCGGCCGGTAGGGTGGGAGGGTTACTGGTTCTCCAGGACCCAGGCGATGGTAGCAGGGTGCACTGAGAGCGGACAGCCTTACCCCTCCTGGGGGGTGGGTCAAGGGCCCCTGAACCCCCCTGTCCTGGCTTTAGTCCGCCCTGCTCATCCTCCTCCCCCAGCCTGCCCCTTCTCCCAGCCACCCGTCACTCAGCCCCCAGGCAGCCCCCCCTTCCTTTGTTCCAACTCCTTCCCCTGGGCCATTGTCTCCGCGTCTTGGCCCCCCGCTGGGCCCTGCACACACACAGCAGCAGACAGCACCCCCACTACGTCACACTGGGTCACGCAGCGGGTCTGGAAACAGGCAGGGCCAGCGCCTCCTCCCAGATGCAGCCTTTGCCTTGGGGGCGCTGGCTCTGGTTATTCCTGTCCCCTTGCCGGGCGGGGCCCCCGTGTGCTAGGCGCTGTACAGACACCGCTGCAGAGCCCTCCCTTGGGGGTGGGCCTGGAGAAACAGCTCGGTTCTGAGCTGCTCTCCGGCTGAGGCAACGACGCTGCACGCGTCTCTCCCGGTCTCCGGGCTTGGCTGAGCCCTGCGTGGCGCCGAGTCGGCCCTCTGAGCGAAGGCCACGTTTCCCAGCGCTAGGGTGCAGGCGGCTCTGGGAGGGGCAGGGGCAGTGTCCTAGGGAACTGAACCCCCCGCCCACGGCAGGTTTCCCTGGCGCGTGTCTCTCTGGCGTCTGGCTGCCGAGGTGCACGCAGGGACACAGCTCCCCAAAGCCACCGAGGCCCGGAAACCAGCCCTGCACGTGGCACTAAGACCCTGGATGAGCTTTGCTTTCGTAGCGGCTTTGGAGGAGGTCTCGGCCCCATGGCGCTCGGTCCCGGCCCCGCGGATTAGCCAGGGCAGCTGATCCCTTTGCAAACCAGCAGAGCCGGGGCTTTGCACGGCCCCAACTTTGCTGGAAATGGCCCCGTTCTTAAGTAACTTAGAGCCCCTCGGAGCAGCAGCCTCAAATCGCCTGGGTACAGAGCTCACGGCTTTGGGCGCCGGGCAGCCAAGTGGCCTGGATTTCAGGGGGCACGAAATCGTGCCAAGGCCCCTGCAAGCAGTGCGAGCTGGCGCCCCTCGGCCAGGCCTCACTAATCTCTGGAGCCTGCTCCCTCCTGCGGGCCCGGCTCTGGCAGGGTCACCTGGCAGCTCAGCTGGGCAAGGCAGCAGAGCGTGGAGCAGGGGCAGCCCTCGCGCACAGCCGCCCGCCGGGTTAGGAAGGATGCGGTGGTCGCGCGGCGGGGCTGGCAGCTCACTGCTCATGGGGCGCTGGGACGCGGCAGTAAGCGCCTGCCCGGGGAGGCAGCCGCGAGCCCTGGGGAGCTGGGTTGCGCTGCTGGCTGGGCTGGGCGTGCCCAGGGGCGAGGGCACCAGGCTGGCACTCCGGAGGCCAGGGTTCACGGTACTGGCCTGCCAACCACTCCCTGTGTGATCGGGGGTCTCACGGGGCCTTGCTCCCCTCTGGCAATGGGCTCGCCAGCTCCGGGGCGTGTGACTACGTTAGTGACAACGAGGCACCCGGAGCTGGGCCAGATACCTACCAGCTCTGCCCTGGGGCCACGGTAAACACCTAGTGCAGAGCCAGGGGCGTGGAAAGTCCCCGGGAGCCTTCCCACAATCAGCCAGGGCCTGCTGCCTGGGGAACGGGGCTCCCTGGCTTGCCGCTCACTGGCCCTTTTGTTCCGAGGCCGGGCTATTTGCATGCGCTTCTCCCCGGGCGGTGGTTTGCATGGCTGTGCGCGGTGTGCCTGGAACGCCGCACAGGCCGATCCGCTCCGGCAGCGGCCTACGTGCTGCTCCCACCGTCCCCTTTGGACTCCAGGCCAAGTTCTGCTCTCAGCAACGCCAGTGGCAAAGCAAAACCGTGCCCGGGAGCCCGGGAGGAGGGCCTCGGCCGGGAACACAGCTCCCAGGAGGCCAGGCAGTGCGCTCAGGGGCCGTGCTCTCCACACGCAGCCCGACTCGAGCGGCTGGTGGCACGTGGTGCTCTGACCCCTGCCCTGAGTGATGAGGCCCGGCCTGGCCGGCCAGTGACCCAGCTGATGCCACGCACAGCGGGTCCCTGCTAGAGAGGGCCCCACGTGACAGCTGCCTGGGTCTCACCCTGCAGAGCGCTCACCTTTTGTTCCCCAAACTGAAGGGACCCAGGAGGATGCAGCCGCTCAGCACGATGCCCGGGCCAGCAGCATGGCCCCGGGTCACAGCTAGAGCGCCCACCCGCGTGCAGAGACCCGACTGCCCGAGCCCGGCACAGGCCGCAGGAGCCTCGCGAGCCACGGTCTCCCGGGAGCAGCGCAGACTCAGCCAGCTCTGCTCCCCCCGAGATCAGAGCGAGTCCCACCCACGCTGGGACACGGGCCGGCTCTGGGCACCCTCCTGCCGGGTGCCTGGCCCGCAGGGGTGCACTGCCCACAGCTGGCAGGGAGGAACGGAGACCGGCGCCGAGCACACATCAGCTGGACAGTGCAAGTGCCGGAAACGGAAGGAGAGACTCAAAGACGCTAAACGCTCCGGTGCCAGCCACAGGGCCCACCCGTCCTCCCCGCAGGACAGGGGCCACGAGGACAGACAGACAGACAGGGACAGCCCTGTGCTCCCGAGGCTCCAGCTCTCGGGGCACTGCCCGCAGAGGCCTGCCGGGCGCGGATGCTAGCCATTGCAGATAGCCCCGTGGGACTACCCCCCACCTCAGGGAGCCCCTGGCTGAGTCACTGGCCAGCATTCCCGGTGCTTATCAGACACTCCTCCGGCCCCACTCTGCCCCCACAACCAGCCACTGCCATCGCCGCGACAGAAACACCCTCCGCGCACCCGCCACCTGCCGCAGTGCCCCAGCCGTGAGCAGGGCCTGCCCTGCGGAGCCCAGCCCAGCAGGGCACCAAGCGGCCCGGCTGTAGGGGGAGCGAAAGCCCCTCTTACCTGCGCCTAGCGAGGCTCAGACCCACTAAACCTGCCTGCCCGAAACAAAAGTGCCACCCGACACCTGGCCCCAGCACACCTGCGACACCTGAGCCGGCCTCTCGGGTTACAGCCGCTTTCTAATGAATTGCCCACACCTATCGGCTCACCGGGCAATGACATCACCGGGCGGCACTAGCCAATCGGGAGGCAGCAGCTCCCCTTTCTCTTCACAAAACCCCAACTAAAGATTAACCTGAAAGTGGGCAGCCCGGCAGCCCTGCCCCAGCGAGACCGGAGACCGGCCGGCCGCCTGGGTCGGAGCAGAGGTCCGTGTAGCCCGGGGCTCGCTGAGCCCGTCCTGCTGCTCCGGCCCGGGGCTGTTGGGGGCTCAGGGGGAGCCCCAAGGGAGCCATCGCCCGGCAGTGAAACACCCCAGATCAGTGCCCTACACACCGCATGGCCGGCCCCGGCCCCAAGCACATCCCAGCCCCAGGCAGGCCCAGTCGGCATCCCGGAGAGGGGCCCCGGCACACTGGGACCGCCGAGCTGCGGCGGGCCGGGTGTGGCTGCACCGGAGAGGGGCGCTGCCGCCGGCACACTGGGCAATGGGGCCAGGTCGGAGGCGGTCCCAGGGGACCGCGCCCTGGCGGCTGGCAGGGATTCGCACCGCCGGGGCTGTGGAAGTGGCAGCTTTGGGGCCAGGTGGGGCTGGCTAGGGGCTTTGAGAGAGGGCTCGCCGGACGGGGAATACAGGGGCTGGAAATGAGAGGCGCACTTGTGGTGTCAGAGAGGGGAGGGGCGGGCTCGGCCTCCCGGGGCACTGGCGGGCACGCAGAGGCCAAGCCGAGCGAGCCGGCCCTGGCTGGGACGGGGTTAGATGCCGGGGCTGCCTGTGGCAGCAGGGGCTGGACTGGCCGCCAGGAGACCCCACCCAGGCCTGTCACTGGCTACGTGCAGCGCGAGGGCCGTCGCACGGGCCGGCTGAGCCCGGTGGCTTTGCCAGACGCCCTTGGGGTGACGCTGCGGGGGCTGTGCTGGCCCGTTGCAGGGTGCGATGCCTGGGCTCCCCCTGGCTGCAGGCTGCTTGGGCGTCTGCCCCCCAGCTCCAGAGACCCAGCAGCACTCCCCTCGCCCTCTCAACTCTCCTGCCAGCCAGCACGGGGTGCGCTGTTTTCTCTGCCCCTTGGGGAGAGGCCCCTGGCTCTGTTACCCTGGGGGGCCCCATTTCCCTGCAGCTCTGAGCCCCGCTCTGCAGGGGGGATGGCCTGGCCCCCCGGGCTGCTCTTCCCAGCTCCTGTTACCCTGGCAGCTCCGGTGAGCGTCTCAGCCGCGCTCCAATGGGCAGGGCTGGCCTTACCCAGCCCCGGGAGCCTGAGGGGCGTCCTGCTGGCGGGGCCGGGGGCAAGGGCCTGCACAGATCCGGCCCTGGGTGGGTAAGGAGAGCCTGGCCCAAGGGGGGTCTCTCTGCACTGGGCAGTGCCCGCGGCCCCTTGCTTGGGAGCCAGGGCCCTGCACCGCTAGTGCTGCCCCGCGGCCGGCCCTGCCTTGTGCTGAATGCTGAGTCCCGCGGACTGGGGAGCGCGGTGACTACGCAGCACAAGCCACGCCCAGAGGAGCGGAGTGTTTGACTGGCCCCTGCCCTGCCCTATGGCTTGTGCTGCCAGAGACACAGTGCGGCCCTGACGGGCACCGCGTGGGAAGAGAAGACCCCAGCCCTGCCCCCCGCAGACTCCGCCGGGCTGCAATCACCCATGTACCCGGGGCCGGTCGGCCACAAACCGTCCACTGAAACCTGGCCTGACAGGCTGGCGTGGGCTAGAGATGTAAGGGTACGTCTACACTAGCCCCCTAGTTCGAATTAGGGAGGCTAATGTAGGCATTCGAAGTTGCAAATGAAGCCCGGGATTTAAATATCCCGGGCTTCATTTGCATCTTCCCGAGCGCCATTTTTAAATCCCCCTTAGTCCGAACTAACTGCCCGTGGCTACACGCGGCAGTCAAACGTTAACTCGAACTAAGCCCTTAGTTCGGATTAACTGTTACACCTTGTGGAATGAGATGTAACAGTTATAAGGACTTAGTTCGAGTTAACGTTTGACTGTTGTGTGTAGCCCGCGGCAGTGAGTTCGGGCTAGTGACATTTCAAAAGGGCGACCGGACAGGAACATGCAAATAAAGTGCGGGATATTTAAATCCCGGGCTTCATTTGCAACTCCGGTCGCCTCATTTGCCTACCTAGCTTGAATTAACGAGCTAGTGTAGACATATCCTAAGAATGTAGTCGATTAACTGATTCACCGATTTTTAACATCCCTAACCCACACGTGCCGTGGGGCTCCGTGGGGGATGGGTGGAAGGAGCCTGCTGGTACAGGGGTGGGCTACGGCAGCCCACGTCCTGTCAGGGGCATGTGCGGATGCCCAGGCACTCGCTGTGTATCAGTGCGCGGTGTGTGCGCCAGGCACCGACCACTGGGAATGCAACAAAACAGCAATGTCCACAGGAGAGCAAAAGTTTCCGTTTTACATATGCAGGTATCCATGTCCGTGTGTGTGTATCCATGTGTGTCTGAGTGCATGTATTCATATGTGTATGTCCCTATGTGTGTATTCGTGTCCGTGTGTTTGTGTGCATGTCCATGTGTCTGTGTGTATCCGTGTGCATATCCGTGTCCATGTGGTGTCTGTGTGTGTGTATTCGTGTGCGTGTGTCCATGTCCATGTGGTGTCTGTGTGTGTGTATTTGTGTCTGTATACGTGTGCATGTCCGTGTGTCCATGTGCATGTGTCTGTATTCGTGTGTGTCCGTGTCCATGTGGTGTCTGTGTATTTGTGTGCGTGTCCATGTGTCCATGTGCGTGTATTCGTGTGTGTGTGTGTGCGCGTGCATGCATGTGACAGCTAAATGCTGGACTCTTGTGACGGCTGCTGAGCTCTGGTGCCCCGCCCAAGGAGGCTGTTGCTACAGCGGGGAAGGGGAGAGGGGCCACCCGAAGGGCTGGCAAAGTGGCGACAGGGACAGAACAAAGGGAGGGCGCGGGTCGGCCGGGCCCGAAGCTGCTTGGCTCTAACTGGGGACCCCCCGACCCCGGGCGGCTGCCGGCGGAGGAGTCCGAGGGCTAGCCAGGTCCTACGGCAGGAGCCGAAGGCAGACAGCCTGGAATAAGGTGCCGTTTGCTACCAGGGAGGCTAGTTGACCAGGGACCCAGGTAGCCAGGCTGCTACTGGCCGGGCCCGGTGGGGACGTCACAGCGAGACCGGCTACTTGGGTACCAGATCGGCTCTAGCTCAGGCAGGAAGTGAGGCGGGCAGGTCTCTGGCTTGCTACCCAGGAGCCAGAGCCGTGGCACGCCGGCTCGGCGGGCGGGCGGATATCAGGGCGGCCCAATGTCCCGGAGTGGGGCCACACGGGCCCGTTCCCTGGGCAGGCAGGAACACTGAGCCCGGCTCCCCCACCAGCAACGTGCCTGGAAGGGGCGAGGCACACGGCTCGGAGCGTCTCTCCCAGCCCTGTCTCCAGACGCTGCCTCCCCCGGAGCGGCGCCCGAGCCCTCGAGCCCATGCAAATGTGCTTTGCATACGCGCGGGCCCAGCGGCGCCAGGGGATAAAAGGGCCCAAGCGAGTGTGTGCGCACCCTGGCAGCTGGGCGCGGGGGCAGGGAGGCCACCTGGGCAGCACCGCCTCTGCAGCACCGGGCTCCCCTTCCGCCCCTCTCTGGTCCCTGTCGAGCAGCGTGCTCCTGGCTCCTGCGGGCGTCTGTTCCCTGGGCTGCGCTGCTCAATAGTTAATGAGCCTCCCCTGCAGGGATCGGTATCTGGGCTACCTCAGACGCTGGGCCTGGAGGGAGCAGGCAGGAGGCCTTGGAGGGGATCCATTTCCACCAAGTGATCTCCGCGCAGGGGGGCGCGTGCCCCGGCTGGCACCTCGCTCTGGGGAGGGATCCGGGGGCACAGCGCCAGGGGAAAGGGCTTGAGACACGGGGGAGGGGGGGTGGCCCTGAGGGGGTGGGAAAGGGGCAAGAAGTGGGGGGCCATTTGCTGCTCCCTCGTCTGCAGGGCTGGGCTGGCTTCCCGCTAGCCTTGCCCAGTAGCTGTGCCCTTGGCTGCACCCCGGAGGAGCGGGGCAGGGTTCCTCCCTGTGGCTGGTAATCCTGCGGGACCGCCAGCCGGTGGGTGGGAGTGTGACAGCACCACCGATGCCCCCGGCCAAGCGGGGCCTTGGAGATAATCAGGAAACAGCCGTGGTGGGCCAGGCTGACCCGCATTAGCAGCATTGACAGGCCTGGCGGCCGGCGGGGACCCCCAGAGGAGCCACAAACAAGACGGGCAGCTGGAATCGCTAGCAAGGGGTCGCTGGGAAACCCGCAATACTGCAGTGGGGCTGGCAAAGCCCATCCACCCCCGTGGGAACCGGCATGTGTAGAACGGGGGCTCGCGCCGCTAGACTCGGGGTGCCCTCCTCACGCCAAGCCTCAGATTGGTAACTGTGCACCGTCTGCGGGACGTGTGTGTGCGTGTGTCTGTCCGTGTGTGTGTGTGTGTGTGTCCCCGTGTCTGTGCGTGTCTGTCCGTGTGTGTGTCCCCGTGTGTGTGTCTGTCCGCGTGTGTGTCCGTGTGTGTGTGTGTGTGTGTCTGTCTGCGTGTGTGTGTCTGTCTGTCTGTGTGTGTCCCCATGTCTGTGTGTGTCTGTCCGTGTGTGTGTCCCTGTGTGTGTGTGTGTGTGTGTGTGTGTGCTGCTTTGCATTTTGTATTTTCAATAAACGTGGCGCGTTGCCTTTTCCCCTTGGCTGCACCCCAGAGGAGCGGGGCAGGGCTCCTTCCTGCGGCTGGTAATCCTGCGGGACCGCTTCTTGTGAGCGTAACACAGGGCCCTGGAGGTGGCGGGCTGGGAAGGGTCACAGCACCAGCTGCTCAGGGCTGGGGCTGGAAAGCCAGAGTGCTGGTGGGGGGGGATACCTCAGTCACACAGGGAGGCGGGTCACAGCTTTGCCTTGTACCTCCTGGGGCGTCTGTCGCCTGCAATGGCCACTCTCCCCACCACAAGGCCCAGACACTGGAAGCAGACACCAGAAGCGCCCCCTAACGCACTTAAACACCCACCCACCAGTGCCAGCCTGCAGCCTCCCGCCCGCAGCCCCCTACCTGAAATCCTGTGCCCCCCCGCCCGCAGCCCCCTACCTGAAGTCCTGTGCCCCCCCACCCACAGCCTCCCGCCCGCAGCCCCCGTGCTATTACAGCTGTGGCCCCTGTGCTGGTCAGAGGCGCCCAGCAGCTCAGCGCCTGCTCCGGCCAGGGCTCTCGGGGAGCGCGCCCACCACCCCGGGCCGGGCAGGAGCTGCAGGAAGAGGCAGCAGCTGGCGCTGGGGCCTGTGCGTGCCGAACTGTCTCCTCTCCACAAACGTGCCGGGGCTCGGGTTGCAGGGACACCGGACACTTGTGTATTGATTTTCTAGCAGCGTCCCTGTGTGCCGCCCTCGCCTCCCCCACGGGCCCTGCGCTCGGCTGGCAGCCTCAGCGTGGGGCCGGGGCTTTGCCACTTCCCCACTGGCTTCCCCCCGGGCCGGGGACCAGCCCAACAGACAGGCCCTGGCCCGGCACCGCCAGAGCCTGCTGAGACCGGCTGGGCTGCCCCACGCCTCACCGGTGCATCCTGGAGCCCTGGGCCGGAGTCTGTCCCAAGAGCCCGTGGGGCTGAGGGACGTGGGCCCTAAGGGCAGAGAGGTGGCCACCACCGTCCCCAGGCTAACCCCAGCTGTGCTGGGCAAGCGGGGCCAGGGGGGAAGGCGTGGACCTGGCGCTCACTACGGACAGTCTGTCCCCTGTGTGACACAGCATGGGCACACGGGGGGGGGCCTTCCCCCCCGGCCCGCCTGCTCTCCTGCCTTGGGCTCGCCCCAGTTCTCCCGCCATCCAAGTACCAGCGCCAGGGCTGTGCGGGCGTGTGCTCTGGGATCGCTCTCGCCCAGCGCCCACCGGCGGGTCCTCAGCAGCATCGCGGCTCCTCTCTGCCTGCCCGCCCCTTGCTCAGGCCAAAGGCGCGGATCGGCCGCGAGCCTCAGGGCCCTGGCAGCAAAGCCCTGTCCTGGCAGCCGCCCGCGGGAGACCCCTGGGCCACGGGGTGCTGATCAGCAAGGGCAGGGCAGAGCCACGCGACGACCCCAGGGGGAATCCTGCTCACGGGGGTGGGGCAGCCTTTGCCTGGCACTAGGTCCCAACCACTCCTCCGCCAGGGTCTGGCTGCTCACGGCTCTGCCTGGCCTGGCCTGCGGGGAGGCTGGAGCTGGGCTGGGGACAGGTGGGCTAGCCAGGCCGTGAGCCTGGCTCTGGCAGCGCCCATGAGGAACAGCCCAGGCACGGCCCGTTCCCGGCTTGGATGCCAGCTGGGCCAGGGCAGGGCTCCAGGCACGCTGGGCTGCGGGGCGCTGGCAGGCAGGCCGGCTCCAGCATCTCTGCCCACCGCTGGCCCCGCTCTGCAGGCTGAGACGTCCCTGTGCCACAGGCTGCAGGGCCACGCTCACCCCTGGGGCCACGGGGGTCCTGTGCAGAGCACGGGGCACCGCAGGGCCCCTGATGCCCCCAGAGGCTGCCTGGGAGGCCCTGCCATGCGGGCACTGTGCTGGCAGACAGGCCCGAGTCCCAGAGGGCGCCGCGCTCCCACTCCGGCCTGTGCCTACACCTGGCCCGGGCCAGCAGGGAGGGAGACGCAGGGGCGGGTGCACGGCCCCTCTCTGCTGAGCAATGGGTGTCCCTGCAGCCTGGGGAGCCCTGGTCTCCGCCCAGCTCCCGCTCTCTCTGGCCCGCGGCCTTCGCTGCACTGGGGGCGTCAGCACCGGTCCCTGGGCGCCCAGACCCACCTGTGACGCGTGGGGCTGCCCGGCCAGGCTGAGGGGCCCTACCTGTGGGAGCACTGGGCTGGGTGGTGCACGGCCCTGGCACTGGGACGCGGCAGCGCTCCTCGCCCCTCTGGAGCATGGCGGAGGGGCAGAGATGGCACTTGCCGTGCCTGGGCAGTGGTCTTGCAGGCTGCTGCCAGGGCCCTTCTGTGGGGTGGGGGGGGTGCAGGCCTTAGCCCCCAGGCCTGGCCCTGCAGCTCTCGGCCCAGGCGCACGGTAACAGGGCTCTGACGTAGCAGGGGACCCTGGGGGGGCTGTCCACTCTTGCGGCCCTGGATCCACTCTGGTTGGGCAGTCCCTGGTTGCTGGGTTGGGCTGCGTGTGACCCTACTGCCCATGCTGCTCTGCAGAGACGGTGCATGTCTGTGCGCACTGCCCAGCGCGGGGTCCCTGGGGGCAGGCCCGTAGGCTGTGGCCTGGCCACTTCTCACCTGGCCGGGGGAAGGAGTTGAACAAAGCAAGGGGGTGGCTGCCTGGGGGTGAGTGATGTGTGGCTGGGAGGAGGGGCAGTCTTGGCGGAGGGAAGCATGAAGGAAGCAGACTAAGTCCAGACAGGGGGGTTCAGGGGCCTGTGATCCCCTCCCCCCAAGAGGAGTGAGGCTCTGCCCTGGCTCTGGTGGCCACGTCGAGCCTGCGCTGCGCTGTGTCTCTGAGAAGCAATAAACCTTCTATTCTACGGCCTGACAGTCACAGCTGGCTGCAGACGGGGTGCAGGGTCGAGGGCTCCCCAATGCGCCATGACAGGGGCTCCCTAAGGGGTGCCCCTGGGCCAGGGCAGCTGGAGACAGGCTTTGCTCACAGGCCCGGCGCCCGGGACCCGCCTCCGCCGCCCGGCACAAGCCCCTGCGCAATTAAGCAAATGAGGAGCTTGGCCGTCCGGGTCGCGAGGCAGCAGGGAGTCGCGCACGCCAAGGCCCCGCACAAAGAGCTACTGTTGTTCCCAGCCCTCGCCTCCCCCGGCGAGCGCCCGCAGCCGGGCCAGCTGGGAACGCCGGCCATGTCCGGGGGGCTCAGCCTGGTCCCTGGGATACGGGTCAGATCCAGTGGGCTCCCTTGTCCCTGGCTCCGAGCCATTCTCCCGAGGGGCAGGAAACCGCCACAGCCCCGCCGGGGACCCGCACTGGCAGCAGGAGATACGCGCCCGTCCCTCTGTCGACAGGCGCCCGTCCCTCTGTCCCCGCGCGCCCGTCCCTCTGTGCCCGCGCGCCCGTCCCTCTGTCGACAGGCGCCCGTCCCTCTGTCCCCGCGCGCCCGTCCCTCTGTCCCCGCGCGCCCGTCCCTCTGTCGACAGGCGCCCGTCCCTCTGTCCTCGCGCGCCCGTCCCTCTGTCCCCGCGCGCCCGTCCCTCTGTCGACAGGCGCCCGTCCCTCTGTCCTCGCGCGCCCGTCCCTCTGTCGACAGGCGCCCGTCCCTCTGTCCTCGCGCGCCCGTCCCTCTGTAGACAGGCGCCCGTCCCTCTGTCCCCGCGCGCCCGTCCCTCTGTCGACAGGCGCCCGTCCCTCTGTCCCTCTGTCGACAGGCGCCCGTCCCTCTGTCCCCGCGCGCCCGTCCCTCTGTCCTCGCGCGCCCGTCCCTCTGTCCCCGCTCATTCGGCCCCCTGCCTGTCCAGCCCCCTCTCCCTCACGTGCCCAGCCCCCTGACCCCTGCCTGCCTGGCCCTCTGTCCCCCACGTGCCCATCCCTCCCATCTCGCTGTCCCCCGCACACCCGTCCCTCTGTCCGCCGCACGGGGTGATCCCGAGTGTGGCCACGGGGGCCGGGGTGAGGCCCCTTTCCAAGGGTTTTCACGGGGGCATGAGGGCACAGGGGGCCGGCGGCGGCTGCGTGCTGCGGAGGGCAGAGCAGAGGGCAGACGACATGCAGTGCCCAGGGCCAGGCTGGAGCCCCAGTGGCAGCAGTTTCCCCGTGGTCGGTGGCCCTGCACAGCTGACAGGCCACGTTCGAGTCAGGACTGAGCCGCGGGGCAGACGCTGCCTCTCCCGCACCCAGCGCCCTGCTGCTCCGTCCTGCGCCCCCTCGCCCGGAGGAAAGGGCGGCTCTGGCACGACGCCTCCCGGGGCTCCTCCCAGAAGATCTGGGTCCCTCCCCCCCACAGAGCCAAGGTCCCTCCTTCCCCACGTGTCCCGGGCGGCCCAGGCCTGTGTCCGGCGCCCCCTGCTGAGAGCAGCAAGGTGCCGTTTTGTGTGGCTGTCAATGAGTCACCACGAGCGCTTCTAGCAGAGCCCAGTGCTGGCCGTGGGCCCTGCCCCACCCTGCTCCTGCTGGTCCCTTGCCTGCTCCCTGCAGCCGCCCTGGGGGGACTGCAGCCCCCGGAGCAGGCAGCGTCTTTTGCTCCAAGGGCCCTGCCTGGGCCACTGGCTGCACGGGCGGAGGGCGTTCCCTGCCCAGCCACCCCGGAGCTCTCACGCATGCTCCCCAGACGGGCTGATTGGGGTCAGGGGCTGCCCGGCAGGGGGAGCCCACTGGGGTGCGGTTGCTGGTGCCTCTGGACATGGGGGGCCAGCATCCTTCGCCGCCCGGCCCCTGCAGGGGTCCCGAGCCGGGGGCTGGAGAGGGTAGATGGACACCGGGCTCTGGGGAGAAGATGGGGGATCTTCTCTGCATGTTCTGCAAACCCCACCCCAGGGTCTGAACCATCTGCCCCCTTCTCCTGCCGCACCCACCTGCTGGGCCTGCTTCCCAAGCCCGGGGCAGGCCCATGGCCTCGTGGGCCCAGAGAGCTCCGGGGCTTTGCCCAGAAACCCCTGCAGCAGGGCCCTGCCGCATCGGCCCAGCCGGGTATGGATCTAGGGCCATCACCACTCACACGGCCGAGCCCCGAGCCATGCGCCGGCCTCGGGGGGGTGTCTGCCCCCCAGCGGGAAAGGGCCTTCGAAGGGCTTCCCGGCCCCAGGGGCTCTGCAGGGCCCGCAGCACTATGGGAATTACCTCTTTTTTCAGCACCTCGCTGTCCACGTGCCGGAGGTTGTTTTTCGCTTGCACGTACATTTCTGCCGTGTGCTGGGCCTCGGGTGGCTCCGGTGCTGGGTAGCCAGGAGGAGGTGGGGGGAGCTTGGAGCTGGGGGGCGGAGAAGGAGGGGGAAAGCTGGGGGGAGGCGGAGGGGCCCCTGGCCCTCCTTTTTGCCATCGCTTGGCCGGAACTCTGGGTTGAGCATGTCCATGTAGGTCTGCATGTCATTTATCACTGCGGGAGAGACGAACCGCGTCAGCGCCGCCGCGCCCCAGCTAAATCCACCCCCCGAGACAGAGACTGGGGCAGGGGCTGTCCTGCAAGCTGCTCTGCCTGCTCGGCAGCCACTGCCACAGCTTCCCCCATGAGCCACGCTGCTCCTTGTGCCCTGAGCGTGCCACGCAGCTCCCCTGTGCACCGTGCAGCTTCCCGTGCCCTGGGCATGCCATGCAGCTCCCCCGTGCGCCACACTGCTCCCCGTGCCCTGGGCGTGCCATGCAGCTCCCCCATGCGCCGCGCAGCTCCCCGTGCCCTGGGCGTGCCATGCAGCTCCCCGTGCCCTGGGCGTGCCATGCAGCTCCCCCGTGCGCCGCGCAGCTCCCCGTGCCCTGGGCGTGCCATGCAGCTCCCCCGTGCGCCACGCAGCTCCCCGTGCCCTGGGCGTGCCATGCAGCTCCCCCGTGCGCCGTGCAGCTCCCCGTGCCCTGGCCGTGCCATGCAGCTCCCCCATGCACCATGCAACTCTTTGTGCACTGTGCAGCTCCCCATGCCGTGGGCATGTGTGACAGTGCGTCGGGGAGCCCCCAACCCTGCACCCCCATCCGCAGCCAGACGGGACTCTCCGCCGGCCAGTAGAGTAGAAGGGTTATTGGCTCCCAGCGACACGACTTAGCTTAGGGTCAGTGTTAACACCGGAGCCAGGGCAGAGCCCTATTGCCCTTGGGGGGAAGGGCTCACGGGCCCTGAACCCCCCTTCCTTGGTCTAAAACCTTCTCGCTCCTCCTAGCCCAGCCGAGACTGACTCCCCCTTCCTCAGCCCCCAGGCAGCTCCGCCTCCTGCACTGTCCTGCTCCCAGACCCAAGGGGTATCTCTTGTCACCTGGTCCCCGGGAGCTGAGACTCTGACACACTTCCACAGGGAGTCATGCCTGGCCTCTTCCCCCTCATGCAGAGAGCTGGGGGGAGGGGGGGGGCAGAACTGAGGTTTCACACACACACACACACACACACACACTACAGCAGTGACTGTAACAGCACCCCACTATGTCACAGCATGCCATGCAGCTCGCCCCCATGCGCTGTGCCGCTCCCTGTGCCCTGGGCATGCCATGCAACTCCCCTGCGCACTGTGCAGCTCCCTTTGCTCTGGGCGTGCCATATAGCTTCCCCCATGCACTGAGGGGAGGGATGGGTTATAACCTCTCCCCTGTGTGAGCGGGGGCTGGGGGGGCACAGGGAGCACTGGGGTGTCTGAGGGGAGGGGGGGATGGGTTATAACCTCTCCCCTGTGGGGTGGGGGCTGGGGGCACAGGGAGCGCTGGGGTGTCTGAGGGGAGGGGATGGGTTATAACCTCTCCCCTGTGTGAGCGGGGCTGGGGGGCACAGGAGCACTGGGGTGTCTGAGGGGAGGGGATGGGTTATAACCTCTCCCCTGTGGGTTGGGGGCTGGGGGGGCACAGGGAGCACTGGGGTGTCCGAGGGGATTTGCTGGGGAGGCTCCTCGCTGGCCGGGGGGGCGACTGAGGTGCTCGGCGCGGCTGGTCGGGGCCGTACAGGGGAGGACTCCGGGCTTGGCTGGAAGTAGCCCTGGCTCTGAGCAATTCGCCCTGATTGGACCCTCTCGGCAGTGCCACCGCACCCCGTTATTTTACACCCCTGGCAAACCACGCAGCTCCCCCCAGTGCCCCATACAGCAAACCCAGCCCGCTCTCCTTGTTTCCTAACCCCCAATACCAGCCCACTGGGCACCAGCTCCAGCCCAGGAGCCAGCCCGGCCCTGCTGGCTGGCTGCTGACCACTGCCAGGGAAGCCTGGGCCCAGGCCCACGCCCCAGGGGTGTCTCGCCAATCTGGCTCCCCTCGAGTCTGGCGGGGAAGGCTGCAGGACCCGTGAGCCACCGGCGCCAGGGAGGGTCTGGGAAAGCTCGGGAGGAGAGGAGGCCGGAGCCCTGCTGGTGGCTCCCCCGAGGCAGAGATGTCAGGGGAGCATCTCCGAAGCCCAGCCCAAGCCGGAGGCTGGAGGCACCTTCCCAGTGCCTGGGGAGAGAGCCCAGCACGGCGGGACGAGGGTTCGTGTGCGCCGAGCCCGGGGCGCCTGCCCACACCCCACCAGCGCGGCTGCAGCCCGGCTGGACAAGCGCCAGGAGCCGGGGGAAGCGCAGAAAGCCCTGACAACAGGCCTTTAATACACCAGCCCTTCCCCTCGGCGCCAGGGACCCTCCGCGGGGCCGGCCCCTCAGACCCCGGCTGGCCGGTCTGTGGGCGCTGGCCAAGCTGCGTGAAGCGCGCCACGTCTTTCAACAGCGCCAGCGGGCCCAGCCCCGAGCCTGCTCGCCCCCGCCCCCACGCCGGGCGAGGCACCAACTGAATCCAGCCGCACCCGGCCTCGTGACCAGCTACTTCCTGGTCCGGCAAAGGGCCCGCGAGCCCCGACTCGCTAATGGGTCCCGTTGGGGGTTCCTTTGCAGAAGCGAGGCCTAAGTGTCCTCATTCCTCCAGCCCCTCGCCTGCCTGCTGCACCCAAGTCTCATCTGACGTGGGCCGAGCCCTCCCACCCCAGGCTGCTTCGGGGCAGCTGCCTAGAGCCCCCTGGTTTGGGGGCGCCAAGGCGGACGCCCAACCATCCTATGGGCAGGATGGTCCCCCGTATTGATGGGAGCCTGCAGGGCCCAGGGCGGCCTGGGGTTTGCCTGCCGGGGGCTTGGCGCAGGGTGGCGGCCAGGCTCAGCGCTCCCCCACCAATGTTCTCTCTAATTTTTTTCCATCCATGTGCAGAATAAATGTTGTTCCAGGGCATGTGCGGACGTGCACCACCAGGAGAAACACACGCTGCCGGCTGTGGGCCCTCTGCTAATCAGCTGGGCGGCACCTGAATCTCTCCTGGGCGGCCGCCCACACACCCAGCTTGCAGGGAACGCTACCGCAGCAGGAGCCGGGGAGCAGAGCAACGCTCCGGCACCATCTCCCAGGCGGGCCGCTCCGCTCCGGCACAGTGGTGGGAAGGGGCGTGACCCAGCCCCAGCCGGCTGCGCTGCCTCCCCTGAGCGATGCAGGGCATGGGGCAGTGCAGTGAGCTGGGGCCAGTGGGCTCTGCTTCCCACTGCTGCAGTGAGTGCAGAGACCCTAGCCCTGGCTACTGCCCGCGCCAGACCCTGGCAATCCCCGGCTCACGTTGCTCCGGGCAGGGGCTTCGGGGAAGGAGTACGAGGGGGTGGGGGTGCCGCAGGGGCGGGGTTTGGGGCAATGGGTGGGGTGGGGTATGGAGCAGTGCTCGGAGCTGGGCTTCTCGGGCTGCTCCCCAAGGCTGGCTCTGCAGGGGGGAGCAGGCCTACGGGTCTGGCCCACGCATGGTGCACGCGTCAGGGTAGGGCCACAACTGCAACGTGCAAATCCCCTGTGGCCCAGGAGCACGGCCCACGGCCCAGACGCCAGGCAGCCGGGAGCGCCCCCCAAAGGACTCCTGAGCCCAGCACTTTGGCCCAAGAGCAGCTCCCTGTCCGAGCCCAGGGGCCTGCGGCCGGAAACCCGTTCCATCTGGGGTGGGCGGGGGAGCGGAGGGCAGGGCTGCGGGCGCAGGCGTGGGGCTCCCACCAGGGGGCAGTGGAGCCGTCAGTCCGGCCCGGAGCAGGACCGGGAAATGCCCGCACAGCGGCCGCTGCGGGCCCACGGCCGGCCACCAAGCAGCTCAGCTCTGGAGACAGGCTGCCAGGGGAGAGCCGTCCCGTCTCCACACTACCCGTCCCTCTGGCCAGGCCGGCACTGCCGCGCATGCCTGTGGCCGGCCCGGCCCTCTGGACTAAGGGCAGTTTCATGCTGTGCAGATGCCCAGGCTCGGGCAGGATCCTGGGTCCTAGGACCCCATGGGGGGAGGGTCCTAGACTCTGACTGCCCACACCCCAATTAAACAGCCCGGCCCGGGCGTCCGGCTGCAGTGTGGCCCGACCCTCTGAGACGTCCGGCCTCTCTGAGGCTGCCCACGGGGCTGTGCCAGTGTGGCCGGAGAGGCAGGGCTGGGGGCTTGGCAGAGCCCAGCCCTCGCCCCCAGGCAGGCGCCCCTTGCGGGGCAGGACTTACGTGAGCCTTGGCCCCCGGGCTGGCTGCTCCGCTTCTCGCCGGTGCTGGACTGGCTGGAGTTGCAGGAGTCGTAGTTGGAGAGGGTGCTGGTGGGCGAGGCCATGTCGAAGGGCGCCTGCTGGGCGGACATGGTGGTGTTGGGGGATGACATGCCGGAGTCGGGCTGCTTGCACTCCAGGTCGGCCGAGGGGTCTCGGGACAGGACTCTGTGCTCCACGCTCTGCAGGCCAAGCACCCGCAGGTGGGTTAGCCCGGGGCCCAGGGGTTCTCCAGCGCTGCCTCGGGCCCCAGCAAGCACCCGGAGGCGGGTTAGCCCGGGGCCCAGGGGTTCTCCAGCGCCGCCTCGGGCCCCAGCGAGCACCCGCAGAGACGCCCTGAGAGGCCACTGGGTTTGTGGGGCTGGTTTCCTCACTGGCAGCAACTCTGCTGCGTGCTGGTCTCAGTGCCTAGAGTTGGGCCGAGCCCGGAGCCCCCCTGAGCTCGAGGGACCTGCCCGAAGGGGACTTGCCTGGAGGCAGCAGAGGGGAGCCCAGGTGCTGCTCACCCCTGCTCCTGGGTGGGCCCAGCTCCCCACGTGTGGGACCTGCACCCCAGGGACTGACTGGCCCCTGCTCACAGGGCAGGGGCCCAGAGCGTGTGTGTGGGGATGGCAGCTCCTCCCTGCGCAGGCGGGTCAGACAGCGCGGGAGCTGCAGAGACACCCCGGGGCACTGAGATCCCCTTGTTCGACCAGCCGCCCTCTGATGGGCTTGCGAGGTGCCCGCCGTGGGGCAGCAGGGGGTCACGGATCACACGTATCGTCTGAGCCCGGGGCCGCCGCCCGCTGAGCGAGCGACACAGCAGTGGGTGAGTCTGAGGGCTTGTCCACGGGAGCGGCCACACCGGCTCAGCTGCGCCCCTGGAGGGCTTCAGCACAGGGACACGCTGGCCCCCAGGAGAGGGTTCCACAGGGCAGATAATCCACCTCCAGGCAGGGAGATTCCTCTCGAGCTCGCACTGGCTGCAAGGGACAGGCCACTCCAGGCCACGGGCTTGTCAGGGGGTCTAGAGCAGAGCAGCTCTCAGGTCAGCCCGCCCCCGCCCCAAGGACTCCTGCCAACCCCCAGAGCCAGCGCGTGCCCCACACGCCTGCCTCCCAGGGCCCTAGCCTCCCGCCTCAGGCCCTGCCATGATGCGGGGATCTCCTGCTCCCACACCAGCAGCAGGGGGCTGACAGCATGGTGAGCTGAGTGCCACGGGGCCGGCTGCCCCTGCCTGCTGCCCCACCCCCAGAGCCCCACCTACCCCGCCCCCAGAGCCCTGCCTGCCTGGCCCCACCTGCCCGGCCCCTGCAGCCACACCTGCCCCACCCCCATGGCCCCGCCTGCCCTGCCCCCATGGGAGGTGCTGAGCATGGTCCAAGCCCTATGAACAAGCAGCACCGGCAGGTCTGGAGAGCTCTGCCACGTCCCCGAGAGGATGGGGCAAAGGCTAGGACCCCACTTACAGTGCCCATGCTAGTGGCTGCCTGGTAGCTTGGGGACACCCCTCAGTGCCCAGCTTGCCCACTGTGGCACACGCCAGCTCACGGAGCAGCTGGGCACCATCCCCTGCAGGAGGCAAACTCCTACCCAGCCGCCCACCGGGCCAGCCCATGTCCCCCAGCGCCTCGGGGACCCCCGCCCAGCCATGGTGCCCACGGCTCAGGGGAACCTCCAGCGGCCTGACTCTCATGGGCCCTCATCATTAACGAGCCCGGGCGATCCTGGTTTCCAGGGACAGCGTCCCTTGAGTCTGCCATAGCTGAGCCGGGGCGTGGACACACACCCAGTTCAGCTCCCACGGCGCGGCAGGGCACGGGGCCCCTCCACAGCTGGGCCTGGGGTTGCCATCCTCCAGACCAACGTGCAGCCACGGGACTGGGCAGCGGCCAGCAAGTCCCTAGCTGCACAAAGCCAGCAATGAACCGCGGGGCCGCAGGCTAGGCACGGGGGGAGCCGGCGGGGCCGCACCATGTTCTCCACGGTGCGGAGGTATTTGGCGCAGTGGCTGTGCCCGTTGTAATCCGCCAGGTCCGCGGCCGTGTAGCCGTCCTGGTCTCGGAGCCCCATGTTGACACCGTTCACCACGAGGATCTGGCAGCACTGGAAGGAGACACAAAGGGGTCAGCTGGGGCAGATCCCACTCAGGCCCCGTCCAGCTGGGGGCTGCTGGACACCCCACCCCAGATGAGCCTCGGCCACATTCAGGCCGGGGTGGCAGGGAGGTGGCGAGGCCAGACCACAGGCAGGACAGCACATCGGGTTCGTGCCGTGCCAGGGTGTTACCCAGTGTGGTGCTGTGCAGGGGTGCCAGGGCGGGCTGGGACTGGATTGGGATTCTATAGCTGGGTACCAGACCCGGGTGCTGGGGCAGGGCCGTGCCATGCCAGGGTGTTATACAGGGCGGTACCGTGCTGGGGTGCCAGGACAATGTTGTGGAGGGTGGTGCCATGGCAGCGTAGGGCCATGGCAGGGTGGTGTTGTGGCAGGGCAGGGACACAGCAGGGTGGGGCCGTGGCAGGGCAGGGTTGTGGAGGGAGGTGCTGTGGCAGGGTGGGTCTGAGGCAGGGCAAGGTTGTAGAGGGTGGTACCGTGGCAGGGCGGGGCTGTGGAGGGCAGGGCCACGGCAGGGCGGGGTTGTGGAAGGTGGTACCGTGACAGGGGGGTGGTGCAGCAGGGCAGGGTTGTGGAGGGCGGTACCGTGGCACAGCGGTGGTGCAGCAGGGCGGGGTTGTGGAGAGTGGTACTGTGGCAGGGCGGGGCTGTGGATGGCAGGGCCACGGCAGGGCGGGGTTGTGGAAGGTGGTACCATGACGGGGCAGGGTGTGGCAGGGCAGGGTTGTGGAGGGCGGTACCGTGGCAGGGCGGTGGTGCGGCAGGGCGGGGTTGTGGAGGGTGGTACCGTGGCAGGGCGGTGGTGCGGCAGGGCGGGGTTGTGGAGGGTGGTACTGTGGCAGGGCGGTGGTGTGGCAGGGCGGGGTTGTGGAGGGTGGTAACGTGGCAGGGCGGTGGTGCGGCAGGGCGGGGTTGTGGAGGGTGGTACCGTGGCAGGGCGGTGGTGCGGCAGGATGGGGTTGTGGAGGGTGGTACTGTGGCAAGGCGGGGTTGTGGAGGGCGGTACCGTGGCAGGGCCGTGGTGCGGCAGGGAGGGGTTGTGGAGGGGCGGTACCGTGACCGGGAGTGCGGCAGGGCAGGGTTGTGGAGGCGGTACCGTGGCAGGGCGGTGGTGCGGCAGGGAGGGTTGTGGAGGACGGTACAGTGCCGGGGGGGCGTGCGGCAGGGCAGGGTTGTGGAGGGTGGTACCGTGGCAGGGCGGTCGTGTGGCAGGGCGGGGTTGTGGAGGGTGGTACCGTGGCAGGGCGGTGGTGCGGCAGGGAGGGGTTGTGGAGGACGGAACAGTGCCGGGGGGGCGTGCGGCAGGGCAGGGTTGTGGAGGGCGGTACCGTGGCAGGGCGGTCGTGTGGCAGGGCGGGGTTGTGGAGGGCGGTACCGTGGCAGGGCGGTGGTGCGGCAGGAGGGGTTGTGGAGGACGGTACCGTGACGGGGGGGGGGTGCGGCAGGGCAGGGTTGTGGAGGGCGGTACCGTGGACGGGGGGGGTACGGCAGGGCAGCGTTGTGGAGGGCGGTACCGTGGCAGGGCGGTCGTGTGGCAGGGCGGGGTTGTGGAGGGCGGTACCGTGGCAGGGCGGTCGTGTGGCAGGGCGGGGTTGATATGTTTTCATTTACTGGAGCTTTCCCACTGCACAACAACTGTGTTTGCAACCCCCCGGCATTCCCTCTCCAGCTCAGCCCTCCCCGGGGGACAGCCTGACGCCCCACGGGTCCGCGCCCCATGCTGACCTCCAGCTCTCCATTCTCCGCCGCGTCGTGCAGCGGCGTCCCCCCCCAGTGGTCGGTGCTGATCTCTCCCCCGTGCAGGAGCAGCCAGCTCAGCACTTTGGCGTGGCCGCGGCTGGCAGCGAAGTGCATGGCCGTCGCACCGTCGTCATCCTGCTCTGACAGGCTGATGCCGGTGAAGCTCATCTGTGAGATGGAGAGAGGCCGCGTGGGCCTGTGAGTGACATGGCAGCAGCCGCGCCGAGAGACCCCAGCCCGGGCGTTGCAGGCGACCAGCAGCATGGCCCTAGGACAGCAGCACCTGGCTCTCTGGGCCCACGGAGCTAGAGCCTCCCACGGCTCAGGAAGGGGCGCTGGCTGGGCGGCTGGGGCCCGTCCACACCAGCCCCTCCACGCACGAATGAAATCAGCACGAGAGACTGCTGGGCAAGTGTTCCAGGAAGGAGCAGCTGTTTCGGTGCCGCGCAAGTCGATTGGGAGCAGGGGAACGAACCCCGCCAGCCACCCTTGTGCCGATCCAGGCGCTCCCCCAGCCCCACGCCGGGGCCACTAGCAGAGTCCAAGCCAGGCCCAGGGACCCGGAGCCAGCTGTCAGTGCCCTGGGACAGTGTCTGGGAGAGCAAAGGGCGGAGCACGGCACGGCGCCGGCCCTCTGCTCTGTAGTTGTCCTACGGGAGTGCACGTGGTGGGAGCAGAGTTCCCCTTCGGCCCCCCAGGCTCTGGGACACCAGGTGCAAATTCCACGGGCCTGGAAATGGGGACGTGTCACGTTATTGGATTTTGAGGGGAGCAGCCGGCTCACTGCTGCACCCATGGGGGGGTGTTCGCCCCAAAAGTGGTACAAAGGGGGCCATGTGAGGGGTCAAACAAACGCTTACTTTCTTCTGATTCTGTATCTGCTCTGCATATACCTGTATAATGTCTGGGGGTGGAGTTAGGAACATGTACTCTGTATGGAGACTGGAAGTTTCTCTGTACGTGGCTGAGCAATGGGCCAGGAATGTTTGCCTATGGACGTGCTAATGAGCAAGTCTCCAGGGAACAATGGATCTCTGGAGGCCAAAGACACACCTGGCCACTAGCCATGTGACTCTAGCCAGCTTGGAAGAAACCAGGAAGGAGGTATAAATAGGCCATGTGGCCGACTCCATGGTGGTCTCCAGATCTGCTCCTGACCCCAGATGCGGCCTCGCAGGGATTCACGAGCCGGAAAGAACTGTGGACCCATCCTGCCATAGGATGTGCACCAAAGACTTTTAAGCCAGCAGCTGTAACATCTCTGCTAGAGCCTGCATCGAGAACTGGGAGATTCGATGCATGTAACGTATGATACTTTAGCAAACTTACTCTCAGGCTTTTCTTTCTTGTAGTAATAAACCTTCAGATGTTAGATTCTGAAGGACTGGCTCAGCGTGATTTGTGGGTACGATCCAGAGTGTAAATTGACCAGGGATCTGTGGCTGGTTTCTTGGAACCGGACAGAACTTGTTCGGGGTAGGTGGGGTTGGGTTCTAAGACCCCCCACCTGTGTATGAGGCCCGGGGCCATCTGGGGCACGGATATTGCTGGGGTGTCGGAGGGGTTTTGCTCGTGAGGCTTCAGGCAGGCAGCTGAAGTGCTCTGGGGGACTGGTTTGTGGCCTGTTTGGAAAGGTCTCCAGTCTGGGGGCTAGAGAGAGCCCCAAATTTGAGCAATTCGCCCTGAGCAGACGCCCTCAGCTGTGCCCAGACCCGGCCCGGTCCGTCACAGGACGTGACCCAGCGCAGGGCTGAGCACTGACAGCAGCCAGGGTGAAGCTCCTGCTCTAACCCCGGGCCACAGATCCAGACAGACAGCCCCCTGCCCTCCCCGCCCGGCCCAGCCCTCGGCGAGATGGCCGGCCGAGAGCGGGGCAGAGGGCAGTGGCCCCGCAGGGCCGGCATGGACGGCACTCACCAGCCAGACGATGACGGTGTTGTGGCCCATCTGAGCAGCTGCATGGAGAGGGGTCATTCCGTCGTTGGCGCGCACATTGGGGTCCGCCCCGCAGTCCTTCACCAAGTACTGTATGATCTCCAGGTGGCCTTCCTGGCAGGCTAGGTAGAGGGGAGTGGCACCGTTCTTGGTCTGGGCACTGACACCGCTGTGAAAGAGAACAGGACAGGCTGGGGCACAGGTGGCTTTCAATCTCCTTTGGCCCGCCCCAGACCAAGGCACACAGCCAATGGAAAACCCAGCTCGGGGTTACCGAGTCTCATGTAGATGTCAGCAGTAAAGTGCAGATGCCTCTGCCCTGTTCTGGCATGACCTCCCCCGGGGAGCTGCTGGACCCAGGCAAGAGACACCGGGCCTGCGGGACTTAGCCTGAAACAAAATCTAGGGCGAGAAACGATTATTTGTAACCTGGCTCTCGGGCGAATCGAGCTGGGACTCCACGCTCTGTATTGTTTTCTGAGTAATCCACTTTGCTCTGCCCGTTACCCCTTCATCCACTTACAACTCACCTTCTCCAGAGCTCGTCTCCTTTCTGCTTTAGAATATAACCCAGCTGGGGAGGAGGGACGGGGCTGTGCACGCCCTCCTGCACACTGAGGGAGGAGGTGAATCCGCAGAACTGGGTTTGCACCCCAAGGGGTGTACTCCCGGGGGCTGTAGCAAACCCCTGAAGCCAAGCCTTCCCACAGCTGATCTCGGCGTCTGTATCGTCTGCCGCTGGGGGTGCTGCTGCCTGGGTGCTTTGCTAGAGGGAGCCTTAGTGCCTGGCTCAGCAAGACCGGGACCGGGGGCAGGCTGACAGAACAGGCTGACTCAGTGTAACTCAGCACTTCAGCTGGCATCCAGGGCCCCGACCCATCCCCGCACTGGAGCGATAATTCCAGCAGATAGCCAGGACCCCTGCCACACACCACGTTAATCCACCACGCCCCACGCCCAGGGAGCAGAGTCGGTCACCGCCCAGTGATAGCTCTCCGAGCACACGCCACACAAAGAATCACACTAGTGCTTGGGGCGTGAGTCACACCCATCACTGAATGGGTCTGCCTGGAGGATAAAAGCCTACCGCTGCTAACGGACTGGCTCCTGTCGGCACAGCACTGACTTTCTGCTGGCGCAGGCCCCAGGTTCAGTCCCTGCTGACCCATGGAAGGGGCTGGTGCCAGGTTCCCACACAGGCTAAAAAACGTGCCAAGGTCTCCCCACCAGTCTTGCAATGGCCCAGCACCTGCCAGACACAAGCCTCGCACCACTTGGACGTATGCACACCCACACTGCCTGGACGTGCACGCACCTGCACCATTTGGACATGCATGTGCCCTATGCTGCCCGGACATGCATGCACCCGCACTATTGGCATGTGCACACACCCCGCACCCCTCAGATAGGCATGCGCCCCGCACCCCTCATACATGAGCCCCCCAGCCCTCGGACGGGCATGTTCCCTGTGCCCCATACCTCTTGGACGTGCATGCGCCCCCCAGCCCTGGGACGTGCATGTTCCCCATGCCCCATACCCCTTGAACGTGCATGCGCCCCCCAGCCCTGGGACGGGCATGTTCCCTGTGCCCCATACCCCTTGGATGTGCATGCGCCCCCCAGCCCTCGGACAGGCATGTTCCCTGTGCCCCATACCCCTTGGACGTGCATATGCCCTGCACCACTCGGACGGGCACGCGCCCCGCACCACTCGGACATACTGGCAGAGATGGCACGTGGGCTGGAGATGCCCCAGAGACCCTGGCACCGCAGCTGGATAAGGGCCCAGGCGAAGACTCAGAGCCTGGGGGAGGGGAACAGCTAAATCTCCAGGGACGGGCTGAGTATTGAGCTTGCTCTGGTGCCAGGCGCGCTCGGTTCCTGCCAGGACCAGCGTGACGTGGCCAGGCGGGCGGAAGGCCACAGCAGCTCGCTGGAGCTGCTTGCAGGGGTAGGGCAGGCCAGGGCTGGAGCTGGAGCCAGAGCCGGAGGCGGGAGGGCAGAGGCTGAGCAGACAAGACAGCAACGCACAGAAGAGCAGAGCACATGCTGGGGAGCAGCCTCCCCTGCCCTGCGCCCGCAGCCCCCCTCCAGCAGGGAGCGCCACGGGCGGCCGGGCAGGCATTAACTGCGCTTTGCTAGCCCCTCCCCCTGCTCCGCCCCCCCCCGCGGGCAGCTGCAGCTGCCGCCACGGGAGGTCATCCCGTAAGAAGGGTGCTTAGGCTAATCTCGTTCCTTCGGCTGTTTTTGGACACTGCCATTTAGCAGCATTTGCAAATAAGCAGATTAGGCGCCAACCAACACAGGGGCTGCAGCCGCCCTGCCCAGCGCAGCAGGGGGAGAAGCTGCAAGGGAATAACTGGGGTGCTAGAGAGGAGCCCACCCAGCAACGTCACTACTTGGCTGGGGCTGCACCCCCACGCCCAGCCCGAGTGCTAGACACTCTGCTCTGGGAGCTCTCGGCCGGGGTCCCCCTCGGCTCTCACTTCTGCCTCCTCTGGCTGGGATCCCGTCGTGCAGCAGAGCGAGAGGAGGGGGGCAAAGGGAGCCAGCCAGCCCTGAGCATGTGGGCCGGGTCCCGGGCCGGTTTGAAAGCAGCTCGGTGCTGCGATGTCCCTGGCTGATGCAGCTCAGGGCTCTGCAGGGTCTGGGACAGACAGACTGGATCCGGGGCAGGCAGGCAGGCAGACAGAGTCCAGGGCAGACTGACAGGGTCCAGGGCAGACAGACAGACAGGCAGACAGAGTCCAGGGCAGACTGACAGGGTCCGGGGCAGACAGACAGACAGGCAGACAGAGTCCAGGGCAGACTGACAGGGTCCGGAGCAGACAGACAGACAGGCAGACAGAGTCCAGGGCAGACTGACAGGGTCCGGGGCAGACAGACAGACAGGGTGCAGGGCAGACACGCTCCCTGTGGATGTGCTAATATTGCCACATGCTGTGTTCTCCCTACGCACTGTCCCTGGTGCCCTGACCCACACTTTGTCCACGGGCCAGTGGTGCTCAGACAGACAGGCAGACAGGGTCCAGGGCAGGCAGACAGACAGCCCGCCCTCTGCCAACGTGCCCTGCCAGGCTGGGCTCCCCGTCTCCAGAGATGCCAATGGGACGGGGGGTGGGGCAGCCCGGGTAGAACGGGAGGGAGGGGCGAGCCATTGCTTACCCCCAGCCCGTGCACGGAGTCGTGTTCTCCTGACACGCCTGCCCCTCTGCGGCCCAGGCGCAAGCTGCCTGCGCTTCCCAGACTCCAGGCCTGGCACACACGGCGAGGCAGCAGCGCCGGCTTCTCCCCAGCTTCTCCTTGCACTGCGGAGAACCCCGCCCCCAATAAATGCAGTGAGTCCTAGCCCCCTGCCCCTGCGCCATGCCTAGCCCAGTGGCAGCCTCCGAAGCCGTCAGGAGAGCTTGGCACACCCTGCGAACACTCCTGTGCCATAGTGGGGGGCTGTCTGCTTGTTACCCCGTGTCCCCACCTGGCTGGGTTGCTGCCTGCGATTCCCACTGACTCACTCCACATGTGGATTGGCCCAGACACCTGGTCCCAGCCTGGGGAGATAACAACCCTGTTCCCAGGGAGAGAGACGAAAGAAGAGAGGCGGGGACGGCCCCCAGGCTGGGGGGTAGGGCCGGGGAGTTGAGGTTAGGTTGAGTGAGGGTGTTTGAGACCAAGGAAGGGGGCTCAGGGCCCGTGAGCCCTTCCCCCAAGGGGAATGAGGCGCCTGCTCTCGGTGTCAGAGCTAACACGGATTCTGTGCCACGCCGTGTCTCTGAGAAGCAATAAAACCTTCTGCTAAACCGGCCGGCGGAGAGTCACATCTGGCTGCGAACGGACGGGGGTGCAGGGTCGTGGACTCCCCGACACGTCGTCACACTCCGCGACTCAGTTTCCCACCGGTGAAATGTGAGGGGCTCACGCGCCAGCTGTGGGGCTGGGGAGGTGGGGCCCAGGGAAAGGTGCCATCAGTGCATAGGGCTGCAGCTGCACTCTGGGGAAAATGGCCATTTGCTTTCTCAGCAGGCCTGTCCTTTGTATTCAGCTGCCCGTTGGTTCCTGCAGCTGACAGCTCCTGCCCCCAGCAGCAGGAGGGGAAGCCAGGCCTGTTCCGGGAGCCATTTCCCCCGGCAGTCTTCCCAGAGTCCCGGGACAAGCCCATGCGCTGCGCGAGCCGGCAGACAAGCGACAGCTGCAATCGCCTGCGTGCTGCCGAGCGCAGCCCCCTTCCCCGGGCTTCGCCCTGCCGCAGCTCCTGGGCCCCGTGCATGGCTAGGTCCCTGACAGGCCTCCTGCCCCCTGCGGCTCCGCTTTGGGGCAGGGCCCAGCTTGCTGGTTCGTGACGCCAGCCTGGCGCAGGCTTTCTCCTCCGCCAGGGCCGAGGTGCCGGCTGCAGGGCTGGCCACCAGACGTGGCCCTTTGAGCAGCTCAGGCATACAGCTCCGAAGTTCGTGGTGCGGCAGGCAATCCGCCGGCATCGGCCTCCCCCGTCCGCGTCTGGGTTTGGCGGGGGGGAGGGGGGAAGTTTGCCTGGGGGCGGGGCCGTTCTGACAATGGAAAAGCTTTTCTCTCTCTTGGAAACGCACAAGCACCAGCCCCGGCCCCCAGCTGGCCCGTGAAACACGGGGGGCGCTGGGCACGGGCAGCAGCTAGGCAGCGTGGGCCAGGAGAGCCGAGCAATGTGCCTACTGGGCCCACAGAAACGCCGCTCGTTCCAGGAAAGGCAGCGCACGCCGGCCCTTCACAGCCCCACGGACTGTCTCACTCCACCCTGCAGCACGAGCATGCTGCCCCTGCACGCATCACAGCTCCTGCCAGCCCGCCCAGACTGCCGCCCTGTGTGCACCGCCAGGCCAGCCGCACCACCGCCAGGCCAGCCACATCACCGCCATGCCAACACACCGCCAGGCCAGCCGCACCACCGCCAGGCCAACACACCGCCACCATGCCAACACACTGCCAGGCCAGCAGCACCACTGCCAGGCCAGGCACACCACCGCCATGCCAACACACTGCCACCATGCCAACATACCGCCACCATGCCAACACACCGCTAGGCCAGGCACACCACCGCCAGGCCAACACACCACCATCATGCCAACACACCACCTCCAGAACAGGACAGGCACATCACCGTCATGCCAACACACCACCGCCATGCCTGGCACTCCACCGCCATGCCAGCCTGCCCACACTTCTGCCTGTGCACTGCCCTGGGCAGCCCCCTCCCCCACCGCAGACTCTGTGGCCAGGGCTGTGTGCCATAGCAGCAGGCCCATGGACATGCACACAAAGGGCCAGATGTGGGCAGCACTTAATGTTCTTCTGTTTTTAACATATTAAATCTGTTAATTAACTCCCTGCTAATGGCACTTGACCAGATTAGCCGCTAATCGTGTGAACGGGCCCATTTTAAACCCATAATTGCCAATTCCCAAGTAATCTAGAATGGGTTAATCGGGGCTGGTTCAGGTTTGCTTAATGCAGCCTGCGACCGGGGACTCTCAGCATACTGAACGTGCGAGTAAAGTGCTTTGCCATCTGGCGGGGGCTCCGGATTGTCTCTGCACCAGCTGTTGGCTCTGCGGCTCTCTGCCCGCCCCTGCCCCCGCCCAGCCCCGGGCAGCAAGGCAGCTCTGTCTACACGCGGGATGGTCACCTCGAGTGCTGCTGTGACGAAACGTTGGGGTTTTCCCGGCCCCTGCACCCCCGTAGTGGCACGGACAGACTCCACCGGCCAGTAGAATAGAGGGAGTTTATTGCTTCTCCAGGATACAGCCCAGCACAGATGTCATCTGGTTACAGGGCAGGCCTAGGATGCCTCAGCCCCCCTTGAGATGGGGGAGCCTGGGCCCCTAAATCCCAGCCCGTTGCCTAGGCTGCTTCCTCCATGATCCCAGCCAGAAACCTCACTCACTCACTCACTTCCCGCCCTGCCCCCAGCCAGGGCTCCACTCCCCTTCTTCCCACTGTTCCGCTCCCTGGGAGGTACCTGGTCAGACAGGTTCGAAGCCCCCTTGCATAGTGACTCATCCCCTGCCCTGCTGGGCCGTGCTGCAGACAGCAGCCAGTGGGGGTCACTCACAACCCAAGCCTAGCAACCAGCACGGTACCCACACTACGTCACAGCTGCTAGCACAGCTGGTGGCCCCCGAACGTAGGCGCGGGAACTCCGGGGGTGGGGGGCGCTGCAGCACCCTGGGGCTCCCAGCTGAGTGCTCTGGGTCCTGGCCAGGGGTCCCAGCTGCTGCCCCGTGTGCGGAGATCCTGCTTTGAGCCCCACACACTGGGGTCCCAGCTGTCGGCCCCGTGTGCTGGGGCTTTGGCCCGGCCTCAGCTGGTGGGGGTGCACAGGGCAAGGGGCTCAGCACCCCCACTGTTCCCACTGCCTCTGCCACTCCCCCCGGCAGACGGGAGCAATCCAGGCGCACGAGCCAGAAGCCGGCCTCACTGCTCAGCTGAGATGCTGAGAAGGGCTCTGCAAAGGCACAGACGCCGGGCCGGGAGCCTGGCTGTGCAGGATCTCTGCGCTGCACGGGGCTGGCCGGCTCCGTCTGGGAAGTGGAAGGGGCCGAGCTGCTGCCCCAGGTGCCCACCCTGCCCTCCGCGGGGCAGACGCCAGCCAGCAACACCAGCAGCAAAGCGGGCGCCGGGCTGGGTGCGGACCCAGCTTTCGGCAACGGGCAAGGGCCTTTCTCCTCCCTCGGCCCGGGGTGAAAGGCACCGCCTGCGCGAGACCTGGAGGCCCCCGGACGCATCGGCCCAAAGGCTTTTGAACCGCCCAGCTGCATTTGTTGCAAGCGGCAGCTTTACCTGGGGCCCAGCGTGCCGGCGCCCGCGAGGAGCTGCCTTTCCCCGGGTGAATGGGCAGCTCGGGGGCTGCTCCCCGGGGGCGTTTTGGAGCCTGCTCCGCGGGGGCTGGTGCTCGCTCAGCCAGGCAGGGCCCTGCGGCCGTCCAGAGGGGCCCCGTCTCGCTCCAGAGCAGAGCCCAGGGCCTGCGGCCGGCTAACACACCCGTCAGTCTTGCTCCGGAGCCCTGCTCCCGCGTCGAGCACCTCGCTCCGCAGCCTCACGAGGGATGGCAGCGACCGAGCCGGAGCCAGAGCCCCGGTGCACGGCAAACGCTGACTCCCGGCGCTGAGCGCTGGGACCAGGCAGGCACCTGGCGAAGTGCCTCCCTCACTGGGGCTGCTGCCTAGGGACCGCCAGGTGCCACCTTGGGCCCTGAGTGGGCAGCAGCGGCCAAGGGGGCCTCTGATTGAGCGGGGCTCCTAACAGGGCCGGTGCTGCCCAGACCCCAGGCAGAGCCCGGCTCGTTCTGCCCCGGCCCCAGCAGGCAGCGAGACAAGCTGCAGCCGCGAGGCCCACACAGAGCCGGTACCGGCAGCGCCATGATCAGATGGGTACCTGCGGGCCTGGGGTCAGGAGCCACGGCCTGAGCGCCAGGCTGACGGCACTGGGGCCCGGCGGCTTCCTCGCTGCAGCTCCACTGGCGGGCCCGGAGAAACGCCAGCGCAGTGGGGGCTCCGGGGAGCGGCCCCCAGGCCTAGGCATCGCCCCGCTGGGAAGGTGGGTTTCCCCCGTGTCTCTGCGAGGAGGCGAACTTTACTCCCGTCGGGACCTGGCAAGGGCGGCTCCAGCTGGTCCAGCCCAGGGCGAAGGGAATCCAGAGCCCCCGGAGCTGGGCACTGTTCCCTGTCTCCACGCAGCACCGGGCACTTCGCTGCTCCGCCAGCCAGCGTGGGAGGCTCAGCACTGCCCTGCCGCTGGGACAAACGGCTAGGGCCACGGTCCCCGCCCGGCCCCAGGCTCCGGCCAGGCTGTGCCAGAAGCCTGCTGCTCAGGCCGTGCCTGCGGATACGAGGCGGGCCGCTCGCAGGACAGGAGAGCTGTCCCCTTCCTTGCCCAGGCCCCCCAGGCTGGGGGTCCTCCCTCCCCGCCCTGGCGCTGCTCCCCTGCTCTCCTGCCTCTCTGCCTCCGTCTCGTCTGGCCGGAGCCGAGTGCGGGCGGCTGGGAGGCAGGGGCAGCGTTCCCCGCCAGCAGAGCTAAGAGGGGCGGGGTAACCCGGGTTCACCGCCCGCCGCGCCCAGACCCCAGCAGATCTGCCCCTCCGGCCTGCTGGGCGAGCGCCCTGCAGGGTTGCCATAGCGATCCCAGCACACAACGCGGGATGGACCCGATCGCCACTGGCCAAGCTGATTAAGAATTAACGAGACAAAGCCTGCAGCTTGAGCCTGGGCCGGGGAAGGGGTTACAGTATGCAGATTGGGGCCGGCTTAGCGGGCCCAAATCGAGAGTGCTCCGCAGAGCACCCTGCGCCTGAAGGGAACGGGCCTGCAGCCTAGTAGTACCCCCTGCTCCCGGGGCTGTGGACCCCACCCCAAGGGGTCTGAGGCTGCCAGCCCCTGACTCCTGTAACCCTGTCACGTCTCTGCTGGGCTGTGCCCTGGAGAAGCAAGAACCCCTCTGTGCTACTGCCTGGCGGAGTCTCATCTTGCTGCAGACGGGGTGCAGGATCGGGGGGTTCCCGGCGCGCTGTCACACCCCCCGATTCATGTCATGGTTAACGCTGAATGCCGCCTCCGGGCTGGCCCAGCCTGGGGACAGCGTGTGGGCAGGAGCCGGCCCATGTCCCCAGAAGCCAAGCGGGGGGGCTTCACGCCACTTCTGCCAAGGCCCAAGCGAAACCTGCCTCGCCGGGGCAGAAGCAACTCGGCCCAGAGGGGGCAGGCGCGGAGGGGCCCTGCTGGCCAGCTGGGAGCTCGGCTCCGTTTCCGGGCCCACTCTACACTGCAAGGAAGGATCCGTTAGAAATACGTGAGGCAGACGGCCCATGGCACCGGTGTCAGCCGGCAGGTCCACCTTGCCCCCAGGAATCTGGCAGCTGGGCTCAGACGTGTGCCAAGTACTGCTCAGAGGGCCGGGACTGCCCGCTTGTCGTGAGCGCCTCCCCTTATGCGCAAGGTGGCACCAGCATCCTCAGCAAAGGGGACCCTCCTGGTAACTCAGTCAGGAGAAACCCAAGGCGGGGCTGCCCTGACCCAGACACAGAATAGGCAGCTGCATAAGGCACCCTTAAATTTGGGGCACTGCTGGGTCTTAATGCCATCCCCCCTTCTCCATGTCTTCCCATCCCTGTCGTGGCTCTGCCTCCTCTGGCGAGGGGCTAGTTGGCTTCCAAGGGAAAAGCCCGGCCAGCCCTCTTCGCAGAGCCGGCGGAAGAGTGAGGGGGGTCGGAGAGCAGCCTTCAACTCCCTGCAGGGGGTTCCAAAGAGGCTGGAGAGAGGCTGTTCTCAGTGGGGGCAGATGGCAGAACGAGGAGCAATGGTCTCAAGTTGCAGCGGGGAAGGTCTAGGTTGGACATTAGGAAAAACTATTTCCCTAGGCGGGTGGGGAAGCGCTGGGCTGGGTTCCCGAGGGAGGGGGTGGAATCTCCATCCCTAGAGGTGTTTAAGTCCCGGCTGGACAAAGCCCTGGCTGGGTTGATTGAGTTGGGATTAATCCTGCTTTGGGCAGGGGGCTGGACTCGATGACTCCTGAGGTCTCCTCCAGCTCTAAGATTCTACATCTCATCTACCCTCCCCCCGGCTGCCATAGGGCCTGGGGCGCCAGTTTAACAGCACTGCCCAGGGCCCCAGGAACCCGAAGGCTGGCTCTGCCCAAGGGACTGGCTCTCTGGGAGCATGAAACCAGCAGCTTGCCAGCTCGTGCCCCCCCCTCACCCCATGGGCATCTCACTCAGCCGGCGAATGAGACAGGAAAAGCCAGACCCACCACCACGTGTCCTGCAGGCTACGGTGGCTTGGCTGGCAGAGTAATTACTTTACGCTTATTTAATGTGGATAAGTGTAAAGCTGCACACTGTGTGGAAGTTTTCAGAGAACTGTCCACGATAACTCCAAGATCTCTTTCCTGATTTGTCGTAGCCAAATTAGCCCCCGTCATACTGTACGTATAGTTGGGGTTATTTTTCCCGATGTGCATTAGTTTACACTTATCCACATTAAATTTCATTTGCCATTTTGTTGCCCAATCACTCAGTTTGGTGAGATCTTCTTGGAATCCCTCACAGTCTGCTTCTGTCTTGACTACCCTAAACAGTTTGGTATCATCCGCAAACTTTACCACCTCACTGCTTACCCCTTTCTCCAGATCATTTATAAATAAGTTGAACAGGGTTGGTCCCAGGACTGACCCTTGGGGGACACCACTAGTTACCCCTCTCCATTCTGAAAATTTACCATTTATTCCGACCCTTTGTTTCCTGTCCTTTAACCAGTTCTCAATCCATGAAAGGACCTTCCCTCTTCACAGGGCTGCGGCTGCCGGGGAGACGCCTCCTTCGAGCCAAAGCGCTTTGCAAGAGTTCGCTACCGGCACCACCAGCCTTTGGCAAGGGAGCCACGGTGGGAAAAAGCGGGAGAACCTCAGCCCTGGGGACGCCGCCCGCCCTCGCAGGACCTGGCCTCCAGGAGCCGCCCAGCTTGTTTCTGAACCAGCCCAGCTGTCCTTTTCCGGGCCCTTCCCAGCACTCCCTGCCCCCCCCCCCCCCATGCCGTGAACGCAGCTTCCCGCCGCTTACTTCAAACCTGCGCCTCTTCGTTTCACCTGGTTCCGCTACGCCCAGGGGCTCACCTCTCCTCATCCCCTCCCCACGCCCGCCACGGCCTCCCGCCCACCGCCCCTTTCCCGCGCCGACACGCCCCGCCTTTTCAACCGCCTCACACCGGAGCTGTCCCCTCCCCCCATCTCGGGTGCCCTCCTCGGAGCCTTTCCCAACGCGAGTGCGTGTTTTTTCAGAGGGGCGTCAGCACTGAGTGCAGGAGGCGAGGTGCGGGCGCACCTGGGATTTACACCGGGGCATTATGAGATTTACGGTCTCATTGCCTGTCCCAGCGGCTCCTCCCGCTCGCTCCCACAGGCCGGCTGCTCAACACTTTCCGCTCTCCTCAACGCTTGCCCGTTGGCGGCTGCTTCACGGCTTTGCCGCGCTATAACCGTCTGGGCCGGAATTCCGCAGAGCAGGTGCCGGCTCAGGCTGATCACAGCCATCCCATGGCTTCTGCCTGGGCTCGGGGGCTTCCCTGGGGCTGGAGCAGAGCCGCAGGGGCGGAGGGCTCCTCTCCACCCCCGGCGTGGCAGGAGGGAGCCTTCACTAGCCGCGCTGCTGGCCGAGAGGAGCACATGGCCGGGGGGAAGGGGGCGGAAGGCAGCCCTGCCGCTGCTGGCAGGGGAGAGCAGTGGGGAGGGCAGAGAGCAGCCAGACAGGCTGCGGCGGGGGTGAGAGGGCCGTACATAGGCAGACAAGCCCATGCCGCTGCATCCAGGCACCCGAAAATGTGGTGCCTGAATGTCCAGGTGTGAGGAAGTGGGGAGTTTTGGGGGTTCAAAGGGGGGTGTTGCATACCGGGGGGCACTCAGTGCCCAGCAGTTACTGGCTTAATGTGACGGGGGGGGGGGGGGGGGGGTTGTTGTTTCAGGGAACAGCCCAGAGTTGGAGCCGTGGTGTCTGGTACCCTGGTGACCCCGACCCTGCTTGGAGGACACGGCCAGTTCTGGCCAGACGACAGACAATGGGCTGCAGAGAGGGAACCCGGCGACCGGCCCAGCTGCCCCCAGCGAGGGGAGAACATTGGACGGAGGAGAGGAGGTGGAGAAGAGAGGGGCCAGGCGACCCTCTTACCTGGGGGAAGACAATGGCCGGGGGAGGGGCTGTTGCTGGGGCTATTGGAGGCTCTGCTGGGAGACTGAGGGCTGTTTTTGGGGACTGAGGGCAGAGCAGGCAGAGCTCAGCTGGCTGCAGGGGGGGCTGGCGTGTGGGCTGAGGGCCCAGGCCGACTGCCCTGAGAGACCCGTTGCTGTGTTCAAAGCTCGATAAACCCTCCTGTTTCATGCTGGCTGATAGATGCTCTGGTCTAGAGAACGGGGGGGCGCTATTCCTTCTGGGAGGGGAGGCCCCGGGCGTCCAGAGGGAGGGGACCCCCCGAAGGGGCTCACGGTGGAGGCAGGCGGCTGAAGGGCCTGAGAGGCACCGTCCCGGAGGCGGAGGGGCGGACCCCCAGGTGGGAGTGGGCCCCCCGAGAGAGGGTCGCTGCACTGGAGCAGACTCCCCGAGAAAGGGCTGTCTCACTGCCGCTGGAGAGGAGGGGCTCCCCGAGGAGGGGCTCCCGCACTGGAGGGGGGGCGTCCGCCCAGGAGCCGAGGGGCCAAGTGTGGGCACGACCTGTGAGCCGTGACACCAGGTGCCCTACACAGTTGCATATTTTGCATACGCCTGGGGACGGCCCTGCTCTCGAGGTCCCTGCCGGCCCTGCAATTCTATGATTCTATGGAAAAAAGCAATAAAGGGAAATCTGGGCGGGTCGGTCCCGGTTAAACAATTCTTCCAGCGGCTGTGCAGAGGTGCCTGTGCTTCCTGGCGGAAGAGCAGTGGGGCAGGAGGTGAGGGTTGTGAGGACTGAGTGGCTTGTTGCCCTGGGTCGGTTGTCTCCAACCTTTTTAAGCAAAAGATCACTTTTTGAATTCAAGTGCAGTCCAAGATCTACCTCAAATATAAACACCCTGGCCCCGCCTCCTTCCCGCCCCTTCTCCAAGGCCCCGCCCCTGCTCACTCCATCCTCCCTCTCTTGCCCATCGTCACAAACTTTCATCAGGCTGGGGCAGAGGGTTGGGGTGCAGACTCTGGTCTTGAATTAAGAGATCTGGAGTGTGGGAGGGGCTCTGAGCTGCTTTTGGGGAAGGCAGTTGGGATGTAGGGGGGGTTCTAGGTGCAGGCTCTGGGACAGCGTTTGGATGCAGGGGTGCTCCAGGCTTGGGGTGCAGCAGGGGGTTCATGATCGGGGTAGGAGTTCGGGATGTGAGCTCCAGCAGGACACTGCATACCTCCGGTGGCTCCTGGGTGGGGGTGCAGTGGGGCTAAGGCAGGCTCACCCCTACCCTGGCCCTGGACCACTCCCAAAAGCAGCCAGCAAACTCCATCCCCAGTCCTGTTGTGCCCCCCTCTGCTCTGTGGAGGAAGAATACAGAGTGGGAGAGGGGGCACCTTGACATCAGCCCCCTCCTCTCCCTTCCCTGCCCTGCACAGAAAGCAGGAGGCTGCCCAGGGGGAAAGGCAGCTCTAAGGCAAAGGGCAGGAGCTGAGCAGCAGTGGGGGGAGGGGAAGCTGAAGCGCTGGCACTTGACAGCCTCTTGGCCAAACCAGTCAGCATCACCGGTCAGAGGCTCCAAGATCTACTGGTTGGTGACCACTGCCCTGGGTGCAGGGAGGGGCCTGGTGCTGTCCCTGTGAAATCCACCCAGCTGCAACCACTCTTCGAGCTCTGACAATCAGGCCCCAAACACCCAGGCAGCATGGAGGAGGAGGAGGAGGAGAGGGAAGGAATCTGACTGGGATGCAGAAGGTGGGGGCAGTGGCAAGGCCAGGTGGTGGGCCACAGGGGGTGGGCAGGAGTCAGGCATGTGCGAGTAGGGTGGGGGCGTGATGGGGACACAAGGGTCCTGCGCCACTACAGACCCCTCCTGTCCTGAGCATGGAATGGAATCCAGGAAAACTGCGGCTCATCACCCTCTCGCGCTGGCCCACACGGAAGGTAAAAACCTTCTACTGCTACCGGTTGCTGACTGCCTCAAGCGCACAGAGGAACCTGGGTTCTGGCATTCCCTGGCTTCTGCGGGCTCCGCTCTGCAGCCTTGAATGGCCTTGCCACCTGGCGTGGGTCTGCGGTATCCATCCAAGCCCCCTGCCGCCCCCACGCCGCTTGCCGCTGCCTCCCACCTGCGAGCCGGTGCTGCGGCTCCCCCAGATCGAATGTCAGGGCCCTGTAATGGAGCCGGCAGCCGGCAGCGAGCAGAAGGTGCTGCGAGCCCAGCGATCTCATCCGGGTAAATAATTGATGGGATTTCTTAGCTAGCGAGACGCGAGTGCAGGAGAAGCGTGGCATTGCATGCCACAGGGCTGCGACTAAGCCGGGGTAATTAACCGCCTCCGTGGCAAAGCGCAGGGACCCTTCTTCCGCTGGGGGGGAGGGGGGGGGAGACTGTGAAGTCTTTTCCCACTGATAACGGGGGGAGGGGGGTGTTGTCATATCACTTGCATGGATTTCACTGGGAGTCTGAACCCAAATGGCTCTCCAGCCGTTCCCAGGGAGCCCCAACCCCGGCCCTACAGCTGACCTGCCTCGCTTCGCCCTTCCCCCCGCCAAGGGCCATGCCTGAGGTCTCCGAGCTTGCCCCTCGCCCGTCTGGGCTCAAGCGTCGCCCCGCAATCGGCGCAGTATTCCCAGCCTCGGCCTGCCCCGCCCCGGCCACAGACGCCGCCCGCCCGAGACACCATAATCCACTCAGCGTGCTGGTATGTGCCTGTCCGGGCTAGTGGGGCCGGGCCTGCGTCCCTGGGCTGGCCGCAACGTGGAGCAGGAATGGGCCAGGGCTCTCACTTGAGCAGGACGCTACGCGCTCGGCGGGGAGACCTTCTGCAGCCCGCGGGCGCGGCCTGGAGCCCGGGTCTGGAGGGCAGCCGGGCACACGAGTGAGCGGCAGCTGCTGCGGGGCTGTCCCTGCTCTGTGGCTGCGGCTTGGCGCATGCAGGGGAACGCCCACACGGCCAACGTGTCAGCCTGGCAGGCGTGGCCGCCCCAGGAGCTCGTCTTCGGTCCTACCGGTCTGAGCGCGCCGCGGCCCCGGAGCAGTGATGCTGCCGGAGCACATGGCCTGGGGCAGGTTTAAAGGAGGGGCACAGAACAGCCCCGAAGGGAAGATGGCTGCTTCGGGGCAGGCACTCCGGGGTAATCCCCTTTGATGGGTACGCCGCGTGTCACGTGGGACAGCCAGAAGCATTCTGCCTGTAGTCTGGGTTTCCATCGAAAAGGGAAAAGTGCCCTGACCCGTCCCTGGGTGGTAAAACCAGAGCCAGGGTTTATACCCGGGCAGCAGGCCCTGCAAACCGCCCAGGGCAATGCAGAAACTCTGCCGTGCCACGTACCACGTGCTGGCACCTGCCTGGCGCCCCTTCTGCTCCTTTGTGTCCCTCTGCTCCGCAGTGCTGGTGCCCCGAGCCAGCGCGGCCGAGTGAGACTCTGCAGAGCACAGCTCCAGCGGGGCATCCTCTGGCCCCTTCCCTAGGTCACCTCCCAGCCTCGGTCAATGCCGTGGGACTCGGTGGCCAGGCGCCATCGCTGTGCCCTAGATGCCAGGCCCCAGAGGGCAAGGCCGGACGCTCTAGACCGGGTCAGCTTCAAGTCAGAAAGCGCCTGGTTCTCATTGGGCCTGGCTCTTCCAGAGGACAAAGTGGCCTGAGCCAGCCCATCCCGTCAGACCCCTCAGGGGCACGCAGGCGGGGCCTCAGCCTGGCTCTGGACGGCAGCCTTCCACCTCGCCTGCTCCTCAGCAGCGTATGGAGAATGCGGGGGAGGAGGGGCAATGTGAGGGCACCCTGCTTCAGCAATCAGAACCGCGGGACCCCATGTCACCAACGGGTCAGGAGCAGCTAACCCCAGGCAGTCCCGCATGCTTGTCTCATTGGCAGCCGGCCTGTGGCTGAGCAAGCTCAGGCTCTCCGTTGCGCTCTGCTGGGGAGAAGGGACCCAGGCCGGCTCTGGCAGGCTGGGGGGCAGCAGGGAGCCTCTGAGCAGCTGGGTCTGGAGAGGCAGTGGGAGGGCGCTGGGGCTTGGCTGACGGGGGGCCCAGATCAGGCCCTGGCTGCGGGAAGCCCTGCTGGGTGGAGGTTTGGCATGTAAAGGGCTTGGAGGATGTTCTCTCGCCTCCACTAGCCTGGCCAGCCCTCCTGGCTTAGGTGACCCTCTCAGCATCCTCCACGGCCCCCTCCGGCAGCCCGCTCCAGGGGAAATCCAGGCAGGGGATTTCTGGGCCCCAGAGGGCCAAGTGACGCCTGCCGGCCCGTTGAGTGGGGCAGGGCTGGCTGGGTGTGCCCTGCGTGGCAGCCTGCCAGCATCCAGGGATGGAAGCTGCAGGGGTCGAGATAGTGACCCCAGGGCCTTCTCCCTGACCTGTCCAGTCCTGAGCACTGCGCTGCCCGTCAGCTGGGAAACGTGGCAGCCCCGACCAGCGAGGCACAAGGCTCGCCCTGTCCCTGCCCAACGCACACGGAGACCCACGGGGGCGGCGGGGGGAGCACCACAGAAAGGCCCATCAGGAAGCAGAGGTGGCCTCTGGCAAGCTGCATCCAGACAGTCCTGGAATCCCAGGGCGGGAAGAGCCCTCCGGGAGGAGGACCAACCTCGACTCAATCATCCCAGCCAGGACCATGTCCAGCCGGGACTTACACACCTCTAGGGATGGAGATTCCCCACCCACCCGTCCCCAGGGAACCCAGCCCAGCGCTTCCCCACCCGCCCAGGGAAACAGTTTGTCCTAATATCCAACCTAGACCTCCCCCACTGCAACCTGAGCCCATTGCTCCTCGTTCTGCATCTGCCCCACTGAGACCAGCCTCTCGCCAGCCTCTCTGGAACCTCCCTGCAGGCAGTTGCAGGCTGCTCTCCGACCCCCCTCACTCTTCTCTTCGGCAGACTGAACAAACCCGCATCCCGCAGCCTCTGCTCACAGGCCATGTGCTGCAGCCCCCGCAGCATTTCCCCTCCGCTGGCCCCTCTCCAGTGCGTCCACATCCCTTCTGTCGCGGGGGCCAGAGCTGGACACAACACTCCAGCTGTGGCCTCCCCGGCGCCGAAGGGAAGGGACTGTTACACCGCACACCGATTGTCCAGCAGCCGCCTCCCAGGCCAAGGGCCGCTCTGTCTCCACCAGCACTGGGGAAGCGCTGGGCATCCTGCCGCTGCCACACAGCCCCCAGGCCTCACCTCGCCCAGGGCAACTGGCGACGGCCGAGACGCCTGCCCCGGCCCCACAGGAAGCCCGTGCTGGGCTGGGCGCATGGCGGTGCCCAGCCCACCCCGCTAGGGAACGCGCCGCTTTCTCCGGGGCCGTGACAGGGCCTCCCGAGCCGGCACCCGCACCTGGCTCTGGCGCGATGGGAAAACGGGGCGGGTGGAACCGGCTTTGGCACCGGCTCCCGTGCAGTGAAAGGCCCCAGCCCGCGGGGGCCCCGTGCACAGACACCAGCACATCTGGCTCACGTGGCTGCCCTGCCCCCGGCTCATGCCCTGCCTGCCAGATGCATACGGTCCCCGGTGCCAGCCTCGTTATCACCTGCGGCCCTGTCTCGGCGGGGCCGGGAGGGGCGGGCTCTGGCCCGGAGTAACTCTGGGGGGGGCTGACTCTGGCCTGCCCCAGGCTGCCGCTGCCTGGGTGCTTGCTGCTCTGCTGCCGAAACTGGCTCAGGGCCAGAGGTGGCTGCATTTTGGATGCTGTTGGGGGGGCGGGGGGGGCAGTATTCGGTTCCCCTCTCCCATTTGGCAAGAAGCTGCCTGCGGAGAGCCCCATGGCCTGCGGCGAAGCGTGCAGGGTATTTATAGCCCCAGCATCACAGGAAATAAGCTTAGAGGAGGTGTAATCCGCAGGGCACAGAGCCGTGCGTTTGGGTGACCTGCTTTTCTCCCCCGCCATCGGTTTACACTTGCTCTGGTGCCCCAGCCAGCACGCCGGTTCCACACCTCGCAGGGGCCCATCAGGAGCTGGGAGCCCCTTCCCCTGGCGCGAGAGAACGCAGCCATTTTGGGGACAGACGTCTCTGTATTTTAATCACCAGGTGGGAGCATTAAGCCCGGGACGGGGTCATGGCCAGAGAAGAGAGATTACGGCGCAGGTGAAATTCGCCCCCGCGCGAAGGGCTGTCCCGTGTCTGGGCCGTGCTCTTGGGGTGTGTGGCGTTTCCCGCTCACTACGCCGTGCGCCGTCGCCACACGCGGATGGCTTCGCAGCCACGGGCACCGCTCCTGGGAAGCCCCGAGAGCCACAGATCGAGAGCTTGGGGTGGAGCAAGTTCTAAGCCCCCGAGAGCAGGACTCGGGATGGCCAGGCCCTGCTAGCTCATAACCAGCACTCGCTGGGCGCCGGGCTGGCTAGGACTGGCCCGTGGCCTGGCCTGTTCCCAGAGCACCCTGGGATTCTGATCTTACTGTGGAATATCCAAGGGGAAACACCCCACTTCCCTGGACGTGACCATGCACAGGCCGTGTCCCCTGCCAACGCGCAGCGGCCCACAGCCCCTCCACAACAGCAAGGCTTGTCTCGCCGCACATCTGAGCAGCCTTTCTTCTCCGCAGGGCCGCCTCAGCCATTTACATAACTATGGGCCAGACAAAGGCCCTGTGTTATCACCCCGCTCCAAAAGCGCAGGCCACAAACCCCCTCAGCCGCGCTGGCGAGAAGGAGCAATATTTCCATCACCAGAGCACACCCGGCCCCTCACCCTTTGTTAGGGGGTAATAAAGAACGGAGGTTTGACTTCCCGCTGCGATAAAGCTGTCACGGCCCCAGCCAGGCCCGGTGTCACAAAGGAGAACAGGTTTCTCAGCAGCAACCCTGCGTGTTGAGTGGCGGCCGCCCAGCCGGCGGCGCGGCGTGCGGCGAGCAGCGAGCGCAGGCCCGGCGTGCGGCGAGCGAGCAAGCGAGCGCAGGCCCGGCGTGCGTGCGAGCGAGCAAGCGAGCGCAGGCCCGGCGTGCGTGCGAGCGAGCAAGCGAGCGCAGGCCTTTCTTCCGCACGAGGGCCAGGCGCTGCCAAGTGCTGCGAGCAGCGTCACTCAGGATGGGGCCCCAGCGACCGCCACATGGCGCGCTCTGCCCAGCCAGCTGCGGACACAGAACCTGCCGCTCGCAGAGGACAGGACCAAAGGGAAGCAAAAGGCTGGTGGTGCAGCCGGCCGGCGCCATGCACACGCAGTTCTCTGCTCTCAGGAAAGGGCCCTGCTCTGGCGGCGTTTCCCACGCACCTTGCCCAGGTGCAAGCGGCGACAGCGAGGCCCCATGGACTGGGGCATCGGCGCCTCTGGGCTTCGCTTGCACTGCCGTGTGCCCACACCACAGCCCCAAAGCATGTCTGAAGTGAACCCTGACACTGGCCACTACGGGCCCCTTAGTATTTCTCCCCAGCCGTGCCCACGGCGCGCCAGGCCGTCTGGGCTGCGAGGAATTCACACGCCAAGCAGCAGGGGCTGGGATTCTAGAACCAGAGCCCAAGGAACCCTGCCGGGGTGAGGGGGCCCTTTGCCTGGTTCACAAAAACCAAGCGTCAGCCGACAATTGTACACCTGTATAAACGGGGAGTCACACGAATCCGCACGTTCCCGGGAGGTCTCGCCCTGGCTGACTCAGCAGCTGGGACAGATTCGGTTTTGCTACCAGCTAGAGGGCCAAGGGCTGGGCGTGTGAGTTTCGCTGTGGGTAGAGCATGAGCAGTGTGGACTCCAGAAAGCCAGCCCTGGGGTCACCTCGGCGGTGCGCAAGCAGCACCCAGCGGAGCGCGACAGAGGCCCTAGCTCTTCTGAGCCAGCCGACAGCAACCGGCCGAGCTCTCTGCAACCCCCGTCCCCCCCCGAAAAGGCTCTCACCTGGGGCAGTGCGCTAAGAGGAGTCGCAAGGAAGGGAGGTCTCCTTTGGCTGCAGCATAGTGAAGAGGCAGTGCACCCGTGTCCGTGGCTCTCGTGGGGTCGCTGCCTCCAAAGCGCAGTAGCCAGTCCAGGACTTCGTGGTGCCCAAAGCGGGCAGCGAGATGCAGGACGGTGGCACCGGGAATTGTCTGTGTCCTGTGGAACGACACGAGAGTTCCAGTCACCAGCGCGGCACAGGGCAGTGGCTCACAGTGGCTCATGGCGGCTTGCGGCGGTGGCTCGCAGTGGCTCATGGCACACGGGTTTGCTGGGCTGCAGCTCCACAGGCTCACAGCTGTGCAGGGCCTGCCTCCCGCCCTGCCTCACGCAGCGTTTCAGCAACGGCCACGTGGGTGGGGCAGTGCAGCGGCAGCCTGCTCTCAGCGTGGCCTAGGAGCGGTCAGTAGCCGCTGAGATGAGTTCAGGGGATGCTCCGGGTTCCCCGCGGGAGAGCATCGGCATCGCACCCCCTGACCTGCATTAAATAAACACAAGGCCCCTTTTGGGAGGTTCAGCCCAGAGGCCAAAGGCTGGAGGAGGCATGAGGCCAGAGGGCAGGCCCACGGCGGGGCAGGGCTGGGGAGGGGGGGAAGGCTGCACAGTTCTGGGGGCAAAGCTCTAGAGGCCTTCGGTAGCCCGGAGCTCCTGGATGCAGGAGGGACGGGCAGCCGCAGGAGGGACCCCAGCCAGGAAATGGGAAGGGTGGGGGTGCGGAGAGGGGAGCAGCCCAGAGCTGCTAAAGCAACACACAACCCAGTGTCCCGTATCCAAGGGAATGGGGATGCCAGTGTGTGTGTCTGTGTGCGTGTGTGTGTCTGTGTGCGTGTCTGTGCGTGCGTCTCGGGGGGGCGGAGACTGCGCCCTGGCTAGAAGCAAACAGGCTATTGCGAGACGCTCCCACCCCCCACTGCTCACCCCTTGGTGCTGCTCCTGCCGTAATACCATGCGCCCGCACTCTGCGCGTCCGAGCAGTCCCCACAGAGCCGGAGACACAGGGCTGGGCGTGAGGGGGGTGTGCCGGGGAGACCCGCTCCCAGGCCATCACCTTCAGCTGCCCTGAGCCAGAGACACCGCACAAAGCCCCTTCTGGAGGGCATCAGGGCAGGAGAGCGACAGAGGTGAAGCCAGCTGTGCTCTACCTTCCCAGCTCTGCCAGGCCGATCTCTTCCATCCAGGTGCAGATTTTTCCCATGCATGTGCAGAATAAATTTTGTTATGTGCACTGAGACGTGCAGATGTGCACCACCAATACAAACAAAACCAGGCTGCGGACGCTCTGCTAATCAGCTGGGCAGCATTTGACTCTCTCCTGAGCGGCCGCATGCGCATGAGCAGCTTACAGGGAGCTCTGCTCACTGGGTCTATTTGCATGCAAACGAGCTACTCCCCGGAATGAGAGACGGAACCAGGGCTTCAGAACACAGCCCAGCAGCAGGTCTGGGACCTTCGCCCTCGGGAGGGAAACTTCAAACCCAAAACGAGCCAGACAGCTGGAGGGGGAGCGGAATCTGCGCCTAGTGCCAGGCCTGCTCGAGTCCAAAGGAGACTCACATCTGAGAATAAGGTCGGACGCTCAGAGCTGAAGCCCCATCACTACACACAGCCGGGGCCCCCGGCGCTGGCCTTGCCCCAGCATTGCAGCCTGTTAATTCTTCCCTCTTCGCATGGGGTGACTCAGCTCCCAACGGGCAACAACTCGGGCCCTCTGGGGAGCTGTCTGGGGAGCCGTGCGCTGCTTGGATGCTCTGGGGAGCTCTCTGGGGAGCCGTGCACCGCACGGGCTCTCTGGGGAGCCGTGCACCGTACGGGCCCTCTGGGGAGCCGTCTGGGGAGCCGTGCGCTGCTCGGGCGCTCTGGGGAGCCGTCTGGGGAGCCGTGCGCTGCTCGGGCGCTCTGGGGAGCCGTCTGGGGAGCCGTGCGCTGCTTGGATGCTCTGGGGAGCTCTCTGGGGAGCCGTGCACTGCACGGGCCCTCTGGGGAGCCGTCTGGGGAGCCGTGCACTGCTCGGGCCCTCTGGGGAGCCGTCTGGGGAGCCGTGCACTGCTCGGGCGCTCTGGGGAGCCGTCTGGGGAGCCGTGCACTGCTCGGGCGCTCTGGGGAGCCGTCTGGGGAGCCGTGCACTGCTCGGGCGCTCTGGGGAGCCGTGCACTGCTCGGGCGCTCTGGGGAGCCGTGCACTGCTCGGGCGCTCTGGGGAGCTCTCTGGGGAGCCGTGCACCGCACGGGCCCTCTGGGGAGCTCTCTGGGGAGCCGTGCACCGCACGGGCCCTCTGGGGAACTGTCTGGGGAGCCGTGCGCTGCTCGGACGCTCTGGAGAGTTCTGCACCGTGCGGGCCCTCTGGGGAGCTGTGCGCTGCTTGGATGCTCTGGGGAGCCGTCTGGGGAGCCGTGCACTGCGCAGGCCCTCTGGGGAGCTGTCTGGGAGCTGTGCACCACTGGGATGCTCTGAGGAACTGTCTGGGGAGCTGTGCACCACTTGGATGCTCTGGGGAGCTGTGCACCGCTCGGGCAACAAGTTGGAACCTGCAAGAAATGCTGTTGGGGCAGCTAGAACCCCCCCGTCGAGCAGTGAGAAGGGGCCGAAGAGAGCAGCGACCCGACAGGCAGAACGACTTACCCATCTTAGGCAACAAGGAACCTTTTCCATTGCCACGTGCTCACACTGCCTGGCCCTGGCCCTACAGCTCTTCCCTGCACAAGCTCCCCCAGCCCCTCCTGGACGGCTCACGGCAACCCAACCTCACCAGAACCGAGCGAGCAGGCCGGAATCGGCTCTCCCCGCCACGCTGCACCACATCCCTGGCACTGCTGCCACGTCTGGTGAATATTGCAAGTCTCATGATACTGGGTGTTTGAAAGACCCATCTGCAAGAGTCAGGTGATTTATTCGGGGAGTCCGGCGCTTTCATTAACAGGCAGGAAGCGTCTAGGCCAGGTGGCTGGGGAGTGAAACTTGGCCACGTGCCCTGAGCGCGCCATAAGGCCAGACGACCCCCGCCCGTGCGACTCCCTTCGAGGGGCGGGATGTTGAAGCTGGCCTCGTGAGCGCCAGAGCCCGACGCACGACTCCTGAATGCAGGGAGTTGGCAATTGCACACTCAGCCTCTCGTGCTGAGACGCGCACGGGGCCGTCGCCACCCGCTGCAAAACCTCCCTGCGAACACGACGGGGCTCTTGAACACCCAGCGACAGGCCGACCCGAGGAGCCTGCAGCCTGGGACGGCCTGGGCAAGCCACTGACACATATTACCTCTCAACAGAGGGCACCCGTGGGAGTTTGCGTCCGTCACCCCCTAGCTACAGCCCTGGCTTGGACAATTCGCCGATTGTTCCTCCTGGGCACTGGCCTGCCTCCTGATGGGAATGGCGCTCCGCCCGCCGGGCCCCGCGCCAGGGGAGCTGGCATTTTCCCCGCAGCCGGAGTAGGAGAGCAATGCTGAGCTGGCTGCCCGGGCAGGCAGTCGCCTGGTTACGCGCAGCCCCGCTTCGGTCACAGCGCTCCCGACACCGTCGAACAAACAGCAAGTGGAATTCAGCCAAGATGGCTCCTCATGGGGCTGACCTGCCTCCCCGCTTCCTCATCTCCTCCCCCGCTCCCCACAGCTGTGTCGGAACAGCCCCCGTCTGCACCACTCAACTGCAGCGCCAGCAGCTTCCTCCACCGACCGCGTCCCCGGGGAACGACCCATCGACGGAACGCAGCGGCCGGGCTCCCCGACGGCCCGAGCCCCTCGGCACGGCCCCATGGGCATCTCAGCCCTGCTGCCCCTGTGGCAGTCAGAGGGGCGCTTGCCCTTGGCGTCAGCAACGTCTGGGCCACACGGAAACACTGCGCCCAGCCTTGGGGCCGGCGTTTCATTGGATCCCCGCACGCTGATGGCAGCCACCCAGGAGAGATTCAAATGCCGCCCCACTGATTAGCAGGGTGCCCACAGTCAGTGTTTCTGCTGGTGGTGCCCCTCCGCACCTGCCTCAGTGCACACAACAAAATTCACTCTGCACATGAATGGAAAAAATTGGAGGGAACATTGGTCTGACTCCATGAACCCGCTGCCAAGCTCGGTCCCGTCTACCGGCAGGAGCCCTGGGCACGTGACAACAGGACGGGCTGAGTAAAAACTAGGTTGAGTGCCACTGAATTGCCACGTACATGCCCCATCACCTGTGTGCAGTGCGAGGGCTCGGGGGCCACTGGGCTGCAGGGAGGGAATTTCAGGGGTCGCAGCATCAGCGAGGTGCCCGGTGCCACTCACAGGAGCAGCACTAGTGCATCTGCAATGGCCCAGCACGCCGGCCTCATAACTCAGGGCAGACGTCTGGAGGGGCAGGGCATGTCCCGCCGGATCCAGCCCCGAGGGAGCTCTGCACCCAGTGCGGGGATGTGACATCCTCTCTCGCTCTGCACCCCCCTGCCCACTGACACCGGCCTGCCATGCCCCTCGCCCCCAGGGAACCTTCCTGGTAGGGAGGGACCAGGGATCAGCAGCAGGAGATGGGAGAAAGGCCAGGTGAGCAGGGGGCCTTTGGCTCAAGTCACTGCTTCTCCTCAGCCCAGAGGCAATTGGCAACAGCTGGCTGAGCCCATTACACTTGGCCCAGCCAGGCACACCCTGCCTGGGCCCAGTCCAGAACCCTGGGAAAGCTCTGAGCCGCCTCAGCGATCCCAGCTGTGCTGCAGAAACCAACCCCCCGAGGGCCTGGCTTCCAAAGCTCCCAAGCAGCTGCTGCTGGTGCCAGCACGAGTCATCCTCTCAAACGTCTGTTCAGTGACACAAGCACGGCCAGGCGGGGTCAGACCAAGGGTCCTGGCTGCCCACAGTGCCCAGTGCTGGGTGCCCCAGAGGCAGTGAACAGAGCAAGGACTCATCCAGTGACTGCTCCCCAGTCCCAGCTTGTGACAAACAGAGGCCAAGGACACCATCCCGGCGAATAGCCATTGATGGACCTGTCCTCCAGGAATCTATCTAGTGCTTTTTTTGAACCCTGTTAAAGTCTTGGCCTTCACAACATCCTCTGGCAAGGAGTTCCACAGGTTGACTGTGTGTTTTGTACTTCCTTTTGTTTGTCTTAAACCTGCCACCTATTCATTACATTGAGTAACCCCTAGTTCTTGTGTTATGGGAAGGAGTAAATAACATTGCCTGGAACGGGGTCGGCACTCACCTCATACAAGACCCCCCTTTTTGGCTGAGTGCGGTTTCCTGCACTGCCTCAGTTTTAAAAGCCTTGTGGCTACTCAGCCCTCCGGCCAAGCCGCACTCCCTGGTGCACAGTCACAAACCACTTCCAGGGTACCCCTCTAACAGGGGCCCGTCCCAGTGCCCTCTGCAGTGTCTCGGAGTCCAGCCCAGGCTCTCAGTCTGCTTCCCCACTCACTAGGAGAGCGGTGCCTCCAGAGCTTCCCCTCCTCGAGACAATGTCCTAAACAGCTCCTCACGCTGAGCCATCCTTGGTTCCACTAGCCTTCAGGTCTGGGCTGCCATGAGTCCTGCAGCTTCTTATATAGTCCCTCCTGGCTCCTGATTGGCTGGGTGCTCCACAGCCACTCTAGCCTGCTGGGAGGACTTCTCTATGGCCTTAGGACTTGATTCACCCTGTCATCGTTCCTTATTTACTTTTTCCACACCAGCCATACCTTTCTAGGCCTCTATTCCATCCCCCCTTAGTCTTTCCCAAGCTGAAAAGTCCCAGTCTTATTAAACTCTCTTCATATGGGACCCGTTCCAAACCCCTGATCATTTTTGTTGCCCTTTTCTGAACCTGTTCCAATGCCAATAGATCTTTTTTGAGATGAGGCGATCACGTCTCTATGCGGTATTCAAGGCGTAGGCGTGCCATGGATGGCTAAAGAGGCAATAAGATATTTTCAGTCTTATTCTGTATTCCCTTCTGAATAATTCCCAACATTCGGTTTGCTTTTTTGCCTGCCGCTGCCCACTGAGTGGATGTTTGCAGAGAACTATCCACAAGGACTCCAAGATCTTTCTTGTACTAAATTAACAGCTAATTTGGGCCTTTTCATGTTATATGTCTAGTTGGGATTATGGTTTCCAATGGGCATTACTTTGCATTTATCAGCATTGAACTTCCCCTGCCATTTTGTTGCCCAGTCACCCAGTTTTGTGAGGTCCCTCTGCAGCTGAGGAATTAACTATCTTGAGAAATGCTGCAGCATCTGCAAATTTGGCCACCTCCCTGATTACCCCTTCTTCAGAGCATTTCTGAGCACACTGGTGCCGTGCTGCTCGGGTCCTTAAGGAGGGGCTCAGGGCAGGGGGCTGGGAGTGGGGGGGGGCAGGAGTCAGAGTCTGGGGTGAGGAGGGGCTCTGGGTAGGGGACTGTGGGGGCAGGGAGGCCCCCCAAAGATTCGTACCAGGGCTATTTGCTCTTCCCTTTCCTGCTCCTGTCAGGGAGCGAGAGCAAAGCGCACAGCTCGTCTGCCCCCTGCGCTCCACACCAGAGCGAGGAGCGCAGCAAACTGCACTTTCCCCTCGCTCCCTGACCAAGGCGACCAGCCAGCAGTTCACGGTTCGCAGGGCCCAGGGCAGGCTGGGGGCTCCCTCCATCTAAGGAACTAGCCCCCAGCGTGAACGGGGAAGGTTACGATTTGGCGTTGCCGCTGGGGCCTGAGCACCACAGCCACATGTACCTGGCACCGGGAGTGACCCAGGGCCGCCGAGGGCTGAAGTCTAGGGAGCCCTGCAGGGCCGGGACTTTGCTTGGATTCCCCTTGCGGCTGGTCTCTGCCGTGTCTTGGGGCCGGCAGCCCAGGGGCGAGTGGCGGAGGGGCTCTGATCATTTCAGCAAACGACGACCCAGCGACTCCCAGTCGGTCCCAGCCCCTGCACAGGCAAGAGGCAGGGGAGCGTACTGCACCGATGCTGGGGGGTGTTTGCAAGGCACCCTGGAGCTGGCGAACAGCCCTCGGTACATGCCATGGCTGGTTGCTCGGACCCGCCCGGTGGGCCCCGAGACAGCCTGCCCCACCAGGACCCCGCTTGGAAGCAGCAGGCAAGAGCAGAAGCTCGGGCTGCCTGGAAACACTGATGCACAGCCACGAGCAGAGGGGCGGCAGAGCTCCCAGAGCAGGTCCCTGCCCTCTGTGCCTCGGCCCCCTGCCTTTTGCGGCCTTGCCATGGAGGGCGCTGGCTCCCAGGGTGGTGGCACGCTGGGCCCAGGGCCGTGAGCACGACAGATGAGCATGGTGGCTCACCCAATATCACCCCGCATGTCTGGGCCAGGGCTGGAACCCGGCACCCCAGCCAAGCGCAGTGAGTGGGGCAGGAAGGGCAGGACCAGCCCCCCACCTGTCCTCAGGACAGTGCCCTTAGCCTGTGTGGGGCTGGGACATGGTGCACAGCCGGGCAGAGCCCAGCCAGGCTGCCAGCCACCGCCTCGCATGCGCCCACCCCAGCAGCGCACAGGCCTGCCCGGGAGGGGAAGCGGCTGCCCGAGGCCAGGCAGCGACTGTGGGTGGGAGCTGGGTTGCGAGTCCGGGAGGCCCTGGCCCCACGCAGCCCACTGCTCTCCTGCCAGCCCGAGGTCCAGCTCCCTCGCGGGAGCGACCGTCCTCTTCACCGAGGCAGCTACCTGGCACCCGCCATCCTGCCAGGGCCTCTGGCCTCAGTGGAAGCCAGCTCCTCTGCCACAGGCCACCACATCCCCAAGAGCAAGACGAACTATCCCATGTCCAGACACACAGAGACAGGCGCACACACACACCGTCATAGACACACAGACACACTTAGACACTCACACACAGTCACAGAGACACACACGCACACATGCACACACACAGACACACACACACACACACACCACTAGCCCAGCCAGCCATGCAACGGCAGCCCCAAGCCAGGAGGGGCCTGCTCCTGTGAATCCCCTTTGGTGACATTCCCCATCTTCGGCCACCCCGGAGGCCAGGAGTGCCCGGCGACGGGTGCGCAGTGCCGCTGCCCTGCTGCCAGCCCAGCGGGAGCTGCCCGGCCCTGGAGCGCGGCTTCCCTGCCTTCCCGCCGGGCACAGCACAGCCCCTGCCGCTGCCCGCAGCCAGCAAGCCCGACCTGGCCAGGGGAGAGCCCCCCGTGCCCATCAGCCAGTGCCACCCCTGCAGGCCGGGCGCAGGCACCAGGGCACTGGGGGCAGCCCAGGCCCTGACTCCAGGTGGGTCCGGCTCGGTTACAGCTGGGACCGTGGCTCTGGGCCCCCCCCTCTCCGCGCCCCTGAGCCCCGCCCTGTGCCCCCCGGTACCCCGGAGCCAGGGAGGGGTGAGCCCGGGGAGGACGGAGGAGCCGCGCGAGGTGCCCACCTGGACGCTGCAGCCGCCCTGGGTGAGCAGCCACTGGAGACAGGCCAGGCTGCCGGTGGCCGCCGCGTCGTGGCCCGGGGTGGCCCCATTGCGGGCCCGGCTGTTGCCCCGCAGCGCCGCCTCCTCCACCAGGTAGCGCAGGCAGTTCAGCTTGCCGGCCCGGGCGGCGTGGTGAGCGGGCGAGGCGCCCAGCGCGTCCCGCAGCCCCGGCTGCAGCAGCCCCTCCGCCTGCAGCGACTTGAGAGTGTCCACGTCCCCCTGGCGGGCGGCCAGCAGGGCCCGCTCCAGGGCCATCGCCGCGACCGGCCCCTCACCAGCCCGGGGGCGCCATGGGACGGTCCGCCGCGCCAGCCGCTGGAACGCGCCGGGCTCCCGGGAGGGCGAGCCCCGGCCAGGAGCTGCCGGCCGGGCACTGCCAGACCTGTGCGCTGCGCCCCGGGACCCTTCCTGCGCTGCGCCCCGGGACCCTTCTTGCGCTGCGCCCCGGGACCCTTCTTGCGCTGCGCCCCGGGACTCTTCCTGCGCTGCGCCCCGGGACCCTTCCTGCGCTGCGCCCCGGGACTCTTCCTGCGCTGCGTCCCGGGACCCTTCTTGCGCTGCGCCCCGGGACTCTTCCTGCGCTGCGACCGGGGACCTTTCCTGCGCTTTGCTGCGCCCCGGGTCTCCTCCTGCGCTGCGCCCCGAGCAGCTGTCCGTGGTGTCTCCTGCCCGGGGACCTGTGCCCGGGGTCTCCCGCCCCGCCACCCCTCGCTCCGGCTGTCAGGCTGGCTGGGGCTCCCGGGCACTCCGCGGCGCACAGCGCAGCATGGCCCCTGCTCTTGGCACGTCCCGTCCCCCGGGTCAGACTCCCCTGCGGCTCCTCAGCCCTCCCTCCCTCCGGCCTCCGGGGAACTGCAGCCAGGCGGCGGCAGGAGCGCGCAGCGATCTCACCCCGAGGGCGGCTCCTCCTTCCCTCCGCCCTGTCTGGGGAATGGCAGGAGCCGCTGTGAGCGTCCCCTCCCCTGCTCCCAGCTCCTGCCCGCCCCCGCCACTCAGCCCAGGGCAGGAAGGGGTTAAACCCTCTAGGCTGGCCCAGGCGCCTGGCTGGAGTCCCTGGAGCCCGGGCCGTAGCAGGCCTGGCAGGTGCTGAGCCAGGGGACTTGCCCAGGGCCGAGCAGGGCCGTGGGGGTGTTGGAGGGGCCTGACAATGGGGCCCGTGCCCGGCAGGGTTGGGAGCCACGCTGACCACATCACTCAGAGCAGGGGGAACCCCTCAGCCTGGCAGGGCAGCCCTGTCCCTGCCCGCCCGCCCTGGTCCCTGCCAGGCCCGAGGCGAGTCCTGCCCGCCCTGCCACTGGGCACTGGTGGCAGCATGTGCCTGGGTCTGGCCTATGCCGAGGGGTGCCAGGGCCTCGCCCCGCAGCGCCCCCTGAGGGAGGAGTCAGCGATGGCACGTCGGGGCGTTTCCTTGGCGCAGTCTGGCCCTGCCCGTCCTAGCCCTGAGCGAGTCGCAAATGGCACCGGGCAAGCCGCTTGCCAGGACACGCCCTCCTGACAGACTCAGCCCCGGGACTGTGCCCGGCTGGAGAGGAAGGCAGGGCCGTTTGCCACAAGCACAATCCCATCGCCACCTCCCAGTACACGGCCTGGGCCTGCTCCCGCCATTTCGGGGCTGTGCTGTGATGGGGGGAGTGAGAGCGTGGGGGGGCAGACTGAGGACAGCAGCTTCCGCAGTGTTACTAAGCATGCTCAGCACAAGCCAAGCACCGAATGGGGGGGGCGGGTGACCAATTCCTTCTGCCCTCCCCGCGCACACATCGTGTCCGCCCCAGGGCCACTAAGGCACTGAGAAACTCTGTTTTTTGGCAGGCAGCTTAGCGGCAGGGCCAGCCCGAGGTATTCTGGCGCCCCGGGCACGGGCACGTGGCACCGCCCCCGGGCGCACGGCGCATGCGCTGCCTGGCTACAGCCGCTGGCGTGCAGCCCAGGGCCCGCCCCTAGGGCGCACGGCGCAAGTGCGGCCCAGTCCGGCCCGGCTGTCGCTGCTGGCGCGTGCGCCAGGCCGTATAGGGCCCCGCGTCCGTGGGGGAAGGGCGTTGCTGGCCGGCGCCGCGGAGATGCAGGCGGGCCGGTGCTGCGGGAGCCGGGCGTGTGGCGCCTGATGGCAGCTGTAAGGGACGCCGCACACCCCTTACAGCTGCCATCAGGCACCCCCCATCGGTTGGCGCCCTGGGCAGCTGCCCGGCTCGCCCATGCCTCCGTCCAGCCCTGCTTAGCGGTTAGCTGGCAGGAGCACTGGACCTGATTCCTAGATAACAGAAAGACAATGAAATAACTATTGGACCCCCTCAGCTCTGACACTAAGATGTTCTGACACTTTGTGGCACATCACTGATGGGACGGGACGCGGGTTTGCCTGAATGTCTGGTCTTAGTTACTAACTCCGGGGAGAGGGAGACGGTCAGGACTCCTGGGCGCTCAGCTCTGGGAGGGTGATGGGGGCTAGTGGGCTACAGCAGGGGCAGATACATTTCAGCCCTGTATAAGAAAACCAGAATGGCCAGACTGGGTCAGACCAAAGGCCCATTAGCTCAGTGTCCTGTCTGCTGACATGGGCCAATGCCGGGTGTGTCAGGAGGAATAAACAGAACAGGGAATCAACAAGTGATTCACCCCCTGTGGCCCATTCCCAGCTCCTGGCAAACAAGCTAGGGGCACCATCCCTGCTCAGTCTGGGTTGTAGCCATTGATGGACCGATCCTCCTTGAACTTATTTTGTTCTTATTGGAACCCTGTTAGAGTTTGGGCCTTTCCACCATCTCCTGGCAAGGAGTTCCACAAGTGGACTGTGAAAAACTAATTTATTTTGTTTGTTTTACATCTGCTGCCCATAAATTGAATTAGGTCAACTTCTTGTGTTCTGTTAGTGAAGGAATGAATTACATTTCCTTATTCTAATTTTCCACACCGTTCCTGATTTTCTAGACCGCCAACATATCCTCAGTGGTCCTTCTAGCCCTGTATCCTGCTGCTGACAGTAGCCAACGCCAGGTGCGTCAGAAGGAATAAACAAAAGAGTCAATCATCATGATCCATCCCCTGTCACCTGTTTTATTTGTTTGAAATCTGCTGCCTACACACATCATTGGGTCAGCTTCCTGTGTTGTTAGTGAAGGACTGAATGACATCCCCTTATTCTATTTTCCCACACTGTTCCTGATTTTCCAGACCTCTAACATATCCCCCACCCTGTAACCATTTCTTTTCCAAGCTGAAAAGTCCCAGTCTTGTTAAGCTCTCCTCAGATGGAAGCTGTTCCTACTCCTCATCGTCTCTGTTGCCCTTTCTGTACCTTTTCCAAATTCAATAGATCTTTTTGTAGATGGGGTGACCAGATCTGAAAACAGTATTCAAGATGCTGGCATACCATGATTTTATAGAGAGGCACTATGGTATTTTGCCTTATTATCTATTCCTTTCCTAATGAGTCCCATTATTCCGTTAGCTTTTTAGTTTTCTAATGGCCACTGCAGGTTGAGCAGATGTTTTCAAGGAAATATCCACAAGGATTCCCAGATCACTTTCTTGGGTGGTAACAGCTATTGTAGACCCATCATTTTTGTATCTATAGTGAGGATTATATTGTCCCATGTGCATCACTTTGCACTTCTCGACCCTGAATTCCATCTGCCCTTGTGTTGCCCAGTCACCCAGCTTTGTGAGATCCCTTTGGAACGCTCTGCGGTCAGCTTTGGAGTAGTCACTGGTCACCCCTTTTTCAGGAACATTTATGAGACATTTAACAGCCATGATCCAAATGCAGATCCCTGCAGCACAACACTCATTCCTACACTCCCCCCCATCTTTTAAGTGGAGGCCCCGGCTATGTTTTCATGGTGACCTAAGGATCCTTCAGTTACCTGAATAACCAGCCTTTTGTTGTTCTTAATCCCCCTTCCCTTTTGTAACAAACTCCCTGCTCCAAAGGCAAAGCTGCAGCAGCCCAAACTAGCATTTGAGAACTGCCTCTGGAGTCAGGGTGTGGGCTTTGAGCAGACCCAAAGCATGAAATCCAGGGGTTCAAACTTGGGAGGGATCCAAATGATGCCCCTGAAGGACTGGTATGAGGCTGGCAGTTCTGCGACCATCTGGTGGCTGCTGCCCTGCAAGCACAGTTCTGGGCCTGTCCCCAAAGGCCGAGCAGAGAAATGCGGGCAAGTGATTGGTGGGGTTACAGCAGCACCCAGAGGCCTCACCCAGGAGCTGGGCCCTGGGGCAGGATAGGGCACTCCTGCAGCAGGAGGTGGCATGTTCTCGTGTGGGGGCGCCGGCTAGCGCTCCTTCCTCTCCCGCTCCTGAGAGCAGCACACATAACGTCGACAGAACTCGGCAGTTTTGCTGATGGCGGTAAACCTCATTCTACGAGGAATAACGCTTTTGTCGACAGAGTTCTGTCCACAGAAGGCGTTATTGTATCTACACTGTGCTTTGCGTCTACACTCTCATGTCGCAAAGCGGCTTGCTTTGTCGGCAGAACTGGATGCAGTCTAGACACACTGTCGACAGAAGCTTTGTCTACAGTATCTGTCGACAAAGCCTCTGTTGACAAAAGCCTGTAGTCTAGACGTACCCTTACATGTCACCCGTATGCCACCTACAGTACCAGGCAGGAGGTTCGTGGGCCCTTTGACTCCCATTCTTTGGGACGCCGTGCACTGCCGTAGCCGGTGTGAAGGGTCTTTTACTTCTAGTTACAATGCGCAGGACCTGCGGGTCAGTCCTGCTCCCTTCCTGCCTCCCATCGATTCTTCTTACTGAGCCTATGTTATAGCAGAGTGAGACTTGATCGTTCTAAAGCTGTACTCTGCTGTCTCTGCCTGATTGTGCAAAAAAACATTCCCACCTCTCAAAGCGTCCCCGAGCCTGGCCTGCGTCCTTATGTGCACCAGGCTTGAGACAGGCCTGGGTTTGCTTTGTTAGAGACCCGCACTGTGGTCAAGGCAGGGCCGTCCGGGCTCCCCTTCACTTACCCCAGGCCATTTCCCCCTGGACCTTATCCAGAGACAACACGTGTCACCAGTCCTGCAAGAAACTAGCTGACGGTTTATTGAGTAGGAAAAGGAAATAGGGGTTATTGACACACACACACACGAGTTACAATCTTACTTTGAAAATAGCACTAGTGGCCTCTCTAAGCAGCAAGCTCTACGTATTCCAGGCTGGGCGGTGGGGGTCTCTTGCCTCTGCCTGGAGCCCTGGGCCCCCAGTGTTCGGGCGACAGTGAGACACGGCTCCTTCTTGTAAGGGATTTTTAACCCCCTGAGCTGCAAGGCCAGCTGATGGGAGACGTCTGCTTGCATGATTCACCTCACAGGGTGGGGCAAACGTCTCTTGTGCTCTGTCCACCTGCCGTGCACGGAGCGCTCCCGTTGGGCAGGTTAGCACTTCCCACGCTGTCTCCCTCCCGTCTGCCGGCTTGCGCAGGGTTTCACAGAACAGCAGCTTGACGAGGGCCTTCCCGCATGGGACACAGCTGTTAGTGAGATTAACGCAGGCAGCAGCTCAGCACCGAACAGGCTGCTCAGCCTGACACCTGCTTGCATGATCCTGCCCCACAGGTGAGCAGGGTGGTTCCAGCTGGTTCTAGGGCAGGGCTGCCTGGAGGCACAGAGCCTTGGCCTGAGCCGGCAGCTGGTCTGCCAGTGTCACCATTTACAGCACACGCTACAGCCTCATAGTACCCAGCACTAACCACCCCCCCCTCGTCATCAGATTTCCTTGGAACGTGGCCAATCCGCCTGCGGCCTCCATCGTCCCAGGCAGCAGGGCGGCACCATGACGTGTGTCGTAGAGACGTCAGCCTGGAAACGGCCTCGAGAGGGCACTGGGTCCAGCCCCGACGCTGCGGCGGGGCCAAGTAGCCCTAGCACATTCCCAAGAGGGGTTTGTCCAGCCTGTTGCTATAAACCTTCATGGCAGGAGTTCAGCAGCCCCCCCCCCGAGAGGCCTGCTCCAGAGCCAGAGCTGTCCTGGCTGTTGGACAGCCCAGGACAGTGGCTCTGGCCTGTGCTTTGGGGGGCCCTGAGGGCCCAAGCGGCCTGGAGGATTACTGGGGGGGGAGGGGCTGGCACTAGGAGCAGGGGTCAGATCAGCTTCACCGTGGCAGCAGAGTGGAGCTCTCTGGCCCCACCCACCCTGCTCCCCGAGTGATGCAGCTGGGAGCCGGGCTCGGGGGGTACAGCTGCTGGGGCAGGTAGCTCCATTTCTCGCTGCTGCAGTGAGTGCAGGGGGCCCGATCCCTGCTGTCAGTGCCAGCCTCCCTGTAATCCTCTGGGGCACGTTGCTCAGGGGGGCTGGGGAAGGGGTGCAATGGGGGTAGGAAGAGGCAGGGCCGGGGCTCTGCATCCTTCTAAGGACAGCGCTGTCCAGAGCTTAACCAGCCTTCCAGTGAGAGCTTTCCCGAGACCCGGCCGACCTCTCCCCTGGCTCCGCCCGCTTGTCTCTCCCTGGGCGAGGAGACGAGCTGATCCCCGTGCTCTCTGGAGCAGAACTTCTCAGAGCCAAAGACTGTTCTCACCCCCCGCCCAGCTCTTCTCCAGACTAGCCGTCACATTACTGGATTTTCAGGGGAGCAGCCAGATCACTGCTGCGCCCACGGGGGGGGGAGGTGACAACGCAGTCGGGGTTCCCCTGTTCCTGCACCCCCGTAGCCGCAAGAACAGACTCCGCCCGCCGGTAGAATAGAGGGGGTTTATTGCTTCTCCAGGATACAGCCCAGCCTAGATGTGATGTGTTTACAGGAGTCTGGGCCAGGATACTTCAGACCCCTTGGGATGGGGTCCCTAGGCCCCTGGATTCCAGCCCCCTCCTTAGACTGGATCCTCCATGATTCCAGCCCCAGACTGACTCTTCCCCCAACCCCTTTGTTCAGCCTCTTCCCTTAACTGGTAGAACTGGTTTTAGCCACTGCCCTGGGGCGGTAGGGCCCCCCTGCTGGGCCGTGCTTACAGACAGCCGCCAGTGGGGGTCTCCCCCAGCCCACAGCCCAAGCATAGCGACCAGCAAGGAACTTACACTCACCACAGGGCGTTTGCCCCAAAGTCTGTACAAAGGGGGCCATGCGAGGTGGCAAATGAACGCTTGTGCTCTACTGATTCGATGTCTACGTACGTGTGTGATGGATGTGGGCTCTGTGCTCGTGCTGGGAATGTTCTCTGCCTGAGACAGAGCAGTGGGCCTGGACGGCCTGCTGTAAGGAAGAACTGTTCAGTCAATGACTAAGCTAATTAGCAGGGCCCCAAGGACAAGGACTCTCAAGGTGGCCAATACGCACCTGAGGGATGCGTCTGGAAACCTGCAAACCAGTCAGTACCTCATGCTGCTGGCATGTGAATCCTGCCATCATGTGACCAGCTCCAGTTTGGGAGACAGCAGAGATATATACAGTGCCATGAGGTGGACTCCAGCTTGTCTTTAATCTTGCTACTGATCCCAGATGCAGCCTGGCAAGGGACAGCGAGCTGGGAAGGATTGCTGACCCATCCTGACATAGGATGGACACCAGAGACTTCTAAGCTAGCAGCTTGTAACATCTCTTCTGAGCGCCTGCATGGAGAACTGGGGGATTGATGCATGTAACGTGTTCTCCTTAACAACCTCACTCTCAGCCTTTTCTTTCTTTTGTTAATAAACCTTTAGATGTTAGATTCTAAAGGACTGGCTCAGTGTGATCCTGTGGGTAAGATCCAAAGTGTAAATTGACTGGGAGCTGTTGGCTGGTTCTTTGGGACCGGGAGAGCCCATTTGGGGTAGGTGAGATTGGGTCCTATAACCCCTCACCTGTGTGCAGGCCCGGGGCTGATTGGGGCACAGGGAGAGCTGGAGTGTCTGAGGGGTTTTGCTTGTGAGGCTTCCTGCTGGCTGGATTGGCAGCTGAAGCGCTCGGTGTGACTGTGTGTGGCCTGTTTGGGAAGGTCTCCAGTCTGGGGCTGTAAGCAGCCCTGGTTTTGAGCAATTCGCCCTGAGCGGACGCCCTCAGCGGTGCCCAGACCTGGCCTGGTCCGGCACACTAGTGGGCCAGGTCCGTTCACCTCTCCTTGCGGGGCTGGGTTTCGCCCCTTCCCTACCTTCTGCTCAAACAGCCAGGCTCCGGTGTGACACAGGACTGTGACCCACGAAAGCTTGTGCTCAAATCAGCTGGTTTGGCCCCACGCCCCAGGACCCCGCCTTGGTTTTGCAGATTCAGACTAACCCAGTGACCCCGCTGAGGCTTGGTGTGGTCACCCCACAGGGCTCTCTCCCACGTCCCCCTGCTGCCCAGAACCACGCAGGGCTCCAGGGAGGACTCACCTGGCCTGGGCAGGGGCAGAGTCCGGAAGCAAGGCAGAAAACGGGGAGTCCAAAGACTAAAGCGAAGGGGATGGGTTCGATGGGTAAAGCCTTCCCATCCCATGGTCCCTGTGGGACAGCCCCGGGCACCGAGCAAACACGCCACTTTCACCTGCCCAGACTCGCACCCTAGTCGCCTTATTTCCTGCACGCCCAGCAGGCGCCAGTGCGGGGACAAGCACAGGGCAGGGGAGCTGGGGATAAGTTCACCCAAGCCAGGGCTAGACATCCAGCAGGGAAGCACGTCGATCTTACCTCCCTTCAGCTGAATCCTGGGGCCCGTCGCTGAGAAGCTTTCCCAAAGCAAGTCCCGCGTCCGCACACAGAGCAGCGGCCAACGCCATCGCTTTGCCAAGTCGTCAGCCTTCCCCGCCACTGCGCACCTGCCTCCCAGCCTGGCTCGGCCGCTCTGCACAGCACCTGCTGAGGCAGCCCCTCAGCTGTTTGTTAAGCGGGTGTGACGCAGTGGGGGGCTGGCTGCTCTGTAACCCGGGGTTCCCCTGCGCTGTGTGATTCCCACTGACTCACCCACATGTGGATTGGCCCAGACACCTAGGCCCAGCCTGGGCAGATAACAAGGCTCTTCCCGGGAGGGCGGGGGGGGAGACAAAGGGAGGGAGGTGGAGACGGCCACCTGGCTAGGGGGCAGGGCCTGGGAGCGAGGCAGTGTCTGGCTAGGAAACATGAAGGGAACAGACTAAGCTGAGTGCTGAGGGTTAAGGGGGCGATGGACCCCTGAACCCAAGGGGTCTGAGGCATCCTGGCCCTGACTCCTGTAGCCACATCACGTCTGTGCTGGGCTGTGTCCTGGAGAAGCAATAAACCCCCCTGTTCTACTGGCTGGTGGAGTCTGTTCTGGCTGCTGCGGGGCTGCAGGATCGGGGGGACCCTGACGTGCCGTCACAGCGGGTAACTGGAGAGACGGGGCTGGATCCTGCAAACCCTCTGGGCGTGGGATTCCCATTGGCCGCCGGGGCCCTTCGCCACAGGGCACGAGCTGCCCTGCTCTCGGGGCTTTGCTTGTTAAGCTGCTCGGAAATGCCTTGAGGAATGAGACCAGCCCCTGGCACCTCAGGCCTGTTCCCGTTAACCCGGCTGCAAAACTTCCACCATCTGCCCCGACGCCTGGAGGGAGCAATTTGCCTTCCCGGGTCAGTTTCCATAAGCAATCCGCTCTCCCCGTCCTGGCCAGCTCTTGCCCAGGCCCGAATGGGAGCAGAGCTCCGAAGGGAGAGGAAAACACCACGCCGGGAAACGGCTCAGGGATTCAGCGCTCGTCCATCCCAAGTAATTCCAGTGAAACAGCCGAGCTGTGAATAATCAAAACCAAACAATCCCACGCCGCAGAGATCACCCGGAGACCCGAGCGCAGGAGCTCTGAGCCTTGGGACGCAGCGTCTGTGCTGACATCAGAGAGGGGGCAGGACTGTCTACGTGGCCTGGGTCCGGTGATGTGCCCCCGAGTCTCCTGTGGGTCTGAAGGGAATCCGGAGGAAGTCTGGGTGCACACAACCCAGAACCCGTCCCCCAAATGCATGTAGTGTGGCCGGTGGGACATGCTGATAACCCTGCATCGCCTTCCACATCTGGGACTCTCTGGTGGCGTGTGGGGCGCCCCACCCCGCTCACACGTATGTTTGCACAGCGCCCCCACTCCCAGCACCTCCCTTCACGGCATTTGCCCTGGGATCTTGCTTGCAGAGGACTTCACGGCAGGCTAAGCCGGCCGCAGCAAGTGCCCCAAGGCTGCCCCCCACAGCCAGCCAGAGGGAGTAGCCGTACTCCGAGCTCGGGAGCCCTGGGATTTTGAGAGACACCTGGAAAACAAAAGCAAAACATCAGGACCACGGCGCGTGAGCAATAGCAAACATGCCCCATCCGCCCTGGGTCATGCCACGTGCTCCCGCAGGACGGTGGTGAGCGACGGCCACTGTTCAACCTATCGCAGGCCAGGGAGAAACCCCAGGGTCTGGGGTCAGATTGGCCGTGGGAGCCTTTGGCCGGCTGGTGCTTTGTGGTGACACATGGTATTCGCCAGGCTCCTCGCGCAGGCCACCACCTGCACTGGAGGAACTTGCTGAGGGCCAAATTCTGCACCCAGTTACGCTCACGCAGCCCTGGCTAGCTCGTAAAGGAGTGTGGGATGTGGCCCAAGGGGACAGAAATGCATCACCTGGGCCTGGCCTGCATTGGATCCTGGGCCTCTCCCAAAGAGCAGGGGCAGCAATGCTCCCTGTATGCCCTCTGCTGGGGTCAGGATGGGCCCCCGTGCATCGGCCGCTCTCCCACAAACCAGTCACCAAAGCGGTGGGGGATCAGCTGGGGGAGGCCTTTGCAAAGTGGCCAGTGACCAGAATGGTGACTCCAAGGCATCGTGGGCCCTGATCCTGGGTGGGAATTGCCATGTCTGGTCCCACACTCCATTGGAAGCTCCTGGGGCAGGGGCTGTGTCTCTTGCAGACATGAAGAGCGCCAGGTGCCCCTGGCGGGTCAGCGAGAGCTGCAGGAGCTGCTGGCGTCAGTACCTCGTGGCGGTGCAGGGAGTAGACGTACGCGCAGTATCGTAGGGCTCCGACACAGGCTGAAATGCCTGAGACAAAGCAGAGAATTTTGTGATTCCCCCAGGAGAAATCTCCAGGCTCCTGCCACAATTCACTGAACATTGGGGTAGGTCCTGCTGCCTGCCAGGCCCTGGACCAAAGATGAGAAACCCCCCAGGTGCCCACAGCTCTTGTAAATTATCCTGTGGACATGTGGTCTCATCTTTCTCTGTGTTGGAGGTCTGGGGGCTCCTGGGGTGGGGCTAGAACCTGCTGCCATCTACTCTGCAGGCAAATGCCCTAGCCCCTGAGCCTCACAGGAACCTACCCCACAACCCTACCTTCAGGACATCCCTTATATCCTGTGTTGGTGGGCTGGTGGTTCCTAGGGCAAGGCTAGAACCTGCTACCCTTGGCTCCCCAGTTAAATGCCCTATTCCCCAAGCCACACAGGAACCCAACCCCCACCTCCCTGCACACACACATCCATGCACACGCATGCACACTGTGACGTAGTAGGGGAGCTGTCTGCTCTGTAACCCAGGGTTCCCCTGCGCTGTAAAGTGATTCTCACTGACTCACCCAGATGTGTATTGTCCCAGACACCTACCTCCAGCCTGGGCTGATAACAAGGCTCTTCCCAGAGGGAGGGTATGTCTACACTACAGCGTTATTTCAAAATAGTTAATTCGAAATAAGTTATTTTAAAATAACTTGTCTACGCACAAAATGCATTTCAAAATAGCGCATCCACACTGAGTGGACGCTGAATAGCATTTAAGGCCGGCCGGAACCAGGTCCGGCAGGGCATCAGGTCAGGAGTTACTGTGTGTGGCTGCTGCCTGAGGCTATCTGAGGCCTGTGCTTAAAGGGACCCCCGCTCCCCCAGACAGCCGGTTCTCAGGTTTCCCTGCTTGCTTGCCTACCTCAATGAGGGACAGCAAAGCATTTTGTCTCTGTGTGCTCTGGTTGCCCTCACTCGGGACACCACAGCACTCTGCAACATGGAGCCAGAGCTGCCCCTGGGCACTCTGGTGCTTCTCCTGGATGTGTTGCTGTGAGCCTGGCTGCACTTTCTCAGGCTGCCATCCAGGAGGTCCATCGGGGGGCTGTCAGTATCCAGGAAGCCCTGCGGGAGAGCTTCCACCCTGAGGAGCACTAAGCTTCCCTGGTCTGCCCCACTGGGGGCTTGTGCCTCATTCCTCCCTCACGTCCTTCTACTTACCCCTTCCTCACCCCCCTTCCTGATGTAAAATATAATACATGTATTTTCATGAACACAAACTCCCTTTATTTAACAAAACTGGGGGGAGGAGGATGAAACTCAGGTGAGACTGGGGAAAGGAGGCGGGAGAGGGGAGAAGGAAGGGTAGGAGAGGGGAGGGGGAAACCTGGGAGGAGGGAGCTGGAAGGGGGAAGCAAGGGGAAGAAGCGGGGAGGGGAAGCTCAGGGCTCAGGGTTGGGGGTCTCACCGGACCAACTTGATTTTCATGCGAACCTGCTCCTGGGTTCACATGTGGCCTTTGGTGGCCCGGCTAGCAGCTATCCTGCCATAGATGGCTGCGTTCCTCTGTCTAGTGCAGAGATCATGGACGTTGGGGGCATCCCCCCCAAACCTGAATAAGGTCCATGATCTCCACCCTGGACCAGGAAGGCGCCCGCCTTCTCCGGACCCTGGCAGGCTCCTGGGAGCTGGCAGACTGCTCCTGGGGAGCGGTGGAGGACTGGCTGCCAGTGGCTTGTTGGCTCATGTTTTGGGGCCACTGGGTGGGGGCAGTGACTGCTGGCTCTGGGCTGGAAGGCTTGGAGCTGGCACAGGCACTGTGGCCAGAGTCAACCCCTTTAAGGGCTCTGGGGAGGGGGGAGGGAGAGGAGTGTTCTTGGTTGAGGCTGGAGTGGCCACCAGGGCACCCTGGGAAGGCTGAAGGCCCCCTATTTCGATATAAGTGTCTACACAGCACTTATTTCGAAACAGCTATTTCGAATTTGGCGTTATTCCTCATAGAATGAGATTTACCAAATTCGAAATAAGTGCTCCGCTAGTTCGAATTTACTTGAATTTTTTGCATGAGAAAAAAACCCATCCCTACCCTCCCCCCCGGCCCCGCCAGGTGCATGTGCAGGCACGAACACATGTGAGAGTGTTTGCACACGTGTGTGGCCTTCCCTCGCTGACTAACTTTGTAGGCCCTTTCAGGTGCTCAGCCATCTTCAGACAGGGGAGGGCAACTCCTGGAGAGAGTTCGTCTGCTTCACCAGCTGCTCTGGTAAGGCTGCGGGGAGAACGTACCTCCGAGGAAGAAGAGTCCGGTGGCCAGGCGGAGACAGTGCTGCTTAGCCAGGGGTCCCTCGCAGCAGCTGAAATACTGAAATCCCAAGAGCAGGCAGAGAAACGCACCAGCACCAACGATGCTGGCAGTGATCAGCAGGGTCCTCGTGAGAACCACGGCAGCTTATCAAAAGAAGCAGACAAGCCATGAGCGGGAGAGGGCTAACGATGGGTTAGGGGTTTGGGGTTAAGGGTTAGGGGTGAGTTCCTGGATTCAGGGATGGCCCGTGTGTAGGGCTGGTAACGGGCTATGGTGCCCATCACCATCCTCTGATGGAAACTTGTGGACGGAGAAAAAACACTGAAAAATGGCCAATATCTGAGGTCATTTGTGTGGCCATTGTTTGGATGGGGTGGAAAAGGGGGTGCCCCACTCTGAGTGCTTGTGAAGAGCTGGGGGGGCAGGCCGCTCGTGGGCTGTAGGGCTGACGGATTGAAATCGGAAGCAGGAGACGTGCGGCTGGAAAGCTTTCGCCTGGGCTATTGGTGGGGTCTGGTGTAGTGCTCGAGCCAGGAGCACAGAAGAATAGACGAGGCCTCGCGCGCCGACATGCCTCCTGCTGGAGCCATGGGGAGCTGCCCAGGTGTGAGCCCCCGGGGGCGGCAACCTCCTCCCTCCCCTTCTGCGTCCGGCTCCTGGGTGCAAAGGCCAGTGGCTCTCCGGAGACTCCCTCCCTCTCGCCCACCTGGTTCAGTGTCTTGCTTCTCTCTCGCAGGATCCCAGCCAGAGAGCGGGGCCTCACCTGCACCCGACAGTCAGCCGCTCTCCCAGCTCTGCGCCCCGCGGGGAGAACGTGCTCCTCCAAGGACAGCGACCGGGAGCTTTCAGGAGCGGGCCTGGGCTGCCGATGCCAAGAGGCCCTGCCAAGCCCCATTTCCCAGGGAGGCCGCTTGACTCTAGCCCAGCAATGGGCAGCTCAGGCGAGGGCGGCCTTCCCCTTCCCCCTGGGCTGCAGGTCGGCCCCGGGAGAGGCAGTTCTGGTCACTGCGCTGCGTGCCTAGAGTTCGTGGGGTGCCGACTGACCCGAAGCAGTGCTGTGATTGGCTGCAGAGGGAGCGCCCGGCTCTCACCGCCACCGCTGTGTGCAACCAGCGCACCTCCCGGCACGGCCCAGGCTGTGTGTGGGGGCAGGACCTGGCAACCCTGCACCTGGGCAACGGGAAACGCGCTCGCCGGCCGCACTAGAGCCCCCGGGGCCGTACTCTGTTCCCGCTGCTCTAGAGCTGCACCTCCTCCTGCACGCTGAGCGGCCTGCCAGCCCCTAGGGCAGCGGCCCATTGGCTGGGGCACCGGCGCAGCCAGGAGGATCAGCTGCAGGCCCTGGCCAGTGGCTGGGCTCCGACATGCCAGCGGCGCACGGCAGGGGCAGACCCTCAGGGGGGTAGGGGGGAGACAATCCGTCCCCCGGGAAGGGCTCGTCCTACCCCGGCAGGCAGCGGGTCATCGGAGGCCTTGGTCTCCCTGCCAGTACCATGTATCACGTTGCCAAATCAGCCCCAGAGCAAACTAGCAGCCCCTTCCCCCACCCAGCTCTTCGTTACCTGGATGCGGATTCAGGTAGGAGCCGAACACATCGCAGGTCCAGAACTTGGCAAAGGAGTCCCAGACGCATTCTCTCCAGAGGCCACGGCACCGGGTGCTCAGGGCGACGGAGCCTTTGCTGTTAATCTGGGAGGGGAGGAGGGGCGATCAAACCCTGGCGTACAGGGCAGCACCGTGGCCTGGCGTCGCCTCAGAGTTTGCTCAGAGAGAGAAATCCCAGTTGCCCCCAACCCCTGGACTATTCGGTCATGTACACGAGACATCCCGGTTCCTATCCCCCTCTCTGCCCTCGCCAGGCCCGTCCTGCTGGGCACTACAGGCCATGCTCTCTGGCTCTGCTTTCCAGCCCAGCTCTCCCGCTCAGGTCCGGAGCAGCCTTTGACTGGTCGTTACAGTTTGCTCCTGAGTTTGTGTCTCAGCTCCACCGAGTGGGGCGCAGGACCCAGCGGGCAGTAACCGAGGCGGGACGACTCCCTGCTCTCGCCGCGCCAGGTGTGTGCGCCGGCTGGAGCGTGCTGCGTAATTGCACCGAGCCAGGGCTGCTGAGAGCCCGACAAACACCCGTCCCCAAGCAGCAGGCGAGGGGGGAGGGTCAGATACCGCAGTGATGGGCCCTGCACAAGACCCTGGCGAGACTAGAATGCACAGCGCCCCTTGGAGGGACGGACGTGCTTGCCGGAGCAGGCGCGGGGGCTTTTGGGGTGGGGTGGAGGGTTCCTGCTGCTCTGGGCATTTCCCAGCTCTGCAGACCCCGGGCTGGTAGGAGAGTTTGCTGCGTTGCCCTGCACTCACCAGCCCTCCTCGGCCTGGAGGCCTCCCCAGCCCGGAGCCCAAGGGCACAGGCCGGAAGCCAAGTGCGCGTTACCTGCCAGCAGTCGGTGCAGAGCGCGGCGACGGTGCTGGCCATGGCAAAGGCCCCGCAAAGGACGGCCAGGAGGGTCCTGGCGCTGCCCATGGTCTGGGCGAGGGACAGCAGCACAAATGCCCTGCTCCGGGCCCGGCTGCGGCGCTGCGGAAGGTGAGTCTGAGCCAGGCCTGGCAGAGCCCAGCAGCGAGGCCTGACCTCCTGAGTCCTTCCCTGGGAGCCTGCAGGCCCTCGCTGGGCTTCGCTCGGCTGGCCTGGGAGAGCCTCTTGCCATTTGCTCGGGTCCCGCAGCGGAGCTCAGGGCAGCCCCTGGCAGGGTGGGAATGTCACCGGAGCGAAGGGGGCCGGCCGAGCGCGGGGCCCTGCTGGTTAAGCCTCGCCCCAGGAGCCCCTGACATTAACGCTCAGGCCATGGGCATTACCTCCCCCTTTTCCTTCCCAAGCTCAGAGCCAGACCCTGTGGCTGCCCCCCGCAGGGACAGGGAAACAGGCTTTTCCCCAGCTGGGGCCCCTGGCTCGCTTGTACATGCCAGAGGAAGGTGCCCAAGCAGACCCCCTGCCAGGCCGGAGCAGCCAAGGTCTGCTGAGAGCCACCCCCATGTCCGACAGACCAGCCCCTGGAACTGCGTCACGGCAGGGGCCCGGCCAAATGCACTGTCCCTGAGGGCCAATGTCATGGCCACAGGATTTAAAAACTGGCAAATGTCACATTTCTAGCTGTTTGCCCTTGAAATGTCACCGCGCTGGAACGTGGGTCCCCGCCCGCAAGGCGACTGCGGGGGCGTCACAAACCTGTTGTAGGGGTCATGGGATTGCCACCCTCACGCCTGAGCTGCCTGCAGAGCTGGACCCGGACGGGACCCATCACAGAGCTTCCTGCAGCTGCGGGGGGTGCAAGAGGGAGCGGTGGGTCTGGGCTGGTCCCCCCTTCCCTCACCGGAGCAGTTTGCGGGCAGGGGGCAGGTCCTGCCCTTCCCCTGCCCAGTGGGAGGCAGGAAGCCCCCTTGCAAGGGGCGCTCCTAGGAACAAGGGGACATGCGATTTGGCGGGGGAAGGCTTTTGTCACGGTCCATGGTGCGTTTTTTACAGCCGTGAAATGGGTAGGGCCCCGATCCTGCCATTACACCCTTCCCCCACTAGATGGTGCTGCCCACCCAGCACCTGAAAGCTCGGTTCCCCCCTGCCCCCCCCACACTCACAGAGCCCGAGGCCCCTGGGCAGACACAGGCTCAGGGGTCTCCAGCGCAGGTGCTGAGTGGAGCCAGTGCAGCGAGCACCGTCCTGATCCAGAAAGAACAAGGCCTCCTGCCCCATGCTCTGGCCCGGCACACCTGGGTGTCACTGACCGGCTGTCTGTCCGTCCGTCTGCCTGTCCCTCCTGCCTCCCACCCCCAGAGTGAGAGCCCCTCCCGGCACCAGCACATCCCTCCTGCCCCCATGTAGCTTCGGCACTGTCTCCTGGGCTGGCAGAGACCTGCCGCTTGGATCCTGGGCAGCGCCTGGCTGCCTTGCAGCGGGCTGGGCTGATGGAGTCGAAGGGGGTGTCAGTGCCGGGGTGGAAAGGCCCTCACCTGTTCTCCCGCCCCACGCAGGAGAACGCCCTTGAAAGCTCAAGCGCAGGCGTGAATCTGGGGCATGGAGGCCCCCGGCGAGCTCCTTGCGCCAGGCCACAGCTGGGGTCAGCGCGATTCTCTTCCCGCTCAGCACCCAGCTCAGCCCGGCGGGCAAGAGCCCAGACCTCTGCTGGTGTCACTTGGCTTCTGCCCATCGCTGCACCTTCACCCTCCAGTGTGAATCGTCTTCCGCAGGCAAGGCGTGAACCCCCGGGGGCCAGAAGGCCCCAACTGAGTGGGTGGGCAATGGGGGGGCAGTAAGCCCCAGGCCCCGCCCCCACTGGAGCACCAGGCAGCAGGGTGCTGCAGCTCTGGCAAAGTGGGGTCAGCCCCCCTGCCCCACCCCCCAACTGGCATACGGGAGTGCCCGGCAGCAGGTCCCCCAGCACCAGCAGCGCCAGGCCAGGGTGGGTCTGGTTGAAAAGCGGGTGGCCGTGGCCCACTGAGGCCCACGCGTGGCTACGCCCCTGGCTCGAAGGCACAGGCAGGGCCAGACCTGTGCTCCACCCCCTTCCCCTCGCAGCACACAAGCCGGGCTGCAGCCCTGTGGTAAAGGAATCTGTGGCCCAAAGACGGGGCAGGCAGCGTCTAGTGGCCTTTCCCCTCCTGCCAAGGGCCAGCAGGGCCTCGCTCAGGGCTGCACATCCCATCTGATCCCCTCAGCCACTCTGAGCCTAACGCCTGGATGTGTAACTGCCCCGCAGGCCAAGGGCTGCTCTGGGGAGCTGGCCTGGGGAGGACATAGGGTTCGCTCCGCCCGCAGGCGAGGGAAGCTGAGCTCACCTGGAAGGTGTTTACCTTGCTAGCTGCATGGCGCCAGCGTGACGGGTGTTTCGGCCTTCCCACTCCCGTGAGCTCCCGGCCCCCCACGGCAAAGGTCCCCGCAAGCTCTGTGTCCGTGGCAGGACCGGACCCTCGCACGAGCCAGCGGTTCTCAAACGTTCTGGCCCGTGGACCACCTGGCTCCAGAGAAGCCTTTCCAGGGCCCACCGGTTGCTACTGGAAACTCGCTGTTAATTCCTTAATCACACCCAAGCCATTTTGCTAGGGCTGCCGCTGGGGAGACGGGGTTACATGATTAGACAGAGTAAGCGTTCTCACTTTCTCATCTGAGTTCATCAAATTTCATTTGAAATCAAATATGAATGTGTGTCCAACAGAAAAGGTTTCAATGTTTGCTTTGTTTATGGCAGGGGTGGGGAACCGGTTTTGGGTCGGGGCCACTCACCCACAGAAAAATCAGTCGAGGACCACGCAAGTGAGAAGCAGAAGCACTCCTCCAAAACCCCCACCCTCACTGATGTGGCCCCCAACTGAGACACCTCGTTCCTCTGGGGCTCCAGCCCCACGGGGCAAGCGGAAGGCACAGGAGGGCTGAGGTTCAGGACTTCCCATAGGCCAGATGTACTTTTCTGGGGTGCCAGAGTTAGTGGAATTTATGGACCCTCTTAGGCTCTGGGGTGGGGACAAAAATGAGGGGTTCAGTGTGCAGGACGGGCTGCCAGTGATTGGGATAGGGTGCAGGATCTGGGAGGGAGGTGGGGTGCAGAAGGGGGTGAAGGTGCAAGGCCTGCGTGGGGTGCAGAAGCAGGCTGGGAGCAGGGTGTCTGGCCAGGGGGCGTGAGCAGGAGCAAGGGAGGGTGGATGCAAGAGCAGAGTGGGGGTAGGTGTCTGGCCACGGGGGAAGGTGCAGGAACAAGGGAGGGTGCAACAGCAGGCTGGGGTTTGGTCAGGAGGGAGGGTGCAGGAGCAGACTGGTGGTAGGGAGATGGGCGCAGGGAGATGGGGGGGCAGAGTGCCTGAGGGGGTTCGGGGAGATGGGGCAGGATGCCCCTGGGAACAGGGCTAGGGTCAAGGTGGCTCGGGGGGGGGGTCAGGGAAATGGAGGGGCAGAGGTCAGGGAGCAGGTAGGTAGGTGACCCCAGGGTGTCCAACCCTGCAGGGGATGTGGTTCCACTGGGTCCAGTCCATGGCGTCCTCAGGGGCCGCACCGCTGCTCAGCCCCTCCCCCCGACCGAGTCCCTGTAGGTGCAAGGCAGTGTTCCCTCCAACATTTTCTATCCGTGGGCGGGGGTTGAATTTTCTTATGTGCACCACCCATATTAAAGTAGTGTGTTGATATGCACCACCAATACCCCCCCCACACCCATAGATCTTTTTTAAGCAGTCCATATGTGTGGAATAAAATAGATTAAAAACAAGACACCCGTGCCTACTTGCTGTGAGGTACCTTACTGACTAAAGGTGCTGGACAAAGGTAGGGAAGTAGCCTTCTTCCACTGGAGGAAGAGTAGAAGCCCCAGAACACCCAGCTTCAGGGTTTGTAGACATTTGCATGTTTCAAAGAGCTTGCAAACAAGTCCTGCAGCACCTTCCTACTATTCACTGTGTTTCAGCGACAGACTCACACAGCTGCCCCTTGGAAACTGTCAATGGCTTAAGCTAAGAAAGAAAAGATTCTTTTAACACCTATGCACAAACTCTGTTTGAAATGTAATCATGCAAATGGCCTCCTAGCACAGGGGTGGGCAATCATTTTTGACGGGGGGGGGGGGCACTCCAAGATTTTGGAAATTGGTGGAGGGTCACACCCTTCCATGGTATTAATGGAGGAGGTGCGGGGTCTGGGATGGGAGCAGAGGGGAGCTTGGGGTAAGGGATTGGGGTGCAGGAGGGAGAATGGGGTCTGGGAGGGGAGTTTGGGTGAAGGAGGCAGTTGTGACCTGGGGCAGAGAACTGGGATGCAGGGGTTTGGGATGTGACCTAGGGCAGGAGGGGACTGCGATCCTAGGGCAGGAGATTGGGGTGCCAGATCTGGGAGGGGGGTTCGGTGCATGTGGAGTTGCAGGGCAGGAGTGTGGGGCAGAAGGTTGGGGAAGGGAGGGGCTGAGGTGCCAGAGGCAGGTTCTTGCCAGGAGACTTACCAGCCTGCCTGCCGAGCTACAGGCTTGCAGAGCTTAAAAGGTTTCTTCCCGCTGGGCCATGTGCTTGAGTGGCTGCCTGTTATTCAAACAGGCAGCTCCCATTGGCCAGTGTCTGTCCAGAAACCGGCCAGTGGGATTGCGCTGGGGGTGGGCACAGCTTCTGAATCTTCCCCCCTTCCCTCCGGACTCCGAGAAAGTGCCCCGCTGCTGTGTTTCTGAGCAGCTTGTGGGACAAGCAGGGGTGCTTGCGTGGGGCTCCCCGCTGCCTCCGCAGGCCGGATCCGGTGGCTCCCGCGGGCCACATTTTGCCCAGGCCTGTCCTAGCACAAACACACATGCACCAGGCTTCTCCCACCCCTCCCAACCAGCCTGAGAGAGGACTGCAGGGAGCCAGATGCCCCAAACTGCCCCCTGACTCCACCTCACGGCACAGCTGCCAGCACCCAATCGTCACTCCCCCGTCCCCCACGCACCCCCATGCAGCCAGCCCCGTTCCCACCCCTGCCAGCCCAGGAGGGTTGAAGAGACTGCAGGGTGTCTGCCTCTGCCCGGCTCTCTCCTCCGCAGAGGGGACTTCCCCCCCAAGCCAATCAGTTACACCCTCCTCCCAGCCGCTCATCCCCCGCTGATCTGCTGGCTGTCTCCATGCAAGCACGCAGCAGGCAGCGTCTAGCTGCCGTTTGCAGAGGCCAGTCCCCACCGATCAGATCTCTGCCCGCGCGGGGAGCTGTGAACCACTGCGCGGGGCTCAGAACTTAGCTGTGACCACGCAGCTTAGAGGGAACTTCGGTGCAAAGTCCCGAAAGGCCCTGAGCCCCCACCGGCGCCAGTCCCAGCATCACCCCCTCTCATCGCTGCCGGCGCTGCACAGCCCAGCCTGCTGCCAGGGAAGTGGGGGAGGAGGGTGCCAGCTGCTCACGCACCACCAGAGCCCGCCCTGCCCGGCCGAGCCCCGCTCAGCCAGCCTGCTGCCAGGGACCAGCCGAGGGAGCGCGCTCTTACCATGGCCTCGGCCTCCTCAAGGCCCGTGTGGGGAGTCGGGGGGTGGGGGTGAATTTGCTTTCTTCACCTTCCCGCCTGCCGACCGGAGCTAGTGTTGCAGCCTCGAGGCTGCACGCCAACCACAAGCCTGCAGCGGCAGTGCGGGCTCCCCTCTGCATGGGGGTCAGGTGGGGGATCAGGTGAGATCTGCACACAGACCACATGGGAGGCAGCGGCAGACCACTAGTGGTCCACAGACCACACTTTGAGAACCACCGGGGTAAGGGATTGGGGTGCAGGAGGGAGGGTGGGGTCTGGAAGGGGTGTGAGTACAGGAGGGAGGCAGAGAGTTTGTGTAGGCTGAGGGGGGAAGGGTGGCACTGGGGTGCCAAAGACCAGCTCTGGCCAGGAGACTTACCAGCCAACAGCCCAACCAGCCAGCCTGCCTGCCGAGCTAAGGCATCAAGGGCTTAAAAAGTTTCTCAGCCAGCCTGCCCCGCACCTGCGCGGGCTGCCAGGCCGTGTGCTTGTGTGAATTACTGAGCGGGAGGGGAGGGACTGGTGCTGCCTGGCTCCTTTTATTCAAAGAGGCAGCTTCCATTGGCCAGTTTCTGGCCAGAAGCCAGCCAATGGGATTGTGCGGGGGGGTGGGAATTACACCTGAAACTTTCCCCCTCACAGTTTTTAAAGAGAAAGGCCCCCAGGTACTTTTCTGAGCTGCATGTGGGGCTGCGGGACAAGCAGGGGAGCCTGCCTGGGGCTCCCCACAGGATCCAGTGGCTTGGTAGGCAGATTCAGCACATGGGCCATTGTGGCGGGCCACTCTTGCCCGTCCCCATTAAGCCTAAGGCCCCCTGGCCCGTGTCCACAATGCAGTCTATAGCTGGCCCTTTAAGCAAGGCCAAGGCCCTCCAGCCTGAGTCCACAACGCAGTCTGCAGGGTAGTCGCGGGGACCCCACCCCAGGTAGGGGGACCCGGGCCCACCCTACTCCACCGGGTCCCGGCCCAGGGCCCTGTGAGCGACCGGGTAGCGGGTCACTCCCTCGGTGGGGCAATCCGGCCGAAACGCACCGAGGTTCTCGGGGCGGCTCCCGCTCCTGCCCTGAGCCACTTCCTACCTGGATCCCCGGGGCTTCTTCCCCTGTACTTGCCCGGCTTGCGGCCGCCTCCGGGCTGGCGTCTCCTCGGCAGACAGTCCCTGGGTCACACCAGCTCGCCACCGCGTCCCCTCCGGCCTCTCCTGGAGTCCTTCCCCACCGCTGTGCAGGAGCCTCCTTCCTAGCTCCTTCGCCTCCGGCTGTCTCCCCTGACTGAGTCCTTCCCCTGGCTTTTATAGTAGGGCTACAGCCCGGGCATGCTCGGTAGGGCTGTGGGGGAAGGGCCTCTGCAGCCAGGTAACCCTGGCTGGGCCCTGCAGGTTCAGTGCGGGGCTGCCTTGCCCCGTCACAGCCATATTTTGCCTAGACCTGATCTATCCCCATTCTCTCTCTCTCTTTCTCTCTCTCTCTCTCTCCATCCCCATACACTCCCCCCGCCCATGCCCATCCACACCCCTATGTCAGTCTATTTCTCTGTCTATCCGGTGCTAGGTGCTAGGCTTTGGGGGTGGGCCTTACCCGCCAACACAGGACTGTTTGCACCCTGTCCTGGACCCAGGCTCGGGAGCCTCACACAGTGGGGCTGATTCTCCCTCAGTGCAGCCCCAGCCTTCTGCCAGCCCTGTCCTGGGGGGCCGAGCAGTGTTGGGAGGCGAGCGCTGTCCATCCATCTGTCTCTGTCTCTGGGCAGCAGGCCCTGGCACGTGGCTCTGGGCAGCTCCCGGCCTATGACTCCTCGGGTACTGGGGTGGGGGGTGCCACCTGGGGCCCACTCTAGCCATGCAGTGGAGCTGCCGCCTCACAGAGCTGCCGAGGCCCGGTTATCAGGGGTGGGCCCTGGCAGGAGGAGGGGGGGTGGGCCCTGGCAGGAGGAGGGGCCTGGGTCCTGCGGGGGAGGGCTGAGACCTGGGGGGAGAGGCCAGGACCTGGGATAGGGAGCCCTGGGTCCTGGGGGAAGGGAGCTGGCCAGGCTGCAGGAAGGGAACAGGGGCAGGGGAGCTCGGCCGCCATCTGGCCCAGTGGTGCAGTCCCCTCCTCTGCCTCCTGCCCAGATGGGCACAAGCAGCCCCTGGCCCCTCTGCTGGGAGGTAGGGCCCAGCACTTAGCCCAACCACGGGGGTGTCTGCTAGGGGGCTGTGTCCCCCACCTGCCACATGCAGAGCCCGCAGCAGGACCGCCTCCGCTCCGCCAGCCATGCCAATTATCCCCGCTGGGTTGCGACTCAGGGCACTGAGTGCCTGGCTCGCTCTCCAGGTGCTGGGGACACCAGTTACCATGGTGTGGCTCCATGGGGCTCAAGGGTCTGGCTCCCCCGGCCTGGGTTCTCACACCTGCCTCAGCTCCCCAGCCCTGGCCAGAGCGCCATGGGAGGGCGGGTCGGTGGGGGGAGAATCAAGGGCTTGTTGCAGGGGGCTTGGGCCCCGGTGGATTTGTGTGCACCCCAGGGCGCTAGCGAGACCAGGTACGGAGGCTGCAGGCAGTGGAAAGGGCGTTAGCAGCGCAGCCCCCGCCCCATCCAACCCCGACCCTCTGGGACCCGGGCAGCACAGCAGAGACCCGAGTAGCCCCTGGCCTGGCCAGTTCCCCTTTGAGGCTCAGGGACCTGCTGGGAGGCCGGCCGAAGCGGCCCTATCTGGAGGCTGATGCAGAACGTGGGTGGGACACCACAATCAGCACCCTGGACAGCAGCCTCTGTGCGCGCGCGCGCGCACACACACACACACACACACACACACAACCCAGCCAAGAGAGGCCGGGCACCCTCTGACCGAGGGCTGCCAGTTCCCCCTGCACAGGAGGGGGTGGAACTGGGGATGGTAAGTAGCGATTAATTTGCTAGTGGAGTAGTGGATGGAATTTCCACGGGCTATCGATAAGCATTTCCGCCTGTCGCCTTTGAAATGTCCAAGAGCCCCAGTGGTGCCCAGGGCCAGCAGGAAGTCCCACTGACTCCCAGCTCCACAAGGGTGCTGCCGCTTTGAAATGCCCGGTGGACTCCCCAGCTGATCCTGGGCTCCCTGCAGTACCCCCACCTTGCTGTCTGTATCTGATAGAGGCACGGGGGGAGCGACTAGTCCACTATCCTGTCACTGTCCAGGGAGCATTTGCTGATGGGATAGCGGACTAACCCTTCACATCCGTAGCTGGAACACGGTTTGGGACACAGACTCCTGGGAACGGCCTGGGCCCAGGCTAGCAGGAGCGGGAGAACTGGCAGGAATCGGTGCCATACGCGACGGTGGGGAGTCCCGGGCAGGAAGGGGCGCAGGGAAACCCGCTGCTGGTCGCCAGCGGGGCGCGCAGCGGGGCGCAGCGGGGACACACCGCGCTGGGCCGGAGCTGCCCCCAGCAATCCGGGCCCTGGACTGTGGGATGCGGGGCGGGCGGGGGCTCCGAGGCCTCCCTGGGCGGGGCAGCAGCCGGTTGCGCCTGAAGCGCCGCACAAGGGCGGCTTAGGAAGCGGCTTCCCCCGCAGCCCGCTACCGGCGGCGCCGCGCAAGGCCCTTGGCCGAGCCCCTTCCCGGGCCGGGGGGCTGGGCCGCCTCCACAGCCCGCTCCGAGCTGGGGCAGGGACTGGACCGCCCAGGCCGGGGGGAGGCGGGCCCCGAAGCGGCCCCGTCCGGAGCCTGGCGCTGAGCTCAGCACCCTGGACAGCAGCTCGGGCAGCGGCAGCCGGGCCGGGAGTCGGTGCAAACTCTCCGCGGGGCTCCCCAGCGCCTCTGTGCGCCCCGCCCCCTTCCCACAGCCCGGGGAGCCGGGAGAGGCCGCGTCCCGAGAGCCCAGGCGGCAGCTCCGGCCCGCGGGGCCCCGGGACAACACGGGCCGGCACCAACCTGCCAGCCCGAGCGGGGCCGGGGCTCCCCAGACCAGCGCTGCGCCGGCGCCTTGTTACCCCGACGTCCGACACTGCGGGGAGCGCGTAGGGCCCAGCGCGCAGCGAGTGCGCGGGGGGCCCCGGAATAGCGGCCTGTGTCTGCCTGGGATGCTGCTAGCCTCGCTTCAGAGCGGTGGGTGTGTGGGTCTGTCCGTGTGTCCGTGTCTTATGTTCTTATGTGTGTGTTTCTGTGTGTCTGTCTGTCGGGTGTGTGATTGTGTTTCTGTCAGTCTGTGCGTGAGTCTGTGAGTGTGTGTATATCTCTGTGTGTGGGTGTGTCAGTTTGTGTGGGGGGGTGTATCTCTGTTTGTTTCTGTGTGTGTAGGGGTGTATCTCTGTTTCTGTGTGTGTAGGGGTGTCAATTTGTGGCGGGGGTGTATCTGTGCGTGTGTCCGTGTGGGTGCGTATTTCTGTCAGTCTGTGTGTTTCTGTGTGTCAGTTTGTGTGTGTGGGTGGGTGTCAGTCTGTGAGTGTGTGTATATCTCTGTGTGTATCTCTGTGTGTGTCTGTGTGTGGGTGTGTCAGTTTGTGTGGCGGGTGTATCTCTGTTTCTGTGTGTGTAGGGGTGTCAGTTTGTGTGTGGGGTGTATCTGTTTGTTTCTGTGTGTGTGTAGGGGTGTCAGTTTGTGGGAGGGGGGTGTATCTGTGCGTGTGTCTGTGTGGGTGCGTATTTCTGTCAGTCTCTGTGTTTATGTGTGTCGAGGGCCGAGGCTTTCCCGGCCGTGCCCGTGGCTCTGTACCGCTGGCGCTGCAGCGGGCCGGGGAGCTGTGAGGTGGCTGCGGGTTCCGGGCGCCCACGCGCGCCCCGCCAGCAGAGCCAGCAGGGCCGGCTGAGGGGCCGGGGGCGCACCGCGGCAGCCAGGGCTCGATCCCGGCGCCCCGGCCCAGAGCGCAGCAGATGGGGCTGTTCATTGGCGGGGCCGCTTTGAGGAGACCGCCCTGCCCCGGGCGTCCCTCTTCAGCCGCGGCACAAAGGCGAGAGGCGGGCCCCAGCGGAGGCGGCTCCATTAAAAAGCTCCGGCCCCGGCTGGGAGCGCGATTCCACCTCCAGCCGCGCTGCCTGGACGGAGCTCCCAGCCAGCCTGCCTCGGCCCCATGGCTCCGCGTAGCGCAGTGCCCGAAGCGGCGCGCCCCCACAGCTCCAGGCTGGGCGCGCACAGGAGAAGCGGGGAGGCCGCCGAGCTGCGGAAGGTGAGCGATTCGCGCTCAAGCACTGGGGCCCCCTCGAGTCCGCCCCCCACCACCCCGGGACCCGCAGCCCCGGGGCCTGACCCACGCGCCTGCCTTGTGCCCCCGCTGCCGCGGGACTGACCCGTGCGCTTGTGCCCGCAGACCCTCAAGCCGCTGATGGAGAAGCGCAGACGAGCCCGCATCAACGAGAGCCTGAGCCAGCTGAAAACCCTCATCCTGCAGCTCATCGGCAAAGACGTGAGTACCGGCCGCCCCCGCGCAGCGCCCCCGGGCCGCCCCGCGCAGCGCGCTCTGTCCTGCGCCCCCGGGCCGCCCCGCGCAGCGCGCTCTGTCCTGCGCCCCCGGCCGGCCCTGCGCTCTCTCTCCTGCGCTCCCCGGGCCCAGTGGTGCTGCCTCTGCTCTCCCCAGGCTAACCTGCCCCTCTCCCCCGCAGAGCTCGCGCTGCTCCAAGCTGGAGAAGGCGGATATTCTGGAGATGACCGTGCAGTTCCTCAAGGAGATCCCCGCCCCTTGCCCTTCAGCCCCAGGTGAGCGCAGCCCTCCCAGCCCAGACACTGCTGGGGACCGGGCCACCCCTCCTCAAATCGCTCTGCCGGGGGACCCCTCCCCCCGCCCGCCCCAGGGCAGAACATTCAGTGCCCCGTGGTCCACCTGAGCTTGTGTGGGCTGGTGCCCCTGGGAGCTGCCGGCTGGGCTGCTGGGCCTGCTCCTCTGGCATGGCCAGGGTTTCCACACGCCCTCGCTGCCTTCACCACTGCCCGCACCACCCCGCCAGCGCCTAGCAGCCGGCCGGGGAATTCCATGGGGCCGGGGGCTCCTAGCCACTGTGCCTGTAGCAGCTCTGGTGGCGGGAGGAGGGGCTCATCACGTTGTCTGGTCCTCTGGGCAATTGTCCCCTTTGCCACCCCCATTGGTGGGCCTGGCCCAGCCACCTTGTGCTCCTCTTGCACCCTGGGGGCCCCTGACCAGTGGCTGCAGCCCTGGGTGCCTCCCCATGAGCTCCCCTCCCAGCCACTGGGACTGGGCCGTTCCCTGCCCAGGCAGCCCTGGCTCCGCACCCTAGCGCTGACTCGCTCTCTCTTCTGCAGACCCTGCCGAGAGCTACCGAGAAGGATACCGAGCCTGCCTGTCCCGCCTCCTGGCCACGTCTCACCTCCTGGGCCAAGACTCCTGCAGCCGCCTGCTGGAGCACCTGCAAAGGGCTAGCACTGAGCCCCGCAGCCGCCAGCACTGCAGCAGCCCCATGGACTCGTGCCCAGCCTGGCGGAGGGCAGTGCCAGCCAGCCCGGCCAGGGGGTGGCGGGAGACCTCACCCTCTCCCCCTCAAGCTGCAAACCTGGGCATCTGGAGGCCCTGGTAGGTGGTGGACTCTGCACCCCTCGCTGTACATAGGAGCACTCGGCTATTTATTTGTACCTGGATCACCCTGTTCCTCCCCGTGGACATGCCGTGGACGGACCCTGCGTGGTCCCGCCTGCAGCGGGGAAGTGGAGCCAACCCAAAGGGCTGTCCTCTCGGCCCCCTGCCTGTGTGGCCAGCGGCTGCCTGGCCCTGGCTGCGGAGCTTAACAGGCGAGAGACTCTTTCTACTTTCTGCAAATAAAATGCTCTGTCCAGCAGCCTGGTGTGTATGGTGCGTGGGCGTGAGCTAGCCATGCTGCGCCCTGGGGAGCTCTGACCTGGGGCAGGGGCAGCCCCAGGCTAGCTCCTCTCCTGCCCTGGGCCCCGTGGGGGGTTGGATGTCCAGGGGTGCACTGCATGGAGACTCTGCCCTGCAGCAGAAGGGGAGCAGGCTGGAGGGGGCACGGGGAGTGTGTAGCTGCTGGCAAGTCCCCTGCTGTGAGGGGGGCCAGTCCCTGGCACTCAACAGAGCACCTGAGGCTTAGGCACGTGACCCATGACCTTCCGGGTGGGGCATGACAGCGCTGCCCTCCTGCACTGACACTCCCCCCCAGGATGCTGTGCGGTACCCCCTCAGGACACTGGTCTGGCCTGGTGCCTGCCAGGGGTGGAGCCTCACGGCCGCTGGCTAGAGCCAACATGCCAGCCCCTAGCCACACGTGCCTATGTGGCCGGTTGAGCGTGGCTAGTTCGCTACCGCAGTAGCCACTCGAGCGGGCACCCGGGCATGGAGTAGAGAGCGTCAGACTCAGCACTTTCCATCTTCAGAGCAGGGCGCGGAGTCTGGTCTGCTGGCCGGGGCCCCAAGCTCCTCCCCCCGCACATGGGGCCAGAACGGGCCCCTGGATGTTCCCTGCTGAGGAGGGGAATAAGTAACTGGGGCGCTGCCGGGGAGCGAGCCTGCTGGGAATCCCTCTGCCTCACAGCTCAGCCCTTCTGAGCCAGGGCTAGCTGTGCCCCAGTGGCTTGTACGGGGGGAGAAGTCAGGTGCTTGGGGTCTCGTCTTGTTTTGCCACTGGCTCCGTGTGGGATGATCCTCTAAACCCTGAAACCTGTTGGCCCCGACTTGGCCCTGGCGGTGGGAGGGGGGCTCCCCCCTGCTGACAACCAGCCCCCCCTTGAGGTGCTTCATTTAAGGCATGCAAGTCGGAAAAGGTTGGCATCAATCTGACTCAGTTTCCCCAGCTGTAAACTGTGGCTGATAATACTCGCCTGTAAGTGCGTTAGAGGCAGGCCTGCCTCCCCTCCTTCGCCCCGCACCTGTGAACAGGATCAGTGCACTTACCGTCAGCTCAGCTCCAAGGTTACCTGTAGACCCATTTCCCCCTGGATCTGAAATCCCAGGGTTTTTTCCTTTATCACCCCAAACTGGCCTGGCGACGTCAGGTGGGACATGCCCCCGCACCCGCTCGCCCGGGCTCTGTGCTGGCTTCGGTTCCCTGTAGCCTGTGGGTTCACAAATGTGAGTTTGAGCCCTTCTGGGTGCCAGGAGCATGGGAAGGCGCCAGAGGTGGCTGGCAAACGGACACCCATGCGCTCTAAATCTGTGAGTGCCTAGGGTGCCGGGGGACGGCTCGCGGGAGGTGGGGAGCTTTGGGGTGGTGTGCAAATGCTCATTCGTTTTCATCAGGCGACCACTCCCAGCAGCAGTGAGCCCAGGACGGGCTCGCTCCCCCCTGGAGGAGTGCGCCAAGCCGCCGCAAAGCCCCGGCCCTGCACGCCGGGCTCCAAAGCGCTCTCGAAAGGAGGCGGCTCTGAGGCTCCCTGCACCGGCGTGTCGGCGGGCAGCACGGCCTCCGCCCCGCTTCAGTGAATTGCTCAGCACGCTGCAGCCGAGGCTCCCTGCCTGACGCAAGGCTCGGGCGGCCCCCCGGCTGTTCAGCTCCTGGGGTCATGTCTGGTCCTGCCCCGCCTCTTGCAGGCTGGCAAACCAGAGCCCTTTGCAGGCCTTGAATTTGCCTCCTGAGGGCCCTTGCCAATCGGGGCGAGGGCGGGACAGTGGTGTAAACCTGCTACACTTGCTAGGAGGGGAGGGCCTCCCTTCCCTTGGGGGACAGGCCCCAGCGTGCAAGCCCTTCCAGCCAGGCAGGCCTGGAGGTGGCCGACACTCGCAGAGTGCAGTGGGAGAGGAGGCAGATTGGCATGATCCAGACAAACAACCTGCCACAGCAGGCAGGGCCCCGGGCAGGGGAGGAGGGAACCTGAAAGTCACACCAGGCCCTCAAGTCTCTGGAGACCCAATCAAATCCTGCCCAGGCCTGAGAAGTTTTTCGGTTCAGCGGAGCTGATCTCAAATGCTTTGAGTTCCTACACGAGGGCACCGCACAGTCCTCACACCTGGGGCCGGCTGGCCCTGTAGGCCGGGGGAAGGGGGCCATGGACCCACACAAAAATCAGTTGGGTGGGAGTAGTGGGGGCTGGAGTGCTGAGTGGGCTCCCCAGTGCTGGGGGGAGGAGCCCTGAGCCCCGGGGGCCGGATCCAGGCAAGCCAGAGACCGCATCTGGCCCCTGGACCTTAGGTTCCCCACCCCTGCCGTAAGGTGAGTACTTGGGCGGGTCACCCAGGAGAGATTCAAATGCCACCAAGCTGATTAGCAGAGCGCCCACAGCTGGCAGCTTATGTTATTACTGGTGGTGCACATCCTCACATGCCTTGGTGCATGTAACAAAATTTATTCTGCACAGCAATGAAAAAAAAAAAATAGGGAACATTGCCTGGGACTGCACATGGTGCAAGGGACCTGAGCTGCAAACCCCACATCCCATGGTGCCATTTCCCCTCTTTCCAGTGAAAGTCCCGTCCCCTCCTCCTCTCCCATGTGGGGGGAATGACTCCCCAACCTTGCAGCAGCTGAGAGCTTCTCCTGGGCCAGCATTCTCCTGCAGCAGCATGGAACTGAGATGGGCCCCACATCGCACGCCCAGGCCCGAGTCCTGCTGCCGATGCCCGGGGCTCTCTGCTCACCTGTACACAGCCCCCCTTCGCCCCCAAAGGCAGGTGGACGGCGCAGCGGTCATGCCGCCACCGGAGCCGAGCAGCAGCAGCACCCCCGGGCTCTGTGCATGTGTCCCAGGGGCAGTGAGTGGCAATTTCCTGCCCCGCCCAGCCCCCGTCGCTCCACGGGATGCTCACCCCAGACCTGTGGGCAGGCGGCGGGACAGCTGTGTGTCATGCTGCTCACGTTTCCCCTCCGCTAGCCCTAGAACTGAGCCTGTCCTCTCCCTCCACCTGCCCCCTCCACTTGCCCCCCTGTCCCTCCATCTGCTCCCCTCCATGCTGCACAACCAGCCTGGGGCTCAGTGTCTTCCTTAGCTCTTGCGTGTCACCCAGCTACCAGCGCGGGCTCCCCAGGCCAAGTGGGGCTGGAAAGGAATCTCTGGGCCAGGGACAGCCAGGAGGGTCAGCAGCTGGCACTGGCCTCCCAGGGCTTGGAAGAGACAGCCCCGGGCTGGGGCTAGTGCAGCGAGCTGGGGAAGGCTGGAAGTGGGCTCTGTCAGGCGGGACGGTGCCATGGGAAAGCCGGACTCTCTTCCCGCCGTGGGTCCTGGGCTCTGTGGCCGCCTCTGACTATGCACGAGGGGTCTGACTCTTTTTCTCTGGTGCCTGGAGCGTCGGGCCCTGAGGCCGTGACCCCCGCCCCTCGCTGGGCCCACCGGGCCTGGGCTCGCTGCAGGGGTAGCCAAGGAGCAGCCAACTTGAGGGCGGTCGCGTCTGGCTGAGCTTTTCCAGGGAAGGGTCACTCTGCTTGGCTGCCAGGCTAGCCGGGCATCGTGGGGAAGGTGACAGCAGCCACCCTCTGTCAGACTGAACCTGGCTGGGATGAAGTTACCCATCCTCAGAGCTCTCACCCCTAGACACGGCCCCTTGGCGGAGCCCGAGAAAGTCTCCAAGGCCCAGAGGCGAATCCCCCGCCTCCCACATGGGCATCTCTGCCTTTTCTTGCTCGCTAGACACTCGGGACTCACACACCGACTGGAAACGCAGCGGTATCCAGCCGTCTGCCCCGCCCTGCAATTGCTCCAAACCATCTGCCTTCTGGCCAATCTGCCCCGGTCTGGCACGCAGGCGATGCTGAGCCCTTTGGACGGCATTTGCTCCCGGCCAGTAAATAACATGGGAGCGGTGACGGGGAGAAAGGTCCAGCCCAGATGGCAGCAGGGGAGTTCTAACCCCAGCTCTGACACCGAGTTCCTCTCTGGTGTTTGGCTAGTCACTTAACAGCTCTGCCTCCGTCACAGGAGGAGACTGGCCCACTTCCCAGGGGTGCTATGCGGGTGAATGTTGGTAAAAGGCTTTGAAGCAAAACCCACGGCCCCTTGTCAGAGGACAGGGCATCTGCCAGACCCTGGATTCTAAGGTGAGGTAGCACTTGGTGAAGATTTGAATGGTCTCCGACGATGATACGTCTTTCCCAGATGCGTATTGCTGTTCCTGTTCAGCAGTGAAAGCCTGTAGAGCCCCCAAGCCATCCTGCAGTGACTGCGGAGCAGCAATACCATCCTCAGGGCAGCCTGTTAAGAACAGGGCACAGCCCCCAACACAGAGGTGAGTTCTGTACTTGCACGTCACCAACCAGTTATCAAGTGTAAACTCCTCAGCCTCCACACCAGCCAAGCACGGCGTCGCAGCACCCGCGAGTGCTCCTGCCTTGCCACCCACATCATCTCCCCTTTGATAGCATGTCCCTTACCCCAAGGCTCACAGCAAACATCCCGGTCACTCCCAGCCCACTGCACTCCAGATCTCGCACCAAAGACAAGGCTTTTTGAGACCAGTTCATGTCTGGAATCCTGCGTGCAGGTGTGATCTCTTCCTCCCAGAAAGGAGCTCCTGGCACTGGAAAAAGTTCAGAAAAGGCAGCAGAAATGGTGAGGTGTTTGGCACGGCTACGGTACGAAGAGCGATGTGAAGGATGGGGACTTTTCAGCTTAGAAAAGAGGAAACTGAGGGCGGGGATAGACTAGAGGGTTATAAAGTCATGACAGGTGTTGAGAAAGTAGATAAGGAAAACTTATTTACCTGTTCCCATAACACAAAGAACTTGCTCACCAAATGAAATGAATAGGCTAGGCAGCAGGTTTAAAACAAACAAAAGGAAGGTTTTTTTTCCCCTAAGTGCACAGTCAACCTGTGGAACTCCTTGCCAGAGGATGTGGTGAAGACTAGAACTTTAACAGGGCTCACAGAAGAGCTAGATAGCTTCATGGAGGTTGGGTCCATCAATGGCTGTTAGCCAGGCTGGGCAGGGATGGTGTCCCTGGCCTCTGTTTGTCAGAGGCTTGGAGTGGGTGACAGGGGAGGGATCACTTGACAATTCCCTGTTCTGTTCACTCCCTCTGGGGCATCTGGCATTGGCCACTGTTGGCAGACAGGGCACTGGGCTGGATGGACCTTTGTTCTGACCCAGTGTGTCGGTGCTTATGTTCTTGTGTAGAGACTGCAATCAATTATCAGGATTTATTATCTAGGGAAGGGAAACGAGAGAGTTTGTTACCTGGTGAAAGCAGGTAAACACGTATCCTCACACAGCCGTGTGTTTCCAAACTACAGAGCAACTTCTCTAATCAGCAAGTGCCATGTGGCCTTTAGGGCAAGCCCAGGCTGAGCACTGGGGATCTCTGGCTTATGCCCAGTAACCCCTTGCCTCCCCTGCCCCACACCCCGGGCCCAAGCAGCGTCAGACACTGCTCCTTCCTGTGATGGGCTCGGATTCCCTTCCCCCTCCTGCTTTCAGCTGCCAGCTCAGCTGATGGGAGGCATTCTCCTGAAGGGGGGAGGGTAGACAATGAACTCTTTTTTCCTCTTCAGTTTTCCACTCTAGTCCACTGGGCCTTTCCTCTCAGGCCGGGTCAAACCCTCGGATGGAGCCCAGCATTTCGCATTCGTCACCGGCTCTCTCCTGGCTGAGCTCCCACGCAACGGCTCGACTGGGACCTTGCTCCAAGGGGTGCGGCTGGAACGTGGGAGGTTGGCCAGGCCGCCGCTCCCAAGCATTCCCTAAAGTCTGACCATTCTCCTACTGCCTGCGAACAGCCCTGCCAGCCGGGGAGCCGGCCTGGTGCCAGCCAGGTCTCCGCCTGTGTGCCCGTGCAGCAGGGCTTGAGTCCGGGCAGGCTGCGGGCCGGCAAAGGGGGCGTCTCCTGTTTCACAAACACTCCCAACGGTGCCAGCAATCCTGGCCGGCGCGTCCGGGTTTCCAGGTGTGCAGGATCCCGGACTCAGCCTGCCACTCCCTGCATGGCCCTGGGCCTTGCACCCACCATCCCCCCCCGGCTACTTCCTCTGCCACCAAACGCCCTGGGCCTGCCGCAGAGCAGCTTGCAGCCAGCCAGGTCCCGGCAGCACAGCCGCAGGCTCGTGGCCGAGTGGGGCTCAGCTCGCTCTCCCTGCCCGTGGTCTGAGCCAGGCTCTGCCAGACCCTCACCCAGCAGTGGGACAAGGAGCTGGGCTCTCCTGCGCTAGCCAGTCACTGGACAGCTGCCTGCATGGCCTCGGTCCCAGGGCAGGGCTGGCCTGCTCCTCAGGGGGACAAGGCTGGAACTGTCCCTCCCTCTGGGCAGCCTTTCACCTGCCAGCTCCCTGCCTCCCCCAGAGCTGGGCCTGGGCGCTGCAAACCCCCATCCTCTAGCCCCTGGGGAAACCGGAGCAGCTATTGGAGGAATTGCACCATCTGCAGCCTGACGTCCCGCCGGGTGAGTCTCCTCACTTCCACCCATTCCTGAAAGGCTGGAGCTGTTGCAACCTCAGACACCAGGAAGGGCAGGGAGGGGAAGAGATGCCCCGAGGAGAGAGCGAACATCTGCCTGTCTAACCAGACTGGCCTCTGGGTCCTTGCCTGCTCGGGGAGTGGCCCTTAGGCTGGCCTACCTGGGAGAAATCCTGCCGCAAATTCCCCAGCGCTGCCACCAGCACTGGCAATAGCGCAGGCCCTAGTGCCCCACTCAGGATCTGCAGCCTGCGCCTGGCTTTCGGGGGGGCTGGGAGTGCGCGGCACCCGCTGACGCTGCAGGGAGGTGCTCAGAGCTGCGGGAGCCAGGCCCTGGCGCTGGCAGAGCTGGGCCAGGGAGCACCGGGGGGAAGTCTGAGCCCATCTTCCCTCGGCCGGGCGGTGCTGCCGCTCTGCTCACTGCACCTGAGCCGTGCTCGTGAGCCAAGAGGGCCTTTCGGCGCAGGGCGCCCGGCAGGAGAGGGAAGCCCTCAGCGGTGGGGCCTGGCAGGGAGTGGAGGCGTGACCAGGCCTGGGGCCACAGGCCAAATCCCTTCCCACATCAGAGCAGCCCAGGCCCAGAACTGCCCAGCAAGGGGCGAGCCGCCTTCTCTGCTGCTGCCAGGCCCCTGGCAGAGGGGCGAGCACCAGGCCTGTGCTGCGGGCTGCTGGGCGTCTGTCACAGCTGTGAGATCGCTGGCGGGGCCCGTGGCCGGAGTTCCACCCGCGTTTGGCGCGAGCCCACCTGTTCTGCCAACCCGGGAGCAGCCCCGGCCCTGGCCCAGGGCTGGCAAAGGCAGGCAGGGTGGCTCTGCTGGGGGCTGCGGGACGCGGCTGGTCTCCCAGCGGGATGCTCAGCCCCTCCCGCAGAATGGGGAACCAGTTCCCCTGGGAGCTGGCAGCTGGGGGTCTCCCGAGGCTGGGCTGTCGGCGTCCTTCCGAAACAGCCTGCATCTGGCGCCCGCCTTTTACCGCATCCGAGGCAAACCCGGCTCCACACAGGGCTGCTCCTGGGGCCAGCCTTCCGCAACCCGCAGCCTTCTCGCGCTCCCAGCTCCTCGCTGGGGGTTTCTGTGTCCCTGTGGGCTCTCTCCGGAGGGGCTGTGGGGCTGGAATAGAAAGCCTGGGCTTTGTGGCACACACCACATGGCAACAGCAGCACAGCTGCACCCTCCCTCGGCCTGCCCTCCTTTGCGGGGCCGATTAGCAACATGGGCCTCATGCCTGGGGACCCTGGAAAAATGAGTTCCCCTTGACCCACGCTGCCTGCCCCCTTGGAGCTCCTGCCAGGGGACAAGAGCCCCTCGCCCTGACCCCTTACCCAGGCAGGCAGAGGGGCAGGTCCCTGCTTCCTGGCAGCAGTGCTGGGCAGAGGAAGCTCCCACACCCCGACCCCATTTCCCTGGCAGGAGCCCGGGTGGGGGGCCTAGCACAGGGAGACTGCAGGCAGAGGGGTGGGGCGGGGCTCCCCAAACCCCCTAGTGTGAAGACTCCTGAGCTACTTGCCTCCCTGCACAGGTGAGCTGGGAGATCAACCAGGTCATGCGGGAGCAGAGGCACGTCCAAGAGAAACTGCGGCTCTGGCGCGCTGGCTGCCAGCGGCGTGTTGGTGCCTGCTGGCAAGGGGAGGGAGAGGTCGGCACCCGACCGTCTGTAGGCGTGTGGGGGGGACGCGCTGCTCCCGGCTCTCTCGGTTCCCCTCCGCCTTCCGCGGGGTTACGCTGCATTCGCCCGGGGCAGAATCTGACCCTGTCTCCCTCCGACAAACATCCCTCCTTCCGTCCCCGTCTACCTCCCATACAGTGCGCGCGGGCCACGTGTGGGCCTCCCCCGGACCCGGCAGCAGCCGTTCAGCCCCTGGGGCAAGGGGCTTGCAGCTGGGTAATCACTGGCCCCGGGGCAGAGGGAAACCTCCTGTGGCGGCGTGGCGGGGACCCCCCGATCCTGCACCCCCATCCGCAGCAAGATGAGACCCCACCAGCCAGTAGAATGGGGGGTTTAGTGCTTCTCCAGGGCACAGCCCAGCACAGACGTGACGTGGTTACAGGAGTCAGGGCCAGGCAGCCTCAGACCCCTTGGGGTGGGTCCACAGGCCCCTGAGCCCTCAGGACTCAGCTTAGTCCCTTCTCTTCATGTTTGCCCAGCCAAAAACTGCCCAGCTCCCAGGCCCTGCCCCCCAGCCAAGTGGCCGATCCGCCTCCCTCCCTTTGCCTCTCCCTGGGAAGGGCCTTGTTATCTGCTCAGGCTGGGACAAGGTGTCTGGGCCAATGCACATGTGGGTGAGTCAGTGGGAATCACACAGCGCAGTGCGGGGGAACCCCGGGTTACCGAGCAGACAGCCCCCGCCACTACGTCACATAGGCCCAGACTCCAGCCTCCTCGCGTCCTACAGCTCTGTGAACGTGAGGAGCAGACTGAGCCGGCTGGGCTCCGTCCCTGGGCACGCATGGGTCTGTCCAGCTCTCGCGGTGCCCGGGAGCATGAGCCGTGGTCGGCCTGTCCAGACAGCGGGTGTCCATCTGTCCGTTGCTGGGTACAGCTCTGCCGCTGTCTGGCTGTGCGACCTCCCTGGCGGCGGCGGCGGCTGCATGTTCAGTGCTGCAGGGCTCCTGGGAGCTGCCCTGACTTGCAGCCCAGAGCGGCGGCTCCGCCACCCACGGCGGCTCCCGGTGAGTGAGCAGTTTCACTTGGCCTTTCCAGGCCTCCAGGCTGCGCCCTGGGGATTGGCACCAGAGCTCCCGAAGCCTGGGAACGGGGCGAGGGGCCCGCCCCAGACACTCCCACGCGGCTGGGTGTGCGTGGCACCCGCAGGCAGCAGCAGCGGAGTCTGCCTTGGCGCTGCCCCACAGCTGCCAGTGTCGGCGACGCTCCGGCCGCGCACACGTGGCTGCCGGTCTGCACGGGGGGTTGTAGCTCCAGACCTGGGCTCCACGTGCCATGGGGGGGGCTGGCTCCAGACCCTGCAGTTACCTCCCAGCCAGTCTGCAAACAGCCGGGAGGTGACTGGCCCCACAGCTCATGGAACCACTCCTGGGGCAGGGGTGCAGCTGCGGCAGCACGGCCTGTCCGTGGGGCCAGCCTCTGGGGCAGGGGAGCGGCTGCCGCAGCACGGCCTGTCTGTGGGACCGGACTCCTGGGGCCTGTCCAGGGATCTGGGTGGAGATGGGCTGGCAGGGGCCTAGAGGATGGACGTGCCCCTCTTCCCAGAGAGCAGCTGAAATCCTGATGCGGCTGCCCCCGGGAGGACCCTTTAAGGGAGGCTTCCTGCAGGGCAGGGAGCAGGGAGTCCTTAGCACTATGGGGCAGGCAGCTGGCGGGGGAGCCCCATGCTGACAGCCTGGCTCCCCAGGCATTCCTGTGCTGCCCTGCCTGGGAGGGATAGAGGCCCCGGCTTGCTCAGCAGGAGGATGACCTTGGCCGGGATAGGGGAGAGGATCTAGGGAGCATCTCAGATTTTCTCTCCTCCTGGGGGCCCTTCCCTTGGAAGGGGGTTCAGCTGGGGTGCAGGGAGCCGCATCCCCCACATGAGCCCAGTGATCTAGGGCCAGGAGAACAGGTGTGCCAGGGAAAATGGCTTCCCACTCCTCTCCCCCACCCCTGCTGGGGGCTGGAACCAACTCAAGCCAAGCCACGGTCATGGGCCTGAACTGTGGGGCGCTTCCTTCTCCGCTGGGCCGGAAGGGGCAGGGGCAGCAGTCTCCAGACAAAACCTGATCTGTGGAGTCCTCCCGCCCCGAGCCGGCCAGACCGCTCCCGAGTCACAGTTCAGAGACGTGCTGGCACTTCTCGGTGCTTATTCCACCCCAGGCGTGACCCATTGCTGAGCCAGAGCCTTGGCCATGTGCCCGGGCGTGTGGGGAGGAAAATCTGTGGGATCCCAGCTCCTGCCATGGGGCAAAGGAGTAAACTGGAGTTCAAGGAGGCTGACCCGGAGCGCTCCTGCCAGGAAAGCTCTGCTACTGAGCAGCGCGGCGCTTTGAAACGAATCCGTCTCCGGGCCCCGCCCCACTGCCTGGCAGCATCTCCTGAGCCTGCAGGTGGAGCGGGGCTCGCAGTTTCGGTCTGGCGTGTCTTGCATCACCCATTCATGCACCTGAAACTCAAGGCAAACAGCTCTCACAAACCAGGTCCCACCAGCAGCTCGACGTGCAAGGAGTTGGTGCAGGAAGCGCCTGTCAGCTTGCCCTCGGGGCACTCAAACGAGCTAATTCCACCTCGCCTCTGCTCGTCCAACACGGGGTGAGACGTGGGAAAATGAGAGCCAGCCTGACGCTTGTGCTTCCCTTTAACAACGGTTTCCAGGCGTGACGGGGAGCTGCTGTCAAGTGGGCAGGCCAGAAATGTCAGGGGCCACCCTGAAGACTCAGGCATGGTCTGTCCTACGGGTCATGCACCCAGAGGCCGCCCAAGACAATTTGGCCGACTGGGCAGCTACCTAGTTTGCCTGTAGCTAGAGTGGGCCGTGTAATGCCGATTGTAACGTACCAGTGGCCTGGGGCACCGCTGGGGGGGTCACATCAGGGCCAATTGCCTGGAACCAGGGCACAGCCCAAGGCTGGGGTCCCCCTCCCTACGGCACCAAACCAGCCCCACCGAGCGCTGCTGTTTGCCCTCTGGCCAGCAAGAAGTGACACGAGCAAATCCTCAGACACCCCAGCGCTCCCTGTGCCCCCAGCCCCCACAGGAGAGGTTATAACCCATCCCCACCTCCCCTCACGCACCCCAGTGCTCCCTGTGCCCCCAGCCCCACCCACAGGGGAGAGGTTATAACCCATCCCCACCTCCCCTCACGCACCCCAGTGCTCCCTGTGCCCCCAGCCCCACCCACAGGAGAGGTTATAACCCATCCCCCACCTCCCTCATGCACCCCAGTGCTCCTGTGCCCCCAGCCCCACCTCACACAGGGGAGAGGTTATAACCCATCCCCACCTCCCCTCAGACACCCCAGTGTTCCCTGTGCCCCCAGCCCCACCTCACACAGGGAGAGGTTATAACCCCCCACCTCCCCTCAGACACCCCAGTGTTCCTGTGCCCCCAGCCCCACCTCACACAGGGGAGAGGTTATAACCCATCCCCACCTCCTCAGACACCCCAGTGTTCCCTGTGCCCCCAGCCCCCCTTCACACAGGGGAGAGGTTATAACCCACCCCACCTCCCCTCAGACACCCCAGTGTTCCCTGAGCCCCCAGGCCCCCTTACACAGGGGAGAGGTTATAACCCATCCCCACCTCCCCTCAGACACCCCAGCGCTCCCTGAGCCCCAGGCCCCCACACAGGGGAGAGGTTATAACCCATCCCCACCTCCTCAGACACCCCAGTGCTCCTGTGCCCCCAGCCCCCCACAGGAGAGGTTATAACCCATCCCCACCTCCCTCAGACACCCCAGTGCTCCCTGTGCCCCCAGCCCCACCTCACACAGGGGAGGGTTATAACCCATCCCCACCTCCCTCAGACACCCCAGTGTTCCTGTGCCCCCAGCCCCCTTACACAGGAGAGGTTATAACCCACCCCACCTCCCCTCAGACACCCCAGCGCTCCCTGAGCCCCCAGCCCCACACAGGGGAGAGGTTATAACCCATCCCCACCTCCTCAGACACCCCAGTGCTCCCTGTGCCCCCAGCCCCCACAGGGGAGAGGTTATAACCCATCCCCACCTCCTCAGACACCCCAGTGTTCCCTGTGCCCCCAGCCCCCACAGGGAGAGGTTATAACCCATCCCCACCTCCTCAGACACCCCAGTGCTCCCTGTGCCCCCCAGCCCCCTTACACAGGGGAGAGGTTATAACCCATCCCCCACCTCCCCTCAGACACCCCAGTGCTCCCTGTGCCCCCCAGCCCCCCTTACACAGGGGAGAGGTTATAACCCATCCCGCCCCTCCCAACAGGTTCTCCCAGTCCCAAGGGACCAGCCACAGTCCCAGGGCGATTTACACCCCAGATCTCACCCCAAAGAGCTCTCTGGGCCTGCCCTTTAGCATCCAAAGGGTTATTAATAGAAGACGCGGCTGAGGGTAGGCGGGCTGGGGAAAGCACATCCCCCCCCCGTCCCCAAGGGCTTGGCGCAGGCTCTTAGCAGGGGTGGAACAAGCTGCCGGCTGAGCAGTCTTTGGGGCCCGTCCTGTGCGGGATGGGTCAGGGAATCCTTCCCGGCCTCTGTCCCTGGCAAAGGGGCGTGTGGCGCGGAGGGCGGGTGAAGAGATGGAGGCGCCCTCAGGATCTTTCGTCTCCTGGCCCACGCGGCGGGGAACCTGCCCTCCTCTGGTGAGATGGTGTGACGGCGCGTCGGGGAGCCCCCGACCCTGCACCCCCATCCGCAGCCAGAGGGGACTCTCAGCCGGCCAGTAGAGGAGAAGGTTTCATTGCTTCTCAGAGATACAGGGCAGCGTAGGAGCGATGCTAACACGGGAGCCAGGGTAGGCAGCCTTATTCCTCTTAGGGGGAAGGGCTTACGGGCCCTGAACCCCCCTTCCTTGGTCTAAAACCTCCTCACTCCGCCTAGCCCAGCTGGGACTAACTCAACGCCCCGGCCCTACCCCCCAGCCTGATGGCTGTCCCCGCCTCTCTTCTTTTCTCTTCTTCTGGGAACAGGGTTGTTTTCTGCCCAGGCTGGGAGTTAGGTGTCTGGGCCAATCCACATGTGGGGTGAATCAGTGGGAATCACACATAGCAGCACAGCCAGGTGGGGACACGGGGTTACAAGGTAGACAGCCCCCCACTACGGCACAGATGGTGCCTCCCAAACTGGAGTGTCACGTGGCCAAGTCGCCTGTCCACGTTCTGTTTAAGCAAAGAGCTGAGGGGCACCTGCTGGGGGGAGGTTTGTGGGAGAATTTATTGGCAACACCTAAGGTCCACTGCGGGCGGAGCACTGCTATTCACTCAGCCGCCACCCTCCACAAGAGGTGGGCGCGCCTGCTGCTGCCTCTCAGAAGCAAACTTTTAAAACACAAGCCCGGAGCCAATGCTCATCAGGTCCCCACACGAATGTGGCAGGCGTGTGACTAGCACAGAGAGATGCAGCACAAGCTCTCACCAGACACCACACTTGGCCCACTGTGCCCAGAGTGTGGGGTAAACACACAACAGTGCGAGAACAATCATCTGTATGTCGACGTTAAAATCTAGGGCCATCCCCCAGATGGAGCCCGGTGTGTTCCTGGTGCTCTGGAAAAGGTGAAGGTGGGGTGTGTGGGTGTGTGGTGGTGGGGGGTGTCTGAGAAGCAGTGTGAATTGACAGTGCAGTGATCCGCCAGCATCTGCTCCCTCCCGAATCGATCACATGGCTGGCTTTTCCCTCTGCGTCGTCATCCTTGAGCCTGTTTTGTTTCCTGGCTGTCAAATGACTCTTGTTCCTTTCTCTCACTTGTTTGCTGCCACTGATTCTGTTGCACGGGAGTAGCAATGGAGGGAGCCCACGTATAGCTCAGATGTGGCCCTTTACTCCCCGAGCATGCTGGTAGAAATGCCGGTCTGCCCCAGCACCGCCCCAGCAGCCCCAGGAAGCTGAAAGAGTGAACGCCGCCGTGGGGAGACTTTTCCTGAGGAAAGCGAGTCCAGAGAGGGCCTTTCTGCTAGGTGCTCACTGAATGTGAGCAGAGCAGGGGCCAGCGGTGGGCATCCCGACTTCTGGGTGGAGTTCTGTTCTGGTGATCGCTGAGCGACCTGGGCAAACTCCCTTTGGCCCAAACGTTCAGATGTGGCTGCCCACTCAGTCTGGATAGTCTGGGTTTGCTTGTAAGTGTGCCCCCTCCAAGGGCGGTCTGGCCTGGTACTAGTCTGTGACGCCTTTTAATTGCTTAAAAGGGCTGGATGGTGCCGCTTCCTTCCCCGCAGAAGGAAAACGTTTGTGCGAGTCTGCCTGCTCGGGCAGTCCCCGTGGACTTCGGTGCGTGCTACCCGGTAAGCCTTGAGGCGCTGTCAGTCAGGGCATGAGCTGGCCACGTCGGGTGAGATGGGTGGAACCAAAGGGCAGATTTCTCCTGCAGTGAGTCAGCCAGAAGAGAGCTGGCAATTTGTAGAGAATCCTCCGCCAAAGCTCTTGGCTATTTCGATTTGAGACAGGACTGACTCTACGGGAGATGGGGAGCCTCCAGGGTTCAGCAGGCTGCAGAACCAGCCACGCCCCTTCGATGGGGGACTCTCATCTCTAAGGAGCAGGGGAAATGTGTGGCCGGTGGCTCAGTTCTGTGGTCTGCAGTGGGACAGTAGATGTACTTTCCAGGCTCCATGTCATCAGGAATGTCTTACAGCAGATTAGCCCGGCTTGTGAGATCCCTGCAAGCTTGGAAGGAGGAGGCGTGACGGGATACAACGTGGCATGTGAGGCTGCAGCCTCAGCAGAGGCCCTTTAGTCTCACGCAATGAGACGTGCCACTGCACAGAGACTCGCTCGCTTTTGGCCTTAGATATTCTGGAAGCCGCCTTGTGAAACCCAGAGGGAAGTTCGACACATTCACTCGCCCATGCAGTGCACATCACATGTCCCAGGGTTTTGTGGCTGAGGAGTGTGCTGTGCGTTCCATAGCTCCCCCATGGAACACATCCCGTGTGGCACTCATCTCCGGTAGCCTCGCTGGAACCACCACTTGCCCCGTTCTGGGCCTCTCTTTTCTAACTCTAGGGGCTTTGGCATTTAATGGCTCTAATTCTTAAGCTGCTTGCTATAGCCCAACAGGGAGTGCACTCAGAGACTCCCACGTCAAGGTGCAGTGAAGTACAACGTATCTTGCGGTGTGCTGGCCGCGTATTCGATTCCTTGGCACGCGGCAGAGAAACGCCACATTTTTCTCCAGATGACTGCAGCACGGGTGTGTTTTATCTTACCGCACTATGATTCATTCGGGGGAAGATACAGGTGTCCTGACCACTTGGGTGAGATGGATTAGTGAGATGATGCATGTTCTATCAAGTCAAGAAAACCCAGCAGCTTTTCACTGTGATCCCTGAAATGTGCACTGTTGAGAGCCAACTCCCAAAGGAGGGGCTTCCGAAATACCCGCCTCCTCTGCTCCTGGCACGAGGGCGTTGAAGCTCGCACCAGCACCCAGTGGAACGCTAGCAGATTTCGGCTTCCATCCAACACTCCTAAGCAGACCCGCTTGCGCTGTCAGCTGCACTTTGCCCATTTTCGGGAGGAACGGCTAATTCACAGAAATGTTTTATTTCCCAGGCCCGCTCACGGTTCATTCCCTCTTTCCCGCATTGATACCAAACTGCCATCAACCAGAACACTCACACGGGGCTTCCTGACACATCTGCAGCTGCGTGGGGCACCTGAAAATTTGGGGCACCCTGGGTCTTAATGTCCACCCACCCTCCTCCTCCCATCCCTGTTCCATGGCTCAGCTTCCTCCAGAGAGGAGCTAGTTAACGTCCAAGTGACAAAGCCTGCCAGAGCGATTAGCAGAACGCCGAGTCGGGGACAGAGCCAGTCCAGTGGTCGTGAAGCCCCGGGGGTATCCTGCCAGTTCCCGAATGTTCTGGGTTAGTTGACAGGACCCGAGTTTAAAATTTGCTTTAAAAATGTTAGCGCGTTGCTGAGAGTGATACAATCACATTATCACCCCCCTGCTCTGGGCTGCCATGGGGCCCAGGGGCACCGGTTTAATGGCACTGCCCAGGGCCCCGTCCGTCCTAAGGACGGCCCTGAATAACCGGCACCAGTCTCCAGTCGCTGGCACCAGTTAGTCTCTGAGGATGTCCCTGAAGATTCCCACAGACACAGACTAGGGAGATTTCCCTCCTGCCTCTCCCATGCAGGATCGTCTCCCTCCTGCCATTCCAAAGCCGGAAATTCCAGGTCTCTCCTCTCTGCCATGGCCTCTGTTTTCACTGGCTTTTCCCACTGCTCTTCGGCTGTGCTTATCCTCCGGGGCTAGCTCAGTATCTGCCTTACAGGGGCAAGATGCTGCCAAGGGTGCCCTAGAGGAGAGCCCGGAGGGGCTGAGGCTGGAGGCCCTCCAAGGCATGCTGGGTTTGAGCCAGAATTCCTGCGGGCGGCTCCCAGGAGCCATGCCAGAGCTCTGGAGCGGCAGCCGCTTCCGTTTCTTCCCACGGCATTTTAGTCAGTGTCTCTTGCTAAGGCGTAGAGCGGCCAGGGGCGGGCGGTTCACTGCGCTGGACAGCTGCCCAGGAGGAAGTGTGCGGAGACCAGAGTCATTTCACAAAGGCTGCCAGCTGGATGTCGACAGTTCCCAGTTTCCCGTGTCACCACAAATCCCAGAGGCGAGTCCCTTCCCCAGCTTCAGGCAACTCCAGTTTCTGAATGAAGTTAGGCAATACCCAGTCTGGGGAGCAGCGCTTGCTTCTAAGCACGTTAACCCTTTGCTGCTCCCCTCGTAGGGAGCGGGGCCAAACTGACCTGCTGAGACGCCAGGGTGATTCCAGGCCTGCAGCAGAAACAGGAAATGAGGGGAAGACCCCCTGGTGTCCCCCGAAGCACATGAATAAAATGCACAAACTCCACCCCCATGCAGCCTCCTCCCAGCCCAGCTTTTACCCAAAGGTGAGAGGGGCCAGACCCCGTGGACTCAGCTCACTTCGTGGAAGGTGCCGAGCAGAGCCCTAGGCAGGCAGGCAGAGATCCTACGAGGGTGGAGATTCTGCTTCTCTCAAATGGCTCTTTCCCCCGGTATCCTTAAATAAAACGCAAGCAAAGCAGACCAGCCGGGCACCCCTAGAAACAATGGGCATTGCAGACAATGCAAGAGCCACGGTGGCTTTAAATAATGGCCGAGGCAGCAGGAAATCCAGAAGGCGCCATGGCAGGGAAGTGCCATGTGAACACACGGTGGAGACAGCGTGCCGACTCACTGCTGCGGCAGGGGAGGCAGCGTAGCACAGGAAAGTGAACCTTGTGCCAGGCGGTGCGAGTGAGTGGCAGAGGGCAAGGGCTTATAACTGGAGCCCTGTGGCTAGTGGCAGGTCCCCGCGCCGCGGCTGTCAGGGCGGATTCCGCGGCTCGTTATTGCAGATACAGATGTGGGTGCGGATACACGTTTTGTATCTGCACAGATCTCGACCTATAAACTAGCTGCTTTCAGTCACCATGAAGCCTTCTGCCCACACATCCAAGGATCAGACCTGTTAGACTGGTGAAATACTCTCTTGGAAGGCAGGACCGGCCAAAGTGTTTGCGGGCCCCGAAGTGGCACGCTGAGGTTGGCTGCCCCGAGCGGCTGGGCGGCTCCTAGCCAGGGCAGTGAGCGGTGGGCGGGCATCAGGCAGCGCAGGGCCCTGAAGGCGCGCAGCCCAAGGCAACTGCCTTGCTCTCCTTGCCCTAAGGCGGGGCCTGCCTGAAGGGCCTGGTTCGCTGCTGGGTGCACCACTGGAGTGACACTGGGGCCACACTGGCACCACACAGCGGGAGCTAAGGCCCAGAAACGTCGAGGCGAGGGAAGGAATGGTGTTTGCCCTCTCATAGGCCAGTGACAAGAGTCCAATGCCTGCGAGAGGAGCAGAAAGGGAAAGTCCCCAGCCACGTACAGAACAAGCCATTAGCCCTAGAAGGAAATACCCACTGAATGACTTCTCCGAAAAGTAAGGCCCGTTCCGTCACTGTGATGACGCATTCTGCAACTATTAGTCACTGTGAGCAGCGCTTAGTTTCACTGGTGCGAGTGGAACAGGTCACATGACTACTTGTGAGCATGAGCACTCCCCCAGCTCAGCCAGGCGTGCCGAATTGGGCTCTTAACCAATGCAGATGCTGTTGGTATCACCACGTAAAGAGCAGCTCTGGAAAAATGACTGTGGTTTGGGCTGTCTCGTGGCTGTCTGCAAGGTGTCCCAGTGGATTCAGTCTGTCTGAGGAGCTGTCTCCACGCTGCTTTCCAGTGGGGCCAGTTCTCATTTGGGAAATACAAACACACATTTTTCCGCAGTTCTTCCCTACCCCACTTGCTCCCTGGTGCAGAATCCCTGGAGAGCCGCCTCGGTTGTAGTTTGGCATATGAGTCTCTGGCAAACATTTAGGCCTTGAGCAGGGATGGGATGTACTGGGGGGACTTGTTATCTCTGAGTCTGAAAGCAAATTCCAATTCCTTTCAATGACCGTTCAGCAGCAAGTGTGCTCAGGGACAGACCGGCTCTTGCACTAGTGTGAAATTGGAATAACTCCCTTAAAGTCAATGGAGCCTCTCAGCTGGTCCTGCTGCTTGCTGAGAGCTGGTGTCAGTTATGAAAGGACAGGCGGTCAGGCAGAAGCAAGATCCATTGGGATCCCTACGTGGTGTTCTTTGCCAGCAAACTACGGCCAGGAACAACCCACTCCTGGTTCTAGGTGCGTGGGTCGTGTTGCTGTGGTCCAGGAAAAGACAGAAGCAGCTTGTTGGTGTTTGATCTGTGACCTGAAAATTAATCCCAAGGAGAGCAGCCCCCGAGCGGGAGGGTGACTTTCCTGGGAAGACTGAGATACGTGGAGGGGCAGAATTTAAGAGCCAGGTTGAGTTTATTTGTATTTCTTGTTCTTGGATGCTGAGCTTCATCAGAATGATTGTTCTGGAGCTGGGGGCGGGAGGGGGAGTGGGGGGGGCAGGTTAGACGGCAGCAGTGACATTTCACACAGGTGTGGGATCAGACTGTAGGGCTGTGTCTACACTGGCGCGATCTTGCGCCAAAGCGGCCGCTCTTGCGCCAAAACTTGCTGCCTGTCTACACTGGTCGTGTGTTCTTGCGCAAGTAAACTGACGTTCTACTTATAAAATCAGGGCTTCCTGTGCAAGAACTCTGACACTCCCACTCAGGAATAAGCCCTCTTGCGCAAGAGCTCTTCCAGAAGAGGCCAGTGTAGACAGGCAACATGAATTTCTTGCACAAGAAAGCTCCTATGGTTAAAATGGCCATCAAAGCTTTCTTGCGCAAGAGCGCGTCTACACTGGCATGGATGCTCTTGCGCAAAAGCACATCTCTTGTGCAAAAGCACATGCCAGTGTAGATGCTCTCTTCTGGAAGAGTTTTTGCACAAGAACTCTTCCGCAAAAGAGTTCTTGCGCAAGAAGCTGCCAGTGTAGACGTAGCCTAGGTGTCTCTGTTGGACCATAGCACTCACAGTAGCAAGCGCCCACTCCCTGCACTGTGAGAGATACCTGGTGACTACGCCCCTTTCCCGCAGGAGGAGAAGCGTGGCCAGAACTCGACTCCACACCGAGAACGACAAATTTGTGTTACTAATGGAGCTGCTCGAAACTTGGACTTTCTGCTGGGTGGGAAATGTCAAGGAAAGGGAGACACTGATGCAAAGGAAATGGCTTGGCTGGGACAGCTTTGTCTGCAGGAACATTCCCCCTGAAACGGGTTTTAGGCGGCTCCAGCTGTACGTGGTCTGGCTGCGGTCATGCCTCCCACAACCCCAGTCCCCCAAGCGTGGCACGGCTCTGCTCGTCCCCTCACGTTTATGGCTGACACATTTTACATCCGAAATACCGACTCACAGGTCGGCGTTACTCCCCCCCACGGGAAGAATCCCACACTGTCTTCACACTCCTGCCTGAAGAATTCGCTGCATCCCCCCAGCTGGGGTCTTTGTTCCACAGTTAGGCCTCAGGGGATGGGGGGGGGAGGTGAGGTAGGGATGCCGAAGGACACTGCTGCTTGGAAGTCACAGCGACAAGCACTCTCAAAATGCCTCCCTCGGGCAGGGTGTGTGTGTGTGTGTGTGTGTGGCTAGACAGATACATTGATTACACAGGCAAACTTGCATATGGGGACTGATCCGGTGTTGCAGATACAAACTACCACGAAAACATTCTCTTTAATGACGTGATCAAGATGCCCATGGATCGTAACAGTATAAGGATGAGTCCTTCTGAGTTCACCTCCTACTCCTCCCTTCCAGTGACTGTTAGGCTCTTTGTACACTTAAAACGCGGTGGTGCTTCAGTGTAGACCCTGGCTACAGTGACGGGAGGGGTTCTCCTGTCGTAGTTAAGAACATAAGAACATAGGAACGGCCATACTGGGTCAGATCAACGGTCCATCCAGCCCAGTATCCTGTCTGCTGGCAGTGGCCAATACCAGATACCCAGAGGGAGGGAACACAACAGGTAATCCTCACATGATCCCTCCCCTGTCACCCACCTCCAGGGAAACAGAGGCTAGAGACACCATTCCTACCCAGCCTGGCTAGTAGCCATTGATGGACCTAACCTCCATGAATCTATCTAGCCCTTTTTTGAATCCTGTTAAAGTCCTAGTCTTCACCACCTCCTCTGGCAAGGAGTTCCACAGATTGACTGTGCGTTGAGTGAAGAAAAACTTCCTTTTGTTTGTTTGCTGCCTATTAATTTCATTTGGTGATCCCTAGTTCTTATATTGTGGGAATAAGTAAATAACTTTTCCTTATTCACTTTTTCCACACCAGTCATGATTTTATAGACCTCTATCATATCCCCCCCCTGAAAAAATGAGGAAGAACGGCTCTTGCTCAAGAGGGGGTTTTGTGCAAAAAGGAGCCATCTACACAGCTCCTTTTTGCGCAAAAGCCTCTTGCGCAAAACCAGCTGCTAATTAATTATGCAAATGAAGCACAGCAATAGTCTACTCCGCGCTTCATTTGCATAAGCTTTTGTGGAAGAAGACTGCAGTATAGACATAGCCCTAGTCTCTTTTCAATCTCTCTTCATATGAGACCTGTTCCAAACCCCTAATCATTTTCGTTGCCCTTCTCCGAACCTTTTCCAAGGCCAATATATCTTTTGTGAGATGAGGCGACCACATTTGTAAGCAGTATTCAAGATGTGGGCGTCCCATGGTTTTATATGGAGGCAACGCTATATCACTTTACATATAGCAAGGAGTTAATCCGCCTCCTTCCTACCAGCCTACGGCTGTCTGCAGTGGGGTGATGCCAGCTTACCTCCGTCTGGCAGGGAGTGAGTTTTGCACCCTCCTGTGATACAAACAGTGCATGTGAGTTCCAGAGCAGCCTGCCCTTGCTCGTCCCGCCACGTCTAGAACTGGACCACGAGTGCCTCAGGGCAGGGGCCATCTCGCACTTGTTCTGCAAAGCGCCTGCCTGCCCCACGTTTAGTGCCTGGCAAATAGTGTTGATGGAGGTAATCATGACACCGCAGCTCGGGCTGCGTTCTCACCTGAGTGCCTAAGGGACCCGCAGTGGCTGGCTTCCTCCTGCAGGCGCTGAGCGCCCATGCAGGGTTTGGCCCCCTTCGCTTTTATGTTCGGTGGTGTTTCTCCTTTGGCTTTTCTTTATACATCTTCCATCAGCAGCAGGGAACGCGGGTGCTGAGTAAGGTCTCCCCTTGGCTGCCCTACCTCCCACTGTTGACTGACAGCCCTTAAAACAAAATAGTGTCTCTCCATGCAACCCATGGCAGGGAAAGGGGATTTCTTAACAAATGTTGAACGACATGCCATTTACTCATGTTATAGCCGGAAGTTCAAGAGCTGTGTACACACCCCTGATGGGCGGGACCATAGGCACATACAAAACAATTGATAGTGACTAGTACAACTCCGGATTGGGTCCAGTGTAACAACCCAGCACTGCCATCTACTTATAGTGAGAACAAGTACAAGGTTCTTGCCAGTGGGTAAGGTGGAGGAGAGAGTGAGCAGGGGTAGTGTGACGGGGCACGGCTGCCCCCGCAGGGGGAGCCGCCTGCCATGGTCCTGGGCAGTCGAGCGAGCGCGGCCCGCGCCTCCTCCTACCTCCCGGTGTGGCGGGGCTCGCGGCGCCACTCCGCGGCGGTGCGGCAATATGGCGGAGGGGAGGGGAGAGCCAGAGGAGGGCGACGGGGTGTGACGTAACACCCCGGCGCCAAAGGTTAAAAAGGGCTCCCGGTGTCTCCGGGGACGGGGGCGTGTGATGTAACACCCCGGCACCAAAGGTTAAAAAGGGCTCCCGGTGTCTCCGGGGACGGGGGCGTGTGACGTAACACCCCGGCGCCAAAGTTTAAAAAGGGCTCCCGGTGTCTCCGGGGACGGGGGCGTGTGACGTAACACCCCGGCGCCAAAGTTTAAAAAGGGCTCCCGACGTCTCCGGAGAAGGGGGCGTGTGACGTAACACCCCGGCGCCAAAGGTTAAAAAGGACCCATAGCGTCTCGAGAGGGGAGGAACGGCGCGGGGAACCAACCATCTGGCAGGTCCATGCGGGGACGTGGCGAGCGGCCGGGACGCCAGGGAAAGACCAGATTAGGTAAGGGAGGGAAGGAAGCAGCCCAGGGCAGGGCTCTCAGCAGCCCACGGGCTGGCGTGTTACGGCGGGGAGGCCCGTCAGCTGGACCGGACCCAAGTGGGTCTGCGTCCTTAGGGCCCTGGGCTGGGGTCCGTGAGTGAAGGCGGGCCCGGACCCTCCTTCCCCCCTATACCTGGGGCTACCGGGAGACACCGGCAGACTCAACTATAGAGGAAAAGGGGGACTCGAGAGCGGGCAGGACTCGGGGAACCGCAAAGGGACGGCAGTGGAGAGATGTAAATAAAGACGTCAATCGGTTAAGCCATGCGTACGACGTTACAGGTAGGAATAAAGAAGAACAGGTTCCAACTAAAACCCAAGATAGAGCTTTCTAGAGTCTAAGCTTAACTTTAACTTTAACTTTAACTCAAATTCTTGCCCAAAGCCATTAAAGCGTCCTTCCAGTGTCATCAGCCTATGTGGGTGGGGGCCATCGTTCACGGCTGCAAAAAGCGCTGTGCTCTTTGCTCCCTCAGTGCTGGATAAAGAGATATCCTTTTGCTTCCCCCCAAAGTCACTCTTGCCCCAGTGCCAGGAACCCCTCCACCGCCATGTTTATTTGCTTGTGCTGCTGATCTCATGTTGACTTCACATGTCTCTGTGCTGTGCTGATTTGGAAAGCAAATGCAACTGTGATTGTGTTTGTGTCCAATGCTTACTGTACGTATCAGTTGGGGAAGATGAATAAACACCCTATTGTCAGACAGAAAGCATGTTTGTCAAATTAAAACATACTCAGTACACACATAACTCCATAAACTTCACTTGTACACACCTCACACATGCCTCTGACCCACACGCCTCATTTGATGCCTCACTCGGCTTTCTTTATACATAAATGTGATGACAGCCCTGTGTTAGGTGTAGTGAGTTTGCCAGGCCTCGTTGGAGTTGCTGACACAGCATAGTGAACCCTCTGCCAGTTGGGATCACATGGGGGAGTGGGTCTGTGCTGGCAGCTGCCTTAACTTTTCACTTTCTGTAGGTTTGTGTCAGTGGCACAGGGGTTCCTAGATTTTGGTTTTCATGTTTATTTGGGGCCAGGATCTGGACAAAGGGAGGGAGGGTGGACCCATATCGGGCTGCTGTCATGTATCTGCCCCTTGTGCAAGTAGCCCCCTTGGGGGCCGTGAATAACCCTGTGGCGCTAGCTGGGTAAGCCAGTGAACAGGACATGGAACATGGAACTTGGGTGCTGCCAGCTCTTGTGAATTTATCCTGAGTTCTGCGTTTCTGCCTTCTGCTGCAGCCGTTCTCATGACATGAATAACTCCTACCCTATGGAATGTGGGGGCCAGATGGTGCCCATGTCCACTTCCCTCCAACTTCCAGCAAGTACCTGCTTCCCTGAGCCCCCCCCTCCCATGCCTCCACCCAGGGCTGGGTCTAGGGTCCCATTATAGGGGAGGGGAGAGGATGACGAATGGGTATTCTGGGGTCGATGGATCTCCTCCCTCCTTTGCCCAACCAGGCTGACTATCCTCAAACTTGCCCCTCGCCTGTTTGCAAGCCCTCAGCTCGTGGTCTGTCCTGCTTCCTAGACCCAGAGGGGCCTGGTGTCAGCCTGGTAGCAACAGCTGCTGGCAGTGACAGGGCCCGGCCGCCATCCAGACCGCCGCGGCAGGGGCGCGCGGGGGCCGACGTGGCTCGGCCTCGCCCCGCCCGCCCTGCCCCGGCCTTTGTGGCTGCGGCACCTGCTTGGGCAGGAGGCCCTGAGGGGCTGGGGGGTGCAGAGCACTGGGGCCTGGCCTGTGTGTGTGTGTGTGTGTGTGTGTGTGTGCTGGTCTGAGCCCTCCCTGCCCTCTGGCCCTGGCAGCCACTCTATCCCTGAAGCATCTCCACTCCTGCCCCCCAAGCAGTGACAGGGGACCATGGAGGCAGACTGGTGGCATTTCAGTGCGGGGGAGCACAGCCCCTGGGCGGGAGAAGGCTGGCGAGCGGCAGCCTCTGCCAAGCAGCGTTCCCTCTCCACTTTCCCATCCACGGGAGGAATAAATCGTATCGTGTGCACCGAGGCATGTGCTGATGTGCACCACGAATAGGAGCTGCTGCTGTCAGGCTGCCGGGTGGCCCCTGGCTCTCTCCTGAGCGGCCCCCCAAGCGCGGGGCTTACAAGGGGACACTGCTGGCAGGCCCTGGGGGGGCGGGCTGCCCGGCATGGCTCTGCCAGGGCCCCTCTACCTGCCCCCCCCCGCAGCCAGCGCTGTTCTGACGTCACAGCGGGGAGGCGATGACGCAGCACGATGACCTCACGCCGTGCGGGGCGGAGCCGGAGAGCGGGCGCTCCGAGCCAACCGGGGCAGGGCAGGGGCGGGCCCGCAGCCGAGGGGGCGTGTCCCGCGCAGGCCCCGCCCCGTCCCCATTCATCCCCCTGGGCTGCGGCCGCGCCTAGCTCGGGCCCAGGTGTCGCCATGTCCGCGAGGGGCCCGGCCGCCATCCAGATCAGCAGGTAGGGGGCGCGCGGGGGCTGTGACGTGGCTCGGCTCGCCCCCCCGCCCCGCCCCGCCCCGCCCTTGCGGCTGCGGCACCTGCTTCGGGCAGGAGGCCCCGAGGGGCTGGGGGGGTGTGTGTGGGGGTGCAGCCCCGGGCACTGGGGGCCTGGCCTGTGTGTGTGTGTGGTGGGTGCAGCCCTGTGCACTGGGGGCCTGGCCTGTGTGTGTGTGTGTGGGGGTGCAGCCCCGGGCACTGGGGTCCTGGCCTGTGTGTGTGTGTGGGGGGGTGCAGCCCCAGGCACTGGGGGCCTGGCCTGTGTGTGTGTGTGTGGGGGTGCAGCCCCAGGCACTGGGGGCCTGGCCCGTGTGTGTGTGTGTGGGGGGGTGCAGTCCCGGGCACTGGGGGCCTGGCCCGTGTGTGTGTGTGTGGGGGGGAAGGGTGCAGCCCCGGGCTCTGGGGGCTGGGCCAGGTGTGTGTGTGTGGGGGTGCAGCCCTGGGCACTGGGGGCCTGGCCTGTGTGTGTGTGTGGGGGGGTGCAGCCCCGGGCACTGGGGGCCTGGCCTGTGTGTGTGTGAGGGGTGCAGCCCACGGGGCCATGGCAGGACATTGGTGGGTTTTTGGCAGGGCTTGGAACATGTCATGTAACTGGCTAACCTGTTAAACACCCTGTTTAACCAGTTAACTGGTTAAAAGCGGGGGGGGGCATGAACCTCCCCCCACTGGGCTGAACCCCCTTCTGCGCTGTAGGCAGGGGCTGTTCCAGCCCCACCGGTTAACCGGTTTAATCCTCGCATCACTAATTTGAACCTAAGGCTAGAACTCGGACTGTGGCTCCTTCCACACGGCAGGTAAGGTGCTGTGTGACGGCCCCAAAGGCAGTTCTGCTATCTGCACCTCGCTTACCACGGGGGGGGCGGGAAGAGCGGTGCCGGGACCTGCCAGCAAGGACCCTTCTGCAGGCCTAGATGCTAGGAGCCACGCGGGGGCCTGTGGGGTGCAGGGCGTGGACCGTGCTGGCGAGTGCCGAATACTCGTGATCCAGTGGGTCAGTTGCTGGAGTGCTGTTCTGCAGTTCCTGGGTGCAGGGATCCCGAGGTCACAGCCTCCAGTGCATGCGCAGCGAGCGTTGTCAATGACCCTCCCCCGGCCGCCGATCAATAGACCCTGTCTGCTACCTGGCATTGGCACGCTGGGCATATGTGGATTGCTCTGGCTTCTTGTCTCTTGGCATCTTCAGTCATGTGCCCATGGGAGTAATTAGGATTTAGAAGCAGGCTGCAAGAGGGTTCAGCGTCCTTTGGGGGATAGTCATTTACTTGTTCCTCAGGTGCCTTGGTCTGAATGCACTTAGGATGAGGGCTCAGTTCAGAAACTCACTGGTGCAGCTTGCTGTAATCCACTCTTCTAAAGAATGCTGACTCACTGGGGTTCAGCTCCTTGTGCTGCTGTGGTCTAGCTAAATAATTCCATGTTTGTGATCCTGTTCAAAATGCGCGTATATCACCTAGCAAGGGTTAGAGTTGTAGATAATAATAAATACCTGATCGTGTTTCATGCGTGCCATTTTTCCACAGGGGTTCAGTCCCTCATTGAACAAAGTTCTCCGTAGGCCCCGTTCTCTGTAATTATGAAGAGAGATTGCAAGCTGTGTCCAGGCCTTAGCTAGCTCCTGGTCTAGGCTGGCAGGAGGTTTGGGGTGGCATGGCAGAGGTGCAGCTACTTCCTTCACTGCTGTAACAAGGCGATGAAGTTGCGTGAGTGTGGTGCTGCGGGGTAAGGTGTCTTGTGTGCAAGGGTCTTCTCGCGGTGTGTGTGTACAGCTGAATCCCATTTGGGATATGTTTACGTTGACCCAGTTTGGAGCATGGCTTATTTCTGTAGCTACAGCACGGCCTTGGTTTGCAGCTGCAGAAGCATTGTCTCTTAGCTGTACTTTTTGGTGCTAGGCTGTGTTCCTGAACTGTCTCTGCAGGAGTCTGAGGCTACGTCTAGACTGCAAGCCTATTTCGAAAAAGAGCGTCTAGACTACAACCAGAACTTTCGAAAAGCAACCCGCTTTTTTAAAAGAGAGCACTCAGGCAGTCTGGATGCCCTCTTTTGAAAAAGCACAGTTTGCATTACATAGCACCTTTTTTCAAAAGAGCACTTTCGAAAAAAGGTGCGTTCTTCCTCGTAAAACGAGGTTTCCTGCGGTTGAAAAAACTGCTGTGTTCTTTCGATTTACTTTTGAAAGAACATAGCAGCAGTCTAGACGCAGGGGAAGTTTTTTTGGAAAAAGCCATTTTTTGGGAAAAACCCCTGTGGTCTAGACACACCCTGAGGTAGGGATGTTAATTTAGATTAATTGGCGAATTGAATAGTCGGTGCCATTTGCATTGACTAGTCGATTAGTCGACAGGCTCCTCTGCCTTTGAAGTGGAGCAGCAGCCCCAGGGCTGTCCCAGCTCTTCAAAGGCAAAAGCACTGTGGGGAGCACGGGACAGTGGGGGATTCAAGCAGTCCCCTGCTGGCCCCTTGCTGCCACTTTGAAGCACGCCCTCCTCCGCCCTCCTCCCTTGGCTCTTTCTGATAGAGGCAGCGGGGTGAGGGAGCGACTAGTGTGTCGACTGGCCGTTCACGTCCCTGGTCTGAGGGTGACCAAGGTAAAAGCAAAATAAAGGTTCTTGGTGAGCTTAGGTTTAAATGCCTCTTGTCTTGGTATCGACGTTCCAGGCAATTCTTGGAACGCTGTCACGTTCCACACCGGGTCAGTCGCTAGTGCAGATCTTAGTGGCATTGCTGCTTTACACGCAGGCGTTGTCCTGTTCCAGGGTCGGGTCCAGTTAGAATCACAGATGAGGTCTGCATTTATAAAATAGAATTGAATATGGGAAATCAATTATAATAAAACCATTGGCTAATGGCTCCTGAAATATTTGCCTCACCAACACTGGTGAGTTGTTAAACGTGAAACTAACTAATCGGTATCCATGGGTAAATGCGAGTGACATAGAATCCTAGAACACTAGAACTGGAAGGGACCTGGTGAGGTCATTGAGTCCAGTCCCCTGCCCTCACGGCAGGACCAAGCACCGTCTAGACCAGTGGTCTCCAACCGTTTTACACTCAAGATCACTTTTTAAATGTCAGGGCAAACCAAGACCCCACCCCTCCTTGAGGCCCGGCCCTCTCCATTCCCCTCCTCTCCATCATTTGCTGTCTGTCCCCAGCCATTCCTCACTCTCCCTGCATTGACAGGAGGTGCAGGGCTCTGGGGTGGGAATGAGGGGTCTGGGTGTGGGAAGGGGTGAGAGGTGCAAGCTGTGGGAGGGAATTTGGGTGCAGGAGGAGGTGGAGAAGGGGCTGCTGGCTCGGGGAGGACTCCAGGCTGGGGAGGGTTGTGGCTGTGAGGGTGCAGGAGTTTGGGTTGGGGTGTGTGAGGAGTTCAGGGTAGGGAGGTTGGGAGTATGATGGGCTCAGGACACAGGTTTGCGGTGTGTGGATGGTGCAGGCGTGCTGTGGCAGAAGACTTGGAGATGTGGAGGGTGCAGGAGTTTGGGGATGTGAGGGGCTCAGGGCAGCGGGTTCAGGTGCATGATGGTCTCAGGGTTGGGGTTGGGGGTACAGGCGTGTTATGATGCTGTGGCCAGATGGGGATTTGGCCCCAATTGGGGGCTTGTTGGCCAGGCTTCATTTTTAAATAAAATATGACATCCTACTCTAACGTTTCAGCATTGTCTTTATTTATGGGTGGGGCGGGGCGGGAACCTGTCTTGGGTCGGGGTCACTGACCCACAGAAAAATCAGTCGGGGGCCACACAAGTGAGATGCAAAAAAACAAACCCTCCAAAAACCCCCCAAGCTTCACTGATGTGGCCCCAACTGAGACCCCTCCCCCTGGCACTCCAGCCCCATGGAGGGGAGGGGAGGTCGGACTGAGGTTCAAGGCCTCAGGCCAGATTAACTCTTCTGGGATTCCAGGGTTAGTGGATTTTGTGGGCCCCTCTACAATCTGAGGTGGGGCCAAAAATGAGGGATCCAGTGTGCAGGACGGGGCTGCCAATGAGTGGGATGGGGGGCAGAATCTGGGTGGAAAGTAGGGTACAGGAGCAAGCTGGGGGTAGGTGTCTGTCCAGGAAGGAGGAGGCAGGAGCAGGGTGCTGGTGGGGGCCCTGGGCAGGGGCAGGTTGCTGGTGGGGGCCCTGGGCAGGGTACTTGTGGGGTTCTGGGCAGGGTGCTGGTGGGGGGCTGGGCAGGGGGAGGGGACAGGGACAGCCTGGTTGGTATCTGAGGGTCCTGCAGCTGCATGCCAGATCCAGCATCTCAGGAAGCATGCACACTGCTCCTCCCCTTCCCAAAACAGCAGGCGTGCTTCCTGAGATGTCGGCTCTGGCGCGCAGCTGTGGGAGTTCTTCTCTGCCCCTCCCCGCTGCAGGAAGGAAACAAGGAAGGCAGCATGGGGGAGGAAGTCCTGTGGCTGCGCACCAGAGCCGGCGTCTCAGGAAGCGTGCCTGCTGTTTTGAGGAGGGGGGGAGCAGTGTGTGTACTTCCTGAGATGCCGGATCTGGTGCGCAGCCATGGGACTGCCCCCCCCGCTCCCGACTCTGCAGGAAGCCGGCACTACCTCCATTTTTGCAGGAGGTTGTAGCGTCAGCGCGGGCTCCTTCTTGGGGGTTGGGGAGAACTAGGGAGGGCTGGGAACACCTTGCAATCGACTGGTCATGCACCTGCAGTCAACCAGTCGATCGCAATCAACGGTTGGTGACCACGGGTCTAGACCATCCCTGACAGGTGTCTGTTTAACCTGCTCTTAAATATCTCCAGGGATAGAGATTCCATAATGTTTAACCACCCGGACAGGCAGGACGTTTTTCCTAATGTCCAACCTAAACCTCCCTTGCTGCAGTTTAAGCCCATTGCTTCTTGTCCTGTCCTCAGAGATGAAGGAGAACAATTTTTCTCCCTCCTCCTTGTGACACCCTTTTAGATACTTGAAAACAGCTATCATGTCCCCTCTCAGGCAAGAATGACTCTGTTTGACTTTACTCCAATACAGCTGATGAAGTGGGGTTTACATGAAAGCTCATGATTCTATATAATGTGATTAGTCTCTAAGATGCCATAGGACTACTTCAGAGGGGGAGCCAAGTTAGTCTGTAACTAGAAAAACTTAAAAAACAATCAATCGTCTAGTAGCACCTTAAAGACTAACAAAACATGTCGATGGTATCATGAGCTTTTGTGGGCATAATCCACTTCTTCAGATGACTGGAGTATTAAGGGACTACTTGTTTTTAAAGTTACAGACTAACATGACTACCCCTCTGTGACTTCACTTTTGTTCGCTAGTTTTGGAGAGCACTTCTGGTAGGCTCTGGAATGAGAGATCCTTTGATGGTTTGGTGGGCACTTTACACTGGAATGAGAGCTGCATGGCATGTCTGGGTCACAGCAGTAGCTGAGGGTGGACATGAGGATGGTCGAGTAGAGGGCCTGTTAGAAGTGCTGCTGACATTGGTCAGACTTAGGAGCAGGAGACTGGCTTTCCATCTCTGCTTCGTGTGTGCTCTGGGTTAGCTCGTGTGCCTGGTCAAGCTGTCAGTAGTGTTTGTTATGAGGTCAGGGCCAGACCTTCATCTCCTGTAGACAAGGGCAGCCGGGAGGCTGGGGGGAAATGCAGGAATGCGTGGTGGTGGTAAAATGTGTGTATTAAAGTGAACATGCACTTAACCATGGTTACATGCGGGTGTGTGTGTGTGTGTGTGTGTGTGGCCTGCTCCCCCTGTGCTGTGGGGGGCTGAGTGTAACTGCATGTTAACCAATGAGCCCTCACTTGTCCGTTAATCGTGTAACCCAGGGCTACTCAACACGCAGCGTTCATTTGCGGCCCGCGGTGCGGTTTCGGGTTTACGTGGGGCTCAACACACGCCCGCGGGTGGGAGCCAAAACCAAAAAGCAGTCAATAGAATGGTCTTCTGTTGAGATGCGTTTTAGTAGTTAAATTCCTGGACTGTCGTTGCTCATTAAAAGTGCTGTCATATGGGTGGAAATCGGGTCAATATTGCATTGTATTAATATTAGCAGAACTTACTTAAATGGGGCCTGCATGTTGTGCAGTCTTGCCTTAATCTTTGTATTCGTGCCTGTCGGTGTGAAAGTAGCTATTTGCGTATATTTGTATATATATTGGCATGTCTATGTAACCACACTTCAGTTGTGGCCCTCGGCATGTGCTCTGAGTTTCGTTGTGGCCCCCGGGGCTTCCAAAGTTGGGTAGCCCTGGTGCAAACAGTTACGCTTTCACATCCCTCGTTTAGAGCGTAGTCTGTCGGTTCTCAGAACCAGTGTTGCTGTTGCAAGGGCTCCTGACCACAAGGAAGAGTCTGACTTGACCTGCGTGTGGAGGAAGGCTCCCTTCCTGGTATTGCTGGGGAATGGCTGTGCTCCTTCTTGGGTTGGAGAACTGGATCTCCAGGAGGGTCCAACAAGTGTCGTCCGTGCTCTAGACCTGAGCAAATCACATGCGGCTGCTGCTCTCGCTTGGTCAGTCGTTTGATTCTAGATTAACTTTTACTGGATCACACTTCCTCCTGTTGGCCGGAAGATGCCGCAGAGGTAGATGATGCAGTCCCCAGTGGGATAGCTAGGAGCGGGAATTTGGGCAGACCCCAGTGTCGGGGTGGATGGGCACTGACGCTGTGCTACTCACTTCCCCGGGGCCATGCCCCATTCCTAGCCCTGGTGCCCCCAGACGCAGGGCTTCCCCCGCCGCGTGGGACACCTGCATGGGGAAGCTCAGAACATGGCAAGGCAGAGCTGCTGGTGTGTAGCTCCGCTCTGGATGTCGGGCTGAGCAAGACTCTGGGTTGCGGTAGCAGCACTCGGGACTGCACTCTGCTCCCATGGGGTGGTCTGCAGCTGCCCCGACGTTCTGGGGACAGCCCTGACATTTGGGGCTTTTTCTTATATAGGCGCCTAATGCATCCCATCCCCATGTTTCACGTTCTGTCTGGTCCCCTCAGCACGGCCCACCCGTGGCTGTGCCCGACGCTGTCCAGCGCTTACAGGCCAGCTGAGTGGCACGGCTCTGCTCTGGAGGGAGCTGGCATGTGCAGTGCACTGCAGCCTGTGTGACCCTTTATACATGGCCCCGTCCTCTTCGGACCAGCAGGGTTGCTGGTGGCATGGGCTCAAAGGTAGAGCCCTGTGGCCTGGCTAACGTCCGTGTTAATCTCTGTGCCGCCGAGGACGTGGAGGTGACTTTAGGGGCAGGTAACAGAGGGGACCCGCTCCTCTCGACGCTGGAAAACGGATTCGTGCAGACGCACAGAATGTTTTCTGGCTTACTTGAGAGATCCACCAGCCAAAAGCAGAGTGGAAGTTAGAAGCAGTATCTCAAAGTCCAACAACTGATGTTCGCTTTATTGGCTCAGCTGTGTAAATGAGACTGTGGTTTGACTTGTGCATTTTATGAAACACTGTGTAATGATCCATCCTTGGAGCTCATGCTTGTGACAGCAAGGGTGTGTGAGAGATTTATTGGACTGTAACTGAGAATTCTTGTTCCAGTTATAAAACTATATTGGAGCAAATATTGCAGATAGCTTGTTCATAGACCAGACACACCAAACTTAAGAACGGCCATATTGGGTCAGACCAAAAGTCCGTCCAGTCCAGTGTCCTCTCTGCCGGCAGAGGCCAATGCCAGATGCCCCAGAGGGAGTGAACAGGGAATCATCAAGTGATCCCTCCCCTGTGGCCCATTGCCAGCCTCTGACAAACCGAGGCCAGGGACACCATTCCTACCCATCCTGGCAAATAGCCATTGATGGACCTAACCTCCATGAATCTATCTAGCTCTTTCTTGGACCCTGTTAATGTCCTGGTCTTCCCAGTCTCCTCTGGCGAGGAGTTCCACAGGCCGACCATGCGCTGTGTGAAGAAAAACTTCCTTTTGATTGTTTTAAACCCGCTACCTATTAGTTTCATTTGGTGACCTACTTCCTATGTTATGGGAACAAGCAAATAACTTTTCCTTATTCACTTTTTTCACACTAGTCATGATTTTATAGACTCCTGTCCTATCCCCCCTTAGTCTCCTCTTTTCTAAGCCAAAAAGTCCCAGTCTTTTTAATCTCTTCAGATGGCACCAGTTCCAAACCCCTGATCATTTTTGTTGCCCTTTTCTGACCTGTTTTCCAATGCCAATATATCTTTTTCGAGATGAGGCAACCACATGTCTATGCAGTATTCAAGATGTGGGTGTCCCATAGTTTTATGCAGAGGCAATAAGATATCCTCTGTCTTATTCTCTATCCCTTTTTTAATGATTCCCAACATTCTATTTGCTTTTTTGACTGCTGCTGCACACTGAGTGGATATTTTCAGAGAACTCTCCACACTGACTCCAAGATCTCTCTTGAGTGGTTATAGCCAATTTAGTCCCCATATAGCTAAATGCTGGCAGCGTCCAGATCTATGTGTAGAGCCCTGCAAATCCACAGATATCTTCTTTATGTCTGCAGGCATCTGCATCTGTGGATGTGGATATCCGCAGCTCATATATGTGGATACAAGTTTGTATCTGTGCAGGACTCTATCTATGGTGGTTAAACTCTGGAAGGGTCTTCTGATTTGAAGCATCATTTCCCCCCTTGATTCCAGAATGCTGGGAGCTTATCTTCTAGCATGCAGTAATATAGAGAGGGACAAGCGCTCTGTGTAGCCTAAAGAAAATCCTTGCAGATAATTCTAACTTAAAAGCATTTGTCTGGATACCTTCTCTGCCCCTCGCTGCCAGGGAGATAAATGGTAAAAGCTATCTATTCCCTCCCTCCCCATAAATGCCCAATATTTGTAGTTGCTGCTTTGAGTTCTGTTGTCTAGCTTCCGAAGAATCCCTCCAGCCCGGGCACTTTGTATTCTCAAGATCTTGGACGAGAGCCAAACGTATTCACCTCCGAATACGAGGCCAGCCCGGTGAGCTTGGAATGCTCTGCACGCAGTCTCGTGGTAACTCGTACGGAGGTAGGGGCTCGGCTGAGCCACAGAATTCTGCAGGACTTCTGTGCGTGTGTTTCTTGGACTGAAATAGTCACTGGTCTCCTGCGAGAATGCTGTGGGTGCGGCTCTCCGTACCTACCCTTCAGAGAGGAGCGCGACTTCTGCATGGTAACATGGAGCCCAGAAGGTGAGTGGGAGGTGTGGGGCCAGGTACTGTTTGACATGCCTGCAGCAGTCCTGTGGCTCCTGCTAGCTCAGGTGGGATGAGAGCTCCCTTCGTGGATGCCTGGTGGAGGAGAGGATACGGAGGCGTCCGTCTCTGGCTTTAACATAGCCAGCGATATCCAGGCCAGTGAGGTCTGGTCTTGTGACCTGGTGCCTGTGAAACATGACTGTACATTTTGTGTGTGGCTCTCAAATGGCAGCTGTAGCTGGACTGTGGCAAGCGGCGACTGGCTGGCGGCTTGTACGGCGTGTACAGCTTTCTCGGTGGCTACGAAGTGGCTGAGGAGCAGGATTGAAACCGCTGGGCTGGAGAGTGAGAGGTGTGGGCAGCTGCCCTCGGAGGTCGTGCAGCCGGCTGAGCACGGTGTTCTACCAGCTGAGCAGCTGGCCTCATCCCGAGGAGGGTGGAGGAGGTGGGATTGCGGAGGTTTTGTTTTCCCCACTGCGTTGAGCAGTAGGGTCACCGTTCTGGCCTGCTCCAAGGATGGGGGGGGGGGGGCTCTAACCAGTGAGATTAGGGGGTGATTTCCTGAGGGGTGTGGCTAGACTTGGGCGTGAAATGGAGTCTCTTGAATACATTCCAAACAGGTGTACTGCTCTGCTCCGCCCTGCTGACCTCCAGCCTGACTCTGCCTGTGTCCAGGGCAGCCAGTCTGCACAAGCCTCAGAGCAGAAGAGCTGACTGTGGGCCGGTACAGTTCAACACAGGCGAAGCCCAGTGCGATCCGGTGACTCTCTCAACTTAGCCGGCCCCGGCAGAGTGACGAGTCTCGGGCGGCGCTAGGAAGGTCTTGAGCTCTTTGGTTAAAGCCGGGATGTGGCGGAGGGCCTGGGCCAGACTCACTAAGGGGATCCAGCTCCCCATGACGCTGCGTTCCCCTGGGATCTGGCTCGTTCCGTGTGGAGAAGGACTGGAGGGCGGGTGCATGCGCTGGGATGCTGGAGAATCCCCTCATCCCTGGGGGCGTCTCTGCTGGGGCTTAGGTCAGCCGGACAGCCCCCCGCAGAACACAGACTCAGGCCTTGTGGCTCGCGTTTGGCCTCTTGTCGTTCACGGATGCGTGAGCCCACCCCAGCCTGTGAAGGCCGGAGCTCTGCCATGCAAGTGCAGGTGTGGCTGCTGCTTTGCCGGCACGCCGGGGGAGTGTTCTGTCAGCGTGCGTGCCGCTGGACCGTGCGTGTGCTGGCTTTTAGCAGCAGGCCGGTGTCGGCGCAGCCTTGCGGTTGAATGCTCGTAGCGCAGACGTACCCACAGCAAGGTGTGCCCGACCCTGCTGCGGAAGTCTCCTCCCAGCCTTGCTGCAGCCTCTCCAGGGCTGGCTGCCCACCAGCAGCAGGAAAACCCTGGGCATGGCTGGAGGGCGTAAGCAGCAGAGCTGCTGTGCCCCTGGAGGGCTCATAGTGCAGATGTAGTCTCGGGCGTGACTCACGCTCGGGAGCAGTGGGGCTGGGGTTTGGCTTGCACGGGAGGACGTGCTGTCCTCCAGCTAGAATTGACGGAGGAGGAAGTGTTAAGGGCTTCTTGCCAACCCTGTCGGGCCTTTGCCAGCTCTAGCTCCGCTGCCTTTGCTAGCTATGCACAAGCCTTAGCACTAACAAATGTCGACTGGTCAGTCTGTCGGGTGCCAAGGGAAACGAGCCCTCTCACAAGCCTCTGTGAAAAGCCCGTCTCCTACTTCCATGCCACTACGCACGTCCCTCCCAAGCGGACACTGGATCCAGAGGGCGAGTGTAGGGACGTTCACTGGTGGCTGAACGTGGCGGGTTGTGCTGCCTGCTGAGGGACTGATTCTCAGCGAGGTGACAGCGAGCGAGTGAAAGGAAGCCTGTTCTTTCCTCCTCGCTCCTCTGTCTTGCAAGGGTCCGATGCTGTGAGCGCTGAGCATCTGCTTTGATGGGAGTGGCAGGAGCTCTGCGCCAGGCTGGGCAGGGTGAGGAGGGGTGAGCTCGTTGTGGAGGCTGGGCATTTGCTGCTTCCGGGCACAGGTGCCTCCCCACGCGGCCAGGGCCTGAACTTGTGGAACCCTTCAAACCCTCGAAGAGAAGAGGGGTCCCACAGGCCAGGGCGGAGGGCTTGGACTAGTGCCAGGTGGGGTGGCCCCGTTTGCATTTCCTGGGCGTGCAGGGGTTAGCGGGGTTCGGTGCTGGGCGCGGCTGCGGGGAGTCAGTGCAGCCGAGATCTCCTGGGGAGCGCCCAGCTTTGGGGAGCGACTCCTTTTGTAATTGTGGGGCAGGATGGTTCCTAGGACAGCTAGTTCTAAGTGAGTCATGCGGATTGGCTGAGGGCCCATCTTCCTGTGTGGATCGGGCAGCACAGGAAGTCGCTCGGCTCTTAATTTGGCGTGTGGCTGAGTTGGAGCAGCAGCGGCCGTGCCGTGTGATGCGAACAGCGAATGAGTGCAGCCCTGTGCCTGGTCCGGGTGCAGCACGCACATTCACCGGCTCCGGTGCTTCCGCCAGCATGGCCTGCGAGCTTGTCCGGTAGGGGGTGTGACGCTTCTCGCGTGTCCTCGGTGTGTCTGAATTCTGCCGTGTAACGGGCAGCTCGTGTCAGACCACAGCGGGCGTCTCCCGGGGAAGGATGGTAGAAAATAGTGCAAGCAGCTGGGGCCGGGCTGGCTGTGGGGAGGAGGAAGCTGTCTGCAGCAGCCTCTCTAGCCCATGTGGCCGTAGCGGGTGGACTCAGGCTGTATGTGAATCTGTACCTGTGTGTGTGTTTGGAGGGGGGGGGGGATCCATGTCTCGCCAGAGCTGGGCTTCGCCCCCCAGTAAAGCAGGTTTTGTGACCCGGAAACGTTTGTGAATTTGACACTTTCCCAAATGGCTTTGGCTGAAGGGTGTGTTGGGGGGTTGATTCGCAAGGGGCTGGTTGCCATGCCCACTACAGCCCGAGGATAAGGAGGCGGTGGTGCCCTTATCGCAGCCGTGAGCCCGGGGGGCAGGGCAGTGTTCCGCTGTGATTACCCACCCATCAGTGGGGCTAGTTTTGTTTTGTGCTCCAGTATTGAGTCCGTGGGTGCTTGTTCGGGTGTGTGCCACAGGTTACTAATAAAGATCTTCTAAACCTCTCCCTTTTCCCTCTGCTGCCATGTCTCCTCCCCTCCCCTCCCCTCTGCTGTCCTGCCTCCAGCCCTTCTTGCTCCCCTCAGCCCTTCGGGGACCCCCCCACCCCATCCTCCTTGACCCCTGCAACAGCCCTTCTCTCCCCCCTGTGCCCACTCCTCCTCTAGCCCCACTCTGCTCATCTGTAGCTACACTCCCCATCCCCTCTCCTAACACCTCCCTCTGCCCACCTGCCCTGCCTCTCCCCTCTGGGGCAGTTTGTGGGGGCTGGAGCCTGGGGCCGGGACTGCAGTACTAAAAATAGCACCACGGCCCCAAAGCCTCCGCAGCCCTGGCCCCAGCTGCTCCCGTGGTGGGACTGTGTGCCGGTACTGGAGCAGAGGCCGCCCACAGTGCTGTTTATGCTACTGTGGCCCCGGTCTCCCCGAGCTGCCCCAGCTCCAGTTGGAGTGAAGCGGCAGCCACACGAGGCCCATTCCAGGTGGGGCAGCCTCCCTGTAACAACCTCACCTCACACCCCCCGGCTCCAGGCGGAGCAAAAGGGCAGCCACCCGCCGCCAGGAACCCACCAGGCCACTGGCTGCCGCTGCCACCACCGCTCGCCGTCTGTTCCCGCGGGAAGGTGAGCGGTGAGTGCGGCGGCGGCTCTTAAAGGCCGTGTGCGGACCTAAAATTGTTAGTGCGTGGGGCACGCAGCTTAGAGGGACACCGGTGTAGGGCACTGCCCCAGGTTAGAACACTCCTTCCCCCCTCGCAAAAGGGATTTGAATGCAGGCATGCCCACCAGGCTGTACTGGACATTCCCAGCTTGGGGGGGGGGTGCATATAAAAACTCGAATAGTCGTTGGGCTAATGAGGGGCTGGTGCTTTGGGCCTGGGTCTTCACGTCCCAGGTGAGTGCCCTGCCCGCTGAGACCCCACCCCTCCTCCTTTGGGAAGCAAGTCCGTTCCAAGACCCAGAAAGAGGAGGTGTCGGCTCAGCTGCTGGCTTTGCTGGACCCAGATTGTTTCTGACATGCACAAAATTCCCCAAAGATTTTAATTTGGTTTGACCTGAATGTTTGCAACGGCCAGCAGCGAGAAGACTCGGCTACGCACCCTGCTGCCCTGCTCTCGGCCTGCCCTGGGATCCGGCTGGAGAAGGCGATTGTTGTAGACTTGCAAGCCTCTTGCACTTCCTTTAAACTCTTGGACTTCTCTGTGCCCCAGCCCAGCTGCTGTTCTTGTAGCATGTGCTGTGCTGCTGGGTTTGTTCTGGGATGAGGAAATGCTGCAGGAAGTGGCTGCCATAGATCAGATAGGGCCAGTGGTCCATCCGTCCAGGGTTCTGTCTGTCCAGCATATGCAACGCAACTTGCAGAGAAGTAACTGCTTCTTGAATTGACTTCTGCACCGGAGGCCTCGCCCAGGCATGCCCTGGGATAATCCCTACCTCCTAAACCCATCACTGCAGTAATCTTCAATTAGACCGGGATTAGTTTTCTTTTAACTGAAGTCTTCTTGGAAACCATTTGGTGTCGTACTCAAGAGGCTGCCTGCTTTGTCGCGGTTAAAGATCAAGAACTCTCTTGGGTTGGGTCACGTGCCCAGTGAGGTGACGGGTCAGTCGCGACTCAGTCCAGAGTAAGGGATGTAAAATCCCATGTAGCTAGTTAGACACTGAACCGGGATGCCATGGGGAGGCATTGGGGCTGCCTCAGTCAGGTTGGGCTGGACTGCCCCCAGCCTGCGGCATGGTGAGCCTGGCCGGGCTGGAGCAGCTCCCCGCCTGCCCGGGCTGCCGGTTAACCAGTCACGGATAAACATCACCCGGGCAATGCTCACCACTTCACCAGTCACATCCCTAGTCCTGAGCAGTCAGGGAGGAGGGGGCTGAGGCACGGGCGGGGGGAGGAGGGGTATTGAGACGTGCTGGTTCCAGGTGGTGGGGGACTCTCCCAGGGCCTCCCCAGCCCCTGCAGGTCCTGTTCCCTGGCTCACTCCTGGGTGCCGTGGTGGTTTCTAGAATAGTTGACTAACGGATAAGAATTCACGAGGTGACTCGGCCATTCAATTAACCGATAGTTAACATCCCTAGTCTGTACTGGACAAACATGCCAGTTTTCTAGGCGTCGTTACAGCTTGTAAAGCCCTTGCAGAGCCTCTGACAAATGGGGCTGGTGTGAAGGGGGCTGGGATGTCTCAGCCCCTTTCACCAGCGCTGCGTTAGTTGTGAAAGAAGCAGGAGGTGAATTAAAGGAAGCTATGTTGGCCGCCCCATCTGCTGCCTATGACTTCCCTCCGTCGTCTTGTCTCCGGTTAAATCGGCCACTTGCAGGCCGGCTAGTGGCACTGCTGTCCCCCGCCGGGGAAGGCACTGTGGCTGGCGTTGCGCTAGCCGCGAAGGGCGGAGCTGGGTGTTTTCCAGGCTGGCTGGTTCCAGGCGGGGGAGGTGGGAGGAGAACTGAAGTAAGATTTTGCATCTTCTTCCATTGCAGGATCATGCGCCAGGATGATGCAAACCTTGCAGGCAACGTCCATGGGGGGATCATCCTGAAAATGATCGAAGAGGCAGGCGCCATCATCAGCACCCGACACTGCAACTCCCAGTCAGGGGTACGTAGGCGAGGGGCTGGAGTGCGGCCAATCCAGCTGCTGCTCTTAGCACAGGATCCTGGCAAACCACCCAGCCCCGTGTCATGTAGTAACAGCTTGGGACGGACCCATGTGAGTCTGGGCGGGGAAGGGACTGGGAGGGTGGGAGAGAACCAAGGCAGCGATTGACGTCAGAGAACGCTGCTCTCCGTTCCTGTGGCTTTTCTTGGTGTTTGTGGTACAGGATGTTTGCTAGGGGCTGTGTCGCTGCTGGACCCTTCGCCTCTGCTTTTCCGGACTCTCTTCACTTAATCATGCAATCTTAGCTCCCGTTTCCGGCATGATTGGGCCTGCTGCAGAGACCTGGCTAAGGTGGTAAATGTGAGCAAGGAACCTGACCCTTAAACTGTGTGTTCAGAGGCAGGTGTCTGGTCTGGTATCTCGTTGGTAGAAGTGCCTTTTCTGTAGAAGTGCCATCTAGTGGAAAACACGTGGAAGTTTGACATGGGCTCTTTCTGTTGGCGTGCCAGAAGGGACTGGTGAAACTAGCATTTTTCTTCCTCTTTCCATTTCACTTAAGAATGATTGGCTCTGTGGTCCTTCGAGTTGAGAAAATTTGTGCGTGACTTGGAGTACGCTCTGGGTGAGGGATCTCCCAAGCTTGGAGATTTCCTGGCGAGAGAGACACTGCACTTCTCACACACTCAGCCTCTTTTCTGTCCCCAGGTTGGAAACTGAAGTTCTGTCTCTACTTATCCAGAGACCTGATATGCCCAAAGCCGGCCTGGACTGGCACCTTCCATGGGTTACCGTTTCTGACCTTGTTTGATATTCGAAAACAGCCTGTTTGCTGAGGCCTTTAATGGGCTTTTAGTCTTCAATCTTTGTCGCCTTTCAAACTTGGACTATTCAGAGATGGCTCTTGGAGAAAGAACCATTGGTCGCCCCCCTGGCCGTGACGGTGTAGTGGATCTTCATTCTTGGAGCGGTGTTGGGTGGCATTTTAAAATGCTGCCAACAGAGATGTTTTCTCAACTTGTTAGAGTCCATGTGTTCTACCTACCCCCGATTCCACGCCACCACTGTGAAGAGAACACATGGGTTGCAAGAAGTTGAAGAGGGGCTTGTCTAAGATGAACCAGCCAGGAAAGTTAATCTGAATTAACCTAAAGATGTGAATTTGAATAAATTGGTTAAACCACATTAAATCCCTTGGAGGAGGAGGAGGATGTTTGTAGATCTAGGCCAGAAGGGACCATTGTGATCATTTAATTTGGCCTCCTGCATAACAGAGGCCATAGAACTTCCCCCGTATCCTTTCTAGCGCAGAGCTCTCTTGACTTAAAAATGGTCAGTTATGACCCCTTGGGAGATGGTTCCAGTGGCTGGCCACTCCCCACTAACCATTTGCACCTGATTTCTAGTCAGAATTGGATTCGCTTCAACTGCCAGTTTGTTGTACTTTTTTCTGCCCCACCTCCCCATGCATTGGAGGAAGGCCAATTAGCTGATGATCAAGATGACAGTCGGCTGGCACAGACACACGACAATCCCACTTCACCTCCAGAGGATGCGATAGTCCCGGATGATGAACACACGATAGTGGACCTGAAACAATTCCAGAACTTTTTTAAGAGGGTTGCTACATCACAAGAAATGAAACTTCAGGAGGTGAAGGAGACACAGCACCATCTCCTGAAGATTATCTGCTCAGCACCATAGGGCAGAATCGCGTTGCCCATAGATTAAGCAATTATGGAGGTGTTCGAAGACATCTGGCAAACACCTGCATCGGCTCAGCTGACCTGCAGAAAGGCGGAAAAGAAATATTTCATCCCACCTAAAGATCTAGATTTTCTTTTCTCCCATCCTCGGCCAAACTCACTGGTCATCGATGCAGCAAGCCAACAGGCAAAGGCCCCTCACCTTAGATCAAGTAATGGTGACAAGGAGCACAAGAGGCTAGACCAATTTGGGAAGAAGGTCTACTCATCTGTTACCCTGCAGCTTAGGTTAGCCAATTACTCAGCACATCTGGCAAATCCCGACTTTGACAACTACTCCAAACTAGCGGACTTGGAGCATCTGCCTGATACCAAGAAGCCCATACTCAGGGCAATCATACGGGAGGGCCACACAATTGCCCATTCAGCACTGCTGTCTGCAATTGACATTGCGGACACAGCAGCAAGAACAACAGCTACAGCAGTCGTGATGAGAAGAACATCATGGCTTCAGGCCACAGAGGTGCCAAAAGAACTGCAGTCGAAAGTAGAAGATCTCCCCTTTGACAAGCACAAGCTTTTTGCCAGCAACACGGATGAGATTCTGCACAACAGCAAAAACACGCGTACCACCTTGCGTACCCTGGGAATGTACACATCACCGTACAAGCACAGGCGCTACACCCCCTACAATAAAAACAAGGACTCGTACTACAACTGTACTCAATACAGACCATATGAGTGCAGTCATGCCAGGCAGTGCACCCAGAGGAACCGCAAACAACAGCCATGTTCTTCTGGTGGCCAGGCCCCGAAGCAGCAAATTTGAAACATTGGTTGAGGGCATGCCTGACCTCCTCAACCATCCAGTGCAACAAGACCAGAACCATTTATTTGACCACAGATTACATCCATTCCTTCATCACTGGTCATAACAGTGATAACATCTGACCAGTGGGTCATAGAAATTATCCCTATGGGATATTCGATTCCGTTCAACTCCCTCCCTCATACCCTTTCCCCTACCCCGTCCCTCTTCAGGGACCCATCTCGTGAGATACCCCTCAAATGAGAAACTGATCGGCTTCTTCATCTAGGAGCTATAGAAGAGGTACCCGAATCATACCGGGAAAAGGGGTTGTTCTCCACCTATTTCCTGACCCAGAAGCCTACAGGAGGCTGGAGACCAGTCCTAGACCTCCACAAACTAAACAAGTTCCTGCGAAAGTAGAGATTCAGGATGGTCACACTGGCTGCAATCAGACCAGTGCTGGACAGTGGGGACTGGTTCGCAACCCTCGACCTACAAGATGCATATTTTCACATTGTGATACATCCTGAGATTCGCGGTAGGAAACGCACATTTCCAATACAAGGTCCTACCTTTCGGCCTTTCCTCAGCACCACGGGTCTTCTCAAAGGTACTAGTGGTGGTCGCAGCATACCTTCAGCGTCAGGGCGGCGTCATCTTTCCATATCTGGACGACTGTCTAATAAAGGGACGCTCCAAACTAGAAATCGAGATAATACTAAAGACCAGATCGCTGTTCAACCGCTTAGGTTTACTAATAAATGAGCAGAAGTCGATGCTCAATCCAGTTCAAGATCTAGAATTCGTAGGAGCGTGACTTGACTCAATATCAGCCGGGACATACCTGCTGCGGCAGAGATTCGAGACACTACGAGACCTCATCACCACCCTACTTGTCAACCCCAACGCGATGGTACATACCTGCCTTCAGCTCATGGACCACATGGCGGCCACCACATATGTGGTCCAATATGCACGTCTACATTTCCGAGCTCTGCAGCACTGGCTGATGTCGGTCTATACACCATGGATACATTCTCTGCAAAAGACTGTCCTTATACCCAGACACGTCCTGGAACCTTTCCAGTGGTGGACGTCCCCCACCAATCTTCTCGAGGAGGTGCCCTTCTTTCAGCCAGAACCATCAGTCCAAATCACAACCGGTGCCTCACTAACGGGGTAGGGAAGAACACCTGCAGCAACAAGCAGTGCAAGGCAAATGGTTACCACACGAGGCACTACTCCATTATCAACCTCCTCGAGCTCAGGGCTGTCAAGAATGCATGCAAGCACTTCACATCATCCACCAACAGAACTGTCCGTGTCCTTACGGACAACACGACCTCCATGTTTTGTATAAACAGACAGGGAGGAGCACATTCCCGATCTCTGTGTGGAGGCGCTCCGCCTCTGGAACTGGTGCATCCAACATGGGGTCACATTAAAGGCAGCATACTTACCAGGGGTGAACAACACTGTGGCAGATGCTCTGAGCTGCAACTTCACCATCGATCACGGGTGGGAACTCCACCCACAAGTGCTAGACTCCATTTTTCGCAGGTGGGGCTATCCAACAACGGACCTATTTGCAACTGTGAAAAACGCGAAATGCCCTCGCTTTTGCTCCTGCACAGGGCTGGGGAAGGGGTCCAGGGGAGACGCATGCCTAATTGCATGGGACGAACCGATTTACTATGCCTTCCCGCCAGTACTACTAATCCATCTGGAAGCAGCCCGGTCATCCTAGTAGCCCCATCATGGTCCAGACAGACCTGGTACCCATATCTGCAACACATGTCCATGGAACTACAACGGCCGCTCCTTCACTGCTGCAATCTTCTCTTCCGGAATGTGGGCAAACTACTGCACCCAGATCCACACACCCTCCATCTCCATGCCTGGCTCCTGTCTGGTTTCGTGGTGCGGGAGTAACCTGCTCGGAACAAGTCAGAAACGTCCTCGTGCATAGCAGGAGACACACCACTAGAGCAACTTACCAGGAAAAATGGAAATGCTTAGCATCTTGGTGCTGCCAAAGAGAACTCAATCCAGACAAGACACCAATCCATACGATACTCGACTACTTATCCTCTTTAAAGACTGAAGGCCTGTCAATGTCTTCTATAAAAGTTCACTTGTCAGCCATTACGGCCTTTCACGACCACATAGAGGGGTCATCGGTGTTCGCGCATCCCGTGATGAAGAGATTCCTTAAGGGCCTTCCCACCTTGTAGAGCATCTCCGCCCTCTTGGGATCTGAATTTGGCCCTGCAGACCCTTATGAGGCCCCCTTTGAGCCCATGGCCACATGCCCTCTCCTGCTCCTCACAATGAAGGTGCTGTTTCTGGTGGCGATCACGTCAGCAAGCAGGGTGGGCAAGTTAGGAGCCCTAATGGTGGGCCTCCCACACACGGTCTTTACTAAGGACAAAGTGACTTTAGGTATAAAGGCTGGATGTGGTCTCAAAGTCAACACATGCTTTCACATTAACGAACCGATCGTTTTACCTGTGTTCTTTCCAAACCCACATATGTCGCTACTCATGCCATGCTTCACGCCCTCGATGTTAGACAGGCCTGGCTTTTTACATCGATGGGATGCAGATGTTTCGCAAGTCCCCACGCCTCTGTCTCCATTGCAGACTACTCCGGGGTAACCCGCTTTCCACACAATGCATTTAGAAACTGATAACGAGCTGCGTCCTCCAGTGCCGCTCCCTTGGTAATACACCACTAAAGACAGCCCAAGGGCACACTCGACCCGTACTACAGAACATCCACGGCATTCCTTAAGGGGGTGCTCCTTAAAGACATTTATCGGGCAGCCATGTGGTCATCGGACCACATGTTCTCGAAACGTTACGCCATCATGCCTCAATTGGCGGCTGACACGTCAGTGGCTAAGGCAGTTCTATCTGCTGTTACAAAGCGGTGACTCCGAGTCCCACCAGCCACAGCGAGTACTGCTTTGTAGTCTCCTACAGTGGAGCACCCACGGGGGCATCACCCAAAGAAGAAAAGGAAGTTACCTCGTGCAGTAAGGACTGTTCTTTTAGGTGTGTCCCCCTGTGGGTGCTCCATGACCCTCCCTTCCTCCCCGCTACTCGGAGTCCAATTACTCTGCGGTAGACGAGGAACTGAGGGGAGGGGGTCAGGCCGTGCTTAACTGTCAACTGCCCCCAGTGCGAGAGGCTCGCTGCGCGCGCACAGCCCGACTGCTAACTGCTATGAAAAAATCTCCGATCTGCGGCACCGGGGACGACCCGTCACCTACAGTGGAGCATCCACGGGGGGGGACAGCTCGAAGAACAGTTGTTACGGCACAAGGCGAGTAACTTCCTTTTTCCTCGCGTGAGGTGAAGGTTTCAGGCCAGCTGTTCCACACAGCCCAGGTCTGCGCAGGAAGATGGAGGAAGAAACGAGAGATGGTGAAACCGATCAGTTTGAACTTTGCTGCTGCTTGGCTGTTGAGTGACTGGCTTTGTTGCTGGGGTTTCCAGGGAGCTATTTGTGTAGTGAACTTCTGTGGGTTAGTGACGTGGGGTCATTTTAAGAATGTCGCTTTCCTCAGAAGTTGCCTCACGTGTTGGGATTTTTCTTGTTTTCTGAAGGGAAGGGGTGGCGTCAGACAGTGGGTTTGGGGTGAAACCCGGAATGTGTTTAAATTGCTGATTTAAGTGGCTCTTTTCTAAACTGGTGCTTGCTGAGGATGGTCTAATTGACACCTGATTGGGCCAGCTTGTAGACCCTGGGTCTGGCTGCCACCTGGTTTGTCTGAAGGCCTTGGGGGAGGAGCTGCCAGTCAGAGGGAAATTCGCAAACTGCGAATCAGGGTAAGGCCAAGAAGCCTTTGGCTGAGATTCCAGAACCTGATCTCTTTGTGAGTGGAAGTGAGGACCTTGATCCAGCTCTGCCAGCCTGGGACCATCTCTCCCAGCACCAGAAGGATGCCCTTCAGTGGACATCACCATCTGGCTCCTTGACTGCCATCCCAGCACCCTCTCCCAGTGAAGTCTCAGAGGGAAAACTTCATAGCTCCTGGGTTTTGTGGATTTCAGTGTTAGATACAGGTGGGACCCCCCTGGTCTGGCACCCTCGGGACCTGACCAGTCCTGATCGAGGGAGTTTGCCAGACCAGGGGAGGTCAGTGTTGGCCCCTTACCTGGCTCTACACCTGTCCCCAGCTGCCTGTCCCCTGCCCTGGCCATGAAACCAACCCCACTGGGAGGCCTGCTTCTGGCTGCTCAGACAAATTGGGCTCCCAGCCCTGCTGCTGCCACTGGCCCTGGCCAGGATGCCGCTGTTGTCCTAGCCAGGATGCTGGCCCCACTGCCACTGTGGCCCCTGGCTGGGATGCTGCTGCAGCCACCGAGTTTAAGCTGTCCCCGCCAGCTGGGCTCCTAGCCACTGGCTCACTGCTGGCAGCCCCAGCTGGCCGCCTTTTACTGCCCAACTCCCAGCTGCCGGCGCTCCAACAACATCGATGTTGCTGGACCAGAGTGTCCTGGATTTTAGAGGTTCAACCTGTATTTAACTATTCAAGCCATATATCAGTGACATTCCTTAACTGGGCTCTAACCAAATACTCAGCCACCACAGAAGGCTCCTTCCTAGAATGTATATAAAGACCGATTACTTTTGGCATTAATTTGGCTTAATTGCATTCCAGTAGCAAAGCTAACTCAGTGGCTTGATTTGTTGTTGCTTTAATCTTGGTTCAGTTTTAAGATTTTTCATTTCATTGAGGCTTTCAATAGAATGTGTAAGTGACACTGATACAGTGTTGGGCTGGCATCTTTGCCCTAAAACCCTGACCAGCTCCCCCAGTCCACTGGCCATGCAGACGCAGAGCAGGTGGCCTTAGCGCCTTGGAGGCTCGAAGGAGCTGGAGTGACACTGAGCGCTGGCTGAGCTGGGTCGGACAGGGGCTTGGCAGGGCCGGATGAACCTGGGAGATGTTGGTCAATGTCAATTTCAGGGCCCCCCCCCACTGCAATAGGTGAAAGGCTATTGGTGACTAAGTGCAGCCTCTGTCAGGAGCCCCCCGGGCAGCCCCCATGGGCGGTGTTGGGAGTCCCCCTGGGGCAGCCCTGTTGCATGTTCTGCTTTCCCCCAGCTCTGCCTTCCCTTTATTTCTTGCAACTGTAAAAACTGTTATAGTGAAAAAATTAAGTCCTCACCCCCAAATTCTGCTAAGCCTAGTTGTGCAGCACTAGCAGGGTAGCTCTGGCTGCAGCTGCATCATGCAGGGCACCTGCTGGCAGAGCGAGTGTGTCTCTCGCTGGGGCTGGGAGCCTGCGTCTGGAGCCAGGCTGCTGTGTACAGACTACACTGATAATTCAAGTAGGAGCGTAGGCCCGCTTACCGCAGGGCAGGGCGGCCACTGAGCTTGCCAATAGGAACTAGCTAATCACTCCTAGATGACAGCCCAGAGTTTAGTTTCACAACTCTAAGATCCAGCTTTCAAAACACCACTGAGTTTGGGTGCCTTAATCGTAGGGTAGATTAGCCCATCTGGAGACCTAGGCTCTGACTTCCAGACATCTACAGTTCCAGCTGCAGCACCTCTGAAAAATGACTCACTCTCTCCGTTTGAGCACCCACTGTCGCTGAGTGGGTGTTGCTCAGAATTGGGACAAATAACAATCTTGTCAACCCTACAAAATCCTCTTCAGGGAGTTGGCAGTAGGTGGCGCTGCAGCCCCTCTGTGCGCCTCTTGGACCCAAACCAGAGCAATGGATTCAATTCCTCACGACGCTCCCTCCCGGAAGGCATGAAGTTAGACAGTAACAATTGTAAAATTGTGCGTAATCAACATGTGACAGAAGAAGCAAAGAGGCTCTCTCTGTTCTCCGAGCTGGCTCCAGGGGGTACACCTGTGCCTTTTGCCTCTAAGCACCTCGATTTGTATGTCTTGTTTAGCTGCAGTGTTCTGTGATCAGAACCCCCTTCTAACAGCACTGTAAATAGTCCAGGGATAAGTGCATTTAACCGGCCCTCTCTCTGGCAGACGTAGCATGTAGGCAACACTTGAACAGTGGGCGCATGTTCCCCCCCATTGGCTTTTTCTCTGAGAAGTAGCAAAAGGAAACCTGAGTGGTGTGCCCAGAATGCACCCATTGCATCTGATCACTTAACTCCACAATCGCCAATTTCAGTCCAATTGTAAGTTGGCTCAGAGAGCCAGTTCTGAGCCTGAATTATCCCCACCCTGAAAACCAGCCCCTTGAACTAAACAAAACCCGTTTGGCAGAGCCCCCGACAGCGAACAGTTCTATGGTGTTACATGCGTGAAAGGGTTAACCTAAATGTCGGACACTTTGACTGGACTGAGATTAGGGGTGTCAGTGTGTAGACTACATGATTAACCAATAAACGTGGGCTTATCGGTTAATTCTGTTGACTTACATGCACCCCCCCCGCTGTGAGCTGGTGTTGGAAGTATCATCAGTCTTCAAGCTTTTTCGATAAACCCGTTAACAGTTGTCGCAGTCATTCTGTCGGAAACTCTGTGAGTTTTGTTAATTCCCAAGGAAAAGGTGAGAATAATTCGAGCTATCTGAGCAACCAGACGATTGTGGTCAAATGATCGAATGCAATAGTGCATTCTGTTTTCGGAACATTCTCGAAAGCAATGAAAATTTTCTCCGAAGTGTTTGCCCCCTTCACCATCTACCAGAAAAACTTGTTATCACACTTATCTTACAGTGCTGACAGGAAGGGAGTTCTGATCTGGCTTCAACTAAACAGACTGTCTATCGATGCAAAACAAAGAAAACCTGATGGTGTGCCCAGAATACCTGTTGCATCTGATCACTTGCTCACAATCGCCAATTTCGGTCCCAGGTGCCAGTTTGGCTCCAGAAGCCAGTTCACGGGCACAATTATCCCCACCGCAAGCCAGCCCTTGAACTGGCAAGCATTTGGCGAGGCCCCCGACGGCGAACGGTTCTGTAATTGTTACATGCGTGAAAAGGGTTAACCTAAATCGGACACTTGACTGGACTGGGGTGGGGTGTCGGTGTGTAGACCATGATTAACAATAAACGTGGGCTTATCGGTTAATTCTGTTGACTCCTTCCCCCGCTGTGAGCTGGTGTTGGGGCGTCAGATCCTATTAGACATCCCCTCCTCCCAGCTGCACTACTGCCTCTGTCAGAGAGGCAGCAGCACAGAGGAGTGTGGGGCGAGCAGGCCAGTACATGTGAGGTACTCTAAACCATGCTGGCTCCGTGGGTATCTGCCTCCCACAGAGGCGGGGGAAGGAATGGTCCCAGCCAGTGGTCAGGGGAAGCCGGCTAAAAAGCCAGCTCCCCATGAGCACCAGCTCCTGCCGGCCCTTCCGGTGCTGCTGCCTGTCGTGAGAGAGCCGGGAGCAGAGGAGAGGCTTGTCTGTGGAATGTCGGCGGCTCCTGTCCATAGAGCGCCGGACCCACGCCAGGCGGGCTGCACCACCTGCGCTGCTGTCGCTGTATCGAAGTGCGCTGGTGTGGTAGGAGCGGTCTGCGTGGAAAGCTGGCTTTTAAATGCGGCTCCTGGTGGACCAGCTCCTGCCTGCCACCGCACTGCGCCGATGAGCGTGATTGTGGGCAACAGGCTCTCGGAGGCGGGCGCACTGGCTGCCCGGCCCCTTGGGAGCTGTTTGACAGTCGATGCCAACATAAAATCTGGTAAATTCATTGACTGTTCAGTTACACGCTGTCTAACATCCCTACCGGAGATCTCGTGTCAAGGTGTAACCAGGACTGACTGTTTTTGTCTGTTCTAAAGAGCTGGAATATGCCCGGGCCAAGAGCATGGGGGGAGATGTGATTAAGCAGGTGGGTCGGATGGAGTTCCGCGCATGGTGGGCGGTTGGGCTCAGTTAAACAAAGGGTCTTACTCCCACTCCAAACTCCACTACAAGCCCAGCACCCTCTGGACCAGGGGAGTCAATGCTGGTCTCTGAGCTCCGCTCCTGGTCCCCTAGCCCGGCTTCCTGCCTCCCTGTCACTGGCCCAGCTAGGCATTCTGTTTCCGGGCCTGGCTGTGCCAGCTCCACAGGTTCAAGGTTCCCGGCTGTAGGGACTCTGGTCTGCCCACATCTGTGGTCCTGCTGTGCCAGTTTTTCCCCACAAGTGCTTCAACCCTGGAGCCCCCATGGAGTCCCTGAGGTGCTGGCCCAGGGATGTTTGCCGGACCCGAGTCCCGTGTTGGACAGGCTGAACCTGGCTGCATGGTTGCTGGGGCGAGCCGGTAAACGTCTGCTGGATGGCGCCCAGCCAGGTGGCGCTCAGCTCAGTAGCACGTGAGAAGCTGCTTCTGCCTTCCCGGGAGAGATGGCGCTCATGAGGTTTCCACGCTCTTACGCGTAGTATGCATGTTCGCCGTCCCTTCTGGCGGCATAGACTGCGCCGGGGAGTCTAACCGCGGTTCCTCTGCCGTCTGCAGGAGCACTGTGTGGCGGCGCTGGCCCGGGTGGAGCGGACAGACTTCCTCAGCCCGCGTGTGCGCCGAGTGGCGCCGTCAGCGGAGATCGTTCACCTCAGGCATTCGATGGAAGTCCCGAGTCAGCGTGCTGGCTGGTATCTCACGGTGTCTTGCGCTTCACCTGCCTGCGTGCTCTCCCGAGAGCGAGCCCCAACACAAGCGCCCACCCCAGGCAGGCATGTTGCTGTTGCTTAATGTGCCTCGAGGAGCCTGATTTCCGCTTTGTGACCGAGATGCGGTGCTGCATCTTGCTTGTGATGTGTGCCGAAGTCAGCTGGAGCAACACCCCGGCCCCTGCTGCCGTGGTTAGGGTCTTTCCAGCAGCTGGGCCCACCGTGCTGTGCCCCAGGCGTGGGACTGCTCGCGTGGCCGCCTGCGGCAGCGCGCCATGGTGGGCTGGTTAACGGATTAAAGAGGGTTTCACCAGTTACCGTTTTACACAGGCGTTTCCATCCCTCCGGTGTGTACAAATCTGCTCTATGAACCTGCGTTGGGAAAGCAGTGGGGCAATGGTGTCCCCAGCTGCTCCTGCCATCACCAGAGCAGCGGCTGGATGAGGTGTGGAGTTTCCCATCTGCTCCATGGTTGAAGTCGGGAGTAACTTCCCGGTCCCCTGCAGGCAGTATGGATTCTCTATTGCTGCCCCTGGGCACCGGGGAGATGCTACCCGCCTGTCCCAAGCATCTCCCTGTGGGGGAAGGATCTTGGAGCAAGGGGCACCTGGGTAACGACTCGAGACGAGTGGGTAAGGTGGTCTGGGGTAATTCCCAGCCCGGCGCCTCTCCAGAGTCCGGCAGCCTGTGTGGGGCGCTCGGTGGGGAAGGCGAGCCCCCGTTGGGACGAGGGCTGTAGTGCAGAGGCTGCTTTGCCCGGACACGGCAGTGGTGGCTACAGAGATGGTCTGCAGGTGCTTGGGTCTGTTCAGCTGAGGGGAAGGACAGGTCTGACTTGCTTGGCATTTCTGGACTGCACCTGCGCAGACTTGCTGGGATCCACGTAACCGCCACGCCAGCGCCACGGGGCCTCCTGAGCAGCTCCCAGAACTCGCCAGCTAGGGCTTCCTGAGGGCTTCAGTCTGTGTTGGCAGGAAGGGAGCGATCACACATACCCAGTTCCTCCTCCCTGCACAGCCCGCTGCCACCGGCCCACGCTGTCCCGAGGGGAAAGGTGGCTCCTTCACTTACGGCCGGTGTGGAATCTCTCCCTTCACGTGGGCTGTGAAGCAGTTTTAATGGGGGGCTGTGGCAAGCTCCATTTTCCCACTGGTTGCTTCCCCTCCTCCTCTCCCTGGCTCGCTCCGGGATCTCCTTGCGAGGCGTGGAAAGACGTGTAAGGCGTTCTCCAAGGGCCTGCCTGCGCGAGGAGCATCAGGAGAGGGGGTTAGTACGTGGCTGTCCCCTGACTTGGTTACAGCATGGTGCCAAGCGACAGCTGGGACCGTACCCAGGTCTGGCAGCTGACTCAAAGCTTAGCGCTGTCCAGTGAGCGTGTCTGCCAGTGCCTCTGCCCTCCTGGACTTGCGCCACAAAGGCACATTCTGTGTGACCAGCCCGAGTGGCGAGGAGCCCGCGGCAGAGTGAGCTTTCTGTTCTTGGCTGGCACGCTCAGCGGGGGACGCTTTCAGGTCTCTTGGCTCCCTTTTCTCTGGGAAAGGCTCCCGCAGACGTTCAGTGTGACGGGAGAACGAGGCTGTAGCATGACCTAGCACTGTGCGGTGGGGTCACCCTAGTCCGCGCAGTCTGAGTGCAGCTAGTGGATGAATAGCGAGCAGCCTAGAAGACAGGGCTGTGTGCATGCTTGTGGTAATCCTGTCGGTCCCAGGATAGCAGACACCAGAGCTAGACCTGGCCCCGACCTGAAGACGAGCTCTGTGTGGCTCAAGAGCCTCTTTTGCTAATGAAAGTCCAATAAAAGTTTCACCTGCCTTGCCCTCTAGAAGGCAGAGTGGCAGTTCTGCAGGAACATCCGCATTCTCCTTCTGCATGGCCATTAAGGCTTAGTGCTGTGTCTGAAGAAAGACATTCAGTGCACGTCTGGCCTTGTGGGCTGTGTGTCCTTCCATGTGTGTCTTTCCGTGTGTGGACAGCAAAGTAATGGCAAATGCAGTTGAACGACCGTCTGGAGGATTATAGGGTGCCCCTAGCTGTACAGAGGGGCTCTGCGTGACTCGGGCGGATCACGCTGAGCTTGTGGCAAGAATGACGTGGCTGCTGCAGTTGGCTTGAGACTCCAAGCTAGAACAGGGTGGGAGATGAGCAGGGCTTTGCAAAACCCTTAACTCCAAAGAAAGTTTTCTGTAAAAGTTATTGTAGTGTCTCCATTGGCTTCTCCCTCTCGCTTGGGTCAGGTGTGGTTATCTCAGGTTGTGAAAATCTGCTTCTTGCTCACTTTTCCTGGTAGTAAGTATTTCCTTCTCATTGGTGAAGGAATCTTTCCTGGTTCCTCTTTCTTGCCTGACTAGGGTTATAAGTGACTAATCGACTATCCGATAAGTCTAAGCTTCCTAAGCCTAAAAGGAATGCAGTGGAGACATACCCTGATAGAGGCAGCAAGGGGGGGAAGCAGGAGCCGGCTTAAGCTGGTTCCCCCAGCACCGTCTCTGCGGGGTGCAGGGGGAGGTAGAGGTGTAGCGGGAAACGGCGCGAGTGGAGACTGAAGCCGTCTATGCTCCTGCCGGTTCTGCTGCGATCCTGCTTTTGAAATGTACAAGAGCCCCGTTGCGGTTCTCGTACCTTTCAAAGGCTGAAGGCACCGCAGGGACCAGGGGGCCGGTCCCCTCCCTGCGGGGCTTCTGGTTTTGAACTGTAGCAAGAGCCTGGCTACAGTTCAAAGGTGGAGGCGCCCTTATCGACTAATTGCAGTCGATGGAAATCCCATCGACTATTCGATTAGTTCATCTAAATGTAACATCCCTGTGCCTGAGCTGGACTGGGGGTGAGATTTCTGTACAGACGAGTCTCTTTAGTCCTGGCAAGTTTGCTTGAAGTACTGACATGGGATTGCTAGTGGCACTGGGGCTTATGGGGCCGTTAGAAAAGTACATTAATAGAATCATAGAATACTAGGACTGGAAGGGACCTCGAGAGGTCATCGAGTCCAGTCCCCTGCCCTCATGGCAGGACCAAATACTGTCTAGACCATCCCTGATAGACATTTATCTAACCTACTCTTAAATATCTCCAGAGATGGAGATTCCACAACCTCCCTGGGCAATTTATTCCAGTGTCTGACTACCCTGACAGTTAGGAAGTTTTTCCTAATGTCCAACCTAAACCTCCTTGCTGCAGTTTAAGCCCATTGCTTCTTGTTCTATCCTCAGAGGCCAAGATGAACAAGTTTTCTCCCTCCTCCTTATGACACCCTTTTAGATATCTAAAACTGCTATAATGTCCCCCTCAATCTTCTCTTTTCTAAACTAAACAAACCCAATTCCTTCAGCCTTCCCTCATAGGTCATGTTCTCTAGACCTTTAATCATTCTTGTTGCTCTTCTCTGGACCCTCTCCAATTTCTCCACATCTTTCTTGAAATGCGGTGCCCAGAACTGGACACAATACTCCAACTGAGGCCTAACCAGCGCAGAGTAGAGCGGAAGAATGACTTCTCGTGTCTTCCTCACAACACACCTGTTAATGCATCCCAGAATCATGTTTGCTTTCTTTGCAACAGCATCACACTGCTGACTCATATTCAACTTGTGGCCCACTATAACCCCTAGATCCCTTTCTGCTGTGCTCCTCCCTAGACAGTCGCTTCCCATTCTGTATGTGTGAAACTGATTGTTCCTTCCTAAGTGGAGCACTTTGCATTTGTCTTTATTAAGGGTAAGCCAAGTGCGTGAACGCCAACGCTGCTGTCTGGGCTGTTGACATTGTCCTCCGCCTGGCTCTAGCTGCAGCTGTTTTCTCAGCACAGCGAAGGGTTAAATGCCTAGTCCCAAAAGAAGGCCGCAGTTAGATGTGGTGCTCTGATTTTCCTTAAAATATACTCTGTGCCTTTGAAGAAAGCACCCAAGATTGCAGCGTGCTCTTAGCATTCAACTTGTGTGTCTAATTGGAACTCTTGAGTGACAGCATGCATGGCAAATCCTGAGTGTTAATGTTAATAGCAATGGAGGGCGGATGGGCAGGAAGAGACAGATGCAGTCTGTGCTGTGTGTTAATGACACTGAGATTTCTCACCACCTCTAAGTTGTCCTGGCATCGGATCTGCTCTCTGCATCAGAAAGTTTTAGCTGCACTGGGTTGGAGCAGGGACCCTGTCCCTCTTTGGGGTTGCGCTCCCTGCCCTAGGACTCTTGGACATGCATGCGTTTCAGGTTGTGGAACTGGATCAGTTGCTCCGTGGTGACTGAAGTTTGCAGGCCGGGTTGTTCCCATCCCTGCTGCAGCATGAGACGCTAGTTAATCAGGCTGGGCCTGTAGCTTAGCAGGCTGAACCTTTGGCTCTGGTCTCAGCTGAATATTCTCTTCCCAGACAGTAGTAACCATGGTAACCCATTTTCATCTTCCCACATGGCAACTGCAGGAGGCCGTGGTGGTTGCGCACACACACGCGTTTTTGTTGCTCTCCAACTGGGGTTTGCTTTCACACCAGCACAGCGCGCTTTGTCCGAATCCCTTGGCGGGGGCTGCAGACCCGAGAAGCGATTTATATCCGTGGCTCCAAGCTTTCTGCTCAGCCCGGTCCGTTTGTGCTCAGGTCCAGTCCGACAGGCCTTTCCCAGACAGAAGGAACCCCCCCGTATTTTTCAAACGCAAACGTCAGACTCTCCTGGTTCCTGCCAACTACTGAAGGCCCCTTAACGCTCTGCTCCTGGGAAAACAATTAAAATCAGCAGCGACTAATTGTCGTGGCCTTCCTGCCTTGTCCCACGCAGCCGCTGGCTGGGAGTGGGTAGGCGCGCGTCTCTGTCCTAATACTGCCGAGGCAAACTCTCCGCCTTCAGACTGATGCGCAGTGCCTGGGAATCCCCACGGAAAGCTGAACCCCTTCGGTGAGACGTGTCCTAAAGGGCCTGGCTCGGAGGGGAAGAGCCCAGCCACGCTGAATCTCCTGGCATTGTCTCCTAGGTCCCTGGGAAGTGGCTGACTCTGGCATGTCCCTTGGGCTGCTGTGTGGCCTGAGGGGACGTGCTGATGGCTCCAGCTAGACTTCCCAGCTCCTCACCCTCCCACCAGCTCTTCTCCACAGTGCTCTTGGCACACTGCTGCCTCCTGGCCTGCTCGCTGGGATGCTGGTGGGCTTGGAACAGTTCAGTGGACAACAGCCCCGTTTGCAGACGCCAGTGCACGCCTGAAGCGAGGCTGTGCAGATTTGGGCACGTGCTGGCAGCGAGGCCGAAGGGAGGCGTCTGCCCTGTTGTCCCAGGTTAGGGCTAAGGAGAGGGGGAAGTGCAGCCCCACTGGATACCCCAGGCCAGACATCGTCACCCCGGCTGGCAGTCTCTGCCCATTCCCTTTGCTTCCTGTCGCCTGCGCAAGTTCTTGTTTGTTGCGACAGTTTGGTGTCTGACTAATCCACCCCCAGCCCTGTCTGTTGGAGCCTCCCTCTCTTCCCAGCACCGTGATTTAGCCTCAGTCGCTCTGTGGCTGCAACCCCCACACTTCTCTAGCAGGTGGGTGCTTATTCTGGAGCATCTTTTCAGGGCTACAAGGGTAAAAAACCCAATTCTGTGAAGTGTAACTTGAAATGGGGAACAGTGACTTGGCTGCTTGTCTGCCTCGCTTGTCTGCAAAACGGGACTTTAAAGAAAACGTTTTGCCCTCAAGCGTCATCATCAATAAACAAGCACAAATACGAACCCCTCGTTATGCCCGAGGAAGCGTGAGCAGTTTGCAGTTCAGCCTAAGCCATTCATTGCAGATGTGACAGAGTTTGGTTTTGAGACGAAGGACTAAACTGCATCCAAAGATTGTCAAACCAGTTACGTTTTTAAGCAATTATTTTTGGAAGCACGTTGCTCCTGAGTCTAGTGATTTGAATTGTTGTGGGGAACGAAGGGGAGTGTGCGATTGCAGCGTGGTGGGCAGGGAGGTGGGTGTGACGTTTTGTTTAGGGGATGGCATCTAACCATTGAGCAAAGCAGAAATTTCCTTTACTCCGATTGCAGCACTGACAGGTAGCAGCTAGATACAAGGAGTCCTACAAAGAGACTCATTTGCATCTCCTGCAGCACTAATGCAGAGGCTGAGCCTGTGTGGGCTTGGGAGGCTTTTGATGATGCTTCCTGTGCCTGCCACGGTGACCACGGGTGATGGAGAATCCAGGTTCGATTCTGGAGAAACGGCTGCCACGTCCAAGGAAGGCAGCAGGCGTGCAAATTACCCCCTCGTGAGCAGACCTCATTAGCTGATCCCTTTCGTTAATGTCAAAGCCTCCCACATTTGTGCAAACCTACCAGTCTCTCCAAAGAAAGGGATCAAGAGAAAAATAATGGTTGGTCTCCCTCTAGTGTAACATGTGAACCTATGGACTGTATGTGTGTGGTGCCGAATATCCACGCATCTCCTGGCTTGTCCCTACCTTGTGCCAGCGCCCAAATACTCAGTTTCTCTTGCCTTGCTCTGCCTTCATAGGACAAATCATTGCAGGCTGGGCTGGAGGAAAAGCAGTGAGAAGCCTGCCCTGTGTATCACCGCTGCTGCAGTGTCTGCTACACAACCTGAGAGGTGTCAAACCCTCGCCTTCACCTCCTGGTGTCCCTGTCCTGTCACGATGCTCCCGGATCGGAGGGGCAGACGCTGGAAGAGGCTGTTCACATCCAAACATCAGACTGTTTCTTCATAAACTTTTTATTAATGTAGCCTACACGTAGGACCTAAACTTAGCAGGCCCTAAATGTTTCATATCCTTCCATCTGTAAACTAGGTAAAAGCACTTGTGTGTGTGCGTGTAAAAGTGCTGTAGAGATGGAGGCATTCCAATGTGGAAATAGAGGCCACACACCTGAAAGAGGAGACTTATGTTGATCCAGAAACGGTCTCTTCCTGCTCCTTGTCCCAGAGATTTGCAGCCAAGGACAGAGTTGATAGATCTAGCCGGATTTGTTACACAGTCGGCCCTTGTTTCCAGCGGCTTTGTTCATACAGGACTCCGGCGGCAGCTGCTGCTCTAGGAGCAGTGAGCCTGCCGATCGATGGCAGCTGTAAAACCGGCCTGGCAATGCCAGGCCCCACTGCGCCACTTGGTGAACATCACGAGAGCCATGTGGGCCGCACCTGCGTGGGAAAGTAGCAAGCCAACAGGCTCCGCCCAAGACCAGCGTCGCTGTCCGACCAGCAGGCAGCAGGGCAGGCGTGGCAGTGTGCCAGGGCACTGGAGGCTGGGCGGCTGGCATAAAGAAGATCCTGGTTAAGAAGAGGAGCTGCTGTAGCATGCTCTGTTGAGCACATCTGCGGGTGATAGTGCTAATGCAAACCACATTGGGGAGAGGGTGGGTGGGGAGAGGTTTTGGAGGGTTGGCGCTGTCCGGGTTACTGCTCCGCCATAGGGACAGCTGACTTTTTTTACGCGTGCAGGGTGAAACGCTCTGGTCTGGCAACAGCTGTGGTCAGCATGGATGTGGCAGGACCAGAGCGTCTCTGTGGAGGGCCAGCAGCCGGGAGCCCTGTGGGGCCGACAGGACAGCAGGGGGGGAGGTGGCTGGGAGACCGGTGGGCTGCGGATGGCGGGGGAGGGGTCCAGAAATGACTTCCCTTGGTCTGGCAAAACCCCTCATCTGGAACCGGTCAGGTCCTGAGGGTGCCAGACCAGGGAGATCCAACTTGCGTTTGCCTCCAGCTTCAAGAAGAACTGGCGTATCCCTGGGAGCATTTAATTTCCGTGAGGCGTGGAAGTCAGCATGGCTGCTCTTGGTGATGGCCAGTCGTGCCCGTTCCTTTGCAGGAAATGCTCTAACCGTCTCCGCTTCTACAAATTGTCAGCTGGTAAACATCTGCCGAGTAACAGTCTCCGTCTGCCCTGCCGCCCAGCAATGCCGGGGTTTTCCGTGTCGCTGGCCAAGGATCAAGGCATGTGCCTGAGCCCGCGAGCTCTGAATAGCGACTGGAGCCGTCTGCGGGGGTGGCTGGCGAGGGTTGCACTGGAGAAGAGCAGCTCTCGAGAGTTAACGCTCCGTGGGAACTACCACTCTTCTGATGAGCTTTATTAAAGCACGGGAAACGATGGTCATGAACTTGCTTTGCACATTGTTCGCTGAGGCCTGAAAAGGAGCTGCTCGCGTGGTTGCCATGGTAACCCCGTTGGCAGGATGGCTTTCGTTGGGTGCACGGTGACTCTTCTTCCCAAAAGCGTGTTGTCAGCTCCGCTCCCACTTCCCGTGGTTGCCTGTCGCCCAGAGAGGATGCGGAACTGTAGTGAGCCGCAACCTTTCCCTTAGCGACAGGCCGCTCGTGTGCCCGGGCAGGACCTGGCTTGGAGAACGGCAGCGCTAGTCACGCTCGCTGGCTTCTTGCACCCGGGTGTTGCTCTGGGGGAGCTTCCTTCATGGCCACTCTGCTCAGGGCATAGCAGTGGGCGCTGGGAGACCGGCTCCTATTGCCCAGAACGGCCTGGGGGGGGCCATGCTAATGTTGGGGATAAGCTGGTCCCGTGAGCCTGGGAAATCTGGGTCCCTCTTCTGTACCAGGGGCACTTGTTGAGGCGGCCACGTGTTTTAGGAAGGTGTCTTGCATGGGACTGGAGCGGCAGTCTCCAGGCTGCCCCTGACCAGCCAGCCCCGCAGGGACAGGCTTGCTTGGCACAGACCTTAAAAGAGCCCTGGTGAGCAGCGGCTGGTCGGGCGCGCCAGGGGGGTGGAGAATGGGGCGCGAGCGCCTGGCAGCCTGTGTGCATGGAGCACCCTCCCGACACGCCTCACTGCCAAGCCCTAGCGCCTGTTCCTGCATGGGCACCGCTGGAGCCCCTCTACCGTCCCCGGCGCCTTCCGGCGCCTCAACTTGACGTTGCTGTCCCGTGGCTCCGGGGCTAGCTGCGGGCATGCTTCCCACGCGGCTGCTGGAAAACTGGCCTGTGCCCCTGCCCGTTTCCAGCAGGGCGAGGTGGATAGAAACCATTGACCCTGGAGCTTGGCTGGGCTGAGCTCCCCACCTGGGAATCTGCAGCTACAATTCAGAGCTTGTGCCACAAGGAAAAGATGCCGTAGGGTCCCACGCAGCATGGGGAGCCACAGGGCTTAGTGGGTGTTTTCCACTGCCGTGTGCCTGGCACGCCACCAGCTCTCCCGCTTCTAACCTGCCCAGCTCGCTGCTGGAAGTACTGGGAGGAGCTGCCCAGCCAGCCTCAGCAGAGCTAGAGAGGATGGGCCCTTGTGGATCTGTCAGCCCACGCTCCGCCACCACCCCGGCCTGCTTGTTAAGGGCTGTGTTGACAACAGGTCCGGGCATGTGACTGAATGCCCCGAGCAGGGGGACTTACTGTCCATTGATCTAACAGCTCTGGCTGGACTGCCTGCCCCTACGTGCTGTCTTGGAGCTCGAGGTCCTCGGCATCCCAGACAGCTTGACTTCTGGGAACGTTTATGCACACAGCACCCTGTCAGAAGCGATCCCGTGTTCGCTGCTATCTAAGGCTGTTGTGCAAGGTATTGGGGGCCTTTAAAATCAACGTCGGGGATAATTTGGCACTGAAAACAGGACTGATTCATGCTGCTTCAAAAAAAGAGCTAGTCTGGTCTGCGTTCCCATCTGCTGTGTGCGTCCTTCCACCCGCGTCGTGTCCCTGGATGTGCTGTGTCTAGAGGCTTCCCCAGAGGGAGGGTTCATGAAGCCGGGAGTTTTTAGAAATTGTGCAGAGACGCGTTCTGAACCTTCAGCAGACGCTAATGAGCCCAGCAGCACTTCGGAGAAAACCCAGCTCCTGTGATCACTGGCATTTAAAACCCGCATTTGGAACGGTCCCCCTGCTAGCAGGCCCCACGCCGCCTGTGGGCTGGGCCGTCGCCGGCCCCACGCTGCCTGTGGGCTGGACTGGTACCTGTAAGCACAAAGCGCACTCTGGCTGGCTGCAGAGCTGCTGGGAGGGTCTGAGCACTGCGGGAGCAGCCCTGCTGCCCATCTCTTGCAGGGTGCAGCAATTGGCGCATGCATTGTGGACAGTCCTTGTCCTGGGATTCCTCCCTCTGACCTGCTGCGGTGTAATAGACTGACTGGGGCCAGGACACAGCCGGTGCTGCTGTTGGTGGAGCTGCTGATCCTCCCCCTCTTAGGCTGCAAGTGTCCCTTGATAGCCGCCTGCTAGCAGGCAGCTCAGCCAGGACAGGCACCAGAGGTGTCTGCAGTAGCAAATGTTCCTTGCCCCACAGCACAGGCAAAGCCATCCTAGTTGTTGGGCTCTTTCCTGATGTGGCAAGTGGCATCCAGAGACGTCTCCTCCAGCCCGGATCATGGGGACCCCCAACCACAATGGTGCTAGCACTGTGTCCCTATGGAATGAGCCGGGGGGAGAGGGCAGGAAGCTATGTGGGGAATGCCAGATAGTCACCCGGAGCAAGGCCTTGGGAGGCTTAGTAAATGGTTTATACAGCTCCAGTGTCCTTCTCCAATCTCTTCGGGGCCCTCCTGGAAATTAGCTGCTGCCGGGCTTCTTGCTTTTGGTACCGATCCTCAGCCGGGTAGCTTGCACTGCGTAGAATGTTTGCTCTTGAAGTTCTATAGGTCTTACTAACCCGTGTTTCCAGTGTATCCATTGTATTCATATTCTCTTTGCTCTTTTGAAGGTTCTAAGAGAGTGACGAACAGGGCGACGCTGTGGTATGTGCCTCTTTCTCTAAAGAACGTGGACAAAGTCCTTGAAGTTCCTCCCATTCAGGTAACGACGTAGATGTGAGCTCAGAGTCCTCCCGCTCAGAACTTTGTGCATATTTGAGGGGTTTGGAGCAGGGTGGGTCTCATGCTGCTGTCTTAGGCTTTTTTTAAACAGGGAAAGTCAATGTGGCTGCCTCCTGGCCAGTCGGCTCTGGGTGCAGCATGTGAGTAGCACTAGCATTGCCATTAGGATGTCCTGTCTCGGGGGTGGGCAGTTTTGCGCGCCCCCCCCCGCCCCCCCCCCCCATTAAGGAAAAGCTGCTCCGATTGATGTAACTGTCCTCACCACATCTTTGACTGCACTGGAGCAGGTGGCAGTGATCTCAGGCAATACTGCCCCACAGAAAATGAAACTCCTAGCTCCATTGCCAAGTGGACCTGGGATTTAACCAGCTAATGCAAGAGAGCCAGGCGTACATGAAGTCTCTTCCTGCCCCTTTACCTGGGAGGGCTGCCAGATGTGGCTTTGCAGAAGGAGAGGAAGCCGCTGCTCAGGACTCTGCTTTCTCTCTGGCTGTGTCCAGAAGGGTTTGTAGCTGCTTAGAGGCCACAAGCAAAGCTCCATTTCCCGAGGTGCAGGGCCCCAAACGCGTAGCCGTGGAACTGGCTTGGGACCTGTGTGCACCCCATAAAGACCAGTGCTAAAACAGCTGTGCTTTGAAGAGCAACACCATGACAATGGGAGAAGTGACTGACTTCTGAGAGATTCAAGTGCAGGGCTGAAAGGGGGGATAGTGACACGTCCTTAGGGATAATGATGTAAAAATAAAGGCTGAGACTCACCATAAACTCTTTTTCTAAATAAATGTATGTTCCGGGCGATTCGTTGTACAGCCATGTGCACCCCAGAAAGCCTCTCTACCTGGTTACGACTGATCACTGGCTGCTAAGTGTCAAGTTAGAATTAGCTTCCCCGCCACGCGTCCACGTGTCCTGTAATTCTTTCCCCTACAAGCCAAGTTCCGGCGTGTATGCAGTCCTCTGTGTCCCGTGGTTGGCCCCTTATAGTGTAAGCAAAGATCCCCCACGCAGAGATGACCGAGTGGCCAAAGCATCCGGTTTGAAATACCTGGGTTCTCTGGGGTTGCAGGTTGTCTGGAGGCTTCCCAGCTCTTCTGTGCCAAAGCGCTGACCAGGTTTGCTCAGTATTGTGACCTGAGGCTGGAGCCAGTCCCTGCCTGGGTCAGTGGGATTCTTCCCAGTGGTTTCAGTGGGAGATGGCTGAGACTCTTGGGAAGGAATTGAGGTGGGTTCTTGGAGGTTAAGAATAGTAAGAAGAACATTGGTAGGGGAGACAAAGGAAAAGCTGGGAACCAAGTGTAACCATCTAGTGAATTTCAGGGTACCTCAAAGGTGAGATCTGTGGGCCAATAAGGGGAGGAATCTTTGAATACATCATGTAGTAAACCACTTGTGTTTGCATGTGCAGTGACCTCTCATTGTGGGGGTGGTCTGACACTTGGCTCTCTGGTAGCGCGAGACCTTTCTCCTTCCAGTCCCTGAAGAAGCATGCACACCTGTGGTGTCACTGACACTTGGGTGCATAACTTTACTTTCAAATGGTCTTCCGTGTGTTGGCAGTGCCAGGTGCCTTGACAGCAAGTCCTTGGTTACCGAACAGGCTCGCAGGGGACTAAACACCAACACACTCATGCATTGGCCCTGCCGGAATAGTCGGCAGTGCTGCGCCATGGCTGAATGCGGAGGATCTGCATTGCCAAGAGAGGTGGCAAGCTGCATCTCCAAGATTTGTCTCCGGGTGTGCTAGAGGAAGAGTCTGGTGGTGCAGTGAGTTGAGTCAAAGCAGGATATTTTTGTCCTTTATTCAGCAATTGTTTGCATCAGACTTGGGGCAGCATATTCTCTCCCTTTTCTCGGATGTCTCCTTCCAGGAACTCTTGAGTCCTTGAGAATTCCCCTGCCAATACACTGGTGGAAAATTATTTCATCTGGCAGGAAAGAGGATTCATTTTCTTCTAACAGGAAAAGATTTGTTGAGCACAGAGCTGTGATCCCAGCATTTCTCTCGTCAAGCTATCTCTCTCACCTAATAAATCTCTTCCTTTCTGCCTCCAAATCAGAATAAGTTCATGTATCTGGTGTTTTACTTCCAGGCTTCTAAGGACTTCTAATTTCCCAAACATCTTCTCCTCTTACCATGTCTGGAAAGGACTTTTCAACCCCACTCCTCCTATGATCTTGTATGCAATTAGTCCAGCTCAGTCTTGGGTTTTGAAACCCTCTAAAATGACCAATCTTTACTTGTCAAGTTAGAACGAGCTTTTCACCCCATCCACACACCCCTCCATGTGCATATGCTCCTGCAGAAGCTTAAGTGTACAATGAAAATCCACAGAGAGAGTCCACTCGGTCTGGAATCTTAAATTGGGCCATGAAACGCCTCTGAGTAGAAGAATGGTCAGAGCCCAAATAACAATTGGAAACCAATGTTAACCAAGCGGCTAATGCTTCATTTAGATGGATCAGCTGTTCGGCGGCGGTCCCTTTGAACCACGCATCCACGCGATTCAAAGGGGCAGCTGCAGGGGGCCCAGGGTCAGCTGTATCAGAGGCAGCAGTGCAGGGTGACAGGCAGCAGTCTGAGAGGGGAGCTGAGTTTTAAACTGCCTCCCCCCGCAGACCAGCTCCCGCCTGGCTCCCCACGCTGCTGCCTCTGATACAGAAGCAGCAGCGTGGTGTGGCAGGGGGCTCCTTGAGTGGGGCTGGAGCGCACTGGCTGGGCACCCCCCAAGGACTGGTAAGAATTCATGAGGTTAATTGACTATTCAATTTACTGATATTTAACACCCCTAGTTGGAACACTGAACTGAGCGCGCTGCATTGAGTATGAGCTAACAGGCCCTTCTGTGCTGTGTGTCTTGCATACGAGAGCAGTGGGCAGCAAACGTTCCACTGGGGAGAGGAGGAGGCGGCGGTCCTCTGAGGACAGAAGATTTGACAGCGCTTCTCTTGGGCCCTAGCCTGGCACCTGTAGAGCTGTTTGCTGGGAAGGATGGAGATAAAAGCTGATCTTACATGTAGCTCAACGGTTATCAAACTTTTTTTTATACCATGGACTGGCAAACCCATTCTCAAACTTTTGGCTGACGGTAACAGTTTATTTGTATATTCATTATGTAAATACTATTCAAACATGCAAAAAGAAAATGTTACCAGTCCACAAAAAGTTTGTGAATGTGTTTGCTGGTCCATGGTACCAGCCCAGCCCCCAGAGCCCGCCAATGCCAGTCCTAACCCCTAGAGCCCCCCAGCGCCAGCCACTGACCCCATAGTCCCCGCCCCCCGTGCCAGCCTCCCACCCTCAGAGCCCTCTAGTGCCAGCCCCCTGTTTCCAGAGCCCCAGTGCCAGCCCCAGTCTCCAATATTAGCCCTGTCCTCAGTGCCAGCCTTGCCCCCAGGCCCCGCAGTGTCAGCTCCCTGCCTCTTGGAGCCCCCCACCCTCAGATCCCCAGCACTAGCCCCCCTGGAGCTCCTAGTGCCTGCCCTGTCCCCCTTACCTAGCCCTGCGCTGCCTCCCAGCCGCCAGCTTGAGCACTGCTGCCCGCGTCGCAGCTGCTCTAAGCTGGCTGTGTTGGGCTCTGTGCAGCTCTCCCGCCGCGCAGCCTAGCGCTCTTCTGTGTCTGGGAGGGAGATCCCGCCCCTGCCCGGCGCTGGCTAAGAGGTGGGGCAAGACCCACCTCTCCCAACAGCCCCAGCGGGAGGGGAGGCGCTGGGTGGTGCATTCTCCCCCCCACCCCATCCCAGAGCTGCCACCCCCGGCTGTGTGTGGCCCGGCGGCTGGGAACCGTTGTTGTAGGTGACCTAGGTGGTGCAGGGATTTCTTTGTCTAGGGCATCCAGAATTTCCCCCAGTGAAGATCACGCAGACAGCTTGGTGGGAACCAGAACCCTGCCCCGCGGTGTATCCGCATTGAGCAGGTCCGGCTGCCTGCAGTTCAACTGTGGCAAAATCTCAACCACCACCAAGAGGCTTTAAGGTGCAGGAGGCCGAACCGGAGCTGCAGGACTATTGGTTGTTGAAGTTTTCCGGTTGCAGGCTAACTCGGCTGCCCCCTGCAGCATTTCTGCCGTGGTGCCAGGGTGGCCTGCGTAATAGGACCCGTAGCTGCCGGAGGAATTCCACCGTGCTGCGCGACTGTTAAGGCTCCTGAGCCGAGGGCTGGTACCACGCCAGCCGTGAGCCATCCGAGCGCAGTGGCCACCAGCATGCACGGGCTAACCCATTGAGTTGCCACAGAAGCCTCCATTAGCAAAGCGTCTCGTCTTGTGATGCTCTAGCTCCCCCCACCGCGCCGCGTCCCTGGGAAGAAAACGAGACACACTAGGACAGCAGACCGAATAGAGTCCTATGTCTCCTCTAATCTTCCCCCTCCCCCTCCAATCCTCAGGCAAATGGTTCTGCCTGCCTAGCTTTTCAAAGCCTCATTCAGCTTTTGCCAGGGAGAGTTCCATAGCTCCTAAGCAGCCGCTTATCACAACGGTGAAGGGAAAGCCAACTCGGCCTTTCAGCAGGGGTTAGCTTGGAACCCGAACCTGGCTCTCACCCTGGAGGTATAGCACTGAAGCTAATTACGGTGCCGTTGGCGAGGTAGAGTTACTGTACTAGCTGCCTATGGGGAAGGGGCAGAGAGCTTCTTCCTGGACTGATCTGTTTTGCTGGGGGGTGATCGCCAGCACTTGAGATTTAACAGACTTCTGCATTGTTGGGCAGAGTGATACGCAGTAAGAGAGGATCGTTCTTTACAAACTCTCCCTCCTTCCGGGGGCCCGGTCTTAGTGACCGAGTTAGCAGCAATGCTGCCAGAACAGAGCCCCAGTTGCTGGAGCTGTGAGGGAGCTAGCGGTTAACCATGGGCGTGGTCAGAATCGTATGGTTTCCAGTAAGTGCCAGCAGGCCAAGGCGTGTGATGTGGAGACGTTTCTGCTCCCAGTGTGCTGAGGAGACATCCGGTTGCTCTGCTCGGCGCGCTGAGGAGCCCTGCCCCTGTGCGCGGTGCACCCCACGCCTGGCACGGGCACACGCGAAAGCAGGGCCGCTCTTGCCCCTTGTGTGGCTGGCTGGGAAAGGAACCGGTTTTAGATTAATAGGACATTGCCTCTGTGGAGCGCTGGGGAGGCGCTTCGACGTGGCCGCAACCTGCAGCCTGCGAGCGCCAGCTGCTGATCCTCGTCCCACAGAAGGATTGACTAGTCTGCCAGCCACGTCCAGTTGCCAGGCAAATGGGGTCATGCTCGGCAAGCCCCAATGGGGAGGGCGTCAGTCATCCCGGGATGCTGTCTCTAGTCACGCAAGCCATCGCTCCAGTGCCAGGGCTGCGTAGCTAACGGATGTCGTTGCTTAGCATCCTGCAGGCTTGCCAGGGAATTAGAGACTGTGTTTGGGGCTAGTATTACCAGCTATCCCAGCTCTTCATCAGAGGAAGTGGAAGTGCTCTTGCCTCTTCTGATAAAGGCATAGAACTCCCTTGCAAAACCCCTTCCGGCTTTTAAACCCGGAACCACCCACGTCTTGGCTGAAGAATATTAAATAGTCCAGCGTAAACAGCTGACACTCCCATGGGGGCCAGACCATTCTTTACCTTACGCACCAGATACTGCGTGTGCAGAATAGGGGAGCTCACGGCCACGCCAGGCGCCTGGGCAAGGTGGGGGGAGGCGGCTCTGCGCTCCTGGAGGGGACAGGTCCAGGGCTGTGGCATGCATCCTCCCTTCCCAGCCCGCAGCGCTGTCTGGAGTGTGCTGTGCAGGCTCCAGCAATGACTTAAAGGGCCTGGAGCGGGGGCTGGGCCATGGGGCAGTTGCTCCTTTTGCCCCTCCTCCCCTCTCCCATCGACAGGTTCAAAACAGTCAGTCATCAGTGGCCGTGTTTGCGCGATGGCCTGCTTGTGCAGACGGGCGGGGGGCAGGGGATGCCGAGGAGCAGCTTTGCACCAGCGGGGGCTGCGAGGGATGACGGAGATCAGAGAGAGGCTTCCCCGGAGGCTTTTTCTCTAGGTAACTCCAGGCCAAATCCCGTGCGGTGCTGTACCTCCAATCTCAAATGCCCGTGGCGTTGTCCTACGTCCCGGTGGGTGCAGCCAAGCCCTGCATTCCCTCCCTTTCGAATGCCGAGCCAGCCTGGCGCACTGGCCTGCTGCAGAACGCAGAGATGTCTTCAGACGGGGTAGAGCTGCATCCTCGGGCTCGCCTGCCCTCGGCCGGGCTCAGTGGTTGGCACATCTCTGGAGCTGTGCTGCCCTGGGACAGTGGAGAGCAGGCAGAACCGGAGCGAGTCTCCGATCTCTGCGGTCAGGATGGAAACAACCTTGTGTCGGTCGCCGAGTCCTCGGAGGCGGCAGGGGGCGTGGACGTGGAAGGAGTAGCCAGCAGTGTGAATGAGGCCCAATGGCCGTGCTGGCTCTGCTCTGGGAGAGGAGTAACCCACCTGCCAGTGCCCTTGCACTAAAACAGTTGGCCTGTCTCTTTCCTTGGCGTCAGGAGGTACTGAAGGACACGTTGCGTGGCTCCAGCTTTGCCTCCTGGCGTCCAAGATGCCAAGCAGAGGAGCCCACCGGAAAGAGGCCACGTTCCTGCGCCCGTTCCAGTGTGGGAAAAGCAATGTGTAATCAGCTTGCAGCAGTGATCTCTTGCGATCTGAAAGCACCACTTTATGATGCATTGTGTCCCCCATAGGGGAATGGGGCTTTAGCAAACTGACCAGGCAGCCTTGCTTCACCCAGAAAGGATCGCTCTTGTGTTTATCTGCAGTGCAGCCGCTGTGCCAGGAACTAGTCAGTTTAAGCCCATCTCCAGGCTGCTGTCCCGTGGAATATCTATTTCAGATGCCCACAAGTGGCCTGGTGCAAAGAGCAGCTGGGAGTCTATCAAACGAGAGCCCAAGAAATAGTACGTCGAGGTTTAGAGTTGACAGTTAAATGCTCAAAAGGAAGGGAAGCTTAGCAGGCTGCCACTGCCTGGCTGCAGCAAAGAGAAGGTGTTTTGCAATATTGTCATTAGTGGAAAGCCACCCCTGAGGTTCTGGTTGATAGCTATGTCCTACCCTGCAGGTACTGTCAGTCGAAACTCCACCAGCGCATCCCGCTTCCTGTTCAACTACAGGAACCTCTCTAGTCTGGCACCCTCGGGACCCGACTGGTGCCAAAACAGAGAATTTGCCAGATCATGGGTGGTCAGTATTGTCTAGCAGCATCACCACCATTGTCACTGCTTGCTGGGCTCTTAGAAGGGGTAAGTTAGAGCTAGATAACAGCACAGAATCCAGAATCTCAGTGCTGGAAGAGACCACACAAGTCATCGAGTCCAACCCCCTGCCCAAAGCAGGACCAACCCCAACTCAATCATCCCAGCCAGGGCTTTCTCAAGCCTGGACTTAAACATCTCTAGGGATGGAGATTCCACCCCCTCCCTAGGGAACCCACCCTGGTGCTTCTCCACTCTCCTCAGGAAATAGTTTTTCCTAATATCCAACCTAGACCTCCCCCGCTGCAACTTGAGACCATTGCTCCTTGTTCTGCCATCCATCATGACTGAGAACAGCCTCTCTCCATCCTGTTTGGAACCTCCCTTGAGGAAGTTGAAGGTTCCTCTCAAATCCCCCCTCACTCTTCTCTTCTGCAGACTAAATAAGCCCAAATCCCTCAGCCTCTCCTTGTGGGTCATGTGCTCCAGCCCTCATTTTAGTTGCCCTCCACTGGACCCTCTCCAATGCATCCACATCCTTTCTGTAGTGGGGGGAAGGGGTGCAGAACTGGACGCAGTACTCCAGATGTGGCCTCACCAGTACCGAATAAAGGGGAATAATCACTTCTCTAGATCTGCTGGCAATGCTCCTCCTAATGCACCCTAATATGCCATTTGCCTTCTTGGCTACAAGGGCACACTGTTGACTCCTATCCAGCTTCTCATCCACTGTAATCTCCGACACCACCTGCGCAACCCTACCTGGACCTTTTCCTTCACCAGGGAGGATGGAGGAGAACACCACTTACGCTTGAAATTCCTTGATCCTTCTTCCCAGTGCTACATAATCTGCAGTGACCTGCTCAAGGTCATTCTTGGCCATATCATTAGTTCCTACATGGAGAAGCAGGAAGGGGTAGTGATCCGAAGGTTTGATCCGTTTTGGAAGACTCTCGGTCACATCCTGAATGCGACCTCCTGGTAAGCAGCACACTTCTCGAGATTCCAGGTCTGGATGGCAGATGGATGACTCTGTCCCGACCACCACTACCTGTCGTCTTCTCTTGGGGGTGGTAGTCGTGGAACCCCCATCCTTAGGACTACGCATGCCTTCGGGTAGATGGTATCTCCTTCTGATTTCTTTCCTGAGAGATCCCTGCTAAAGCATTCTCCACTGTAGTGCCTGTGCAGAGACCCTGAAAGTGGTTGGTTACTTCTACAGGAACGGGGGGATACCTGAGTTGGCTTCCTTCTCCTGGTGGTTACATGCTGCCAGTTTTCTTCCTTGTCCTGTACTGCCCTCACTGGCTCTTCCGCCTGCTGTGCCTGCAGGATTAAACGCTGCCTTCTATCGAGGAAGTCTTCATCTTCTCTGATGGAACGTAGGGTTGACACTTGGGCCTCGAGTCCTCTCATTTTTTTCTTCCAAAATGGCAACCAGCTTGCACTTAGTGCAGATGAAATCCCTTCTATCTTCCGGCAGGAAGACAAACAGCAGCAGCAGACCTATCACTATCCATACCTGCCTTCCTTTGGAGAGATTCCTCAGATGTTTTTATTGCCCCCCTGAGGGACAGGAGAGAAACAAAATTCAAGAAAAAACCCACCAAACGCTATGGGGCTCCCCCCCCAGGCCGCACTCCCAGGCAAACTCCCCTGTTGGCTGCTCGCTGCGTTCGCTCTGGCTGCCTTTTTATAAGGCTGAGGCTAGGCCCATCTCAAAGCCTTGTCTCCAATCCAGTCAGCCCCTGAAGGACCACCTGGAACAAAGCACTCCCAATTCACACTTTTCGAACTGCCAGAACACAGAGCCAGGACTGGTGACTGTAAACAAACTTTGTGGGACCACGGGAAACTTGGCCGCACCCAATGAAAAGTGGGCACCCGGCTAACTAACATCATGCCGGACCATGGATGTTGCTGGCTCAGAGAGCTGGACTAGAGTGGTTCAGCCTGTAGTGTTCATTGCAGACTGTTCTGCCTTTCCCATGCGTGTTGGGTAAAGCCTGCAGAACAAGGTGGGTGGTTTCTTGTTGCAATAAGGATTAGTTGTAATGGAAATTGTGGATATTGGTCTTCTCTTTCCATCTCCGCCAGCGTGCTGGATGCTGTGAGCCTGTTTGTAAACTGTAAGCTCTGCAAGGCAAGGGCTGTTTAATTTCATCTTGTACAGGTCTGAGCCCTTTATCAGCACGTTGTGCCTCTCTCACAACACAAATTTCAAACAGGGCTTGTGTGCTGACGCCTCCCCCACATAATGTCTTTGGAAAGTGCTGCTCCGTCTGCCCAGTCCGAAGCAGATTTCAAGTTCTAGTTCTGAAAAAAATGCAGTGAGGAAAATGCTTGAATGTAGCTCGAGGGATTTGACAGCCAGGTTTTGCTGTTTGAAATGGATAAACTCTTTATCTGAAATGTTTTGGGAAGAGTTGGAAGCAGCTGTGCTGGACAGGTCTCTCGTTAAGATGTATTCTCTTTCAAGTTTGGAATGAAATGTCAGCAGCAAAAGACTTGAGAATTTCATCACGTAACAGTGAATGTTTCCCGAAGGGTCCTTGTCTCACTGTGTGTAGCTAGATGCTGCCAAGAGAGGTTGAACAAACTTGGTTCGAATGTATGCAAGGCGTGGAGCCGTAGGTGAGACCCTGCTGCAGTTATGCCGTTAGGGATGTGAAATCCCGTTTAATTGCTTAGCTGGTTAAGCCTAATGTTTAATCAGTAAACCAATTAAATGGGAGGGTTGGGGGGGGTCCTCTAGCTTGCCGCGGACAGGAGCTGCTGAAACCAGGATGGAGGGCCCCATCCAGCGCAGGCTCCCTGGGGCTGGAGCAGCCCCCTGCCTGCAGTGCGCCCCCACCGGTTAACCGGAACTGGTAAGCCTCAGCCGTGAAGGGTGCTGCATCCTGATTAACCAGTTAACCTTTCTTCTCCCTAATTCCAGTGCTATGCAGAGCAGGGATTTGGCCAAAGCCGGGGTGTTACGCTAGCGAGAGCTGCATTGCTCTGTCGACAAGATAACATCACCTACAGAAATGAACTTGTGGTCTGTCTACAGGTCCACCAGCTGGGGCTTCCTTTTCCTCTTTGGAAAAAGGAGCAAAGTGGCATGTCCCCAAGTGAAGCAAGGGGGTCCAGCGGGCTAGGGCCCAGCGAGGTGTCTGCGCATTAGGGGGGGACTGGGTTGGGTGAACAAGACGTGCCTCGGGATGTGAAGGACTAGTCGACTGACTAGTCGCTCCCTCCCTTGCTGCCTCTATCAGAGGCAGCTGGGGGGGGGGGAAGAGGGAACACTTCAAAGTGGCAGCACCGCCCGGGGCCAGCTGGGTGTCCCCAGGCTCCTCGCGGTGTTTCAAAGTGGCAGCGCTGCATGGAGCCCAGGATCAGCTGGGGACTCCCCCGCTGACCCTGGGCTCCGTGCGGCGCTGCTGCTTTGAAACTCTGCGTGGAGCTGGACGCTGGGCTCCCCACGGCGTTTCAAAGCGGCAGCGCTGCACAGAGCCCGGGGTCAGAGGGGGAGTCCCCAGCTTTTGCCTTCGAGGAATCGCGACAGCCCTAGGACTGCTGCTACGCTTCAAAGGCGGAGGCGCCCTAATCGAATAGTCGATGCAAAATACATTGACTGTTCAGTTAGTCAGTTACTCGCAATTAGCATCCCTACTGAGGACTGAAGTGGCTGCTGCCTTGAAGGCCGCTGACTCGTTCCCCCTGCTAGCGCTCCGGAGGCAGCAAGGACGTGGCTGGCAAACAGGAGGTTCCGCGTAGAAGCAGGAGTGAGTGGCGGCGCACATCCCCCGTTCCCTGCACGCACTCTCTGTCAGCCCTGCGCTAGTTGCCACTGGGCAGACTTGGGTTTTATCGTGATGCTGGGGCAGCCATGGGGTCCCAGCATCTGGCGACATTAGGGGCAGGACTTGTGCAGCTGGGGTTCCCCGGTCACCTGGCCTGGCCTTTCCTGTGGCGCATGACTTGTCTTTTAGCCAAGCAGTGCCCGGTGTGACCGGTGTGTGTTCTTTCCCTTCAGTACGCCTGGGAGGAGCTGGAGGAGGAAGGGAAAAAACGCTACGAAGAGCAAAAACTGGACCGACTGGCAACTAAACAGCGAAGTGGGGACATCATCTTTCCTGTGATCAACACAGGTAATCCAGCCCGAGGGGATTCCTTCAGCGATCCCGCTTAGCTTGCAGAGTTCTCTCCGCACCCCAGGCTCCCGCTCTAGTAGGGTAAGCCAGAGTGTTACTACTTGGCGAAGCCAGGGCTTCCCTGCACCGCGAGGGAGGGCAGGGGGCTGGCCCTGAGGACCTCTCAGGTTTATGAGTCTATGAAAACAAGAGTTCTCCACCTTGTCCGTCCCCAACTCCACGTTGGTGCCCAGAGACTCGGGGCCCCACTCCCGTTTGCCTGAAAGAGAAGGTGGCTGGAACCCTCAAAACTTGTGTGCAGCATCACATGGAGAGCCCGAGTGTCGGACTGGGGCATCCATCTCTGCCGGGCTGTTAACTTAGGACTCTGGGGAAACTATATTCTAAGTTCTCATAACATGCTGACTTTGGGCTGGGGGAGGGGGCAGTCCAGTGCTGACAGGGACCCATGTTTCCTCTCAATTTTCAGCCTTGTTTTGTTACCCTCATACTGCTTAGAACCTGTATAACACACTGTCTGGGGCTGTTACCAGTACCTAATTCTTTATACCATGCTTTTCATCCATTGATCTCAATCCTTGACAAAGGAGGTAAGGATCATAGCTGCCATCTTACAGATGGAGAAACCGAGGCACAGAATTCAAATGACTTGCCCAAGATCATCTGGCTGGCCAGCGATAGAGCCAGGGTAGAACGCTGACCTTAGAGGCAAAACTCTGCTCTATCCACTAGGCAACACTATCTGCCCTCTTCAGATTGTGAGGCATCCAGCCCTGAGGGTGTGGAACTAAGTGTGAGGCTGTCTGGGGACCTCTTCATACACCAGTGTCTCAACCCACCTTTCCATTTCCTGCTCCTCCTCCTGCCACCCCGGTAGAAAGGCCCGGGAGAACCACTGGTAGGGGAAATGGCTGGTAGGGTTAATGTTGGCATGTTGATTCTTCATAGAGTCTTTTTCCCCTGCATGGTCCTGCTCAAGCGGCAGGTGGCCCCTGGCTTGCCAGTCCGTAAGCTGTGCACCACTTCCCCGGCCTACCGCCGGTCCGTTCTTGCCCCTCCCCTGTGGTCCCCCGCAGGGTGTGCGCTAGGGATGCCTGCCAGCAGGCACCCTCCTGATGTGGGCTACAGGAGGAGCAGCCTTCGATTCCTTCTCTTCCTGTGTCTGCAAGGCAGGCCCAGGCTCCCCCGCTGGCCCACCCGACATGGGTGCAGCGCCCGCCGGGTGGCTGCCCCGTCACTCAGCGGGGTCTGGCAGACCGGCCGTTGCTGCCCAGCCCCCATTCTCCTCAGAACCTCGCCATCCAGCTAGCGGGCTGTAGGCCTGGCATCCCCACCCTTGAGGATCTCTGAGCAGCGCCCCGCCTCGTAAGGCTGCTCAGACTAGGCTGTGATCGTTCCTTGGCTACTGCCAGCCTCCGGAGACTCAGGCTGCCAAAATCCTGACGGGCCCCAGAAGTGTGTGTGATGTCACCTCGGCTTCCCCATGCCCCCCTCGCTCTGCCAACGCGAGTGCGAAGCTCAGGTTGAAGTCACAGCAATGCTCCTGCTCTCTGGCTGTTCTCGACTTCCTGCCCCCCTCCCCTGAGGTGGGAGAAGCTGACATCAGTCGTGTTACAATCTTGCTCTCCAAGGCAACATTTCTGTCTCCTGCTGGCCGGCCTCATCTCTGCCAGTGTCCCAGCAGCAGGACTTCCCTGAGACACCCTCCCCCCCCCTCCTGCTGGCCCAGGGCCCTCGGGCCTAGTGCCGCACACGCAGGCAGGGCTGATCTGGGGTGCATGCCGAGTTGTGCTAGCATGGTTGAATGGCCCCCCTTTTGTGCATCGCACTCCTCCATTGCTGGAGAATCAGGCTTCCCTCGGCGCCTACTTGCTGCAGAAGCCCTTCTTATGCCACTTGCTGACCACTTCTGGCCTCCGAGAACAGTGTCGGAGATCCTCTGTTGGTGCGTAGCTGGGAGCTCAGATGCTCGTGGCTGGAGGCCATCAGAGCATTGGGGATGCTCCTGCCTGGGGAAAATGCGCTCTGGCGTTCCATGGGCGCCATTCGTACACTGCCCCATGTCCTGTTATAGCCCCATGTCCTGTTATAGAATCCCAGGGCTGGCAGAGACCTCAGGAGGCATCGAGTCCAGCCCCCTGCCCAAGGCAGGACCAACCCCGACTCCATCAACCCAGCCAGGGCTTGGTCAAGCCGAGACTTAAACACCTCTAGGGATGGAGATTCCACCCCCTCCCTAGGAACCCATCCCAGTGCTTCCCCACCCGCCTAGGGAAATGGATATTAGAAAAAACTAACCTAGACCTCCCCCACTGTAACTGGAGACCATTGCTCCTCGTTCTGCCATCCGTCACCACTGCGAACAGCCTCTCTCCAGCCTCTTTGGAAGCTCCCTTCCGGAAGTTGAAGGCTGCTCTCAAATCCCCCTTCACTCTTCTCTTCTGCAGACTAAATAGGCCCAAATCCCTCAGCCTCTCCTTGTGGGTCATGTGCTCCAGCCCCCTCATCATTTTGGTCGCTCTCTGCTGGACCCTCTCCAATGCGTCCACATCCTTTCTATAGTGGGGGGCCCAGAACTGGACACACTACTCCAGATGTGGCCTCACCAAAGCCGAATAAAGGGGAATAATCACTTCTCTGGATCTCCTGGCAATGCTCCTCCCAATGCACCTAATATGCCATTAGCCCTCTTGGCTACAAGGGCCCACTGTTGACTCCTATCCAGCTTCTCATCCGCTGTAATGCCCAGGTCTTTTTCTGCCGAACTGCTACATAGCCAGTCCGTCCCCAGCCTGTAACAATCTTGGGAATCTTCCGTCCCAAGGGTAGGACTCTACACTTGTCCTTGTTGAATCTCATCAGATTTCTTTTAGCCCAATCCTTTAATCTATCCAGGTCATTCTGGACTCTATCCCTGCCCTCCAGCGTATCTACCTCTCCCCCTAGCTTAGTGTCATCCGCAAACTTGCTGAGGGTGCAAATCCATCCCCTCATCCAGGTCATTAATAAAGCTGTTGAACAAGACTGACCCTAGAACCGATCCTTGGCTAGTGACAGGCTAGCTGGTGTTGGGCTCTGTGTCTGACTTCTCGCTGCCCAGGTGACTTCTCCTGTCGTTCCAAGTGCTCCTCCCGTACAGTGTTCTTACTGAGTGCTTGCTCAGAGCTGCCTGTCTTCCTCCTCCCGGCCACGTGCTGCTTCCCTGGTGGGATAGCCCACTTTACGGAAGCTGAACAGCTTACTCTTCTCCTGGAATCCTTGCCTCCATTACTGCCAACGGGAGAACTTTCTTTGGGCTCCTGGCTTCTGTAATCAGAGATCCACATCTCTCCATGACGTGGGGCAGGTGTGTGTCTGCCCAACGTCGTACAAGGGCAGCGAGGTCCTGTCTGACAGCTAGTCTCCAGGTGGAAAAGGGAATAGCGGACTAACCAGGTTACTTACCTGGAGCCTGAGGCTTCAGAGTTTGCACTGTCAGAGACCACCCCTCCATCAGCCTGGCTTGTCTGCGGGGAGCAGGCGGGCTAGATGCAGGAAGTTCGAAGCACTGCGTGGCTGAGCTGCTGTGCTTGGCTATTTATAGCCCTCCCATGGCCTTGCATGTGCAATCCAAGAGTGTGCATCTGGGCATGAGAAGAGCCAGTTCTGGCTGTCCAAGTGTCTCTGGCTGCGAGTCTGTGCTCGGCAGTAATGCTGTGAGGCGCTGCTAGAGCATGTGACCAAGCAGACTCGGCGGTCCCTGTCTGAGGTGGCGTTAGGGAAGAAGCCTTGCAGCCTGTTTGTCACTTTCTCTACTGCTTGTGATTTTTAACCACCTGTAAAATTTGAGACTAGTCCGAGGTTTCAGGCATTTGGACAGGACCGGTAGTTGCCTAGCGACAAGCCACAAGGGGCAAGTGCGTTGTTTTGGTCTCCTTCCGGAGCCTGGTAGGTTTTAGACACGGTTGCCCTTGCTACTGCCCGTGCCAAGGTGCAGATGAAACGGCCTGTCGCTTCCGACAGCAGCGACACGTTTCTCGTGCATTGGACATCAGACAAGGGTGACTTGCTTGGCCGTTGCGCGGGAGCGCCGAATGCTCGGGAGCCTGTCTGCCAGGGAGCCGGCACGGCCGAGCTCTGCACTCCCCGAGCCTGCAGCTCCTGTTCCGAGTGGCAGCCGTGGGCGGTGGGCGTCTGGCAGGCACGCGCTCGGCCGCTGCTCTCGATGCCCATTCCAGACTGTCCATGGACGCGAGGAGCCGGGTGTGTAGGGCGGGGGGTCGCAGTGAAATCATGAGCCTTTGCTTTGCTTTGCTTTGCCAGCCCCCGCTTCAAACGTGGCCCCCTTGGCAGTGCTGGAAAGCCCTTACCTGTGGCTTGCCTGCCTGTCTCTGCTAGCCATCCCCATCCCAGCAGACGCTGCTAGAAAGCCCGAGAAGAACTAAATGGGCCCAAACACTGGCCTTCTGCTTCCTCCCCATTGGGCCGGCCTGGAGAAGCGTGGGCCTGCTGCACAGCCACCGCTTGGGGGGGTAGACGTCCTCCTTCAGGCTCCCCGTAAAGTGTCTGTTGCCATCACTGAATTCCCTTGCTGTTAGAGCCCCCGAGATCAGCCCTGCTGCTTCGCACAGCACGTGCACGGCCGCTGCAGACCTGCCGTGCTAGCATCCGTGGGGGAGCTGATGTCTGTTACCTGCTTGCTAAGAGAGTGCCTTGCTGACGAACGCTGCTCACGCCTTTTTCTCTGTTCTCCCTGCCTCTCAGATAGACAGACTAAAGGTAAGGCCTTTCCAGGTAATTGACACCATGTCCTGTGTTTGCCGCCTACGCCTGCGCCTGCGCGGGGAATGTTTAATGCTGGTGGTTGGGGTTATTGAGGGCAGTTGTCGGCCGCAGTCCCTTTCAGCGTGAGCCAAAGCTTGTGTCAACAGCTCACTGCGCATGGGCTTTTACAATCAATTTTCTCTCTGCCTGCATTCCTGGGCCAAATCTTTTGCCTTCGATTTAAATGCACCGGCCTGGGAAGCACCGGTGATCCGATCAGATACCAGTTGCACCTGCCGTTTCACGTGGGTACAAAAATAGAAAGTGTGAAACCCGGCTCCTTGATGGGGTTGTTTTCCCAGCGCTTGATTTTAGAATCTTTGATCTGTGGCATGAAAATGCACGTGTGCGCTCTCGTGCGCTTTCCCACCCAAGAGTTAACCCTTTACACTGGGTTTGGCTCCTGAAGCCGCTTGCCAGGCCTTTGTATGTTAGCCTGGAAGGCCTTTCCCGAAGCAGTGTGGTGGAACAGCAGGCGCATGGTGCGAGGCGGCAGGCAGGCAGGAACGGACTCTTTGGGCACTTTGGTTACGGTGGCTCAGTGCAGGATGCAGATGCCACCTGAAACTGGGACCCTTGGATTTTCAGATGCCTGCTCCTTTTGTGCCCGTAAAGTGAAGCCCCCTTGGTAGCTTGCGCAGGATGTTCGGTCGGGGCACAGGGAGCCTTTTTGTGTCCCGTGGCCCCTCCTCCGTGCAGACTAGCTGACTGAAGCGTACATCCCGGTTGGTGAAGAGTGTTCAGGCTTTTGCCCTGTGTGAGCGGAGCCCCGTCTGCCCCAGGCTCGTAACGTCGGTGGTTGTAACGAAGTCTGAACCCTGAGCCAGTGGGTCTGAGCTCTCCCTTGTCTTTCCATAGAGCCGTTCACTGTAGGCTACAGCCAGTCCAGCCTGATCCATCTGGTGGGCCCCTCAGACTGCACTCTCCACGGATTTGTACACGGCGGTAAGTACATGGCTTGACCACTCTTCCGGCGGGTGGCGCGTGGCTTCAGATCTCCGCCCCACACGACTGCCTAGCGAGAACACGAGTGCAATGGACGTCAGAGCCCTTAATACCTGACATGATGAAATCACACTCGGCTGTGGGGACGGTGACATGGCCCCGGGCAGCGAGCGCCCTGCCTGTCAGCCATCCTGCATTGGCAGGGCTCGCACTAGCCTCTAAACAGGCTTTGCAGCTGCCTTCTCCGTAGGCTTCGGAGCCTGAGCTGCGGCCCAGCCCCAGCCTGGAAGCGCTGCGTGTACAGCTGTTCTCAGCCTGCTGGTGTGAGCCCAGCCAGTCCCAGTCTGGCAGGCTCGTCCTGGAGCGTGTAAACAGAGCCTTGGAGGCTCTTGGAGAAGTGGGCAAATGGGCTTGTGGTGTGGTGGCACCTAGGAGCTAGGCGCTGTGAGCCCATGAGCCTGGGTTAGGCTGTGTGGAGAATCGTTTGATACCACGAGCCCTTGGCAGTGAGGAGTGTCTGTTCCCGTCTCCGTTGGTCGTTAGCTTGGGACCACGCGTGACACCCGCTCTGCAAGCATTTTCCAAGGAGAGCGTATTTCATGTGCATGGTGGTGCACCCATTCTAAATGCATGTGCTCACAGTGCTGTGCTATGACACTGGTGTGGTTTGCACTTCCACAGGAGTCTGAGCAATGCCTGTACTGTAAAGAACTCGGTTTGTATTGAAGGAGCTGCTTTTCCTGGTACTTCCGTTCTAGTGGGTTTAGCTGCAGGACAATTCCCTTGGCTTTAGATGCCATTGCTTGACACTTTCTACTCACTTACCGTCTCGTGCACCTTGATCTCTGGAATTCTGCTCACTCTGAACAGTAGTTTTACAATGTCGATTCCATGCCAAAATGAGAGCCATTTTAATGTACCAGTGCATGGACCTTTATTCCCTAATAGTTTGATACCTGCATGAGCCATGAGCTGTCAGTATTCTGGATGGATCAATAACATTCAAGTGCCTGCCTTGCAATCAGACAAGGAAAGAATGTTTAGTTGGTAAATTACTTTCAACTTTCTATAAACTGTAACATCTTTGTCAATTTATGCAAAAAGCCTCTACAGATGCATGCTTGCTGTCCAGCTGGTATTTGGGATCTGTTTAGCAGCAGCCTCGCAAAGTCCCCTTGACTTGTTTTAATGTATTGTACCACACGATTCATAAGCTGTGCCTAATGAGACCGAGCACCGTCCTCTCCTGTAGTAGAGAAGAGAGCGTGGGCACTGGAGGCTGGATAGACAGAGTTATGGTCTGAGATAATGGAGTGGTGCAATTTTCTTCTTTACCTATAAAGGGATGGGAAAGGAAATGACCGGACATTCAGTGAAGCAGTAATGGAACAGCTGCTTTCTGTGCAGAGCCATTCGATGGCCATGCCCCTTGATCTACATGCAAACCGTGCGGAGTTGCTCCTCGAGAAGTGTTAAAAATGCCTGGGAATGTTCAGCCAGCTGCTTAACTTGCTAAGATGTCCTCTTATGCAAATGAAATGTGTTCATTACCTCATCCCAATTAAGGGAACCAGGTGTCTTCCTCCTGATGCAGCCAGGATTTGGGGCATAGCCACACTGGAGAAAGGGAGAAGCCCTTAGCCTCACTTTTTGTGTACCTTGCTACTGTAGGTTGAACCTCTCCGGCCTGGCACCCTGGGGACCTGACTGGTACCAAACCTGAGAATTTGCCGGACCATGGGAGGTCCATATTGTCTAGCAGCTTTACCAACACTGCCACTGCTTGCTGGGTTCTGAGAAGAGGTAAACTAGAGCTAGAGAACGGCACAGAACATGGAGAGCCAGGACTAGTGGCTGTAAACAAACTTTCCGGGACAGCAGGAAACTTGGCCACACCCATAAGTGGACACCCGGCGAACTCCTCATGCCGGGCCAGAGAGGTTCGGCCGATACGTTTGAATAGGCTCTTAAGTTGGCCAGGCATCCCGAGTGGAGCCGTAGCTACGTACGTGGGGGCTAGAGCGACTATAAAACTAGCCGGAACACACTTGGCCTGTGCGGTGAGAAGGCCCCACGTGTCTCACTTAGCCAGGTCACAATGGACTTTCCCCGCAGTTCTCAGTGGGCACTTTCCTACTCCCTGGGCCATGTCTGCTCTGCAGCTCTTAGAGCACAAAAAGGTTTTATGCAGAGTCATGTTTTAGCCCTGGCCAAAATCATGTTTACTCAAGTATCAGAGGGTAGCCGTGTTAGTCTGAATCTGCAAAAGCGATTAAGTCCTGTGGCACCTTATCTAGTCTATAAGGCTATACTGTTAGTCTCTAAGGTGCCACAGGACTTCTCCTCGTTCATGTTTACTCAAACTTTCCAAATCCTGCTTTGGGCAGGGACGTGAAAACGGGTTAGATCCTGTGTTTCCAGTTCATTTGAACAGAACAGCGGCTTTTATCCCACCCTGCCCTAGCCCACGCTCAAGTCGCTGTGTTGGGTTGTGTATTTTCTACTAGACGTCAACATATTTTTTCAGCAGTTGCTCCCTGAGAATCTCACTTCAGCCGGAAGCACCGGCCAGAGGACAGAAGCTGCTGCTCTGACATGGTTAGTCTGCCGCATTGTTAGGCCTTCTAAAATAGGAGAGACGCAGCTGTAGGCAAACAAGATCTCCCTCCCTGCCCTCAGCCATGCCTGTCCATTGGAAGTGCATGCACAGTGGTACGTTGGCTTAGAAGGGCTCCGCCCTCTGGCAGTGGATGTACGTGCTGAGGGGGCCAGTTTGGTGCCTCTGGCTAACAAAAGCTCTGCACGGTCCTGGCTTCCCCAGACTTAGTGTTGATGGGCTAAAGCACAGTCTGTGTGACGGAGCTCCGAGGGCGTGGCTCGCACCTGGCGCTGTACAGCAGAAACATGCAGCCAGGCCTGGTTTTTCCCGGGTAGAAGAGCCTTTGATAATGGTCAGGGAAATAAAGGAGTTTAGTTGCAAAATTGAGAGGTGTACCCTTAACTACCAGGCATGGTAACTGGTTACCTGGCCCTTGCCAGGTATCTCCGGCAGCAGCCAGCCCCTGCCAGCGGTGGGACCCCATGACCATGGTGAGGTCAGCAGCCAGGCCTAGGCTGAAAAGGTTACCCGGTTAAGCACCCTTGTTTCATCAGTTAACCGTTTTAACATCCCTGTGATGTGCCGATCACCTGCGAGCAGTTCAATCTGGCTTAAAGCGAAGGAAGAGCTGCAGCTGTTTGAGTCGCAGGGGAAAGCGGCGCCCTTGCTGTTGGATTGAGATTTAAATCCAATGGTCTGGTAAACAAACAACCTTGATGGCGCTGCTTCCCCAGCGCACAGATGCAATCATGCCCCATTCATCGCTCGCCTGCCAAGCCCCAGCGCCTCAGTGGAGAACGGCCGTGTGCCGGGAGTCAGCGCTTCCCCGCGGAAGGGGGCTGCTGATGGCACATTGTGAAGATGCACAATGTCTCTGCAATTTCCATAGGGCCGTACAGGCAAATGTATCCCGTTTCCTGCTTCTCTAAGCATGAGTTAACTTGGATCGCGTCACAGAACTCGAGGTATAATTAGCAGCTGGGAGGGTTAATTGGCACCAAGCATCAGACGCTGCAGCAAACACAGCACCCTGTTCTATTTAAAACCCCGTGTAAATCACAGGGGCCTGGAAAAATCCCACCAAAGCTGTGGAGCGCTGGCTGCTGTGAAGCTGTGATCGGTGCGCGGGCTGCACCCTGTTTAAATCCCACCTCCTGTGCTTCCAAGTTCTTGCCTTAAGAAAATTCATTTGAAACTTTCCTGCCGCACTCGTTCCACTTTGCTTTTGCATTTCCGAGCGGCTTCCCTTGCGGCCCTTCCTGCGTGGGCCTGTCTGGCGGGAAGGCGTCGCTCCAGGCTCACGCCCAGGAGGAGTTTGGGAAATGGTTGTCAAGTGAGCACTTCCCCTTCCTACCGCCTTGGTCTGTCAGACCCTCCGCATGCCGCGCTTGGCTCTTAGCGCCTTCCTATGCAGCCCTGTTAATGGTAGCCCAGGGCAAAGGCAAATGATCTTGCTTGTCAATCACAGCATGAAAGGAGACAACGGGCAAATTTCCAGCCTCACTTCTACTCAGCCAACGTGGATCCTGATCTGAATCAGCCCTTGCTAGTCCAGTCCGCAGTCCCCTCCCATCCACCCACTCAGCCCTGGCCCGCGCGCTGCTTGGCTGACTCATTTCAACCCACGGCATCGAAGTGTGCAAACAGACTGGAGGGAATGGGTGGTGACTAGCTGCGTTCTTTTCTCCCTATGCCGCTACGAAAATCTGTCACCAAACTCACCAGATGGTGCCCTGATATTCGGGAATAAGACCGTAACTGGATTGCCCGCTGCGTTCCACGTCCTAACGATGTAAAAGGCCAAACACCAGGTACTTAGCGCCCTCTTCATCAGCTCCATTTAGCATAGCAACTGACTGTTCCCTTTGTTTTTTCTCTTTTCCTTTCCCTCCCCATCCCGTCTTTCTCTTTTTATTTGGACCTTGCACTGCTCAAATTCCAGTCATTGGAAGCAGTGGGCTGTGCCCACGGAAGCTCATGATACCATCTACGTGTTTGTCAGTGCAGGACCATTCCTTGTTTAAGTTTTTCTGATACTCAGGAGTTAATCGTGTACTGGATTCAGAAGTTGTCACGTGGCCGCTAGGCACCCAGAACGGCCACTGAGTTGAGTGGTGGGATTACGTTTCATTTTATTGATATATATTTTAGAAAGCTGGTGTCTGTCAGTCTGTCCAGCTGGGAGTGCGTTCTTTCCAGGACTGCTCCTGAAGTAAGCACTGGGCCGCCCACGCTTGGTAGGAAGCTGCTGCTTCTCCCACCTTAACGCAAGGCCTGGGTTCGGTCGTGCCCAGACAGTGGGATGTGCCTGGAATCCAGTGGCTTCCCACAACACAGAAAGGGAGGGACTGAGAGCAAGGCAGCTGTGCTCGGCAGTGACCCCGGGTCGGCTATAGGCAGCCTGACCCCAGGTGGGGGAGGCTGTGCCGGGATGAGAGTGGCCAGCTGGGGCCAGAATGCTCCATGTTGCCAGCCACCGGCCATGGATGGGTAAGTGGCCCCCCCACCCCAAACCCTTGTTCCCCAGTACTGGTTGGAGGGGGGAAGGGGAGCACTACCCAGCAGCCTTGTCAGGCGTATCCTTGGGCCCAACCTGCATAGCCCCATCCCCCACCCCTCCAAGGAGCTGCTGGCACAGGACCCCCAAGTCCTGGAGGAACTGCTGGGCCTAGGTTGCACAGCACCCCCATCCCCTGTCTCCCAGGAGCTGCCGGAGCCAGGCACCTGCCATGCTGTCCTTGCTGCTGGGGGTAGCCCCGTGAGCCCCCTCAGACCTCTGAACCCCACCCCCTGCCTTGAATCCTGGGCCGCCCTGCACCCCCCCACCCTCCCAGCCCCTGCCGTGAAGCAGTGCTGGGTAAATCGGTTAGTATCTCCATCAGTGAGGTTTGGGTTCTGCTCTAGTCTCTGCCTTGGTGCCATGGAAGCTCTGAACTCAAGAGCTTGCTCTGCGCTGTGTGGCCAGCCCCGGCTGCCTCGTCCGCCTTCGGAAATACGGCTCCGTGCTGCCCCGCTGTGAGGGGCCAGAGGAATTACCCGGGCTCAGAGAAGTGAGCTGGCTCCCCGCGCTGACTGAACCCCCCCTGCTGCTGGTCCTTCGCCTGCTGGCTGCTGAGCACAGGCACCTCGCCCTAGCCACCGTTTCCATGCCCGGCCACATTCTTACTGGGCCAGGAGTTCAGGGACTGGGCATCCCGGGAAAGCCGGCGCAGGGAGCAGAGCAGGGAACTGTCTGAGGGAGGCGGGGGGCCTTGTGCTGCACTGTTGGCCTGCGACTGGAAAGGCTGGTTTGCAAACGCAGCTAGGGCCTCAGGGACAGCCGGGAACGTGGCTGTATCAGCGCGCCGGGGTAACCCCTTGCTGCGTGGCCAGTGGAGAAGTGACCCGTGGTTCGGGGGCCGTGCGGGAAGGTTGCTTTGGGGGGGGCGCCTCCCCTGGCGGTGCACGCTCTTGTACCGTTTGTTCTGGAGTCACAAGGAGCAGCCAGAGAACGGGGTGTCCCAGGCCTGACAAACCCATCCACGCACAGCGAGGCTGCTGGGGCTCGAGCTCAGCTTTCATGGAAGAGCTGTGTCTAGCCAAGGGCGCGAGAACGGACAGGCCCCGGGGGGTCGGAGTGAGGCCGAGGGCGCCCAACAGAAGGCAGATGAACACTTGGCATTCAGTGACCAAGCCTCGTCAAGTGGCTGTCGTGTGGGGGGCTCCTTTGAAAACGGGGGGCTGGCCATGCCGGCTTGCTGGTGGCACCCCCCCCGAGAGCTCAGCCATCTCATGGCCCAGAGGTGAGCGTGCTATTTGGGACGCTACGGTTGCCTGCCAACATGACTCGCCCTTAGCATCCCCCTGCAGCCCAGGGGAGACGCACCTCCTGCAGAGGGAGTGCGCGAGGGGGAGGCCGCGCCATGGCGCTGTAGGGCAGGGAGGTAGAATCCCATTGATGCAGTTAGTGGGTTAAATGTGGGTTTAACTGGGTAACTGACTGAGCAGGACGTGGCTGCGGAACCTGGGGGGCTGCCGGGCTCCAGGTCTTAGCCCGCACGTGGGGCTGCTCTCAAGCACTGGTTAACCGATGACCCGGTAAGGGGAATGCTTACTGGTAACTTACCAGTTAACCAGTTACCCGTTCACACCCCTAGTGTAGAGTACGGCGCCTCAGGGTCTCCCTCTATATGAACCGCCCTTGTCACGTGGCTGCTTGCTCCAGGGTCTAACCCAGCTTGGCAGTGCCCCGCCTCCGCCCCTCCTCTCCCCTCCGCCCCAACATGCTCTGTCACGGCTGAGCTGGGTGGGGTGGCTCCCGGCTCCGAGTGGCCCGCCCTGCCTGGGGTCTGGTCTGAGGCTGCCCCTCCCTGGCTCGGGGTGTCAGTGACTGCCCAGAAAAGGAGGAAATGCTTTAAGCCCGCAGCGTGGCTCTGGGTCTGCGTGCAGCCCTTATTGCCTGGAAGGGAGAGTCTCCGTTTGACACAGAGCCGCTTGCCCGGGCTGAGCCTTGTCTAGCCGGCCCCTGGGCCGTCGCTGCTGTGATCGGGACAAGGGCCGCGGGGCCCCGTGGGCGGGTGATTAATTGGCTCCGGCTGCAGAGTAATGGGATGCTGCCTTGAAAGCCCTCTTCTAAATCAGGGTTAATGTGGTTGCGTTTGTGTCTGCCAGGCCGGCAGGGAGCCACGTGTTTTGCAGAGCAGCTCTGTCCTAGCCGGCTGCCCCAGAGCAGCGCGCGTGCTGCGGCGAGGAGGCCGGCTCTGGCTGCGCAAGGCGATGAGCTGGCTGTGCACTGGACTGTGGGTGGGGGATGTGCTGCTTCTCCACCAGCCAGGGCATGTGCGGTGCTGCTATCGGCAGCTCCAGGCCCGAGGCTGGCGAACGTAGACCGCTTGGCGCGGGAAGGGGAACGGACGCGTGGCTGTGAAACCCAGCGCCATGCGCGGGCACGGAGCTGCAGAGCCCCATAGCTGATCGGGGCAGCCCTCCTCCTCCTCGCACGCTGCCCAGCGCGAGCCTGAAGCCACCTGTGGCAACCGCTGCGCGGGGGGGACACGCGTCAGGGCACTAGACAGATGGCCACTGCATGCGAGCCGTGGCCCCTGGAGTGGGACAGCGAGGCTCAGCTAGGCAGTCAGTTGCTTACTTCACCCCATTTCCATACTGATGGGGGATGTAAAACGTTAACCCGCTCCCTGCTGCCTTGGCCAGGGGCCTGCTCCAGCCCCATGGGGCCCACCGCAGGCTGAGGCTGCTCCAGCCCACCAGACGGCCCCTGTCCCTGGTGGGCCGGCCGGTTCTCCCCCCCCGCAAGTTACATGCCGTGGCTCCCTGCCCGCCCAGCACAGCAGAGCCTCCCACTGCACCCTGGGAGTGGAGCCAGCAGCGCCCCCTTCCCCCCAGTTCCCGGGGCAGTAGCGTGGCTGCAGGCTCTGCAGTGTGGCGCTAAGCTAAGTTTCTGCTGCGGAGCCCGCAGAGCAGGGACACGGTTACCTTTGAAACGACTTTTCCCAGCCCCATACGAAGCCTCGGCCAGGCTGCATGGGCCGAGTGTGGCGCTTGACTTGGCTGGTGCCAGAGACTCCTGGGGGGCGAGGGGGAGATGAGGCCAGTTCTGGAGCCGCAGTCTCGTCTGTTGAACCAGCCCGTGGTCTGAGCCGCCTCTTCCTGGCCGCTGGCGTCTCGGTGCCGGATGGGCTTTGACTCCGCGCTGGCCACTGGAATTCGACTCCCACGCGGCCGGAGGCCTGATCCTCTGCGTGATGCCGAATTCCACGGAGGCTGAGTGCTAGGGCGTTGACGGGACCAGGGGGAAGCGCTCCTGGAGACGGGACTTCTGTATCTCCTGGAATGAACACTGCACCACTGCGTGTCTCCTCCCTGCCGGCACCTGGCAGCGCCTGGCTCCCTACAGCGGTGTGTCTGCAGGTTATCGTGGGCTAAAGGAAAGCCCAGCAAAGTGTGTTCCCCTCCTCCCCTTCCAAGCGCTAGGCTGCCCAGTGCCACGCTGCATAGTGACGAACAGGCTCGTATACATAGAGCAGAGTCAGATGGTTTTTGTAGCCTGTGTTGAACTTAGGTTAGTCCGATTCTCTCCAGGGTGGTGGTAAAACAACCCCCAGCTTTGTCACTGCAGTCACAAGTGGGCAGTGAGGGTAGCCAGAGAGCCTGGCAGCTTGAGCTGAAGACGGCACTTAGCCAGTCTAGCAGTCAGGGCTGGGAAAGTGTAACCGGGTCCACGGTTAACCGACGAGCCCGGGCTCAGGTTAGCCTTCCCCATTACACACAGCGACCTGCCTGCCCCCCTCCCCCCCCGACTGCTGCCTCTGAGACCGCGCAAGGCTGCGGGCCAGGGCTGGTACGCACGGGGAGGCGGCGTAAAGCCGGCTCCCTGTGTACACAGGCTCCTGGGGAGCTGCCTGCCGCCCCACCTGTAACCCTATGACTGCTGAAACATTCAGCGGTTGCACCCTTATTTAATCAAACGCCTTTGAACGTCCCTGCTTGCAGTCCCTGTCCTTGTGATGAGCGCTCTGCTGCGCCGGGCTGTTGGGCAGGGTGGGGGAACAGAGACCTGGGCTAGATCCGTCTAAGCGCTCAGCGGCTGAGTGAAATCCCAAACTGCGGCAGGCAGGGGGATGGGGAGGTGTGGGGTGGGGCTTGGGCAGCAGTAGGGCTCTTCAGCGTGCGCCTGCGGGAACGGGCGCCAGCCCTGCTTGGTCCAGCAGAGCAGTGCAGCGAGGTTGCTAATTGTACAGTACAGGTCCCAACGTGGGGCGGCGTCTCCCACTCCAGCCGTGGTCGCCAACCAGTCGGTCGGGATCGACCGCTAGATCTTGGAGCCTCTGACGAGGGGCTCCTGACTGGTTTGACGCCTCAGAGAAGGGGGGAAGGAAGCCGGGCAAGGGTATTTGGGTTGGAGGTGGATCTTACATTGCACTTACACTGAAAAGTGACCTTGTGGTTAAAAAGGCTGGAGACCCCTGCTCTGCATGCAAGGGGTGAGCCTGCTGGAAAAGGCTTCTTGTGAATTAGATACCAGGATAGCTATACAAATATATTAGAACTTTTAAATATCTGCATCTAAAAATAGATGACTCCACTTTGTAGACTGCCCCCTTCCCCAGTTCAGAGGTGCTTACTTAACTTGCCCATTAAAAGCCTGGAGGGCACTTTGGGGGCCTTCAATTAATCTGACCTCATTCGGCGTGTGGGGGCAGGTATTTTAGTTTCCTGTCTGGGCCCGTCCCAGCCCCTTTGACACGAAGAAGAGTGTGTTCCTCTTGACTTCGGCGCACTTTCCATCGGTGATTAACTTAAAACAAAACCCCTAACTCAAACTGAAATACTCTCCTCGACCCAAGAGACCTGAACTCGCTGGCCAATGCTTCCTCTTAGGTATTGCGCGGTCTCCTTAAACCTGCTGTGAGGGGTCGCTCACAGGGGTCCCTGTGGGACTGTCAGCCAGTGGCCTGAGCAGGCTGCAGAGCTGCCAACCTGCCCTCTGGGCACCCCACCACCCTGTCCTTCTGAGCCAGAAGTTCTGGCCTCCCGCAGCCAAGGCATAGAGCTGGGGAAATGCCCTCCCTTCTCTCCCCCCCACCCCTCCCAGAACAACGCAATACACCGGCTCATCTCTGGGGCTTTGGCAGCACCCAGGAACACGGCCCCAAAGAGGACCAAAGCCGCAAATAAAGACTCTTATCAATGAGAGAGATGCACAGTTATTTACACTGGGCTTGGTAACAAACAAGTGTGTTTAATACAAAAAGTAGGTTTTGCGTGATTGCAAGTGAAAGCAGCCAGATCACAGTAAGTTACTCAAGCAAAATAAAAACTCGCCAATTAAGCCCAATACACTAGGAGAGCGTGTTTCTAAGTCCATTCCTCACTCCTCCTCCTCGTTTCAAGTAAAATGCGTTAGGACAGTTGGGTTCCCCTCTGGCTTGGGTTTACAGCTCTGTGGTGTTTAGGCTTCGGCTTTCTTCATGTGTATCCTCTCAAGGAGGGGAGGCAATTTCAAAAGTCAGCTGACGACCAAAGCCTGATTGCCTTCCGTTCCTCAAATAGACTATCCCTGGGGGGAGGGGGATCCTTTGTTTATCTCCCCACCCCCATGGAAAAATACCAGATTCAAGATGGAGTCCAGCTCCAGGTGCCATGCTCACATGTCTTTGTAGGGCCTCTCAAGGTTCGGGCTTACAGGACAAACCAAACCATTTCCAGATCATCCCCTTGAGTGCCGGAGTATCGCTAATGGAACCCAGCACATTTGCAAGCAGACCCACACTCCCTATTTCTAACCTCCTGTACAAGAGTGACGTGCACAGAAGTGGAATATTCACATTCGGCGCATCCTAACGTTGAAATGTCACATGATGCATTTTACCTAAAGTGTCTTCAACTTATGCATATTCATAAGCCACATTTCGTAAAGCACGTGGGGGTGTGACACCTGCCTCTGGCACAAAGCCTCCAAATCACTCCTGTCTGGCATGTGCCTCCCTCCTTCCTCCCCACCGAACCCCGTTCCCTCCTGCTCCCCTGCTCCCCTTGTCCCTTGCTCTCCCACCTGACCCCAGCCTGTGGGGCACTTGGCAGGGTGGGCTCTGGGGCCAGGGCTGGGATGCAGTGGCCCTGCTATAAAACACACAGAGAAGTGACATTCTCCCCAGTGGATGAATTGCCCAACTTGCGAAGGGAAAGCTACAAGGGGGGATTTTCTTTGCTCAGTTGGTCGTTTAAGGTTCGGAATGCTTCGTGAACACGCCGGCCGCTCCCGCTTACAGACAAACATGAGCCAGGCGTACAGCAGAGGCTTTTGGAAAGTTTTTTTGCAAGGGTCTATTTTGAACAATGTTTTGAAAAATTGTCAACATGCTGCCAAACCCTAAGATCCACAGGCAGTTACATGTTACATGCGAAAATATCTGCATCCCCATCTGCTGGGATTCACGGGGAGGCCAAGCCCAGCTGCTTTCTTAATGCGGGAAGGAAACCAGTGACCCGCTTGAGAAATGTGAATCCTACAATTGTGTTGTCAGCTCTTACGTTGCGAGTCTCAGACTAGACATCCAGCATCTGAAATGACTGTAACTGGCTGAAGAGGTGTCCTGCTGTCTGGCAGCAGCCTTGGCCCGAGAACAAAGGCAAGGGCAGGGGTTTGCTGTCGGAGCCTGGAAAGGGGGTGTGCGGGAAGGGAAGAGTGCGCCCAAATAAAATGGGAGAAGGTCAGATCCATCCCGGTTTCATGGCCAGAAGTGTAGGCAACACCCAGCCTACGCCCGTCCAGCTAAAGAGCCAGGGCGAGGCCGCATGCAGACCAGCAAGGGGCTGTTTGTTTTATTCAAATCTTTTCTTTAGGATTCGGTTTCTTGATGCGGTGGTTTCTGCCCTACCTAGGTTAGAAGGCGTGACGGGAGTGCGGGGTCTAGGACAGGCAACTGCGTGTGGCTACAAGGGGAGGGCTCTCTCGCTTGGGGCCGAATTCAGGGGCGCTGGAGGTGCAGGGAGGTTAGTGCCTTTCAGGGTGTCTTTGTAGGAAAGAGGGGAATGTAATGGTGGGTTTTTGGCTCCATAATCCGCAGTGCAAAGGGATGTGGGGGCTGAAGAGTATCGGCCTTGGGGGGATCTTTCTGTTCTGGGGTGATTCATAGATCAATGTGGAGCTTGTGTGGCTTTGGGTAGCTGGACATGGCGCCTCCTGGATCCCGGATGTGACAGGTGTGTGTTACAAAGTAGGGACCCCGATTAAACATCCCCGTTTGTGTGCACATTTAGAGTTCACCTAGTAGCACTTAGTGCCACGCGCACGGTACACCCTGGACTTCTGAGTCTCAGTCTACTGCTTAGCTGGTACTGAGGGCTGGGCTAATGAAGCTGTGCACAGGTTTGCCTATGGATTTTGCATTGCCTAGACGAGGAGTGGCATAAATACTTCTTCCCCTACGTTGTCAAAGGTCCCCAGACAGTGTCAGGAATATGGGCTCATTGGGCTTATTCTGAGATGCATCAGTGCTTGAAGTAGGGTGTTGGGGATGCTGCTGCACCTCCTTGCCTCCCCAGCTTGAAGATGCAGGTTCAGTAGCTCTGAGCACCTCTTCTGTACCCCGTCTGTTCCAACAGCCCTGCTGAGACACTTAGAGATACTGAAAGGGGAAATTAAAGGTGTTAAACATCCATGTTACTCTCGGAACTGTCCATATTTGGTAGAAAAAATATTGTTTGAAGATTTTATTACTTCATAGCTAACATCCTGCTCTTTAAAGCGGGGAAGGGATCTGGCAAAGCTGTCGCCGTCTTTGCATGCTTGCCTGGCTGTGGTATTTTTAGATATTCTGTCAGTGGAATCTTACCGTGTGCGCTGCTTTAGGCCAAGCAGGGCTAAATCTCAGTGGAATAAAATGATCTATTTAAAACTGTACTTGGCAGACTCTCCTTGGGTTACTGAATCTGTAGGTTATTTATAACATCTTACAGTAGTAGATGATAAATGCTGCCTGGATAAAACAACTTGGTTAGACACAAAAGATGAATTCCCTTCCCCAGACAGCCAGTTAACTAGAATGAACGGTCCGGCTCCAGTAGCGCGTGAGCTCCAGTTCTCATGCCTTGGTCGGTGGGAAGTGGCTTGTAGGAAATGCCAGAGCTGCTGTGTTGGTCAGCCAGTCAGGGTAGCAACGGCTTTCCTGTTGGCAGGCTTCTGCTCCAGGAGGGACTGGTGCCACTCGTGCCTATTAGGGTTTCCTGACACCTTCCGTTCTAAGCCCCTGTTTTCAGATGCTTATAACTTTGTGGAAATTTCATCTGTTTGGGATGAATGTTGGTCTGTCCCGTGTGTGCCCCAGGCTGGATGTCCCCCTGTGAGTGGGGGAGCGGGGGGATCGGGCCTGGCTGAGCAAAGAGACTGGGGCAAAGAGCCAGAAAGGAGCCGGGGACATGGGGAGAGGATGCTGAGTGAATCAGGAGCCCGGGGGGGAAGTGGAGAGGCAGAGGGAATGAATCCTCGTTTTACAGATGGGGAATGGAGGCGGGGGGCTGAGGTTAGAAGTTTACTAACTTTGGGAGCCTAATGGTAGCTCCCGGACCAGAGGACCTGAGCTGGGCGCCCCAGAGCTTGGTTCTGTAGCTGCTTCGATGGCAGCCCTTGTTTTAGGGGAAACGGCGCGAGGCCTTTCCTGGCCCGGGGGGGAGCGTTGCGATGCTGGATGGAACGCGGTGAGCAGGGCTGCAGCTGTGGTGGCCGCCTGCTTGGGGACGTTTGTTTCAAGCCCCAGCGCATGGAAGGACTCAGACTCAGTGGTTGCGGAGCAGAGCGCGTGCACAGGAAGGAAGGAAGGCCCTGATGCAGAGCCTGAGGAGCTCTGGGTCGGGGGCAGGATCTCTGGGAAGGTCCATTTCTTTTACCTCATGACTATTTCCCGGTCTCGCTCTTCGTAGCACACGCTGGCTGGCAGAAACCGGTACGGCTGGGGGGTTTGCACTTCAAGCTGTAGTGCCTTGCTAGCACCGTGCACTGCTCTGCACAGCTGTAACAGCACGCCCCTCTGGCCGGGAGCTCTCTGGAGGGTTATACAGGTTCTAGCACAGTGGGACCGGGGCCCTGCTGGAATACTCTTGAACCTCTTCAGTCTGGCAACCCTGGTAAACAGGGATTAAAGCCTAAAGGTTTTGCCAGGCCTGGGAGGGCGCTGCAGGGTCTGGGTGTGAGGGGGTGTGGGGCACTTGCCACCCAGCTCCCAGGGGTACCCGTGGCTCCACGCCCCTCGCCGCTACGGCAGTGTCGGGGAAGCGGCTCTGCGCGCTGCTGTTCCTCCTCCGTGCCATGCGTGTTCCCAGATTAGCTAATTCCTTATGCTCTGGCCTCAGTCGCCAGGTCCAAGCGTGGCAGCGTCCGATCCAGAGCACGGCGGTAGTCGCTGGGTGTCACCGTGTCTCTGGCAAAGGCACGGTGTGGACTCTCCCAAATGGCCTTCGACACAGACCCGCCATGTTCACTGGCCCGTCCTCGGGCCGGCGCTTGGTGGTTGTGCATTCTGCCTGTGGCGATTTGACACCCTGCCTGTTCTCTGAGGTATTGCACAACTGGGCCATGAATCTGTCGTCCGTGGAGCCGTTAAATAGCAGTAATAAATTACCCAACGTGCAGCTGACCAGTGGGGCGGTTTCATTGTCACACCCGCTGGGGAGAGCGGGAATAGGCGCGTTTGAGGTGAAGTGCAGGTTACCTTTGATGGACGACTGTGCTAAATAGATGGCAGGGTGCTTTGCCTCCGCGCTCCTGGCAGCAAAAGAGCGACAGTCACTTGAGCAATTGATGGCTGGAAACCTGCACTGGGAGATTTAGAGACCGTGTCCTTGTAGTGTGTTCCAACACAGGCCGTTCGCTGCTGAATATCCCTGGTGGGTGTGTGCATATGAGCCGTGTGCCACAGAGGGGAGATGAACACCTCTATGCCACCCCCAGCCACGCCCATCAGTGGTGGACTCTGAACCCCTGAGAGTGTCAGGGCAGCCTGGCCCTGCCCAGAAAAATCAGGATGCTACAATGCTGAGCCTGTTCGGGAACAAGGTCTACTTGACTAGGGGGCTTCAGCTGCGGGTCTGGAGCCAGCAGGGGCTCCTCAGTCGCTACGCCATCAACTCCTGGAGCGCCCTCCCCAAATTCCAGGAGCGTCTCCCCTTGGACGCTGGGCAGGAGTTGGCGATGGCGCTGCAGGAAGGCCGCAGGGTCCCCAGGACGGCTCTGCAGGCGGCCCTTGATTCAGCAGACTCGGCTGTGCGTGCTGTGGCTATGGCCATCGCCCTGCGGCGTAGCTCCGGGCTGCGGGTGTCGGCCCTGCGGGCGGAGGAGCAGCACACCATTCAGGACCTGCCGTTGGATGGGGCGGGCCTGGTTGCTGATAAGACAGGCTCTGGCCTACACAGCCTCAAGGTCCCTAGAGCAGTGGTTCCCATCCTCTTTTATACCACGGACTGGCAAACCCGTGCACAAGCTTTTGGCAGACCGGTAACGTTTTCCTTGGATATTTGTCCCCCCCACCCCCACGCCCCCCAGAGCGAGGCTGCCCTCCGAGGGAGCGGCTGTTGGCAGCACGTGTGCTCCCTCCTTTGTGTCCTCATGGTCGGGGGGTGGAGCACGGAGCCCTGTCCGGGCCTCCATTACCAAGGGGGGAGGAGGGAGGGAGGCACCTCCTGCCACTGCCCTTTATGACCCCTCTGCTGTGCCTGAGCCCAGGTCCTGAGCCCAGTGGGAGTGGGATATTCTATCCAGATCTCTGTACCCTCCCTTCCTCCGCCCCCACCCCTCTGCAGGGACCCTTCCCACAAGCAGCTCCTTATCCCGCAGGTGGGGGCGCTCTTCAGGAGCAGAGGGGTTTACTCCTGCTACTTCCTTATTCTGAAGGCCCCAGGGCATCTGCGCCCCCTCCCAGATCTCAGAAACCTGACTGCATTCATAAGAAGGCTCACGTTGCACATGGTTTCTCTGGCCTCAATTATCCCCTGGCAGGATCTGGGGGACTGGGAGGCCCCCTCAGCCTCAGGGACGCGCACCGTCATGTCTCCATCATTCCAGCCCACCGTCGTGCCCTTGGTTGCGTGGCGGTGAGCCAGCGTCCGATTACAGGGCTGCCCTTCAGCCTCACCATGGCGCCCCCGGTTCTTACAAGGTGAATGGCCGGTGGCTGTGTTTCTGCGCAGGAGCTGGGGCAGGTCTTTCCGGACCTGGACGACTGGCTCAGCCAGGGCTCGTCTTGGGAACAGGTGCTCCGGCACGAGGAGCTGGGCAGGGCAGGGCTCGTCTTGGGAACAGGTGCTCCGGCACGAGGAGCTGGTCAGGGCCACATTTTCTCAACTGAGTCTTATCCTCAATGTGCCAAAATCCACCCTCATTCCTGCTCAAAGAATCGAGTTCCTCGGGACCCTTCTCAAGTCCACTTGTGACCACCTCCTTGCGGGAGGCCCGATTCCAGGCTAGGGCAGGCTTCGTCCCAGGACTTCAGCGAAGCCCGAACGCTACCGTGTGCAATTGCATGAGGTTCCTAGGGCACGTGGCCTCTTGCCCTCCATCGCACTCATCTTCAGCTCTGCCTGTCCAAGCGTGGCTGATATCCGTCTGTCTTCAAGCCCTCCAGAGACCCTCTCAGCACCTGGTCACCGTACTGCTGGCAGCCCTGCGCCCCCTTGGCTGGTGGCTGCAGCCCCGTGTGGTGTGTGCGGGGCTCCCCTTCACCAGACCGCAACCGGAGAGCCCTCTAGTAATGGATGCTTTGGACACGGGCGCATCTGAATGATCTGTGGACCCAAGGCCTGTGGTCACGCGTGGCCCTGATGTTGCACGTCCATGTCAGGGAGCTCCGAGAGGTCCATCGCGCTTGTCGGGCGTTCCTGCTGACCTGCAGGGCAAAGGTGTTATGATAGTGACGGACAACACCTCGGCGATGTGTGATATCAATCGACAGGGTGGTGCTCGTTCCTTTCCTCTGTGCCTGGAGGCCATCGCCCTGTGGGACCTTGGCATTTCTCACAACATTAATCTGTGTGCCTGGGAGATATGAAGCTTGGAGGCCCCGTGGGTCGTCTCAGCTGGTCCTTTCAATACCACGAGTGGCCCCTCAGGACAAATGTGGTGCTCCCCATTTTCTGCGAAGGGGGTCATCCCCTGTTTGCAGCCCGCCTCGACAGAGCATCTGAGGTTCAGCTCCTTTCAGAACCACAGCTGAGGGCTGTATCGGCTGCTTTCCACCTGGTGTGGACGGAGCACGCCCTTTACGCGTTTCCCCTGCAACGTTCTACCCGGGGTCCTCCTCAGAGTTCGATAGGACAAAGCGGTGGCGATGCTCACCACATCAGTGTGGCGGAGACAGCGCGGGTTCACCATGCTGCCGTCCTGTCGGCGGCCCAGCCACATTGCTCAGCCAGCTGCATTGCAGCGTGTCGACGCTCCGGTTATCGGAGCCTTGGGCAGTGCCACTTGGTACAGTGACGAGCTGGGCAGAGATGCTGGTGGGTGCATTCCCAAAGCCAAGGGTGTGTTGGCCTCTGGGGGACACTGAAAGAATGTACAAGTCTGGGGGGTGGGTGTTGTCCTGTAGCTTTAAAAAACGAGCAGTCCTGGAGCACCTTAGCGACTCGCGATAATGTAGATACCGAATCATGAGCTTTCCTGGGCCAAAGCCACTTCCTGCCAGCCCGTGTGCGTCCCCGCTGGCCCTGTCTGGCGAAGTGGGTGTGGCCAGGGAAGATCGTGATGCTCGAGATATTTTCGTTAGTCTCCAAGGTGCCACAGGGCTGCTCGCTGTCTGGAAAAGGTGAGTTAGTGACATTTCTGTTGCTCACATCCTCTTCTGGTTTCAACCCAAGCCAAACCCCGGGCCAGCATCTCGGTGGTGAGAGCAGCCTGCTGCCCTTGTGCTCCCAAGGAGAGGCCTGCGCTCCCTGCACGACAGGCTTAGAGCGCGCGCCTGCTCTGAGTGCGGAGGCGTGGCAGTAGCCAGCCTTCGTGCACAGCTTGCCCCTCTGAAGTGCATCTTGCTGCTGCTTCTCACAAGACCCTTGAGTCCAGGAAAGCTCCTCCCCTCCCCCCCCCCCCCCCGTGTTTGGACTCGTCACTGATCTGTACCTCTCCCCTCGCAGGTGTCACCATGAAGCTAATGGACGAGGTTGCTGGGATCGTGGCTGCTCGCCATTGTAAGACCAACATCGTCACAGCTTCCGTGGATGCCATTAACTTCCATGAGAAGATCAAAAAAGGTAAAGGGCTGGGGCCGAGCAGCGGGGGAGGGCTCCGGACTGAATTGGGGTTTCGTTGCTGCCCCTTCACGCTGCCGCATCCAGTTGCTAAGTGGACCCCCCCCCGGGGGCCAGAGACCTAGTTGGAGCAAGCAGGTGCTGACCCCTAGCTGCTAGGCTCATCCCAGTCAGTTTGGTTTGGCAAAGCTGAACCAGAATCTTCGGTGCTGGTCCACGCCTTGGCTGCAAGGCCGTAGCAGGCAGTCTGCAGCTGGATGCCCAGGGCTGGTCGTCTTGTCACGAGCAGCAGGAATGGCCATTTAGACGTGCACGTTGTCGGACAGACGTTCCTGCAGACGCTTGCAGACAGACCACGTGGGTTTTAGCTGCTTGAGAAAAGCCAACTCCATTGGCCACGTCGCCAGATTAACTCCTCTCTCTCACTCCTGGGGCATTTCCTGTTCTTAAAACCAGACCGGGAGGAAATCCAGTCTCCCCCGGTGCAAGTTTCATGAGTCGAGATTTGGACGCTGGAGGCAGAGCTGGGGGGGGGGGGGAGGTATCCTGGTCAGAGGGACCCGCCCCTTTGGGCACTTGTGCTTACACACGTCTTTGTGACGCTGTTTCCGTCTTGCTGTGTGGGGACTCGTGTGGGAAGCCCCTCTTTCTCTGAGGTGGGATCACCCTGCAGAGACTAAATGGGCCCTCGGTGTTCCGGGGCTGGGGAGGCTGCGGCGAGCGCGTGCCCGCTCCCCTACCCATGGTTGGGAGGGGGAGCACATGTGTGGCACTCCATCTTGCCTCCTGGGGGTGGGGAAGAGGCGGGGCCTAGCAGAAGGGGTGGGGCTGGAGGTGGGGCTGGAGGCTTGTCTTCACTGACTGCCCACTGACTGAGGCCGGTTGTGAGCACCGAGCGTACTGTTGGCTCCCTTCAAGGCTTCACGTTTAGTCCTTGTGGTTCAGTCCCCTATTGCCCACGGCAGGTACTCGCTGCTGGTGCGAAATGAAACCGAGCGGAAGCCTGACACTGCGGCTTTGTTACAAATGACCTGAACGCACGACTCTGCTGAGCACGCTCTGACATGCGTAGCCAGGGTCAGTGAAATTCTGTACCTGCCCCGCACTCACTGCACAGGCTGTCCAGGCCTCAGTGTGGCCAGAGCGCCAAGCCGCAGACGTAGCAGAGACTTTGGAGTTGTCACTTCAGGACACGTGTTTTTACCCAAATCCGATTTGCTGACATAAAACAATGTTGTTTGCTGATTGTCCCTTGTGGAAAGTTTCAGCCTGGGGTAGGGGTGCAGAGAGTATCATAGAATCCTAGAGCTGGCAGAGACCTCAGGAGTCATCAAGTCCAGCCCCCTGCCCAAGGCAGGACCAATCCCAACTAAATCAATCCAGCCAGGGCTTTGTCAAGCCGGGACTTAAACACCTCTAGGGATGGAGATTCCAGCCCAGTGCTTCCCCACCCACCTAGTGAAATAGTTTTTCCTAATTTCCAGCCTAGACCTCCCCCACTGTAACTTGAGACCATTGCTCCTTGTTCTGCCATCGGTAGTAGGTGAATTATGCCTTGTTGCACTGTGGGGGCAGGATATCTGTGCCATTGGTTTGTCGCAGTGGCTACCAGAATGCTTATTTGTGTTAGCAAGGCAAGGTGGGTGAGGTGATGTTTTATTGGGCCAGCTCTGCCAACTTGCCTGCACACCGGGTAAGTAGTCCCCTGCTTTAAACCTTCCCCTCTCCTGGCCCTTGTCTGCAATGCTGGGGGAGGGACGGGAGAGGAGAAAAAGGCCTCTGGGGTTTGGGGGAGAAAAAAGGCCCTTTGGCAACCAGGGCGGGATGGGCTTGGGGAGAGAGAAGGCCTATGCCCAACTCTCACTCTTGCACCCCCCAGCCTCCTGCATCTCCTCACCCATCCCCAAGACCCTGCCCTGACTCCTACACCCTCTACGCCACCAGCCCCCTGCCCTGAAGGACCCAGGCAATGCCAGCTAAGTCTGCTAGTCTATTTATATATTTGAGAGAGTTTTTGATCGAACTCCTCCTAAACGGTAAGAGCAAGGACCACCAAATTCAGTATTCCGCTTCCTCTGATTTGTAACTTACAGAATGTAAGGGCTTGGTTGTGCCAGGAAAACAGGATGTGCCTGGAATGAGATTGCTTCTCACCAAACCAAAGAGAAGAGAGACAGGATCGCCAAAGCAAGGACAGTCCTCAAGTATGACATTACTGAGCGGATCTTGAGACGGAACCAAGGTGAACCAGAGAAATAGGAGGAACCTGGAATAGGATTGCTTCTCAATAAACCTTACAGAAAAGAGAGAAAACAGAAATTTGGCATAGTGCTCTGTTTTGGCAGCTTAAGATTTGAAAACTAGAAGAGAATATTATTAGAAGCCAAACTGACTACAGCCTTTTTTTGTTAAAACATAGAAAACAAGAGTTCCCATTTACATTTTTTTTACTAAAATTAACATAATAAAAATAGCACTGTCTTTTTGAAAAATAGAATCATTTCAATAAAGCATATATATCTTCCTTTTATCTCCCCCCCCCCAATAATTGAGTTAAGGAGCTGAGCAATGCTGAGGAAATCTGCCAGTAATCAATAAATCCAGTGTCTTTATTAAGACCATGATTTTTAGTGTATAGCAAAATTGAGTTTAAGCTTCCCAGCTCATCATTAGCTCATCTGTGAAAGTAGCTGGCCTGTAAGTGAAATGGAATCCCAACTGGGATCTGTTTTTTTTACCGTGTGTACAAGTGTTGGCCATGAGCCCTTCATCTCTCTGTGGGCTGGTCGAGAGACAGGTTGCCGGAGGTCATGTCTTTTACTGGACCAACCTCAGCTGGTGAGAAGGACAAGCCCCACAGAGCAGCTCTTTCGGTCTGAGCTGGTAGAGCATTTCAGGAAATTATATAACCTCCAAAATACCAGCTTCTCACAACTCCAGCTCAGAGGGGCATGATTAATGTCAGCATTAATCTATAATTATGTAGCTCCCTCAGTGAGCAGAGCAACTGCACATTCCAAGCCAAGTAATGAATTCAGAATCTTTTTTCTAGTAGCCTTGATTTTTAAAAACCATCTTGGAATGTATAGAGTGCAGATGGGAAACTTAATGTGGCTGTTTGTTAGAAAATATTCTCTCCACTGCAAATTGTATCCAGCTGCTCAGGAGAAACAGGGTGTTCCTAGAGCTCTAACCAAAATGAGTTTAAAATATCCTGCAATAAAACCAATGCAGGTAAACCAACTGTGTGTTAGAAAGGAGTGGAAAGGAACATGCTGTAGCCAAGAAGAGTATGCTTTGGCTAACGTTCCATCTCATGCCTTGAGACTGAATTTACATGGTGCAACAAGCTGGGGGTTTGAAAGGAAATCTTTCTGAATATAAAGGCCAGTCGATTAAGGAACTTCCCCCACCAATTAATTTCAAAATCAGGGTGTAATAGGATGCTTCTTGCAATAGGACCTGCTTTGGACACACTGTTTTCAGTGCAGAAAAGTAATTTTGGAGACAGAAACACAAGTCATCTTTGTTTTAAAAACTATAAAATTAACCTCCTAACGAGTAACGACCATCAATAGAGTCTGAATGATAAAGTCCTTATTTCTGAAACCAAAACTCCATTGCCCGAGTAAAGGCTTTGGGGATTTGGCCTAATGAATGAGTGTCCATCCAAGTCCACCCAGAGTTTGAGACCCTAATTTAGATAGGGCCTTGCTGGTCACAAGATCTCACCTAGTGAAGGGCGGGTCAGGCCACTGGGAATGGAGGGTCAGACCACTGGGTCAGAGCGCTGGGAATGGAGGGTCAGGCCACTGGGTCAGAGCGCTGGGAATGGAGGGTCAGCCTGCTGGGAATGGAGCTCTGCTGTAGGACGTTCAGTAACGTCTCTCTGTGGCTGGTAGCAGTAATGCAAATGGAAAGGGGAGATTGTCACTCGCCACTGCAGCATCTTCCAGGGCGTGTGGCCTAACAAGACTCTGGCAGTGTTGTTTCTAGGGGTCTTGTGGCTTGCAGAGAAGTGGGGGCAAAACCCCATCGTGTGTTCTTTTCCCAGACAGCCCCTGCCTCGCTTTTAGCACATCCAAGTCCATTTGGCAAATGTCCCAATACAAAAGAGTGTGTTGGTCTTGGATTTCTCCTCCGAGCGATTACCATGCTTAAGTGGCTGCAGGAAACCAGTCCCTTTGAATGTAATGGAATGAGAGCGTCTGACTATTGAGTGTAGTGCTTGGAGCGTGTGGGCCACTTCTGTGCGGGGAATTAATTCGACACAATATCCTCTTTCTTAAATGCATCAGATCAGTGTAGTAGCAGCATCCTAAAATGCTGTCATATTAAAGATGCCAAATTTCTACTTGTGACATGGACTGTGCTGTTCTCTGGAGAAATAGCAATTACTGCAGCCCTTTATCCTCTTGCCAGATGTGCATGAATACCAACTGGGGGGGAAGGGTGCACGCACGCAGCTGTAGATCATGCAGTCTCTCTGTATCCATGAACTATGCATGCTATGTACAGGTTTCTGACTGCTGGTTTGGGGAGAGAGTACTTCTAAATGTTTTAGTGGTACTACACAAACTTTTTTTTCATAGTCTGCTTAGGTTACTAATATTAATTCTGTACCTTACGATTAATTCTCATTTATATACAAATTAAATAGTAACTCATTTGAAAAGGTTTCACTGAAAATGAACAAAACATCTGATTTTTTTAAAATCCTAATGCCCATCACACGACAGAGGTCCTGTCTTAAGAGTTTTGCTCTTAAATTACTCGGCTTTCATATGAGGCGAGGGGAAAAACCTGGGACTCTTCAGTTGAGAATAGAAAAGCAATGGTACAGGAGGTTACGGTGGGGGTCTGTAAGCCATGAATGGAGCAGGGAAGGCGAAGAGGGAAGTATTTATCCTTTCACGTAGCACAAGAAGCAGGTGTTGTCCAATGACATTAATAGGTGGCAGCTTTCAAACAAGCACAAGGGAATGTTTCACACAATCCACATGTTGAACTTGTTGCGAGGGGACCTTGTGAAGGCCAAAAGCGTATATGGGTTCAAAAGAGCATTAGGTAAGTTCATGAAGAGATGGTCTACCAATGGCTGGCGACCAAGATGGTCAGGGATGCAGCCCTACGCTCTGGGTGCCCCATAACCTCTACCCGCCAGGAGGGTCTGGAAATGGGATGGATCACATGCTAGTTGCCCTGCTCTGTTCGTTTCCTCTGAAGTGCCTGGCATCTGAACTACGTGGACTATGGACTGACCCAGTATGGCCCTTTTCATGTTCCTGTGTTAACATGCATTTTCCATGGGAATGGAAGTGGCAGAATGTTCTACCTCTTTCTCCAAAATACGGGCAAATCACCCTTTGTAGGTTGGTGCTTTGTGATTTGTTGGTGCCGTTTTTTGGACTTTTGTAAAGTTGATCTGGCAGATCGGAATGGAAATGAGGATTTCTCCTGGGTTTCCTTTCACTGAGTAATGTCCTTAAATAGCAAAGAATAAAACACCTCCGAGTTGCCATCTGGCTGTGTCTCCCTCTCCCTGACTCCAGGGTACCATGGGGAGGGCAGGACCCTCAGGATTCTCATGAGCGTGGGAAGACGCTCTTATTTAACCTCGGAACGCAGGCCTAAGCTTGCAGGACACGGAGGGCGTCTGTGTAAGGCCAGGGGAGTCTTGCTTCCAGGGTTAGGCCAGGTACAGAAAAAGCCCCTTTTTAGAAAACGTGACCTTTAATCTCAACCCCACCTTGGGCAAGCCCTTTGTTTTACCCGCTCCTGTATCAAGGCGCTTTCAGACGTTACTTTTACTACGCACTCCGCTTCTCAAGAGACGCATGAGGCTACACAGCGTAAGCTTGGTCTAAAGGTCATTTGCTCGTCTTCTGGCTTCAGCTAGCTTAAAATCTGAGACGTAAAGAAAAACGCCCCCTTTCCCCTACCGTCATGAAATTGCATAGGAACGTTTAAACAAAAACCAAAGGTTAAATTTCATTAAATGCTTTTAAGCCATTTACAGGAGAAAATGTGGGTCAGATCGCCTCGTCCCTGAGTGAAGCAGCCATCTCCCCGGACGCAAGCTTCCCCAGCTCAATTAACAGTTTGGACGTAGGGGAAATGGCTGCATGTTCAGGATGAAAGCATGCCTGCGTGCACAGAGCAATCTTGTGTCCCTTGTTCGCTTTCATAGTCCTCTCCTAGGACAGCATTCTGTGCAGTGCATCTGGCTTAGAGTGGGCAGTTGGCGGTCGGTTTCTAGCGGGGTGCCCCACGGATTGGTTCTAGGGCTGGTTTTGTTCAGAATCTTCATTAATGACCTGGATGAGGGGATGGATTGCACCCTCAGTAAGTTTGCGGATGACACTAAGCTAGGGGGAGAGGTAGATACACTGAAGGGCAGAGATAGGGTCCAGAAAGACCTAGACCAGTGTTTCTCAACCAGTGGTACGAGTACCCTTAGGGGTACTCAAGAGAATTCTGGGGGGTACATGAACACAAATGAAATTTGGAAAAAACTGAATTTTTGTTTTAAGTTTTACAGCGCTTCATTATTTTTGTACTTTTTACACCCAAAAATTTCATCGCCCGCCCAGCTATGATTAAGTTGTTTAAACAAATGTGTTGCAATGGTAGAAAAAAAAATTGTGTGTCTGAAAACTGTAGGTACTGGGGGTACTTATTTTTTTTTGTTTTTTTAAAAAGGGGTACTTTGTAAAAAAAAGGTTGAGGAACACTGACCTAGACAAATTGGAGGATTGGACGGAAAGAAATCTGAGGTTCAACAAGGACAAAGTGTAGAGTCCTGCACTTGGAATGGAAGACTCCCAAGCGTTGTTACAGGCTGGGGACTGACTGGCTGGCTAAGCAGCAGTTCTGCAGAAAAGGACCTGGGGATTACAGTGCCAGACTGGGGGGTGGGGCGCCACTAGTTCACACTTTTTGAACAAGGCATTTTAAATTGTTAGTTCTCCATTATTGGGGTAGATAGCAGAGCAGTACCATGAGAGGAGTAGAACAGGAAGAAAGCAGAATTGAGACCTTTCAAAGTTTTGGCCCAAGCGAGGGAGCATGGGGGCGTCATTTGAGTTACCCGCCTCAGGTGCCAAAATGTTTTGGGCCGGCTCAGGATGAGAAGCTGGAGTATTGTGTCCAGTTCTGGGCCCCCCACTACACAAAGGACGTGGACGCATTGGAGAGGGTCCAGCGGAGGGCAACCAAAATGATTCGGTGGCTGGAGCACATGACCTATGAGGAGAAGCTGAGGGGTTTGGGTTTGTTTAGTCTGCAGAAGAGTGAGGGGGGATTTGAGAGGAACCTTCAACTTCCTGAAGGGAGGTTCCAAAGAGGATGGAGAGAGGCTGTTCTCAGTGGAGGCAGATGACAGAATCAGGAGCAATGGTCACAAGTTGCAGTGGGGGAGGTCTAGGTTGGATATTAGGAAAAACTGTTTCCCTAGGAGCGTGGGGAAGCACTGGGCTGGGTTCCCTAGGGATGGGTGGGTGGGGAATCTCCATCCCTAGAGGTGTTTAAATCCCGATTTGACAAAGCCCTGGCAGGGATGATCGAGTTGGGATGGTCCTGCTCTGGGCAGGGCGCTGGACTCGATGACTCCTGAGGTCTCCTCCAGCCCTGGGATTCTAGGATTCTGAGAGTCCATGAAGGACCATGTTGGGCCAGGGTCAGGGCTAGTTAACGGTTTTCACTCTTTGCTGTTTCATCCCTTTGGCTGTTGTCGCTGTGCGGCTAGTCTAGCTGGAGTGCCCAAGGGGACATACCCATCTGGTTAGTGCGCCATGCAGAGAGACTTTCAGAACTATAGCAATTGCTGCCTTCGTCTGTTGCTGCCTAGTTCTTCAAATGGAGCACATCCGTGGCAAAGCAAGGGCTAGTCCAATAAAAGCGATTCGCTGCATTCCGACCTGCCAAAAGGAGCCTGCAATGCCGTTCGTGTAAATAGATTTGCTCCCACTTGCATCAGGATTGAATTGGTCTCTGTCTCTCTCTGTTGGGCGCTGTGGAAGTCTTCGGGAGGTTTGACGAACCAGTCAAATCTGCCTTCTGAAATATAATTTATGCCATCATGTGCCTAAAGTGTCCGTCTGCTATGTACATTGGACAAACGTCTCAGACACTTCGCCAAAGAATCAATGCACATAAAACAGACATCAGGCTCTCTCTCAGAGAGAAAGCTGTTGCTTGCCATTTCAGCCAGACTGACCATTCTCTCAATGACCTTAAAACATGCATATTGCTTCAGAGAGATTTTAACTCCAGACTTCAAAGAGAAGCTTCAGAATTGTCATTCATGCTTAAATTTGACACTTTATGTATGGGTTTAAACAAAGATGCTAATTATCTCACCCATTACAAAGATAGCTTCCCCAATTATCTCCCCTAATGTCATTACCTCTCAGACACTAACCTTCCCCCTCACCCCACTCTGTTCTAAAATTTGATTTGTCAATTTTATATGTGTTCACTTTTTGATTGTATCACTTTGGTATATGGTCGCCAATTTTCTTCCACAAATTGATCTGAGGAAGTGGGTCTGGCCCACGAAAGCTCATCACCTAATAAACCATCTTGTTAGTCTTTAAAGTGCTCCATAGTCCTGTCTTTTGTTTCAGCAGGGACCCTGGCACTGAAGGGCACTGGAGGTCTCAGTGGAAGGACCTTGCCTGCTGACCCGTTCCCTGTTGCTCTGGGAGGGCTTGGCTTTGACCCGCAGGTCATGATGCGTGGTCCCTTTTTCAATCCACATTTCAGCCCGGGCAGGAGTGGCTGGGGAGAGGGGCCATGTTGGGGTTTCAGCAATTGGCTGAGCTAATGCGCAGGGGAAGAGACACCACACCTCTAATTGTGGCCGCTTGGGGGCTTTTGGCTCCGAGAGGTCGTCCGTCATCGCCCCATGCACCGTGCAAACTCCAGGTTTTGCCCGATAGGACTTTATGGCAGCTCAGAGCCCGGAGTCTGTGGAAGTGAAGCAGCTGAAATCGGTAGCTAGAATGCACCCCCAGCCACCTGGCTCCCAGAGCTGGAAACAATCTCTCGCCACCTCCGTTCCTCACTCGGATCCTCTGGATAATCGAGCAGAGCTTTGTTCTCCGTTGGCTTCCCTGGCACTGTGCTGGTAGGGCCAGAAACCCCGCTGGGATCAACATGAAAATCTCTTGCGGGATCCTCTGAGTGGCCAGAATGAACCCAGCCCAGCCTTGGAATCAGTGTGTCCCATCAGTTCTCTCACTCTCCGAATTTCTTTTGGGGGGGGCAGCAGAAGACATGAGGCAGCAGCAACGATGGACGTTTCCAGAGGCCATTGGCTCAGATGAAGTGACTCCTGCAGGCCGCCAGAGAGCGTCTTTCCCTTCAGGAAGCCCCCCTGTTCCTCCGCTCTGAGGTGTCCTGTGCCTGCACGGGTCTCTGTCTCAGTCCAGGGGCAAGAGGGGCTTGCAGTGAGACCGTGGCGTGAGATTCCAGGGGCTCTCCCAGAAAAGGCCCAGCACAACGGGAAACCACACCCCTCTCTGCACGTCATTTGCCGGCTCCTGTAGATGCCTAGAGATCAGATTTAAAAAATCGTCTTCAGGTTGCTCAGCATTTGGCAGCACTGTGTGCGGGCAGTGTTGCTGTCTCTCCTGGGTAGTGGGTCGGTAGATTCCCTTTTCCTGTACAAGTCTCCTCATCGGTCAGTGGGGGAGAGCGCTCTCCTGAGAACCAAGGAACCCGCGGTCAGAGCACAGGCTGGGCAGGAGGGTTCAGGCAGGAGAGGCACCAGGAATTGCATGGACCTGGATCTGAGACGGACACTGATGCACCATCAGCCTGCGTGCAGGTGCCAGATGCGCAGGGCTGCTGGAACTGGCTCTGGGACTCGAGGAAGGAGGAGAAGTGCTGGCGGCTGTGAGCTTGGGCTTGACTTTTATTAAGCTATTTGAATCGGAAGCGTCTGGGGTCTGGCACTCTGCCGCAGCATTCGGCCGCCCCAGGGCTGTGCCCCTCCGTCCCCACACAGAGCGCTGGAGAAGCGGCGCTGGGGCGGACTGCAGCGCTCCCTGTGAGGCCTGCGCAGGATCCAGGCAGTGACAGACTCCTCGCAGTAACTGGTCTGGTTTCTTGGGCCCTCCGGCTGAGACGCGGCTTTGAGTCTCCGACAGGCTTCGCAAGCGGAGAGGCTACAGTGCTTCGGCCCCCGGCCAGCCTCTCGGGGTCACTCCCGCAGGATTGCGGGCCGCTGGGCACAGGCAGGGGGTTGCCGAGAGGAGCAAGTGCACAGAGCAACCAGGCATCATGAAACAAGGGAAGGGAAGGCAGAGACGCTTCCAGCAGGAGCAGTAAAATCCCAGGCGATTGACGTCGGCGAGGAGTCTTAACGAATCCCGTTCAGAAGTCGTCTTTACCGCCTAGGGCGCCTGCTTTTTCTTTCCTTCCTGTGTGTTTCCTTCGTGGGCCCGTTTGCGGGAGAGAGGCTTCTTCAGGGCATTGATAGCTTGCTTATTCCCCGCCTGCGGCCAGTCCCGTGTTTGGCGCGTCAGCTGTGAGCGCGACTCCAGCGTCACCAGTGGGAATTCTGGCTAGCAGCTCAGGCGCATTGGGAGAGGCCAGGCGCCCGAGAGAAGGCTTGATCGTCACTTGGATCCCTTGGTCCAGGCTCAGGAGCAGTGCTGCTCACCGAACGCCGGGAAAGCGCCAGAGGAATGGGAAGGGTCCAGTAGGACACACGGGTTAGATGAGCTGGGGACCGAAGCAGGAAAGGTCTCTTTGTTATAGAGGCTCTGTCTCGTGGAGAGAGGTTAGAATTGGATCCTGTTGGGCCTATGGCATAGCTCTAATGGCTCCCCGGCTGTCTGTGTAAAGCCGTCCAAGTCCAGCAAACAGACGCTACCGGAGTCATAGGCCCCTTAAAAAAAAAAATCAAACTCGGCGCTCCAGCCCCCTTCTCGCCACTCTGGTCCCCAACAACTGGAGAGGAGGGGAGAGAACTAAGCCAGCCTTCGTATTTGCCTCCGTCTCTTTCAGAGTTGGCTCCAGTTAGTTTCGCTCCTCCCAGGGGTTTGCAGGACCTGCAGATTTTAGGGATTCATCCCTGTGCAGAGGGCCTGGACTGCGATTGAGTCCTCCAAAGTAGGGACAAAGTGGGATGTCCTTACACATACAAGGGCCTGGGGCATTCCCCCCACCTCCGTGCACGGCTTCTGGCCAGGACTCGGGGCTTCCCTGCTTCCCCATTCCACTTCTAGCAGAGCTCAGGGCTTCCTGCTCCCCCCCCCCCCCATGTCGCTCCCCCCCATTCTGCTTCTAGCAGGGCTTGGGGCTTCCCTGGAGCCAGAGTGGAGCTGTAGAGGCCAGAGGATCCTCTCTTCAGCCAGCCTGGCAGCAGAGAGCCATCCCTAGCCGGCTGCTGCTGGCCAAGAGGAGGGCATCGGGGAGGGAGAAGCCCTGCAGTGGACAGGAGAGAGCCGCTCTGGGGAGGTGCCGGACAGGGAGCAGCAGAGGAATATATACAAGAACTCACGGCTGCACGGAGGCATCTGAAAATTTCGTGCCCCAAATTTTCAGGTGCCCTATTTAGCAACATATTTTGGGTATTCCTAGGGACCCGGAGTAGCCCATGTTTTGTGCAGGCCTCTGTATAGGGAGGGATGAGTTCTACCCACCCAGAGAAATTGCCAAAAACATTTCACTTTTCAACGTTCCCTCCCTCCCTCCCGTCGGGCTGGGTGCAGTTTTGGAAGCGGGGTGCTCTGCACTGTTCCTTTCAAGCCAGCAGGAAGAAATGTGCCTCCTCCTCTTTGCCACAGAGCCGTCTTTTTCTAGGACAGCGCTTGCCTGGCTTGGCTGGGTAGCAGCGCTGCTGTTCTCATTGTGGGGGCATGAGCCTGTCTCCCTGGGTGGGGGGAGGGAGAAGATGCGACTGTTTTCTGCCCCTTCTTCCTGAGACGTGGCTGCGCTAATCACTGTTTGCGGGCGGGAATTCACTGGCGGTGGCAGCTTCCACCGCTGCGTGTAAAATTACATGAACGTCGAGAGGCAGCTTAGCTCCTCCACTGCCAGGCTTTACCCAGCTACGTCGACAGGGAGACGCAGGCTTCACGGGAGCCCAGCCTGGTTCCAGCTCCGAGTGCAGGATTCAGCATGTTCTTCCACTTGAGTCTGCTTTTACTTGTGAATCGATTGCAAATTATGAACCTTTCCCCTGTGGGTGGCTCTAGAGAACACTTCTCATTTGACATATGAAAGACGCTGCCATGCACGTAACGTGCATGTTACACAGGGACCGACTGGACCAGCCCAAGAGACGCTCCCCTGGTGACAGGCCGTCCGTTTTTTGCCTGTGGGGTCATTTTGGAAGAGGAGCAAAGCTCCCGGTTTCAGCTGCTGCTCCTTGTCCAGCTGCGAGCTGGTGCAGGTGGCACTGCCGACCGTGTCGTTCTGGGCCCTGGGAGCACATCCGCCGCACCGCCACTGTCTCTGAAACCTCTCGTGGGTGGCGCACCTGCAAGTACTTCCTCCCTGCCTGCTCACCCCCTGTAATCTAGGACAGTGCTTGTGACGTACCCTGCGAGCCCTGTGACCTTGGTAACCAAGAGTTGTCGTTTTAGGTTACCGACGCGAGACTGCAGAGGCCCAGTGCCCATGTAACGGGAACTCAATTTCAAACATTAGCTTTTGTAATACTTTTGAATTGGAGTGTTTTCTGCAGCTCACCTGGCGCCGTGGCTGGCTGTGGGGTGGGCGGTTTGCTTTCTCTTCGCTCCCCGGGGGCGAGCTGTGTGCGCAGTGGCATGTGGTACTGGCAGGGCTAGGGCTTGGTAAATGTTCCACGTACGTGTTCTGTGTCACATGCAAGGACAGTTGCCAGGCGCCTTGCCCTCGGAGTGGAAGGTGGTGAGCCCTGTGATCTGTTCCCTCCAGGAAGCAAACCCTCAATTCTGCGGTTTTCTCAGTTTCCTTGCTTGTTGAGGTCCAGAATGAGATCACATGCATTCTTCAATGCCTTCGGAATCGGTTACCTTTTCGAGTAACTTAATTTTGGAGGAGTTCCACATTTCTGTCAAAATAAGGTACGCTTACAGGGCTCTATTGTGTAGTCTGGTGGATGCTTTCAACGTGTGGTATTAACACGCACAGTCTCCTACAGCGGTTTGCAGTCGTGGTCAAGGGCTATTTGGTGCTTGGTTGGTTGTATTAAACGTTGGCAGAGTACAGCAGCTCTGACTTTCCCATACCCCTAACTTAAAGAGAAAAATCACTCCTATGGGCCCACGGTCATTCAAGTAGCACGTTTTCGAGAACCCTGCCTGTGGGATTGTATCTCCGCTGCGACGGCTTGGTAGCCATTGTCAGGACTTGTTTGTGGTGTGATTGGCACTTGGAGAAAGCAAAGCTCTCCCCCTGCGTAACTGTGATTTGCCTGTTGGGGGATTTCTGTAGCTTCCTACCAGAGCTCCAGAGAGTGTAAATCCCTAAATGAGGCCATTGCTAGTGACATGTATTGGAAGTGAAATTCCCTTTCCGGCCTGTCAGCGCGTATGATTCCTCATGCTGGTGGCTCGCGTTAACCCAGCGGCTGCTGCGGCGCCTTCCCCATTCTAGGCACCTCACAAACTCCTACATGACTGGCACTCCCTCGGGCACGTAGCGTGGCAGGAAGGAGGCGCATGGGCGGGGCGTCCCCCTTTCTGACGGGGGTTACCTGGAAGGCACTCGGTCCCGCTCCAAACCTCAGGCGAGGGAGCCATGCGGTGGCCCGTGGTGCAGCCATTCCTTCCCTAGGGGATGCATCAGGGTTGGCTCGAGCACTTTCAGCTTGGGCTTTGGCTTCCTCTGAGACATCAGCTGGTGGTGGGATCCTGGTGCTTGTGGGCCATTAGCCTGGCTCTCAAGACGTGCCCCAGAAATGTGCCAGGAACAGGGTGGAATGGCCTCCAGGAAAACCGGGATGCTCCTGCAGCGTCCAGACAGAGATTTGACTCAAGTGAGCTGCAGCGTGTTTATCCTGCAGTCACATTAGCACCAGAGCTATTGAAGCTGCATCCCTGCCGTCGGAGCTGTTGGCTGCTGCTCTGTACGAGCTCTGAGAAAATGTGATTATCTTCATTGTGGCGTTTGACCTTATTTGCTTCCATTATAAGTGAAATATATTGGAATCCATTGCTATGTATTCATCTCTTCAAGCTGGCCTGAAATGCTAGATAATGGCAATGATTAGCATGGGGAGCTGGCTGTTTTTCCTTTTAAATGTCAAAACTCATTAGGTGAATTTATCTGTAGCTGATGTGTAGAAAATCTGTCTTAACTCTTGCCTCTTAAATGGCTAGTCATGCACTGCTCTGGTTCTTCTGCTTAGTGAAGACTGGGGATGTGACAGCGTACACCTTTAAACAGTTAACCAATGAGCCTGGGCTAACCTTCATGGTTACACGCAAGGCACGCCCCCCACCCCACTGCTGCCCCCGTATCCAAGGCAGCAGCACTGGGGAGAGCGGGGAGCAGGCGGAAGGTGGTGCTCGTGGTGATCCGGCTTTTAAGCCGGCTCCCTGCACATACCGGCTCCCACAGAGCTGGCTGCCCCTCCCCCTCTCCCCATGCTGTTGCCTCTGATACACAGTTACAAAAAAACCCCACTTTTTAACATCGCTGTTGCAGACAAGGTACGTTTGTGCTGAAATACAAGTGGAATCGCACTTCCAAACAAGGGTACTTACTAAAGGGCATTTGCGGCTGGCCAAGCCAGCACGAGGGAGTGGAAGGTTCAGGGGGCAGGAGCCTGACAGGAGGGCCTCTCGCTGCCCCATGGTGAACTGGAGCTGTTCTGAAAGACCTACTGCTGCAAGCCTTTCGTTCTGACTAGCGCATTCTACCTCCGTAGCAGCGGGGCAGGCCCACGCTGACCCCGCCGTCGCTCTAATCTCCAGCACTTCGGTGACACAAATAGCGTTGCTGAAATCGACGCTCTTACTGCGGAGCTGTGGGGTCGCCGGAGGCTGCTCTCCCATCCACGCCGCTGCTCTTCCCGTCCTGGTGGAGCGCGGACATAGACAGGAGTGCGCTCAGAGATGCATGTATCGCGCCTAAGCAGGCGTGATAAAGCGACAGCTGGTAGATGGAAAGACGAGCCCTTTAGACCAGGGCTACTCAACTTTGGAAGCCCCGGGGGCCACAATGATACTCACAGCACATGCTGAGGGCCGCCACTTAAGTGTGGTTGCATAGACATGCAAATATATGCAAATAGCTCCTTTCACACAATGCCCTGGCGCTCCCGGCACCTCCTCCCTTGGGGCTAGAAACGCTGACACCCTGCACCCGTCTGTTCCAGCCAGCCCGTCCACGTGCGTCTTTCAGTGCTCACCCCGCCTGGGAGACGCCTCGCCGCTGTGGGGCGTGTTCCCAGTGGAGGCCACGTTCAAAGGATCCCGCCCGCGGGCCGCGTGTTGAGTAGCCCTGCTTTAGACCATCTCCTGAGCCTGCCACAGGCTCTGCCTGTTCAGTTTTACTCTACACTGAAGTGATTTTCAGAAGCTTCCCTAAGGGGGGGACATGTTGTGACGTAGTGGGGGTATCTGGCTAGTTCCTATGCTGGCTCTGTGGTAATCCCCAATGGCTGCCATCGGTACCACAGCCCAGAAGGATGAGTCATTATGCTAAGAGGGTCTCTCAACCTGTCTGACCAGCTACCCCCCAGGGAGAGAAACAAAGGAAGGTGGATTGCTGCCCGGGCTGGGGGGCAGGGCTGGAAGAGAGTTAGTTTAGTTTCTGTCTGGAATCATGGAGGAACCAGCCTAAGCCAGGGGCTGGGATTTAGGGCCCAGTCTCCCCCATCTCAAGGGGGGCTGAGGCATCCTAGACCTGCCCTGTAACCAGATTACATCTGTGCTGTGCTGTGCTGTATCCTGGAGAAGGAATAAACTCCCTCCATTCTACGGGCTGGTGGAGTCTGTTCGTGCCATTACGGGGGTGCAGGAGTCAGGGGACCCCAACGCGTCGTCACACATGTATTCACACCAGAAAACTTGCTCCGGGGGAGGGGGTAGGACTTCCGGCCTCTGGGGCTGTGCCCCTGAGCGCTGCCTTACTGTGCATGGGCACTGCTTGAGGGAGTCAGCCGGGGCCTAGTGTGGAGCGCTGTCCAGCCATAGTCCTGATATGCAAACGCTTGATCTCCTCTTGCCTCCCCTAGCACCAGACCCCAGGCTGTATTCGGGGCACCGGGATCTAATGGATTGAGCGGGGAGATTGGGAAACAGGAATACCTAGGGCTCTAGGCCTGAACTCTGGGGAGCGGGACCTTGTGAGCCCGTGCCTCAGTTTCCTGTCTCTGAAAGGAGGTTCATAAGTGCCTGCCTGCCCCAGTGGGTGGCTGAGGGTTGGCTCACGTTTGTATGATGCTTTGATGTTGAACCTGCTGTTGCCCAGCTGCCTGCCCGCCCCGGCTCTCCTGCACTTATCTGCCCACCTCTTGCTGTAGAAAAATCTGTTACCAGCCCAGCGTCCCGCTGACAAGCTACAGACCTTTCAGTGCCTGGCAGCCCCCTGCCACCCTGGCCCCTTGCCCACATATCATAGGGCAGAGAAGGGACCTTTCCCGACTTCAGGCATCGGCCTGATGATCCAGTATCCTACATAGCAAGGTCCCTTGTGCTCCAGCCTTTCATCCCGCCAGCTCAGAGGGCTCTGCTCCATCTTCTCTGCTGCAGTATCAGCCTCCGTGTGCCAGCCACGTCGCTTTGGTATCCCTGCATGAGATGGAGCCCCGTTTGCCTGCTGGCCTGTGGTTGCCATGTAGAGTGATTGGTCCTAGGACTAATATTGACATTTCAGCTCAGTAGGTTACAGGCAGACTTCGACAAGTGTCCCTGTGTAGCCAGTGTGTGTTGGGCTCTGGTTCCCCGTTGGTGTGTGTGAGCGGCGCTAGCCACACCCCGTGCCCCTGGCTTTGGTCCAGCCTGATCTCCCAGGCTTAGTGGCGCCTGTTCTCTGCGCTCTGGCAGGGCGACGGCCTGGCTAGGGGCTCCAGGGCGGTATGCTGTGATTCCGTCTGGCCTCGGAGTCCTTGCCCCCAAACAGTGCCGGGAAGCAGGACTGTCCTACCAAAGCCCTGAACTGGTCCTGTAGCGCCGGTGGCTCTTCTGGGACAAATAGTGATGTTGCCCTGATAGGACCAGATTCCAAATACCTTGCCTCCCTCTGTTCCTGCAGAGCTTCCCGCTGTAAATCGTACCCTTCCTTTCCTGTCCGAAAGCGGTGCTGTGCTCTCTACTGCTGCGAGCCGCAGCCTTGCTCTGCCCGAGATGGATGCGTGTCAGCGGGGGCAGAAGCCTCCTAGATCTCCGCTCACACGGGATGCGGGGCGCATCGAGAGCCTGTTAAAGAGGTTCTGCAGTGGAGGTTAAAGGGTGTGGTAGGGTAGATTGGCTGGCATTTGTTTGCAGACGTCCCCGACGGAGACAGGCGTTTGCCTGCCTGGGCAGAGCATCGGTTACTCCTCTCGGCTGCCTGTTGGCATCACAGAGCGGGGACCTGCTCCCAGCCACAGAAAGGGGAGCAAAACCACCCCCCGCAGCTGGCAAGAAACATTCCATGCCTTCTTGTTCCTCTTCTGCTATTGAACAGAAAATCAGTCCAGCCTTGGAATGGCCGCAGCGCAGCGCTCTCACGGTCTACATCACGGGCGGCTGTTGCCTGCCGCCGCCCTAGCAGGCACCGATTAACCCGGCCGTCTGTCTTTGCAGGTTGTGTCATTACTATTTCTGGACGCATGACCTTCACCAGCAATAAATCCATGGAGATCGAGGTCTTTGTGGACGCGGATCCGTTTGTGGATGAGCCTAAAGAGCGATACCGAGCGGTCAGCGCGTTCTTTACCTACGTGTCCCTGAGCAAGGAGGGGAAGGCGCTGCCTGTGGCACAGCTGCTGGTAAGAATTCGCGCCGCCGGTGTTGTCATGGGAAGCCCTGGTCTGTGGAGCAACATGGGGACATTATTCATTGTAAGGCCTCGCTCCTTCACCAGCAGAGGCCCTGGTCCTGTCCGCTTGCCCCGGCCCTGGAAAGCCTATTTGAGCTATTCCGGGGCCAAGGCGAGACTCCCTGGAAGGAGCCAATTCACACGGGAGTCGTGGGGCCTGCCTGGCCAGCGGCTTCCCGCTCCCTGGGCATTTCCTGTTCTTAGCTATGCTGGTTTGTGCTTGAGCGAGCTGATCTGGCGAAAAGCCCCCAGGCCTTGTCTGGCATTTTCTCCCTCTTGCCGATTAACCCAGCAGATCGGCTAGAGCCCGGGGCCCCGTTTGGAGCCATTTACTCAGCTGTGGTTACCTGGCCTGCGTAGCCCAGGGGCTTGCTGGGAACGCTAGAGAAATGCCCCCGCAGGCTGTAACTGCCCTGGGACGGTTTGGGTGCCTGGGGAGGCAACAGGCAGCCGCCCTGCCTTGAGACCCAGGCTAGGGGAGATCCCCAAGCCGAGTCGGCAGTGTGTTGGGTGGTCTGCTGCTTCTCTGCTTGGGTCTGATCCTCTCAAGGGGATCTCACAGCCAGCCTCAGGCGGTTGTCCCCTCCCCCTCCAAGGTGGGGAGCTTCTGGAGCCCCCGGGCAGCAAGGTAAGAAAGCGGCTAGTTACTTTCCCCACACTGCGTCAGGGGTGCACATGGGAGTCCCTTGCTAGCTCGCTGGCTGCTGTCGTGCGCTCGCTGCCCCGTGTCGCATTTCTGCCCCGTTGCGAGTGTCATTTCGTCTTGATAACTCTGTGCAGCTACCGCCTAGTGCTCTGCTCTTTAGAGCCGCCGTAGCTAGCAGGCTGAGCGCGCTTCCTTCCAGGGCATGGGAGTAATTGTCCCCTGCACGGGGTAATTGAGCTCATCCTGCGGGGGCCAGGAGTGAGCCACTCGCAGCTCTGCTGTCACTGCTGCTTTTCTCCAGGGAGCAGTGACTGAGCGAGGTCAGGACATGGCTCGCCACATCGCTTCCGCAGGTTCTCTTGGTGTCCTGCATCCGTCCCTTGCCCTGCTCTCGCTGACGGCTTTGTGAGCCCTCCAGCAGACACGCTCCCCCTCGGTCACAGCAGGAGAGACGCAAACTGTTTCCCATGTGCAATTTAGGGAAACCTCCCTTCTACCTGGATCTCTGCTCCTGTATCTCATGGACAGAGACCAGGCCAGCAGTGTACGCACCGGCACTGTGATGACGTGGCCCGAACCCTAATGCTGGGGAGCAAACTCCACAATACCTGTGCTAAACATTGGATTTTTCCCCCCGCCTTCTCCTCTGGATGACTCGGGAAGGGAGAGAGTTCCTGGGAGGGCCGCTGCTGCGGGTCACAGTGGCTGCAGCACAAAGGGCTTTCAAAGTGCCCCAAACTTCCTTTCCCTCGAAATGCTGGTGGGAGGTTTGTCTTTAGTAAACACGTAGCACGCAGCCGCTCAGCTGCGCCTGCCAGCTAGCTTGTCTGGAAACAAACATTCCCTTCTTTGCTTCAAGAACGTCTTATTTCTTGTTCATTAACGGCTGAATAGCTTGCACACTTCAGCTTTTCATGTGCTGTCCTTAGGGTTTTGTTGTCTAACAAGATCTTTCCTTCAATTATTCAGCAGCGAAACAGGAGCATAAATAAGTGGTTGCAAAGCAAGCCTTGCCAACCTTCAAACTGGGGAGATTTCAGTACAAACGGTGCTTCTCTTCCCTTAAACACGGCTTTAGTCACTCGCCTGCCTTGTTAGTGATCAAAGCCCGGGTGGGGATTTGAATGTCTGAACGAAAAGAGGGACCCGGCGCCTGCTGTGCAGGAGCTCGCTCCACGGCGGGCTGGTGCTGAAGCAGCCCCTTCCCCATTCACTCTTGTCAGTTCCGCGGCGGCTTTTCGGTGTATTTTTAGCTCTCCTGAGCTGCAGCGCTTTGCTGACACGTAATGCAGCGCTGCTGACTCGGAGGTATTGCGTGATTGAATATTGTATGCCCTGGAGATCCCTTTCTGCACGCCGGCATTTAAAGCATTTTGTGGGCTGCTAACTTAGCCAGCAGAGCTGCATTTATCGTCCACACCTGTTTGCCCGTTGTATCCATCTGTAATGTGCTGCTGGGAAGAAAACGTACTTCCTGATAGCTGGGGCTATCTACTGCGTTCTTCGAATGGCGGCTGAATATTGATGGATATGTAGGGGTCTCTGTTTACCTCGGTTATCTCACACCACGAAGGGCCCCGTACAAATCGACTTGTAGACTGTTTTCGGTAGGGTCTGTGTATTCTCCTGGCTTGTCTGAAAGACACAGATGCAATGACACTACTGTCTCACCTGCTAGCTTGTTACTGTGCAGCGGCTTGTGGCTGGGCACACCCGGGGAGGGGGTTGGATACAGAATAATGCTTGATCCCTGAGACACCAAACGTCACCGTCCCCTCGGCTGGATTCATGCTGAGCCAGTTGCACTCGAGCGTCAGGCCTGGGGTAGGCCCCCAAACCGAGAGATGCGCAGCATCTGCATGAGCTGCTGTCAGACGTAGCCTGGCCCTGGGTCCCCCGGTGCCTCTCGCCCTCCCGGAGCGGCTGGCAGGTGTGCTAGAAAGGCAGGGTCCAAAGCGGCAGCATCTCCCTTTGGGCCGGGAGCGGGGGGGAGAAGTTCATCTCTGCTCGAGAGTTTGAGGAGGGGTTAATTGGGAGAAGTACTCTCAGAGCGTTCGCTGCTCCTTATCCGTTCTAGCATATCGGCAAGTGCAGCTACCGACAGGATTACCACCGAGGGTGGCAGAACTCCAGCAAGAACAGGGAGACGGGGCACTCACCTTAATCAGTGTTTTATAAAGTGCCACTTGAATGAGTCTGGTCTTTCCCGGTCTGGGTAAGAGGCTGGTGCAGTCCCCGGGAATCTAGATTGTGGAGCATCTGAGCACTGTGGAGCATCTGAGCACTTGGATGTTTCTGCCCAGTTTTCTGAATGAGCTCTGCAGTTCTGAATTGCCTGGGGAGGTAGAGTACATGACCGCTACTCAGGGAGCAGATTCAGCCAGATCAGCCTCTTCCTTGGATTATTGGGACTTCTTCCTAGGGTTGGAACTCTGTACGTTCTGAATTGTGCCGTTGTTGCGTGGGGCCCCTGTTTCCTCAAGACAGAAGTGGGGATCCCGCAGGAAGCTGTCGGTTAAAATTAAGAATGGGAAGTTCGAACTGTCTCAGTTTTCTTTCCGGGGCCCTGGGTGGGGAGCGGTCAAATGCTCCGTCAGCATTCGAAGTGCTTGGAGATCTTTCCAGCCTCTGTTAAAATTCTCCTCCCTCTGATACTGCCGAGCGGTCCTTGCTCTGGCTTGGAAGTGGAGTACCAGGGTCTGGAATGTACCAGATAGCCCCAAATACAATGGGTTCATAGAATCCCAGGGAGGGCAGAGATCTCAGGAGTTATCGGCTCCAGCCCCCTGCCCGAAGCAGGACCAACCCCAACTCAATCATCCCAGCCAGGGCTTGGTCAAGCTGGGACTTGAACACCTCTAGGGATGGAGATTCCCTCTCCATGGGGAAGCTTCCCCGATCAGCCCAGCTCCCCGAATGTACGTACTCAGGCTTAGCCGACGCTAGAGACTCGTGGCCGCGTAACTGTGACCACAGGCCTAGTGGAGACCGCGCTCTGTCGACATGGCTACTGCCTCTTGGGGCGCTGGAGCAGCCACGCTGCCGGGAGGCTTTTCCCTCCCCATAGCTAGTGTCTTCACTGAGCACTTCGGCAACACAGCCGGGCTGCTACAGTCAAGCCCAGAGTGACTTTATTCACCTACCTTGTGTATGCACTGTCTGTCCTGTGTGAGTGTGTACTGTGTGGGGACACACACACGCACGCGCGCCTATCGCATCCATCGCAAACTATCCCACTTTTACGCCTCGGTGGAGAGTGGAGGGAGCTGGAATTCTCGGCAGAGCAGAGGGGGAACGTTAGCAGGAGAGCTTGGGGTTTCTGTGCAGTGTTTTCAAAGTGAAGGCTGGTTGCCTGAAGGGTGCTTGGAGCTCGTCACAGTCTCTTTGAGGATGAATGAACCCTTAGTGAGCTGTTAAACTGAGATCTGCGTTCCCAGACAAGGCCCCGTCAAACCACAAACTGGAGTCTCTTCTAGGATTCACTGGCCATCTTTTCAGTCCCCGGAAGGGCGGTCACGCCAGACCTGTGGGACACTGGGGCCAAAGCTGCCTGAGGACTGTTTCTGAGGTTGGAATCGGAGGATGATTTTGTCCGTTTACCTTTATTGGGATTTCGTGTTTGCAAAGAGTCTCTGGATTTGTGCTCCGACAACGGCAGAGAAGCTCCCATTCTGCACAAGAGGCGGCAGATGTCACTGGCGTTGGGTGAACAGCTTGCCTCTGAGCCAAAATCAGGCAGCTCGCTCACCAGGAGCAGGGATCTTTTCCGACTGCATCCCTACCGTCCGTGAAGAGAGCCAGACATGGGGAGCCGTAGAAATAGGCAGGGGGAGTAAGGATGTTAAGTATTGGGTAATTGACTAATCAAACAGTCGATGCATTTTGCATCGACTATTCGATTAGTCGATAGGGCGCCTCTGCCCGAAGGCTGTTGCTACACTTGGAAGGGGAAGCGCTGCACGGAGCCCGGAGTCAGCTGGGGACTCCCCCTCTGACCCTGGGCTCCATGCGGCGCTGCCGCTTTGAAACGCTGCGAGGAGCCATTACAAAGCGGCAGCGCTGCACAAAGCCCAGGGTCTGGCCCCAGGCTTCAAGTGGCTCTGCCCCTTTGCAGTACCCCCTCTTCTCCCTCCCCCTTGCTACTTCTGGTAGAGGCAGCGGGGGGGGAGGGGGGAAGCGACTAGTGGACTGTCCTGTCGTCTGCATTTGCTCACCGGATAGTCGACTTGTCCTTCACATCCCCAAGAGGAGTCAGGTTTGCCCGTTGTCATCCTTTGCTAGAAAAGTGGCACTAACATCCCCTAGGGATTACCGGCTGGGACATGGGGGTTATTTCACACCCCCATATATTGGGGCAGAGACACCAGGAAGGCGATTGGGAGGGGAGCCGTTTTCTCCAGAGCCACCAAGTACGTGCAGGGTTCCAGTGGCCCTGCCGGTCCCGTTGCTCGCTCGTTGCCAGGAACAGTCATTGCTCTCTGGCGGTGGCTATTTCTGCCCTTTGGCTCTAGAGCCTGCCGAGCTTTGGGTCTAAAGGGCAGAAGCTGCTTTTCCCCTTTGGGGACTTTACCTGGAAGTTTCATCCTCCTTGGTTCAGCGGAGCGGCCACTGGATTCATCCAGAGTGGCTCCGAATGTTTTCCGTTTCCAGCTTCTGAACCTCCTCTTCCCTAGAAAGAGGGCTCCTCTCACCGGGTCCTTGCCTGGGATTTTCTAAACAAAGCCTCTTTCGAGAGAGCCACCCAGAGCGTCTCTGAGATCTTTGTTCTAGCCCCAGAGCTCTGTGTGTGTGTGTGTGGGTTCTAGAGAAGCTTGTATCCAGTGTTCCCTGTAAGCCGGGCGCTTGTGCGGCCACTCTGGAGAGAGTCAGATGCCGCCCAGCTGATTAGCAGGGCACCCGCAGGGAGGTTTGCGTTTCTACGGCTGGTGCACATGCACACATGCCTCTGTGCACATCACAAACTTTATTCCGCACATGGATGGAAAAATCTGCACATGGATGGAAGAGATTAGGGGGAACATTGGTTGTAAAATAATCTAGGACGTCTTGCAATGCCTGCACAGCCTGAGCTCATTTCAGTGTCCTGGGTAGGGTCTCTCCTTGCCACTGTGTGTGTTGCCACGTGTAGTTCTTAAATCTCAGTCTCCAGAAGTTCTCCGAGCCCCTTCGCGTCAGTGATGTTGGTTCTTCCAGGTCGGCAAGGCAGCAGCAGGAAGCTTCCACGGCTGCTTTCCACGTGGTCTCTGTTCTGTGGCTGTATTGTGCTTGGGGTGGCCAGTCCAACAGCTGTCCCAAAACTCGGGGGTTTCCGTGACCTCCTGCATCCTCAGCCTGCTCGCTATGAGCTGCCTTCTGAAATGAGATCCGGCGAGGGGCATGGGTGATTTTCCCAAAAGCAGCCGGTGAGGTTGCACTGCGCCTGTTGCAGCCTGGCTCTGCTAGCCACTCAGAGCAAGCGCAGGCGTCTTTCACTGCAACTTTCAAAGCTGCCCTAAGCAATGCCAGAGTATCTCCTAGCCGAGCTGCTTGCGCTGAAGCAATCAGCCAAAGGTCGTTAGACACTGTGAGCACGTGAGGGTGGCTTAGTGTGGAATGAATTCCCCCTGGGTCTGAGAGTGACCGAAAGATGGCCAAGTCCGTCCCTGATGCCGTGCTCGCTCCGTGCAGGCTCCATGGCCCCAGGACTCGGCTTGTGGGAATCCAGTTCTAGGGTGAGGTGCTAACACTGCTGCCAGTCGGCGTGGCTGCCGTAGTTAGAGACCCTGAAATTGGTTGCTCTTTCCTTGCTGTCCACGTGCTGGAGGGTGGTGAAGTAGCAGAGCCATAGAGCCCCCAGAGAGCTTTGGTTAGACCATAGAAACTGTCGGATTGACCAAGAATTCCTGCTACCTCCTTGGCGAGGTTGCATTAGCACATTGCAGCCCAGGCCATTGGGACCCATGCCAGCCTGTTTGCACTGCTCAAAGAGCCCAGAAAGCAGCTGGCTCGGGACTTCTGAGCATCCCTCTACCAGATAGCACAGAGCTGGGTTTGGCACATACCCCCCCGTTCTAATCCGGGGGGATTTTGGAGGTGGGCGGGAGGGGCTGGAGTAGGCTGTAATTTGAGGCTGGTGTCAATCAGCCCTGCTCCTGCTAGAACTGGGTACAAGGAATCTTGTAGGAGTTGAGCCCAGATTTATCAGGAACCATGTCATGCACCCCCCATGCCTTATGAAAATTGGCTTATGAATATGCATAACTAGAAGACGCTTTATGCAAAATACATCATGTAGCATATCCATTTACAATCTGCTGACTCTGTATGTCCTCTTTCAGGGCATGTATCATTCTCGTATGTGAAGTTAGACCTGTGAAGTGTGAATCAGATTTTAATTCTAAATGTGCTAATGAGGGCCATTACCGATACTTTGGGAACTTAATGACTCAGTACTCAAACCAGTGACCAGTGCGTGATCTTGTTTGTTCTGTCAGCCCAAACTGGTCCTGGAAAGATTGTGACCATGCCACCTGGCACTGGAAACCATCTTGAACCTGGTACTTTTCCATGAGGATGAGGATTGCTAAACAAAGTATTCCTGCCCTGGAGGGAAGTCTATTTAAAGAATGGAAAGCTATCAGGTCTTTGTCTTCAGTTGGCCTATGAAACTGCCTCGCCCACCCCAAGAGGGATACACATGAAGAAACCTGGCAACGAACAACTGAAAAAAGCTGTAGATCCAGGTTCGAGTAAAGAGAACTCTGACTTGAAGCTTTTTATCTGAGATAAGAACAGCTGTTTAGGGTAAGAATTTGCATCTGTCAAGTTTCTTAGTGGATTAGGAGATGCGCTGGCAGTTTGTTTATTTTAACTTAGTAACTTACTTTGATCTGTCTGTTTTCATTGCAGCCACTTAAATCCTACTTTTTATATTTAATGAAAACACGTATCAAGCCCGGTGTAAATAATTGTTACCTGGGGGGAGCAACCACTGTGCAGCTCTCTCGTTCACTGGTAAAGGAGCTGACCTGATGAGCTTTCTCTGTGTAAAACTTTTATCCAGGGTAGGAGGGATTTATTTGGGGTCTTGGTCCCTTTTGAGGGGTGGATTCCTGGGTGCTGAGCCCTTACAGCTGAGCCCTCCCGGAGCTGAGCTGGGTCCGTGTCTGTGCTGCTCTGCAGGGGGGTGGGAACCCCAGCTCTGTGCCGTGCCTGGGGGAGACCGGAGCTTCTGGCCTAGCAGGACAGGGTGGGGAAGAGCCCCAGAGGGCAGAAAGTAGCGTCGGTGTCTTGATCAGCGCACTGGAGGACAGCCCTAAGGGGATTTCTGTGATCCAGGCCATCACAAACCGGTGTCGTTAAGTCTTGTGTTACCTGGTCTGTGACTGCAGATGCTTTAGGGCAGAAAGTGTCTGGTGCTGGCAGGGATTTCCGTTCCCGTAAGGGCTGTGTCTCTAGTGCTCGTTACCATTTACTTACTGGACAATCCTCCAGCAGCAAATGAAAGCAGGTTCCCGAGTGAGAACATGGCTCGGTTCTGCACTAGCGCACCTCGGAGGAGGTCAGTGGGGGCGCTCAGCTTCTCATGCATCCGAATTTCTAGCAGGTGGCGGAATACCACGGTGGAGACATAAGTACTGTAGTAAATGCTTGAAAAGCTGCTGGCGGGCCATGGCTAACGGGCTTTGCTCTAAGTGAAGTGAAAGGATCTGAGGGTCTGGTCGTGCCTTACACCTGCTTGAGTGGAGTGACTCTTGTCACACGTGGATTTACGTGGGATGTGATGAGGGCAGGCGCCTTGCAGAGCACCTCCTAGGGCACAGACAGCGTCGCTGCTGTCACAGGGGAGTCGCCTGTACCGATTCCTGGGGGCTGTGCCTTTGCAAAGTCTGGCACTGCTGAGCTAGAAAGTCTGCACGATAAAAACTACTCAGAACATTCCATTTCCATGAAGCAATGGGCGTGTGTAGCCTGGTCAGCTGTACGCCCTTCGGTTAGGGACCCTGTCCATCGGAACGAAAAGGGAGCGAGAGGAATCTGTTCCACTGTGTCTGAATCTAGACTTCATGTCATTCCAGACACACTCATCTCGTACCTGGTAGGGAGACCTCCTGCAATTGTGAATTTGCTCTTGCAGGTACAATTCTGCACATGTAACTGGTCCGGTTTTAGAGAGGGTAGAGGACTGGTGTGGCTTAAAGAATGACTTTCACCACTGACCTCAGCGGCGTTAAACGGGTGAAAAGTGGTGCATGAGAGGGGAGAATTGGGCTGCACTCCAGCCTGTCTGGTTTGCTTCAGAGAGTTGCGCTCATCTGTTTGCATGAGACCTTTGCGTTGTCCTGGTTGCCATCTTTGGCCAGAATTCATCACGAGTTCTCTTCCAGGCTGCTAGCTGGCTGCGGGAATGCGGTGTTCCCAGAGCGCAGTGTGCTGCGGCTTCGGCGCACTTTGCTCTGTGCTACCTTGAGCGTTTTCCTGCTCCCTGGAGCAACACCCACAGGTGATCTCCAGGCTCTTTTTGAGGTTGTCTAGCTCAGCGGTTCCCAGCCACCAGTCCGTGCCTGCTTGCTGCCGCGGCTCTGGGGACTGGGGTACACTGTTCCTGCTGGGGCTGTTGGGAGAGGCGTGTCCTGCCCCGCCTCTCAGCCAACCAGTGCTGGGCAGGGGCGGGGTCTCTTCCTGGCCACGGAAGAGCGCTTTGCTGTGCGGTGGGAGGACCACGCAGAGCCCAGCACAGCAGCCTTAGAGCAGCCACGACCTGGGCAGCAGTGCTCAGCTGGCGGTTGGGAGGCAGCGCAGGGCTAAGTGAGGGGGACAGGGCTAGTGCTGGGGGGCTCTAAGGGGTGGAGGGCTCTGAGGCAGGGGGCTGGCACTGGGGGCTCTGGGGATGGGGCTAAAATTGGGCACTGGGGGCTAGCACTGGAGGAGGTTCTGGGGGGGTTGGGTGCAGTGGGGCTCTGGAGGCTGGCACTGGGGAGTCTGGTGGGGGACTCTAAGGGCGGGGCTGGCACTGAGGCATTTGGGATGGGGGCTGGCACGGATCGGGTGGGTGCAGGAGACTGGGGTCAGTGGCTGGCGCTGGGGGTAGTGGAGAGGTGGGGAGCACTGGGGGGTAGGGCTGGCACTAGGAAGCTATGGGGGCTGGGGCTTTTGGCGGACCAGTAACATTTGCATATTCATTATTTACACGATGAATATGCAAATATGCACCTAAAATGTTACTGGTGAAAGGTGTGTGACTGGTTTGCCGGTCCCCGGCATAGAAGCGGTTGGGAACCCTGGTGTAACTGATCTCCCACTTCAAGTTCTGTTTGCATGGGTCGTGCCTGGTAACAAGTGCTGCTTTCCAAACGCTCAGCTGCCTGGCCCGGTGGAGATCTCCGACCTCAGCTGCAAGGGCTCTCCCCCGCACTCAGACTGCAGAGGTCTACTGGTCGGCCCTTCCCCTGCCCAGCTGGGTGCCGGGAGAGACACAGTTCACAGCGCACAGGAAGCGGGATCCCTTCCCAATGCCATCGGGTTGCACCGAGAGCCCTTAGCAGTGGAAGCGTCGGCCCCAGTGGGTCCCCTAACAGTAAGCCTGCAGCAAAGGCGCGAAGGTGAGCTTCCTGCGTGGCCGTGGGGGTTCTGCACCCGCCAGTTCCTTCTAGGCGGAACCGAGAGGGGGTTCTCCAATGGAGACTTAAATAGAAATGGTCTTTGTGGCTGTGCTTGCCGTTGTGCATGGCCCAGCGGAGACGCCTAGCTGGACCGGTTCCCCGCTGGGATTGTGGCTGCGACTCCTAGCGGCACCACCTTGGAGCACAAAGAGCCTCTAAGGAAACGCACACAGCAGGTGACGTCTCGCCCTGCAGGCTCTCTGGGTGCGACTACGAGCCGTGCAGGCTGCACACGAGCTTTGCCTAGAGCTAGAACTGCCCGCGTATTCGTCCAGCCGGTGCAGAGCTCCGCACGGAGCTGCTTCAGCAAAACCCAGGCAGAGGAGGAGACGGTCTGCCTGGTTTTAAAGTTCAGCTCAGCAGCCTGTGTTGTGAAATAGAAATAGCAGCTCCGTTGCTGGGGGAGTTGGTTTCGGCAGCTTGGTCTGGCCATTGGCTGCTCGCAGGGGGAGAAGGAGCTGCTGATCAGGCACGCGAGATTTCCCAGCCTAAAATCTGTATTTTAAGACCTGGGCTTATGGCAAATTCAGCTTCTTCCTCTGAAAGGCGCCAATAGCAGCCACTGGATTCAGCCTTTCCAAGGCGACGGGAAGGGAGCGGGGCCGGGACGCGCTGGGGCGCCCGGGCAGCGATCTCAGGAGTAGTGAGTTCCAGCATCTTCCAGGAGGTGTTGCCTCGTCGGGCCTTGTTCCTATAGGAGGTGCGGCCCTGGTAGCTGGTGCGAAGCCAATGGCCTTCACGGGCAGCAAGGTGGCATCTGCCGGCCAGTGCTGCTGAGGGGCACCGAGGGGGCATCTCGCCGCAGGCGTCTCACAAGGCCTTGTGCATTTCTGCCCAGAGTTTTTCACAAAGAGCTGCCTGCTGGGAACAGCGGCTAACCCTCCTCAACCTGCTTATGTCCCCCGAACGCTCCTGGTGGCTGTGCCTTTCACAAGCCTCGTGACAACACGGATTTACAGCCGTGAGGCTCAGATCTGCTCTGCCCCTCGCCCGGCACAACGAGTTTGCCCAGGGTGCAAGTCGCTGGAGCGCTGGGGCAGTACCTCGCACGCCCTGCTCAGTTAACTCTCTAAATCCTCTGGGCACCAGCGGTAATTGCAGTCCCCCTCAGCCAGAGACACCTTCTGTTTCCCATGCTAAACTCAGGCGAGGTTTCTCTGCGTGACTTCGCTAATTACAGAGGCCTGTGAGCATCAGGCGTGCAGGAAATCGGTCTGCCCGCCGCTCAAAGCCTGGATCAGCCTCGACAGCCATTCGTTCTAAAACAGACAGGCTAGTGAGGCTGCTAACCGGGAATGTCATTGCTGCTTCCAGCCGCCCGGGGAGCCGCGCAGGCGCTCAGGTGGCAGGAAAGGCAAACGGCAAAGCGCTTTGTTTGCAGGTTTCCCGTTGGAAAAGAGCAGCAACGTGGGTGAGTCTTCCCATGGACTCCATAAGGGAGATGAGGATTCAGGACCAGGCTCAGCTGCTCTCACCAAGCACGCGGCTGTCCAGCCCTGGGCCAGAGCGGGGAGCGCTGAGCGGCGCTCGCCAGGGCCCTGCGTAGGAGGGAACGCACCTCCAGCCCTGCTTGTCTGGCAGTCTGAGCTGGCAGCTTAGTTGAGTGGCCTGGGCAGGGCTGAGCCTGGGTCTGTTTTGATCTCCCCTCTGGCACTGGGTCACGGCGCCGCTCGGTTCTTTCCCCATCCCTTACGTGGAGAGGCTGCAAATGAGAGAGGGGCTTTTAAGGGAGGGTCAATCAGCCATCGAACAGATGACCTGGGGAGGTGGCAGACGCAGCCACCGGGAGCCTGTCAACACTGGCTGCCCTTTAAAGCAGTGGTTCCCAAACTTTTCCGCATCACGCCCCCTTTTTGATTTTTGAGAAACCCTCACGCCCCGCCAAATACCCAAATAGCAGCAAAACTTGTTGAGCAAAAAAAAAGGAACTGACTGGGGCCGAAAAACAAAAATAGCAGCAAAACTTAGGAGGGGAAGGGTTGGGTTGCCTCGCGCCCCCCCCTGAATTTCTTCACGCCTGCCCCCCAGTTTGGGAACCCATGCTTTAAAGGGTGCGGTAGCCAGTCCATCAATCCCCACTGGGCTGGGGCAGGGCCTGCGGTATTACCTGGGGCGGGGCAGCAGCAGGGGTCGCCTCTCCTTCCCCCATTCATCGGAGCGACCTGGCAGCCTGCTCGGCTCCGCCGGCCGCACTCGGCTCCACGAGGCAGCGGGGAGCAGAGCGCCCGGCCCCAAGGGGCCCCGCTCCACACCGTGCGGTGAAGCAGAGGGCGGTGGGGCAGAGCCAGCTTGTGGGTCGCTCCAGCTCCCGCCACCGCAGTCAGTGCACGAGGGGGCCGGCCCCTGCTGCCGCCCCACACCAGGTCCTGCGGAATCCCCGACGTGCGTTGCTCAGGCGAGGGGCTTCAGGCAGGGGCGGAGCAGGGACAGGACGAGTTGCCCTGTGTCTGGGGGAAGGGGGGGTTTGCCCCAGGTCCCGCCCCCCAAGGGATGGCCCTGGAGGGCAGCAAGGCTGAACAGGTGACTCTGGCCAGGGCAGGGCCGCTGTTTCCCTCTGTGGGGTCCATGGTATGAAGTGGTCTGCTGCCTTGGAAGAGCTCGGTCTAACCTGCCTGGGAACGGTCAGGCCCGGAGCTCCCACGGGGTGTAGCGGTAGACCAGGCCTGTCTGACCTTGGCTGTGCGTCCTCCCCGCCCGACACCACAGGGCGCTGGGACACGCACCTACCAGGGCGTCCCAGCCGGGCTTGTTACTGACTGAGCCAGCCGGCGGGTGGCCTGGAGTGCAGCAGAGCTAGCCGGACGTGCCAGACGCTTCAGGAACATTGCGGGAAGCCCTGTCCCGGGAGGATGTGGAATCCGGAGGGGAGCCAGGTTTTGTGGCCCCCCCAGCGCTGAGCTGCTCTGGAAGGGTATGTCTAGACGACAGGCTTTTGTCGACAGAAGTTTTTGTCGACAGATACTGTCGACAAAGCTTCTGTTGACAAAGAGCGTCTAGACTACAGCCAGTTCTGTTGACAAAGCAAGCCACTTTGTCGCCATGACAGTGTAGACACAAAGGACAGTGTAGATGCAATAACGCCTTCTGTTGACAGAACTCTTTCGACAAAAGGCGTTATTCCTCGTAGAATGAGGTTTACCGCCGTCGCCAAAACTGCCAAGTTCTGTCAACGTTATGTCAACAGAACTCGGTGGTAGTGTAGACGCAGGTATAGACCCTGTAGTCTAGACACACCCGAAATGAGCTCTCTCTCTCTCTCTCTGTAATTGCCTGGATAAAACGTCCCCGTTCTCCTGTGCGTGGAAAGGGAACCCCAAGCCCTGCAGAGGGGCTGGACGGGGCTGGTGTGGAGAGGGCTGACCGTGGCAGGCGGCGTGTCACCGGCAAGGCAATGGGAGTTTGCGACTCCGTCAGGTCCTTGCTGCTAGCTGCAGTCTGTGGAGCAGGCATGTCTGTGGCAACCCCCTGTTTAACTAGAGATACGGGCAGCCCCCCTCGCTGGCCTTGGTTGGGCCAGAACGGCCATTCCAGATGAGCTAATTCTGGTGCTTTCACCAAAGCTCCACCGAGTCTCTTCAGAGCTTCGACCTGCTGTGGGAATTGCTCTGCGGCCCGGAGAGCCCGGACCAGCCAATTCCAGCCATTGCTTGGCTTGTAACTCCAAGGGAAGGAGGCAGGCAGCACCCCAGGTGTGCCACGGAGCATGAGTGAGCATTCGCAGTCGGCCAGTAGAGGCCGTGCGGGCAGACACTGTAACACCAGCAACACAGGTGGCTGAGACACGGCAAGTCACTTGGTGCTGAGTCATGCTCGGGTCATCTGCTTGGTGGCTCTGACCTTCCGCAGTGGCCTCCGCCCGTGGGTGTCAGCTGCAGAGTAGCTCCCCTTCCTGGCATGCCCAGAGCAGCCATGTCGGATGCAGCTCCTGGAGCTGACGGATGCACAGATCTCTCTTCTGGGCAGTAATTTAATAATTGATCTGTATTGTTCCCCTGCTGCGCAGGATGATACATTTTTAATGGCTTCTCCCAGGCAGTGCACCATGTGCTGCGTTGCCTTTCGCTTCTGCCACGTGCTAGTGGAGGGAGTTGGGGGCGCGCACCAGAGCCCCCGGTCGTGTTCCTAGTTGGAGCTCTCAGCCCTCCGGGCCCTGCGAGTAAATCGCCTGAGAGGTGACAGGGTCTTTGTAAAATCCCAGAGCCCCGCTGGTGGGACCCGAGTCGCCGGCGTTCCTTTAGCCGCACAGAACGAGCTCTCATCTGTTCCCGCCGTACGTTCTTCCGTCCCGCTGCTCTGCCTGGTGCAGGCGCTGCTGGACTTGCTTGAGTTCGCCAAGGCATTAGGCCAACTGCCACGTGACACTTGGATTAGAGAAGGTGACTGGTGTGGGGTTAGCGCGTCCGATGGGTGGAAACTCGGCTCCTCGGGAGCCCCAGCTACCAGGGAGGTATGAGAAGCAGGCGTGTTTCTAGTGGGGTCTGGCAGGGATCAGTCTTGGCTCCAGCAGCATCTGCATTTCTGCCAGTGCGCTGTTGACCAGCCCTGTGCAGGAGAAGGCTGCAGAAGAGGCACAGCTGGGTGGGGCGGTGCGCAACGAGGCCAGCGTATGGTCAGCGATGGGAATCGCTAGCTGACATTGCCACTGTCCAAGAAGAGGCGCTTGTATCCTGCCAGATGCCAGGCACGCCCCGCGGGGAGCCAAGAACGCCAATGCCACGTCCAGGGGAAGGCAGACTCGGCCCCCCGTGATTCCGACAAGGGCCTGGGTGCCGTTGAGGGATAGGAGCGCTCTGCACAGGGCTGTGGCGAAAAGGGGAGCTGCAGGCAGCGGCAGGGGAAGGGTCTTGTGAGGCCGCCGCTGGGGCTGTGTCCGATTCTGGGCCCACCTGTCAGGAAGGATGTGGAGACCTGGACCATTTGGAGGACCCCCAGCTGTTCCTGGGCCTGGGCAAGGACCCTCCCAATGGAAGGTTCCCGGGGAGCTGCTGAAGGGAAGGTGGCGAGGTGCCTGGTTGGGGGAGCAGGGCTGGCGTGGAGCGGAGATGGGCTAGCAGGAGCTTGCAGACAAAGGCGCAGTTCAGCTTCGATACGAGGTGCAGGGAGGCCAGCGAACACTGGGCGAGCTACTGGGGAGCTGGAGGGCTCGCTGCCTCCTGGAGTCTGCGGCAGGGACGACGGCGCCTCTGCGAGAGGTTCTGCCAGCTGCGGGCTTGGGCGGCAGGCGTGTGGTGGCCCCGTCTGCCCTTGGCGTCTCGTGCGTCAGAGCTCCAGCGTGTCAACTGCAGGGGTCAGGAAGGAACGCCCTTCCCCCCTCCCCCCCCGCGCACATTTGTAATCTGGGTGCTTGATTTCCCCCCCAATTCTCTCAGAAACACTGGAAATCGTCCCAGCTTGGCAGGCTGCCATGGGGGGCGGGCCAGAGACCCTATGTGTCTGCCCCGCTGGTGTGTCTTGCTTGCGTGACCAGTGTCCGGCTGGTCGCCAGACGCGGGGCCAGGAAGGCATTTCCCCCCAGGTCAGATGGGCAGGGACCCTTGGGGGGGGTCTCCTCTGCGGCAGGAGGCGTGGATCATGGGCTGGGATCCTCAGGCGTCTCTCGCTGTTCCAGAGGCTTCGCTCCGTCTCTTCCGGTGCTCTGCCTGGCGCACACAACGGCGCGTCTCCTGCTAACTTTACAATGTGTCGGTTTAACGCGTCCCTGGGCTCTGCATTTGGGCATGGGGCTGCCCTGGGGTGGCCGGTGACAGCCAGGGGGGCGGTCCAGGCGATCTCTCGGTCCCTGGAGCTCGGTGAAACCGGCGCAGCGTTCTTCCCTGCAAGAGGGGGTTCACGTCCGTCTCCTCCCCCGCCTCCGGTTCCCCCTTGAACTGATGAGTCACGGCTTGGCATCTGCCCTGGCAGCTCCAACCTTCGTTCAGTGCCAGCGCTTGGGAGAAATGCTCCGGGCTTGCTCCTCGGCGAGTCCCCGCCACTGCCGCTTGGGGAGAGCGCGGCTCGTTGGGCGTTGCCGTGGGCTCCGTGCCGGCCCTGTGGCAGCAGGCGGGTGCCTGTGCGCTCCGGCAGCCCCAGCAGCTCGGGAGGGAGGGGCGAGTAGGCAAGGGGATAGTGGAGGTGTTGAGTCGCTGCCGTGGCCCTCGCGTGCTGTGTCGGCACCATCGGCCGTCGCGCCGTGCCGGGAGAGCGACACGAGGCCCGTCCAGCGTGGTTCCACAGCCTCGTCCGGCTGGGAGGCCTCAGCCCGGCCCACCCGGTGAGGGGGGAGAGGTGGCAGACGCCTCTCGGGGCCACCGTGCCGCATTGGCTGCCCCCCGCCAGGGGGAGTAGCTGTAAGTGGCCACGCGGTGCAGCGGGTCATGTAGTGACCTGCCCGCCACACTGGCTGAGCTCAGTGCCCTGCCGGCGAATGGGTTTGTGGCCAGTTGGTGGGGGCCGGGAGCGTTTGCGGAGCTGACGGGTGTTGAGCGTCGTGCGCTGAAGGACACGCGAGTGACACGGAAGGTGCTTGGTCGTGTCCCAGCCCCCTGCACAACGAGTTTAAGCCCCAGGGAACCCTCCCGCGGGGGAGCCGACCCCTCAGCAGCCTCCACACGAGTCATTCAAGCCCCAGAAGAAGTCAGGCCCGTACACAGGAATTTCGGGGGCGGGGGGGGAGCTTTTTTGTAAATGTGAACCACACGTTTGTAAACATGCAGGAGTTCAGAAGAGCCTGCCACGAGTGAGAGGTTAGTGAAGAATGGCAGTGGAAACCGGGAGTGGTGAAATGATTTTATTCACACTCACCCTGCAGGCCACGGTGATCTCGCACGCACGCACGCTCACACGCACACACTAGCTCGCTGAGGGACGGCGTACGAGATTGAAGGTGACAGGCAAAGCCACGCGAGGGCTCAGCAGCCGTGCATCTTGCTGCCTGCCAGTGGGCCCAGGGAGCCATTCAGCCGCCTGCCCCAGGGAAGCCGCCGCGGCCCAGAGAGTGGCGAGCCCAGGTCTTGCTTCCGCTGCTCCGGCCCCGCTCGCTTTGCAGGGCTGCGCAGGGCGCCCCCGGCCCCTAGAGAGCCTTTAACCAGCCTTGCGGGGTGAAGGGAAATGCTCCTCGCTCTGATCCCGGCCCCAGGGGCTCACTGGGGGCTCCCAGGGAGCAAGCACACGAGGACGGGCGGGGGGAACGCGCCTGCCCCCGGACACTGGCCGTGGGAACGTGGGGCCTGCTTCCCCCGGCGAGCCCGCAGTAGCCACCTGCCAGCGCTCGGAGCTGGGCTCGGCCTTCCTGGAGCAGCCGGAGCCCGGGACCTGCGGCGCTCGCTGGCTCCCTCCCCCAGCGCAGGGCCGGGGGGTGATGCCCCAGAGACCGGCTGCCGGGGGCTTTGCTCTTCCCTGGGCCGCTCTACGAGGCCGCTTCTGTGCCTCAGGGCGCCTGGCGCGGGAACAGGCTGCTCGCCCCGGAGCGCAGCACAAGCGCCTCCCGCCTGAGTCTCCTTTCCCCAGAGCCAGCGCCCCCTAGCCCCCCGTGGGGCGACTCCAGGCTCGCTGATGAACTGGCGAACCCCGGCGCCGGGAGACACTGGTGGGTTTGGGGGCCCCTTCCCCCCCCAAAACGCTGATTTCTTCCCCCTGCCTCAGGCAGTCCCCGACCCCACTTGGCCATTACAGGGACCCTGGGTCACTATGGGGGGAGTGCGTTTGCACCCCTGGCCCACCCCTCCCCCCACATACGGGCCTGGAAGTGCCCCTCCCGGCAGCCTCTGTCCCCCCTGCAGCCGGGCTCGTCCAGGGCAAGCAGGCTGGCAAACGCCGGTTTTGATGACTCTCCATGTCGCCCTACCAGGCTGCACAATGGATCCAGGCTCCCACCTTTCCCGTTTTTTCCTGGCAAGGGCATCCATGACCTTGGACCCCTGTGAGCTCAGCCTCATCTCCAGAGGCTACCCCCCACAATTACTTTGTACCCCTCCTACTCGCCACCCCTCCCATCCCGCCTCGGACCCGTCTCACAAGCATCGTCTCGCGCCGGAGGAGACGGTCCCAGTGAAATTCGGGGGCAAAAGGTTCTGCTCCTGGTACTTCCCGAACCCCACGGCGAAAAGGGGTTCGGGCCCACCCCCCCCACCTGCCCAGCTGAAGTTCCGCAGGGTTTCCCTTTCCTCGCCCCTCCCTGCCCCTTTTCACACAGGCTGTGGCTGCACTACGCGCTTTGCCGGAAGTCAATGCAAATGAAGCGCGGATTAGCATTTTCTCGCTCTTCCTTTGCATAATCTCTTCCGCTCCATTTCTGCGCAAAAACAAGCCGTGTGGACGGTTCCGTTTTGCGCAAACCCCCCTTTTTGCACAAGATCCTTATGCCTCCCTCCTGCCCAGCCCCCACCCCCAGCCTGCTTCCCAATGGTCCCCGCCCGCACGCTGAACCCCTCATTTTGGGCCCCGCCCCAGAGCCACAGGGTGCCCACAATCTACTATCCCACCCCCCCAGGCTCTGCTGTGCGAGGGGAAGGAGGGGCGGGTCTTTCTGCTCCTCAGTCGGGGGCACGTCGGGGGGGTTGCCTCTCACTTGTGTTCAGCCCTCGACCCAAGAAAGGTTCCCCGGCCCCGATTTCTGTCAACAGACAGGGCAGGGCCCGTTCCGCGACCCTGCTGGGAGGCCCCCTCACTCCGGGATTTCTGTATCCCGCAAGGGAGCGACCCGGAGGCTCTCGCCTCCCCGGAGCCTTGAACGCTCGCTGACCGCGAGCCAAGACTTCTCTCCACCAGTGGACGCTGCATGCGGTGGTCGCCCACAGGTCTTCTGGAGGTGGGGTCCCCGCCAGGTGAACCTGTTTGCTCCCAGGCAGTGCTGTCACTGCTCCCCCTCCTCCCCCCGGTCCCAGCCCTTGCTCCAGACAGGGCCTGGACGCAGGCTTCTTCACAGATGCCTTCCTCTCCCCCGGGAGGGGGGAGCTGCTCGCCGCATTTCCCCGGTTCTGCTCATCCGCAAGGTCCTACAGACGATCAAAAAGGGCAAGGTAGCTCGGGCACGGCCCCGTCAGCATTGGCTGGGAACCCTGGTGAGCCTGGCGGTGCCCCCGCTGCCGCTCTGCCCAGACCTCCTGTCCCAGGGCCGCCTGCCCCTCGCCACGGATGCACGTGGCTGGACCTGAGCCACAGGCCTGCGAGGCTGGCATTCGCCAGGGCCTCGAGAGCAGGAGCCCCTCGACCTGGCGGAGCTACACGGCTAAGTGGGAGGGTTGTGCGCAGGCCGGTGGGCTGCGGCGTCTCCCCCGACGAAGGCCCCGATTCAGTCACTCTTCCATTACCCGCTTCCTTTGAAGAACCAGAGGTTGGCGCGTTCCTCCTTCAAGGGGCACCTGCCTCCCCCGCACAGGACCACGTCCTCCTCTCGTGAGGAGAGCCCTCCCCGTTCGCTGGAGTGGGGAAGGTAGCCCCGCATGGAGGTTCTGCCCAGGGACGCCAAGCCCCTCGGGAAGATAACAGGCCTTGTCCCGTGCTTTGCTCCCCTGGTCCAGTGAGCAGTGCTGCTGGCTCAAGCAGGCTGTCCTGAGCCCCCTGCTTTTACTGCTGGCGCTGAGTCCTGCTGTATCTCTGGGGTATGCGCAGCCCACGGCGGCTCTGAGCGGGAGCAGGGCGGGATGCCCCCGGAGAGGGGAAGGCACAAAGCCGAGGGGACTGTTGCAGCTGGCCCTGTAACGGTGACACGTCTGTCGGGCTGCCCTTGCGGCCGTGCGGCTTTTCCCAGCCGGGGCGCAGGAGATCAGGGATGTATCCGGCTTCCTTCTCTGAAAGCGGCTGGTGAGTGGCTCTCACCTCCCAGAGCGCTTCAGCTAAATGACTCGCAGCTGTACTTGTCACTTCCAGCCAGGGAAGCCAGCAATGGAGAGCCAAGCCCCTTTCTTTCCCAGGGCCGGTGTCTGGCAGGGAGTGTGCGGTTGCCGCCTGCACTGCTAGGGCAGGCCCCATTGGTTCCACTGACGGCTCAGAAAGTAGCATCCTCGAGAGCCACAGTCCGTTCCCACCGCCGCTCTGGGCTGAGGCGTAATAAATGACTCTGCTTTGGGAACACCCCTCAACGGGTGGCAGCTGAGCCGTGGAACCCGCCTGTTGCCAGCGCCGACACGTTTCAGCCCCGGCACGCTGGCAGGTGAGCGCGGGCTGCACCTGGCGCTGGGGGCTCTTGTCATCGGCAAATAACACAGCAGCTGCCTCGTGGCCCGGAGTCCGTGGCTTGGGACAGCCGTGCGAGACGCCCGTCGTGCGGCCTACGCCCACACTGCGCTTCTGTGGGCGGCATGTGGAGCATGGACGTGGGAAGCCCCCAGCCCGGGTTTGTCGCAGTGTAGATGGTGAGGGACAGCTTAGGCAAGTAGTGTGTGGCTGCGCCGGCGGGGCACGGTGCGTACCCAGTGTGTGCCCTGGCCATGACGGCGGGGCGCGGTGCTTACCCAGTGTGTGCCCTGGCCGCGACGGCGGGATGTGAGTGTGTGCCCTGGCCATGCTAGTGGAGCGCGGTGTGTGCCCTGGCCGTGCCAGCGGGGCGTGGGTGCGTACCCAGTGTGTGCCCTGGCCGTGCCGGCGGGGCGTGGGTGCGTACCCAGTGTGTGCCCTGGCCGTGCCGGCGGAGCGCGGTGTGTACCCAGTGCATGCCCTGGCCGTGCCAGCGGGGCGTGGGTGCGTACCCAGTGTGTGCCCTGGCCGTGCCGGCGGGGCGCGGTGCGTACCCAGTGCGTGCCCTGGCCGTGCCGGCGGGCGCGGTGCGTACCCAGTGTGCCCTGGCCGTGCCGGCGGGGCGTGGGTGCGTACCCAGTGTGTGCCCTGGCCGTGCCGGCGGAGCGCGGTGCGTACCCAGTGCGTGCCCTGGCCGTGCCGGGCGGGGCGCGGGTGCGTACCCAGTGTGTGCCCTGGCCGTGCCGGCGGGGCGTGGGTGCGCACTCCAGTGTGTGCCCTGGCGTGCAGCCGGGCGGACGGTGCGCGCACCCAGTGCGTGCCCTGGCCGTGCCGGGCGGGCGTGGTGCGTACTCCAGTGTGTGCCCTGGCGTGCAGCCGGGCGGCGCGCGTGCCAGTGCGTGCCCTGGCCGTGCCGGCGGGGCGTGGGTGCGTACCCAGTGTGTGCCCTGGCCGTGCCGGCGGGGCGCGGGTGCGTACCCAGTGTGTGCCCTGGCCGCGGCCGGGCGGACGCGTGCGCACCCAGTGCGCACACCCTGGCGGGCGGTGCGTACGCATCATGTACCTTACATGGGTCCCCGGGTGTCCAAGCTGTGCACCCATCTGCATGCTGTTCTCACCTGGCTAGTGCCTGCTGCCTCCCTGCTGCTGGAGCTGTTGCCCAGCTTAGGAAACGAATCTGGCAAACGGAAAAGGCCTCTCCCCTAAACCCTTTGGCGGATGTTTTCAGCAGCAGGCTGTTCCAGAGCCCGTCTGGCCTTGTCACTTGGGTAAACTCAGCTGCTGTCCCTGAGGCTTCACTGCCCTGCTCACTGCTGCCGGGGGTGTAGGGAAAAGCAGGCTAGCTACATGTGTCTGCAGGGGAGGGCGGGGGGCCGAGCGTCCCTGGACTGCAAGCTAGGACTAAATGGTACATTTTCAGAATGGAGAGGGGTAGTTAGTGGTGCTTCCCAAGGGTCAGGAAAGAGATCTTGGAGTCATTGTGGATAGTTCTCTGAAGACGTCCACGCAGTGTGCAGCGGCAGTCAAAAAAGCAAACAGGATGTTAGGAATCATTAAAAAAGGGATAGAGAATAAGACGGAGAATATCTTATTGCTGCTATATAAATCCATGGTACGCCCACATCTGGAATACTGCGTACAGATGTGGACCCCGCCTCTCAAAAAAGATATACTGACATTGGAAAAGGTTCAGAGAAGGGCAACAAAAATTATGAGGGGTTTGGAACAGGTCCCATATGAGGAGAGATTAAAGAGATTGGGACTTTTTAGCTTAGAAAAGAGGAGACTAAGGGGGGGATATGACAGAGGTCTATAAAATCCTGAGTGGGGTGGAGAAAGTGAATAAGGAAAAGTTATTTACTTGTTCCCATCATATAAGAACTAGGGGCCACCAAATGAAACTAATGGGCAGCAGGTTTAAAACAAATAAAAGGAAGTTCTTCACACAGCGCACAGTCAACCTGTGGAACTCCTTGCCAGAGGAGGCTGTGAAGGCTAGGACTATAACAGGGTTTAAAAGAGAACTAGATAAATTCACGGAGGTTAGGTCCTTAATGGCTATTGGCCAGGATGGGTAGGGATGGTGTCCCTGGCCTCTGTTTGTCAGAGGGTGGAGATGGATGGCAGGAGGGAGATCGCGTGATCATTCCCTGTTTGATTCTTTCCCTCTGGGACACCTGGCACTGGCCACTGTGGGCAGACAGGCTACTGGGCTGGCTGGACCTTTGGTCTGACCCAGAATGGCCATTCTTATGTTCTTAAGTTCCCGGAGGCTGGGATTGTGCCTGGCTGTCCGGAAAGTGCAGCGTTCCCCAGCTGCTCTGTACGTGAGAAGTAATAGGACTTGGGCGTTCTCTTGCTGCTAGCCTCTGGTTGTAACCCACCTGCAGAACTGTGCTGAAGTATTTCTTCATTAGTAATGAATGTGTTCATCCAAACCCTATTAGCAGGGGTGCCTGCCGCCAAGTGCTGTGCAGAGGGATGTGAAACCGCGCACAATTGTAGCTCAAGTAAACCAACTCAGGAATTTCTCAAACGCACGGCCACGCAGATGTGATCCCAGCAGGGACTTGGCGGCGTGTGCTTGGCTAAGAAATTAAAAGCTGCCGTATGTGCCTGAGGAATCGATTTACTTTCCTGGCTAACCCACTTAGCAAACCTTCCGGAGCGTAACTGAGTGGGTTCCCCGAAACGTCTGACTGACCTGCTCTCGCTGCCTTTTCCCTGAAGGGCTGCAGGGCTGCCAGTGCTCGTGTTTGGGGAGATGCTTGAGGGCACCGATCTCAGTGCAGAACAGAACGTTCCCTCCCGCAGACGTGTCTTTGCTGCGTGCACCAGAGGCTGGGGGCTGTCCTCCAGGTGCCCTCGCTCCTGCGGTTGTTTGATGCGACCACTCCCCCTTGGGAAGTGTCTCTAAGAAAACGCATTGCCTGTGGGTCCGTTGGCAGAGTCCCCTCTCTGCCCTGTAGAGAACTGAGCACGTCTGCCAGGCAGAGACTCTGTTACTACCTGTGGCCACGCCGGCCTGCAGTGCGCTCTCTCTACCACCCCCCCAACCCCGTTCACGGGGAGTTTTCTGGTACTCAAGTCTTTGGTTTTTCTGGTCCACAGGTAGAAACCGAAGATGAGAAGAGGCGTTTCGAAGATGGCAAAGGGAGATACCTTCAAATGAAAGCAAAAAGGCAGCTGCAGACGCCTCCCCTCAATCAACAATGACCCTCCATCTTAGACCTCAATATTTATGTATGGGAGAGCCACCTAGAAATAAGCATCTCCATGTAGGAATATTTACTTGGACAAATAAACCTCACTAGTGTTGTATGAGCTGTTCACAGGGCCCTGTGTATTCCCTGCCCTGCCCCTGCCCAGAGGGAGGCAGAGTTCGCTCTGGCTGCCGAGCCGCGCTCCAGAAGATGCGCTTTCTGGGTTTTCAAAGTGAACCTTTCAGCTGGTCCTGCAGGGTTGCGAGCCGGAACGTTCTCCTCTTGCGTTTGCAGGCAGGCGGAAATATTGCGGCGTCTGAGCCGTTCTTCACAAGTGACTGTGAAATCTGAAAGGCAGGGAGGCCAGCTTAAATCTGACTGCGAATTTGTTAAACTACTGAGCAGTTTAGTAGAAGTCTCCAGTCTGAGAGATTCCATAATTCCAGGCAAAGTGCTGGGCCTCCCTGGTGGCCACAGGCCCACGCCTGCTCCCCAAAACCTGCCCCTTCTCAAAGGCCACTTTCTGAAAGACAGCTGCATGATCCGCTTGTAAAGGGCCCATTGGATCTGATGTCCGGGTACAGCCCACAAGGTTACCGGACACAGTGAATTGGCCATTCCGACGCACAATTGGAGAAAATAACTCGTCTGCCAGAGGTGGTGGCACTGCAAGCATTGCAAAGAATACACAGGGCCTTGACTCTGTGTGATGCAGTTAATCTACTGTCTGTCCTCAAATACGTGCACCAAAGCTTGTTTAGAATACCCCAGTACCGATGCTGCTCCGTGTTGTACGGGACTCAGCTCATTCCACTCAAGCCCATGTAATATTTATGTGCACCTCTAAGTTATTTACAGTGCACTGTGACGTAAATAAAGTTCAGCTTCAGCTGAAGAAGATACCAGGTGTCTTTTTTTTCCTGTTCACAAACTGTGTGTGGCCACACTAATCATGCAGGTGGGTGTCCGGGAGGGTTCTCTCCAGGGTTGGGGTGGGTGAACATGTTTACGGGGTGAATGGGAAATGCCCATTAGCAGGGGCTGCTGTGTGGCGGGAGTATCCCGGGGCGTTGAGGAGTGCCCTAGGGTGTTCACTCCCACTGGACGCTGCACCGCCGTTGTAACTCTAATCTCAATGCACCAGGGAAGAGCGGCGTTAACAGGTGGCCAGCAGGTGGCAGGACTCACTGGTGCGGCCTGTACTGGGCCCAGGGTCCTTACAAGGGGGGCCCCCCAGGAAGGGGCAGGGCCTTGGGTGGGCTGTGGAGCCCCACAGGATAGAGCTCAGCCGGCCCTCGGTTCCTTCTCCCTGCCAGTGGCCTGCCTGCTCTGGCTCTGCACGGCGCCCCTAGCGGTGTTCCTCTTACCCGTTGCGTAAATCACCGCAACTCTGCATTGCTACTGCGCAATGGCCGAGGGGACCGCCGCTGTCCTCCCGTCCCAGCCTCTCGCTCCCTGCCTTGCGTCCTGCATCGGGCCATGCTAGGGCCTGGCCTAGGTCCCAGCTCCAGCCCTGATGGCTCCTTCCACGAGCCATCGCTCCAAGACGACACGGTTCCTTCCCCTTCGGTAGCTCTTCTTCTCCGCGACGCATTGCTCGTGTCCAGTCCAGACCCTCCTGCCTCTGCTCTGTCAGAGCTGGCGAGAAGAAACTGGGGGGGAGGGGGGCGGCAGCTGAGCCTATATACCACGCCAGCGCCACTCTAGGGGGATCCACAGCCCGCCTGACACGCGGGGAAAGAGCCTTCCAGGGAGCGTACCCACGGCACGCGCACACTACTGGAATGGGCATGAGCAACGCCTCTCGAAAGTAAGTAACCCCCGTGTTTATCCACGGTACGTTCCTAGAAACTGCTGGACAGTTGGTTTTGTCCTGTGGATGAAGGATGGGGACCATCCCGCTGTTAACGTACAGGCGTGTCCCAGCAGAATTACAGCAGGACGTAACGACTAGCACAGCAACTGGACGAGAGTCCGGCTCTGAGCAAATGTTTATGGCCCATGTCAATCCTTCGTGGGGGTCGCACAGGAAAGCCTGGCGCACTCTGGGCCGACGCCTGTAGCACAGGAAGTGGCACTGCCGGCCCGAAGCCCCCGGGCGCTGCTGCACAGACGTATTCCACGAAAGCGTTGAGGTTACACGATCACCCAGGCCAACTGAAATGCAACAGCGTTTCTCTTGGTAGTGCTTGTACCAGTAGCACGTTGGCACTTCCACACGACGGCGCATTCGTTTCACGTGGCCCAGCTCTTATGTCAGACAGACTCTTCCTGCAAACTTTTTGGCTTCCTTGGCAGTGAATTAGAAGCTTCCGAGGGGGAGCCGAGTGAGTCTGTGACTGGAAACGCTTAACAAATGGTCCTGTAGCACCTTAAAGACTAACAACACATGTTGATGGGATCGTGAGTGTCCGTGGGCACAACCCACTTCTTCCGATGGCAATGACTGTTACCCTGGATTTCCTGCTGCCCCAGACTGATGCGCTTTTCCCTAGCAATTTGACACAGCGGATCTCTCTCTCTCCATCAGAACTCCATTCAAATTCAATGGTAAATATGAACAAGGAGTCCGGCTCGCCAGAGGTCTTCAGACCTGTGGGAGCAGGGGCTGTTGCACCCACTGGCATTCAGCCAGAGCTGGAGGGTGAAGAGAACCAGGTACATTACAAACGAGGGGGTGGAGAGAAATTGTACGTACTTTTTCTTTCACCTCAGAAATGGTTTAGCAGAGGCAGCTGGGTTTCCAGTCTGTTTCAATGTTTCACTTGACTGTGTTTGGCCCGTCTCCGGGCGTGGCTGGAGAAGAGGGTTTTCTAATCCCCTCGTGATTTCTGAACAGGTGACCCAAACGTTTAACAGCTGCCCAGATGCACCCGCTGGCTTTCGGCAAGGGGCCTGCGAGGGGCCGCGCGTGCGTGGTCCTGAGAATGAGTTTTCTGTATACAAAGGGGAGGCTCCACACCGCTCAGTTGCTTTGCCTTGAGGGGCAGTCGCTCCGTCCGGTGCAAAGGGGGGGGCCATGCCAGTGGACTGGCCCAGGCTTGGATCCTGCCACTCCGTTGGGGTAAGACACAGGTGTCCTTCCAAATCAATGCAGCAGCCTCTTTCTTAAGCCAGGGTTTATTTGAGCACCACCCCAGACAAACCTAGACGCCAAGTTGTGCGGGTGTGTACACAGCGATTGCCCCCTTTACAGGAGGATTAGCAAAATCAACACAGCTAGCAGGCTTGGGCCCCGGGGGATGTCGACACTTGACAGTTAAGCCCGGGATCAAGCTGCGACGTGCATAGTTACGGGGGGGATGCTGTAGAATGGCAGCTGCTATCTGGCACAGGAATAGCTCCTGCAAACAAAGGAGGAAATACTTAGTTGTGACTGTAAGGGTCAGTGGTTAACGCCGCTTCCCACGGCTGTTCCCGCCATGCGATTGCTCCTTGCTGCTGTTTGCAGACGGTGCTGTTCCGATGCAGGTTTCGGTGCCCCCTGAACTCTGCAGCTAACGCGCCGCGGTCCGGTTTGATTTGCATTTGTTCCCGTCACAGCCGAGGAACGTCCCAAGCACTGCCCGGCCTTCCCGCAAGGGCGTGGCTGCACTGTCCTGCACGGCTGGGAGCTCAGGGTTCGGAAGCGAGTCCCAAGCCCCGTGGGATTTGGGCCAAACCGCCGAGGTGAGTGGCCAGAGGGAGGTGGGGGCAGAGGCTGCGTGAATGCGGGGGCACGAGGCTGGAAGGAGCAGACCTGGGGGCCTGGCTGCGTCCCTGCTGCTCTCGCCCCCTTCACTTAGGGGCAGCCGGCCCCAGTCAGGCTCCTTGCCTGAGCGGCAGCCCTGAAATGGGCTCCCCATGTGCTCGTGCGGCTTGACCCCATGGCTCCAGTCCAGAGCAACCCGACTTGGCAGGGGCCAGTGGCGCCTCTGGAGGACAAACCCCATTGAAGAGCGACAGCCGGTTGTGGGGCAATTGAGGCCTAGACGGCGGCCTGGGAATGCTGCTGACTCAATACCCCAGGAGCCGGGGGCCTTCCATGGACAGAGCCGGAGAGCGGGGAGGCGCTGGGGAAAGCCGCCCCGGCCCGGAGGGAGGGGGCAGAACCAATGGAGCAGCCTCAGGCCAGGGCGGTGTTTGGCTGCAGCTGGAGAAAACTGCCAGTTGATGCCTGGCAGGAGCCTGCGCGGCCCTCCCCAAGGGGCTGCAAATAGGAAGCGAAAGGCTCTGCTCGCGGGGGAGGCATCCCAGCTGCTGCGGAGGCCGTTGGGCAGCAGGCGCAGGCGTTCCGGGGCTGGGAGGAGCTGTCCGCTGCACAGCGCTCTGCGCCCCGACGGGGCTGACGCAACGGCCCCCGCGCTGGGGAAGAGCGGCGCCCGATCGAGCCCGTCGTTCCTAGGCAGCGGCGACGCTCGCCGTCTCTCTCCGCAAGAGCGGGGAGTGGGGGGATGGCGGGGCCGGGCCGCACGGGGGGGGCCGGGCGAGGAGCTGCAGATTCGGTAAAGCCTAAGGCTGGCCTAGATCCTGAAAGCAATGGACAGCAGGACGTGTTGGTGGCTATCAAAAGCAGGAAACCAGCCCCTCCCTCGCTGCACAAACCAGTCCCCCGCCCAAACCTAACCAATCCCCACCCCACCCGAACTGAACCAATCCCCCCCGCCCGAACCTAACTACCGAACTGACCCCTTCCCCAGCGCACAACAGCCCCAATACTCTGCTGCAGAACCTGCTAGTGGGGATAAAACAAGGGGCGCTGAACATGGGGCCAAAGCCCTCCCTGGCCTGCGCCTCCGGCGAGGTCACTGGCGTTGCCCCGACACACGTGGCGCGTTACGTCGCCTGGTCCCTTTGCGTGGGGCTGCAGGAGAGCAGGCCGGGCCCTGGGAGAACAGGCTGCAGCGTTCAGACTGCCAATCCAAGGGCCACGCAGCCCCAGCGCTGGCATTTCGTAACTCCAGGGCCACGCCGGGAGCGCGCGCATCACTGAGCACGCCGACGGACGGGAAATCCAGTGGCACAGTAGGGAGCCCGCCTGCGTGTAACCTACTTCCACAGATGCAGGGCGGCCGACAGCCTAGCTGGAGCCCGGCAGGGAGGGCCCTGCCAGTGGCAAACAGCCCCAGCCTGGGCTAGTAGCCTGAGTCAAAGGCAGAAGAAACCCCCAAAGCACGGCCCCGTCTGCTTGAACCGTGCTGCCGGGTCCCGCCGCCGCCTGCGTCGGGTTGGGATATGGGGCAGGGGGAAGGGCTCCTAGCCCTCATCCGTGGCAGGGGGAGTTTTGCCATTAACTTGACTGGGCCCAGGGTTTCACTCAAGGTTTTTTCTGTGGGTCTGGAGGCGCCACTGCGCGTGGCCCCCCCCCCCATGCCTGGCAGGATTCGGGAGGGTGCGGGCGGACGGTTTTTGCAGGGGGGGGGCTGGGGCTGGAGGCGAGGCAGAACCCGGGGCCACGAGGCACCACGGAGCTGGACGCGTTTGAAGAGCAGCGGCTGCTCTCGCGTGACCCCGAATCGGGCCCGGTCTCCCGTGACTCACGAGAGGGGGAGAGCCAGGTGGCGCGTAATGCCAGTCTGCTGCGTGACTAATGCTCCGCAGCTGCCCGCCGGGAGTCACGCTCCCTGTGCCGGGCCCACGTGGAAGGTCTCCCATGACACACTGGCTGCTGTGCGAGGTGAGCCAGTGCGGGGGAGGCCGGAGCTGCTGAGCAAAGCTGCCTTTCCAGGCGGGGTTTAACCCTCCCTGAAATCTCGCCTTCGTTTTAAAGCAATTAACTCCCTTTCCCCTCGGCGTGCGTGGCTCTCCGCCCGGCTCTCCGAGCGCCATCACGCCGTCCTGTTCCGGGCCTCGGCCTGATGTCTTGGCCAGCAAACAGGCACCTGCCGCAGGTTTTGCCTGCCGCCGCCCTCGGAGTGAGCGAGCCAGGGCTCGGCGCTGGTCCCGCCTTCTCGGCGAAAGGCAACAAGCACAGATAGCATCTCTGGGCTGGATGTTTCCTGCTGCTGGGCTGTCTGGAGAAGCTGCCTCCTTTAGACGGACGTGCCCACCCCTTTGAGACAGGGACAGTCTGTTCCAGGCAGGTCAGCAGTGTCCTCGAATTCCTGATCCAGCCTTGGGGGGCAGACGGGAGTGGTTAGCCTGAGTGGGGGGAAGGGAAGGGGGCGGGGAGAGCCTCCTAATTCAAGGGAAGCCTCAGGCAGATTTGCTGCCCAGTGAGAAATGTTCTTTCCTAGCCAGCGACTCCAGGACTCAGTTTCTTCCCACGAGGACCCGCGTTGACGGACTCTGGGGGGCCTGGTAGAAGTGGTCAGACTCTGGCAGAAAGACACGTCCCCTCTGAAGAGCTAGTTCTGTCAGCACCAGCCCCCCTTGACATGAAAAACGCAGCGGCGAGGAACACGCCGCGCAATCCCCGGTGAGGGCTTCCATCCTGGGCCCTGCCTGGCGCCACCCGCGAAAGCCAGGCCCGAAGACGTAGACACGGCGGCGGTGGCAGGAGCTGCAGCCCCGCAGCGGCCGCTGGAGAGAACAGCGTCTGTTCCGCTGGACAGAGAAAACGCCCCCGGCGGGGAAGAGTTCTAGCCCAGGTAACAAGAATTCCAAAGGTCGCGGCCTGCGTCCCTCGAGGCGCCGGGTCCCGCGGAGCCAGGGCGGAGCAGAGGTTTGCCGGCACAGCCTCTCGACATGACGGGCAGGGCATGTGCTGCTCTTGGGTCTTGGCTCGTCGCTAATGCGGAGCTGGGCGGACAAAGTCGCCTCCCGCTTAACGACCCCCTGGCAAAGCGGTGTCGGGCGGGATGCCCAGCCTTCCTCTCAGAGCAGCGAAGGGCCCTGGCGGGAGGAGCGCAGCGCGAGCGGAGGTGGTCTGGCGTGTTCTTCACGCTGAGCGGTAAAGTTGGCTGAGCCCCCAACCGCGGCCTTGGAGCTTGAAACACACGCAGGCCCCCCCCCCACACACACACACGCAGGATCTGTAATGCCCAGAGAGTCTGTCCAGCCCCCTCTTCCTGTGTGCAGAACCTCCGCACAGCTGAGTGGGCATGGCCGGCAGCCATGGGCCCTAGAGCAGATGTAGCCCCTCCCCCAACACGGGGGCATGTGAGCCCCCAATAGCGCCGCTGGGCATGGTGGAGGCGGCATCTTCTTGTCGGAGCAGCCCCGCTTGGACTGGGCCCAGTGCTGCGTAGACACAGCCGTGAGCTCTGGGACACCGCCCTGCCCTGTCCGGTCAAACACCAGCGGCAGTCAGTCCTGCAGGGCTGAAGCAGGAGCTTGCCTTGCACAGGGAGGCGCAGCCGACAGATGCTCCAGGCCCCGGGGCACCATGAGCCGTGCCTTGCCGAGGCGCGTCCACTAGCCACGCTCTTAGCACTAGATGCAGCGTCGCATCCTGGGCCCAGTAGTTCTCGGATTGCAGGTCAGGTCTGAGACTTTGGGCACACCAGTGGCAGGGGGTCTGTGGTGTAGTGGGGGGGCTGTCTGCTCTGTGACCCGGGGTCCCCCTGCGCTGGGATGGGAGATTCTCACTGACTCTCCCAAATGTGGATTAACCCAGACACCCAGGCTCAGCCTCCCAGGGAGAGACAAAGGGAGGAGGGTGGAGACCAGCACCCGGCTGGGGGCAGGGCTGGAAGAGAGTTTGTTTTCTGTCTGGTATCATGGAGGAAGCAGCCTAAGCAAGGGGCTGGGATTTAGGGGCCCAGTCTCCCCCCATCTCAAGGGGGGCTGAGGCATCCTAGGCCTGCCCTGGAACCAGATTACATCTGTGCTGGGCTGTAGCCTGGAGAAGCAATAAACTCCCTCTATTCTACTGGCTGGTGGCGTCTGTTTGTGCCACTATGGGGGTGCAGGAGTCGGGGGAACCCTGACGCATCGTCACAGGGGCATGGCAGGGTAGCACGTGATTCCTGCCCTCCTGTTGATACCGAGCCCTCAGAAACCTTCTCCAGAAGGTGGCACGTGACTGTGGCTCAGCAGGGCTGGGCAAAAAGCCAGGGAAGAAGTTTGCCTCTGACAGCCACCAAGCCCGAGTGAGCCGTGGTCTGTTTGAATGATGTTCAGGACTCATCCGTCAAGGGCTGTCTCTCCCAATCTCTGCGTGGCTGATGCAGAAAGCAGGCTCCAGGATAAATGGCCGCCTTATATTGTTTTGGCCCATACACGGACTGACATCTCCAGTTCCCTTGACACGTTCTGTCCCCTCCCCCAGCGAGCTGCGAGCTGAACTCTTGACTGCTGTTCAAATACTGCCTGATGCGTGGTGGGGGCTGCAGACGTTCGCCCGGCTCTTCTCTAGCTGGGGCAGGTGCCCGCGGCCGCGGGGCGAAAGGCCCTCCGCCAGCTCTCGAGCTAGCAAAGCTTCTCGAACTCCGAAAGCTTGGGGTTGGCGGAACGTCTCGGGGCGTGTCCGCACCGCGGGCTGCCCCCGAGGGGATGTCCTGGGAATACGTGGGGGCCTCGTGCAAGAACTCAGCCTGCCGCCAGCAGTATGGTCTTTGGCTTGTGCGGAAGCCGAAATTAAACCCCAAACACGTGTTCTGCCTCCCGCTGAACCTCGGAAAGGTCGGCCCGGCCTCCAAGTGCATCACAAAGATGGAAAAAAATCCTGGGGCCGTGCCCGCAGTCCATCCAGCCCAGGGGCCAGCGCCAGAGGCCACTGAAGGAATGAAGAGAGCAGGGGGCCTTATCGAGGGAGCCATCCCCTGTTGTCCAGCTCCAGGCTCTCAGTCAAGGTTTATGGACCCCAGAGCACCAGGATGCATCCCTGGCCATCTGGACGACTAGCCATTGAGGGAACGATCCTTCATGAACTTACCTCGGGGGGGGCAAAGCCTGGTATGGTTTTGGCTTCACAACACCCCCTGCAAGGAGCTGCACCGGCTGGCTGCGTGGAGAAGCACGTCCTGCTTGTCTGAAAATCTGCAGCCTATTAACTTCGCCAGGTGCCTTGATTCTCTTGCTCCGTGAAGCGACAGGGTTTCTTACCCGCTTCCTCCAGCCCAGCGGCGGGTTTAGAGGCCTTTCTCGTATCGGCCCTTGGTCGTCCAGGACCTCCTCTGCGGGGACCTCCGTCTTGTGCAAGGAGTCCCCTCCAAGGAGCGTTCACTTGTGGGGACCAGCCGTGAAGACTGACTCAAGGAATGAATTCATCTTCTCTGCAACCTCGTCGTCCTCCCGTGCTCCTTTAGCACCTCCCCGGGCCGGGGGCCCCACGGGCTGCCTGGCAGCTTCCCGCGTCCGATGGCCTTACCGAGCATGGCTGTTACTGTCGTCTGCTATTCTGCAAGTGCGCTGGGCGCCTGCCGAATTACACGCTGGCGTTGGACTCACCACCACCGCGGCCCCTTTCTCTTTTGCTCACACGGGTTTGACAGCCAGGTTTAAAGGGTGTGTTTGGCCTCTGGTTGCCTCCTTTTCTCTGCTGTCTGGCCACAGGGCTGCTCTCTTTTTAGTTGTCTTCCTGGGTTTTTCTTTGGAGTACACGTGTAGCTTGAGCCTATTGTGCTGCTTGAGCAAATCGTTTCCATCCTCAGTTTTGTGGAGGTCGCATTTTTGACATTAAATGCTAATGTGGTGAGTTTCTTTGGTACTTCCCGCCCCCCTCCCACCCCACCCCCTGAAGGATGCTCCATTTAATTACTTTAGGCTTGCTGTTACTGGGCTGGTAAGTCACAGTCACTTCTTGAAAGCTGTTGCTTGCCATTTCAGCCAGACTGACCATTCTCTCAATGACCTTAAAACATGCATATTGCTTCAGAGCGATTTTAACTCCAGACTTCAAAGAGAAGCTTCAGAATTGTCATTCATGCTTAAATTTGACACTTTATGTATGGGTTTCAACAAAGATGCTAATTATCTCACCCATTACAAAGATAGCTTCTCCAATTATCACCCCTAATGGGATTACCTCTCAGACACTAACCTTCCCCCCTCACCCCCACTCTGTTCTAAAATTTGATTTGTCAGTTTTATATGTGTTCACTTTTTTTGATTGTATCACTTTGGTATATATGGTCGTGCCGATTTTCTTCCACAATTTGATCTGAGGAAGTGGGTCTGGCCCATGAAAGCTCATCACCTCATAAACCATCTTGTTAGTCTTTAAAGTGCTGCATAGTCCTGTCTTTTGTTTTAGCTAGACCAGACTAACACGGCTGCATCTCTATCACTTCTTGGCCTAGACTCTGTGCTCCACTTACAACTGGATCAAGAATTGCCTCTCCCCGCCTGTGTTCCAGCACTAAGTGCTCCAGGCAGTAATGGGGGCTAGAAATGAGCGGAGGAACCCAGCCAGCACGGGGATGGCTGGAATCCCCACGATTGGGGTTTCTGGTTCTGCCTTTGTTCGCTCTGAGCGTTTCACTCCCCATCGGCATCCTGGCCAGGAACTGTTCCTACTGGCCGGCACCTGTTATTGCAGCAAGGAAGACACCCAGGGTCTTGGTCGTTCGTGGTTTTGTCCAGGCTGGCCCCACTGGGCTCTCTCACTGGCGGCAGATGCGGCTGGGCTGGGCCAGGGGCTAGTCAGGCAGTCACTGCACTAAAACTGGAAGCTCCATTAGATATTCTTCCTGAGTGCAACACGGCAGAGCAGTCTCCCAGTGAGGCAGACAGGGAGAAACCCAATCCCTGCCCTCGGGTGGGCGGGGCCAGGCCAGGCCACTCCTTGTGCGGGAAGGGGAAGGGCCAAACCGGAAGTATAAGAGGCAGGGCCTCCAGCTCCATTAGGGGAGAGCTCGGGTAGGTCTTGGACACAGCTGCCTTGCTGCTGGCCTCAAACCATGGACTGAGCTGTGCCAGCCCCTGCGTGGGGAGGAGCTGCTGGAACCCAAGGAGCCAGAGGACCCCTGATTATAGTCCAGTTGAATTGCTGAAACCACTGTCCCCGTGTTGGGCTTCCCTGCCTAGGGCCCGGGGAGGAGGGTGGGCCGAGGTCCCCCTACACCCTGCTGCCAGCCCCGCCCCTGGGGTGGCCGCTGACCCACCTTGGGCTGCAGGGCCTCCAGTTGTCTGCCAGGGAGCTAGGCCGTAGCTGCCCCAGACAGAAGCTGGCTACAGCCTGTGCCGAGGGCAGCTCCCTTGCTCAGAGCGCTCACTCGCGAGGAGGTGGAGCCCCCAGCCCCTGCTCCAGTTCCACACTCAGTGCTGGGCATGTCTCGCTGCCGGCGGATTTGGGTCTCTCACCTGGGGTGGGTGAGCCACTTCCAGCTCCGTCCTGCGCCCAGCGCACTGCTCCTGCTGGCTCTGACCGTCAGCCCCCCAGCACCGCTGCCCCTTCCCTCTCACGGCTCACGAGCCCGCAGCTAGCGTGGGCAGCTGGCACCTCCCCGCATCTCAGCAAGGCCCCCCCTGCCCAGGGCCGGTTCGGCTGCTCTGGGCAACAGGCGGCCCAGGCTTCCCTTTCACAAACGGAAGCCGTCTCGCCTCCCCCGCAGCCCAGCTGGGACCAGCTCCCTCTCCAGGGAGTCATGGCTGGGCCTGGCCCAACAGAGGGACGAGCGTAGGGTCCAAGGGCTGTGCCGACCCACAGGCTGTCAGGGGAAGTGTTCAGTGGCATTTGGACGGTTAGTCACTTGGAATCCCGTGCCGCAGCCTGACCCCTCGGCTCCAGACTGCACGGCCCAGGCTGGGGACACCTCGACAACCAGCTAGCGGAAAGGTCAGGCCGCGATTACAGAAGAGTCACTGAGTGAGCCCTGTGAAGGCGGCCGGGAGCAGGCGCGTACAGAACCGGAGCAGTCCTGACCCGCTAATCTAACCGTAATGCCACCTAGCTGCCGCAGAAGTTGAAAGCCCAGAGATCAAGCTGTGTCCTGCCTGCCGGCCATCTGCCTGCGGCAGCAGGGGCCTGGGCATGCGGCGGAGAGTTTGACCTTGTCTGGGGGGTGGCAGCAATCCAACATGCTCCGAGCCACCTCCTCTGCGCAGAGGCCAACTCCTGCAGGAACGCTGCTGCAGTGCGGGGCTCTGGATGAAGAGCAGAAACCAGACCGAAGACGGGGAGGGCTTTTGGTGGACCCCCTCCCCCCCCCAGCATGTGCCTTCTGCCAGAACAGGTCTGTGCTCAGTAAACCAGCTTCACCTGTTCGTGTCTATTTCCCTGCCAACGCAGCTTCTGTAAGCCCGGGCACCAAGATGCCAGCAGCTGAAGAGAGTAGGGGGGAGCGCTTCTTCCCCTGGCACAGCGGCTCTCTGCACTCTTACCTCTAGCAGTGCACCCAGTTTTCACGCTGCAAAGCAGAAAACAAGGGCAAAAGCTGCCCCAAGGTAGTTTGGGATAAAGTGACACGCGTGGATTTCGACTCGTGCCCAAGGTCTTTCTCCTGCAGAATACACAGTGGCGAAGTAAAAGGGCCCCAGTCTGTAACGGGGTAACAGGGCGCGTCACCGGGCGGGCGGGGGCCCTGTAGAAAAGGGCAGAGCCCCGCGCTTAGTCTCCGGCTGGCGCGAGGAAAGGCCTGAGGGATTGCGGCCCGGGTTCTCCGCTGCTTTGCTTTGTTTAGGGATCTTGTGTAGACCATAAAACAAGCCCAGAAGAAAGGGCCTTAAAAGGAGCGAGGCCTGGAGCCGGGCTGGAGCCGCTGCTCCCGAGCTCACAGTAGGAACGTCCTGGTCCCAAGGAGCACGGCCGTTCAGCCTTTCGCCCTGGCGTGCGCTGCACCCAGATTTATGCAAGTGGCGCACGGGGGCTGGGGGGCAATAGCCAAGTCTCCTGCATCTCAACAGCCACAGGTCAGGCCTGGCTCCACCGCAGCCTGCCCCGAACTAGAACCTGCTCACAAGGGGTGCCAGCCCCGTGGGCAGAGCAGGCAGGGAGCGCCCCTGTGGGAGGAGACACGCACCCCTGTGGGTTCAGGCCCGCTCCGCAAAGAGACCAGGTCAGCCCCCGCGCGGTGGTGGGAGCTAATAATTTAGTAGCGCTCCCGAGCCCAGAGCGGCAGGCAGGTAGCAAGCTGGCTCTCGGAGTTCCTCTCTGTTCACAGTACCTGCCTCAGCTAGGGCAGAAGCAAAGCGTGTGATCGGGATGAACTCTCCGCTTGCTTTTCCCCATTTCCAGGCCCCCATTCCTGCCAGCAGGCTGTGTCAGAAAATCACCTTGACAGAGTCTCCCAGTCCCACCTTCTCTCCAGTCCATAGCAAAGGGCCCTTAGTAGCAGACCTGCTGTAAGCACATGATCTTGGGCCCTGGGAACAGCTTCCCTGGGGGAGGCGGCATTCCCATGGAGCTGGAGCCGTGGTGGGTATGAACACTGCAGCTGTGACTTGATGCTACTGTTTCCCTCCACGTAAGTGACACATTGCTTGGTTAACTCCCCGGTTGGCAGACGCTGTGAGCTTCTGAGCACCCAGGTAATCCGGCACTGGAGGCTGCCGCTGCTGCTATGCAGGAAGGAAGCAAAGGGAAGGGCTTAGCAGCACTGGGGGCAGGAGGAGAACTAGCCTGAGCTCAGCTGCTCAATGGGAGCCGGTGCTTGGGGATGGGTTTCTGTCGAGGGCTGCCAGCCAGGGCGCAGCAGGGCCTAGCACCAAGCGGTTAGGTTCTGGGCTGCCCGCATCCTCGTTTTTGCAGCTACAGACAAACAAGGCTCCCCCAGAGGCTGTGTGTGCAGTGCCCGGGGGCTGCGTTGCTTACGCTCAGACGGGCCCCGTGGGGCTGTGGCCAAGCTCCGGCTTGGCCTGCTGAACCGGCTGCACGCTTTTGGCTTGCAACAGGAAAACAGCAGAGGGGAGCAGGCAACGTCTGATCCGAGCCCCCTTGCAAAGCAGCTCTGCTCGGCGGGGTGGACAAGAGGGGCTCAGACCCTACCGTGCCCGATGCAACAGGAACCCGGAAGGGGAGTGGCAGAAGTCCACCTCGGGGGAGTCCCTGCCCTCCCCAGCAGCGGAAGCAGCAAAAAGGCTGCAGCTGGCAATGCAGGTTTTTGGGGTGCAGAGTGGGGACATGGGGCACGCTGGGCTTGGCAGGGAGGGGCTGGGGAACAACATTCACATCTGCTTGGGGCGTATAAGCCGCACGTGGAGCCAGTGACCCGGAGCCAGTGACCCAGCGCCAGCTCCCCGCGGTGCCCCGGCCCGGCGTTCAGGGGAGTCCAGTTCTGCTCACCCTCCCCAGGGCCCCTGCCAGACTCCAACCCATTGACTCTGGCTGGCTGGGACATCAACGAGCAGATCTGGCTGCTCCTGCCTGGAGCCCGCCTGCCTCCACAGAACGGGGGCCACCAGCAGGTGGGTGCGGTCAGGCTGCCGGGGAGGTGCCCAGACTTTTTTGACCGGAGATGGCCCTTTGGTGCATGGCTGCCAGCTCAGAGCCGGGCACAGGGGCTTGTGCTGCTGTGTACCGTGTGAGGCGTTAGCCAGCTTCCCGCCACCTAGCCTCTTCCCTGGTGTGACGACGCAGTCGGGGTTCCCCCCAATCCTACAGCCCCGTAGGAGCAAGAACAGACTCTGCCAGTCGTAGAGCAGAGGGGGGTTTATTGTTCCTTCAGGATCCAGCACAGCACAGACGTGATGTGGCTACCGGGCCCAGGGCCAGGATGCCTCAGACCCTAGGGGTAGGGGTCCATCGCCCCTAGGCCCCAGCTTAGCCTCTTCTCTCCATGCTTCCCCGACAGCCGCTGCCTCCTTCCCAGGCCCTGCCCCCCAGCCAGGTGCTGGTCTCCGCCTTCCTCCCTTTGTCTCTCCCCCTGGGAGGCTGAGCCTGGGTGGCTGGGTTAATACACACGTGGGTGAGTCAGTGAGAATCTCACATCACAGCGCAGGGGGACCCCAGGTTACAGAGAAGACAGCCCCCCCCATGTCACACCTGGCCTCACGTGTCACCTGGGGACAGTCATCAAAACCGCAGATGGGAAAGCGAGACCCGAAATCCCACTTACTCGGTTATCTGGTTAAACATTAGGGCTGGCCAGTGAATTGCTTCCATGGCGAAGGGCGGGGCTGCTCCAGCTCCCACCGGCTAACCGCAGCCAGAGAGCAGCGCCTGGTAAAGGGGGTGCGTGCGCTCGCCGGCTAACCGCTCACATGCCTACTGGAACGCGGTGTTGGCTCCTGCAGGCCGCGTCCCCGTGCGGAGCCAAAGCTGCTCCCTGCAGGACTCTGATTTTCTGCATCAGTGAGGAGGGGGGCCCGGGCTTCGGTGGTTGTCTGGGAGACCGGGGCCCAAGTCCCCTCTGCTCTAGGCTGCCTGCGAGCCGGGGCAAGTCGGTTCGTCCCCCTGGGCCTCGCTGGCTGGGGATGAGCTGAGGCCACGGGCCAGGCCTTGCGGGAACAGAGCAGTGCATCTGCCTGTCACAGCTCAGCAAGGGGAGCATCTGCCCTGGCTCCTGCCAGGGGCCCAGGTGGGCCGGAACAGCTGCTCTCAAGCGGGGCCAGGGCTGCCTGAGACCCGCTGCAGGATTCAGCCTGGGTGCGGGGCTCTGGCTTTGCCCCCTTGCCCTGCCCAGGGCAGCAGAGCGGGAGGCGGGGGCTCAGCAGTGCCCCCCGGGCTCACCTAGGAATTGTGATTGGCGGGGGCGGGGGGGGGGGAGCGATGAGGCCCCTGGAGAAACAGACGCTGTAGCCAGCCCCTGGCCCAGCCAGAGCAGGGGGCGATGCCTGCCCCTCCCTGCGCCCCTGCAGCCACATGGAGGGGAGGGGGCTCCTCAGCCTGCCCCCTCCTCCCTCTCGCTTATTGGGGGCAGCAGCAGCGGCCAGGCAGAGCCGTCCCTGCCTCCCCGGGCGGACCCGCAGCGCCAGCCTGGCCGTGCGCCTGGGGACCCGGCACCGTGCGCAGCGCTGCGCCCTCCTGGCCGGGGAATCCCGCCCCGCCCGCCGCGGGAGGGGGCTCGGAGCCGGGCTCTCGCCTAGGCATGCGCCCTGCCCGCCCCGCCCCCGAGCCGGGAGCCCGGCCACCGGGACAGCCGGCTGCGGCTCCGCCAGCCCGCCAGGTAAGAACCGAGCGGCCCGGGCTGCGCGCCCCCTGCCCGGTCCCGCCCCCTTCCCCGGGCAGCGCCGGCTCCTCCGGGCTTGTGCCCCGGACCCAGAGCCCCCGCCGCCCCGCCCGGGAGCCCTGCCCCGCCCCGACCACGACCCCCGCAGACTTGGCTGGGGAATTGCTCCCCGCGGCGGGGCAGCCCGCCCCCGCCTGGCCTGGGTTCGAGCCCTTTGGACCGAGACTGGCTTGGAACCGGGTCGAACCTTCCTGGCCCTGCCGCGCTGGGGCCGGCGGGGGACCCCGGCTTCGCCCCCCGCGACAGGGGCCGGGTCGCTCCAGCCTTTGTTCGCGGGCAGGAGCGCAGCGCCCCGGCGGGGGAGGGCGCGTGGCTCGCACCTGCCAGGGAGAGCGGGCAGCCAGGATGCTGGCGGGGCGGCCCCGCTTTTGCCGAGGGATGGATGGGGCGGGGGTTCTAGTGGGTCTTCCCCGTCCCCGCCTGCTCTGATGCCCCCAAAAGGCTGGGCTGCAGAAGAGCGAACGCGCCAGCAGCCGCCAACGTTCGCCATGGGAGGACCCGTCTCGCCCGGCTCCTGCTTCTCCCCCGGCTCACACAGAGCCAGCTGGGCTCACATGTCTTCCGGGCCGTCCTGGGTGCGCCCGGCCTGGGCACGCGGAGTCTTAGGCAGCGCAAGGAGAGGTCCCCAGCGCGGCAGCCAGCGCCTGATTTTCACTCCCAGGGGTTGTATTTTGAATTGTCCATAACCAAGAGAGGGGCTGGAATGGGAGAAGTTAGATGCCGAAAGGGCCTTTTTCTACCCTCCACCTCTCCTGGCCCTGGGGTTGCCTCTCCCCGCCCAGTGATGTGCAGGCTCTAGCCTGTAGAGACTCAGGCTGGGGCTTCTGTCATTTCCCAGGGGCGATTCTTCCACAGCCAAAACAAAACCAACCCCCCCTTTGTGCCTTAACCCTTCCCTGTCCTCATTTCCTCTGGTTCCTCCTCCCTCCAGGACTTAACAGGGAGCCAAGTAACAGCAACTGGCTTTAAAAGGGAAAGGGGTGTTATGGGGGGGGGGAGCAAATTGTGCGGTTTTTAGCCATTCCCTTCCTGTTCTCATCTTGCCATTGCTCGACTCCTCACAACCCGCTTCCCCGTGGACTGACACCAGCGCAGCCCAGTGCTAACTGGCACGGTGTGGAACGGGGGCGGAGCTCTCTGGCGCTAGAAATCGCTGCTCGGGGTGGTCTGGCCTCCCACTGCCATGAAGGATCTAGAAGAGGGTGGAGAAGGTTTTAATCAGCTGTGCCAGTGAGGTCGCTGGGGAAGGAGGGCAGAGAGAGACAAGATGGGGCCGGGGGCATGAAACGCAGCTGGTGCGGGAGCTGCCCGTGGGGCGGCAGAGGAACACAGGCCGACATGCTGGGCGCACCCTGGGGGCGAGGGCAGGCCGGCAGGGAGGCCGGAGTGTGCGGTGGTGTGGCTGCCAAGCAAGTTGGGTGGCTGGGCGGCCCGGGAAAAGGCGCGCGGCACGCGGGAAGGGCCAGGGACTGCTCTGGCAGAATAGTCCGGCCTGGGCACCGGGCTGCTGGGAAATGCGGCTCAGTGGCGGAATTTGGGAGCGAGGTGGGAGATGGGTGGGGGTGGGGCTGAGCAGTGCGTGCTCACCAGGGCTAAGGATGCACAGGCGGGATAAAGCCAAGTGGCGCGTGCGAGCCGCGAGGAGGCCGAGGAACTCTCGGGCGGTGCGTGAGGCTGAAGGGCGTTTCGGACACGAGCGGCACTGGCTGCTCTCAGGCTGCGGGCCAGCGTGTGGCTCATACTTGTGCCGCCGGTTCGGCCATGGGGCTCACCCCCAGGGCCACTGGGTGGAATCCAGGCCACGCAGGTCCGACTGGGTGGTTGGAGTGGTCCCTTCCCGCCTGGATTAGCCTCTGGATCGGTCCCCCCTGGAGACCGCAAAGGCCTGGGACAGCATCACTGCTGCCCACGTCCTTGCAGTGGAAGCACTGCACTGGGTGGACTTACGGCTGGAAACACTGGGAGAGGGGCCTGCTCGGGGGGAGCCCGGTATTTGCAGTGCGGGCCTGGAGGGTGTAATGGGCCATTCCCAGCTGTCGCTCCTGTGATTCCAGGAACTGTCCCGCTAGCGTCGCAGGAACTGCCGGAGGGCTTGTCCGGTGTCTGGCAGGAGTCAACGTGTTCCTGGCACCCCGCAGGGCAGACCACCCGGCCTACGCGCCCGGAGAGCTCGCGTGCTCCCCACCCGCCAGGACGCGCCGCTTCCCTAGGCGGGCGAATCGATTTCCTCTTGCAGTGCGGGGTCCGAGAGGGCTGCGGTGGTGCTGCTGAGCGTGGGGTTTCCCTGCAAAGGGGGGTGCTGAGGCCTGCGGTGATCACGTGGAAATGGGCTTTGGGAGAAGCTCGCCGTGGCCTGTGCTGTAAAATCACTTGGCTCCCCCCGCCTCGGCTTCGCCCTCGGTCCGTTACCTTGCAGGGCAGACGTGGGGCTGAACCCTCCCATCCCAGCCTTTGGAGCGTGAACGCGGCCGGGTTTGGCTCGGCAGTGACGTGGGCCCCGGGCGAGCGGCTCTGATGTCTCTGAATCGTTCCAGAGCTGCTGCTGCAGTGGGCGCTGCATTCAAACACATGGACGCGTGGGCGGTTGGGGGGAGCAGCCCCGGGCAGGGCAGACGGCCCCGCTCCACCCCGCGCGCTTGGCAGAAGGGGCGTCTGGTTTTGTAAAAGCCTGTTGTGTTCAGAGATTTCTTCCTGCTCCTCTTCCCGGCCTTCCCCTCCACCAGCAAACGCGCAGACAAAAGGCCAGCTCGCCTCCTGGGCCGCTCCCGTGCACTGCGCATCTCCAGTGCTGCCCAGGGGAGCCACAGAACGAGGAGGCTGCCTCTCGTGAATGTAGTTCGCTCTCCCTTAACAGTTGTCTCCCGCAGCTCAGTGTAGCTGCTCTTGTGGCTGGGCTGGAAGTCGCAGAAATGGCTGGGAAGAATCCGGTGCAGCTTTGGGGTCTTCTCTAGGCCCACGTGTGACCCCTTTGGCTAAGTGGCAGTTCAGAGCCTGCATCCCAGGGGTGGGGGAACTTCAGGCCCAGGGGCTGGATGCAGCCTCCAGCTTGCCTGAATCCAGCTCCCTCCTCCACTTGTGTGTGTCTCCTCCCCCCCCCGACTGATTTTTCTGTGGGTCAGCAGCCCCTGATCCAAAAAAAGTTCCCCGCCCCTGGGATATAAAGATGGGAATAAGCTGCTCTATTGTAGAGCAGGGATGTGGATGGGTAACCTAGTCACTGGTTACCCGGTAAGCATCATCCTTACAGGGTACCAGTTAACCGGTACCTGGGAGCAGCCCCGCCTGCAGCCGGCTGGTTGCTCCAGCCCCATGGGGGTCACAAGCAGAAGCCCCCGCCCCACCCCCACCCCAAAAAAATGCCCAAGTCACAAGTAGGTACTTCCTGGCAGTCTCTTTCAGACAGGGTGCAGGGAGAGGCAACCGCCACTAGGCCAGGAGACGGGCTGGGAATGCTGATGTGCTGTAATAGGAGGTTTTCCTACTGTTCAGGGGAGACCCTGTGGGCTCCTGCCCTGTTTCCTCCCCTTGCTAACGCCCCTCGCGGCAGGGCTCCTTGCTGGGAAACTGGGCTACGTGAATGTCAGCCTTAAGGTGGGACCCACTCCCATGCGGGGGCCTCGGCAGCGGCCCCGCTGGCCCTCAGGCTGAGGGGCCCAAACTCAGGCCTGCCGGGCTGTTGCCTTGTTGCAACGTACGTTCCGGTCACCGGGCCCCGAGTTTTTGTGCCTGTCGCTTCTCTTCATGGCTTCCTGAGTTCTGCAGCTCTGGCACAGCCTGCATAATGAACGAGGCTGCTGGGTTTTGTTAGCCTCTTCTGGGTGGATTTCCAGAGAGGATAATATTGGCATCGTTTGAGTTTAATATTTAATGCGATCTGTAAAAACAGCAGCTGCAGCCGATCAATACGAAGAGAGCACAGGTAGTGCATTGGGCGCAGCGGAGTAGCGCCGGCTCTGTCACATGCCCATAACTACAGCAGCCAGCGAGCAAAGCCCATTTATTGTTTACATGGGCCATGCCGAGTGCCGGCGCTTTTGTGTCCTGAGGGGATTGGAAATGAAGGTGGCATTTACGAGAGAACCTGCTTGTTCTTGCCTGTTCTCAGCCCCTTTGGCCTGGATCGATGGCTTTGTCCTGCTGCGCTCGTCAGATTGTTGCCAGACGCCTGTGCTGCCTTTCCCCCACTCCCGTCGGACTGCTCTGGGCTTTCTCCTGCTGGCTGGGCAGTCGGGCACAGGGAGGTTCTGCCGGGTTCTGCGTCTCTTGCTTGGAGCAGCTAAAGGTGGCCAGCTGAGCCTGGCCGGGACTTCCTAGCCCCTTATCCGTGCAGTAGCTCACCCACTGGCCAGTTCTGGGGCACAGCAGCCGCGCTGGGGAGGCTGCCGTCAGACCCGGGGAGCAGAGAGGGGGTGTGATGGAGACACTGCTCCATGTGCCGAAAGGCACCTGGCCCGGCTGTCACCTTTGGCAACACAACGCCAATTGCTGGTGCCTTGGCTACCGGCTTTTCTCTGCTACTCCACTGGTGTATGGCCGAGTGGCTCCCTTGGAGATGCCCCTCCCCTGTTTGTCTGTGACCACCTGGCGCCTCGCCATGAGCCCAGGCTTGGAGCTCTCCTGTCCCTGCCCCTTTGCTTCACTCCCTTGCGGTAGGCGCCAGGTTCGGGTGGGCTGGGGGGGCTACAGAACTGTAAATAAATGCTACTAACAGAGACAGGGCTGCAGAGAGTGGCGAGCAGGCCCAAGCTCAGCCCCGCCCCGGCCCCGTTCAGAGGCCGCCGTTTCCCACGAGGGTCGTGTTTTGGAGCCTGTCACTGGGCTAGGAGGACACCGCGAGTCCTTTCCTGGTTTCTCCCGGAGTGGCCGCAGGAGCAGGAACCGTCACTCTTGCTTTCCCACCGTTTTTCTTTCCGAAAAGTGTTTCCCGGCGCTGCAAGTTTTCACAGAGCAAACGTCTCGCGGTTCCCGCCCGTCCTGCCGGCACATTCCTACCCCAGCTGCCGACAGCACCGCAGAGCCGCGCCGGCACCGACGTCCAAAGGCCGGCGCGTGAGAAGCTTTGCCGGTGCTGCTCTGGGAGTAACAAGCACTTGGCTTGGCCAAGGGCTTCAGAACCTCGTGGCAATCTTCGGGGCATTCAGAGACGCCCTGTGCACAGGCCAGTTGGCTCCGGAGCTGGCATCCGCTGGAAAGGGGAATTATGAATGCCTGAGAAGCGGAGTTGCCTGCCAGAGAGCAAGGAGAATAAGAATGTGTGTTTCTCTGATAAGCGTGACATGAGCCTTCCTGCAATCAGCGGCACTAGAGTGTTCATTTAGCACCAAAAGGACATTAGCAGCAACATTGGCGTCTTTCGCCTGGGCTGCCCTGGGTTGTGTTCTCCCGCCCCCCACCCAAATCCCAACGAGGAGCAGGCCTGCTCCCACCGCCTTCCCTGAGGGGGTTGCCCCGTCGTCAGCTCAGTCCCAGCCAGTCCCCTTCCGGGCGGGGGAGACAGAATGAGGCTGGCTGAAGCAAGTGCTGCTGAAGCTGCTCTTGGTTTCACCTCCTGGAACGAGGGGGAAATCTTGCGTGGCCTGACCCGGAGTAGTGCCCTGGTAACAGCTTTTCAAACAGCCTACTACTGGAGCCGGGACCTGAGATGTGCCAGGCCAGCCTCGACCCCGTTCTGTTGGCCTGGGAGGGCGGAGAATTCCCAGGCTTCGTGGGCCATCCACGGCAGGCTTCGAGGTGCCACGAAGATCCCTGTGTCATCCTCCTCTGTCCCACAGTCAGCCCAGTGTGGGAAAACTGGCAAAACCCCCTTGCGCGCTTTTGATTGTCCTCTGCTTGTGTGGCTGGGACCTGCAGATAGGACATGGACAATGTTCCCCTTTGTGTTTCTGAAATCCCTCTTGGTTTTAACTTTCCTTTCTCATTGTCTGCTTGGTTTCCCCCTCGTGTAAGGGTCTTGGGGGCTGTTGCTAACAGAAGCCATGGTTTTGGCCAGTGGTGCCAATAACCCTTAGTAAGATCATCTAGGAGGTGCAGTGCCTTCTTTTGGGGTAATTTGAGAACGCAGGGACCCGTAAGTCGGGTGCTTGTAGGTGGAGAAAGCTTGGCTTGAGAGGCAGGTGGAAACATGAGATTGCCTGAAGGAGCGGCAGGCAGACCCCGACGGAGGGCTATGCAGGGGGGCCCTTTGCTTGGTCGTGTTTAATGGGTGTTTGTAGACGGGAGCTGATGGAAATTGCACCCCGCCTGGCCTGACCCCGTGTACGTGGGTGAGCCGTTCCGTGTGGTTAAATACGTGTCACTCAGCTAATGTCTAGGGGATTATTACACATCGTTAGTGAATAATGAATCTTTCATACCCTCAAGTGTCACTCATTCCCAGAACCGCGCCGTGGGGCTCCGCCGCCTTTGTTCCAGCTAACTGGCAATTACGGAACGGAAGAAGGGGAGGCGTCCTCGCGCTGCGTTTACCCTGCGTTCTTGCTGCGGGGGGCAGGAGGCAAGGGAGGAAGACCGAGCCTTCGGCCCTGGTGGGGATTCCCAGGAATGTTACCGGGCCTGGCATGGCTCGGACGTCTCGCCGGCGCTGGTGCGGCGCAGCTCTCTGGCGGGCTGAGCTGGGAAGGCATTGTGCCCTTGCCGGGATGATGGTGGCACCTGAACGCTGCGGAGACTGAGGATCTGACCAAACGTTTGGGGGGGTCTGTAGCCGGCCTGGAAGAGCTGCTGTTGGCGGACACTGATCTGAGGCTTAATACTCTGTTCTGTCTTCCCCTTCTGCCTCTCAAAACGCCCCAAAGGAACGTTAACCCGCCGAACGCCCCGTGCCACAGAGAACCGGACCCTCCGGATTGGGGCGGAGATTCTGCCTTCCGTCGGCCTCGTGGGCCAGGCACGGCGAGAGCTCTGTCACCGGCACGCGGCGAGGGCTTCGGCCGCAGTGGAGCAGGGCGCACGCTGGAGGCTGAATTTCCCGGATTCTGTGGCTGGGGCGTGGCCTTTCCCCTCGCTTTTGTGTGGTTTCCTGCAGGGCCTAGCGTCCCGCTGGCTGCTGTACAACGGCTGGGGTGTGGGTGCTGGCGGAGCCCTGTGCACAGCGCAGCGGTCTGTGCAGTTGCTTTATTTTTCCGTCGTTCTCTTTTCAGGAAGAAAACGCAGCTTTTTTCCGGATGGAAAGCCAAGAATAGCTCCCTGGCGCTCGGCAGAGCGTCGGACTCTCGCTTTCGTTCATCCTGAGGCAATCAAAGGGGCCCTCGTGGCTTCCGTCCTGCGGAGCAGTAACACGGGAGCTGCACAGAGGCACTGTGCCTGGCGTAACATCCAGCTCGCCCCCGGCCTGCCGCCCCAGGGGCTCCGAGGCAGCCGGGAAACAGGCGTTAGGGCCCGGGCAGGGGGAGCAGTTCCGTTTGGAGGCGGGAACCCCCTCTGTGACCCCAGGCACTGCCTGGGAGCAGGACCAAGCACTCAGCCTGTCAGCACTTTGGCCAGCTTGCTGTGGGAGGGGCGTCACCCACAGAGAGCTGGTTGTGCAGCCATGAAAGTAACTGAAATGTCTGACAGGTGCTTAGAGATTCTAGCACCTCCCTGGGCCGCCCGTTGCAGAGCTTAGCAGCTCCGAGCGCTAGAAAGTGTTTCCTAAGAGCTGGATCTCCCTCGATGGGGGTGAGGCCCCTCACTTCCTGTTCTACCTCCGGCGCCCATGGCCCTCCGGAGAACTGCCCTTACCTGAGCTGAGGACTCTTCTAGATGCTCCCTCGGTCTTTTCTCAGGACTCGCCATGCCCAGCTTCTTCACCCTTTCCGCGCAGGTCGGGCTTTCTAAACTTTTCTCCCTTTGGTTGCTCTCCTTCCTTGTCTCGGCTGGGGCCGAGGACAGCGAGACGTCCCCTCCCATATCTGACACCCAACATGCCCGTTAACACATGCCGGCAGATGCACCACATTGTTGACTCTCATTCAGTTGATAATCCCGGACGCTTTTTGGCGGTACTCCGACCTTGCCAGTCACTTCCCATTTTGCAGGGGGGCAAATGGGTTTTCCTTGTCTTTACTGAGTTTCCTCTTGCTGAATTCAGGCCGATTCTCCAGTTTGTCCAGGTTGTTTAGCATCCTGCCTCAGTGTGTGCTGTGTGCTCAGTGTGTGTCATCTCAGTGTGTAGATGACTGCACCGTTAGCCGATAAGCCTGGGCTTATTGGTTAACCCTGTTGACCACACATACACCCCTTGCTTCCTCTGTATCAGGGGCAGCAAGGTGGGGGGGGAGGTGGGAGCTGGTGCCTGTGAGGAGCTGGCTTTAAGCAGGTTCTCTGGGAGCACCAGATCCGCCTGCTCCCCTTCCATACCCATGCTGCTGCCCCTGATAGAGAGACAGCAGCGCGGAGGGGGAGGAGGGCAGGTGGGAGCTGATACGCACAGCTCTATGGACCCTCCTGCCCCCCCCTTGCTGCCTCCTATAGAGGTGGGGGGGGGGACAGGAAGGAGCTGGTGCTGGGGGGAGCTGGCTTTTAAGCCAGCTCCCCGCCAGGACCGGGCTCTGTAGTGCCCCCTGCCCACCCTGCGCGCTGCTGCCTCTATCAGGAGGGGGTCCGGGCGCGCCGCAGACAGAGGCTGCTGTGTCTGTATCAGAGGCAGCAGGGCGCCAGGCAGCCGGTCTGCGTGCGAAGCTGATTTTTAAACTGGCTCCCTCGCAGACCAGCTCCTGCCTGGCACCGCACACAGCTGCCTCTGAGAGACGCAGCCACGCGGGATGCTAGGGGGCGCCCCAGCAGTGGGGCCGGAGCGCACTGGCTGCCAGCCCCGCCCCCGGGGACTATCGAATAGTCGTGTAACCGCTACCATTCGATGCGCTTACACGGTATTCAGTTGCCCGCTGTCTACCATCCCCAGTGCTTGCAACCCCTCCCGGCTGGGGGTCCCCTCCAGGGTTTGTACCTTCGCTTTCCACCCCCAGCCAAGTCCTTAATGAAAACACTGACCAGGACTGGCCCTGACTGCACGTGCTCTCTGGGGAGCCCAGTCTCAGGGAGAGGGGGGAGGTGAGCAGTGAGTGAGCAGCAGGCCGGGAAATCAGACCACACCCCTGAGGATGGCGCGGCATTGGCGTGAAGAGGGGTGGGGCCCCTTACCGCCCCCCGTCAGGTCCTGTCTGACCAACCCCCCAGTCTTGCTGGCTGCTCCATGCCCGAGGGGGCATCGACGCGTGTGGCTGCACCGTACCCGGCATCCCGGTGCTGTCGCCTAGCGAGGGCCGCCCCAGAGGCTGCTGTTGGCTGCCCCGGGTTCTGAAGCAAACCGGCTGGCAATGAAAGCCAGCCCCAGGGAGTCGCCGCTCGCTCCACGCGCCCGAGTCCCTGGGCTGGGAAGCTGCCCGGGGTTAGCCGTCATGACGAATGGCCCCGCTCCAAGCTCTCTGCTCTCAAAGGCTGTAATGGCGCCGCACGGGTGGGATGACACGGTTTGTGCCACCGCCGCGTGGTCACGGAATGGGCCTCTCTGCGGCGCTGCATGAGCACGTGGCAAGGAGGCGCCTCTCTGGAGCGGCAGCATCATGTCCCATTTCACTCTGGTCCCTGCTGCCTTAGACCCCAGGGCTCCGCACCCTGGACTTGGTGGCACTCCGGATGCAGCCCTCGTGAGGCGCAGTCGCCCTGGAAGCGTGGCCCTTGTGCGTGGCACGTGAAGGTCGCTGGCCAGTGGCGGGCCTGGCTACACTATCTCTGTAGCGTGTGGGGGCCTTCCCTTGTTGCAGCAGCACTGCAGCGGCTGCCTCGGTTTCCCTCACCAGTCTCTCAGTGCTAAATCAAAACTCCATCTCTTCTGGGATAGTGAATCCACTCAGAAGGGCCAAGCCCGTGGCTGCTCCGGTCCTAGCCTCTGTCCCAGGCTTCTCCCTGAGCACAGTTGGGGCCTGTCAGGGACCTGCCCCTCCCTCCCTCAGAACCGCCAGCACCTCGGCTGTCCCTGGGGCCCATTTCCTGCTCCTGCTCCCACCCCTCTGGGCTAAATCGTGTCCTTGCACAGACCAGCCGAGTGACCTGGGCTCTGTGGTGCCTGGATTGCCTTCCCGTCTGGGGGCGCAGTGGGTGCTGGGGGAGGCAGGAGGTCAGCCCACGGGATCTGGCTGTGCCTTCTGGCTCTGTCGCCCCAAGGAGCGAACCCAGCAGGAGTCGCCCTGCGTTAGGGGGAGGCCACGAGCGTTTGGAATTGCTGGGGTGCCGACGGTCCTGGTGAGGACGAGCTGCCTGTGGGCCGGTTGCCAGAGCAGGGATCTCAGAACCCGGGGCGTTTGCAGATGCCTACCCTGTTTGGACTGGTGGGTGGGCCCCTGGGGCAGTCCTAGCCACCGGGGCCGATGCAGAACAGGCTGAAAGCTGGGGATGCATGGTCATGTCTGGCGAGTGAGGTCCAGCCCTAGCACGGACGCCAGGGGGTTGTTACACACGGACCCGTTTCTTTCCAAATTATTCCTCCCGGTCGCTCTCATACCAAGGGACAGCGCTCGCCCTCGCTTTCACGGCAGCCATATCTCGGGTGTGGAGCTGGGCCGGGCGGCTGCCTCGGGAAGGGGGCCATGGCTCAGCCGGTGCACTCGGGCCAGGCTGGACCGAGAGCCAGGCCTGCAGCGGCCTGAGGACAGCGCCAGCGTTGCCAGGTGCTGGTGGTTCCGGGGAACAGGCACAAGCCAGGCTGCCTCACGCTCAGGGCCGGTAGGGCGACCTGGTACCCTGGGCAGCGTCCCACTCCCCCAGCCTCTGTTTACTCTGGGCTGCAGCCGAAACCTGCCTCCAAAGGGCAGCTCCCGCTGTTGCTGTCAAATCCAGAGCAATAGGCTGGCCAGGGACAGTCACCTGGAGCCTCCTGCGAGGCCTGGGACAACGCCTGAGCCCCGAGAACCGGCTCGGCCATGCCCGGGGCAAAGGCAGGGCCTTTTATCCCCCCCTCAGGCCATGCCTGGAAGAGAACATGCCCAAAGCTACAGATGCCGGGGCCGAAGGAGACTGGTGGGTCTGTGTCCTGAGGCCCCAGCAGCTGGACTGCACGATCCATTGCCTGTTGTGTTCACCCCAGCAGTCAGGTACCAGCAGGAAGGAAGAAAAGGGGGGGGGCAGAAACAGTTGTCATCTGGAGAACTTCCTTCTGAAGGGCCCAGGGCTCGGATACTAGGGTTCCTGGATGACCTAGTCCAGGGCTACTCAGCATGCGGCCTGTTTGTTTGCTGCCCGTGGTGCAGTTTGGGTTTACGCGGGGCTCCACACGCAGCCCACAGGGTCGTGTCCACTGGGAACACGCTGCACAATGGCGAGGTGGCTCTGGGCGGGGTGAGCATTGAAAGAGGCAAGCAGACGGGCTGGCTGGAACAGACGGGTACAGGGTGTCAGCGTTTCTAGCCCCCAGGAAGGAGGTGCCGGGAGCACTGGGGCATTGTATGAAAGAAGCTATTTGCATATATTTGCATATATATTTGCATGTATATGCAACCACACTTGAGTATGATTGTGGCCCCTGGGGCTTCCAAAGTTAAGTAGCCTTGACCTAGTCTGTCCAGCCTGAAAGCAAGCCCTGGACATGGAGGTAAATACCGGGCATTGGTAGCACAGCCTGGTGGGTGGTTTTCTTTTCGGAAATGCCAGGGATGATTTTGAGCACCCTGAGCTCCCTACGGGCGGCACTTGGAGGCGTTTTAGAGGGGAAAAGCATCGAAGGGCCCCTAGTCTAAATTCGCTCCCCGATGCAACTTAAGTTTGGAAAAGGGTCTTTTGCTTAACCTACAGAAAGCAAAAAGTTGCAAACTTCAACTTCCCACTTCCCATGCGGCTGAATATATGTAACCTCTCCACAGCACCTCTGGGGGCATGATCCCCTGGGGAAACCACCGCGCAGGGTAGCTAGCTTACTGCGGTTATTCTCTGGGCTCGCTTGGAAAGCCAAACGGGGGAATGACTGAGAGCGGTGTTCCAGGGGTGCTCGGGGCCCTGGGTCGAGGCTCAGTGCTGCCCCAACTGTGCACAGTGAGACAGTTCCCGGCCTCAAGAATTTCCAGTTTAAATACCTAACACATGAAAGGGCTGGACGGCAGAGCAGCCTGGCCCCTGTTCTTCAGCTCTGACTTGCTCCTGTCCCGCCTTCGTGCTGGTCATGTGGAGTCAGTGGCAAGCAGGCAGGGGTGCCAAAAGCCTCTGCAGGGCCCTAAGCAAGGTGTGTGAGAGGGGAGGACAGCTCTGCAGTCCCAGAAGGGGCAGAGTGTAGGGCAGAAGAGGGGTGGGGCAGACAGCCCTCAGTGCCGCCTGGAGCATGGTGCACCCCTCCCAGCCCTCAGAGCTGCCTGGAGCGCGCAGTGTGATGCTCCGGCGGCGCTTTAAAAGGCCCGGGGCTCTGGTCACTGCTGGCACAGTAGCAACAGTGGCAGCCAGGAGCCCTGGGCTCCTTTGCATCACCGGACCCTGGGGCAACTGCTCTTCTCTCCTTCTCCCTGTCGTGTGCCTGGTGGCAGAAGTTGGTCACTCTTCTGAGCTCCACTCAGCATCTTAATCTCAGCCCCTGTCTCCCTGGACAAGTCTTGGATGTAGCCTTGTGCTGGTGAGCCCCTCAAGCCCTTGTTCTCCTGCACTCTGGGCAGAAGGGAAGAATCACGCGCTGCGGCGTGTCGGTGCAATTGTCGTGCACAGATGAAAGTGCCACAGTAACCCCAGGCCCGCGGTGGAACGATGTGTGAGGCCTCAGCTAGATCCTCCTTCTGCCTGGCTTGAATCTTTCCCGTCTCTGCCCAGCCCAGCCCGGGGTTAAATCCTGCAGGTGACAAGGTTTCTGTGCTTTGGCAAAGCCAGAACAGACGCCCTCTCACCGCCTCCTTGCAGAGATTTGCCATGGCGCCAGGGAGTCCATCTGCTTGCCCAGTTGCGTGCTGCCAAAACAGGCTGCCGAAGGCCTCCCGGTGGTCCCGACTCAGGGTCCGGGCACCTGGACTGGGGAAGCAAAGCGCCAGGGGTTAGTTTTCGAAATGGGATACGGATTCCTAGCTCGGGCTGAGAGTCTAATTCCAGCGCCTTGCCCTGTCTCCTTTGCAAGGGCTGGGACCTGCCCTCGGTGTGAGGGGCCTGACTTGCCCTTCGCCGTGTCCCCGAGGGGTCTGTCTGGGACGCTGCGTGTTGGAGGGTTCAGCCCGGCACGGGCTGGGCCTGTGCTGTGGGAAGAGGCATTCGGCTGACTAGATATTTATACTCTTGGCGATGGGTGGGTTGCCATGGCAGTCAAAAAAGAGGGAGACAGTGACTCCTCGGCAGAAATAGCCGCATATTTTCAGTTGCCTGCGTGTATTTTTACCAGACGTGGCTGGATTTCACCAGGTAGTTGTAAAATAATTTCTTTAACCCTCCCCCCAACCCCCACCGACTTTCTGTCTCTGAGCCACAGAGCCCCCAAGCAGCTCCGACCGGGTGTCTATTTTTAGTGTGTGTTCGTATATTTAGATCTCCTTGGGTGCCCATCAAACGCTCTGCCCCGTGCAGCCACTCCAACTAGGAATGGCAGAAGAGAGCCAGGCAAAACCTCCCCAACCCCAGACACCCTCGTTAAACCCCCACCCAGCCAGGCCCAGCCCTGTAAAGACGGGTGAGTCTCATCCGGAAGGGGGCTGGCAAAGCTGGGGAGAAGCAAGTCCCCCCGGCCAGGCCCCTGTACCACAGCTTCTCAGCAGACTCCTCAGCAGGGGGCGGGCAGTGCAGGCCAGGCGGGATTAATCCAGGTGCGCTGTAGAGCTCTGCTCCTAAGGCCCCAGCTCCTGGAGTCCTGGGATGAGCTCAGACTATCGACCGGCCTTTTCTTTCTAAAGGGAGGGTCTTGGCGCTGGTGGCTGTGACGGAAACAGCGGCTCCGGGAGCTGCCCAGGCATCTCGGTGGGGGGTTCCTGCCAAGACTCCATGCTCTGGGGGGTCCTGTGCTGCTGGCCCCGTGCCCCTGGGGGAGGGTGGGGCTGTGGGGTGGTTCCTTTTCATGGGGGACTTAGGCTCCAAGGTGGGGGGAGCTCAGCGGGCAGCCCCCCACTGGGGCGTTATTGGTGATACAGCCTCATTAGCGTGTCAGGGAGCAAGGCCATAAGCCCACAGGCCACGGAGCCCAGTGTCCTTGCTGACAGCGGCCGGCGCCAGCAGGAATGAACCGAACCGGGCAATGCTCAGCTGATCCACCCGGCGCCCCGGGCCAGCATCCAGCAGCTGCTGGAGTCTTGGCACGATCGCAGGCCTTGCAGGGAGCAGGAGGGCAGCCGAGGTGCAGAGCAGCACCCTCGGGTGGCAGCGTCCCCGCTGTGGGGCAGAGCCCCCACGTACACCTATCACACATGGCGCGTGTCCCTCGCGGCGATACCTGCGCCAGGCAGTGAGTAACCTGCTGTGACGTAGTGGGGGGCCGTCTGCTCTGTAACCCGATGTCCCCCTGCGCTGTGTGATTCCCACTGACTCACCCACATGTGGATTAGCCCAGACGCCTAGGCCCAGCCTGGCCAGATAACAAGGCTCTTCCCAGGGGGAGAGACAAAGGGAAGGAGGCGGAGACGAACACCAGGTTTCGGGGGAAGGGTCAGTTGCTGGCTGGGAACCATGAAGGAAACAGCCTAAGCTGAGGGTCTAGGGCAGGGCAAAGGATCCCCTAGCCCAAGGGGTCTGAGGCATCCTGGCCCTGACTCCTGTAGCCACCTTACGTCTGTGCTGGGCTGTATCCTGGAGAAGCAATAAACCCCCCTGTTCTACTGGCTGGTGGGGTCTGTTCTTGCTGCTACGGGGCTGCAGGATCAGGGGGAACCCCAACTGCTCTGTCACACCTGCCCTCACTCCCCACCACGAGCACAGCCCCCACCCTCGGCTGCTCTCCTGCGCCCCACGGCCTTGCTCTGCTAGCAGCCTGCTGCTCTCCTGTGCCCCCCGGCCTCGCTCTGCCAGCAGCCTGCTGCTCTCCTGCACCCCGGCCTTGCTCCGCCAGCAGCCTGCTGCTCTCCTGTGCCCCCTGGCCTCGCTCCGCCAGCAGCCTGCTGCTCTCCTGCGCCCCCCACGGCCTCGCTCTGCCAGCAGCCTGCTGCTCTCCTGCGCCCCTTCCCCGGCCTTGCTCTGCCAGCAGCCTGCTGCTCTCCTGCACCCCCTAGCCTCGCTCCGCCAGCAGCCTGCTGCTCTTCTGCGCCCCCCCTTCCCCCAGCCTCGCTCCGCCAGCTGCCTGCTGCTCTCCTGTGCCCCCCAGCCTCGCTCCGCCAGCAGCCTGCTGCTCTCCTGTGCCCCCCCTTCCCCCAGCCTTACTCTGCCAGCAGCCTGCTATGCCTCTTCCCAGGCCTGGGGTAGCTGCTGCCCCAGCCCCAGCCAGGGCTATGTGAAGGGGAGAGTCCTGATCCCCCAGCTGCTCCTGCAATCCAGCTCCTCTCTGGGGTCCGTAACAAAACCAAACTGGCCCTTTCTCCTTCCAGAGCAACCCCGGTTCCCATGCATGGGTCAGCAGCGCTGGTCCGCCGGACGCCTCTTCTCTTGGGCCCGAGCCCGTTGGTTAATCAACGCAGTCTGCTCTAAGGCAGCAGGAATGAGCCGGGAGGAGCTCGCTCGCCCGTGGGCTTCACCGTAACCCTGATTCCACTGTGGTGCTGTTCTGGTAGTGCGCCCATCCCCATGGCATCCGGCCTGTTCATTACCATTCCTCCAGCGTCCGGCTCTGGATGGGACGAGTGCTGCTTCAGCTGATAAGCCAGCCCCTGAGGAGGCTCCTGTCCCAGTCAGGCTCATGTGGGCTCCCTCCCTTTCCCCTGTTCTTGTCAGGACGGGGATCCTCACGTCTTTCCGTGGCCTGCCGTCCCACTCTCGCTCCGTGGCTCAGGGCTGGGGGCAGCCTGAACGCACTGGCTGTGATTTCCATGGCTGTGTTTTTCAGACAGAGGTGTGGGATGTGTGGGTGTGTAGAAAGGTCTGGGAGGCTGAGCGAGGGTTCCTGCTGGAGCACCGGGCTCCGGGGGGGTAGCAGAGCCGAGGCTCTGGGCTCCGGGGTCTGGGGTGGGGTGGCTGTAGCAGAGCCAAGGCTCCGGGGGGGTAGCAAAGCCGAGGCTCCAGAGAGATAGCAGAGCCGAAGCTCCAGGGTGCCGATTGCCTCCCCAGCTGGGCAGGTGCTGGGGTGTGCGCCTTGCTGCTAGTTCTCAGGCACTGGAGTCTCAAGGGCTGTGAGCAGCTTAATGAAACCTGCATCTTATCTCTAACTGCAGCGAAAAGCTTTTCAGATTAAACAGCAATTCACGCCGCGCGGCTGTTGTCGAGTGCTGACAGTCGAGTGTGCGTCGTTCCGCAGTCTGGAGAGCGCCGCCCAAACTTACCGCCAGGGCACGGGACGGGGGAGGGGTTTGTACTTAACCAAATAGCGAAGTGCCGCTTGGGAGGGACGGCCGGCGAAACTGCGTTTTCCTGCCTTCCCCCGTAGCCTCGGTAAGGAAACGTGACAAACCAAAACTCGCCGGCGGACAGCATGTGTGACCGTTTCCGTCTGCCACGCGCCGCGCTGGGGCTCCTGCCGCCCACGGAGGGGTGCGCAAACTTGTGCTCTCCTGCCCCAATCCCCTTCCTGAGCCCTGGCCCGTCTCCCCGTAGCCACGCTGCTCTGTGGCCGCCAGCCCTGGCCGAGATGCGCTGGCGCGTGCTGGGCTCACACGGTCCCAGCAGCTGCAGCAAGTCAGCCGGGCTCCGTGGCCAGGGTGGTCCCAGGCCTGTCGCTTCACTCTCTGGTAAGAACCCCAGTGGCTCAGCCGGGCTGTGCACGATCCCAGGTGTGCCAGGCCCTGCCTGGGGGCAAGCTGTTCTGCCACTGGGCTGGTCCCTGAGCAGAGGGGCTGGGCCATGCGTGTTCCCCAGGGGTTACATGGGGGGCACAAGGGGTCATATGCCCTCCAAACACTGTGCACAGGAGGGGCCAGCTAGCAGCCAGCAGGGGAGTAGCAGAGGGGGTCTGGCACCCTCAGGAGGGGTCCCCTGCACTCACTGGGTGCGGGGGGCGGAGCAAGGTGGCCCCAGCTGCTCCATTCTCCTGGTGCAATGCTCCAGGAGGGTGGAGCGCCCCACGTGCCCTGGAGGGAAGCAGAGCCTCATGGTCGGGGGGAGCAAATCAACTGGGGCCGCTTTGCTCCGCTTATGCCACCATTGCCCAGGGGCAGATGACCATTTTGCGGGGCCCAGGGCAGCACAATTTTGCGGGGCCCCCCTTTGCCACGGCGCATGCGCGGGGCCCGGGGCGGCCGCCCCACTCGCCCTGCCCTATATCCGCCCCTGCCTCTGCCAGCGCCAGTCCTTCTGTTCCCCCAGGCTGCCTCAGTTGGAGCCGAGGGGGTTTGTCTCTGCCTTTCCCCTGGCTGGGGTCAGTGGGCAGGAGCCCCTCCCAGGTTGCCCCTCAGCAGTCTGCCCCCCTGGGGCTTGTGAGTCTATCTGCCCCCAGGACTCACAGGTCTGTCTGCCCCCCGGGGCTCACAGGTCTGTCTGCCCCCCCCCCTTGGGCTCGCAGGTCTGTCTGCCCCCCAGGGCTCATGGGTCTGTCTCTTCCCCCCTCCCCCAGGGCTCGCAGTTCTGTCTGCCCCGGGGCTCGCGGGTCTCTGCCCCCGGGGCTCGCAGGCTGTCTGCCCCCTGGGGCTCACAGGTCTGTCTGCCCCCTGGGGCTCACGGGTCTCTGCCCCCCAGGGCTCACGGGTCTGTCTGCCCCGCCCCACCCCCCCGGCTCCCAGGTCTCTGCCCCTCCTGGGGACAGCGTCGGTGTGTAGCTTGCCCCTGGCCACGTGCAGGTTATTCCCGAGCCACAGACCAGTCACTTCCCCAGGTCAGCTGGGCTTTGTGCCTCGCTGGGAGTGTCCAGGCCTAGGACACCGTTTATTACATCGGGAAAGGAAATGCCAGCTGGTTCCCCGGGTGCCGCAAGCGTTCGGCGGCTCGGAGGGTGCTCTAGGCAGCCGCTCTCTTTGTCCTGGAGGCCGAGCGGCTGGGGATCTCCAGGCTATGCCTAGAAACACCTGGCTCCCCCAGAATCCTCCTTCCTTTGGCCTGGCCGTTCCCCCCCTCCTGCCAGGACACACCCCCAGCTGAGGGGGGAGGCCCACTGGCCCGACTCAGCCTCGTGGGGAGGGGAGCAGGACGTTCGGATCAGAGGCGTTAGCCTGTGGTTGCGGGTTTCTCAGGCTAACTCCGGGGAGCGAGAGGGCGCAGGATCCAACCGGAGCCTGTCTGGTGTTGGCGCCCTCTCTTCTCAACTCTCTCCACCGGCGCCTTCCCCTTCTGCACTGCGCCTCCAGCTGCTCCCAGGCAGAGCTCCCGTAACCCCCCGCCCTGGGCCCCCATCCACCCAGCCCTGCTCACTTCAGTCACCCCGTGTGACGGTGAGTCGGGTTCCCGATCCTGCACCCCGTAGCAGCAAGAACAGACTCCGCCGGCCAGTAGCACAGAGGGTTTATTGCCTCTCCGGGATACAGCCCAGCACAGATGTGACGTGGCTACAGGAGTCAGGGCCAGGATGCCTCAGACCCCTTGAGATGGGGGGTGCCTTGGCCCTTAGACTCCCAGCCCCCTCCTTAGTCTGTCCCCTTCATGGTTCCAGCCAGAAACTGACCCTTCCCCAACACTCCCTTCCTTTGTTCCGTCCCTTCCCTTAACCGGTAGCACCGGTTCGGTCACCATCATGGGGGCCCTCCAGGTGCCCCCCGCTGGGCAGTGCTTACAGACAGAGCCCAAGCACAGCAACCAGCAAGGTACTGACACTACATCACACCCCGTCTCCACCTGCTGCCCTTTCTATGCCGTCTCCTCTAACACTGCCGTGGGGCGGGCCCCCTCCCTCTGTGGGGAGCCCTGTCCGTGCTGCGAGGCGCCCAGCGGGGCTTTTACACAGTCGCCCTGCGAGCCTGACAGTGTGAGCGCCGTTCCCGGCCCCTGTGCAGGGGCGAGAAGCCCAGGGCTGAGGTCATATCTCTGGGCCAGTCACGGGGAGAGACGCTTGCGAGCCACACAGCTCTGTGCAGCCCGGTCTCTCTCGCCAGCAGAGGTGGGTCCGAGAAAAGCCCTTTGCTCCCCCTGCCCGTGAGGAATTGCCTGGCGCTGTGCAGCAGCAGAGAGCGTGACGGCTACTCCCTCCCCTCGCGGGACACGGCGCGGCGGGCGCACGTCCGCACGAGAGCTCCCTGCCCGGGGACCAGGCGCGGCTGGGCAGCTGCTGCCTCCGCACGCCCGCGAAGGGGAAAGACAAACGGGCCGTGGCGCCGAGAATCCCGGCGCTCGGCCTTCGCGTGAATGAAACGCAGGTGGCGAGCCCGGCGCTGCCAGGCCCCCCGGTCGCTCACCCTGGGGCGGATCGGAGTCGGCACTTGGAGCCTGTGTGCTTCCTGGGGCGTGTGGGGAAAGCCGACTGGCCGGAGCGGCTCCCTCAGCAGCCTGGAGCCAGAGCTTTCTGTAGTAGCCTGCCCTCTGGTATTTCTGCCTGGGCTTTCCCTGCACCCCTAGCTTCTTGTCACTGGCCAGGCAAGGGCCATTCGTTCTGGGGGAGGGTGCTGGGTCGACACCCTCAGCGTTAGCCACATAGGGAGCCGCAGTGCCCTGCCCTGCCTGGGGCCTCCCTCCTGGTGCTCTGCGCACTGCGGATGGCAATGCCTGAGCTGCACGTCCATGGCACCCAGAGCAGTAGCAACGAGCGACGCCCAGAGCAGACCCCAAGAGAGAGGCTCCTAACCCCCTTCTGTCTCCCCGCAGGCACCGGAGTTGTCGGGTGTCGGGCGTGCCCCTGCCGAAGGCGCCCTGGATGGCTTGCGCGCCGCTGTAGGATGTCTTTACCTCCCTCCTCCTCCCCGGCACGTCACCCCGCTTGCCTCCTCCGCCGGTGCCCCCGCCCTCCACCATGAATGATGATCAGAGCCTGCACAGCAATGCGGTCGCCTGGCTGGTCTGCTCGGGGCTCTCGGTTCTAGCCAACGCCTGGGGGATTCTGAGCGTAAGCGCCAAGCAGAAGAAATGGAAGCCCCTGGAATTCCTGATCTGCACGCTGGCGGGGACTCACATCCTGACCATCGCCGTCCCCGTCACCATGTACGCCGTGATCCAGCTCCGGCGGCAGCGCGAGGACTATGAGTGGAGCGAAGGGCTCTGCAAGGTCTTCGTCTCCACCTTCTACACCTTAACCTTGGTCACCTGCTTCTCCGTCACCTCCCTGTCCTACCACCGGATGTGGATGGTCCGCTGGCCAGTCAATTACAGGTAAGTTGTCTCTCTGCCGCCGTCTCATTTCGAAAGCATGGCAGGCCCCCCAGAGCAATGACTTGCAGGGCAGGCTGGCAGGGAGCGAGTCTAGAAGGGGAACCAGCTCTCACTGTGCCTGGCGACCCGCCCTGAGCAGCACAGACAGCACGGGCTCCGTCCAAATCTCGGCTGTAGTGGGAGCTACTCCAGTGGGTGTCTGACAGCTCCTGCCTTCTGCCCTTCCCTGCCGAGATGGGCCCGGAGTTGGGTATTTCCCTCTCTGCAGACCTGGCACTAGGACAATAAAGCTTTTCAGCTCCCCCTTCCAATAGCAAATGCCCACCTGAGTTCTGCACCCTGAACAGTGTTAGACCTGATCTTTTGGAGAAGAATATTAAGGCAGTTGGTCAAAGAATTCTCCTCAAGAGTTTATTCTTTGAGCTTCTGAACTGCAGCAAAATCACAAACTTCTGCCGCCTCTGATATGTTTGGGGCTAATCCTCTTTTGTCGCTTCCTCTGCAATTTAAATTCATTCGATCTGCCCTGGCGAATGTTTCTCCTGCTGGGGTAGATTCCAGCCACCCCACTGGGAGGCTGGTCACACTGTGCGCGCTTCCTGGGGCGCTAGGGGAACTGTGAAAACTGCCTGAGCAAGAAGCACCGTGCTATTCACAGCGTGCGAAAACCGCTGCACAATCGCCCAGACCCCTTCGCTTCCCATCATAGAATCACAGAATCCCAGGGCGGGCAGAGACCTCAGGAGGTCATCAAGTCCAGCCCCCTGCCCAAGGCAGGACCAATCCCAACTCACTCAACCCAGCCAGGGCTTTGTCAAGATGGGACTTAAACACCTCTAGGGATGGAGATTCGACCCCCTTCCTAGGTAACCCATCCCAGTGCTTCCCCACCCACCTAGGGAAATAGTTTTTCCTAATCTCCAACCTAGACCTCCCCTTCTGCAACTTGAGACCATTGCTCCTTGCTCGGCCATCTGCCACCACTGAGAACAGCCTCTCTCCAGCCTCTTTGGAACCCCCTTCAGGAAGTTGCAGGCTGCTCTCAAATCCCCCCTCACTCTTCTCTTCTGCAGACTAAATAGGCCCAAATCCCTCAGCCTCTCCTCGTAGGTCATATGCTCCAGTCCCCTCAGCATTTTGGTCGCCCGCCGCTGGACCCTCTCCAATGCGTCCACGTCCTTTCTATAGTGGGGGGCCCAGAACTGGACGCAACACTCCAGATACTCCATCGCCTGCTGACTGGTGAGCCACTCGCAGAGAAAACAGCGCAGTGCCTCCCTCGCTCTCGTGTCTTATACGTTCCTATGGGACTGTTCTCTGCAATTTCCTTTTATCTCCCTTTGCCCAACATCAGCTCACCCGCCTTCCCCTTGTTTTATTCAGATGCTGCTGGAGGAGTGACTTCTAAATAGACTAAAACGTACCTGGCAGGCACCTTCAAAAGAGCGCAAAGCAACCCCCCAAACATTCTGCGCTTGGGGCTTGTAAGGGGGTGTCAGTCTTAGCGCATCTCTGTGCAAAGCTTCTCCGTGTGGAGCTTGTCGGGCATGCCAGCCTGCGCCCGAAACCGCCGCCCTTCCCAGCCGCTCGGCGAGGCGAGACCCCGCCTGGGTTTTACCCCTACTTCCCCAAATGGGGTCCGTCCATCAGGGCTGGCCATCTGTCGGCGGCGGCTCTGGGCGGAATCAGGTGATGGCTCTCGTGAGTCTGCTGCTGGGACGAATGAAAACGAGCGGCCCCGTGGCAGGTAGACGCTGACACTCTGCAGGGCCATTTCTCCCTGCGGTCGCTGGATGTGCACTCCATCCGGCTCCCTGCAGCGCCTCGCCTGTGGGACCGTCCCCGAGGGGCCGCCGCGTGGGTCTGGGCCCTTGAAAACAGCCAGGAGTCCCGTGGCACCGAGAGACTAACAACGATCTCTGAGCTGCCACGGGGCTCCGGGCTGGTTCTAAAGGCCCAGCCCCACGCGGCGGCCCGCTGAGGCTGAGGCCCTTTCCCCATGCCACCTGGCGGTATCTGCCACCAGCGAAGAGCTGACCCGGAGGAGGAGTTATCGGTGGGAAGCAGGAAAAACGCTGCCTGGGGCATTCTTACAATTGGCCAGAACTGCCCAGGGTGAACGGACGAAGGAAGAATCTTGGGGCATCTCCCCAGCTGCTGGGAGGCCTTGTTCCCGGCTCCGGCCTGGCTCCTGCGAGCGCCCACAACTCGGAGTCGCCTCAGCGGCTGGGCTGGCTGGCTGGGTATGCCCAGGGGCCAGGCGGGATCAAACCGGGCTGCCGCCCCATTGGTTTGAGCAGAGCTGACGTGTGTGCCAGGCAGAGATCCCCTGGTCTGGGCAGCAGTCTGCGGGAGCCAGGCCCAGCACCTTCCCCACTCAGCTCCTCCCCTTGCTGGCCCGGTTCCTGGCTTTGTGATCTGCTTTCCCAAGAGCAGGTGGCTGGAGGTGGCGCTGGAGAGGGACTGGGCGAGGGCGCCCTTCCCGGAGCAATTGCACTTTTCCAGTGGCCAGAAATCCTCCTAAGTAGCAGCGTGAAGCTGACCTAGGCTGCCAGGATCCTGCAGGGCCGTGGGCCAAGGCCTGGGCCCAGCGGCGCGCGGAGACCCCCGTGTGGCTGACATCCAAACGGCACTGCCACACCTGAGGCGCCCACCCCGCCTGAGACAGAGGGGCGGGGCGGCACTGGTCCTGCTGCTGCAAGGTGGCGGTGAAGGGCCCGGGCCCGCGAGGCGCAGAGCTGGTGGGAAGTGGCGTTGCCAGGCGCTGCGTTTGCAGCCGGCTTGGAGAGCGCTCGCCCTTCGCGTGCTGCCGCGTTGAGGGGACAGTCACGCCCCAGGGCCTGGCTGGCAGTGGCGAGGCCACGCTGCAGGCCAGGAGAAACCCGACAGCCACGTGTGGCGCTTGGGAAGGGCCCCGAGTTTAGACCAGATGCCAGCGTGTCCACTTGGTGTGCCTGGCTCCGTTCCGCCTCGCGCTCGTCACCAGCACAAGTTCAGGCCCTATTCCTCCCCCATGGCCTGAGCCTCCCTCAGCCAGGGTCAGGGGCAGCTTCCCACCCGGTCACTCCTCTGTATCCCCCCCGGTGGTGGCGTGGCATTGGGAGCAGTCCGTCCCTGTGTTCCCTGGAAGCTGAGCACTTGGGCAGCCGCCCAGGTGGAATCAAACGCCGCCCAGCTGTTTAGCATAGCCCACAGCCAGGAGCAGGTGTTTCTACTGGTGGTGCACATATGCACATGCCTGGGTGCGCATAACAAATTCATTCTGCACACAGGTGGACAAAATTAGAAGGGACATTGTTCAGCACCTGTGTGTCTTTTCCAGGCAGCGCTGGCCTGTGGGTCTCCTCTGTCCCCAAGGAATGCCCGTCTTTCTCTTCCCCCCCGCAGGCTGAGCAATACCAAGAAGCAAGCAGTGCACACTGTGATGGGCATTTGGATGGTGTCCTTCATTCTCTCCACCCTGCCGGCGGTCGGCTGGCACGACACCACCGAACGCTTCTACGCCCGGGACTGCCGCTTCATCGTCACCGAGATCGGCCTGGGCTTCGGCGTCTGCTTCCTGCTCCTCATCAGCGGCAGCATGGCCATGGGCGTGGTCTGCACGAGCATCGCCCTCTTCCAGACCTTCTCGCTGCAGGCGGGCCGCCGCGCCCACAAACACCAGTTCACTGTGCCCGCCATTGTGGTGGAGGATGCGCAGGGCAAGCGGCGCTCGTCCATCGACGGCTCTGAGCCCGTCAAGACCTCGCTGCAGATCACCTACCTGGTCACCGGCGTCGTGTTCATTTACGATTTCCTGATGGGCTTCCCCATCCTGGTGAGAGGCGGCTGGGCCCGGGGGTTGGATTGGAGACAGGGGGAAGCTGCCCCGGCTGCTGCAGCCCAGACTGGAGGTTGCTGGTGTCCGGGGGTCGACTTCCAGGCAGCGTTCGCCCAGGGCGGGGCTGGTCCCAAAATGCAGCGGTGCTTGCTGGTTCCTGGGGCACGTGGCACCGGGCTCTGGGAAGTTGCCCTTCCACTCCCGGAAGGGGAGGGTGGCAGTTTGGGGCTGGTGTGGCGGCGCCGTGGAAATCACGCCGTGGCGTTGGTGCTCCCCAGGCCTGGTGCCCTCTTGCCGGAGCCCTTGGGACTCTGTTCCCGCGGCGGAGGACAGTTTCATTCACAAAGAAACGACGATCGGGGGTGGGGCAGTAGGCAGGGAGGAAATGAACGGAGGCTCCCTCCGGTGGCGGAGCACCAGGCCGTGGCTGGGGACAAGCTGAGGAGGGCTGGGAAGGGGAGGTCCCCTCATCGCCGCCTCAGGCTATAGCAGAAACCACTGCTCCACCCCCAGGTCTACAGGGCCGTGACCTCTAGCAGCTCCCCTGAGAGCCGTGGGGTCTGGGGCAAGAGGGCAAACCCCCCAACCCCAAGGGAGGGCTCTGGGGATGCTCGAGGGGAGCCCCACTGACAGGCCTGCCTCAGTTTCTCCACACAGGAATTGCAGGGTCAGGACCCACATGTTCTGCCCGTGCTGCGAGGGCAGACAGCCAGGCTCCCTGGCACTGCACTGTGTCCCTGCTCTGTGCCAGCTCCAGCGCCGCTCCTGGGGAGCCGGGAGTCTGCAGCTCTTTCCTGGCCTCGGTTTCCCTTCCGCCCCATGTGAGCACAGCGTTGCCAGCGTCGCTCTAGGCCTGCGAGAGGGAGCCGCTTCCCGCAGCCGTGGAGGGAGGGCGAGGCCGTGGGATTCGGGCTTTGGACTCTGGCGCTTTTTGGGAGCTCTGTGATTCTGGTTTCCGCTGCTGGTGGGTGCAGGGCGGCTCTGCAGGGCTGAGGGCCGGAGGGAGCGTGGGGCCTGGAGCGAGGGCTACGGGGCGGCGCAGACCCCGCAGGACCAGGCGCACCGCGAGGGGGAGTGGGACGGGAGGGCGTGGGGAATGGAGAGCTAATGCAGAGTGGCGATGCCTTGGAAGGGCCTTTCTCTCCCTGCGTGATGGAGCAAGGGGCGGGGACAGGCTGCGTGTGGGGAGCCAGGGACGAGGAGCCGGGAATGGAAGAGAAACCATAATGAAGAGGCGGGGGGACGATGGGGGGGTCTGCCCCCGTGGCCTGGGCATTGCAAACCTGTTCCGCGGAGCCAAGCACCTGTGCCACCACCTGTTTGCTTGGTGAGAGGGGCCGGGGGGCACCTTGTTGGGCAAGGAGGGATGGGCTTGTGGCTAGGCATGGGGCTGGGCCCTGGGGGAATGTAGTTCAGTTCCTGACTCTGCCACTGCTTCCCTGAGCAACCTTGGGCCTGTCTCCTGGTGCTGCATTCCCATCGGCAGCATGGAGGTGGTAATGCTGCTCAGCTTTGCAAGGTGAGGGAGGGATGCCCATGATACCCCGGGGAGCAGGCGTGTGGGTACAGCAATAGGGACAGGTGCATGTGAATTCCACCAGCTGTAGGGCAGGGGAAGCCAGGCCCCAGAAAGGGGCAGAAGCACCCAGACTGCTCAGATTGGTCCTGCCCCAGCCCCTCCCCCATTTGGCTTGTGATGGAGACTGGGTGCCAGCAGGTCCCGTGCCCAGGGTGGGTGCCGGACCCTCCCCTCCATCACAAGCGGGGCTGTGAGCACAGGGCTGCACGTCCGGAGCTCGCCCGAGAAAGGGGCGTGAGACTGAGAACCCCAGGCAACTGCACATGGGGGGCTGGGAGTCCTGGGGCCTGGAAGAGCCCAGTGGGCCCAGGGCGGGCAGGGAGCCGGGGAGGGACGGGAAGCAGCCTGTGGAATTCCCAGCTGAAGCGAGTGATGCCGGTTTCCCTGCTGGGGCTGGACCATTCGTGCCCTCAGCTCTGTGGGTAGCTGGCGCGACACCCCCAAGCAGGATCCGCCTCTGAGAGCGGCTGCCCGGGGCCCAGAGAGGGCGGGCAGAGGGTGCTCTGGCTGGACCTTACAAGGCGAGCACGCAGGCGTGTGCATGGCAGAGGATGGCAAGCTGGGGCCGGGGGGCGCAGGCCTTTGGCCCAGCCTGGAGGAAGAGGAAGGCGTTTTGCTGACGGCAGGCAGACCATGACCGAGCTGCCCTGTCACTGGCTGGGGGGTCATGCCCCGAGCGGCCAGCTCATCCACACTGCGCCAGCCGACATCTCCGCTCCGGGGGAGACCTGGCATCAGACGGGCACGGGGCATGGTGCAGCCCGTGGGGCAGGGCTTTGCAACCTGCTCATAACCCGCCGGTGCTCGGAGGAGTCTGCCTGGCTGGCCTGGAGAGTTATTAGTAGCGGACGAGTGGAGTCTGAGCTCTGGGGGGGGCGATTTGCCTTTCCAGGCCCAGAGCCCCCGCATGTGAGTCAGTGGGGAAGCAGCCAGATGGCAGGGCTAAGAGGGGGCTTAGGAGCCAGAAACAGTTGAGCCCCCCTTCCCCGACTTCCATAGCCCCTGCCACCATAGTACCTGAATCCCTTAGCCCGGCTCTGCCACCGACTGACTCGGTGTCCTTCAGAGAGGCCCTTCACCTGCCAGGCAAGCTGAGGTGGGGTGAGTGCCGAGTAAGGAGCGTATTGGCAGAGGTGCTAGCCAGCGGGGATTGCTCCGTTGCCGGCATTGCCCCCGGCTCAGTGGGCAGGGGAAGGGGCAGCAATGCCAGCCGGGCCGAGTGCCCGGGGGACGTCCTTCTGCCTGTTCCTCTCACACTCACCGTCCCCTGGCTCCCGCTCCAGAGAGGCGAGGGACGTGTTCGGCTCAGTGGCACTGGCCTCTGGAGCTGCCCTGCGGGCGTGCTGGCACCATGAGCGAGGGGCAGCATCGCCGGGGCCGGGGCGGGGGCTGGGCGGTTGGGAGGCCCTGGCAGGCGTCGTGGGCAGGCTGTATTTGCAGGCAGCCAGGCTGAGCCAGGGCTTTTCTGCATCGCTGGACACTCATTCAGCAGCCTGAAATTATATTTCCTGCTTCATTAGATGCTTAATTTGAATCCAGCAAGTTTATTGTTTCCGCTTTAAATCTGACCTAATTCCACTGGGGCTTGGCGCCTTTTTTTTTGCTGGGGTTTCTTTCCCCTCTTTTTCCACCCACCACCAGCAGGACCGTCCCCCTTCGCTCCCCCCGTCCCCCTCCTGCGTCTGCCCCTTCATGTCTCAGGGACTGACCGGGCACCAGCTGCCCTGTGTGGCTAATGTGGGGGCACCTCCGTCGCCGTGACTGCCTTCCGGGCACAGCAGTCGCCTTCTGTGCCCGATGTTCCCCCGCCTTTGCGCCCCCCTGCGCCTTGCAACGGGCCGGCCATGTGCCGAGGCCAGCCTCTCGCTGAGCCCCCCGCAGTGAACGCCCGCGCGAAGCGGCACGCTGTTCACTGAGCCGAGAGCCCGGAGCCTTTCCCAGGACCTCGCGGCCCCAGAGCCTCCTGGGGCTGAGCCGGGCTGGGTCTCCTTCCTGCACAGCTGCTGCTTGGCTTTGCTGTGGGGGACGGGTCCGAAAGGCGAGCTGGGAAGCCAGCTGGTCCCCCGGGGAGGAGAGCGCAGGCAGGGGACGTGGGGTTTTAACCCGGCTGCTCGGCGCGGGGCGGGGAGAGTGCGAGCGCGCCGGGTGAGCGGCTTTAGCTGGAAGGTGCCAGCGAAGACGCGGGGCTCCGGGAGCGCGTGCTGGGTGGAGCGGATCGCGGGGGGGTTGAAATAGCTCTGGGCAGGCAGGATTCCGACTGAAAATTCTGCTCTGGAAAAAGCGGCAGCCGAGCGGGATTTACCCTGCGCTGACAATCCCCGGCGCCGCGCAGGAAGTGAAGTGGGCGTGCAGGGTGCTCTGTGCTCTGCTGGAGGGCTGGGCCGGGCCGATGGGCCAAGCTGGGAAGGGGGACTCCTTGTGCCTTGGCACGGTGGCTGTAGCAGTGTGTCAGTCTCCGGGGGCAGGCACGCTGCAGGAAGGCACAGCAGAGACACCAGGGAAAGGAGGCAAGGGAAGCAAAGCTCCTCTCAGTGCCGCTTGGGAGGAGGCTCTGCTCCCGGTGGCTGCCGGCGCCGTTTGGCTCTGCGGTGCCAGAGGCCCGGAGCCCGATGCCAACACCCCTCCCGTCAGAAGCTGCTGTGCCGGGGGGTGGAGCAGCATCCAGGGTCCTGGCCAGCCCTGCAGGCTCCTGAGGAGGTACTTTCACTGCCGGGAAGGGGGACACGGTGTGGATTCAGGGGGGGCCTCAGAGCCTGGCACAGTGGCTAAGCCCTGAGGTCGAATTCACGGGCAGCGCCCTGGGGCCTCTGGCAGCCTGTAGTGCGGACGCAGCCTACACCAGCAGTTTTGCTGTTGTAGGACCATCACCTCCCGAACAGCGTTGGCATCTGCAACCTCTGCTGGCGCATTGTCAGCATCAGGACAGTAGGCAGGGCCTGGCTTTCCGCCCCCGGCCCACGCGGCGCTTGCACCCTGGACCGCGCAGCTGTGCTGAAATAACCGCTATGTTCAGCCCAAGCCTTCGGGGCTTGTCTGCAGGGGGAAAAGGCATGGAGGTGGAATCCCTGTGAGCGAACACGCTGGTAGCTCCCCGGGGACAGGACTGGGGCGTTGAGCCGTGTCCGCTGGCTGCACTTAGCCCTGGGTTACGGGATGCCTCGAGGACCCCGGTACCAGCCTTTCTCCAGGGCCTGCCTGGCTCCGGGTGCAGAGCAGGCAGCAGGGCCTGGGGCGGGGCGCTCGTGCTCGCACTGCCTGGGAGGTAATGCAATGACAGCCCTGGAGGCTGAGGAGCCCAGGCCGAGCTGAGCGGGCTCCCACCGCCTGCCCCAGCCCAGCGCTCGCGGTGCCACGGCATGGAGGAAGGGGGCCCGTCTGCAAGCCTGCCAGCTGTGCTCTGCAGGAACTAGACTGAGACCCACCGCCTGTTGTCTCCCAGGCCCCGTGGGCGGGGGCAGGTTCCTGTGCACTGGGGTGCCAGGCGCGTCCGGTCGCACTGCCCTGTGCTGCCAGCCCCTGCCAGGACTCTCGGTGTGTTGCTGGGGGCCATGGAGCGGGGAGGGCTGCTCTCTTGCTGCAGTAACACTCGCTCTCCTTGGCTTTTCCTTCCACCCGCCCTGGGAGCTTCGCGCTCGGCTCCTCCCCTGGTCTCCTCCAGCTCCTCATTGTCCCGGCGGGCTGCCTGCAGCATGTCACTGTGCTCTGAGCTGCAGCTGGCTGGTCTGTCCTTGGCACGAGGTGCCATCGAAACGCGGCTCCGCCTGCTCCTGGCCTGCAGGTGATGCGCCCGGCTCTGGCACTGCTGCCCCTGCCGCCACCAGACATGCTGCTGCCCCGCAAGAGCCGCTCCAGCGGGGTGACTGGGGCAGGTGGGGAGTGCCTCACTGGGCTTTGTCCTGGTGAGCGAGGCTGGGGTGTTACGCTCCGCCTGGCGGTGGGATCACCAAACCCGGGCGTTCCGGGCCAAGCTCCGTGCCGAATGTCCGCCTCTCCAGGGGGGACTGGGTGGATCCCCGAGCGCTCACTCAGCGCATGGGGCTCTCCACCCCCTGAACTCCCCCTGCGCCTACTCCAGCAGGTGAAGGCGGCTTTGTGGCAGCCCGCTCTCGATTACCTGCAGCGGTCCCTGCGAGAGGGTACGCCCCGCCCCTTCCTTCCTGCAAACCCTCTGTCTATTGTTATTGGGCCCCTGTTCCGCAGGGCCCCAGCCTCCCCATCCTTGGACCCCCAGCTGGCTGCAGGATTTGCAGCCGGTCTGCTTCTGAACCGTGCCAAGAGAACACCTGTACACGCTCGTGCTCCACACTCTGCATTTCCGCGCCCTCGTGTCCGCCCAGACACCAAGTGGCGGGACTATCTAAGACCTGTGGAGGGTGGGGAACCCCGATGGGCCAGCGTGTATTCCACCCAAATTCCACGGCCCATCTGGGACATTAGTTGGCAGCTCCTGCATGGAGCCATGAGCATGGGCGTTCACCCCTCGCGTTCACCCCGTCCCAGACACCTGCCCCTTCTGCGGCGTGAGGAAAACCTGGCGCACGCATATCTAGAATGCGCCAGGTTGCAGCCCCTATTCCGGCTCCTCCAGAACCTCTTAGTGAGGTTCTGGCTGCACTTTTCCCCTCACCTTTTCATTTACGCACACCCCATCCGTGGCCCCACAAAGTCGCGAGACCTCCTCGTCAGCCTCCTCCTGGCCCTGGCGAAAGCCGCAATATCCAACAGCAGGAGGGGATGCTGGGTGAGGGGGGCTCTGCGACTGTGGGGCCTACTTCCCTTCCTCCCTGGCTTCACGTGTCCGGGCAGAGTTCCCCTTGGCGGCGTCCACGGGCTCCATCGACAGCTTTGAGGAGCAGCGGGCGCCGTCCGGGGTTCTCTGCTCGGTGTCCCCGTCTGCTTCCCTTGTTCTGACCCTGTGACCCGCACCCTCCGACCGTGTTTTTTCATTATTTGTCCCCCGGAATTAGTTGATCCCCAGGCCTAATCGTCCCTCCCGCAAGGTTGGGGGAGGGGCCTTTAGAAGTGGGCAGGCTGACGCCCGCCCACTGTCCCCTGGGTTTCAAATAGAGCTCCCTGTCCGTGCCCGAACGCTCCCTTGCCCTGGGCGTGGCAAGCGTTGCGAGCGCCTGAAACGCTCCTTCCACGGTCCCGTTCTGCTTGTGGCTTTGGGAACAAGCGGGGGACTTCCCCAGGCGCCGTTAGGCCCCCGTGTCCAGGGAGTCTCCCCTGCAAAGGATCCTGCTCTGGCAAAGCTGGTAACAGGCAGCAAGCCGGGAGATCAGGAGAACCCATAGAAAAGGGGGCTGCTCTCCGTGTGTTCTGGCAGGTTAACCCAGCCAGGTAAGTGACAGGCAGCCGCTGGGCATGGAGCCGTTCAGCCATTCAGTGAGGGGGGCTCGTCATCCCGGGGCTGCTTTGGGGGGCTGTATTCAGTGCTCCTGTCGGACGCTGGCGTGTGCCAAAGGCAGGTCCCTCAATTCCTCCTATTAAGAAACGTGCGGTAAGTATTGTCAGCAAAACCCATACCGTCGGGAGGTCAGCGCAGTCAGGTAGCTCAGCTGGGGGTCAGCCTGCCGTGAGATCTCACCGCTCCTCGCTTCTCGTCGAGGCCTGGTGAAAGGGAGACTGTTCCTCCAGCTTTAAGGCTCTCTGGAGATCTGAAAGCTGTCGAGACCACCTGCCAGTCATCCCCAGAAAAATCCAGCCGTGGAAGGGACGTTCTGCTGAGCGTGGGGCATCTCTGCTGGACAGCAACAGCTGAGTGCCCCCCTTCGGATAAAGGTGCAGAACCTGGCCCTCGTTTAATGAAGACTGGCAGGTTTGGTTATGCATGTTTGTCTTTGGAAAGCACCTTGCGTGCTGGATGAGACTCATCCACCCTGACTTAATTAGCCTCGTTAACACTGGGCCTACAAATGACAGATAATTGCTTTTGCTGTTATATATACCCTGGATTTTGTTATTTCCACTCCAACACATCTGATGAAGTGGCTTTTACCCATGGAAGCCCGTGACTAGATAAATCTGTTAGTCTCTAAGGCTGTGTCTACCCTGCACGCTTCAGTGTGTGTCTGCGCAGCAAGCCAGTTATTTCAAAATAATTTTGAAATAACAGGCTTCTTATTCCAACTATTGTGATCCTCTTTTTGGGAGGAGTAAGGGAAGGCGACGGCAGAGTGTTCTCCCTTCGACTTCCTGCTGCATAGACAGCGCCAAAAGTCAAGTTAAGGTGCTTCGACTTCAGCTACGCAATTAACAGAGCTGAAGTTGCATAGCTTAACTTGACTTTAGCCCGCAGTGTAGATGTACCCTAAGGTACATTGGTTTTACAGGTACAGACTAACACGGCGACACCGCCGAGACTTTTTTGTTGTCCAGGGTGCATTGCTGTGTCAGATACCCTGGGCGAACATCCCGGTTTTGAAGGGAACGACTAACTGTTCTGTCACTTGAAACCAGAGACTTGCCATTCATTCCCAGTGTTACTAACTCATGGGGCATTCGTAGGGCTCCCAAACCTTTGCCCTACCGCTGGCTTGTTCTACACAGAGCACAGAAGGGTCAAGCTGCTGAAATAATCACTTTAGGGAGACATGCCCCAGTATTTCAGCCTCCTAGAATGAGGCTCCCCATTTACCAGGAAATGTTGTGTCAGTCAGCGGGCATGCTCGTTAATTAGCATATCTACTTAAGCTGATGATTTAATTGCCCTGATTCTTGCAGGGCGGCTTCCCTGTCATAAGCACGGTAGTGTCTGCTCTCATCCACCGAAGGGCATGTGAAGGCTTCTCACATTTAATGTGCCGATGCCTGACTGAGAGCGGTTGCTTTGTGTGTGTCCAGTTCAATGGCACCAGGCTGGCTTGCGGTGAAGGCTGGATGTCTTCGGGCAATTGTGTCAACCCCAAGTGCTCACCAACCACGAGTCAGACCCCCCCAAAATCCTGAGCATGACTTAAAGACCACGAGACCCCTCAAAATAACACAGGGGTCTGGCACCGGGAGGTTTCCCTGTTCAAGCTTTGCTCTGCAGCCAAGATGGCTCAGGGCTCCCTTTGTAACAACCGGCACCACGAGCCTCTTGTGCTCCCGTGAGTCCTGGAGCTACGGCTTTCAGGAAAAACCACAAAGGACCCTGGGACTCAGGATAACACCCTGGTCTGTGCCCCCGCAGAATGCCCATGAAATTCCCATGCCTCTCACCAGCGCCATGCCCAGGCCGTGGGGCTTGGCTCGAGGGGTGAGTCTCTGGCTGTCTGGGCGGGGGTTGGTGAGGGTGGAGCAGGTGCTGCTAGCACAGTGGTTTCCCCTGCTCACTTGGCATTGGCATTGCTTCCCCACCAAAGCCAGGCGCTTACGGGGCTGTGGGTAATTCTGACGGTATCACGGCCAGGGAGGACGCATTAGAGATGTTGGGTGTCACCATTCAGCACCCCTGTGCCTGGATTTCCCCTGGGCAATCCGACATGGGCACCCCTCTCAGGCTTCTGCCTTCCCAGCTGGTGCCCGTCTGGGCAGAGATCTGCGCCCGTCTCCCTCCCAGGAGAGTCTTTCCATGCTGCCTGGTCCCCTGCCTGCTCTGGGTAACTCCTAGCTGGGACAAGGACACCTGCTCGCTGTCCCGTCAGAGGCTGTTCCCAGGCCTAGTTGCGCACAGCACCGACTCCCCATGGCTGCTGCGCTCTTACGGCAGAATGCACATTAAAGACAATCGGAGAGCCTGCATACCCACCGCCCTGCCAGAGAGCACCCCAGCCCTCCCCTGGAGACTCACAGGGGCTGTCCTTCAGCACCCGTCGTGTGGTTCGATTTATTTTAGATCCAAGGGAAATCAGGAGAGACTCAACCACTCTCCTATTTATTGCAAGCTTTAAGCAGTTCATACAGGTGTTTAAGTTTCACAAGCCTTAAGAACAATGCCTGTACAGTTTAAACCTTAAATACTCTCCATTCTAAAGCAATTAATACAGTGCAGAGCAATGCCAAAGCAATTAACAGAAGATCTACTATATACGATAATAAAGCCTAATTCACTTACACTTCACCCATATGCTGCCTACAGGCAGGAGGTCGTCGGCCGTTTTCTTCCCACGCAATGGAACGCCACGCACGGGGCCACCGGTGTGAAGGGCCTAATCACTTCTAGTTACATCGAGCAGGACCTGGTGGGTCAATCCTACCCATTCCCTCCCACCGATTGTTCTTACTAAACCCAATTTGTAGCAAAGCGAGACTTGGTCGTTCTCATACTATTTACCGATGGAAGACGTGTTGTGTAGGACATGTACAATGCCCAATGCCCTAGTTGGGGTACATCCTGCTGCTCAGGATGTTGCTGCTCTGTGCACAGTTGACAGTTTCATGGCTGCATCTGTACTTTTTGCTTATCCAAAACGGAAGTACCAGTACAAGGTTGCTTGTCGTGTGTTCTTGACATGGTCTCATGTACTATGCTTAATCTGCATTGTTATGCAAAACATTCCTGCCTCCCAAACCTTGCCTGCATGCTTATGTGCACCAGAGTTGAGACAGGCCTGGGTTTTGCTTTTTAGGGATCCGCACTGTGTCAAGGCAGACATCACCATATATTTTCAAGGCAGGGCTGTCCAGGCTCCCCCACAGCACCACACCCTTTGTGGCCACAAAATCAACACAACCTCAGAACTAGCCCATCCTCCCACACCCATGCTACAGATTGGGGCCTTGGCTACAAGCTAAGTCGGGGAAAGGCTCCGAGCCAGCTTAAAACCAGGCTCGTTAGCCAAGAACCTTTCTTCTCTGGCTAATACAGTTGGGACGAGTACACGCCTCTCTCTTCCAAGGGCTGATAATGGAGGAAGCGTGTTAGCATCTCCCTCCCAGCTAGAAAAGGGACAGTCAGTGCCACAGTGGCCCATCCATAGCTGTATGTGTAATATAGTCGGCCCAGCCACAACTGTACGTATAATACAATACACCCATCCACAGCTGTATGTGTCATACAATCGACGCATCCACAGCTGGATGTGTCATACAATTGACCCACCCACAGCTGGACATGTACAATATGCCCAAGCCGATTAACCTCATTCAATAAGATTTAACTTCATCCAATCAGGTTTGCTCTTAAATCCATAAGGTTTGCCCGGGCACTGAGTGCGGCTAGCGCTCAGCACGCATAGTATGTGCACTTGCAAAAGCCAATTGGATTTGCGGGGCCATTGCAGGAGCGGCGGCGGATTGTGTGGGTCGGCAGGCCCGGAAAAGGGAAGCTGGAGGCAGAAGAAAAGGAGGTGAAGAGAAGTTCTTGGGCAGCCCAAACGGCAGAGATTAATGGGGGCTCTGGGCTGCCATGGTTCCAGCCCCGAGGAAGGCTCCGGAGAGCGGTCGTGCTGGGGGCTGCACAGGCGTCTGGGGCGTGGCAGTCCCTGTCCTAGAGAGAGCCCAGTCTGCAGCACGTGTTCCTCCAGCTCCCCGCTGAGGTGCGTGGGGGTGAGCGTGGACTGTGCTGGGTCTGCCCTGGGGCTCACTGCACCAGGCGCAAATCAGCGGCAGCGGCCCCCCCATGGCGCGGGTGCCACTGAGCTGCAGAGCTAAGAAGGCCGCTGCCGGCCTCCCCTCCTCCAGCGGGGATTTCCTGTCGGCCTTGCCGCCCAGGCACGGGGCTCCTGGCGGCAGGGTGAGCAAGCAGCGCTGCTGCGGCACCTCCGTGCCCTCCAGCCCTCACTCTGTAAAGATCAGATTCAGTCCCTCTGACCGTGACTTGCGCTGTTCTGCGAATGCCGCTTTGATGAACGGGGGAGGCCCCACCGCTGCGCTTGATGCACACGAATCGGCTGCAGAGTCTGGGCGTACTTTTTCCTTTCTGAACTCTGAAATGTCAGTAGCGGGCTGCTTTGTGCGACGGTGGCTGATCTGGGGAGAGCATGCGCTGGCCTTCCTCGCTGGCCTTCACCCAGCCCCTTAGCAGGCTGGCTCAGCCGATGGGAGCGGCTGCGGGAAGTGATGTCCTGTCCTCGAGCTGGCCTTCACCCAGCCCCAGGCTGGCTCAGTGGTGAGCATCCACGCCAATGGGAGCCGTGGGAAGTGTGTCCTGTTGCCAGCTGCTTCGCAGCTCCCATTGGCCAGGAATAGCGATCCACAGCCAATGGGAGCTGCGGGAAGTGATGTCCTGTTCCGAGCTGCTTCCCGCAGCTCCCATTGGCCAGGAATAGCGATCCACAGCCAATGGGAGCCGCGGAAGTGGTGTCCTGTTCCGCGCTGCTTCCCGCAGCTCCCATTGGCCAGGAATAGCGATCCACAGCCAATGGGAGCCGCGGGAAGTGGTGTCCTGTTCCGCGCTGCTTCCCGCAGCTCCCATTGGCCAGGAATAGCGATCCACAGCCAATGGGAGCTGGGAAGTGGTGTCCTGTTCCGCGCTGCTTCCCGCAGCTCCCATTGGCCAGGAATAGCGATCCACAGCCAATGGGAGCTGCAGTCACCCGTCCCTGTGGAGAAGCAGGTAAATAAAGTGGCAGGGGTCCAGGGGAGGCGAACCCTGGTGAACCGCCTGCATCTTCTTGCCCACCCCTGAGCTAGAGCAACAGCCATACAGGCAAGTTAGAATCCAGCGTACAGGAGCATCCCCCGACTCGGTCTCGCCCGCTGTTACATCACAGCTCCTGCCACGTGCGTCGTCATCTTCCTCTGCGCGCCACTTGCCTCGCTGCGGGGGCCGGGGTGTCTCACGAGACCTGCGGGGAGGGCTCTTTGCAGACTGCGTACCCACCCCTGGCCTGCGTGCGCGCTGAACAGAAAGCTGGTTATTCAGCTCCTAACAGCTACGGAAATGCCTTTGGGGGAAGGCCGTGCAGTAAGTAACTCCGGACAAACCCTCTCTGCAAGGGGTTGCTCAGCAGGGCTTGGGTCTCAGGCTACGAACTGGCCCGTGCATCTGTTGGGCTCGCCCGGGCCCGGAGGGCGTGTGCTTGGAACCGGACTCTGCCGTCCCCGCAGCCGCCTCGCCACACTCTGCAGAGCAGGGAGCTGCCAGGGGCCTGCAAGTGTGTCCGCCTGGCCTGGCCGGGAGTGGCTGAAGTGAGGCGAGTGCTGTCAGTCCTGTTCCTGCTCTGACGGAGGCAGGCGAGCGCCCACGGGTGGGGGAGGAGGGAGACACCCGCGGTCAGAGCTGGCACCTCTCATTTTCGCGTCCCGTTTGTGCCTGGGGAATAGCTCCACCAAGGCCTTTACATGGGCCGACAGCTCCCACACCCTGCAGGACCCCCTGCGCCTGAGCCAGGGCGTATGGGTTGAGCCTGGCTCTGCTCCCGCCACGCCACCTCCAGCCAGGGTTCCTGCGTGAGCTGCCTGCTGTGTGGCGGCGGGGGGCTGCCATTATTTCTGGCTGGAAGAGGCAGGTGAGCTAACGGGGCGCGTTTTTGCTGTCAGCCTCCCTGTTGCATAGTAGGGATCTGAATGGGTAACCCGTGACCCGGTAAACATCCCCCTTGCTGGGTGCTGGTTAAGCAGTATCCAGGAGGGCTGCTCCAGCCACCCCACACACAGGGGGGCTGGGAGCAGGAGCTGGCCCCCCATGCGGCTGCTGGCTCCTGATCCCTCCCACGGAGGGTGGACAGCAGCAACCAGGAGCCCCACGGGTGGCGGGCCAGCAGCTGCAGCCTGCTTACGTGGTTAACTGGTTAAACCGTCGATTAAGCGGGATTTGACGTCCCTGTTGCCCAGCGAGTGGCTGGGACTGGGGTGTCAGCGAAAGGCTGTTTTCATGGGTGTGACTGGTGGGGAGTCCCTGGCATGAGGCTTGTGTAACCCTCACTGGGCAGCAGGCGCCCCGGGGGCCCGCGCGGCACGTTGCGGATGAACCGCGGCTGGACTGCCGCTGGAGCGGGGCTGGGGCGGCGGGAGTGGGCGGAGGGGGCGGCTGCTGCCTGCAGACTGACACGGCAAAGGTGGTGCAGAAATTCCTCTGTGTGGAGACACAGCCGCTGCCCCGGGGCATGCCGGAGCGGTACAGCGCAAAGCCTCCGCCGGCTCGGGGCCTGCCCACCTGCTCAGCTCCAGCGCCTCCAGCTGCAGTTAGGGGGAGGGCCACATCCGGCCCACCAAGCCTTTCAATCCAGCCAGTGGCCAATGGGAGCTGAGAGGTTGTGCCAGGGGCGGGGGCAGCACACAAAGCTCTCCCCCCCTGCCCCCCACGCCCTGCATGTGGCACAGGGAGCAACTTGCTGCTTTGAGTGGCGGGGGGCTGCGGCGGGCAGGGAGCCTGCCTGAGAGTCCTGCTGGCCAGGAGCCGCCTAGGTAAGTGCCTTCTAGCCACAGCCTGCACCTGGCACCCCACTTCCTCCCACACCCCAACTCTCTGCCCCAGCATCCCTCTGCAGTCCCCTGTCCCCAGCTCCCTCCCAGACCCTGCACCCCTCCCTCCCCAGGCCAGAATCCTCTCCTGCACCCCTTCCTCTCCCAAACACTGCACCCCAATAGCCTGCCCCAGGTCACCACCCAAACCCTCGGTACCTCCTCTCCCCGGGTCACAACACCCTTCCAGACCCTGCACCCCAACCCCTGCCCCAGGTCACAACCCCCTCCACCCAAACTCCCTCTCAGACCCCACACCCTCTCCTGCACATCCCAGTCCCATACCCCAAGCTCCCTTCTGCACCCAGCCCTGCACCCCCTCCTAGAAAAGCGCTGTCTTTGACCACTTTCCAATCTTGGCATGGCCCCCATCCAAAATTATTGCCCACCCCTGCTGTAAGCCCTGCGCTTGGGCAGGCACCCAAGAGAGACTACACAAATGCCACCCAACTGATTAGCAGGGCACCCCCAGCCGGCAGCCTGTGTTTTTTGGTGCACATCTGCACATGCCTCGGTGCATGTAACAAAACGTATTTCGCACCTGGATGGAAAACAGGGGCCGCCCCTGAGCACCCATGAAAACCAGCTCTCAGAGGCGGAGAAGCGTTCCTTTGGCTGCGCTCGCTCCACTCAGGGAGGGTTCATCGGGGCTTTGCCCCTGGACACCCGCTGCCGCTGTCTGGCCGTGCGGGGAGGGGAATCCCACATGGCAGGGCTGGCGCAGTGTGAGCCCAAGCGTGGGAGGCTCGAGGGAGCTCTGGTCCGTGGGAGGAAGGGCACAGGGAAACCTCCTACGCCCGTGACTCAGAGCTGAACTTTAAAGGCCACGGAACAGACTGTCGGAGAAAGCGCCGATGCTGGCTTGGAGCCTTAGCACGGCCCGGAGTGGCTCACGGCGAGACGGGTGCTGCCACTTGCCCAAGGTCGCCGGGGCAGGGTACGCCCTTGCCCTGCGTGTGCTACACCGGGACGCTGAGCGGGCCGTGCACGGGCTGAGCCTCTCTCCTGCTTGCTGGCTGGGGGACTGGGAACCCCCTGCCGCCCTGGGTTTCATAGCCTGCCTCCGGGCCCGCTGCACCCTGGGCTTGCTCCTGCCTCCTCTTGATGAGCTCCTAGGCCTGACCCGGAGACCAGCGGTGCTGTCACAGGTGGGGCGGGGCCCCTGCTCCAAGCAAGGGGGCGGTGGGGTTGCCGGGGGAGGCTTTCTCTGTGTGCTCAGGACAGGGAGGTGGCTTGGAACTAAGGGGGCCTGCCCTGCCAAGGCTGCGCCGGGCCCTGCAGCAGCTTGGCCTGGGGAGCCGGTGGCCGGTGCCTGGAGGCTTTCCCAGGCTGCCAGTGAGCAGGGCCCCTCAGCCAGGCCAGCCACTCCCCGCCACTGGCAGCTCTGACCTTGCCCCGCCGAGCAAGGCGCAAGGAGGCCCGGGCCGGGGTGGGATGTCTGGTACTCAGCGGGGCGGATGCAGAGAGCTGGAGAACCGCTGCTGGACCGTGACGTGGCTCTGGCCTTGGCCGGATGCATGTGCCGCTTGGCTGGTTCGCCCGGCTGCAAGGCTCCATGCGGCCCGGGGAGCAAAGGCTTCGGAGAGCAGGGCTCTGGTGCCTCTGAGCCAGGAGTAGGGTTACCAGGTAGACCCCCCCAAAAAAACGGACACACTTGATCGTGGGCGGGGGGGGACCGTCCGGGAGGGGTGGGGCTGGCTGGAAGGAAGGGGGGGTGGGAAGCACAGCTGCGGGGTCGGGGCGGGGCTGACCGGGAGGAAGGGGGTGGGAAGCACAGCTGGGGTCGGGGGCCGGGGCTGGCCGGGAGGAAGGGGGTGGGAAGCAGAGCTGCGGGGGCGGGGGCTGGCCAGGAGGAAGGGGGTGGGAAGCAGAGCTGCGGGGTCGGGGCCGAGGGCTGGCCGGGAGGAAGGGGTTGGGAAGCAGAGCTGGCCGGAGGTGAGGGCGTGCAGCGGCGCTGGCCAGGAGATCAGGAAGAGGAACGGGCCAGCGGGAAGCAGAGCTGGGGGGTGGTGCAGGGGGGCTGGCTGGGGAAGATCAGGAGGGGAAGTGGGGGAGAACTGGCTGGCCGGGAAGGGAGAGGAGGGTGAGCAAATCGGCCGGTGGGGAGCGGGACTGATCCCGGCACTTGCTTCCCCTCCTCCTCACACTCAACCGACTGAGGGCTCCCAGTGGCAATCGCAGCCCCGCCTCCCAGCCGGGACTCCCAGCCGCGCCCCCGCCCCCACCAGGCTTCCATCCGGTGCGCAGCCGGAAAAATCAGAAAATACCGGCCATTGCACATTGCACATTGCACATTGCACGTGTCCGCTATTGTCTGATTTTTTTTACCGGACAGAGAGCGCAAATACTGGACACCTGGCAACCCTAGCCAGGAGAGGGAGGGTGCCAAGAACAGCTGTGGCCGCGCACTGGCTCTGCAGGGCAGGGAGGCCTCGGCGTGGGCCATGGTGCCAGCGCTGCCTGTCGGCCAGGCCGGGCCCCTTTGCTCTGGGAGCTGGATACGCAGCAGGTGGGAGCCCTTGGGGGCTGCCCTTCTCCCCATGCGCCAGCGCTGACTCACTGGTGCACAAGGCCCGTGAGGTACCCGCCCCCCAAGCATGGGGTGAGCAAGTGGTGCCGGAGCCTCCCCCTTCCGTCCGACCCCTGGGTTCCCTCCCCCGACGCAGGCCATGGTTCCTGAACCAGGCCCTGGTACAGCCGCTCCACCTCCCGCCCCCCCTAGGCACGACCCAGCAGTGCGGGCAGGGCCCTGGGTCCCGGGGCTCCCTGGGGAAGGGAAGCCGGGGGGAGGTGCTCAGCTTGAAGGCTGAGGACTCGCCTGCCCCATGGAGGCTGGTGAGATGTGGGGCCATTTGGAGCCTGCCCAGAGCTGTTACTCGGCCCAGGAGCCGGGCGTGCTGCATGGCACAGCAGATTGCAAGCCCTCTCCACAGAATTCTGCCAGCCAGGCAGGCCGGCCGGGATCCGACCTGCGCCGAGTGCCTGCTAGCCTGGGCCCGAGCCGGCCGCCAGCAGCTGGCTGTGTCGCACGTGGGCCCCGCGCGGCAGGGCCAGGCCGAGTAACTCGCCCGGCTCTCTCTCTCCCAGGTGGTGAGCTTTGCCAGCCTGAAATCGGACACGTCCTACAGCTGGATGGTCTTGTGTGTTCTCTGGTGCTCGGTCATCCAGTCCCTGCTCCTGCCCCTCTTCCTCTGGGCCTGCGACCGCTACCGCGCCGACCTGCGCGCCGTCTGGGAGAAGTGCGTGGCCATCATGGCCAACGACGATGCCGAGGAAGGTGAGCGCCAGCGGCTCCCGTGCGGACACAGCCAGTGGCAGTGGCCCTCCCCGGGGCGCTGGTCCCGCGGACTGCACAGGCATGGGAGGGCTGGGCGACGGGCACTGCGGGGTGGTGGCTGCAAACGCTGCTCTGCGAGTGCTCAGCCCAAGGGAGGCACAGCTCAGACCCAGGGGCGCCGCCAGCCTGCTCCCCCCCACACTCTGCCCCAGAACGCCTGGGAGCGTGGCTGCCCCCAGCCCTCCCTGGGGCGGGGGAGGCAGGAGCCGCGTGTCCTCCTCCCTCCCCAGTGCTCTGGGGGCTGGGGCGTGCCCCCTCCCATCTCTTCCCCTCCCCTTGATGGGGGGGCATGCTCCACACTCTGCCCTGCCTCCTCCCCCTCCCGTGGTGGGGCGGGGCCTTAGCAGAGGGGGTGGGGCTGTAGCTGCAGGGACCACCCACTCAGACCAGTGCAAGCCGCATGGTAGGCAAGCCGGTCCCTTGCCTGGAGCCACCAGGCAGCCCCGGGCTCTTCGCTGTCACTGCCCCACGTTCTCCCCGGGTGGGTGCGGCTGGGGTGGGCACGACACCCTCCCTGAGGCCAGAGGGGGCTCTCACGGAGCCTCGACACGGGGGCGCCGGGCCCATCCCTGATGGGCATCCCCGCCTGACACTGCCCCCTCGCTGCTGGCCTCCGCAGTGCACCGGGGTCTCCGGGGAGTGTGGGTGCCCTCGGCAGCCCCGTCTGGAGCCCCTCCCACGGCTCCCTTCCCCCGGGGCTGCTCTCTGTGACGGCGGGCACCCCGCGTTCTCATGCGTGCCCACAGGAGCGGCGCCGCCAGGGGCTGGAGAGGTGTTTTCATTCTCCCGAGCGAGTCGGCCCCCCTGGCTCCTGGGGCGCAGACCGGCCGGGGACTTAGCTCCCTGGGCAGTGCTGGGGAATCTGCTACCGAGACACTCCCCCCTCCCCCCCGCGTGGGTCTAAGCGGCACGCGCTGCTTTCTGGTCCCAACTGGCTCGGACCCTCCCCCGCAGAGAGCAGCCTGGACGGTACCATCCACCCCGACCTGCTGTTCGAGCGGCCCTACGACTACAGCTACGGAGGGGAGATCCTGGCCCTGGAGCAGGTTGCCAGGTGCGACCTCTCGGCGCTGGAGCGCGGGATCCCCCAGGTGTACCCCGGGCGCCCGACGCAGGAGGACAAAATGCAGTACCTGCAGGTAACGGGCTCCAGAGCGGGTAGCGGGCAGGTGGCAGCCGGGAGCGTTGCTTGGCGGTGGCCCAGCTTGGGGGGGTCTCTACCGGCAGCTTTGCCCCAGGCTGCCTGGGGGTCCAGGCACACGCAGCTCTGCCCTGCTGGCCATTCCACCCTCCAGTGCCGCTTGCCCTTGTCTGCCCTGTCCCTGGCCCAGCCGTTCTGGGGACGTCTGGCCACGCCCTGGGGTTCAGTGGAAGTGGGTGGGTGGAGGCAGCACAGCAGGCGCAGGAGCGGGTGTGGCGGGGAAGGGTGCATGGGAGCGAAGGAACGTGATCGAAGCGTTTTTACCGGCGCGTGCGGCATTCTGACTGGCGGAAAATCCGCCAGGGCTGCTGGGGCTGCGCCCCCTTTTCACGCGCCCAGCTGCCTTTTCTGCCTTTTCTCAACGCCCTGTCCCCAGCACCGCTGCCAGCCGCCTCGCTGTGCCCCAGCTCTCGCTGCGCAGCGTCCTAGTCTCCACAGGAACGGAGTTCCACGCAGCCGGCCGGTCTGACCCATCCGCCGGCCCCCAGGCATGGTTAGCACTGGCGGGGGGAGGGACTGGAAGTTGGAGCCACGGTTCCACACCCGGCAGTCAGTTCTTACTCATGTGCACTGGGGCCAGCCCCCTTTGCACCAGGCGCTGTACAGACCCCGCCCGGCCCTGGGAGCAGCCTCCGGGCAGAGGGGCACACGCTCCGAGAGAGAAGCAAGGTGCCCCAGTCACACAGTCCATGAGCACTGAACCAGGAACAGAGCTCAGGTTTCTTGCATCCCTCTCGGGTCCCTCACACCGTCTGGCCTCTGCCCGGAGCGGGGAATCGCTCCCGAGGCTATTGAACTTCCCCAGGGGCTCCACTCCGGCCCCCTGGCTCACCCAGGGGTCTTCTTCTCAGCCTTAGCCCAGCGCTGGCAGCAGCCTAGCCCTGTGTCAGCCCCATGGAGAGCTCTTGAGGCAGTAGCAGAGGTGCCGGCTGGGGCTCTGCCTGGGGAGGGGCTGAGGGCACGGCCTGGCCCGCAGCTGTGTCCGGCTCGCCCGGGCCTGCTCCATGAGCTGTTTGTATCCGGCCCCAAGCGGCTGGCGCCCCTCAGTGTGGTGGCTGACGTGCTGCGGCCCTGGCGACGGAGCCTCAGGCCCGGGGGGGTTGATCTCTGCTGTTGCTCTCTCCCCTCGTCTCCAGGTCCCACCTCTGAGGCGTTACTCTCACGACGAGACGGACATTTGGACAACGGGCCAGATCTCCGCCTACCTCCAGCACTGGGGGCTGGGCGAGGAGGCGGCGGGCCTGGCCCACCTCCTGCTGCCGCGGCCCCCCCGGAGGAGAAGCAGCCTGAGCTCCTGCCACGAGGAGCGGCTCCCCTCCCGCAAGCGCCGGAAGTCCGCCGAGAGCGTCCTGTCCCTCCAGCCTCTCCCCCGCGAGGGCCTGTACAAGTGCTTCAGCAAGGAGGAGGTGGTGAACTTCATCGACGAGAGCCCCCTGCCCAGCCCCCGCCGGGGCCCCCCACGTGCCGCCTCCTTCTCCCTCCTCCCCCAGGTCTTTCCGCCCCCGGCGGGCGGGCGCCCCAGCTTCCCACTGACCCGCTTTGAGCGGGAGCCCCAGGTGCTGCGCAGGTTCCCGGCGCCGGGCAAGGGGGGCACCCTCACCGTGCCCAGGCCCCCGCACGCCCACGAGGACCCCAGAGGCCTCTTCCCTGAAGGAAACCGGGGACCAGTCCCTTTCAAACTCGGGGAGGGCCAGGCCCTGGGCAGCCGCCCAGCGAACAGCAGCTGCTCAGAGGCCGGGGGATTTCGGACGGGGTTGAGCACCTCCTGGGCGGGGCAGGAAAACCTCCAGAAAGGGGGGAGCACCACGAGCTTTCTAAGTTCCCCTTCTGCTTCGTCTGGGTACATCACCTTCCACTCTGACTCCTTTGGCTCGGCCTCCTAGGACTCGCGCCTGGTCCCCGACACCACCCTGCCGCACGGGCGGGTTTTCCGCGGCTTTCCTCACGCCGGTCCACGGCGCGGCCTCGGGCGAGGAGCGGGAGCTGGGCCTGGCACCAAGAATCCTGAGGCCCTTCTCGTGCCCGACGGAGGGAGGCAGAGAGACTGGCTAGAGGAACGTCTGAGCCGAGGACGGTGCAAAAACCTTTGAAATTCCTACTCAGGTGGACAAAGCCGCAGCATGGGCCTCCCAGAGCCTGGCCATGTGCGGACGGCAGGGGAGCCCACGAGGCGGGGATCAGAGCAGGTGTTGCAGCTGCTTTATCCCAGGCGGCAGGATGGCGCCGTCCTTAAAGCGCTGGCGGGCGCTGAGCGGCACGGTCTCTCCTGGCGTTTCCTCGTGGCTGTACCACGGGCATCGTTTCTCTCCCGTGCTCGCTAGCACGCGGCACCCTCCGGCCAGGCTGGTGCTGAAAGTCGAGCTCACGCGTCCTGGAGAGAGGAAGAACGGGGTTTCTCATTTTCCGCCGGGCGAAGCCGCCTTCTCCCCAAGGTAGTGGCCACGAGAGCGCCTTGCGGTGGGGGGACGGTGTGTGCGTGTGTGTCGCTTCTCCCAGCCCCCTCCCCCCTCGCGCTCTGGGACAAGGCCTACCTAGCGGTAAGGCCGGGCCCGTGCGTGCACGCTGGGACACGCGGCTCTCACTGCCATGTGGCACGGCTGGCGGAGTCCGACGGAAACGTGGGCCCGGCATATGGCAGGTAAGAACACATTCCGGCCTCACACGGCTGCTATTCATGCTGGCGTGTGGAGCCAGGCTGCTCACACACAGAACCAGCTGCCTCCTGAGCCCAGCACACACACCCCCGGTTGACATTTCACCCGGACCAGGCTGTTTGTCTCCGCTGCTGCTGGGCTTAACAGCAAGACGCAGCCAGAAAGTGTGACAGGCCCGGCCTCTGCCACCGGCCCGTTTGCGAGCCAGGTCTTTCCAGGGGCCGCAGAAGGGGGCGGGTGTTTGGCAAGGCGTGCTGATGCCCTGGGCAGAACGCAGGCCCGGATAAGCTTTTGTCGCCGGCGAAAGGCTGTGGTAATCGCCCACAAACCCGGCGTCTCTCCTCGTCCTTTCTCGACCCTGTCTGTGCGCCACAAAGAGAGGGGGGTCAGGCGGGAAGAGGTGACATTTCCATGTCAATGGCTGCGTCCCAGCCTCGCTGTTAACCTGCTGTTCTGCACAAAGCAGCCACCTCGGAGAAGTCAGGGTCTCTGTGTTCTGCCTGGAGAATAGATGAGGGAGCTGGGGGCAGGAGAAGGGAGACTTTCCGTGCGCTCCGTGGTTTCACGAGGACGCTCACTAGTGGGGAGAAGTTACACTCTGCTAGTGACCAGAGGTGAAGAAGTGGGGTCGCCCGGGGGTGCAGCTCCAGCAAAAGTCGGCAGGGGCTTATGAAAGGGCCAGCAGGGACCTGGGTTGCAATAGGACCACATCTGCCGGACATCGCAAGTGACTTTCCCCACTGCTAGTGACCAAGGATGCCATTTTTGTGCAAGACACTGTGTGCACATGCACCCCATACACATCCAAAAAGTAACTCCTCGACATTTGTAAGGGTCACTAGCAAGGGCACCATTTCGGGCGGCTGGGGGGCAGCCGTGTGCTCTGGGACGCGGCTGGCTTTTCCTCCCATTCCTTGGGCACTAAGGGAGCGAGGGGAAAGTGCCTGCATTCCGTGCATGCCTCTCGCACCTGGCTGGTGAGCTCCCTTCACGCACGGAATGCAAATACTTTCCCCTCACTCCCTTAGCACTTGGGAAACAGGATGACCATCATGGAGTGTACGGCTGCCCCCCAGCCACCCGAAATGGCGCCCTTGCTAGTGACCCTTACAAATGTCGAGGAGCTATTTTTTGGATGTGTATTGGGTGCGTGTGCACAGCCTCTTGCACAGTGGCAGGGACCTGATAGTGAATAGCTAGGCCCAAGGCAAGGGGACAGGGGCTCAGTATTTGATTACTGTGAATAAAATGTTGTTTCTCTAGGGGGAAGGAGATGATTGGTACCTGCTAAGCTAACAACCCGGCTTCAGCGGACCAAGGACGGAGCCCATCCTGACCAGAGGCACAGAGGGTGTAGAACCATTTGTCTGGGGCCTGTAATGGCCAGTTACCAGACACAGATCTGTGACTCGCTTCGTGCAGCTCCGTGACTCACCGCCAAGGCCGGAGGCTACTCGTTCCTGCACGTGGGACCTGGCCACTGCCCTGAGGGTCCCTGGTGGGAGCCCCCCCGTGGTCACGTGGCTCCTTGCATTCATGCGGATCTCAGCCTCGTTGCTCTGGAGTGGCGTGAGACTGGGGAAGTGGGGCCTCCTGCTTATGGGCAGATGCTGGGACCTCCAGCGACTTGGTGGCTTCACCGTGGCTCCAGGCACAAGCTACGGGTGAAGTGGCAGGGTCACGCCGTGACAGTCGTTTCCATACCCTTGCACTGCCACAAGCAACGTGTGATGTGTGAAAACAAAACTGGCCCCCCAATCCCTCTCCCCCGAGCCTTTTGTTCCCCCACAGCAGCCAGCAGGGGGGTGGTCCAGCAGAGCCGTTTCTGTTCCCTTCCCAGCCACGTGTGCACTGCCAGCAGGGACCTGCCTTCTGGCCCGTGGTCCCTGCTTGGACTCTCGGCGCCACTGCACACAAGCCATGCACTGCCCCTGCACAATCATGCTCGCCCCCGGAACCCGCCCCGAGCCGGGGATGGCTCCAGCCCCCTGCCCTGTGCTTCCGCACTGGCATCCGAGTTAGGATCATCGGGGAAAAACGCCTCGGTGACCGGCAGGCACTGGAGATAATCACTGCCGATTTCCCCAGCCCCCCACCCCCAGCCCCGGGCGCCTGGGATGTGCGGAGAGTTGCCATGGCAGAGTCTAGTCTGCTCCTGCCCTCAGAGCTGCAACGCCCCTGCCACACGAGTGCCCTTCCCTGGCACGGGCATCACCTGAGGGCCGGGATACAGTGGCAGAGTGGGGGGCTGAGGGATGGGGTGCAGTGGCAGATGGGGGTGGAGGGACGGGGTGCAGTGGCAGACTAGGGGGCTGAGGGATGGGGGTGCAGTGGCGGATGGGGTACAGTGGCAGAGTGGGGCTGAGGATGGGGTGCAGTGGCAGATGGGGTGGAGGGACGGGTGCAGTGGCAGACTAGGGGCTGAGGATGGGGTGCAGTGGCGGATGGGGTACAGTGGCAGAGTGGGGCTGAGGGATGGGGTGCAGTGGCAGATGGGGCTGAGGATGGGGTGCAGTGGCAGATGGGGGTGGAGGGACGGTGCAGTGGCAGACTAGGGGCTGAGGATGGGGTGCAGTGGCGGATGGGGGCAGAGGACGGGTGCAGTGGAAGATGGGGTGGAGGGATGGGGTGCAGTGGCGGATTGGGGGCAGAGGGATGGGGTGCAGTGGCAGATGGAGACTGAGGATGGGGTGCAGTGGTGGACTGGGGGCAGAAGGATGGGGTGCAGTGGCAGATGGGGGCTGAGGACGGGGTGCAGTGGCAGACTGGGGCAGAGGATGGGGTGCAGTGGCAGATGGGGTGCAGTGGCAGACTGAGGGGCTGAGGATGGGGTGCAGTGGCAGATGGGGCAGAGGATGGGGTGCAGTGGCAGATTGGGGGCGGAGGGACGGGTGCAGTGGCAGACTGGGGTGCTGAGGATGGGGCGCAGTGGCAAACTGGGGGCAGAGGATGGGGTGCAGTGGCGGACTGGGGTGGAGGGATGGGGTGCAGTGGCAGACGGGGCTGAGGGACAGGGTGCAGTGGCAGACTGGGGGCAGAGGGACGGGGTGCAGTGGCGGACTGGGGCGGAGGGACGGGGTGCAGTGGCAGACGGGGGCTGAGGGACGGGGTGCAGTGGCAGACGGGGCAGAGGATGGGGTGCAGTGGCAGACTGGGGCAGAGGACGGGGTGCAGTGGCGGACTGGGGCGGAGGGACGGGTGCAGTGGCAGACGGGGGCTGAGGGACGGGGTGCAGTGGCAGACGGGGCAGAGGGACGGGTGCAGTGGCAGATGGGGCAGAGGATGGGGTGCAGTGGCAGACGGGGCAGAGGGACGGGGTGCAGTGGCAGACTGGGGCAGAGGGATGGGGTGCAGTGGCAGACTGGGGGCAGAGGGACGGGGTGCAGTGGCGGACTGGGGCAGAGGGTCGGGGTGCAGTGGCAGACGGGGCAGAGGGACGGGGTGCAGTGGCAGATGGGGGCAGAGGGACGGGGTGCAGTGGCAGACGGGGGGCAGAGGGACGGGGCGCAGTGGCAGACGGGGGCAGAGGGACGGGGTGCATTGGAGACTGGGGCAGAGGGACGGGTGCAGTGGCAGACGGGGCAGAGGGACGGGGCGCAGTGGCAGACGGGGCAGAGGGACGGGGTGCAGTGGCAGACTGGGGGCAGAGGGACGGGGGTGCAGTGGCAGACGGGGGCAGAGGGACGGGGGTGCAGTGGCAGAACGATTAAGTCCCTGAGGCCCACCTGTGGCTACGCCCCTGCCCTGCCTGGAAGTAGCAGCCCTGGAGCCCAGTGAGTGCCGTGAGCAGGTAGGTTCCCCTCTCTGACTGCGGCGCATGGGAAGTGCCTGTCGGAATCAGTCCCGAGGCTGTTTAGGGGGCTGGGAAAGGTAAAAGCCATGGGGATTTCCCTGCCATTTTTTACCTTCTAATACCTCGAGGTCCACGCCAGCCGCATCCCCCTGCCGTGCAAAGCGGCTCGGACGTGGGGCTCCCTGGAGCCCGCCAGTGGATGGGGGCAGGGACACAAGAGGCAAGATGTCTATCAAGACGGGGCCTTTCTGCCAGGGAGCGAGGTGCTAGCGATGCACCTTGGTTGGGCAGGCCTGGGCTCCCGAGCAGAAGCCGTGTAGAGACCACTGGTCATTGGGTCTGGCTGAGCCCAAGTGCAGCTGTTTCCGGAGGGCTTGGAAGGAAACGGTGCCGCCGGGGGTTAATAACCGTCTGTAGCAGCGGAAGAATCGCTGTTGCCAAAGCTCCCGTTGGACTCTAGAACCTGCTCTCAGCAGCGCCGCATGGTCCCAGACAGAGACGAGGCGGGGGAGGCGATATCTTCTGCTGGACCCATTTCTGTTGGTGAGCAAGACACTTGCAAGCCACACCGAGCTCTGCTCAGCTCTGGGAAAGGTCTTCCCAGCAGCACAGGTGTCTGCAAAGTGGAGCGTATTGTTTAGCGTTCACACACCTGTCGAGCCATTCCTGGTGAAGTGCTAACCCTCTTTCCCTGGGGAGACTCTTCCAGAGGCCAAAGCCACATTATTGGGGCTGTGTCTACACGGGGCAGGTTTGGCAACCAAAGTGCTGTTGAGACACAAAAGTTGCCAAAAGTGAAAAACGTTCAAACCAGTATTTCTGCCTCCCGTTTTTGACGTTTCATGGCCACATTGCTAGTGCCCTGTGGTCAGATAGAGCAAAGCATTGTGGGTGAGCATCCCATAGTGCTGTGCTGTGGGAAGGCAGAGCTGATCCCTGTGCTTCTTGGGATTCCCTGGGAGCTCTCCGGGCTGAGGAGTGTCAAAGCAGTACTGCCATCTCTCACGCCCTCCCCCTGCAGCGGCTGGGTTCCTAGCAGGGCAGAACAGGAGCATTCCAATGATTTGCTCTTTGTTTGTTCCCCAAACAGAGCATCTCACTCAGCTGTCAGACACGTCCCAGAGCTTAGAAAGGGGAAGAGCGCAGGCCTGCAGGGCAGCAGAGATCACAGAACACTGAGCAGAGGCATCAGGGCAGGCATCGTTGGATACTGGTGGAAGCCAGTTCTCTGAACAAAACAAACAGCAGAGTCCACACTGGCTGTTTGTAGACAGTAAAGGGAGAGGAAAAGACAAAAGTCTGGCAGGGCTGGAAGTTTTTTGTCACCAAGACAAAGTTTACATGCCAGTGTAGACAAGCCCTAGGACACTTGTCCTGACTTCCGCCCTGAGCTTTCTCTGTGATAAAATCCTGCCATCCCTGCCTTCTCCTGACTTGGTGGTTCTGCTCCAGAGCTTCTGTCTGTTAAGTACTTGCATTATGGCTGTTCCCTGCCACCCTCTTCCTGGCCTCTCTCGCTCTTTCAGTGGTCTCCGTTAGGTCAGCAGCCCCTCTGAACACATCCTGCACTGGGCTTCCTCTCTTGATCCCTTCAGTTTGTCGTCGTCACCTGGAAGGAGGCTGCCCCGGACTGCATCTGCATGCGGTATTGCACGGGTGCTGTGTACACATGGCTCTTCCCTCTCAGGTCTGTGATGTTAGGTTTGTGTGAATGCAGCCCGATATATACTGTAAAATACGGTACCATGCATGTGTTGCGTCCATGTACTCTTGCATTTCTTTGCGTTAGACCAGCGGTGTTCTGCCGAGGTTCCCCGTCGCCCACAGGGGCAGTCTGAGAACAGCAAGTTGACATCCGACGCCGCAGAAAATTAACTGCTAGCACTTTTGACAGGACTCTGGGCCCTGCTGTTTATTTTCTACGCAGTGAGCTTTTTTGCCAGCTCACAAGCAAGTGGGGAAGGGTGTCTGAGCATGTTCGGGAGAACCGACCAGGGCCTGTGTATGGCCTGTGTCCTCTGCCATTTCCTTTCCCATCACGACTGATTGCCCTGGGCGGGGAGGCAGAAAACATCCCTTCGATAGTGTTCCTTTTCCGCATGGAGAGGCCTGTTGGGTCTCGAGACACCAGGCTCCTGTGGGCTCTGTCACTCACTGGCTAAGTGACTTGCCCAAGGTCACACCACTTCTCCGTGCCTCAGTTTCCTCAAAGGCAGGTTAGTAATGTTTGCCTTTCTCACAGAGTGATGATCCCTTGATGGACAGCGTGTGTGAGTGCAAAGTAGTTTCTCCTTGTTAGCTGTCCTGATTCACTGCCCCGTAGGAGTACTGAGCTACCCCCAGGTAGCCCCTGCTACCTTGGTAATCAGCAAGGGTGGGGAAAGGAATTCCAGGGAGAGCATGGGGCTAAATGTCTGGCTGTGGGCCAATTCTCCTCTGCTGCGAGAAATAGTCCATAACAAATCGCCACGAAAATCTGCTGCCTGTGGCAGTGAAAGAGACGACAGAGAGAGCAGCCGTCGTGTTCTGTCATTGATGGGCAGAGGCCTCCATGTGCGGACCACACTCAAAACCCCGCACACTTTCCCGAAAGAGACTGCTTTCAATGACCCTCCCAGACGGCTGCCAACTGCACTGGACTGGAAATAAAAAGCATTTGGACACCAAAGTTCAACTCCTTTGAAATTGGAGCCACCAGCTGAATTCTTTTGGCTTTGAGGTGTGTTTCTTTTTGACAGGTCTAACCCTGACTCTTAAAAAAAAACAACCAACCAACAAACCAGGGGAATGAGATTTCTCCTGGTAAGTGAGTGAAGAGAGTCTCTGTGCTAGGGGCGGGGTGTGAGGCACGCTTAGAATTTGGAATGTGCAATGTTTAAATCAAGGGTGGGGAACCTAAGATCTGGGGGCTGGATGCAGTCCCCAGCTTGCCTAGATCTGGCCCCTGAGGCTCGGGGCTCCCCCAGAATTGGGGAGCCCGTGCTGGGGGGGGGGGTTGTTTCTCACTTGTGTGCAGTCCCCAACTGATTTTTCTGGGCTCAGTGGCCCAGACCCAAAAAGGGTTCCCCACCCCTGGTTTAAATGAACCATTTTTCAATTGCAATAAAACATGAATCACAAACTTAGAAGCAAGGGGTTAAACAGAGCATCTGGGCGGATGTTTTATTCCTATTGATAAAATTCCACCACCAGAAAGTGATGTTGTGCCTTTAAGGATTACAAATATTGATGCTGGTTATTTATTAATAATTCTGTTGGTGACCTCTTTGTGTTTCACCTCTACCCAGGGGAGAACAAGGCTTTAAGAGTTGTTAACAATTTGTAGTACTGTATCTTTTTAACTATTTGTAGTGTCAAAGGGCAATATTCTGAAAAGAATGTGTTTGTGCCACCATAACACAGAGAGCCCACCCTGATTTTTACTGAATTTTGGAGGAAAAAAAAAGAATACAAAGGTGGCTCCGTTCTTTGAGATAACTAACCAATGTCTTTTTATTGCACAATAACGACGGATGTTTTGTAAATTCCAATTTATTCCAATAAGGTACTTTTGTTGGAACGCAAACTACTTCTTTAAACTGTCCTGTGTGTATGATGCCTTTGTAAGACCTCCACGCTGTCAGTGATGTTGATGCTTTGCCACACTCCTTTCTATTGGTCGAAGTGGATTTGTCTTAAATAGAACGTGAAAAGCTTTTCTTCACAGTGTTTCTGATTCGTTTGTAATTTGCTCTTTTTTGACAGCTTGAGGGGTCCTCTCTGTAAAGGACTGAATAAAAGTTCCTTCGCTGTTGTTTACACGCTGTTCACCTTGCTGGTTTGCATATGCATTGCCCTGCCACTTCGCTTCTGTTTCTTCAGGTGCAGACCACAGCTCTCCTGCTTCTCACCACCGGGCCCAGGGGTAAGCCGTTCAAACTCCGGGGGCCCTCTGCAAACCTGCACACAGGCAAGAGAATAGCAGACATCCCCCTCGGGTTCCCTGGGACTTGTGCTCCCGAATGATTAAGCATGTTTGGAAAATCCCATCCCAAATCGTCTGAACTCTGTCCTGGGCCCGTTTCTGCTACAGAGCTTAGTGATGCCACACACCCCAGAACCAGCCGCATTTTGTGTCTGTTGGCAAGACTCTCTGGACACTCAGCCATGGTGTACGCCCTCCAGGGGTGAAGGAACTTAAATTTCTTACAGGCGCTGTCCTATTGCAACCTGGATCTCTGCCAGCTCTTTCGATAGCCCCCTGCCGGCTTTTGCGGCAGCTCAGCCAGCTCTTGCCGGAGCTGCGCACCGGGGCGCCCCTGCTTCCTGTCACCTCTGCCCCCCTCCAAATGTCTCTGCGGTGCACGGTGGCGGGCATGGCGCCTGGCATGGCTCAGGGCTGGCTGTACGTGGGCAGGTTTGGCCTGGGCGGAGGCATCGGACCCCAACGCCCCCAGAAAAGATGCCAAGCCAGCAGCATCCGCCTGCCCCAGCCCTGGAGTTCAGCTCAGCCCAGGCACTGGGGCTGTTGAATGCTCTGCAGGAAGTGCCAGCAAGCAGGGTGTCTAGTGCATGGGGGTCTGCACACACCCGCCGTGCAAGGCAGCAGCCCTATTAGTGCCTGTGCCGCTGCTGCCATCTAGGGGGCAGAAGTGGCAGCGCACGCCTGGCCTTTGCTGGGCCCCACAGAGCCCAACGAGGGGGCGGCCCTGGGGTGCCAACAGGCCTGTGTGTCTCTCTGTGGCCTCGGGGCGGGAGGGCGCTTGGAGCTGGCAGGAAGGCGGCTGGTGCAGCGCACAAGCAGCTCCCGTTCCCTCGTGCGGGCGCAAGGGCCCATTGGCAGAAAGGGGCAGCGCTCGGCGAAGCAGCTCCCCGAGAAGGATCTGCCCCTCCAGGCCTCCCCGCCACTCACACAGGAAGGGGGGTCTCCGGAACCAGCAGGAGCAGGAAAGAAGGCTGCTCACGACAGCCGCGAAGAAGGCCAGGCCATTCCAAGCAGCAGCAAGGGGACCCCAGGAGCCCCGGCCTGTCCGGCGTCGTTAGTGGCCTCGCCTAGGAGCGCTTTCCCCAGCGTTGCTCCCACGCGCTGGCTCCTGCAGCCGACTAGGGTGGGTTAAGAACAGACCTGGACCGGGCGGCCCTGGCAAAGGCGACGACTATTGGTCGTTGAGCAAAACCGGGGGCAGCGTCCCTCTCCATGGCTGGCAAGGCAGGTCTGTCTGCCTGCAATCCACCACTGGTGCCCTGGGCTGGAGCCGCGCTGGCTGTGCCAATGGGGCACGAGAACAACCCAGCCTCGTGCTTCCCAGGAGATTCTCCGCCAGCATGTACATCTTGGCTGTGGCAATAAATCCCTCCCCCCGGCCCGTTGGCAGGATGAAAGGGGGGCCCAGACAATGGCATGGGATATTGTCACGCTAGGGTTTGCATGTCTCTCTCCTTTATGGGGCGGCTCAATTGCCCTCCTCTCTTTGGGAAGCGCTCTGCGTGAGTCAGGGGCAGACTGGCTGGGCAGCCCATTTTATAGCCCGGAAGGTTAATCATTAACCCTTGCTAAAGGCCCCCGAATAAACTCCTGCACATGCTGAGAGCTGAGCAGGACAAGGGCTTTAAAATGACTCCTCTGCCCCGGCTGGCGCCCAGTTCAGCTCGGCTCCCTGCTCACGGCTGGCAACTGGCCGGAAGCCGAGTTAGCTGACAGCTGGCCCAGCGAGCAACGTGACCTTTGGTGACCACTTGTTCAAACACAAGCCTGCTCCAGGCTCCAGTTCCTCTTGGTGGGAAAAACGTGACTTGGAGGGACTGCAATCGCCGCTTCCTCTCGGGGCCCAGCGGTGGCCTGGGGGCAGCTCTCCAGCCCTGCGGTGCAGCGACTTTGGCTGCAAGCGAGAAAAACGTCTGCCTTGAAGGAGACAGAACTTGCAGCTTAAATGACTCCTGGCCTGGCCCGAGACAGGAGATGGCATAAAAAATGAGCTTCCCAGGCAGGAAGGTGCACGCCCGGACCTGCGACTGACACCCATTGTTCAGGCAAATAAGCCTGGTGTTTGGGGGGCAGACCCCACAAGCACTGGGAGACGCCTGCCAGGGAGTGTGGGCGCCCTCAGGAGGAGCTTGCAGCTTGCCAGGATGCCCTCCCAGTTAGCGATGGCCATGCCGAGTGTGTTCCCTGAGTCTCGTGTTCCTCGCAAGTGGCCCTTCAATCCCGGCAGAAAGCCTGGGGGATTACGCTGAGGCTGTGAATGATGGAGGGCGGCTTTTGCCCGGCTTCAGAGCCAGGCCAGGGCACGCCCCAGTCTCAGGGCAGATCCAGCGCTCCCCGGCCACTGCTCAGCTTTCTCCCAGCGAGGGAGATGCCACAAGGGGCACGAGCAGAGGAGCTCTGACTACGTTCATAAGAGGGCAGCTCGTAAAGATGCCGGTCCCCCAGTGTGGCCGGTCCCCCAGTGTGGCCAGTCCCCCAGTGTGGCCCCCTCAGTGGGGCTGGTCTCCCAGTTTGGCCGGTCCCCCAGAATGGTCCCTCAGTGTGGAAGCTGTGACCTCTCAGCCTGGTACCTAGAAGTAATGGCCTCCCCCAGTACAAGCAGGGCAGGAAATCCCTGAAACTCTACCAGAGCAAACACAGCTCCGATCGGGCTTGGCCCCACCCGAACACGGCAAGGACCGAAGAACAAACCTTCTTCCAGACTCAGCATCGTCACTGGTACCTCACCTACCAGGCTTCTCAGCACCATGCAGACCTGAGCATCCCCGCGCCAGGCGCCCAGCTCACCATGTTCAGCTCTTTGGAGACAAACATGCCCGCGCCTCAGTCCCAAGTCTGTCCTGGGACCAATCCTATTCAACCTATTTATAAATGATCTGGAGAAAGGGGTAAACAGTGAGGTGGCAAAATTTGCAGATGATACCCAACGCCTCAAGATAGCTAAGTCCAAAACAGACTGTGAAGAGCTTCAAAAAGATCTCACCAAACTGGGCAACAAAATGGCAAATGAAATTTACTGTTGATAAATGTAAAGTAATGCACATTGGAAAAATAATCCCAACAGACCAGAGGCACTGGGACCTTTTTGTGCAGAAGTCCTATTCATCCACTGCCTTGCCACTCTGGGCCGGGACCCACCAGATAATGAATACTCCAGGAGCTGATAGAGGAGGTATCTGAGCCTTTAGCTATCATCTTTGGAAAATCACAGAAGACAGGAGAGATTCCAGAAGACTGGAAAAGAGCAAATCTAGTGCCCATCTATAAAAAGGGAAATAAGAACAACCCAGGAAACTACACAGTAGTCAGTTTAATTTCTGTGCCAGGAAAGATAATGGAGCAAGTAATTAAGGAATCCATCTGCAAACATCTGGAAGATAACAAGGTGATAGGTAACAGCCAGCATGGATATGTAAAGAACAAATCATGTCAAACCAATCTGATAGCTTTTTTTGATAGGATAACAAGTCCTGTGGATAAGGGAGAAGCGGTGGACGTGGTATACCTAGACTTTAGTAAGGCATTTGGTACGGTCTTACATGATATTCTTATCAATAAACTAGGCAAATACAACTTAGATGGGGCTACTATAAGGTGGGTGCATAACTGGCTGGATAACTGTTCTCAGAGAGTAGTTATTAACAGTTCACAATCCTGCTGGAAGGACATAACAAGTGGGGTTCTGCAGAGGTCTGTTTTGGGACTGGCTCTGTTCAATATCTTCATTAACGATTTAGATATTGGCATAGAAAGTACGCTTATTAAGTTTGCAGATGATACGAAGCTCGGAGAGGTTGCAAGTGCTTTGGAGGATACGGTCATAATTCAAAATGATCTGGACAAATTGGAGAAATGGTCTGAGGTAACTAGGATGAAGTTTAATAAGGACAAATGCAAAGTGCTCCACTTATGAAGGAACAATCAGCTTCACACATACAGAATGGGAAGCGACTGTCTAGGAAGGAGTCCTACAGAAAGGGATCTAGGGGTCAGAGTGGACCACAAACTAAATATGAGTCAACAGTGTGATGCTGTTGCAAAAAAAAGCAAACATGATTCTGGGATGCATGAACAGGAGTGTTGTGAGCAAGACACGAGAAGTCATTCTTCCGCTCTACTCTGCACTGGTTAGGCCTCACTTGGAATATTGTGTCCAGTTCTGGGCACCCCATTTCAAGAAAGATGTGGACAAATTGGAGAAGGTCCAGAGAAGAGCAACAAGAATGATTAAAGGTCTAGAGAACATGAGCTATGAAGGAAGACTGAAAGAATTGGACTTGTTTAGTTAGGAAAGGAGAAGACTGAGAAGGAACATGATAGTGGTTTTCAGGTATCTAAAAGGGTGTCACAAAGAGGAGGGAGAAAAATTGTTCTCCGTGGCCTCTGAGGATAGGACAAGAAGCAATGGGCTTAAACTGCAGCAAGGGAGGTTTAGGTTGGACATTAGGAAAAAGTTCCTAACTGTCAGGGTGGTGAAACACTGGAATAAGTTGCCTAGGGAGGTTGTGGAATCTCCATCTCTGAAGCTTCAGGGGGTAGCTGAGTTAGTCTGTTACAGAAAAAAACAACAAATGGTCTGGTAGCACTTTATAGACTAACAAAACATGTGTGACGACGCATTGGGGTCCCCTGACTCCTGCACCCCCGTAATGGCACGCACAGACTCCACCAGCCCGTAGAATGGAGGGAGTTTATTGCTTCTCCAGGATACAGCACAGCACAGATGTCATCTGGTTACAGGGCAGGCCTAGGATGCCTCAACCCCCCTTGAGATGGGGGAGACTGGGCCCTAAATCCCAGCCCCTGGCTTAGGCTGGTTCCTCCATGATCCCAGACAGAAACTAAACTAACCCTCTTCCAGCCCTGCCCCCCAGCCCGGGCAGCAATCCACCTTCCTTTGTTTCTCTCCCTGGGGGGTAGCTGGTCAGACAGGTTGAGAGACCCTCTTAGCATAATGACTCATCCTTCTGGGCTGTGGTACCGATGGCAGCCATTGGGGATTACCACAGAGCCAGCATAGGAACTAGCCAGATACCCCCCACTACGTCACAACATGTCGATGGGATTGTGAGCTTTCGTGGGCACAACCCACTTCTTCAGATGACCAGAGTTATGAGTAGGGGATTTGAAAACTCGAACCAAATAGGAGAAGGGAAAGGGGGTGGGAGGGAAAGAGAATGATGCTCTGTCTCCCACCCCCCTTCCTGTTTTTTTTCTTTAAGTATCTGGAGAATGGGTGCTAAACCTAAGCAGATAAAGATCAAAGTCAATAGATAGATTGCTAAGACAGGAAGGATACCACTCGGAAAGCTGTTAGCACCCTCATTGGTAGAGTCTCCACCAACCTAAATCAAGATTGAGGCCATTAGCATATGAATTGAATTTGTGTGTGCTTGGAATTACATTACATACACAAATTCACTTGAGGGAAAGGGTCCCCCACGACTTGTCGGTGAGGAAGCACCGAGAACCCTTCCACTGGGCAATGAAAAGCTGTTATGGTGGCCAAGTGACCCTGGGCTGACCTGGCTGATAAGCTTTTTTAATTCCATTCCAGCAGGCAACCCAGGATTACGGAGAATGAAGGTGACTCTGGTGCAAGCCGCTGGCGTTCCCACCAATGGCTAAATCTTTTCTGTTTTGGAAGGTGAATATTTAGGGTAGAAGCTTCCCTGCTGTTTCCTACCACCTGGGCAGATGCTGCTAGCCTCACAAACCTTAGAGAAGTGGAGAACTCCAAGGCTGGGATGGATAACAGCATCCAGAGGGAGCTGCATGTCTGTGTTTGGCATCTTTCCCAAAAGGCTTGTTCACAAGCCACCCACAGAGGCGGTATAGATTATGCACTTGCTTAGTACTCGCTAATATCTGTGTGTGTGTGTGTGATCCATTAACTATATGATTTAAAAAGCCTGTTGAGAGTCTACGGGTTAAGTTTAGAGGTAGAAGCAACAGGGGTGATGTTGTGGTTGGTGTCTGCTATAGACCAGATCAGGTGGATGAGGTAGACAAAGCTTTCTTTGGACAACTGAGAGAAGCTTCCAGATCGCAGGCCCTGGTTCTCATGGGCGACTTTAATCACCCTGACATCTGTTGGGAGACCAAACAGCAGTACATAGACAATCCAGGAAGTTTTTGGAGAATGTTGGGGATAACTTCTTGGTACAAGTGCTGAAGGAACCAACCAGGGCCCATGCACAGCTTGACCTGCTGCTCACAAACAGGGAGGAACTAGCAGGGGAAGTAGAGGTGGGTGACAATCTGGGAAGCAGTGATCATGAGATGGTCGATTTCAGGATCCCAACCAAAGGAAGAAAGGAGAGTAGCAAAATACACACCCTGGACTTCAGAAGAGCAGACTTTGACTCCCTCAGAGAACTGATGGGCAGGATTACTTGGGATGCTAACATGAAGAGGAAAGGAGTCCAGGAGAGCTGGCAGTACTTTAAAGAAGCCTTATTAAAGGCACAGGAAGAAACCATCCTGATGTACAATAAGGAAAGAAAATATGGTAGGTGACCAGATTATCTTACCGGGGAAATCCTTGGTGAGTTTAAACACAAAAAGGAAGCTTACAAGAAGTGGAAACTTGGGCAGATGACTAGGGAGGAGTATCAATATATTGCTCGAGAATGCAGGGGAGTTATCAGGAAGGCGAAAGCGCAATTGCAATTGCAGCTAGCAAGGGATGTGAAGGGTAACAAGAAAGGTTTCTACAGGCATGTTAGCAATAAAAGGGTGATTAGAGAGGGTGTGGGGCCCTTACTGGATGAGGGAGGTAACCTAGTGACAGATGATGTAGGAAAAGCTGAAGTACTCAATGCTTTCTTTGCCTCTGTCTTCACAGACAAGGTCAGTTCCCAGACTACTGCACTAGGCAACACAGTATGGGAAAGAGGTGGACAGCCCTTGGTGGAGAAAGAACAGGTTAGGAACTATTTAGAAAAGCTAGACATACACAAATCCATGGGCCCGGATTTAATGCATCTGAGAGTACTGAGGGAGTTGTCAAATGGCATTGAGGAGCCTTTGGCCATTATCTTTGAAAAGTCGTAGCGATCGGGAGAGGTCCCGGATGATTGTAAAAAGGCAAATGTAGTGCCCATCTTTTAAAAAGGGAAGGAGGACAACCCAGGGAACTACAGACCAGTCAGCCTTACCTCAGTCCCTGGAAAAATCATGGAGGGGATCCTCAAGAAATCCATTTTGAAACACTTGAAAGAGGGGGAAGTGATCAGGAATAGTCAACATGGATTCACCAAGGGCAAGTCGTGCCTGACCAATCTGATTAGCTTCTATGATGAGGTAACTGGCTCTGTGGTCATGGGAAAGTCAGTAGATGTGATAGACCTTGACTTTAGCAAAGCTTTTGATACGGTCTCCCACAACATTCTTGCCAGCAAGTTAAGGAAGTAGGGATTGGATAAATGGACTGTAAGATGGATAGAAAGCTGGCTAGACTGTCAGACCCAACGGGTAGTGATCAATGGCTCAATGTCAGGTTGGCGGTCGGTTTCTAGCGGAGTGCCCCAAGGATCAGTTCTAGGGCTGGTTTTGTTCAACATCTTTATGAATGACCTGGATGAGGGGATGGATTGCACCCTCAGCAAGTTTGCAGATGACACTAAGCTAGGCGGAGAGGTAGATACGCTGGAGGGCAGGGATAGAGTCCAGAGTGAGCCAGACAGATTAGAGGATTGGGCCAAAGGAAATCTGATGAGGTTCAACAAGGACAAGTGCAGAGTCCTGCACTTGGGATGAAAGAATCCCAAGCATTGTTAGTTCGGCAGCAAAGGACCTGGGGATTACAGTGGATGAGAAGCTGGATATGAGTCAACAGTGTGCCCTTGTAGCCAAGAAGGTTAATGGCATATTAGGTTGCACTAGGAGGAGCATTGCCAGCAGATCTAGAGAAGTGATTACTCCCCTTTATTAGGCTCTGGTGAGGCCACATCTGGAGTATTGTGTCCAGTTCTGGGCCCCACACTACAGAAAGGATGTGGACGCATTGGAGAGGGTCCAGCGGAGGGCAACCAAAATGCTTAGGGGGCTGGAGCACATGGCCTATGAGGAGAGACTGAGGGATTTGGATTTGTTAAGTCTGCAGAAGAGAAGAGTGAGGGGGGGTTTGATAGCAGCCTTCAGCTTCCTGAAGGGAGGTTCCAAAGAGGATGGAGAGAGGCTGTTCTCAGTGGTGACAGATGGCAGAACAAGGAGCAATGGTCTCAAGTTACAGTGGGGGAGGTCTAGGTTGGAAATTAGGAAAAACTATTTCACTAGGAGGGTGGTAAAGCCCTGGGATGGGTTCCCTAGGGAAGTGGTGGAGTCTCCATCCTTGGAGGTGTTTAAGTCTCGGCTTGACAAAGCCCTGGCTGGGTTGATTTAGTTGGGACTGGTCCTGCCTTGGGCAGGGGGCTGGACTTGATGACTCCTGAGGTCTCTTCCAGCCCTGGGATTCTCTGACCCCTGACCATTTCACACGAGATAAGTTCACCTAGCCACTGTCTCACCTCTTCATAGAAAGGATCCAACACCCCCACCCCAGAGGCAGTGGAAGTGAATCTCTGGGTATATAGTTGCATGTTATGATGTGGGCAGCAGCCAACCTGCCTCCAGGGTATCGTGCCCTCTGTAAGGTCCCAGCGAGCATCTGAGGCATTTCTTAGACGCTCCAGTGTCTGAGATCCACAGAGCAGCTGTATGCTCTTCAATCCATGCCTCGCCCAAGCGCTCTGCCTTGATCCATGCAGCAGCATGAGAACAATTTTTGGAGTGGGGGGGGGTGCTGAGCTGCCCCCTATTAGCTCTATCTGTGCCCCTCATGACCCCTTAGAGCTGGGGCCAGCAGCCAGGAACCCACATGTGGGGCCAGTGGTCAGGACCTCAGGCGGGACCCTGCATGCAGGGCCTGGAGGCAGGGCCAGCAGGCGAGCCCCTGTGTATGGGGACAGCAGCTGAGCAGGACCCAGGGCCAGCAGCCAAGTGGGACCCAGGGCCAGCAGCCAAGCCCCTGTGCATGGGGACGGCAGTCGAGCAGGACCAGGAGCCAGCAGCCGAGCCCCTGTGCATGAGGATGGCAGCTGAGTGGGATTCAGGGCTGGAAGTGGAGCCCCCAGGCAACAGGTGGTCAGGACCTGGGGAGCAAGGGTAAGTGGCCAGGATACCCCAAACCTGGGGTGTTGAACCCCCACCAGCCCTACTTCCTGTGCCTATGGGTCCATGCCTCCACCATGGGGAGCTGGCAATGTGGTTCTGGCTTGGGTTCCTGATCCAAAGCTCCTGCCTGCCCACAGGGCTCCTGCTTGGGAGCCCCTGGAAGCAAAGTGCCCATGGGGACCCTGCCCGGAGAGAAAGGGCTCTCACTCTGGGCAGTACGGGTGGTGCTTTGAGAGGCGTGTCCCTGTGGGTGCTTCGCTACCCACCTTGCCCTCTGCTTCCGAGTGTCCATCGTGGGTCTTGTCTGTAGCGAAGGTGATTTGTCTGCGCAGCATTTCCTAGCCCCGGTGAGGGGCACGAAACGGAGTTGTGCATGTGCACGGGCCACAGCTGGTGCCAATCTCCGTTCCAAAGGGGGCACCCCACGGGACACATCTCCAAGTGCCACCGTCCTGGCACGGGGGGCGTAACCTCCTCTTCCATCTCCATTCCAGTCCTGCCAGTCGGATGTCTCTCATGGAGGGTGCAGCGGAGGTGCCCTGCCTCACCTTAGGGGCTTGGCTATCTCCACAGCTGCTAGACATAGGGAAATGAAGCAGCGATTTAAATAATCGCCGCTTCATTTACATCAAAATGGCTGCTGCGCTGTGCCGATCAGCTGTTTGGTGGCACAGTGCGGTAGTCTGGACGCTCCGCGGTCAACAAGGGAAGCCCTTGTCGACTGCCCCGGTAAACCTCATTCCACAAGGTGGAATGTGCCACCAAACAGCTGATCGGCACAGCGCGGCAGCCATTTTGATGTAAATGAAGCGGCGATTATTTAAATTGCCGCTTCATTTCCCTATGTCTAGAAACCTAATCTACATGGCTCCATTGATGGAGCCATGTAGTCTAGACATACCCCTAGACAACACGACTGCCTGGGCTGCCAGGGAGAGGGGCAGGGCAGCCAGTGGCCTAGTAAGTGCTGGCTCCTGTGTGATGCGAAGGGGTGAATGGCGTGTCTCTAGCCACTTTCTCCTGGCCAGGCAGTTTAGAGCCCTCTGTTGTAAACCGCCCCCACACACACCCCCATCTCTCTGCCAAGAACAGCCTCAGCTTTTTCATCTCGGCTCATATGGCAGCTGTCCTAGACCCCTAATCATTCCCTTGTGCTGCTCTGTCCTTTTTCCAATTCTAATCCATAGTTTTGAGATGGATGACCAGAGCTGCGTGTAGTATTCATGGAGTGGGTGTGCCGTGGATTTACAATGGCATCATGCTAGAAACAGAATCCTAGAACACTAGAACTGGAAGGGACCTCAAGAGTCATCGAGTTCAGTCCCCGACCCTCACGGCAGGACTAAGCACCATCTAGACTATCCCTGACAGGTGTCTGTCCAACCTGCTCTTAAATATCTCCAGAGACGGAGATTACACAACCTCCCTAGGCAATTTATTCCAGTGTTTAACCGCCCTGACAGGTAGGAAGTTTTTCCTAATGTCCAACCTAAACCTCCCTTGCTGCAGTTTAAGCCCATTGCTTCTTGTCCTGTCCTCAGAGGCTAAGGAGAACAATTTTTCTCCCTCCTCTTTGTGACACCCTTTTAGATACTTGAAAATTGCTATCATGTCCCTTCTCAGTTTTCTCTTTTCTAAACTAAACAAGCCCAATTCTTTCAGTCTTCCTTCATAGGTCATGTTCTCTAGACCTTTAATCATTCTTGTTGCTCTTCTCTGCACCTTCTCCAATTTGTCTACAACTTTCTGGAAATATGGTGCCCAGAACTAGACACAATACTCCAAGGCTACGTCTACATTGGCAAGATTTTGTGCAAAAGCAGGCGTTTTTGCGCAAAATCTTGCCACCTGTCTACACTGGCCGCGAGTACTTGCACAAGAACACTGACATTCTAATGTATAAAATCAGTGCTTCTTGCGCAAATACTCTGACGCTCCCGCTCAGGGATAAGCCCTCTTGCGCAACTGTTCTTGCACAAGAGGCCACTGTAGACAGGCAACATCAATTTCTTGCGCAAGAAAGCCCGATGTTTAAAATAGCCATCGGAACTTTCTTGCGCAAGAGAGCGTCTACACTGGCACAGATGCTCTTGCACAAAAGCACATCTTTTGCGCAAAGGCACATGCCAGTGTAGATGCTCTCTTACTCAAATACTCTAATGCAAAAACTCTTGCATGAAAGAGTATTTGCGCAAAATCTTGCTAATATAGACATAGCCCAAGTGAGGCCTAATCAGCGCAGAGTAGAGCGGAAGAATGACTTCTGTGTCTTGCTCACAACACACCTGTTAATGCATCCCAGAATCATGTTTGCTTTTTTTGCAACAGTGTCAGTGTTGACCCATATTTAGCTTGTGGTCCACTAGACCCCTAGATCCCTTTCTGCAATGGTTTGCTATACCCCTGTGCTAATGGACTCTTACAGCAGCGTTATTTTTTTTTTTTTTTGGACTGGCACTGCACCTTGAGCAGCTGTTTTCAGAAAACTAGTCACAAGGACTCCAAAATCTCATCCTGGGGGTAACAGGTAACAGTTAATGTACACCAGCTGTAAGTGTAAGTTGGGATCATGTTTTGAAAAGTTATCAACAGTGAATTTCATCTGCCATTTTCCTGTCCGGTGGCCCAGTGTTCGGAGATCTCAGTATAACTCTCTGCCAGACCGCTCTGAATGTAACTGGCTTGATTAATTTTGTATCATCTGCAACCGTTGCCTGCTCACCCTTTACCCCCAGGCGGAGAGAAGCTGGCCTGGGTCCGCCCCCGCTCCCCCAGGGCTGCGCTAGTCAAAGCGGCTGCTTTTCCGGGGACTTTGCCGGACTCGTTTCCTCTCATCAGCCCTAGCCCGGAACAGAAACCGAGACCGACAGCGGGATGTGGGAGCCGGTTTATTGAAACCCGGCATTAAACACGGATACAAGCGCCCTGGGGGCTCCAGCAGCGCAAGGCCCGGTGCCAGCCAGACCGGGCCACTTCTCCCTGGCTTGCTCGGACCACTGCACTCTGCCTGCCCGGAGTGCGGCTGGCACCGCGCTCTGCCTGTCCCGGGCGCCGGCTGGCGAGGGTGCCGAGGCCAGCGCGGATCAGGGATAATCCTCAGCCAGGCGCGTCCGCCCTGCGCGTAGCGCCCACGGGCCGGGCCACGCCCCACCCAGCCACCTTCTCCTGGCCAGCCTAGCGCTACCAGGGCCGCCACAGCGCCTGGCTCCCGCCGGGCACCGAGGGTCCTTGCTCCACGGGGCCGCCCCGCTGGGCAGCAGCGCCCAGCTCAGTCTGGGAGCGGGGGGCGCCGGGCCGCTGAGTGTAAGGCCTGGGGCCGCCCGCTGGCTGCTCCGCCCCGCGGCTGGGCCTGGAGCTCCGGGGCCCCGGGTGGGCCGCGACGGGGCTGCTGTCCGTGGTCCTGCAGCCCGAGCCGCTCCCCAGCGGCGCAGCCCGGGCGAGCTCCTGCAGCAGGTGGAAGGAGGACGCGTCGCTGCCCCCCTCGGAGCGCAGCAGGAACTGGTTCACGCCGTGCAGGCAGCTCCGGAAGCCGGCCTGGTAGTCAGCGCCTGGGGAGGGGAGAGCAGGTGAGCAGCCCTGGGGCGCGCAGCAGCGAGGGTCCCGGCGCCCCCCATCCGCGGATCCAGGGCCGAGCCCCGCCGAGCAGCGCCCGCCCGCCGGGAGCCCAGGACTCTGCGCGGGGCTCTGAGCAGCCAGTGGGGCGCCCCGGGGCGTCCTGACCCCGCTGCGCAGGGCGAGCCCAGTTCTGCTGGGGGAGCCTGGGGCGCTGCGTTCCCACGCGGGCCTCGCCCCCTGCGCGCCCCGTGCCAGGCTGCGGCCCCGGCCTGAGGGCAGGGGGCGGGCGGGCAGCGCGATTTCTGCCCTGTAGCCCAGCCAGGAGAGCGGGCCCCGCGCCTCCCTAGTCTGAGAGCCGTCGGGTTCCTGCCAGCTGCGAGTGGCGGGGCACAGGACCCGCATCGTGTCCACACGGGGCTCGATACAACGGGGCGTGGGCTCGAAATGCGGAGCCAAGGTCCGCTCCGTAGCCCGGCCCCAGCCAAAGGCAGCCCCGGGACCCTCCCCTCGCACCACGACTCGTCAAGAGTCCTCCCCGGGGAGAGACCGGAGCTCAGAGATTCGCTCCGGATTCGCACCCCCTTCTCCCCGGACACAACCGCCGGTTTCTGGGGGGGGGACGGGGGGGGACGGTACCTTGCACCGATGTCTGGAGGCTTCTCATGTACTTGACGCTCAGCTCCAAGATATCCGCCTTCTCCAGCTTGCGCTTTCGGATCTGGGGAGAGACCCGGCCCCGCGGTAAATACCGGAGCGAGCGGGCCCGGACCGCGCCTCGGGCCACCCTGTCATTGCGGAGCTGCCCGGGACACGGGAAAGGCGCGTAGACCCCGCGATGGCCAGGGCTGCTGAGGGCTCGCAGAGCGCGGCGGGGGCGGTTGTCGGGATAGTGGTGCGGGGAGAGCGATTTGTGTGCGGAGGGAGTTGCGGGGACAGCGGTGCGGGGGAGGGTTGCGGGACAGCGGTGCGGGGGTTTTGCGAGGGTAGCGGTGCGGGGTTGCGGGGTAGCGGTGCGGGGTTGCGGGACAGCGGTGCGGGGTTGCGGGGTAGCGGTGCGGGGGTTGCGGTGCGAGGGGTTGGGGGACAGCGGTGCGGGAGTTGTGGGGGGTAGCGGTGCGGGGGTTGCGGGGTAGCGGTGCGGGGTTGCAGGGACAGCGGTGCGGGGGTTTTGCGAGGGTAGAGGTGCGGGAGTTGTGGGGGTAGCGGTGCGGGGATTGCGAGGGTAGCGGTGCGGGGTTGCGGGGGTAGCGGTGCGGGGGTTGCGGGGACAGCGGTGCGGAGGTTTTGCGAGGGTAGCGGTGCGGGGGTTGCGGGGTAGCGGTGCGGGGTTGCAGGGACAGCGGTGCGGGGGTTTTGCGAGGATAGCGGTGCGGGGGATTGCGGGGTAGGGATGCGGGGTTGCGGAGGTAGCGGTGCGGGGTAGCGTTGCGGGGGACTCACGTGGTGGGAATAGTGCTTTTCTAGCAGCGCCTTCAGCTGCTCCAGAGACACGTTAATCCGGGCTCGCCTCTTCTTCTCCATCAGGGGTTTGGAAATCTGCGGGGGGGAGGGGAGAGAAATGTTACCGGGGTTTGCCCTCCGCCCCCCCCCCCCCAACTACACGCCTTTCTCCCGGCGGGGCCGCGGGCCCACCTTGCGGAAGCTGCCCAGCTGCGGTGTCTCCTGGCCCGCCGGCGCGGGGAGCATGTTCCCCTCTCTGGGAGCGAGCGGCCCTGGGCGTCCGCAGCCGCGGGCGGGAGCAGGATTTATACGGGGCCCTCGCTTTACATGTCAATGCGGGCATTCAGGCGCGGAGCGCCTCCCCGAAGGGGCCAGGGCGGGGCGGCCCGGCTGGCGCAGGGGGCTCCCGTGGCCGCGGGCTGCGTGACTGGCCAGGCGCTGGGGGGGGAGAAAAGTCGCAAGGACTTTTACCGGGATGCTCAGTGTCGTTTGCGTGTCTCGCTGCGGGTAACCACGGAGCCACGAGCCCGGGGGGGAGGGGGCTCCGCGTGTGTGTGTGTGTGTGGGGGGGGGGACGGCATCACTAATTAGCTCCACCCCCCGCGGGGCTCAGCAGGCCCCGGGCGCGCGGCTCGGAGCTAGGGACACGCGCGCGGCAGGGGCGTGCTGGGGCCGGGACTGGCTGTGCAGCGCCGCGCACCGCGGGCGCCAGCTGGGTCTCTGCTCTCAGTCGCTGTCTCACCGGGCCCAGCGGGCCGCGGATGCGAATTCACAAAGGGTCTGTCCCCTCCCCAGGCCAGGGGGCCGCGCGGAGATGAAGACATGCCAGCCAGGGCCAGCAACCCCTCCTTTCTGGCCGCGTTTCACGCTTGGCACGGGGCGGCCAGGGTAGATTAGCGGCCCTAATGGCCGGACAATGCAGCAATTTTCTGCTCCTTCCAGCCCTTCACAGCGCCCGGGGCTCGATTTCTCCGCTCTGCGCGGGGACACGCGCGAACACGTGTTGCATTAAAGCGTGCAAGGGCCCGGCCGGTGCGCCGCGGGCCCCGGGGCGGCGCGGGAAGGGTGCGCAGCGCGCGCCGCGTGTGTCCCCTGTCCCGTGCACACGCACCCCCCTGCCGCGGGGCCGCTCGGGCTCTCTGCCGCGGGCTTTTGTCCGGAGTCAGCACTACCCGGGCGCCCCTTCCCCAGCTGCACGTGGGAAACCACCGCGGGGGGGCGGGGGCGTTCCCGGATTCGCCTCGCTTCCAAATGGCCTTGCAAAGTCCGAATTCCTGCCGCGCACTCGGCTCAAAGGGGTTTATAACAGACAATTAGGTCTGGTCCGGACACAAAACCCCAGATGTTTGGGAAGGCCCAGCCCGGCCGTGAGAGCCAGAGCCGCGGCGCTTTTTCCCAGCCCGGGCAGAACGCAACGCGCAGCCCCGGGGGGACGGGGCTGGAGCCCCGGTTCGCCCGCAGGGAGGGCGCCTGAATCGTGGGGTTCTCCCGCTCGCTGGGGAGGGGAACCCCAAACCTTCCCGGGGAGCCCGCTGCCCGCAAGCACGCACCCGGGGGCTGGTAACACTGCGGCAAAGCCAAACCTCCCCCCAGCATTCCCCGCTGAGCCCTTCTCCCGCGCGGAGGGGGGGGGAAAGGGGTGGGCGAGGGGTACTAAAATGGAGCCCGTGCGGGGCCGGGCCCTTGCCTTCAACGGAAGAGGCGCAGGATCGGGCCCAGCCCGGTACAACCAGAGCCCGCAGCGCACGCTGCCGGGAAGCTAGGGCGGCGCGGGGCGCAGGGCGGGGCTGCCCGGGGCGCAGGGCGTAGGGCAGCAGTGCAAATACGGAGGGAACGTGTCACTCGGAGCCAGGCGGGTTTTACTGCCAGGGGGCAGCACGCGGGGGGGGCCATCCCTGACGCCCAGGGCTTGCAGACGGGCGCGGGTGCAGCGCGGAGCCAGCCGCCCCGTCGCGTAACTTGGGTCAGGAGGCCCGGAGCGGGCCCGGCCCGCGCTCCATCCCGCCTGTCACAGCTGCCCGGGGGCGGCGCGGGGACAATGGATCAAAGGGCCGCGGGGGCCCGGGCTGGCCCTGCTCGCTGGTGCGCGGCGAAGGTGGGGGGAGAGTTTCTCTGCCTCGTCCCCGCTCCCAGGGGCTGTTCGGGGTCGGGCCGAGCGCCGCCGCATCCAGAAGCCGGTGCCCACGGGGCTGGAGGGGGCTGGCGGCACAAGCTCTGTATTAACCCCGCCCCAGAAGCCGAGAGGCCGGATCCCAACCCAGCGCGTGTGGCTGCGAACCGGGGCTCTGCCCCCCAGCTCAGGCCTGCCCCCGCCGCCCCCCCCTCCCTGCCGGGCTGGTGCGCAGGGCTGCGCTCGCTGCACAAGCTCCCGGCCCAGAGGCCGGATTAGGAGGGAGGGTCTTGGCCCCGGGGCGGGGGGCGCCAGGGCAGCGGATCCCCCAGGATTCCCCAGCAGGGGCGCAAGAACAGGGGGAACCGAACTGTAACCGCGCGCACCCCACAGACCCCCCAGCACGTGGAGGACACCCCGGCCGAGCGCCCTGCCGGCTCAGTGCAGGCTGCACCTGTCAGCTCCCCCCTCCCGCCGGCTTGCGGGGCCACAGTGGGGGGAACCCCCTTCCCGCCACTCCTGCTGGGGCCCAGCCGGAGCCCCTGCGCCGCCCAGGCAGCCCCAGGCCCAGTCCGGCGCGGGGACAGTTCGGGGGAGGGGCTGAGAGCTGTTGAGCCGAACCGGCGCCTCGGGGTACAGTGAAAAGCACCCGGAGCCCTGGCTGCGCTACGGAGCGTGAGTCCCTGCTGGGCCAGGTGAGCCCCCCCCCGCGCGCTCTGCACCGCCTGCTGCAGCCCCCGCCGGGCGGGCCCCTTCCCGGGCGGGGCGGGGAGCGCTTGCTGGAGCTGTCTGGCCCGGGCCGCTCGGGCGGCGTTTCCCAGGCAGGACGGCCCCTGGCAGCGTGGAGAATCGCGGGTCCGCCCCCGGCCTTTCACTCCCCTGCCAGCTCGGGGGCCGCGCTGGGGCCAGGCTGGGAGCGCAGGGGAGCCAGACCTGGCCCCTCCGCCCCGCCCCCCTGTGGGGCTCGCCCAGCCGGGCCGGGGCGCTGTGCGCCTGGCTGCGCACAGGGGCCGCCGAGCAGGCTGGCAGCGAGGGCGGAGGCAGCGCAGGGCAGGGAACCCCCTGGACTTGCCCTTCAGAGCCAGGGCAGCCCTGGGCTGGGGGGCAGGTGGGGACGGGAGCCTCCCGCTGCAAACCCTGATCCTTCTGGTGCCCCCTTCGCCCAGCCCAGTATCTGTCCCGTCTGCTCCCCTCTCTGCGCCTTTGTACAGCACCGAGCACAGCGGGGCTCGCTCCCGAGGCCCGCTGCAAAACAAACGGTACATCCCGGCCCAGGCGGGACCCTCAGCAGCTCCAGCAAAGGGGCCAGCGGGTTCCCACCTGCCCAGGATGGGCGCCTGGGCCCACAGCATTGGGCAGGGGCCTCCCCTGTACTGAGCACACGCTCAGGGGTGGGCCCATGTCCCCAGGCGTGTGCGCACTCGGCCAGGGGCCGGAGCCGGCCTGTGAACGCGGTAAGTGCGTTGCTGGGGCCAGCCCTGCCATAACCCTACGGATCCCAGCTGGAAGGACTCCGGGCTCTTCCAAACCGCCTGTGAGCTCAGTGCTTTGCAAGGGAATGGGGGCTGCAGAGCGGCCGGAGTTAGGAAGCGGCCTGTATTGGGAGGCGAACCCCCCATTCTTGCGCCGGGTAATTTGTCACCTAATGATTTGCTTCCTTGTCATAAAGCCCTGATGGCTTCGGGAGGCTTTCAAAGGGGGCTCTTTGAGCAGCCAGATGACCCTTGTTGTGCTGATCCCGCTAGAACAATAGGGGCAAAGGGCACTTGGGAAGCGCAGAGGGTAATTAAACAAGGCACTGCCAAGCCGAGCTGCTTTCAGACCAGCTAGTCCCCCCTCGGCGCTCACAGAGCCGCTGGGCACCCCTGGGAGCTGGGTCTCGGCCCGGAGGCAGGAAACAACCAGGACGCGTCCTGCGGTCCCGCTCCGGCCTCAGGCCGGACTGGAGGGCAGGAGGAAAGCAGCATTGGAGCCCAAGGACGCCACTGTGGTGGGGTGAAATCCGGCTCCCTCGGAAGCCAATGGGAGCATTGCACATGGGGCACGAGGGGGCAGGATCTCTCCCATAAGTCCATGCTGACCAGCTGACTCACCTCACACATGGAGGCTTCCAGGCCCAAGGCCATGGGAGCTTTGCCATCAAGGCTTTTAGGGGCCGGATGGCCTGAGAGACTGCCCCCGACTCCGGACAGCCTGCGGGTGTTACGGCGGGAGAGCCGGGCCCATACCAGCAGCGCGGGAGCTAAGGGTATTGGGGGAACCTCACCATTTGTTTTCTATACTTTAAGCCAGGGGTGGGGACCTTTTTTGGGTCGGGGGCCGCTGACCCACAGAAACATCAGTCAGGGGTCGCACATAGGTGAGACGTGGGCCCCAAGTGAGCAGACAGACACTCCCCACTTCCCCCTGGCACACCAGAGCCTAGAGGAGTCCAGCCTAGTAGATTTTGTGTGTTCCAGCCTCATGGTGGGGTGGCGGGGGTGCTGAAGCATCAGCGTAGGCTCCCCAATGCTGGGGGGAGAGGCCCTGAGCCTCAGGGGCCTGCAAGCCGGGGGCCGTGTGAGGACTGGAGTGGCAGGGCAGGCTCCCCAATGCTGGGTGGGGGGCCTGAGCCTTGGGGGTCAGATCCAGGCAAGCCAGGGGCCTCATCTGGCCCTCAGGCCTGAGGTTCCCCACCCCTGCTCTAAGGACCGAACATGGTCAGCCCTTCCTGTGACAGGGAACTGCGTGCATGCATATTGTGTCCCAGGAGACGCTGCTGCATGTGACCATGGATTTAAGCCCCATTGCAATGCACCAGCCCAAGGGGCAGTGTTTAGGTTCCACTAGAACTCTGCATGCCTTCAACTCCCTGAAGGGGGGTTCCAAAGAGGATGGAGAGAGGCTGTTCTCAGTAGTGACAGATGGCAGAACAAGGAGCAATGGTCTCAAGTTGTGGTGGGAGAGGTCCAGGTTGGATATTAGGAAAAACTATTTCACTAGGAGGGTGGTGAAGCACTGGAACGGGTTCCCTAGGGAGGTGGTGGAGTCTCCATCCCTGGAGGTGTTTAAGTCTTGGCTTGACAAAGCCCTGGCCGGGTTGATTTAGTTGGGATTGGTCCTGCCTTGGGCAGGGGGCTGGACTTGATGACCTTCTGAGGTCTCTTCCAGCTCTAGGATTCTATGTCTTCGCTTTTTGGTCTTTAATGTCTCAGTCTCGGTGCTTTGTTACTGTCGTTTTTATTTTGCATGAGACATAGCTAGAGGCAGAGCCCAGCGTTAGGGGCAGGATGGAGCTGCTGTTCAGGAGTTTGGGGGAGAAATCTGACCCTGAGAACTCCCCAGCTTGCAGAGAGGGAGCGTCTGCCCTACTCTGGCTGCCCATCACACCCCTTCCCCCAATCTGCACAGATCACACCCCGGCAGGGCCATGGCGTCACTCTTCTCCTTCCCCTTCTGGGTGTTGTAGGGCAGAGGATGGATAAGAAATCCCCGTGCCTAACCCTTGTGCTTGGCCACACAAAGTAGGGGACAGAGCGAGGCTCCTTGTGCATGGGCCAGCTACAATCTGTAACTATTACTCGCTCAAATACACTGGGACGTCTCCAGCAAGCTGTCTGGAATTCAGCCTTCCCTGGAGTCCCAGCGACCCGGGTGGTTCTGTTCTCCGCATTGCTTCTTTCTGCAAACGCTTAGAGGAGGGGGCCAGCACGCGGCAAAACTGAATGAAGGAGTCAAGAGAAAATCTCCTCATCTGGATGCATCCCTCAAGCCACAGAAAGGGGGAAGCGTCTGATCCAGATTCAGACGAGGTCAGGAAGTAAAGGGCTTGCAAACCTTTCTTCTGCTCTCATGGTTACTTACCGATCTTCCTTCCCCCTAAGGCCCAACTTTAATCGTGTGCCTGTTTTTCCACCTATTATTTTAATTACATGGCTATTTCTTGCACAGCAGGCTGTGTTTAATGAATGACTACATGAAAAGGCTCCTGATGGTTCAACATATCCCCACACTGCTCTCTGGATTTGCCTATTCTATATGCTACATCTGGCTGGGTTTGAACAACTTGTGTGGTGAGGAGTATTAAACAGTGGAAAATTGACCGAAAAATGTTGCTAATGTGCAATGTTCTGCTCTGGCTGTGAGAAGGTGATTCCTAGAGCTGGGCTGAGAGCTGCTATTCACTGCTGGTCACGCTCCAGATTTGGAGGCAGCACCATATTAATGGGCTCTACCCTCCCCCCCCAAAATGTTACCCCACACAGAGCCAAAGAATACTCCAAAGCTCATGGTCTCCCAAGCTGCTCTGGGATCTGTATAGGGAAGTTTCCCATCAATTTGCTTCTCAGCAAGCAGTTAGAAAATGCAGTTATACATCACACGCTGGACTGCAACGGTCTGCTGCATATAAAGGGTGCTTGGAAATGTTGGGTCCGACTCGCCTCTCGCTTACACCAGTATAAATCAGGAGTAACTCCCCGGAAGACAGTGGCATGATATTCATATGCAACTGCTATGAAATAGGAATCCAGCCTTATACAGACTCTTACATAGACATTTGGTTTTGCTCATCACAATTTTTGCCAATGAGCTCCTGATTGTAGGTTACTCTAAGGGTGCTGCACATTTCTCTGCTGCATACTATCTTCTTTCTTTTAATTTATATTATATCCTGACTCATGCGTTGCTTAAAGCCTTAGATCTGCCAAGGAATGTTTAACTGCAGAGGTGCACGTTGATCTTTAACAATAATATTAATTATTATGGATGGGACACATCCAGCGCACTTAATTAGCTTCATTAACACGGGTCCTACAATTGCCAGGTAATTGCTTTTGCTGTTACGCATATATAGCTTGGATTCTGCTTTTTCCACACCCACTCATTTGATGAAGTGGGTTTTGCCCACAAAAGCTCATGATATTGTTTATTTTTCTTAGTGTGCGTCTAGACAGCACCCTTCTGTCGGAATAAGCTACGCAATTTGCACTACACAAATTGCATAGATTGTTCCGAGTCTAGGTCGAAAGAGCTTATTTTGAAATTTGGTGCTGTGTAGACAGCACCAAATTTCAAAATAAGGCACTATTCTGACAAATCCCTTAACCGAGGGTTACAGGGACGCTGGAATAGTATGCCTGCTATTTCGGGAAATAACAGGCACTTTTAAAGATGCAGTGTTGCTATTTCAGGATACTTCAGGAATCCCAAAATAGCAACGCAGTCTAGACGTACCCTTAGTCTCTAAGGTGCCACAGGACTGCTCGTTGTTTTTGATAATATGAATGTTTATGAAGAACAATTATATCTTCGCAAACTGCACTGCCCTGGAAGGTAAAAGCACTGTGTTAAGGGATCACATTGCCTATTGCCTGAGTCATTGTCTGCTTTAGCTGGGGAGTCAAAACCACCAGCTACTGATGGTTATTTTTATTCTGAAACATAGAAAGAGTAAAAGGGCCTGCCCTCCCCCCATGATAGTGTTGCTACTCCCGGGAACAGTCTTGGGTTATAAGATTCCCAACTTCAGAAGACTTTGATTTCCCAGCTGCAGGAGGGGGGGATGAGGGCTAAAATAATTCTGTGGGCCCTTTTTTTTCCTGCTTTGGAGAATGTCCAAGACCAGCAGAGGCTGGGACTGACAAGAGTCTCTCCAGTGGCTTGGCCACTATTACAAATTAAAGCTTTGGCGAGGACTTGACAGCAGTCTTTTTCCTTTCATCACATGATACTGTAATTCAGGACTTACTCAAACTATATTTCAATCAGCAGTGAGTGACAATCACAATTGATTGGAGCAAATGCAAATGGGCTGAAATAAGTTAACCTATTCCTGAGAAGTCTGCTGGAAGTGACTTTAACATCTGTTTAGTTAGGTTTCGGTCACATAATGAGTCAAGGGAGTGAATCAAGGAAGTGAATCAACACTGAACTGGGTTTTGCAAGAGTTGAGAAGAATGAATTCAAGAAAGACCCCCTTTGTCTGAGCCTTTTGTGCATAGCTCCAGCTGGCTCCTATCTTTAAATATTTACCCCGCTCTTTTGTTCAGATATAATTTACACACTTTGGCCCAATTCATTGATAGAACATGCAGCCCTTACAGAAGTTTTAGTGAGTTTAATCTGCAAAAACTGAAATGTACCCAAAATAATATTGTTCTGGGTTATCACATTCATCAGCTACCTACAGCTAGCTGCACTGAACTCCAAGGGGTTCAGTTACAAATAAGAATGGCTGGTTTCAGATGGCAGAGTACTATTATTTTATATACATTTTATATATGCATGACTTTACAAAATGATAAGTGCCCTGCCTATAAAAGTTTAGAGTTTAAATGAGAAAAATCATAGCTCACTGGTTAATGATCATGCAGGAGAGAGAAGGTTGGTACTGTTGACATGGGACAAAAGAGCAACATTTTAAAAACTGTCCACCAGCGTGGAGTGCCTGCATTTTTGGGAGCCCAGCTGGAGACCTGGAGCATGCTTTTCAAAGGTGCTGAGCATACGCGGGACCCATTAACAAAAGTTAGAGACATTGTTCTGAGATTTGAGGTAGGAGAAGGTTGCTCAGTGTATGAGGAAAAAGTTTAAAAGTGGGATGGTCTAAATTATGTAAAAGTGATCTGAAAAACTTTCAAAAAAAGAAACTAGGCTCTCAAATCACTAAAGAGGTAGAAACTGATACTGAAATCAGTGCAAGAATTCAGCTGCACACACTACATACATACTAAAATACATTGTCTAACTTGCAGTTGTGGGCTTCTTTTGACTAGTGCACATGCCCCCTCTAGTGTCTATGCCACAACACGGTTGCAAAACCAAGAATCAAGTTACAAGCCATTGGGACAATCACAAACAAGTGACACAACCCCAGTGGACACACTAAGCTTATATTTATTGCTGTCTGGGCCCGCCAGCTCTGCTGCTGCAGCATTTACAGCTTCACACACCTACCCAAAATTCCTGCTGCAAGAGGGGAAGACCAGTGTGTTATTTGCAGCTTCTTCTGTTTGGCAGTATTAATGCACTGCCTCTGCAGCAGAAAGCTTCTGTCACAATGACGTTACAGCAGAACAGTGGGCCCACAGCTAATTTCACCTGTAAATCTTGAGTAATGTGTAACTCCAGAGAGACACTACCCAAGTCAAAGTTACATGAAGAAAGAGTATAAATGAGATGATCATTCAGGCTGTTATAGTGGGATACCATTCGTAAAGAGAGATTTCTTCTCAATAAGCAATTAGTCAAGAGTCTGCCATTTTGATACTGGTTTTCATACAATTTGGGGACCTGAAGATAAATTCTTCCCTGCATTTTCTGTTGCACACAGCAGTGATTTTCAAGGGATGGGACCCAGCACTGGGTGGTGGAATGTCAGGCGCTGAGTGTCCTTGCTGCAGGGGGAGCAGGTGAGTGGTGGTGGTGGGGCTAAGGCAGCTTCCTGCCTGTCCTGGCACCGCAGATTGCGCTGCGCCCCAGAAGTGGCCGGCAGCAGGCCCGGATCCTCGGTGGAGGTGGGGGAGAGTACACAGGGCTCCCCACACTGCCCCCAGCACTAGTCCTGCACTCCTATTGGCTGAGAACCTGCTGCTAGCTGCTTCTGGGGCGCAGCATGGTCTGTGGTGCCAGGACAGGCAGGAAGCTGCCTTAGCCCCCCGTCCACTGCACCGCTGAGTGGGAGCTGCTTGAGGTAAGCACCTGCTGCCTCCGCCCTGCCCCCCCCCAAAGCGGGAGCCACCTCCGCTGCCCCAACACTCCATCCTCAGCCCCACCCCGGAGCCCCCACTGCATGCACAGGATGTGGGGTCGCGGCACCAACGATTTGCTTCAACTAGCTCATGAGAAAGTTTTTTGCAAACCTCTAGGCTGGGGGCCATTCGTCCTGCGCCGGACACTGGGCACCCCCAGGGCTCGCACATTCAGCCCGAGCCCCCAGTGCAGGGGTGCCGGCCCCGCCCGCCCCGCCCCAGGCCACGCCCCGCCCGCTGCCAGGCCCGCCACGCCGGCTGCTCGGGGCGCTGGCCAGCGGCTGCTGGAGCTGAAGCCAGCTGTGCGCCGTGGCTCTGGGGGCGGGGCGCCTATTTTGGCGACTGGGAACGTGTTATTTGCATATTCGCTATTTGCATACTGAATATGCAAATACAGTGCTACGAGGCGCCGGGCGTGCGGGCCCGCGGTATAAAAGGGCCGGGAGGGAAGGGCTGCTGCGTGCCGGCTGTTTGCAGCCTGTCGGGTTGCGGCTTTGCGCCCGCCGGCCGCTGAGCCCAGGCTGTGTGCCACGGGACAGGCCAGGCAGAAAAAGATGCGACCGGGGCCATGGAGTTGCCAACTCTCCCGACCGGACGGACCGGACACGACAGCAGCGAACGGCGTCCAGTCGGGAGAGTTGGCAACCCGCGGACGCTACGCAAGCGTGGGAAGAGGGGGGGGGGGCAACGGCCCTCGCTCTGCGCATGCCCCGGGAGTGCGCTGCGCGCGCCTCGACCCTTCCCAGCATGCCCGGGGCGGGGACTTGCAAGGGCGGCGCCCGCTCGGGAGGCCGGGCCTCTCGCGAGATGGGAGCGCCGCGCGGCTCTCGCGAGAGGTGCGTGGGGACGCTCGCGCGCGGCGGGGTGGCGGGCCGCCGTCATGGCCGCCGCGGGAGGGAGGCTGCTGCCCGAGGGCCGGGCCAGCCTGGCCGCCTTCCTGCTCGGCGCCTCCGTGGTGGCGCTGCCGGCCGGGCCCGGGCTCCAGGGGCGGGCGGCGCTGGCGCTGCACGCGGCGGGGGTCAACGCGCTGCTGCTGCTGCTCTACCGGCCGCCGCTCTACCAGGTGCGGGCGGGGCCCGGGCCCCCGCGGCCGTTCAACCGGCGCTTGGCGAGGGCGGGGCGGGAGCTGGGAAGCGGCGGGGGAGGAAGCCGGGGCGGCGGGAGCTGGGAAGCGGCGGGGGGAGGAAGCCGGGGCCGGCGGGGAGCTGGGAAGCGGCGGGAGGAAGCCGGGGCCGGCGGGAGCTGGGAAGCGGCGGGGAGGAAGCCGGGGCCGGCGGGGAGCTGGGAAGCGGCGGGGAGGAAGCCGGGGCCGGCGGGGAGGAAGCCAGGGCCGGCGGGGAGCTGGGAAGCGGCGGGGAGGAAGCCGGGGCCGGCGGGAGCTGGGAAGCGGCGGGAGGAAGCCGGGGCCGGCGGGGAGCTGGGAAGCGGCGGGAGGAAGCCAGGGCCGGCAGGGAGCTGGGAAGCGGCGGGGAGGAAGCCGGGGCCGGCGGGAGCTGGGAAGCGGCGGGGGAGAAGCCGGGGCCGGCGGGGAGCTGGGGAAGCGGCGGGGAGGAAGCCGGGGCCGGCGGGAGCTGGGAAGCGGCGGGGAGGAAGCCGGGGCCGGCGGGAGCTGGGAAGCGGCGGGAGGAAGCCAGGGCCGGCGGGAGCTGGGAAGCGGCAGGGGAGGAAGCCGGGGCCGGCGGGAGCTGGGAAGCGGCGGGGAAGCCGGGGCCGGCGGGGGGAGCTGGGAAGCGGCGGGGAGGAAGCCGGGGCCGGCGGGGAGCTGGGAAGCGGCGGGGAGGAAGCCGGGTCCGGCGGGGAGCTGGGAAGCGGCGGGGGCGGGGGCGGCATCTCGGTTGATTGCTCGTTGTTGTGCGCAGATCGCCATCCGAGCCTGCTTCTTGGGCTTCGCCTGCGGCTGCGGCTTGCTGCTGAGTTTCGCACAGTCCTCGTGGCAGCACTTCGGCTGGTAAGGAAAGGGTTCGGGTGAGCGGGGCCCGGGGCGGCCGGCGTGTCCCCACGCGGTGACTGTGGTGCGGGAGACCTGGCAGGCTCGGTCCTGTTGCTCATGCTGCATCAGCAAACCTGCATCATTGTCAGTGAGGAGACAGCCAAAGATCGAACGGGCCCGCTTCCCTCCTGGCCTTTGTCGCAGAGTGCTGCCCACCGGCAGTTGAGAGATTTCACTTGCAAGGTGCTTACATGTCCTCACATCAGTGGCGGAGAGGTGACAGATTGGATAGTCTATTCTAGAAATCCTAGATCGGGGGAAATGCACCATTTGGTTATTTATTCAATACTCCTGCTATTGCAGGATTTGTGTGCCATTGTGGTATTATTACTTACAGCAGTGGTGAGCAAACTGTGGCCCACATGCAGCCTATCAAGATTCTGTGTGTAGCCCACAAGACCTTTTGTTTACTGTGGCCCACACGCAAGGGTGTCAGAATGTGTTGGTTTCTGTCCAAGTAGTGTTTTTCCCCCCATTGGTATTACTAAAGTAACATGCATGTTAAGTGAGGTGCATGCTGATTGCACACAACATTGACTGAGAGCTGCATGCTCCTTCTGCATCCAATTAAAGCACTGCTATGGTTCAGTCTGCACACCCTGCAAATTTTAGGTATGCAAGTGCAGTTAACAAAACTAGCTAATTCTGGGAGGCATTCTGATTACTGCAAGCTTGAGGCCCACTGAGATGAACGAGGCCCACTTACTAGCCTACGTTGCCCATTGTTTCCTTACAGTCTCTATCTGCTGCTGTGGTCTGCTTTATATGCATTAGGTAAAACTGTATTACTAATGCGTGAAGCATCCAGTTCTTCCTAAATGAAAGTCTTAACAGTTTTGTTTTTAATATACATGTATATGTAACCTTATATAAATGACATGTTTGTTCCTAACAACATACTTGTATAGATAGTGGAGAATAAGAGTTGCAGAATTCTAGTTATGCTGCTGAACAGTCAACAGAGTACCCTGGATTTCAAAACCTAGGATTCCAGAAAAAAACACAGCAAAACATAACTGGAGTTTTTCAATAAATTAAGTTCAGCTTAAATTTGGGTGGTTTCTTCTTTTCTAGGTATATGTGTTCCTTGTCACTGTTCCATTATTCTGAGTATTTGGTGACAGCGATCAATAATCCCAGAAGTTTGTCCTTGGACTCTTTCCTCCTAAACCACAGTTTTGAGTATAATCTAGCTGCTCTCTCTTCTTGGATAGAGTTCACAGTTGAAAAAATCATTTATCCAGGTCAGTAGCTTTATTTGAGGTTTCTGGGTAAGTTTTTAAAAGGAATAGTAATTGCCCCAGGGTGAATATAGGCTGTATGTCACAGGAGGGCATATGCAGCATATTTTAAGCAATTCATAAAGGAGATGCATTCCTAGGATTAAATTATTCTGACGTGTTTGGTGAAATCCTGGCCCTGCTGAAGTCAATGGGTGTTTTGCCACTGATTTAAACAGCACCAGGATTTCACACCTTGTGTATGGGTATGGCTCAGCATGTTGGTGTTTAAATACATTTTATGTGGGATTCTAACAAAGCACAGTAAAGGATGAAACCTGGGAGTTGCACAGCTAGGCTTGATTAGTCGCATCTATCTATTCTGTCTTGGGGTGTCTAAAGAAGAAGAGATTTTATGAGTGAACTGATAGTTCTGTTATAAACACTAAGCCTGCTGTATTGACTCTTGAAAGTGAGCATAGTTTTTAGGCAATCTTGAATACCAGTGAATGACTAGCATTCTGTTTAAAAAAAACTTGAAGAGGAGATATCTTGCTGACTGGATTTTTGTCAGTGCTCAAGCAAGATTCATGTTACCAATAAATAACAATTATTTTGTGATTCTTCATCTTTTTAGACACATTTTTTTTTAAACTAGTTTTCTGGAATGGGAGACGTACTTATGGCTTCTCCATTGCAAACATCCTAGGTTAGACCAAAGAGGGTTTGTTTTGGCTTCCTCGGTGCTGCTCTTGAGTTCGTGGGGAGAGTCTGTTAGTGCATACTTTTTCCTCTGAGGACTAAGCATATTAACTGCAAACAGTTTGTAAAATAACAAGACAGTGTTCAGTTCTAGGGTTAGATTCTCTTTTAGCTGTGTATTCTAGCCACTCTTCCTTTGCATTTGGATTAATCAGGAATAGTTAAGAGACACTGCTGCCTTGTCAGTATAGGTGAAGAGTAAGTAGTGCATCAGACTTCTGTTCAAATGCTTTTAGTTTTTATAGACTAAAATTTTAAAACACATGCTGCATTTATGTTATACGTTGTCTTAAAACAACAAGAGCATGCCCGTCCGTCAGTCTCTTGGGGATAGTATATAATAACTTTGGGGCTTTGATGCATCAAGTTAGGTTAATTAATTTCGAGGGTACTCTCGCTCTGCTCTAGACCTCTAACCCTAAATTTCCTTTTTTTACCTGCAATAAGAGTGAACTTTTAAAACATGTTGTGACCAGTACTTATTCACTTGCAGAAATGAAGCAGATCACCTGGCTCAGTGCAGTAGGGTTATTGATGGTGATCTTTGGGGAATGTCTGAGGAAAGCTGCCATGCTCACAGCTGGCTCCAACTTCAACCATATTGTTCAGAATGAGAAATCGGATACTCATACTTTGGTGACAAGTGGGGTGTATGGGTGGTTCCGGCACCCATCTTACGTGGGATGGTTTTACTGGAGTATTGGAACACAGGTATTGTATAAAATACACTTAGCTATCTTGATCTTCTAGTTCTTTTTTTTTAATGCTACCCAGAGTCTGTACCTAATCTATATAGCAAATGATCAACTTAGGAGTCCTGGAATGGATTTTGACACATTCTGTCTTCCACCAGCACACTTTTAGCTGTGAGTCATGAAACTGCTGGCCTCTGAACTCTCCATCCTGTGAGTTGGGAAGACCATATATCCTTAATTTTCTGTATGAAATAAGCAGAGGCAATGGAGCGTGGGTTTGAGCTGGAACACTTTCAGAGGTTCAAGGTGTGATCTGCTGCTAGCCATGGGACCTTAAAGCTTCCAGGGTGTTTCCAGACCTCCCTTTCATCTTTACTTCCAAAGTGTCTTCCAGTAAGCCATCAGACTCGCCTTATTCTTATTAAATATTAGTATTGTACAGGACTGACAAATAAAACTAACCCGTTTAGTGTATGTAAAACCCAGGTCAATATTTGAAACCAGCTATAGTTCTCTTGTAACTTAAAATGTCAGTGCATTAGATATTGTAATTACTTTAGTTGAGAACAAATATAGAGCATCAATTATATAAACCTTATAGTTGCTGCCTTTTTTTTTTTTTTTTTTTAAAGAGAAATTATAAATATGCAAAACCATGTATGCATAAGCTCTACAACCTGAATTCTCTTAGAAGCAGCACACTCTTTGGGTCTGGTATTACAGTAGAAAGAAACAGCAGTGCTCTTCATCAGAACTCATTTATAGATGGACTTAGAATGCAGAGAGATTATTCTTATCAATAACAAAATTCTAAATATTTGTTTTTGGAGAACAGGGACAACTTAAGTCTTTCTGCGAATATGTACTTGTGGACAACTAATGAAACTTCACTTGTGTTTTTCAAAGAACTAACCAAAATCCTTTCCCAGGGTGAACAGAGTTTTGCAAGCAAGGCTGAATTGAGCTTTAATTGTTTGTGTCCTCTTGCAGGTTTTACTCTGTAATCCCATCTGTGTTGTTGGCTACACTTTAGCATCCTGGAGATTCTTCAAAGAGCGAATAGAAGAGGAGGAGATGACGTTAATTCACTTTTTTGGAGAGGAGTACCTGAAGTATAAAAAGAAAGTGCCATCAGGTCTGCCTTTTATCAAGGGAATCAAAGTGGAACTGTAACGTGAAAAATCAGACTAACTAAGCTCCAGGCATCATATGGAAAGGAACTATGCATAGCACTATATTGTGACATGCTCTAATAGTTGCCTGTGTCCGTTTACTAGTCATCTGCTGGAGAATCGTTGGAGGCTAGGCAACTGGAATGCCTTCCAAATAAACAAGAAGCTCCGTCAAGATAGGTGTTCTTCTTAGATGTATAGAGGCGTTTTTGGGATTATTTAATCTGTAATCCTAAAATGTCATGTAATGCTGGTGAGAAGATGACTCACTCTGCCTACAACAGCTGAGTTGTACTGAAATGTGTTGACAGATTCTGTTGAAGAATGAGCTTTGCACTTCCTAATAACTACCATTGCACTTGAAGGGTGCTGGTTCATATTTCCATGGTGAAACTTTAAAAGTCAAGCTTTTTGACAATAAAAAAGCTCCACAGCACAGCTTTAACCTCTCTGGACCTGACTTTACAAACCTGCAGTGTGTGGAATTTCCACTGAAGTCAATGTGGTAATGTCCTGCTTGGAGGGCTTTCCGAACTTGGCCTTTTATGTCTGTCTTTTAAATGATTGAATTTGCATACTGTTTGGGAGATATGCTTACCTGAAAGACTGGCAGTGTGGCACAAAGCACTGTCTCCTGATACAATGTTAATAGAGGGCTTTCAATATGCAAGCTCTCTTAAATCACAAATCTTTAAACACCACAAAAGCATAAGCTAGATATGTAACATAGAAAGTAACTCAGTTGTTTCCATCAGTTTAGTGCCATGAATTTGTTTCATTATCGCTTTCTTATTTTTCCATAGTACCCTTGGCAAATCATAAACTTGCTTCTGTAAAGCACTCTCTTCAAATTCATGAAAATCGTGCTGCATTCAATCCTATTCAAATAAACTTTTAGCTCTTTCTCTCATAATTCACTCAAGAAAATAAGTTTAATTCAAAGAAATTACAGTTTCCTGGTTTTTGTGAAATGCAGGAAAAGAATGTCAGACTTGTAAAAGGCTGTAGGTGGTAAGAGTCTTGCCTGGTTCTAGAATACATCTTGGATGTTTATCTGTACAGGAAACGCTTCCAGAAAATACACTAATGTAAGAAGATATTTTTTGGAGTAACTGTGGTGATAGTCTAAATATTCTGGAAATGATTTATATTCAGATTTTTTGGTATAATTTATTTTCTGTTACTATATACCAAAGATGGTCACAGTTTCCTTGATTCTAGATAGACTTCCTTGTAGGAATGAGAATTGCATATTGACAAGTAACAGCTTAGCTTGAAGTATTCCCTTAATTAAGTTACTGTAACATAGTTCAGGAAATAGAGCACTGGTAGAAGCTTCTGTTGGGTTGTAATTCAGTAGAGTGTTTTGTGTTTTGTTTTCGTGGTGCTATTGACTATCTGGGTTATTTAGAATGCTTAAGTTTAGGACTGAAATACCACTGGGAATACACTAGTATTAAAATGAGGCATGTACCAAACAAATCCCCGTAGACCTGAATAGCAAGAGGTATAGGGACAAATTGTTAATCTGTTTCCCTAAAGTGTAATTCTTTTCCTACTCAAGTTAAGTTTTCAGATTTCATGGCACTTGCTCAATTGAATTCTAGTTAAAATATCCACTGTTTAGATTCAGTATGAGATTTAATGTATTGGCTTTTTTGCTCGAAGAAAGGGTATGAAACTTTAGCAGGGCTGTATTTGACTAATGTTATCTTTCCTCTGCATAATTATATGTAAGGATTTGATTCCTGTACAGATTGTTTTTTCCTTTGCAATAGAAGTGCCTCAAATGTACTTCTGAAAGAGTTATAAAAGTTGCTATCTGGCTGTAGCCTACATACCTCAGAAGAAATCTCAAACCAGTTAAAAATCTTAATACAAACTAGGGGTTTTTTGCTGAGATGAGTTTTCCATTGTATAAATATTTCATAACTACAACTACTATTGATATTTACCTTCTTTGTAAAGCACTTTGAGACAAAGTTGAAAAGCATCGTACTATGAGCCAGTGGGTAATTTCAGATGATTGTGTACACATACTAGCGATAGCTCCATGAGAGCTAATGCAAGGATAAATAGCCTTGTAACCATGATAGCATGGGTAATGGCAGTGGAGGTTCAGCTGAGCCATGCAGAATACAAACCTGCCAAAAACCGATCCGTATGCGTTCCACATGGCTCGACCAGGCTTCCACTGCCATTACTTGGGCTGTTGTGGCCACGTGGCTCATTATACTTGTGAGCTACTGCAAATGTGTACATGAGCAGGGGAATCAGGCTCCTAGCTCGTAGTATAGCCCGGCAATAACGAGCTATACTCAAAATGACCCAGCAGAGTAAACTTAAAAATGTGCTCTGGACTTTGTTTTGCCAGGTAATGGAGAAAATGCATTAGGGATGTGGTTTTACATACCTAATTAGTTAGGTCAAACTGGTGGAGTGACACAGTGAGAAATGCCTTGCTTAATCATGTGCTGTGAAACACTTCTGTGGGTCAAATATCTCTAACCCTAAACATTTTATGCTGCATTACTCCTTGTGTCTCATTGTTAGACTCGAGCTCACATCTTTCTCACATGGCTGTTTGAGGTCTAGTTAGGAACAAATCCCCTGTTCACCACACAAGCCTGCATATGTCTACAACTACTGGACAGCTGTATCGGCAAGTAAGTTAGCTAGATTTCATGGGTCTTTCCTTTTAGTTGAAAAGTTGTCGTTCAGTGAGACTTCTCATTCTTTTGTCAGTTTTTGTGCTTGATTTTGTTCTGGCCAGAAAGCAAACAGTCCAGTAATTGCTTCAATGTAAAACCGAGAGACTGGGCTCTGAATGTCTGGATTGGAAATAGGCTCTTAGTTGCTAAAATTTACTGCTTTAAACTATTTAGCTAACTTAGTGGGATGGAGGAGTATGTAAAACACATTTTGTCTTATTCTTTTATTAGCACTTCTTTGGGAGAGTTATTGTCTTGACTTTCCATAAATGGCTTGCTTTCTGTCACTTAAACATGCCTGTCACTGATCTCAGATCTGGTGTCTGTATACAGTAATTGCTCGTTTAACACATGTCCACAACACGTTTTCGCAATAGCACGATTTTTTTGGCAACATTTTTTGAATAACATGACCATCCCTGAAATAACACGAAAATAATCAAGTGGCGGACTACTTCACATGGCGGTATAAATTGGTGAAAACAGCGGTAATGCGCATGAGCGGATGAATTCACATGGTCACAGTGCTCCTCCACTCACTCACGTGTTTTATCTTTGTGTTTTAACAAACCGTGGTGACTTGTGTTGCTAGATATCTAATGTTGATGTTGATGACCCAGCACCAACAAAAAAATTGACTTTGCCACCACCACCTGAAACCAACCCCCATCTTTTCCGTTATTTTTAATGGGAAAATTGACCCCACATAGCACGTTTTCGCTTAGCACGAACATTTTCAGAAATGCATCTGTAGTGTTAAATGAGGAATTACTGTACTACAGTTATCCTTTAGTTTTGGGCTTTATCTACATGTTACATGGGGGTGTTGAGTCAGAACATTTGTAGCTGTTGCAAGACATCAGCCACTTTTTTTTCATCTGTGTAGCTGAAGATTTTGCCTAGCAGGTACCAAATCTCAGGTTCTGTTAAATAAGCTCTCTGTTAGGATGCATGTTCACAGTGAGAGTGCTTTTTTTTTTTTTTTTTTTTTTAAGATTGTGTCTTTGAATGAAAGAGCTTTGCATAGCACATACGTATATAATCAGAGTATGAATGGGCCCAACAAATGATTTACTTGGTTGACACGGTCAGAGAGCCCTTTTTTCTCCAGTGGCCTTGCTGATATTTATTTTAGTATCATGACAGTGCCCCAAAGTTCCTGTTAATTGTAAATTTCAGCCTAGAATTTGCACAAAAATCCGATATATGCAGACCGTGTAGGTTCATTCCCTGGGTGTGGTTGGTTAGAAGAATCTTTACCCTTCTCGATTATGACACAACTTTCAAACACCTAAATCACTTTTGAAAATGAGGTGCAGATTTTTTTTAAATGTCCAAGTCAATTTGAATTGCACTGATGTTCCACTTTTGGAGATGGCATAGGAGTATGGATCTTAGTACTTCATATTTATACTTGTGGTATAAATATCTGGAATGATTGCTGCAGCCCTCCTTCCTGAAGGAAAGGGGAGTCAGCATTCACAAGGAAAGATCTCCCTTTGTTCAGATTTATTTATTAATCAATAAATTTTCAATGTATTTATTAATCAAAATAGATCCTGTGCCACATGCTTCAGCACTGAGGCTATTTAAAAAAAAAAAAATCAAAAGACAGGTAATCAATGAACAACTTCTAGTTCTGTACCCAGTGAATAAGAGCTTGATTCTGGTCAGTGGTAGCCAAAGTCTCGTGTTAGCAATTATGAAGTCCTGTGGGAAAGGACTATTTATGCAGTCTGGGAAAACCTCTTAACCACTAATAAGAGGAACAGGTAGCATAAAATTCAGTGCATTTTGAAGCAGTTTACCAAATTAAGCTTGTCAGATGTTTGGAGTGCTGGCTCTCTGACCCTTTCTTACTAACAGATATAAAGGGCACTGTCACGAGGTTCAGGCCAAAAATGTAGGACTTCTATGTGTTCAATAGATTGCAAATGTCTTCCATAGGATGTTTTTCACGTCACCTTAGTTTGTATCCCCTGCAGTGTTTGCAATTTTAAGCTAGTGCGGGAAAATTGGAAAGTGAAACATCTGTCCATGTTTATTGTTCATAGGCTTGTGAAAGAGTGATTAGCGTAAGCTACACAATGGAAAGTAGACTATTAATAGACGTTGGGAGTGAGGAGCAATGTTCCTAACTCTAAATGTTATGTGCACCAAGGAACTTGTGGATGTGCACCACAAGTAGAAACACATTCTCCTGGCTGTGGGTGCTCTTTTGATCAGTTACGCAGCATTTGATTCTCTCCTTGTGTGTGTTTACTAATCCCTTCAGTGTTCCCTGTAAGGTGAACCACCAGAGTACTTATTTATCCTAATGTCAACACAAAATAACGTAGTCCCCCTCAAATTCCTAAAGTATAACATGTTTACAAAAAGCAGCAGTTTTAGGAATTTAACTTTGCCTTGGTTCCTTGACTTACTCTGTGCTATAAGCAGAAGATGCAAGTGTTGGTTGACACAGTGTTGGTCAGAATACAGCTTTCAAATAATGGTACTGAGTAACTGTTCATCTGCTGCACTTTCTTACTGTCTGGAGTAGTTTCTGATCTCACTGTTTTTAGTTTATTTATTTGGGAGTTTGTCACTGGATTGAAATATGATGATGAAGTTGTCTCTTGCCTTGAAAACACCTCAACATTCCTGGTGCAATAGGAGACTGTTACCTTGTTATAGCATCATATGTTTGAAGTCTGTGCTGAAACTGTTTACTAGAATCACTCCACAATCTATTTGAGCTTGCTGAGACTAACCGCATTAAACTAATGGAGTAGTTCTACCCTTTTTCTTAAATAAAGAAATGTCCATTACAGATATTTAAAAGTTCCTTTTGCAGAAGTTGAGAATTCTTTCCATTTATTAAATAAAACTATACTTGATTGAAATAACCCAAAAAGGTGTGGTGATTGTATGGGAAAACAAATTCTCTTTGAAATATATCAAAAGGAAATTTATCTTGTGAGAAGTCTGCTAGTGGGAGGAGTGTTGTCCAGCCTGCCCTCTAATTTTTCCTATTTGTGTGGAATACATTTTATGTGCCTAAAGCATGTGCAGATGTGCACCACCAGTAGAAACATGTTGCTGGCTGTGACCACTGTGCCAATCAGCGGGGTGGCATTTGGATCTCTCCTGCGTGGCCAGCCAAGCACTCACTTAGAAGGAACATTGTTATTGACTCGTATGCCAATCTGGCCATGCCAGAACTCCCTGGCGGTGTAGTCATGCAGTATTCACAACTTGCACTAAGTATCAAGAACTGACATTTTAATTTTTTTTCAGATTTGTAATATACACAGCTGTGTACATCTTGTATGGAAAACAAGACTTCTGAACCATCTACAGCATAAAAACTTAAAGGAAATATTATTGTTCTACAGGTCTCATTACACTAAAGTGCAGAAGTGCTAAAAACAACTCTCCAAAATAACACTACATCACCACCCAAAACCCTCCATAAACGTCCCCAAAACCCAGCCTTAAGGCTATGCAAGGTGACTCTCTTTGAGGAAATAACTACATTCCACTTTTTACAAAGAATACATTGCTTATTAAGCTAGGCTCTGCAATAAGCTGTATTCATCAGGGTGGGGAGTAGGTAGAGGGAATAAAACTTACATAAGCTGGCTGTTTCCATGCATTTAAAATAAACAATACACCGCTACAATGCCAAAATTAAGCGCATTAATACTGTTTGCTTTCAGCAGCTGAAATAAAGAATTAGAGGTGTGAAATATCAATATCTTTTCAAAGTTTCTATGTGAAGGAGAAAGGAGACCAATTCCAATGGGGGCCTACCAAAGAGTTACTGGACTTCTCTGCTGCACAAGAGATTTTTTTTTTTGTTTCCTGATACAGAAAAATACAGTGTAACATAGTTGAGAATACAGACAGCCCCCGCCTTGCGATGCGATTGGTTCCTGGGGAAGCGTCGCAAGTCAGGCGTGTCGTAACTAGAACCCTCATTTACTTCTCGGGAGGTCGTGTGTCGGGGGTTTCTTGTATACAAACAGCCAAAGAGATTGGCCTGGGAAATCAGACCCTAACTAATTAAAAAACCATCTGGTAATGTAATGAGAACAGTATTTAGATTCACTGAGTTGGTGAAGCCTTAGTCTGCATTTCAAAACTCAATTTCATCAAAGTAAGATTGGAAATGCTGGTTCTCCCCATCTTGTCAAGTCTTTATTTCAATGGATAGATCTTCTATAACATACTAGTCTGACTTAACCATAAACGTACTTGAGAAACTCCTACATAGTCTTTTGCTTGCATATATGAAATGCAAAGCAGTGCAATTTCTTGGTACTCTGCTTGTCTAAGTTGCAAAATCTTTCTGGCTGGGACTCTCTGTCCCACTTTTCTGTTTGGTTCTGTAAGTGTCTTTCGGTAGGGGATCCTCAGTGGCAATGTTCAGCGTTCGGCTGTCCACTTTGGGATCCAGAGCTTTCTCCCTGTTGTCTTCCAAGCTTCTTGTCAAGTCGTTCCTAGAGCAGAAAAGGCACCTTGGTTAAATCACAAAAAGATCTAATTGTCAGATGGCTCAAATATTTTAACACTCTTATTTAGAAGAGAGATTCTAGGCAGTCTGCTGCTGGCTCGGGCAACCTTGCTATGCAAGTTTTATTCTTACACTTTCCATATTTCATAGAACACTAGAACTGGAAGGGACCTCGAGAGGTCGTCAAATCCAGTCCCCTGTCCTCATGGAAGACCAAACATAGAATCATAGAATACTAGGACTGGAAGGGACCTCGAACATCATCTAGATCATCCATAATAGATGGTTATCTAAACTGCTCTTAAATATCTCCAGTGATGGCGATTCCACAACCTCCCTAGGCAACGTATTCCAGTGTTTAACCACCCTGACAGGAAGCTTTTCCTAATGTCCAACCTAAACCTTCTTTCCTGCAGTTTAAGCCCCTTGCTCCTTGACTTATCCCCAGAGGTTAAGAAGAATAATTTTTCTCCCTCTTCCTTGTAACACCCTTTTAGGAACTTGAAGGCTGCTGTCATGTCCCCTCTCAGTCTTCTCTTTTCCAGGCTTAAACAAACCTAATTCTTTCAGTCTTCCTTCAGGTCATGTTTTCTAGACTTTTAATCATTTTTTTTATGCTCTTCTCTGGACCTTCTCCAATTTCTCCACATCTTTCTTGAAATATGGCACTCAGAACTGGACACACTATTCTAGTTGAGGCCTAATTTAGCACAGAATAGAGGGGAAGAATGATTGCTGTGTCTTACCACACTCCTGTTAATGCATCCCAGAATCATGTTTGCTTTTTTTTTTTTTTTTTTCAACAATGTCACACTGATTCATATTTAGCTTGTGATCCACTATGGACCCCTAGATCCCTTTCTGCAGTACTCCTGCCTGGACAGTCACTTCCCAGTATGTATGGGTGAAACTGTTCCTCCCTAAGTGGAGTACTTTGCATTTGTCCTTATTAAACGTTATCTGATTTACCTGTGACTATTTCTCCAGTTTGTCCAGATCATTTTGAATGATTACCCTATTCTCCAAAGCACTTGCAACCCCTCCCAGCTTAGTATCATCTGCGAACTTTGCAAGCATACTCTTTATGCCATTATCTAAATCTGTGGTATCCAACACACTAGCCACATGTGACTATTTGGCCGATTTGAGTGTGGCTAGATCGCTATAGCAGTAGCCATTATAGTGGCGGCTGCTTCAGAACTGGTTGGACACCACGGATCTAAATTACTGATGAAGATCATGAACAGAACTGATCCCAGAATTGATCCCTGCGGAACTTGTTATGCCCTTCCAGCATGACAGTGAACCATAGATAACTCTGCTCTGGGAATGGTTATGCTCCCAGTTATGCACCCACCTTATACTAGCTCCATCTACGTTGTTTATTCATAAGGCCATGTGAGACCCTATCAAATGCTCTACTAAAGCCTAGGTACACCACATCCAGCGCCTCCCCCTTAGCCACAAGGCTTGTTAGCCTATCAAAGAAAGCTATCAGGTTGGTCTGACATGATTTGTTCTTGACAAATCCATGCGGGCTGGGCTGTTACTTACCATATTTGCTGTCTTGAGTCTGGGTAGCAAAGTTTCAACAGCACATGCCACATGGTTGTTTTTAAATAACATTTCTAAGTTCCAGCCATTCGAGTCTGTAAAATGCTGGAAATCTGCATGGGATGACTAATCCTTAACTGGGGCACTTCACAGATTAAACCAGGCTCCAGTTACAGTAGTTCTCTGGCAATGAACCCCAGCCATTAACACTTGGCACCTGCAGGGAACTCCCCAAACAATGCTACTTGCTCCTCTGAGGTACATTAAAGATACTCCATGCAATCGCTGCTGGCATGTAAGGGCACCACTGCAAGGTGCTTTTAGTGGCTTGCTCCATCTCCCCATATTTTCTTTCAGTTGCGGCAATGCAGTGGTGGGTGACGGGATACTTGGAAATGCTACTTTCCTCATTCATGAAGGGCAACCCCTTTCCTCTTTTTCTCCCCCCTTCCTTGTTCTCTCCACCAAGTATTTTGAACAATTAGGTGGTGCATTTACACACTAGTTTCTCAGGGTTATGTAACTCAGGATTTTCTTTAGCATCTCTTGCTGCAGCTGCAGCTTCTCAAACCGTATAGACTGCCTTGAGAAACAAACTCGTGGTTTAAATATTACTGTAGATGAGTTAAATCTTTTTAGTTACTGTCGTGTGTTTCTGTAACTTTGACATTTAGGCCAGGTCGACACTAGACCTGGAAGTCGGCTTAAGGTATGTAATTCCAGCTACATAGAATACGATTGCTGGAGTTGGCTTATCCTAAGCCAAGCTTGGTGGTGTCCCCACAGTGGGAGGCCAATGGGCACACGTGCTCCCGTCGACTTCCCTTACTCCTTGCAGCTGTGAGGAGTACAGGCGCCGGCCAGCCCTGCCCTCAGTGTTAAATTTATGGGTCTGTATTAGACCTGCTCAATTGAACACCAGAATGTTGTTCTCTGGCGTTGAGTGTGACGATGTGGCCATGGTAGAAAAACAAATGTAAGGAATGTGGTGAAGAACTGTTTTTGCAGCTGGAACTCGGGGGTGGAATCGGTATGTAAATTGCTTGAGCTGGAATTCAGCCAGGACAGTCTGGCTAAAAAACCAAAACCACCACCTTTTCCTACCCTAACGCAAAATGCATGGCGATTGCTAATAACCGCATGTGTTCTGTGTGCGCCTTTTGGCAGCGCCTAAGCATAAGTCTATATTTGGACTTGATTTTAACAAAATTTTTGTTAATAGTCTCTAAGGTGCCACAGGACTTGACTTAAAAATCCATGGAATCATGAGCTTTCGTGGGTAAAACCCACTTAAAACGCCCCCATAAAGTTTTTCCTCTGCAAGTGAAATCCCCCCATAGAGAGTGGAAATATAGTGCCAACACACCAAACCGCATTCGCACATGCTGACTTTTAGCCACAAGGCTGTGTCGACATACCCTGCAGCTACAACCGGCAGCACTTAGTTCTCTGGAAGTCTCCTGTTTGTATTTCCTAACTTCAGTCGTTTAGTTGACAGTTTTATATGGAAACTGATGACTAATCTCTCAGTGGGTGGACTCATTCTGGTGTCAAATATTCAGAAAAGCCATCAGCATTTCAATCGTTCCACCCCTTCCTCTACCTGTGCGTCGTGTCGCTGGTCGCTGTGCTGTCATCGTAAATTTTGAGCAGATTCTCTGGCTGGTCATCCTTCAGTTCCTTGGGATCTTGTAGTCTGAAGTGAGATGAAAAGGCGAGTGAGCTTGGGGGTTCCCTGGGACCCGCAGCAGCACAAGAATGACAAGTTTTCTGTCCACAGAAGCTGTGAAGCGTCAGCAGCGCAGTACAACCTTGCCTATGCTGCCCTGCCACTATGGCTCATCTCCGAAGAATGGGATGACACATCTGACAGCTCGCTCTCTGTGGGGTCCCTGCTGAGGGCTAAGTCGACTGGGCACTTGCCTGAGACAGACATCCACTTCAAAGCCCTCCGCCCCCCCCCCCAGGCCTCTCCTCTTGGGGAAACAGCTCTGTGCTGTCCTACCTGGGCTCCAGCCGTTCCTTCACCTTAGCGATGGAGCGGACGTAAGGGGCAATCTGTTTGGTGATGGTGGTCAGGTAGCTGTTCTCCTGTTTCAGCTGCAACAGGTCATGTAACTGCGCTGCATGGGAAGGGAACACAGCATAATGAGACCCAGCCACTGCAGAAACTGGAGTGTCCCTCCTGACTCTAGCTGTCCGAGCGGGTGTTGTCACAACGTGCGAGGAGTTTCTGTGAAGTCAACCAGTGTGTTCTCTGACCTCGTAGGTCTCCGAGGGGCTTGTTCTGTGCTTCTACACTTTCTGCAAAGCCCGGATGCGGTACACCCTAACCAACCGACACCCCAGAGGCTCCCATCTCTTCGGGCTGCAGTTAAGCAGCCATCTAGGGGAGAGATCTGCAAAGCTATCGTGCTGCTTAGATACTCTTGTCTTTGAATACCCCAACTTCCCTCCAGACTCTGCTTTTGGAATTGTGGGGTTTTCTGGCTTTTGCTCATCTCGCTGCTTTCTGGGCTCTGGCCATAGTGTGGTTGAAAACTGTGTTATCACCTCTCTGAGATACAGGGGAGTTGAGGGGGATTTGCCTGACAGTCACCCATCCTGATTTATCTTCTCTAACAGACTGTGCCCTGAATGGGGAGGGGAGGGTCTTACTGGGCTGGACCCTTCTTGCCTTGTTCCTCAGCGTGGCAGGAGTGAGGGGGTACTAAGTGGATGGAGGGCAGGTAGAGGGATTGGCGTGAGTGGGAAATGAGGCTGATTCTCCCCCCCTTCCCCGTGTGGGGAAAGACCTTGCTGTGCTTAGGGTGGCAGTCCAGTGCTGGAAGCCTCTGGAGCCCAGCGTGGAGCAGCAGAGGAGTAATGGAGCAGCTTTCCCCATTTGAAATGTCCCCTTTAAACCAGTACGTGTGTCAGCCCACATGCTCCATGAGTCCTCCCGCTGCTCCGCAAGCACATGTCAGTGAGCGGGGGAAGAGCGTGGCAGCACACGCACTCAGCGGGTTAGTGGGCAGAGCGCTCACAAATACCTTCATAAATTTCCTGCTCATTGGCCACCCTCTGACAGGTTTCCTCCCAAATCTGAAACACAAAGCGTGAGTTGGGCAGCGTGTTGCTAAAGGGCTGGAGTGCCAGCTCCGAGGGACGTTGGCCGAGCCTGTTCCTCTCCCCACCCAGGCTGGGAGAGCTACGGGTTCAGCCGCTCCCCACGCGCAAATCTCACCGCAGCAGCAGCCCCGTTCGCACCGCTTGAGAGTCTGGCCCTTTTAATTGTCCTAGCAGCTCAGGCTGTGGCCACGCTAGAGCTTCCAGCACACACCTACCTGTACCGCTGCAAGCTCTCTCACGCAGCCAAAGGGAGAGAGCTCGCCCGTCACGTAATCATGCCAGCCCCCACGAGCAGCGGTAGCTATGTCAGCGGGAGAAGCTCTTCAGCAACCTAGCTCTGTCCTCACCGTAAGTTATGTCCCTCGGGGGTGGCTAATTGGCACCCACTGAGTGACAGAACATGTCAGCTTAAGCTGCAGCATAGCCCTAGCCTGGGTGGAGCCGTTGCAACAGAAGAGTAAGGCTGGTGTCTTTCTGGTAAATCCTTCATAGGACGGTGGCAGAGATGCAGCCGTGTTAGTCCGGTCTTGCTGAAACAAAGACAGGACTATGCAGCACTTTAAAGACTAACAAGATGGTTTATTAGGTGATGAGCTTTCGTGGGCCAGACCCACAATTGATCTGAGGAAGTGGGTCTGGCCCACGAAAGCTCATCACCTCATAAACCATCTTGTTAGTCTTTAAAGTGCGGCATAGTCCTGTCTTTTGTTCCTTCGTAGGACGGGCTCTGCCACTAGTTTGCCCCAGACCCCACCCTTCCTCAGGATCCAGCCTTTCCTCTGGGTAAACGGGGATCAGGCTGGTGCTCCCTGATGCCCTTCCTGCTCAGAGATGCCCCTTGTTCTCTCCCAGGGTTTGGCACTGGCACGAGTCCACCACGAGCGCCGCTCTGCGCTGCTCTAGGGAAGCTGCTCTGCTGGCAGAGGGGCTAGCGTGCCTGCCGCAGGACACGTACCTCCTCAAACATGCTCCGCATCATTTCCACCGATGAGTACTGCGAGGCAATCTGCACGTCCATCTTCAGGGATTTCTGCAGGATCTCGCTCATGATCTCAGTCTTGATGAGGGAGTGATGCTTGGTCAGGTCACGGTGCAGCTCCTGTACCTGGTCCTTCAGGTTCTGGATCTCCGTTTGCAGGGTCTGCATTGGGAAAGGGAAAGGGGTGAGCTCCTGTGGCATTTCCCTTCCATCCCGCACAGGCAGCCGGTTTGGTTACAGAAGGGGAAGGTACATGTCTTGTACAGCCTCTCTCGATTTTCTCGCTAATGCTATTTTCTCCTGTGGAAGCACCATCTTACCATTGACACATAGGAGAGTCTTTGGGACGAGGTCACCGCTGACGGGACACAGGGCCTGGCAGTTACATACGGTACAGAAGAGCTCTTCTAAGCCAATGGACTTTGCAGGTGCCAAGGGCAGAAGTGAGCATGGTAAAACTCCTGATTGACCTCCTGCACAGGTCCTAGACCTTCCCCAAATCACTCCTAGAGCAGCTCTCTTTCTCCTAAAGCATCCAGGCTCGATTTTAGAAAGATCAGTGATGGAGAATTTGCCACAACCCTTGGTAAACTCTTCTAATGGCTAATTACTCTGTTTAAAGAACGATACATTCAGACCGGAAATAAGGCATCAGGTGCTTACAGACTGTAATCAAATTGCCCCTTAACTTTCTCTCTGTTAAGGTAAATAGGTTGAGCTCCTTAATTCTTCTAGGAAGAGAAACAGAACCAACTCACCTGATTTTCCCGTGTTAGTTCCCATGGCTGGTAGGGATGTAGACAAGTAATTGAGTATACGATTAACCAATAAGCCTAGGTTTATCTGCAGGAGAGGCAGCATGGGGGGTGGGAAGCAGGAGCCAGAGCTGGGGGAGCTGGCTCCACAGTGCCACCTACCCGCCGCCCCCCCGCCCCCGTTGTCTCTGAGAGGCAGCAGCACAAGGGGGGGGCAGGGGACTCTGCTGTGAAGAAGCCTCTGCCCACGGCAGGCCCAGGCTTGCCACAGACAGGGGCTGCTTTATGGCAGCATGACAGCAGCCTCTGTCTGCGGGGGGGTCTGGGCTTCCCACAGGTCAGCAGCTAATCTGGGCCCGCTGTGGGCAGAGGCTGGTCCCCGGCAGCAGCCCCTGTCCAGGGGGGCCAGTTCCCAGCTCTCTGTGGACAGAGGCTGGAGCAGCCTCTGTTCGTGGGGAGCTCGGACTCCTGCAGACGGGCTGCTGCCATCCTGTGCTGCTGCTGCTGTTGCTGTATCAGAGGCAGCAGCACAGGGCGACAGGCAGGAGCCGGTCTGCCTGGGGAGCTGGCTTTTAAATCGGCTCCCCTCGTGGACCGGCTCTCGCCTGCCACCCCACACTGCTGCCTGTGATAGAGGGGCAGCAGCGCGGGGTGGCTGGGGGCTCCCCGGGAGTGAGGCCAGAGTGCACTGGCTGCCAGCCCCACCCCGGGGACCATCGAAGAGTGGAGTAATCAATAAGAATTCATGCGGTTACTTGACTATTCTATTACCCGCCAGCTGACATTCCTGATGGCTGGCCTGGAGGCACTTTGTCCCCTTTCCACTGGCGCCAGCCAACGGCCATGTGAGTCCTAAGCACGGTGACAATGACCCGACCCAAAGTGTCCAAGGTGACTGCATCTTCACAGCAAGGGGAGTTTGGCCCGAGGGTTCTAACCTTTTCCACGTGACCAAGACAGGAGGGATCGAGCCCAGACGGAGGAGCTAGAAGAGTTAATTGGAGAACTGTTCAGCATCTCTCTCTCCTTCCCCAGCTCTCTTGGCTGCCACTCCCTGGGTTAGGCCTGCCCTGCAGCATGCCAGGAGCTGCCCCACACTCTTCTTCCACCTGTGGGCACTGATCCCGTGAGGCCAGGCAGACCCTCGAGCAGGGCCAGCAGTCCCACGGCCAGGGGTGAAATGGGTCTCTGCCCTCCTCTGCACACTTACCCGATACATGTTCTCGTAGTTACGGCAGTGCTCCGTGAAAGGCGTCTCCCCACCTTCCGCCAGCAGGACCTTGGTGCTGATGTAACGGTGCATGGTGGGCTTCCGAACGATGGAGCCCGTGATGGGCATCTTATCGCAGGCAGGGGAGCAGCTTGACACGATCAGAGTCTTGGAGCACTGGCCACCTGAGAGCCTTAAGCAGAGAGGTGGGAAAGCAGAGATGAGTGGTGCCCTCACATCAGTTGCTGGCCCTGACAATGCTATTTAGCAGAAGCAAACTAGCAAGTGCCTCCATCCGCCTCTCCTGCACACACTGTGGAATAAGCATCCTCTGGCCTGCCTGCCTTTGTGTCCGGTCTGTCGTGCTAGCTAGGCAGCTGCCCCTCTGGGCGTTTGAGTCGGTCTGCTCCTCCTTGAGAGAGCCCTGTGTAGTGCAGGACAAGGTGGGCAGGTCGTCCTCCGACGGGACCGGCTCCTTCCTTCCAGCGGGCCGTGAGAGCCTTCTAAGACCACAGCTGCCCTTTGCCGGGGAGATGCAACAGCACTGGCAGGAGAGGCCAAAGGTGGACAAATTCCTGCCCTGCCTTTCGTTCCAGAGCTACCTGTACTTCTAAAGGCAGATTTCACGTTTCATTTCGGACAGTCTCCCCAAGGAGGTTCACTGCCCATAGTTATTGCCTCTTTCGGGGGAAGGGGGACATCGCATTCGGTGCCAACCGTTAGGACCAGAAAGCAACAAAATCACCAACTCTAATGAGGTGACCGCCTCGGTGCCATTCCTGATACAAGATGTGTTAGTTAAAAAGCCCCAGGCTCAGACCCTGGGCCTACCATGCTGTTACAGCACGGGGCAGGGTGGGCACGCCACCTGGCTAACCCGTCACCAAACTCCTCCTAATCCCTGTTAATCTGATTGAGATTTACAACTGTGGAAACTGGCAGGAGAGTTTGTACCGTGTAACGATGGTTCCTACAAGGGAACCCCATTATGGTAGGATGAGCATGATACCGTAGCATTCGGTGTTCCTGTTCTAATGCTGTTAAGTTGTTCTGCCTGATCGCTTCTGAATCAGTCATAAAGCCAGTGAGTGAAGAATAGGGAAGGTGTCAGTGAGGCTGTGCAGTGTTAACACAATGTGACAAATACCCAGGAAGAACCAACCTCCACTCAGAAGGACAATCGGAAGCACCTCATTAGATGTGGATTCTCTTGTGCTGTATCAAGTGCCACCTGTGTCAGGTCGGATGAGACAGACGCTACCGACAAGAATGTCCCAAGTCTCAAAAGCCTGATGTTTGCCCCCCCAGAAGAGTCTTGGTACTGGATCCCTACACTGATGACACCAAAAATGTCTTGCTTCATGCACGCAGTGCGTTTATTGGCCTCTCTTGATGGCCAAAAGAAACAGTTCTTCTAGGGAGCCACAGCTTGGCTCCGACAGCCCAGTCCAAAGAGACAGGAATGCAAGTTTCAGCAAAATATCCCGGGGGAGCAGGTGAGTTCACTGAGCTGTGAAGTGACTGGAAGCTGCAAATTGCCAGCAAGGATAGTAAAGCAGCAATATTTGGACAAGCACATAGAACATACTCACAGCATGATTTAGCATTTCATCCGTTGTCTAATAACAGTCAAACTCTTCAGTGGAAGCACTTTGAAGAAAGCAAGTGACTGCTACTCGTTGCATTCAGACGCTGCCCGCACAGGCTGCTACCACCCTTCCAGGCGTGATGCGATGAATCAAGGCTCATGCTAGAGCCAATGCTCACTGATCAGAGGAGGCAGCTGGACATTCTCTCTGCAGCGCCTGCTGGATTCGTATCGTCCAGCTCCCCGCGTCCCCTCAGAATCCCGCTCTCGTGAAAGGCAGCCCGTTAAATGCAGCTGAACGGCTCCCTTGACAAGGAACGGGGGCGCTCACTTCCCCCGCATGATGATTAGTTTCCCTGAACTGTAAAATCCACTTGGAGCCGAGGCGTGATCCCCATTTCACAGCAAGAAACTTGATGTCCTTTCGCAGGGCGAGCAGCTGGAGCAGAGTGGAGGGGCCTAGGCTGTCTGTGACATCAATTGGCCTAAATATATCCAGTGCAAGGAAACTGTGTCCTGGAGAGTTCTTTGAAATTCTGATAAAAATAGTGGCAGACCGACAGGCTGCTCGGGGGCCTCGGCTGGAGCCAGGCACTCAGGTGCGCCAGGCAAAAAGGCAGGCGCTCCTTTGGAGTGCTGCGGGGGTTGGCGTCGGCATGGAGCAGAGAGCGGGGAGAGGACCCTGGGACAGCCCCCGAGCAGCTCAACCAGGGAGTGAGCGAGTCACTGTCAGGATCATGGAGAACAGCTCGGGGCTCTTCATCCTGCAGTGCTGTGCAGCGCCCGTCTCGCCGCCCGGGAGCTGGCTTGGTCGGATCCTTGCAGAGGGGTGAGGGGCGTGTATGCAGGAAGGCTGGAGGAGGTTGGAGGCCGAGTAGCAGACTGTTTGCATCACAGCCTGAGGCCCCTGTTCACCACGCTGACGAAGTGGGTCTTCGCCCACAAAAGCTTATGCTCCAATAAATCTGTTGGTCTATGTGACGACGCGTTGGGGTCCCCTGACTCCTGCACCCCCGTAATGGCACGAACAGACTCCACCAGCCCGTAGAATGGAGGGAGTTTATTCCTTCTCCAGGATACAGCACAGCACACAGCACAGCACCGATGTAATCTGGTTACAGGGCAGGTCTAGGATGCCTCAGCCCCCTTGAGATGGGGAGACTGGGCCCCTAAATCCCAGCCCCTGGCTTAGGCTGGTTCCTCCATGATCCCAGACAGAAACTAAACTCTCTTCCAGCCCTGCCCCCCAGCCCGGGCAGCAATCCACCTTCCTTTGTTTCTCTCCCTGTGGGGTAGCTGGTCAGACAGGTTGAGAGACCCTCTTAGCATAATGACTCATCCTTCTTGGCTGTGGTACCGATGGCAGCCATTGGGGATTACCACAGAGCCAGCATAGGAACTAGTCAGACACCCCCACTACGTCACAGTCTATAAGGCGCCACAGGACTTCTCATTGTTCACCACCCTGTGTTCCATGGCGTGAGGCAGAGAAGGGGGTTGACTGTGCTCCAGCTAACTCGGGGGGGAGGGAGACCAAAGATCCTCCAGAGGACCCAGAGGCTGGTGCGATGAGGAGTGACTCTTGGTGGAAGATTAATGGCACTTGGTCAGTAGCATGCAGGGCATTGGCAGCGACCAAGAGCCAAACCAGGATTGTTGTCTCAAGACGTGGCTCTGGATTTGTGTGGGTTGCTCTTTGCCAGAGCCCGAAGGGCCTCCCACAGGCATATCCGTGGGGAGACGTGACCTCCAAGTGGGCAGGGTTCTTCTGTAGCTGCGAGGCAGAGCGCAGCAATGGAGCCAGGAGGCCTGGCCTCTCTCACTGGCTTGGCACCGTGCGCCACGTGGCCTTTGGGTCACTTTCCCCGCTGTGTGTTTCAGTTCTGCAGCTGTGACGTGGGCCCGATGGGGCTCTGAGACGTGGCCAAGGGAGAGCTTTGGCTCAGATGGGATAGATACTGTCATGGGGGATAACGATGCGCGTCAGCCTCCGTTATCTTGTCCTCCAGCAGTCACTAGTTACAATGAAGGTCCCGCCAGATATTCCAGATGACTTGCTGCAATCTACAACTTGGGCCCAGCTGCTGTGTGAAGTCAGTAGTTCCGGGCTCACGGTTTGTATGGATTAGTACAGGGAAGACTCCCACTTTGCCAGTGATTATGATAAGGGAGGAAATTCTTGGGAACACTTACTGCTTTCCTCCCGACTTCAGCAATTGCAACGTCCTGTGATTTACCTGTCCGCCAAGGAAGGCATTGGTCATGGACAGACAAACACTCTGTCCTCTGTCACTCGCCGCTCTTTGCAAGAAAAAGGTGGGGTGTGGGTGGAGGAGTTTCTGGCAGATTTTCCTTAAAGCTGCTGTTAAACTAATCACGTCTCTCCTGATCTGCTCCAGCCCGCACCCCTGCTGTGCCATAAGGAGGATCCCACCTTTCTGAGTCCATCACGTTTGGCCAGACTGTCTCCTGCAGAACAGACGCGCAGCTCCCCTTGTGCACCAAACCCTGGTTTCCAGGAATTGCCAATTCACCGCCCTGTGCCTATTCCTGGCACTAATCAGCACAGCTGTTACGCACTGTCCCTGGGGCACCGCTCATCCTGACAAAGTCAAGGGCAGCTCGTTGGAAAGGCGGAGCAGCAAGAGAGCATCGGAGCATTTCATACCAATGCACGGGGCAGGGATAAAATTAAAATAAACAGCCGCCTGTGGCAGGAATAGCAAGGGGGCTGCGGGTCAGGAGGGAGGTACCCTGGCCAAGCCAGGCTTGCTCCTGCTTCTACCTCATGCTGTCAGGCTCTTCCTTTCAGGAGCACTAGCCTCTGCGTCCTGCTGGTCACCTTAATGTAGGACTAAAACTGGTGCATCTGAACTGCAGTCCAGCTGTCACGAGTCTTGTGTGTGCTTGGCAGGCTGCCCCCCCCTCGGTGCTGTGCGTGAGATGCAGTGATGGCTGTTTGAGTGGCACGTCCAGCATTGTGTGTGGATTAGCCAATAATTCTCTCTGTGTGTGTGTGTGTGTGTGTGTGTGTATAAAATTTAACAAACCAAATATTCCAAACTAACCCACAAAGGCTCCGTGGAGGAGACTGCTCCCTTTAGCTTGATCCGTGAGTTCTCACTGAATGCTGGAAGGATCGGTGGCTTAGTGGGGGGAGTCTCCATGTGCAATTACATCCCACTCTGCCCTTTTCCAGACTGCTGTTGCAAGGCACCGTCCCCCCCACGCTCCCAGAGAGTCGAGGTAGCCGTGGAAGAGCTGCACCAGATGGCACCACTAGCCATGCTATCTGCTGGAGCAGCTGTGAAGGTGACTCGTTCCGGGAGCACCCTGACTTACTCTCCATGTGGCACAGCAGGTTCTGTATTTCTGCTCATCCTACCCTCATCCTGAAATCAAGAACGCAGCTGGAAGAATGACCCAGGACGTCCGAGGGTTTCAAAGTCTATCCCTGCCATTCTGTTTTCTTCTACCGACTGTGTGTAGAACAGATTCTGCCTCTAAGGAGATGCTCAGATTTGTACAGGACTGCTCAGTCCTTTGAAAATCCAACTTTACGTCATTGTTTCTCAGGCAAATTGCCAAGGGAGAGTCCTGGGGGAAGGTGGATTTTCTTCAGTGTGTAGAGGCAGCAGCTTCAAATTAGGTTTACTAGGGGGCCTGCATCCTCTGCTCGCTACACTCACCTACCCCCCTCTCGGGCTGCTTTCTTCTCTGAGAGCCTGGTGATGCTGATGACGTGATGACGTCCTTCTGTTGCCCGGCAGGAACATTCTATCGTCCGGCAGGAAAAACCTTTTATATAGAGAGAGATTGGAAAGAAACCTCCCTGAAAGGTCTCCAGGCAGCCTACTTTCTGACCTGCTCCTGTGAGACTTCCGGCCCCAACGTACCAGTGCTTTGCCCAATACGGAGAAAGTGGGGCTGGATTCTGCTGGCCTGGTTTTGGTAAGGTGCCCAGAGACCAGGGTGATGGGCATAGGTGACATCAGATAGGACAGAGCAGAAGCCAACTGCAGCATCCCATGGCAATTGCTCACGATCTCCTGGCCAGGATTCACCTCCAGTACTGAGCTACCCGGCCACCTGGGCACCTTTTGGCTTGTGCGCGTCTTGCGGAGCCACTGGTGAGAACTGCTACTTGCTTTCCGGCAGGCCAGTCCTACGTTAGTATTTATCCCCCAAATCTCACCGTGCACGTGGAGACTGTGGCTCCCCTCTCCCTCCCCAGGGATGCAGCTGAGAACTGGGCCTCTTACATGTTTCCATTGCTGATCCCAGGTCCGATGCCCCCTCCGCTCCCCACCACAGACCGGCGCGGATTCAGCAGCAACAGCGGCTCCAAGCAGTGGGCAAACTCAGCCCGGAACTCGGTGTTTATCTGCACAGGGCCAAAGAGACAGATGAGGACATCTGGGAGGCACGGTGAACTCTGCTCCTTCTGCGACTATTCCCTTGCTCAGGTACCCTAAAATGCACCGGGCTGCAAGATCGAGCAGCCCCAAACTAGCAGCACAGGGCACTGTGCTCTGTCTGCGACCCGGCCCAGTCTAGCCTGTGCTGGCTGGCCTGGGAGTTTTCTCCAGGCAAGGAGGGATGAAACACGCTTGAGGAACAGGAAATAACCACCCAGGCTAACGTGCTGCCAGCTCTCCTGGCTTATCTCATGGGCAGCAGTGGTGCGTGCTGAAAGCACAGTGGGCTTGGGGCAGTGGGGAGCTGGGGATGTAACGGCAGCAATGACTCCGGTGCCTTGGCTATTTGGAGGCAGGCGCGGGAGAGGCCAGGGCCCCCGAACCGACCTGACAAGTGTATAGCATATTCCAGAGTGTGGCGCTCCGGCGACAGCGGGGCCCATGGCCTGGGAGGACAGCGCTTACCTTGCTGGTCTGCGTGGGCCGCAAGCGATGCGGGAGTTTGACTATTTTCTGGAGCCTCTCCATCAGTTGCTGAAAGCGAGCGGAACATTGTGTTAGAGCGTTCCACTGCGGGCCCTGCTGCCCCCCTCCTTCCCGCTACAGGCCCTGCTGCCCCCCTCCGTCCTGCTGCTGCCCTCCTTCCCTCTGTGGGCCCTGCTGCCCCCTCCTTCGTGCTACGGGCCCTGCTGCCCCCCTCCTTCCTGCTGCTGCCCCTTTCCTTCCCGCTGCGGGCCCTGCTGCCCCCCTCCTTCCCGCTGTGGGCCTGGCTGTTGGACGTGCCGGGAGCCGCCCTCTTGCCGTGGGCTGCCACGCACACTAGTGACGCGACCAGGCCGACGGCGAAGAGCTTTCTGCTCAGCTCTGAGGAAGGTCTTAGGAAATGTTCCGGGGCCCTGGAGCAGTGCCGGTGCCTGCGTCTGTGCTGCTGGGGGACTCTGCCCTGGAGGCCTGGCGCAGACAGGGGCTGGCTCCTGACATTTTGCTGGGTTTCTGCTCCCTGGCTCAGCTGACACTCAAGGGCAGAGAGTGAGATGACCACCCCCAAAGTGCAAGCCAGCGAGCCAAGCATCTTCCCACCTCTGGGGTCCGGGTGCGTTTGGGGCAACAGGCTGGGGGACTCCTTTTCTCTGCTCCCCACTCCCTGGGGTCCTGGGGAGGCACACAGCTCCGCACCCCCCCGGTGTTTGTGGAAGGCAGCGGGCAGCCAGCGCTCCAGGCTCGGGATGTTACTTACGTAGCCCAGATCCAGGAATTCGGCCTTGTTGGCAGAGCTCAGAAAGGCCGAGCAGGTGACCAGATGGACCTGGACAGAATGACAAACAGCAGGGCCATTACTCACATCCGCTGCACAACCCCAGGGCTGGGGCACCTGGGCGGGGAGGGGTTCTCGCCCGGGGGGAATTCACAGCCCAGGTATACGCAGTAAGTGCTCAGTCGGCAGATGTCACCGCGGCAGAGACCGGGAAGAGCCTGGCAGGGCTCTGGCAGATGGAAAACGCCCGCGGCCTGAGGACCTGACCAAAGCCCCATGTGCCACGGAGCCACCCCTCCTCTGGAACGACGCTGCGCACAATCCCCCACTCGGTGGGCCAGCTCCTGCCACTCGTGGGCACGACGGGTCCGACTCTGCTGTCTGAACTCACAGGAGTGGAACGGGCCCCGGGGGAGCTACAGCTGCGCAGCACTGCTCAGGTTGTGGCTCAGTTTCCCCGCTGCAGCGTGGCTGCTGGGTTCATGGGAAAACGGCTCCAGGAGCGAAGTGTGAACACCCAGGCTGGCCTTGGCAAACACCCCAGCCTGGAGGGACATGAAGGTTTCTAGCAGCTCTGGTTCAGCCCGGCTGCAGAGCGGCAGGCAAGTGTGGCGGCTGCTCCACGGCCACGCGACCAACCCTGCGCTTAGCTGGCTGTTTTCTTTTCCTGGGAAATATCCTGGAACTGCTGGTCACCGAGGTGCTGCATTGTCAGAGGGCCCGAGAGCCCCGTGTATTGACCGAACTCCTATGTAAACAAGCAACCAGCCAGGAGCCTAGAGATCGCGGGATCACTGAGCATCTGCTGGGCTCCCCTGAGAGCGTGCACCTTGCAGGAGCAGCGCAGCCCGGCGGGGCTGGGACTGGCCTGGGCTTACCTGCAGGGTGGGCAGCAGGGATGCCAGGTGAGAGAGTTGCTCCTTAAACGCCTTTTCCTTCTCTTCATACTGACTGGACATTACAGGAGAAAACCAACATTTTACTTCCCTGTAGAGACCAGACTGAGCGGGAAGGACCGGAGTAATTCATACAGATTAGTGCAAAACCCAGTTTTCTGGTCCAGCTCACACCTCACCTCCTGGCTGCGGAGGAAGGGAACTGAACAGTGTTTTACCAAGAAATATACTGGACCTGTCCGGGGCCCTGGCAGGTCACCAGGGGCATGTCTACACAGCAAGGCTAACCTCGAAATAAGCTATGTAACCTGAGCTACGCTAATTGCGAGCTTTTGACGCTGTCTACACAGCACAGCAGTTGTCGAAATCGAGCACTGTTCCCCAGCTTCCCTTATCCCTGAATGAGGTTGACAGAAGTCGGAGTAAGAAGCCCATTACTTCGAATTTATTTTGAAATAATGGGCTTGCTGTGTAGACGCGCATTACGTTATTTGAGAATAACTGACGTTAGTCCGAAATAACACGGCTGTGTAGACACAGCCTAGGTAATGACACTAGACCAGCTCAGGGTCACTATTGTATAACGTGGGCTGTGGCTTAGACGACTGGAAAAACCCAGGAGTGAGAAGGTGCTGGCTAGAACACAGCGCTCACCATGTTGTTTAATGGTCTGGATGCTGACTAAGTACCTGAAGCGTAGTGTGACTCATTTTATTAATAGTAAAATACTTCACAAGGCATGAGGACATTTGTATTGTAGGAAAATCCTTTTTTAAAATTCAAACTGGGATCCAAGTTGTTGCAACTGGAGGCAAGAGCAACAATCCAGATCAACTCGTGTGCACCAGCTCGCTGGTTTGTTGCTGTCCCCTCTGCTGGGCGAGCTGCCTGCGCTGAGGCGCGGCCTGCAAGACAGAACCGCTGAAATGTTTGCAACTTTGTAAAAATGTTGACCGAAAAGAATAAAACCTGGAACTGTCCACTGCCGAACTAGCCCCTTCATCGCGTCTTATGGAGCTGACACCAATTGGCACCCTGCTTGCAGGGCTGCTAATGTCCAAAATGCAGTCAGGACCACTGGCCTAGAGGAAGGGGCAGGACTGCAGGTGGGAAGAGGGACTGCTCGCTAATATTAGCTGCACCAACTTTTCTGTTTGTCAGTTACAAAAATGTTGACACTAACAGGCGGCTTGCTCGGTCAGCTATAGGTTGAACCTCTCTAGCCCGGCATCCTCTGGTCCAGCAACCTCCATGGTCTGGCATGATGTTAGCCAGTGTCCACTTAGCGTGGGTGTGGCCATGATTCCCACAGTCCCATAAAGTTTGTTTACAACCACCAGTCCTGGCTCTCCGTGTTCTGTGCTGTTATTTAGCTCTAATTTACCCCAGATGTCTTCTGAGCCCAGCAAGCAGTGGAAGTGCTGGTGATGCTGCTAGACAATATTGACCTCCCGTGGTCCGGCAAATTCTCTGGTTTGGCACCAGTCAGGTCCCGAAGGTGCCAGACTAGACAGAGGTTCAACCTGTACCAGTGAAATGGGGTGTGTGAATGAGAGAGAGAGAGAGAGAGCGATCAGTAATGCAGCCACAAATGCTGACAGCTGGCTCTAGGCCAGGTTTATACTACGGGAGAAAGTCGACCTAAGATACGCAACTCCAGCTACGAGAATGGAGTTGATGGAATTGAGGTACCTTAGGTTGAATTTCCAAAGCATCCCCACTGTGGGAGGTCGACATGAGAAACTCTTCAAGTCGACTTCCCTTACTCCTCGTGACCCGGTGGCATACGAGGGTCGACTGGGGGTGTGTGTGTGCGCATCATGAGTGGTCGATTTAGACCCGCTAAATCAAACCCTGGGAGATCAATCTCCAGAGCATCGATCTCGGGGCAAGTGAAGACAAGCCCAGTGTCCGGGAGGAGAACAAAAACACCCTCAACAACTTATTTAAGTTTATCACATGGGCCTTGATCTTGTTGCAGTAGAAGTTCTTGCCACTGAACGGAAAGGGGCAGGGTCAGTTGGGGACTTTAAACTGCAAACGCCTCTGCCCTTCTTCCTCACATGGGTGCCAGCTTTTTCTGAAAGCAGAGCAGCAACACAGAGGAATCCTCCACTCTATTCTAGCTGACGTTAACTGTGGCAGGTGTGTGAAGGAGGAGCTTCCTCTCTCGCTTTCTCTTACCTGTTAATGTATCAGTTGCTCTTCCCTCTGCATGCGGATTCTGTGACCCAGATAAGAGATTGGGATTTTTGCAGAAGCTTAGTATAGCTCCCCATTAAAACGTGGCTCCATTATGCATCCCATCCCAGTGGTAGTCCCTGTGACTGTGCTGGCTGGCCTTACCTCTGAACAGCTTTCAGAAGCATCTTTTTCCTTTCTGCTAGTTTCTCCTGCGGCAGGAGAAAGACAATGATCAGAGCTCCCCTAGCGAGCTGCTGCAGTTCACCAGGCCCAGGCTGAGAGCAAACAGTCTCCCTGCTCTCGAGTCCACTGCTGAGCTTTCACCCATCTCCGCTCCGTGGGAATGAGGTGCCAAGATGCCCCTCTGCCTGGGAGAACAGATGGGAGAGGCTGATTCTCCTCTGACTTCTCCGTGTCAGGCGGGGGAACGCCCCTGCCGCCAGTGGGGGTGAGAGGTGAAGCGGGGCCCGAGGTGGATAATTCCCACGCTCTGAGAGCATCTGCTGGCTGTTGATCCCCCATACATGGGTGCATCGTCCGGGCAGTGCCTCTCGGAAGCCTGTTCTCTGGGCAGCCCACCAAAGGGCCAGCCGTGGCCACAGCCAGCCACTCCATACCTGCATGCTACTAAAGAGCGAGTTGATGGAGGTCTTCTCTTCATCCGCGCTGTTGCGCACCTCCTCGATCATGGCTTTGAGCAGGACGATGGCCTCTCGCGTGGACGTCTGCAGCTCTTTCACGGCCTAGGGAGCACAGGTGGCACGAGACAGTGGAGGATTCGGGGGCAAGCAGTGACTGAGCCAGGACACGTGGCCCGGGCCTAGGCGCTGTCTACCCCCCGCAGCCATGAAGCAGCGTTCACTCCCGGACAGCGGAAGGAGCCGTCCCAGAGCCGTTCCCTCACCCCCGCAATTCCGGTGATAAACCAGCCACAGACTAACCCACAGAAGGCATCTCCCAAACACTACCCACCATGACAGCCTGGTCGAGCTTCTCGCAGCCTTGCATGTAGGCCGTCTCGATGTCAATGCAGTGGGCTCGGCTTTCTCTGGAAGAGGCAGAGACCTGGGCATGAGGAGCAGCCAGAAGCCTGCAAAAGCTGCACGTCGCTCTTCCTCCTCTCCTCTAGTCCGGCCAGGGCTAGAGCTGCCCGGCCACTAACGAGAGTCCCCTGCAGACTGGAGCAGCAAGGTGCTTGAACTGGGGTCTCTTGTGGCAGCAGGGGAACAACACATGTCTCCCCTGCCCAGCTGTCAGCTGCCTGGGAGACAGACACACAGTCCCGGGCGCACAGGTTGTGTGCTGATTGTCTGTCCCCCAAAGCAGAATCTCTCTGCTCGCGCTCTCCCATCTCTTGCTACTCTGTCTGGGTCCCCTGCCTGTGGCTTTCTTAGCCTGGGGGTGGCTGTGGGTTTCAGCCTGCTACTGTAAATGCTCCTGCTGCTGCTTCCTGGCCTCTACTCACACGTCTCCCTCCTTCCCCTTTAGAAAAAGCTCCCCCAGATCCAGCAAATGCTGCTGTTCTGGAACAGCTCCAGCGCCAAGTGAGCGGGGCGCGGCTCCAGCTGAGAAGTGCTGCTGCTTTCTGGATCTGTTTCCATTCGCACTGTCCCTTCCCTGGGCAGCTCCAGCTCCCAGGGGCCCTATCCACTCTGTGCCTGGCACCAGGATGGCAGCTGCTGCCTGGCCTGACGGTCACCTCTGCAAACGAGAGCCCAGGCCTGTTTCTCAGGCTTAGTGACCGTGCCCTCCCTGCAGCTCCTCCCCCACCCCGTCTCCCCCCAGCCTCTCTGGAGCTTAGGAAGGAATTTGAAAGGGGGTGCAGGCTACAGCTGCTCTAGCGGTGAGGGGTCAGGAGCCAGCAACTCTGCTACTTACACCTGCATGTCCCGGAAACAGTTAATGCAGAGCATGGATTTTTTCTCGGTTGAAAACATGATGTAAGGTTCCTCATGAAGAGCTGGGAACAAACAAATTCAGCCCAGAGTAAAACAAGCACCCGGAAGAGAGAACTGCAGAATCTAGGCAGGTGAATCTAGGGGCGTCTCCATCCTCAGCAGAGTGGCAGGGGGGTGCCCACCCCGCTGAGGCTGGAGACTCCCCTCCTCCCAGGTTTCAGAGGTGCCCCATCTCTGACAGCATAGCCACCGGCCCCGGTCTGTTGTCGCTGCCTCTCTGTTCAGACGGCACCGCTTGGACCTGCAGGCTCTCTGGCTGAGCAGCCCGTGGGGCCAACTGGAGGAGGCTGCAGGCAGGTTGCTGCCCGAGGGCATAGCCCTTTTAATAAGCGCTTTCCTCACCTGCGCACCTTGCAGGGAGCCGTTCTGGGACCCCTTCTGTGCTTACCCCGGAGTCCTTTGTACCGGAGGTGCAAGCTGGGCGGCCCTTTGCACGGAGCTGCAGCACGTGCTACCCGTCAGCCAGGTGCAGCCTTGCTTCCCGTAGCAGCTGGGGAGTAGCTGCCTTCGTTTGCTAGCTGCACGGTCCCCATGCAGCTTCCTGGCCCGGCACCCGGCCCGGGACAGCAATGCAGGGCCCAGCTCTTGGCCGGTGCCTGCCACTCCAAGAGGAGAGATGCTGGATCCCGTTGGGCCAGTGGCGCCGACAGGCCCGTGCTCCCTGTGGCGCTGCCCGGGGGTGAGGGCGGAGGGGGCGTACTCACAGCATTTCTTGTGGATGTCTTTGGTGCGCTTCGTCAAGGAGACGATCTCGTGACGAGAGAACATCTTGGCTTTGTGGGTCTCTTCGCGGCACTTGCTGCAGAGCGGCTGGTTGCAGGTGTTGCAGAAATACATGGTGTCCATCTCCTGGGGGCAAATGGGGAACAAACCCCGAAGGGGGTTGAACTCTGAGCTCTTGGGGGTGTGTTTCTCAGCTGAGAGGGTGTCGGTCTGTCTCTGGGCGGAAATGGCCCTGGCCAAGAGCAGGGACCAGGACGAGTGGGGCAGGCATCAGGGGAGCATCACAGCCTCGGTCGAGCGCCTCCTGCTGGACCCTTACCGGCATCTCCCCATACTGGATGCCTGCTGCGCCTCCCTTGAGCTGTGTCAGGCCCAGGGCCCCCGGCTGTGGCCTCAGGCCTGTTCGTCTACCCTTTGCAAAACTTCGTGGGCAGGGATGCATGACCGAGAAGTGCATAGCATAGGGGCTTTGCAAAGGGTTGTAACGCCATAACATGCTGCCTTCTACAGCCCATGACAGACACGGAATGGAAGCTCCATGCCCGTCTCTGCCTCCGCTGCCTTCCCATGCCTGAGCACCTTTGGGGGTCTGCCGGAGCCCTTTCAGAACCCCCCTGGTACACGGCGTCTCTAAGTCACTGAGTCTCTCCTCTCCTGCAGCCGGCTTTGTTCTGCTCCCTTCCTGTGCCCCAGGGCATGTGAGCCCCTGCCTCTTACAACTTCTAGTCCTTTCGGTCAAGTGCCCCCAGGCAGCCGCATCAAGTGATTCAAGTGCCCCCAGGTGAGCCCGTGGCTTAGTTACCAGCTCGCCTGGGCAGACAGGGTCTCCTGAGGGGGAGCCAACTTGCTGTCCTACGATGCTCCTGCCTCCTCACCTGCTGGGTCGCTTCCCTACTGTCGCACGTCCCTGCGCTGGGAGAAGAGCGGAACCTCCCGCAGGTGACCGGCCTGCTGGCAGGTCCTGCAGCAGCATCTGAGACTGCAGCCCACGCCCAGGGAAGAAAACCAGGCAGCCCAAATCCAGCCTGAGACCTCAGTGCAGCAGGGGAAGGGAAGGCTTTGAGCATGTGGGGAGCTGCAGGAATGCTGGGGCAGAGACAGTGGTAGGGCTGCCCTACCTTTTCCCTACCAGCACCCGCAAGGGGTAGCTGATGGCACCATCTTCGGAACCAGGAGTCTCCATGAAGCTCTAGATCAGCCGCACGTTCCGCGCTCGGACTCCTGCCTTGGTCTCTCCGGGAGGGTAGCGATGACAAAGCCGCCCCGGGTAGAGAAATGTGTTTCCATACATTCCAGAAGGATGAAGCACCTGCCTGTGAGTGCTGGTGCCATGTATCCCATGTTAGACCATCAGAACGGCCAGAGTGGGTCAGACCAATGGTCCATCTGCCCAGTGTCCTGTCTGCCAGCAGTGGCCAGTGCCAGGTGCCCCAGAAAGAGGCAACACAACAGGGAATCCTCACGGGATCCCTCCCCTGTCACCCACCTCCAGACAAACAGAGGCCAGGGATACAATTCCTACCCAGCCTGGCTAATAGCCATAGAATCATAGAATACTAGGCCTGGAAGGGACCTTGAGAGGTCATCGAGTCCAGTCCCCTGCCCCCATGGCAGGACCCAGCACAGTCTAGACCATCCCTGATAGACATTTATCTAACTTACTCTTAAATATCTCCAGAGATGGAGATTCCACAACCTCCCTGGGCAATTTATTCCAGTGTTTCACCACCCTGACAGTTAGGAACTTTTTCCTAATGTCCAACCTAAACCTCCCTTGCTGCAGATTAAGCCCATTGCTTCTCGTTCTATCTCCAGAGGCCAAGATGAACAAGTTTTCTCCCTCCTCCTTATGACACCCTTTTAGATACCTGAAAACTGCTATCATGTCCCCCCTCAATCTTCTCTTTTGTAAACTAAACAAACCCAATTCCTTCAGCCTTCCCTCATAGGTCATGTTCTCTAGACCTTTAATCATTCTTGTTGCTCTTCTCTGGACCCTCTCCAATTTCTCCACATCTTTCTTGAAATGCGGTGCCCAGAACTGGACACAATACTCCAACTGAGGCCTAACCAGCGCAGAGTAGAGCGGAAGAATGACTTCTCATGTCTTGCTCACAACACTCCTGTTAATGCATCCCAGAATCATGTTTGCTTTTTTTTTTTGCAACAGCATCACACTGCTGACTCATATTGAGCTTGTGGTCCACTATAACCCCTAGATCCCTTTCTGCCGTACGTAGGCCATGGATGGACCTAACCTCCATGAATCTATCTAGCTCTTTTTTTGAACCCTATTAAAGTCCTAGTCTTCACCACATCCTCTGGCAAGGAGTTCCACAGGTCCACAGGTGTTTGAAATGCCCGTGGCTGCAGTATCTACATGTGCCTTCTGTAGCTTAACTTACATGCAGGACGGTTCCCAAGGCTAGGGAGCAAATGCCACCTGACATGCTGGCTGCAGCCCCACGTTGAAGGCCCTCAGACCAGGAAACCTCCTGTTGGGGCGCTGAAGCTGGGAGCGAATCCAAACCCTGGGCCAAATGCAGGGCTCCCTCCGAGTGGCACGGCTGTGCAGCTGCCTAACAAGCCCCGTGCAGGGGTTCAGGGCTGCCACACGTGGTGCTGCCGTGGCCCGGGGAAAGCCACACTGCTCTGGCCTCAGCAGCAAGGCGGGGTCCAGAAAGGGCTGTAGGGGCTGCAGCCCAGCGCTCTGAACTAGGGGGGACCTGGGCTGTAGCTCACAAAGCCCTTGTGTTCTGGGCCAGTCCTTCCCGGCGGGCGGAGGGAGGTGGCTCCATGGGCTGACATTCCTGCCCCTTCATCCCCATGCTGCTCTCAGCTGGAGAGCAGCTCCCATTGGCCACGAATCGTGGCAGGTGAGTGCGGGCTGAATGGACCCCCCATCCCCCCACCACACCAAATGGGAGCTGCCCCTGGTGAGCACCCTGCATCCCAACCCCCGACACCAGCCTGAACCCCTTCCTAAGTCCCTAATTTCCACCCAGATCTCGCACCCCAGCCCAGAGCCGCAGCCCTATGCCCACGCCTCCAGCCTAGCTCCCTCCCAGACCCCACACCAATGTTCCCGCTAATCTTTCCCAGGTGTGGATTTTTTCCATCCATGTGTGGAATACATTTTATGTGCAGCAAGGCATGTGCGAATGTGCACCACCAGGAGAAACACAAACCTAGCTGTGAGCGCTCTGCTGATCAGCTGAGTGGCACTGGACTCTCCCCTGAGTGCAAGCCCACAGCGTACAGGGACCACTGCCCAAAAATGGATGTTTTCTGAGTGCAGCCATGTTTCTCTGAGCTGGCAAAACATGCTGACCAGCTCTCCTTTGGCTCGAGCCGTTTGGCTCCGTGCAGACACAGAGCAACAAGGGAAGGATGGAGGGGATGGGACAGAGCCTCTCTGTGGCTTTAGTCCTTCAGTCTAACTGAGCGTATGCTTAGACAGGTCACCCCTAAGGGTAGCTTGGCTTGCGGGCAGTGGCAGGACAGGCAGGTGTGTGGTTTCTCCCTGCCTAATCCTTGGGCATGGGGTTCCGCCTGGCTAGTGCAGGGGACTGGGGAGAGGAGGAAAGCCTTGTTTCCAGCTCCCTGCTGTGGTGGTCCAGGCCAGGAATGCCAGCAGCTGGGTCTGAGAGCAGGAGCTCAGTTCTGAGCAGGCAGGAAGCCATATCCCAGAACCCCCCACTGCCACGATAGGCGCTAACTGGCTCCCTTGTGGACCGTGTCAGCTGAGACCCTGGCTAATTGCTATTGAAGGACCTGTCTTCCATGAACTCAGCAGTGAAAGTCACTTACAGTGTCTGCCAGGTGCTGTCCTATCGCAACCCGGGTCCCTGCCGGCTCTTTCACTAGTCCCCGGACGGCTTTTGCCGCAGCTCTTGCCGAAGCTGCACACCTGGGCATCCCCGCTTCTGTCACCTCTGCATGAACGTATCTAGTTTGGGGGCCGGGGTTGAGCCAGTGGTAGTTTTGGCCTTTACAGCATCCTCGGGCAGCAAGTTCCACAAGCTGACAGGGCATGGAGCGAGGGACTTCTTAGTGTTTGTGTCAATCCTGCTGCCTGTTAATTGAATCAGGGGATCCCTGGTTCTTGTGTTGTGAAAGGGTAACACCAGTCATTATTTTATAGCTCTTTGTCATAGCCCCCGTCGTTTTTCCTTCCATGCTGAAAAGTCCCAGTCTCATTCCTCTCTCCTCGTATGGAAGCTGTTCACACCCCAAATCATTTTTGTTGCCCTTCTCAGGAATGTTTCCAATTCTAAAACAGATGGATCCTCTCTAGTCCAGCACTCGCTGGTCCAGCATGAGTTTAGTTCGCCAGACATCCACTTATCATAGGTGTGGCCAACCGCGGTCCCAGAAAGTTTGTTTGCAGCCCCCAGCCCTGGCTCTCAGTGTTCTTTGCTGCTGTTTAGCTCTAATTTACCCTGAAATGTCTTCTAAGAGCCCAGTGAGCAGTGGACGTGATGGTGATGCTGCTAGACAATATGGATCTCCCGTTGTCCGGCAAATTCTCTGGTTTGGCACCAGTCAGGTCCCAAGGGTGCCGGATTAGAGAGATTCAATCCATATTTAATTTTTTGAGATGGGACAACCAGTCCAGCACTGCATATAGTATTCAAGATGTGGACTTACCATGGATTTATACAGTTGCATTATGATATTGTCTGTCTTATGTCTCCCTTCCTTAACATTTCCTAACATTGCTAGCTTTTTGGACCGCCACTTTACAGTAAGCAGATGTTGTCAGAGAACTAGGCACAATGACTCCAAGATCTTTCTTGAGTGGTAACAGCTAATTCAGATCCATCCTTTTTATAGAGAGTTGGGATTATGTTTTCCGATGTGCATTACTTTTGCATTTATCAGCTAGAAAGTTCATCTGCCATTTATATGTCCAGTCACCCAGTTCTGTGAGATCCCTTTGTAACATTTCACAGGTAGCTTTGGCCTTAACTGTTTTGAGTCATTTTGTATCATTTGCAAATTTCCCCACTTCACTATTTACCCCTTTTTCTGGATAATTTATGAGTATGTTGAACAGCACTAGTCCCAGGACAAGTCCTTGAGGGGCACCACTATTTACCCCTCTCTGCTCGCAAAACTGACCATTTATGCCTGCCTCTTTGTTTCCTGTCTTTTAACCAATTCCTGATCATACACCCTGTTGTGCTTCTCCCAGTTTGGCTTGGCTTTAGGACGTGATGCTAACAGTGTTCAGGAGCCAAACACAATCTGTTTGGGGAGATCATAAAAAAGACCCTCCAAGCAACAAGGACATGGCAGGAAAAACTCAGCTCGTCTGAAAACCAGGCCACTCACATCGGTGCCTACATGGAATTGTTGGCTGTAGTCTGGAAGCCCTTTGGATCAGGGCTGTGGACTCCTTCGCCTTCTGCAATGGGTGAGGCACAACTGTGAAGCTGGAGACACAACACAGGACTCTCTCTTACCTGTTTCTTGCACTCCTGGTCGCAGTTTGCACACTGAACATCCTCCTCGCACTCTGCAGAACTGTCCACCAGGAACTTCAGGAGCCGGTCCACCGGCGGCAGCCCGTTGTTTCCTTTCACTATGGACTGGTGGCTGAGGGGACAGAACAGACAGGGCAGGCAAGTATCGCTCTGCATTCCAACCAGCAAATGTTAATCGGAAACCACCCTCTGGGGCTGGCGTGACAAGCTACCGCCCGACTCTTCCTGGCCTCTGCTATAAGGCAAAGTGCAATGCAGCCACTCAGGCTCAGAGGTGCACTTTCCTTTTGTGCACCTGGCATTCCTGGCCATGAATGCACCATTCTCGGAAGCAGACTTTGGTTCAGAACTTTGTGTTTTCATCAGAGCTGCATTCTGTCTTGCTGCATGTTCCAAGAGCATTTCCCATTTGCTGCAAGCGTTCTCATTAAGCTGCAGCATTGAACCAACTTACTGCCATGCCCTGCCTGCAGCCCAGGCTGGTCCCACAAAGAGCACGCTGAACTCTCTTAAGGTTCGTCAGCATGTCTGCATGCTAGTGGGTGACATCCCACACACTGCGGCTTGGCTCCTAGGAGGTTACTGCATGGGGCGCACAGAGAGAGGCCGTTTAAATATCTCATTTGCAAATAAACAGCCTGAGCTCCAGGGACTTTCTCATCAAAACTTTGTGAGATTCGTTCCACAGGCTCCTGCCAGAGTAATTTCAGTCTTGGGAGAGCCGTGCTTGATGAATTTCAGGGGTGTAAAATCCTCGCCTGTTTCCCCCCTTGCAGCGTAAACAGGAAAGTACTAATCTTTAAAACCAATTTGCCCATCTGCATTTGGCTCTGTCCACGGGCTGTTTGCAACGTGCACGCGTGGCGAGGGCCTGGCTGCTCGCGTCGGAAATGCTCCGACTTGCCTTTAACTTCCACAAGTCTTGTGGCACGTGCTTAGCACTGGATGTTGCTGCCCAGATTCCCTTCACTACAGAGAGCCTCTAATTGCAGAGATAAAGGAGCAGGCCGTACAGTCCCACAGAGCATAGCCCAGAAGGGAAGTATTAGTAACATCAAAATAAGCCAAGAGCGGACTTCTTCAGGAAGGAGCTTTAACCAACGGGCAGCAGGTGACCACAGAAGCCCCTCCCCTAACAACCCTCCAAACAGCTTTCCCAAAATAGCAGTAAACAGAATTCCGAGAGGACGGAAGTTGCCCAAAGCCCTGCATTAAAGCCCTCGGACAACGCCGAAGTCCCGCCACCCAGACATACGGAAGCTTTGTTGGAGCCCTAAAAAGCAAGAGTGCAACATTCAAAGTTAGTGAAATCCTTCCAGCGCGGGTGACTGCAGGGTTAGGTCAGAAAAGCTGTTTTAAGAATCCAAGCACCTTCTCGAAGCTCACCTGGCCCTGACCACGCTGGCTTGCTTTAGCAAAACAGCTAAAAAGGAGAAAACAGAGGCTCGTCCATTAAGATCCTAGCAGTGCTGACCCTGAGAAACGTCACTCACAGCTAAGCTCAGACTGCAGCTCCGCATCAGTGCTAGGGAAAGGAGTCACGCCCTTACTTATAGTCCTCTGTTTCCTCTAAGAGCATCGTGGAAATCGTTACTGCCGCCACTGTGACGCTTCCCGTCAAACCCAGGACGCAAACAGTATGACACCAGCGCAACCGGACACCGCACCGCGGCCACTCCAGCCCTTGAGGGAGAGTGTGCCTCCAAGTGCAGGTTCTCAGAGATGGCAGGAACTTTGAAGTCTCCTCCCCTGGACAATGAGCACGTTGAGTCGGATTGAAATGATGATTCACCCACCAGTCACCTGGGAGGGATTGGGTTTCATAGCTCCGGGCTGCATTTCCCTGTGCTGCGACCCTGCCAGCAAACTAATCATGGAGCTAGAGGCCTGGCTGCAGCTGGCTGGGCTTCATAAAACATGGCCACTTGCTGACCAAAGGGGTGCAGTGCGTACGCAGAGAATCAAAGGAGCTAGAGCTGGGGAAGGCTTGTTAGCCTGGGAGTGTTTTGCACGGCGCTAGGCTGGTCTCTCTTAAGATTCTGGCACGGCAAGGCGGTATGGTATGGGGAGAGGTGTGCTGGACCAATACCAGCTGGATAATTCACCTCCCGGGCACTTGGTTTGTTTTCCTTGCTGCAGGGTGAAACTGGATACGGCAGCATCTTGCACAGCCTGCTGGGCTCTGCAGCCCTCGGCATGCTGGGCACCCCAGATGCCGGTTTAAAACGAAATGCACCCAGGCAGGCATCCTGGAAAACAAGGGCGGCAAATGGTTGGTCTGGGTCAGAGCCACAGATACGCTGCTTCTCTGAGCAGCTGCATGGGATTCTCGGGGGGACCCAACCACCGTCCCAGAGCTGTCTGTGGGTACCTCCCACGTGACTCTCCCAGCAGCAAGGGGCCACAGCGAGGAGGACATTGTGGACGATGAGCAGGCGAGCGGAGGATCTGATCTCACCGACAGCCGGGACCTTTGTCTAACTTTGGAGCCAGTCGCCTCCCCGGGCTCATTGCTGCTGGACCCTGCGGGTGGGGAGGGCACTCCTGGTGAGTTCCCATTGGTAGTCAAGCGAGGGTGGGTAACTGGGTAACAGATTCGGTTGGATCTGTTTGCTCTACCCTGAGGGGTGGCGGCCACTCTGCCTGCACTGTGAGATGCACCGACGAGGAGGAGAGGGGAGCATGCAGGGAACATGCGTGTAATGGAGAGGGGTAACTAGTGGTGTCCCCCAAGGGTCAGTCCTAGGACCAATCCTGTTCAACTTATTCATAAATGATCTGGAGAAAGGGGTAAGCAGTGAGGTGGTAAAGTTTGTGGATGATACCAAACTGTTGAGGATAGTCAAGACAGAAGCAGACTGTAAGGGACTCCAAGAAGATCTCACCAAACTGAGTGATTGGGCAACAAAATGGCAAATGAAATTTAATGTGGATAAGTGTAAAGTAATGCACATTGGGAAAAATAACCCCAACTATACGTACAGTATGATGGGGGCTAATTTGGCTACGACAAATCAGGAAAGAGATCTTGGAGTTATCGTGGACAGTTCTCTGAAAACTTCCACACAGTGTGCAGCGCGGTCAAAAAGGCAAATAGGATGCTAGGTATTATTAAGAAAGGGATAGAAAATAAGACCCAGAATATCTTACTGCCCCTGTATAAAACTATGGTACGCCCGCATCTTGAATACTGTGTACAGATGTGGTCTCCTCACCTCAAAAAGATATTTTGGCCTTGGAAAGGGTTCAGAAAAGGGCAACTAAAATGATTAGGGGTTTGGAACGGGTCCATATGAGGAGAGGTTAAAGCGACTGGGACTTTTCAGTTTAGAAAAGAGGAGACTGAGGGGATATGATAGAGGTGTATAAAATCATGAGTGGTGTGGAGAGGGCCGATAAAGAAAAGTTATTTATTAGTTCCTAAATAGAAGAACTAGAGGACACCAAATGAAATTAATGGGTAGCAGGTTTAAAACTAATAAAGAAAGTTCTTCACACAGCGTGTAGTCAGCATGTGGAACTCCTTGCCAGAGGAGGCTGTGAAGGCTAGGAATATAACAGAGTTTAAAGAGAAGCTAGATAATTTCATGGAGGTTAGGTCCATAAAAGGCTATTAGCCAGGGGATAAAATGGTGTCCTTGGCCTCTGTTTGACAGAGGCTGGAAAGGGATGGCAGGAGACAAATCGCTTGATCATTGTCTTCGGTCCACCCCCCTCTGGGGCACCTGGTGCTGGCCACTGTCGGCAGACAGGATACTGGGCTAGATGGACCTTTGGTCTGACCCGGTACGGCCGTTCTTATGTTCTTATGTTCTTATGTAAGGCGCAGGATGAGATGCTGAGGCTCAAGGGGGAGGGGCAAACAGAGCTGATGAGGCTCCTGGTAGAGGTGCAGGAAAAGCATCTGTAGCACAGAGTCCCACCACCTGCCCTCCTCACCCATTTCCATGGCATCCTCTCCCCGGCACCCTCAATTGCACGGGGGGTGGGGGGGAATCATGGGTAGCTGTTCACTCAGCTCCCAGGGATGTCTCCTGGAGCAGAGGGCTGCTACTCCACCCGCTTTGACTGCTACACTGGGGGGACTGTAATAAGCCGCTTGCCCTTGCGCCCTTCCCACTGCCCCATCACAGCTCGTGCCCTGAACGCCTTTTCTGTGTCCGTTCCCTGAGTTTCCCAAATAAAAACGCATCATTTCAGAACAGGATCTTCATTGTTTGTGTCAGCTGTGTGGGGAGGGGGGGAGGTTTGGTCTACAGGGCAGTACACGTAGAGCAGGGGGCGCCTCACTGTCACATCACTGCCTGGTCATCCATGAAACTGGTTTTCAGAGCCTCTCTGATTCACTTTGCCCCTCAAGATGCTCTTTTTACTGACCTGATGTCTGGCTGCTCATAATTAGCCACTAGGCAATCTGCCTCAACCTGCCCCCGCCCACAGATATTATAGAGCACACAGCAGGCAGCAACAACATTGGGCATGTTGCTTTGCTGAAGTCTAACCTAGTCAATAAACTACAAAAGCGTCCCTTTAAATGGCCAAGGGCGCATTCCGCTCCCATTCTGTTCTTGCTCAGCCTGGAGTTGAACTGCTGCTTGCTGGGCGCCAGGCTGCCTGTGTACTGCAGGCCGGGTCTCCAAAAGGATCGCTACTGGCATTTCAGTGTCTCCAATGATAATTTTTTCATCTGGGAAGAAAGTTCCATCTTGTAGCTTTCTGAAGAGGCCGGAGTTCCTGAAGATGCGCGTCATGCGCCTTTCTCGACCAGCATGATGCCGGAGGAGTGGTCTTTATGGTCCACCAGCACCTGCCACACCATCGAGAAGTGCCCCTTGCAGGTTAGGTATCCTTGGCAATGTCATTGGGACGCGTGTCCCGTCTGTCATCCCCCCACGGTTAGGGAACCCCCGGGGGCAAAGCCACCCACTATGTTCTGTAGCTTCCCAGAGTCACTACCCTTCCTAGACGAAGGGGGTGTCGATTGTCCTGGCTACCTGGAGCTCAGCAGCCCGCACTGTAGATTTACCCACTTCAAATAGTTTCCCAGCGGCCTGGCCTTGCAAGCTTCCCCAGGGCTATTGCCACTCGCTTCCCCACTGTCGGGGTCTCCTTCTGGTATTGCTGTGCGTCAGGGTGGGGGCACGCCATTCGCAAAGTTCCATGAAGGGTTGCAGCCCCTGGGCGCTGTCCCAGAGGCGCATCGCTCTGCAGTCCCACCAGCCTGCGCTTGTCTCGTGGGACCAGAATCGGCGTCCCACTGTGTCAACAGGCCCGATCGCCGCCAGCATCTGCCAGTTGCTCCACTCACTGGGTCCCGGCTCATCTGTGCGCAGCCTCCTCACGTTCTTCCTCGCTCGGCTGGCTCCTGGCTCAGCTCTGGACAAACTGCGGTGTAACGTGTGAGGTGTTTGCAATGCCGGCCACAGCAGTTGGCAGCTGGGTGGGGTCCAGGCTTGCCCTGCTGTGGCGGCTGCATGGATAGCAAGGAGAAAAGAGCAGGAAGACCGTTTGCTTTCAGGGAGGAGGGAGAGAGAGGCATTCTGGGAGGCTGATGATGTATTCAGAACCACCCACTACAGTGGTTTTGTCCCATCAGGCACTGGGAGCGTAACCCAGAATGCAAATGAGTAGCAGAAATGGGGGCTGGCTCCCCACAGTGCATCGCTGGGACAGTCGAAGGCAGCCACGCTGCTGGGGATGCCTCCGTCAACCTCATGTGCCTAGGGACGGGCACCTCGACTTTGTAAATTCAGATGCCAAAAAAGTCGACCTCAATAACTGTGACCTACATTCGCAGGGTAGACGGACCCGGTGTGGGTCGGTGCCCCGCCCGATCAGTAACTCATTGCTCCGACAGGTCCGGAGTGAACGCGGAGAGCAGGGAAGCGGAGGTTCAGCCCCGGCTCTGTCAAAGCCCTGGCGCCAGGCATGTGTGAGGATGAAGAGGGGTCCAGCTGTTACTCCGGTGAGTTCGAGACAGGGCTCCTGCTGCAGCAGGCAGGTAAAGTCCTTGTTCCCGGGCCTGGCTGCGGGACAGAGGCAGTTGTTAAAACCTGCCTATTGGGCTGTGGAGCACAGAGGAGTCTTGGCTCCAGCCCAGCTGCCTGGGAGCCTTTGGCGGAGTGCTGGGAGGCACGGTTAGGCTCAGCGTTCTCTCCAGCCGCCCGGGGGCTGCAGCCACCTGGGGGGCGCGGAGGATGCGGATGGTGACAGGTGGGACAGGGGCTAGTGGGAGGTTTACAGGCTGACTTGGAGCGAGATGCAGGAAAAGGCAGGCAGCTGGTGCCCAAGAGACCATTAAAAATAGCCCCACAGGGCTCAGCCTGCCTGGGTAAAGGGGGCGCTCTGCAGGGCAGCTTCAGCGCAGCTACACTTCTTCCTTGTCCGCGTCATTGGGCAGCTTCTGTGGAAAGAGGAGACCTGAGCATTCCCCCGCCTGCTCCACCTCTTAATCGGGGGGGGCTGAGCACCGAATCTCAAAGCCACAGACTCACGCCCGTTCTGTTCTGATTAAGCATGTCACTGCCCTTCAGCAGAGCTGGCTCCCTGGGAGGCAGCTTTAGTAGAGGGCATCCCGATTGATGTGCTCGCTGCAGGCTCTCTGCAAAAGCTGCTAAAAGGCTCCTTCCCCGATGAGGTAATAGCTTATGGGTGCACATCAGACCGACTGTTCGCCCTTGGAGAGCCCCCCCCCCTTCTTCTAGTGAGGGGACGGAGAAGGGCTATTTACAAATAGCCCAGGGCAGAACTCACAGGACCCTCTAGTGCAGTGGTCACCAACCACAGGACCTCTCGGGTAGATCTTAGCCCAGCTGGCGAGCCATTTCGCGTGCCAGGGAGGGCTGGCGAGCCATTTGCGTGCATGGAGCGCCGCCGGCGCTAGCATCTGGGGCGCAGTGCATGTGCCCTGCCCCAGGCGCCAGCATCCTCCGCCCTGGCGCCCAGTGCATGGCCTGCCCCAGGCGCACAGCATCCGCCCGGGCGCCCAGTGCATGCGTGGCCCGCCCCAGGCGCCACAGCATCCCGCCCGGGCACCCAGTGCATGCGTGGCCCGCCCCAGGCGCCACAACATCCCCAGCGCACAGCATCCTCGCCCGGGCGCCCAGTGTATCGTGGCCCCGCTAGCGCACAGCATCCCTGCCCCAGGCGCCCAGTGCATCCTGCCTCGGCGCACAGCATCCCCGCCCGGGCGCCCAGTGCACTCCCCGCGCATCCCGGGCGCCCAGTGCATGCGCGGCCCCGCCCCAGGCGCACAGCATCCCCCGGCCCCGGGCGCCCAGTGCATGCGTGGCCCCGCCCCCAGGCGCACAGCATCCTCCGGCCCCGGGCGCCCAGTGCATGCGTGGCCCTGTGCCCAGCATCCCCCGGCCCCGGGCGCCCAGTGCATGCGCGGCCCCGCCCCAGGCGCACAGCATCCCCCGCCCCCGGGCACCCAGTGCATGCGTGGCCCCGGCCCCAGGCGCACAGCATCCCCCGCCCCCGGGCGCCCAGTGCATGCGCGGCCCTGCGCCCAGCATCCTCTGCCCCCGGGCGCCCAGTGCATGCGCGGCCCCGCGCCCAGGCGCACAGCATCCCCCGCCCCCGGGTGCCCAGTGCATGCGTGGCCCCGCCCCAGGCGCATGCGTGCCTCCGTGCGGCCCAGCAGCCCTGCGCGGCGCCCCCTACAACGGGGCGCCCCGGGCGCTAGCCCGGTTGGCCCGTACCTTGGGCCGGCTCTGATCTTGGTGCCTCTGACGGGATCCTGACTGGTTTGGCCAAGAGGCTCTCAAGCCCAACACTTCAGCTGCCCCTCCCCTACTGCTGCGCATCTCCTGCCCTTTGCCTTGGAGCTGCCCCCCTGGGAGTCTCCTGCCTGTGGTACAGGAGGGGGCGCTGATGTCAGGGTGCCCCTTGTCCCACCCTGTATTCTGTCTCCACGGAATGGGGGGGAGCACAGAAGAGGGCTTGGGATGGAGGGAGGTTGCTGGCTGCTTTTGGGAGTGGTTCAGTGGCCAGGGCAGGGGTGAGCCTGTCTTAGCCCCACTGCACCCCCACCCAGGAGCCACCTGAGGTAAGCAGTGTCCTGCTGGAGCCAGCTGCCCCAGTCATGAACCCCCCGCACCCAAACCCTGCCCTAACCCTGAGCCCCCTGGACCCAAACTCCCGTACAGAGCCTGCACCCTGAACCCCCTCCTGCACCCCAACTCCTTGCCCCAGGCTCAGCTCAGAGCCCCTCTCGCACTCCAAATCCTTTAGCCCAAGGCCAGAGCCTGCGCCCCAACTCTCTGCCCCTGCCTGGTGAAAGGGAGGCAAGATTGGGAAGGGAGGACGGAGTGAGCAGGGGCAGGGCCTCGGAGAAGGGGCACGAAGGAGGCGAAGCAACAGTATTTGGGTTGAGGTAGGTCGTACATTGCACTTAAATTCAAAAAGCGAACCGGTGGTTAAACGGTTGGAGACCCCTGCTCTCGTGAGAGAAATGTGTTAAACCAGAACAGAAGAGTGTGAGCTGGCGCCAAATCCCTGCTCTGTGCCGAGACGCGATGGCTGTTGCTTTGCTGACGTGATCCGGGAGGGAGGGATAGCTCCTTGGGGCTCCAGTCATGCTGCCAAGCGTGAGAAGTTGCCCTGTGCCTCTCTCTGGCCTTACCAGCGACCGGGCCTGAGCCTGGCTGCAGCCCTGGGCCCCAGCACCAGGCAGAGCACAGCAGAACAGGCGCAGCAGCCGGGCGTGGTATCAAACCTGTGAAGTAAAACCCTCCCAGAAGCGCAGCTGCTGGGGCTACTGGGGGAGCTGAAGGCAGGTGGGGAGTCTCTGGGTGACAGCCGGAGCCAAAGCTGTTGCATGGCTTCTGGATACCTTACCTGGGGAGGGGTCCTGGCTGGAAAACCTGCCCTTCTCCCTCTGGAAACACAGGCAGCAGCAGGGGCTCCTAGCCTAGCCCCCCCTTTTATCTGGCAGTGGCAATGCTGCATGGGGCCGGGGTGAGCAGAGGAGCTCGGGGGGTGTTGCCAAAGGACCAAAGAGAGCGGGGGGCTCAACTCCCACAGCCTAACCTGCATCGGCGCGTGAATGAGCCCAGGCCCCAAACTACTTTTGGAAATCCAGCCCCTGCTTCCCAAAGAGGGGGGGTTCCTGGACAAGCCCTGGTTCTCTGGCACTCTGAAGGGGGCTAATATTAGCAACCTAAAACACGGCCATGGGCACCTTACAAATGACCATCCTGCCGATGGAAGAGTCCAGACTGGCAGCCCCGTTGCCCAAGGACCTCTCTGTACCCCCGGCACAGCACGGGCAGTGGGGCAGGCCTAGCTCCCTTACTGGAGAGCCTTGCCCCTTGCACGCCAGGACCAGCTCCGGATGAGGCTCCATCACCCACTCCCTTCTGAGCCTGCAAACACAGGGCTGCCCCTGCCTGTTGAAAGAGCTGGTGCTATGCTGTGGCCCCCATTCCCTTGTTTGCTCCATGCAGGCCTGTGTCTCATGCCTGCATGCTCTTGGCATCCACACATCCCCTCCCAAGACAACAACTGACTTTCCCTAAGCTAACGGTTCATATTGAGCCACTACCAGGGGGTGTTTGCACGACAGGTGGGAGAATGCGGTTTGTCTGCAGAAAATGTCTACTCCAGCTGATTTATTTTAATTACATTATTTTAAAATATGTAAATAATTACATTATTTTAAATTCTTTTTTTAGATCGCATTAGAATGAAGCCCAAGGTTATCTGAACAGCCCCTTCAAAGCCCCTGGAATGCACTCAACAAACAAAAGCCAGAGATGAATACCTAAAAATAACATTTGTCCGGTCTCGCCTGGCTCTGGGCAACACTTCCCTTGGGAGTGTTTAAAGTAGCAGTGTATATATGAGATATTCCAAAAATATGTCCACACAGTGGCTGGTGCTTGGATATTTTTCTTTACTACTTATGCTTTTGTTGTTGGTTTTTTTTTGCGGGGGGCTGGGGGAAGCATCAGAGAGCTGAGGTTTTTTTAATTTAAATTGTGGCTAATTTGCCAGTTCCAAGTTAAACGAGGTCTGAAGCAACCTCGGCCCGCCAGCTGCACCATCTCAAACAGCACGAGCAGCTTTTAAGAGTTGAAACTGGAAGAGACGGAGTCTGTCTCCCTGCACGTATTTGTCTTTAGGAGTTAGAGTGGGGAAGAGAGAGCAAAATTCTAGGTCATGGAGGCAGAAGAGCCCCTAAGTAGGGATGTGAACGGGTAACCGGTTACCCAGTAAGCCGCACCCTTAACAGACGATGTTTACTGGATAAAGGGTAACCGGCACCCAGGAGCAGCCTTGTCCATGTGGGCTGGGAGCTGGCAGCCTCACGCTTGGAGGGGGGCTGGAGAAGCCAGGCTGTGGCAGGCGGGGGGAGGGAGGGGTGCGCTCCAACCCTGCCCTGTTTAGTCACTTAACTGGTTAACTAATGAAATGGGATTTTATGTCCCTGTTCTTAACCAGAACTTGAAAGCTTTCCAAGGAGGGCCAGCACCTCTTCACGATGAGCGATTCTGAATAACTGGGACCCATCCCTACACAGTTCCCTGTAGATATTTTCTATTTTTAAATTTAACTAGGGGCTACGTCTACATTGCGGGTTTTTTGCAGAAGAGGAAATGCAAATGCAGTGCTCATTTGCATATCTCGGGCTCTTATTTGCATATCTTCCGATCCTTTTTGTGGACGAGGGTTTTGCAATAAAAAGCCCTGTGTCCACGGGGCCATTTGTTGGAACAAAACCCTTTTGTGCAAGAGCCTGTAAACCTCATTTTTCAAGGAATAAGGGATCTTGCGCAAAAGGGTTTTTTCCGACAAATGGCCCCACCTACACCGGGCTCTTTATCACAAAAACCTCTTCCACAAAAAGGATCGGAAGAAGATACGCAAATGAGAGCATGAGATATGCAAATGAGCACTCCATTTGCATTTCCTCTTCTGCAAAAAACCCGCAGTGTGGATGTAGCCTGGTGCTAGGCAGCCCCGGCTCTCCCCCCGACCCCGGCTGCCAGAGAGGCCAAGCTGAGGTGTGGCAGCCCTGGCCTGCTCTGGCTCTCTCCTCCCAGCTGCCGGTCCCCCAGGGCCAGGCCAGCCTCAGCTCTCCCCCTGGCTGCTGGGGGGTTGGGCCGAGGCTGAGGCTCTCTCCTCCATGCCCAGAGGGTCCAAAGCCATCCCCAGCCCCAGCTCTTCCCCCTACCCCTGTCCCCCCCTGACACCAGCCCTTCCCCCTCACCCATCGGCCCTGGCTCTTTCCTCCTCCCGGCTGCCAGGGAGGGGGCCAGGGCAAGGCTGGCCCAGCTCTCCTCCAGACCTAGGGTGTGTGTGAGGAGGCTGGGGTGCAGGGAGGGGTCATGGCTCCTGCCCCCCAGATCACCAGAGAGGGAGAGACCTCGGAAAGGGGGAGGCTGCGCAGCTCCCCCCCCCAAGCATGGGAGGCGGGGGGGTGGAAAGGCCATGTGGCTCCTGGCTTCAGCCACCCCTCCTGGAGCACAGGGGAGGGGGCCGCTCCGGGAGGGCAGAGGGAGGGCGGGATGCAGGGTGACGTGATGGCGTCGCTCTGTCGTCCCGCAGGAAAAGTTTTGTTTAATACAGAGAGAGAAAGCAAACCCCTGCGTGAAACCGCCTGGGCAGGTGTCCCCCAGCCCTTCCCCCACCGCTCAGGCGCCAGTGCCAGGGTCACTTTCTGGTCAGGAGAAGCCCCCTGCCCAGGGGCTCAGTCCTGCTCAGTGCAGAGCACGGCCGCCAGGGAGGCTGTTCCAGAGCATGTGGGTGCTTTGCTGGCAGGAGGCCACAGAGCTCAGCATCTTGCAAGGTCAGGCCTTGGGGCTGCAGTGATTCCTCGGGGTGACGGCTTGTGGGGCCGCGTGTGGGAAGTGCTCCGTTGCCTCCCCTGCCCTGGCCGGCATGCGGAGGGGAAGGAGCTCTCCTGAATTCTTGTGCCGCTATAAGTAGCACTTGTGTGCGAGGCAGCTGTTCCCGTGAACCCATTGTGATTAGAACCTCGGATTCCATAGGCACAAAGGCAGCGCGACGCCAAGGCCCTCCAGTGCGGCGTGACAGGCCCTGTGCTAGGGCACAGCTAGGCACAGCTTTCCCGGGGCTTTACACTACGCAGCCTGACCCCCCGGGCACACGTCTGAGAGCCAGGGGAAAACAATTCAAAAGTTCTTACGTGACTTGAAGCCTAAATCTCGGTGGAAGTCAATGGTGCTCAGGCTTCTAAGTAAATAAGGCACATGGGACAATGTGACAGGAAGACTGGCCCAGGACTTGGAACTCAGGAGAGCTGGGAGCAGTTCCCTTCTCTGCCACAGACAGCCTGTGTGACCCTGGACAAGTCACTTAGTTTCTCTGTGCCTCAGGTCTCATTCTTACAAGGGGGGCGAAAGCCCTGCCCTGCCCTGCGTCCCACGGCAGCTGCCAGGACAATGGTGCTGCCTGCAAGTTGCCCAGACAGGTTGGTGACGGGATGCTCCTTAGTACCGTGAGCTTTATTTTAATGCGTGTCACAGAACTGTGACAGTTTGCTTATAATTAAAGACAAGAGCTGTGGCTAGAGAAGAGCGTGTGCTAGGCTGTGGACTAGCTGTGCAAACTTGTAGGTATTGCTTGGCGTCTTTCCCACGCTGCTTTATCAAAAACGTGGGGGGGGGGGGATTTTAATCTTTGTAATTTGTATTCAGCTAAAAAAAAGTCATAAATGAAAAGCTCACTGGATCCCATCAGATCTCTATTTCCCCTGTGGAAAACCTGTCCCGAGAGATCTGCCTACATCAGAGGGGAACTCCAGCAAGGGACAACTCTAGCCTCTTCCACTGCTTTGTGGACAGCTCTAAATACACATGCCAGAGCCGCTTGGCTTCCACGCTGCCATTGTCAGCCCTCCAGTAAGACTCAAATGTCTGTGGCATCTATAATTGGCCTGATACAGAGCACCCTACTCACGAGAATAAATGACAATCAGCTGCCCCGCTAGTCTCGTTCCTTTTTTGGAACACAGCGCCCTGTGTGCTGTTGTCGGTTCCTGCCTGCGCCGCGAAAGCAGACTCCCTGCTCAGAAAGCAGAGGGGCATGGTAGCAGTCCGAGTCCAAAGGTAGATTTCCCACCGTGTCTGCTATCGGAAGCGTACTCTTGAGAACGTGAGGCACTGAAGTTCCATGTAGATCAGGGGTTTTCAAACTCTGGGACCCGGCTTGTAAGGGCAAGCCACTAGCTGGCTGCGAGGCGCTTTGTCTGCCTGTCTGTCTACGGGCGATTGTAGCTGTAGCGCATTAATAGTGTATTACCATGTAAAATGGGATTCCCCCTCTCCACCTACAAGACATTTTGGTTCAGGGCAGGATTTGGTTACCCCCATCTAACTGCCTGAGCGGGCGGGGCTGGACTGGGTGAGTGAGAGCTGACTTTGGCCTTTCAGCAGCACACTAGCCCTTCTCGTTCCAGTCAGTGTGGCCAGAGCCCAGCGCTTGCTTCCCAGCAGGGGCGCTGAGCTTCCTGCAACTTACAGCAAAGCCTGAAGAGCTACAAGGGGCTAGTGCCAAACCCAAAGACTGCAAGTGCAGAGCAAGTCTCCCCCCTCAGAGAGCCAGGCAAAGGGGCGATACTGTGGGCTCCTGCTTGCATCGCGGTAGCAATGGAATACTCAGCGTCTGAGGAATACTCAATGGGCACTGGAGCAGGCTAGGGGCCTGGCCTCGTAGGCTGCCCAGGCACAAGGGAGCACCAAAGGAAGGTTTAATTCACACTTCTGTTATATCCCTGCACGCTAGTGCCCGGCCACTCTTCTTGTGCAGCAGGAGAGCCTCTGCTCTGTGGGAGGCATCAGTTTAAATGACACCTAAATAAGACACGTTCATATTCCGCCTCAGTGTCTACAGAGCAGAAGAGGTGTGCGTGGAAACCAGTTAAGCTGATTCAATGCTGGTCCACATGTAGCCCAGTCCCCACCCTTACCCAGGCTCTCATAACAGGCATCCGCTGGGGGGCTGGTCCTGCTCTCAGCAAAATGAATGGGATGACCCCCATTCACCCGTGGAGAGTCGCATTCACAGGGAACGGCCGCACTGCAGCAGCCATCGTCCTGTCAGGGGTGTTCCCGGCTCCTGTGCCAGGCTTGGAGTGCATCACCCAGGTACATGAGCCAACTTCAGTAACCTAGCCCAACAGGGCACCCCGCAGGCATTTGGTCTGAGCGCGGGAGGGAAGAAGTGCCCCTCTTTCTCTTTGGGCCTAGCTTTCAGAGGTGGGTGTCTGTTCTGCATTTGGCTAGCTACACTGGGGATTGCTCAGGGGTCCTCTTACTCTGACAGGTGTGAACTGTATTCATGTCAGCATGCTCTGCCCGTGTTCCTGCACAGCCTGGGCACCGGGCCAGGCCGGGGAGAGCTTTCACGGGTAAGTCACCGACTTTCTGTGCTGTGGGCAGCGCGGCTTTGACGTTCTTACCCACAGAGAGGGCAGGTGAGGCGGCTGTCGATAGCCCGGCCACGCAGGCAGCTGGCACAGAAGTTGTGGTAACAGTCGAGGAGGCAGGGATGCTCGTACTGCTCGTGGCAGAGGAAGCACACCAGCGGGTGGCAGTGGGCATTATCCAGGTCGTAGAGGTTTTCCAAAGGAGAGAAAATCCCACCGGACATCTGGAGGGAACCGAAACAGAACGATGTTACAGAAACGCGGGGTAGGCAGAGCCATTCCAAATCTAATTCAGGGTACAGTGCGTGTGGCACAAGTAAAAATATAGCTCTTCTGGCGAGTCACACTGCAGGAGCCTCCACCTCGGAGGGGGCTGGGTGCTAGACACATCGGCTGGCCATTGATAGCTACCACGGACAGGGCAGTTGACAAATAACTAAGGAATCCCTCTGCAAACATCTGGAAGATAATAAGGTGATAGGTCATAGCCAGCATGAATTTGTCAAGAACAAACCATGTCAAACCAATCTGATAGCTTCCTTTGCAAAGATAGCAAGCCCTGTGTTAGAGAGTACACGTATAAAGTCTGCAGATGATCCCAAGCTGGGAGGGGTTGCAAGTGCTTTGGAGGATAGGGCCAAAATTCAAAATGATCTCAGCAAACTGGAGAAATGGTCTGAGGTAAACAGGATGAAGTTTAATGAAAATGCAAAGTGCTTCACTTAGGGAGGAACAATCAGTTTCACACACACAGAATGGGAAGTGACTGTCTAGGAAGGAGTAGGGCAGAAAGGGATCTAGGGGTCATAATGGAGCACAAGCTAAATATGAATCCACAGTGTCACTGTTGCAAAAAAAGCAAACATCATCCTGGGAAGCATGAACAGGTGTGTTGTGAGCAAGACACGAGAAGTCATTCTTCCGCTCTACTCTGCGCTGGTTAGGCCTCAGCTGGAGTATTGTATCCAGTGTCACATTTCAGGAAAGATGTGGAGAAATTGGACAAGGTCCAGAGAAGAGCAACACAAATAATTAAAGGTCTAGAAAACATGAGCTATGAGGGAAGACTGAAAGAACTAGATTTGGTTTAGTCTGGAAAAGAAGGGACATGATAACAGTTTTCAAGTATCTAAAATGTTGTTACAAGGAGGAGAGAGAAAAAACATTCTCCTTAACTCCTGGTGATAGGACAAGGAGCAATGGGCTTAAATTGCAGCAAGAGAGGTTTAGGTTGGACATTAGGAAAAACTTCTTACCTGTCGGGGGGTTAAACACTGGAATAAATTGCCTAGGGAGGTTGTGGAAGCTCCATCACTGGGGATTTTTAAGAGCAGGTTAGACAGACACCTCTCAGGGATGGTCTAGAAAATGGTGCTTGGTCCTGCCATGAATGCAGGGGACTGGACTTGATGGCCTCTCAAGCGTCCTTCCAGTTTCTATTATTTGATGGCTGCGCCGGCCTGCAAGGGATATGAGAGCTGCAGGAGGACGTGTCAGGGAAAGTGTGGCAGTCATGGATGTCATTTGGCTGCAGCTCTGATTTTTCTGGTGTAAAGGACAGTTCCGGTCACTTGACCCAGTCTGTTCCTCTCTCGTTGCACCTAGGACTAGCGTGACCCAGTCACATGCGTGGGGGCAGGGCCGTGCTCTTGACTGCAAGCAACTGATTATGTTGCCATGAAGTTAGAACTGGCAAGGCTGCCAGATAGCACCCACTCCCACGATCTCGCAGGGGCTCCAGAAGGAGCTATGTCCAGCCTTCCCCAGGGGAAAGGATGCGCTGGCCCATCTCATGGCCTCTGGGAGGGAAGAAAAGAGGGGGAGACCAGTTCTCCCAGGAAACAGCACAGTCTGAGTAAAATCTCTAATCGTCCCTACCCCCAGCTCCAATGTATCCTCTCCTCTGCTCCTCATATCCCCTGCCCACCCCTTTCCTTCCCTCTCCTTCCATAGTGGCTCAGAGCTGCTTCCTGAGCCAGCCTCCCATTTCCTATGCTCTCTGTGCCCAGATCCCTCCTTCCAGCCCTCACTGCCCAAAACTGCCCGGTTGGCTCCTGCTGCCTTTGCGCGCTCCAGATGTTGTCCTGTGAATCATCTGTGATGCCGAGTCGGGGTTCCCCCAAATCCTGCAGCCCCGTAGCAGCAAGAACAGTCTCCGCCAGCCAGTAGAATAGAGGGTTTATTGCTTCTCCAGGATACAGCCCAGCACAGACGTGACGTGGCTACAGGAGTCTGAGCCAGGATGCCTCAGACCCCTTGGGTTGGGGGGGTCCATCATCCCCCTAGACCTCCAGCCCTCAGTTTAGGCTCACTCCCTCCTGTTTCCCAGCCAGCAACTGCCCCTTCCCCCGAAGCCTCCCTCCTTTGTTCCCTGCCTGCCCTCAACCGGTCAGACAGGTTGGGTCTTTGCCTACCTGACTTAAGGCAGCCGTCCTGCTGGGCAGTGCTACAGGTACCGGCCAGTAGGGGTCAGCCCCAGCCCACACAGCCACCAGTGATTGCCCAGAGGGTACAGCCTGCCCACTACATCACATCATCTCTCTCTGAATGCTCAGGGTAAGCTCTCGGGGGGCAGAGACGTTCTTTCCACTCAGTATGTTTGCAGAGTCCTGTGCTCTCTCTTTCATTGGTCACTGTTATTGCAGGACACAGTCACAACAGCACTGTGCATTTAAGAGTTAAACCACACCCTGACCAGAAATAGCTTGCCAAGGCAAAGAATCGGTGGCTCAGTTGACCCACAGTTCTCACCTCATGCCATGCTGTCTGCAGCCCGCTGAGCACATGGCATGCTTTGTAAGAACAACTGGAAATGAACATTGTGTCTCAATAGCATTTCTATTGAAGTTCAGAGTCAGAAACCAGGGAGTTTGAGAATCATTTCTGAATTGTCCCCATTTCAGGGAGTTCCAGAATGTCTAATGGGAGTAAGGGGGGGGGGGGGGGGCTGTGGGTGTTTCTTTGTTTTTAAGTAAGAAATGTGTTGGAAGAGAAACCTGCACGTATACAAGAGCCAATACAGAGCAGTAACAAGTAAACTAACATTCTGTCTAGGCTTTGCGTGTCACAAGACAAACAGCCAGAGCGTAAAAATGACACCATCCTATATTGTTTGGTGCTGACAAAACAAATTATTTATAAAGTGAGGGCGGACGGAAGGTTTCTAAACATGCCCATTTTCTTATACTATTTTAATCTGAATATTTTATTCAAAAACCACTGTACCAGCTACAAAGGAGCAAGGTTGTGCAGTTGGAAGAGGAAAAATGCAACTTCTCAAACAGAAAAGGTATAGTTAAAATTATTTACTTCCTACAGTGTGTGACCACATTTAAGAAGAGAAATGTTTATGGCTATTCCATTATGCCAGTGAAAACACTTTGGTAAAAATGAGAAGCAAGAAAGCATTTCCTTTAACCTATTGAGCAAATCTAGCTATTTTCAATTTGTCAATTTAATGGTGATGCCATTTATATAAGTTATTTTGAAATAGATCAGCAAATTACCTGTTAAGTCCTTATACTCATACTAGCAAGCCATAGAGAGCAAAGCTGCAAGTTCTGAAACTTATTACAGAGCTCAGAATTTAAAACAGAGTTTCAGATATGGACACATGTATGGACACAAGGTGGGCTGTGTCTGTGGTCTGCCAGAACCTCTTTAGTGAACTTACTTTGTAAGCAATTGCTACCTTTGCATTCTAAGGAAATGCCAACAGTATATCCTTTATGGTCACTTTATTGTAGTTAGACACAGCAGTAGTATCAAAGATTCTTACCTTTTTTTCCAAGGTTACCAACGTTGTCTCCACTTCGTCCTGTTAGAAGGTAAAATTTCAGTCCCCTCGCTCTGTCTCCTGCTTTTCATGCATTTGAAGCTGGAATGACAGACATGCCGAGCCTTTCAGCACAGCCAGAATATTACGAGTGACGTGAACGCAGTAGCCGGGGCAACATTGCCAAAAAGGAAGAGCTGCCGGATTCAGAGTAAGTTGTTTCTGCAGGCATAACTGAGAGAACTTTTTTTTTAAACCCCAACAGCTGACATGCCCCACTCAGCCCTGGTGGGAAGGGGACTGTTCCATATTTTCATGTTCCCCTTCAGTGGCTAAGAAGCATTAGCAAAGGGGTTGTTGGATTTGCTAAGGCTAAGTAAAAGGGGGGAAACTCAGTGCATTTAATTCACTCCCAGCTCTTCCAGGGAGGAAAGGAGGAATCTCCTACCACAGGTCGGCAGTTTTCTCCAGACTGAGTTATCTCTGCGTTGAGTGCAATTCCCAGGAAAAGGCACCTCTAAAAGTAGCCCAGGGTGTAAACTGAAGTCAGCACAACAGACATGGGAATGCATAATTCATGTTTCCTTTGTACTCCAGTCCTGTCCATCTTGCTGCTTTCATCGCATCAACAAGCATCAAGGTTCACCCAAGGTCAAATCAAGTGGACAATCCATGTGACGGAAAAAGATCAGTCTCCCTCCCCATTGTTCTCAGTCTGTTGGGATTATGAAGCCCAATGGTATATTTAAAGTGACAGAGAAGCAGGTCGCTTTATGGTCACACATAGAAACACACTTCATGCTGGCAGGTTTTGTCCATACTCTGTCCCAGTGAGGCCAGGTCAGGATCACCTTCACATATTCATGCTTTGCAGAAGAGCCCACTACTCAACAGTCCATTAGTTTGATCTGCCTGTAGGCTCCCTGAGCTACTGTGTGCTAAACAGGCTTTCAGAGGCAGTGTAAAACTTAGGACCCTAGCTCCTCCAGTGTTGTAGTGAATTACAGCAGAATTCCTCGGAAGCAACTATGTTCCCATCCAAAAGACAAACCTTAAACACAGGCGCAGCCTCTGAGCTGCCTGTTCCCCACGTTTACTCAGTGGATCTCAAATGTCTTTACAAATATTCAGTTGAATTAGTTTTCCTTCACTTTCTCTCGTGAGACCTGTCTGGTTACTGGCACACAATAGCGATGAGGATTCAACCCCGAAGGCAACCACATGCCAGGGGTGAGGGACCTCTCCACCTCGGCAGAGTGCGGACCGATGCTTGTGACCTCTGGTGCTATAGAGATGTCAGGAGTCCTTGCCACCATTAGTGAGAACAGTAACAAATAAGCAATGCTCGTTTGGAAGTGGAGAAGAGTGTGCTAATGAAAAACGCTGTCACCGTTAGCCAGTGGAGAATGGCGGGTTCCGGTCTTTAGGAATGGAAGCTCCATCATCCAAGTGATCAGTTCATATCCCGTCCAAGCTGGTAATGACCAAATAGCTGATAGCCTGTTGGTAACCTGTGTAAAATGGGCTGGTGAGTTTCAGTCTCCTGGGGAAACTGTCCATGCCACCTACTGCACTGTAATTGCCTCGTCAGGAGTGATCGGAGGCCCAGGGTCTCCCTGTGTCCCTCCAACTCAGGACTGGGGACTAAGTTGTGTTGGCGAGAGGCAGCTTGAAGGAAGCTTGCACCCCTGCTGTCCGTGCTCTGTAGCTAGCTTGACAACTTCAGTCTCCTGAGCTGTCAGTTTGTGCTTGGTGTGGGTTTAAAGCCAGGCTAGCGTGAAGGGAATTTGTCCCCCTTGAAGCATGTGTGCCTCTTTTGCCTGCCCACTAGCGCCTCCTATTGTGGAATACTTGTTGCTGGCAATGCTGTCTTTCATAACGGCTTGCTCTCTCCTTCTGCAGGCTTTAAGGGAGCAGCACCACCTTGTGGCTTTTGTAAATGATGTGCGGCATCATCTACAACCATGCTTTCGTCAAGTATGCTGAATGCCAGGCTGTTCACTACCTCAGTCCATGCTCCCTCCCTCCTTTTAAAGACCACCCCTTTAGACTAGGGATTGCCTGAGGGCAGAATCTGAGCAGTGGAGGTAAAACTGAAGTCCTGACTAATGCAGAGTTTTTCTTCAGAGTGTTGTTACACATTGTGTATTGTGGTAGTGCTGAGTGCACCCAGCAAAGGATCAGGACCTTGTTGAGCTACGTACTCCATACACCATGAACTGGAGTAGAGTTTTGGCTCCAGTGCCCAGGCTAAATTCCTGTCTTAGTGCACTGTGCAATGTCCTGTGAGGTGTTCATAGCTGCTATGTACTACTCCAGAGCAGGCTGCATTTCAGCACAGGAAGAGGTGATTTGTATGTGTGTACTAGGATGAGATTGGAGATCACTGGGAAGAAAAGTGGCTCTTTATTAATTTATCAGTTATTATTATTGTTTAAAAAAGCCGTTGTGACGTGAGTCCCACAGAAGAGTCTCCCTTGGGGCTACTGTGTTGAGGGGATAGAAACCTGCATGCACCCCTACTTCTCTGGTGTGATTCCCCGCTCTACTGTGTGCTCTTACGCAGGAGTGGCCCGAGGCGGGCTGCGGCAGCTGGCGCCCTAGGCGGAAGGCGCGATCGGCACCCCCGCCTGCATGGCCAATGGCCGTGCCATCATCATCGGGCGCCTGTGCCGGTGGCGCCCTAGGCAACTACCTAGTTTGCCGAGGCTCACGGGCCGCCCCTGCTCTTACTACTGCCTAGGACCTCCCTTCCCCACACAAACCCTGCCTTCTCCCTCACTGCTGCCTCTTCCCCACGGTACTGACCCCACCCAGACACCTCTGCCCAGCCAGGCCCTTGCTCTTTGCCCAGAGACCCCCCTGCCAGGTAGGGATGTTAAATTTAGATTAATTAACTAACCAAATAGTCCATGGGATTTGCATTGACTATTCAATTAGTCGATAAGGGCGCCCCTGCCTTTGAACTGTACCAGGAGCCCTGCCGGGCTCTTGCTACAGTTCAAAAGCGGAAGCCTCGCAGGGAGCATGGGGTCGGCGGGGGACTGGCCCTGCACTCCCTGCAGCACCTGAGCCGTTGAAATGTACAAGAGCCCCGGCCGGAGCGCTGTGCATTTCAAAAGCAGACTCGCAGCAGAAGCGGCGCGAGTGGAGACGGCTTCAGTCCCTGCTTGCACCGGTTCCCGCTGTGCCTCTATCGCCCCCCCCCCCTGCCTCCCGAGGAGATGGTGCTGTGGGAACCGGCTTTTAAACCAGCTCCTGCTCCCCCCCAGCACCGGCTCCTGCTCCCCCCCCCACCCACTACTTGCCTCTTTGTGATAGAGGCGGCAAGGGGGAGCGGCTAGTCACATCACTTGTGCTTACGGGATACTCGACTAGTCGCTCACATCCCTACGCCAGGGCCCGGACCGCTCACGCCATGGCCCAAGACCCCCGCCATTGCCCTGGGGGACCAGACCCCCCCGGCCAGGGCCCAAGCCCCCCAACCACTGCCCTGGCACCAGACCCCACCAGGGCTCAAGCCCCGCCCCAGCCATTGCCCTCAGCCATTGCCCTTGGACCAGACCCCCCATCCATTGCCCTGGCACCAGACCCCAGCCATTGCCCTGGGACCAGACCCCCACCAGGGCTCAAGCCCCGCCCCCATCCATTGCCCTTGGACCAGACCCCCAGCCATTGCCCTGGCACCAGACCCCCTGCCAGGGCTCAAGCCCCCGCCCCCAGCCACTGCCCTGGGACCAGACCCCAGCCATTGCCCTGGCACCAGACCCCCTGCCAGGGCTCAAGCCCCCGCCCCCAGCCACTGCCCTGGGACCAGACCCCCAGCCATTGCCCTGGGCCCCCGCCCCCAGCCACTGCCCTGGGACCACCCCAGCCAGGCAGGGGACAGCTCCCAGCCCCGCTCCCAGCACACAGGCAGCGCTAATCGACCCCAGAGCTGCGTCTGGCTGAGGGACGCGGGTGTAGCGCGCGCAGGCCGACGGCAATCTGTTGGCTCAGGGCTTGGCTAGCCTGACCTGCGCCCGGCGTGCCTCGGCATGGAGGCGGCGGGCGCCTGCGCGCCATGCACGCGGGGGCGCGGTGGGCGCCTGCGCACGAGGCCCACGGGCGATTTGGCGCATGCGCGGCGGGCCGCCCTCCCTTTCTGCTCCTCTCGTTGCAGCCGCCATGGCGCCTGTGGTGAGTGTCCAGCCACGCCGGGCCCGGGCCGCGCTCCCCCCGGCTCCCGCCCCCGCCCGGTAGGGGGGCCGGCAGGGCGCGCGCGCTGCGGGGCGGGGACCGGGCAGGCCGCAACCCCCCCGCTTCCTGAGGGCCCGGGCGCCCCCATGTGCCTGGGGGCCCCGTTTCCTGCCCCCGAGCCTCCTGGCGCCGGCCGAGATTGGTCAGTGCGGCCGGGAGCCCCTGCCCCCGCCCCTCTGCCGCCTCCTGCCCAGGCCGCGTGAGGCGCCGCCGGGAACCGCCCCCATCGCCTCGCGCGCCCGGCCCCCGCCCCCATCGCCTCGCCCCCCCGGCCCCCTCGCCTCGCACCATCGCCGCCCCCGGCCCCCATCGCCCGGCTCACCGGCGCGCTTCTCCTTTCTCACTCGGCAGAAGAAGCCTGCGACGAAAGGCGGCAAAAAAAAGAAGCAGGTCCTCAAGTTCACCCTGGACTGCACCCACCCCGTGGAGGATGGCATCATGGATGCAGCCAACTTCGTAAGTGTTCAGTGCGCCAGCCCCAGGCTGTCCAGCGCGCTAGCCACATGCGGCTGTTCGGCCGGTTGAGTGGGGCGAGCTGGCTAAAGCTTCAGAACTGCTTGGACACCAGGGCGCTAGCCCATCAGTGTTTCTTCTGTGATGGAGTTTTCCTGTAGGCGCTTCAGCACAAGAATCATTTGGCAGCGATATGACATGACTATGAAAACTTATGTACTATAGCAAAATCTACTAACTTCTTCCCTTCTGAGCTGTCACTCTCTTGGGTTCTCTTAGGGATGTTAGAGTTTAACCGATTAACCAATAAGCTGATGCTCCTTGCTTAATGCTGTCAGTTAAACTCAGAGTTGCATTATATGGTATTCAAAGGCAGGTGACTATCACATATCTCTACTTACCTACTGTGGTTACTAACAGTGGAGAAGCAGTGTTGGGATTTGTTCATTTAAAAATCTCTCTGCAGATGAGATCTTAAAAGGGTGTGCACTGGTTAGTGGTTGGCATTGAAAATTGGTAAATTTGAATTCATTCACATTGGGCTGGCAGTTGAGTAGAACTCTGCAAAATTAGTGCATGAATCTTATGGAAGGAACAATATTTGCTTCTAGCACCTTCACTATCCCAGATCAAAAGCCAGTATCTGAAAGTAAACCCTTTCCATGCTGGATTTAAATTACATTAATTGTGTGTTCCCTGGGTAGCATAATCCAAGCCTGTATAGATGACAAAACCTTTTGTTAGACTAGTGTTTTATGGCAATACTTTGAGAAGTTCCATAGGCACTGAGATTCCTAAACTTCATTGACTTTCAATGGGGGTAGGCTCCCAAGCATCTAAGTCATATAGATAAAATTTTACTGATAATCTCCTAGGATTTGTCTTGACTGTAAAAAATTGTCAAGTGTTTGCTTAGGATAGAACAAGGCCAGCTAAACAGGGCTACAAGATGTAGCCCTACATATGCATTGGGGGGGAAACATTGAGCTTAATTTGCGCTCAGCTAATACACGCTGTCGTAGATAATGTAAATTTGACCATTTTATCTGGTCAAGATGAAGTCTAATACAGCGTCTATATTAGCAATGTACATTAGCCATATAGACACATTTTGTTCAACCTTGACTGAAGGTGAACTACTCATATTGATTAGAGCAGCAGTTCCCAACCTTTTCCAGATGGGGACCCATTTGGACAATTCAGGAAGACTTGGTGACCCAGGGCAATTCAAAAAATGTGTGAATGGCTCCTTAAGAGCCACCTGGGGAGACACCTGGTGACCCTTTCGAAATGTAATGGCGACCTATATTTGGGTCCCGACCCATAGGTTGGGAAACCCTGGATTAGATTGTCATGATCAAACAACAACTGAGGCATGAAGTATGAAACTCCAGTTAAATATGGCAGGATCTTTTGTGGTTCTACATGCAGGGTCCATATTTATTCCAGTTTGCACCTGCTGTAATACCTCAAGTCGGTGGCAGTCAAAAAAACAAACAGAATGTTAGGAATAATTAAAAAAGGGATAGAGAGTAAGACAGAGAATATCTTATTGCCTCTATATAAAACCATGGTATGCCCACATCTTGAATACTGCTTACAGATGTGATTGCCTCATCTGAAAAAAGATATATTGGCACTGGAAAAGGTTCAGAAAAGGGCAACAAAAATGATGAGGGGTTTGGAACAGATCCCATATGAAGAGAGATTAAAAAGACTTGGATTTTTCATTTTAGAAAAGAGGAGACTAAGGGGGGGGATATGATAGAGGACTATAAAATCATGACTGGTGTGGAAAAAGTAAATAAGTAAAAGTTATTTACTTGTTCATACAATACAAGAACTAGGGGTCACCGAATGAAATTAATAGGCAGCAGGTTTAAAACAAAAGGAAGTTTTTCTTCACTCCACACACAGTCAATCTGTGGAACTCCTTGCCAGAGGATGTGAAGATGAGGACTTTAACGGGGTTCAAAAAAGAGCTAGATTGATTCATGGAGGTTAGGTCCATCAATGGCTATTAGCCAGGATGGGTAGGAATATTGTCCCTGTCCTCTGTTTGTCTGGAAATGGGTGACAGGAGAGGGATCATGTGAGGATTACCGTTTTATTCCCTCCCTTTGGGGCATCTGGTATTGGCCACTGTCCGCAGAGTACTGGGCTAGATGGATCTTTGGTCTGACCCAGTACGGCCATTCTTTTGTTCTTATGTTGATAGATGGAGAAATGAATGGTGTGAAGTCATTTCAGAATTTGACCCTAAGTGAGAGGACTTTTGTGGCAACATCAATTGCATAAATTGTCTGGTTCTCTTGGTTTACTGTATCCACACAACAGGAAAGTCTGTGTAAAGCGCAATGCACATGTTTGATTGTATCAGTGTTTTCTGGGACATGCCACTCACTTATCCTATAATGCTGGGAACAAGGGCTTTAGGGTTGCTTCCAGATGTGAAGCAAAAATTGTGTAATTAAATTAGGACAACTGAACCTTTGTGCAGCTGGGAGTAAGGATGTTAAGGAGTGGGCATTTGACTAATTGATACAAATTGTATTCACTACACAGTTAGTTGATGATGAGGTGCTCTGCAGAGCTGCAGCAGGAGTAGCTCCTGGAGCCAGTGCGAGCTGGGACTGAGTAGTCATGGCTTGTGCTGGCTCCAGGACTGCTGTGGCTCTGCCTTTTAAATGTAGTAAGAGCTGGGTGGAGCCGCGGCGGGGTTAGGTCCAGGACCTGGCATAATCCGGGATTGAGCAGTTCCCCGACTGCTGTGCCTCTGCCTGTCCCACCCTTCCTCTTCCCTGCAGAAATGGTTTTGGGGGGGAACTGGCTTTTAAGCCGGCTATCCCAGCACTGGCTCCTGCTGTTCCCTCCCTGCCTCCCACTGCCTCTGATATAGAGGCAGCAGGGGGGCAGGGAATGTGAGTAGTCGACTCGACTACACTTTTACGTCCCTTGCTGGGAGGACTATGCTTTGGAGGCTTCACCTGATCACTGCACCTGGTCAGGACTAAGACCGTCTCCCAGGTATTACTTAAAAAAGAACAAATAGTGTAGTAGCACCGTAAAGACTAATAAAACATGTAGATGGTGTCATGAGTATTCTAACTAGTCCTTGCAACCTTCTGTAAAAAGCATAGCTTGTCTATGAAATCAAGGCTCTATGCAAAGTTGCAAGTTCAGGCTTTTAGTTGCAAAGGATTTGCCGAATGCAAGTTTGTACAATATTGGGAAAGCATATTCAGCCACTGCTAACAAGCATCCTTTTGGGATCTGAAAAAGTTTTCAAGTGAATATACGTAGCATAAATTCTCTGCTTTGTTGATCAGGCTGTCTCGGATAGCTCTTCTGCACTTCAGAAATTTAGACAACCTAAGGCTATGTCCATGGTAGAGCTTATGTTGGCAGGACTTGTATTGCTCAGGAGCAGTGTTCCCTGTAAGCTGGGTGTTTGTGAAGCTCAGGAGAAATTCAGATGCCATCCAGCTGATTAGTAGAGTGCTCTCAGCTAGATTTCGTGTTTCTGTTGGTGGTGCACATTCACACATGGATGGAAAAAATCTGCACATGGTTGGAAAAGATGAGCGAGAACATTGTGCAGGAGTGTAAATAAACCACCCCCCAAGCAGCATGAATTACACACTGTCCTTGTTACAAGGGCTTCTCCCATTGACACAGTTTCTGCTGCTCATTGAGATGGTTTTATTATGGCAGCACGGAGCTCTCATCTGCACAGAATGTGCTCACCCGCCATGCTCCCATTGTGGCACTGCAGTGCTAGAGGTGATATATAGCACTGCAGTAATTGAATTGGTTTTACATGTTCATACTATGCTCCTTATATCAGATGTGCACATTTTCACCATGAGCACTTTCACAAATTTAACTGCCAGCATGGGGTATTGTGGGACAATTTCTGAATAGCAGCAACAGTTGATGTAAGCAACCTAGTGTCTACACCAGCATGGGGAACGTTTTTTGGGTCGGGGGCTGCTGACCCACAGAAAAATCAGTTGGGGGCCGCACACAAGTGAGAACCCTCCCCACAAACATTCACTGATGTGGCCCCTGACTGAGAAGGAAAAAAAGAAACTCCCCATATTCCCCTCGCACACCAGAGCCTAGCGAGGCCCAGACTAGTAGGTTTTGTATCCTCCAGCCATGGTGGAGTGACAGGGGTGCTGAAGCATCAGCGTAGGCTCTCCACTGCTGGGGAAGACGGGCCCTGAGCCTCGGGGGCCATGCACGCTGGGGACCGGATGTGGCCCCAGGCCTGAGGTTCCTCACCCCGGTCTAACCAACACTGTGCTGACTAGGGATGTATGCAACTAGTTGACTATCCAATAAGCAAAAGCTTATTGGATAGTCGACTAGTCCCTCGACTAGTTGCCCCCGCCTCTATCAGAGGCAGCAAGGGGTACTATTTGATTAAACTAAATTTAACATCTCTAATGTTGACCTAACAACATCAACTTAAGCACGACATCGTGGATCTCAAACCCAGTTTACCTTAGTGCTAGTCCTTAAACCCTCCTCGTGGGCCAGTGGACACCCTTCTCTGGAAAGGCTATGGGGCAGGGCAAGGTCTCCCTGGATTCCCTGCCCCACTCATCTCCTAGCCCTACCTGGCCCCACCCGCTGCCCCTGGGCACTTTATCACTCCCTCCCTCCCTTCCCAGGCACCGCTGATAACACAGCGGGGCTAGAGCAGCTTCTGGCTGCTAGCTCTGCATCTCCATGGCATGAGGGAGGTGTGTGCAGAGCCATCCCGTCCATAGTACTGCTTGGTGCAGCTGCCCCAAACATCCTATGGACGGGATGTTCCCCCGTACTTCGTCTGGGGGAGGCACTGGGTGCAATGGAGGAGAGAGGGCAAAGTACGGACAAGAAGAGGTGAGGACAGAGTAGGGACTGGGCTTAGGCGAAGGGTACAGACACCACCTCCCCTCCACCAGGGCTACAGAGATTCATGTGCCAGCAGCTGTGCGCAGTAGGGATGTCATAGTGTAGTGATTGACTGATAAGCAAAAGCTTATAGGTTAATGCTATAGACTACATGCATTTCCCTCCCTTTCCAGTAAATTTTTTAGCAGGTTGGCCAGCAGCCCAGCTCAGTCCTGGCTTGCGACAGGTCTGGGACCTCCCTCTGCTGCGGCTCCGCGTTTAAAGTGTATTAGGAGCCGGGCGGACAGGCAGCTCGGCTCAGTTCTGGGAGCTCAGATCCCCCACCCAGATGAGGCTGCAGCCACCCCACGTTGCTGCCTCTATCAGAGTTAGCAGCACTGAGCAACAGGCAACCGGTCCGCGAGGGGAGCTGTTTTTTAAATTGGCTCCCCTCACGGACCAGCTCCCGCCTGGCACCCCACACTGCTGCTTCTGATACAGACGCAGCAGCACAGAGTGGCAGGGGGGGTTCCTCAGGAGTGGGGCAGGAGCACACTGGCTGCTGCCCCCCCTCTCTCCCGGGAACTATAGAATAGGCTACAAGAATTCATGAGGTTACTCAACTATTCAGTTTAACATCCCTAGTGTACAGACTGGATTATGGAATTGCTCGGGCCATGAGTTTGAGACCCCTTGTGGAGGTACAGAAGTTGAATTATTATGTTGTGGCTTTTCAGCTGTGTGAAGGGCATTTTCAAGTGTTGTGTTGAAATATTCTTGAACTGAATGGTCTACTTGCCTTTGAATTACAGGTTGAATCCCTCTAGTCCGTCATGATTTTAGTTAGCCAGATGTCCACTTCTCAGGTGTGGCCTAGTTTCCCCACGCTCAGCCACCAGTCCTGGCTGTCAGTGTTCTGTGCTGTTACCAGTGGAAGTGTTGGTAATACTAATGGACAATATTGACCTCCCATGGTCCAGCAAATTCTCTGGTTCAGCAGCAGTCAGGTCCTGAGTGTGCAGGACTAGAGATTCTATACCTTCGTGTAGAGAATTTTGAAAAGCCCTCTGTTCTGAGGGCTTGCTACAAATGCAGTCATTAGTCTTAAGCCAACTAGGCCATATAATTCTGACTTTGATCAACTATATTTTCTATTGGTTTCTAATTTAATGCCTGCTGATTGGGGTCATCATGGAAAAGTACTAGAATTGTTTGTAACCCTGAAATTCTGTTGAAATATTGGGGAGTTTTTTCAACAGCCCTGCTGAATGTGTAGATACTTTTTATTCTTGGTATATCTTCCAGTGATTTTCCTGTAAGTTTATTTAAGCCTTCCAGTTTAAGCACACTATTTTTATACTACACACATTTTGTAGATCAAAAATAAAATGTGAGGTGGTGGAGGTGATTGGATGGAGCAGTGTATTTTGATTGCTACACAGTGCCTATGTAATTTAAGTTCTTTATCAGAAATGTAGATGAATGTTGATCAGATGAACTAGCTGAATCATCACATTAGGATTATGAATGAATACTGAAGGCAATAACATTGACATCTTAGTAAAATATTAGAATTTCAAATAATAACTCAGACACCACTTAGATCCTTCCTGATGACTATTTTTGCTGTTGGTTGCGGGGCCTCCAACTGGGTACACTTTGCAGCGAAGGTGGTCACACTGCTATATTTGCTTTGACGCACACATAGTGGCATATGGGATTTCAAAGGCAAAAGGGAGTGGGCTAGCTGAAATGTGTGGGACACTTAAGTATGATTCTTATATAACTACAGCCTCTTAGAAGCCTTTTTATAAGCTCATTATCACTAAATGTGAGGTTAGGAAAGTAAGTTTTATGAAGGGGGCTATTAAATCTCCTCTTTCTCATGGCAGGTTCTTGAATCCTTAAAACCTTATTTTTTCCAGAGTCGCCAGCCTTGGCCATTTCCCTTTCTGAATATGTTGAGGCATCAAAGGCCTGATGGATGTTGCTTGCTATACCGGTCATTCTGCAATGATTTGTGGATGTTCTTAATTTTAGGTACCTGAATAGTCCTGTGTAAGTCAGTAGGACTAATATATTTTGTACAATCAGGGCCTATGTCTTGGGGAGGAATACAGCAACCATTTGCTTTCAATGTTTGATGTGTGAGGAAGATGCTTTAAAATGTGTCTGGCTTTTGGCTACAGTGAACTGGGGGCAGGAAGGAATGCTCTTCATTCTTATATATTACGTTTTGAATGCTAGGAAGTTAGTGGGGACATTTTGCCCTTCAGGGCAAAGAGACTAAGGCAATAGCTCTGACCGACATCTTCCCCTTGTTTTGCAGGAGCAGTTCTTGCAGGAACGCATCAAAGTGAATGGAAAAGCTGGCAATCTGGGTGGAGGTGTGGTGACCATTGAGAGAAGCAAGAGCAAAATCACTGTAACTTCAGAGGTTCCATTTTCCAAGAGGTAAGAGAGAAAGCAACTATAAACTTAATGGACTAAAATATAAAGAGACTATGTAGCTAAGGGGTTAGGTGGGAGTGGGATACAGAGCCTTTTCTCTTTAGGGGGCTAGTTCCAATCTCTGACAATGACAGCATCAGTTTATGATGTCACAGTCCAGATTCTAACAACAAAAAAATCAGTCACCATTGACAGCATTTGGCCCCCTTTTGACCGCCTCCACTAAGGGTCTATAGAGTTTGAATTTCTCACCCTCTAGGTCAGCCTTGAGTTGTGTTAATAAAGAGGTTAATGTAAAAGGGCTCATCTAGACTATGCCGAAGTTCCGGAAGAGGATATGCAAATTCCCGCAGAATTTGCATATCTTCTGATCTCACTTTCGAAAGAGGAGCTCTCGAAAGTGAAAGTAGTGGGGACACTTTTTTTTGGCAACTCCCCCCTTTTTTGAAAAGCCGCTCTTCCTCAAAAAATTGAGGTTTACGTGGATTTTTGAAAAAGGGAAACCCTGTGTCCTGACTGCTTTCACTTTTAAAAGCTCAGCTTTAGAAAGTGAGATCGGAAGAAGATATGCAAATTCCCAAGGAACTTCGGCATAGTCTAGGCATAGCCAAAGTGTTTACATGGTAACTATCCATGCCAGAGGTTGGCAACCTTTCCGAAGTGGCATGCCAAAATTTTACCCTGGGCCGTGCCACCCTCCCAGGAGGAGCTCTTTCCACAGCGCACCCCGCTTGGTCTCCTGTCTTGGGATCAGCTCTGGCTTTTCCTGTGGGGAGGGAAGGGAGCAGCGCCCGTGTGCGCTTCCACAGAAGCAGGATGTAGTGTCAGAGTCTCGGGGCTTCCCTCTCCCTGCAGGAAGCTGACACTGGCTCCAATCTTGCAGGGGGCACAATGCTGGATCGCCAACATGGGCTGGAGTCAGGATGGCTCCAGGCTGGGTGTGGTTTCAGGGAAATTGGCGAGGTGGGTGTGTGACCCTGGGGTGTCCAGCCCTGCTGGAGGTCCTATGGGGGTCCAGTTCATGGTGCCCTTACCTCCCTGTCAGGCACCCAGGGGGCAACGTGGCTTTGGGGCAAGAGGACCCCCCCCCCCCCACATGTTTTCCTTTTGCCCCTGCTGCCACCCAGCCCCGGAGCTGCAGTCCAGGCAGCACTCACCCTCTAGCACAATGGTTCTCAAACTTTTTAGTTGGTGGACCACCTGGCTCAATGCATACCTTTCTGTGAACCACTAGTTGCTAATGGAAACTCTCCATTAATTACATAATTATGCCCGAGCCATTTTGCTATTGGTGCAGTTAGAGAGAATGGTTTAATTTAAATTATTAAACAGTAAGCATTTTAACTTTCTCGTGTTAGTTTATCAGACTTCATTTTAAATAAAGTAAAATATTAATTCATGTTCAACACAAATTGAACAGGGGTGGTGAACTATCAGTTGGGGACCACGCAAGTGAGAAGCAAAAAAACTACTCCAAAAACCCCCAACCCTCTAAGCCTGACTCCATCATACCCCAGCCCCCGTTTCCCCTGCCCTGGCCCCCACTACCTCACCCCTTCCATGAGAGGAGAGGGATGTCCCAGCTTTGTGTGGGGTCCCTGCATTTCCCAGTGGAAGCAGGTGGAGAGCAGGGGCAGCTCTTGGGGGCACTGGGAGCGGACTCCCCCACCGCATTGCTTTCCTTTTCTCCCAACCCCTCTCCCCCCACTGCCTCATCACTCCCCAACCCTCGACACCTCAGATCTCCCCTTCCCATCTTGTGTGGTGGCAGTTGGTTGGAGATGATCTGGGCCAGGCCCCGGGGGCAGGGCAACCTGTTCCCGCACTCCCCTAACCTGCGGGTTCCCGCATGCCAGCGGGGCTGAGGCAGGTGGAGCAGCAGTGATGTGGGAGTGGGACCTCATTCCCATGGCTCTGTGTGTGGTCCCTGCACCACCCCCAATGCCCCCAGGGAGCTGGGGCAGCTCTTGGGGGCACTGGGGGCGGTCCTCCCCCCCCCACATGCCAGCAGGGCTGGGGTGGGTGGAGCAGCAACCGCATGCATGCGGGAAGGATGGGGAACCGGGGTGGCTCTCAGGGACACCGGACATGAATGTGAGTCAGGGTTTTCTCACACCCTCCTCCCTGCCCCATGCACCCAGAAGCCAGAGCTAGTGCTCCAAACCTTATGGCTGTGTGAGCTCCGGGACAGGGAGGGGTTGAGCTCCTGCTGCCGACTCCACGTGCCACTGAAAATCGGCTTACTTGCCACTTGCGGCACACATGCCATAGGTTGCCGACCCCTGGTCTATGCTGTACATATTCTGTGGATAAGTGCATAGATTTCAGTCGATTAGAGGATCTACTACTAGCAGTAAATCTCTCCAGTGACTGTTGTTTGGACACTCGATGGAGAGGGCTCTGAGCTGTTACAGAGAATTCTTTCTCAAGTGTCAGGCTGCTAGGTTGCTGGGTCTTGCCCACATGCTCATGGTCTAACTGACCAACATATTTGGGGTCAGGAAGGAATTTTCCCTCTGTCAGGTTGGCAGAGATCCTGATGGTTTTTGCTGCCTTCTGCAGCAGGTCCTAATTGACAAGCATCACATTCACAGCAGTTTTCTTCTCTGTTCATGCTTTCTTTTTTTATGCCCTACTCTGACACTCTGGGTCCTCAGAATCCTCCGCCATTAAATACTAACACATTAGATCTTAGTCTCGTTGCTACAAGATGAAAACGAGTCAAGGCAGGTCCATCTTGGAGAGGATTTGGCAAATGGCTTTTGGTTGTACTAGTGAACTGCACACATGGCATTTTGACTTCATTTCTGCTCGTAAACAAAAAGCTTTATTAGAGTTTTGCTATGGAAGATGTTTCAGTGGAGTCCAGTTGACGCCTAACAAAAAATAGTTTTTTACAACAGTTCTACAGCTCTCTAAAATATCTCAAACATTAAGACTAGAAATGAAATCAATCTAGATTTCCATTACGATACACTCTTCAGTTTCCTAGTCATCCTCCTGGATGTCAGCCTCTCTCCCACCTTTACGCTGTCTCCTAACAATATGTTTAAACAGTAAATAAAGATCAAAATGAGTTACTGGTAGACACAAATTTTAATTTAGGAAGTTTTAACAGGTTTACAGATCTCTGCCATGTGAAATTAGACAGCAATAATAATGACATGCAGCAATACAATCTATAGTTTATTTAACAGGGTGTTACTGATTTACAAAGTGAGCATCATTATGCTACCGACAACATGCTTTCGGTAATTTTTTTACATTGATTGAAATCTCCGATTGCATATATCATAAAGCAGGCAGGTACAAATACACTCATTGGAACGATTTCTAATAGTCTAATATGCTCCTCTTCTGTCTCCTTAAATCCTGCATCCGTTACGATCCTTCTAGATGAGGTAGAAGGTGTTACTTTTTTTTCTGCTTTCCTGTTACATTAGAAGTTCAAGTCTTATCAGCCTCGGAAAGCTTTCTCATAACTAGAGAACTAATAAAATATGGATATAACAGAAGTCCAGACAATGAAAGCTGAACAATTGAGGGGAACTGATTAATGGCTGGTTAATGTGAGCGAATAACCATTTTGGTGAAAAGACAGCTTTGTTCCAAGTTCACCTTATCCTTTCAGTTAGTTGAGTTGGTGCTCATTCTCTACATACTGAGTTGCCTGATAGAGCCTCCAGAATGAACTGGGAAAGAGAGAATTCAGAAAAGTGATATTTCTATGACTAAAATAAAAGCAGAAACAAAAACAAGCAAAAAGCGTGCATAGGTCCAGTTTTTAATATCATTCTATGCAAAAGTGATCTTTAAAAACACTTAGATCACTTGCTGTGTATCAGTAGCATCTGTTCATAGAGTACGGTGGATAGTTGTCATGTGAAATTTTAAATTAATGTTTTTATTTTGCAAAGATATTTTAAATCCTGAAGTTGTTTATTTAGTAACATCTATGTGTAAATTTTAATTCCCTCTTAAACATGCTTTTCTTAATACTGTCATTGTGTAGATGCTACTACTTGAATTTTCTATGCAGTCTTCTTCAGAAGCTAGTGATAACAGATCACCAATTTATATTTAGCATGCTGATATTGAATGTTTAGTACTAATATTTAAATGAAGACGCATGTACATTCTGGAATAGAAACTGGCACCTGATTTATTTGGGGCTAATTATCTAAATAACTGATTAGGCTGTTAAGAGAATTTTTTGAATATTGAAGTGGAAAATCAATGAATTCCTTCCTTTTAAAGAGTGCCTAGTGCAGGGGTCCGCAATGCGGTGCCCGCGGGCGCCGCGATGCCCGCCGGGGCATTTATGTGCCACGCCGGTATTTTAAAACAGTGGTCTCCAAAGTGGGGTGAGCGCACTGAGACAATCGGAGGGTGCGCGTGCCGCCGTGCAACAGCTGAGGAGGGAGACGCTGGTTCGCAAGACATCTGAGGGAGCGCATGCACGGCGTGTTCAAACGCCTGCGCAACAGCTGAGAGGGGGAGATGCCCGATGTGCCGTGACGTCATGGCCCGGGACTTTAAATTTTAAAACTGCGTGGCCCAGCTCCAGGCCTGGCACGTGGTCTGGGGCCGGGCCCGATCACAAACTCAAACTGGAAGGCAGAAGGTAGGGGTGCGGGAAAAATAGGGGGAAGGGGTGGGAGAGGAAGGGGCTTGTGCTGAGGGGAGTGGGGCAGATCAGGAGAAGAAAGGCGAAGGCACCAAGCGACAGCGTGGAGGAGAGACAAATGCCAGGGGGCCAAGTGGAGACAATGAGGGAAAGGGCAGGAGGGGAGGTGTCAGTGGGAGGGGACAGGGTGATGCTGGGAGAGGAGAGGGCAAGGGCATTGGGGGTTAGCAGGGGGAAGGGGAGGTGCTGGGAGAAGGCTTGAAAGAAGGGGTGGGCATGAGGAAAGCAGGGATGGAGCAAATCGTGTGAGGGCACAGGGGCATGAGGGGAATGGGGGCAGAGGGTGGTGAGGGGTGGGCATCAGGAAAAAGAGGGCAGGGGCAGTGAGGGAAGGGGGAGGCACCAGGAGGGTGCAGGGGTAAGGAAGGTGCAGGTGCCAGGGGATTCTGGGGGTGAAGCAGAAGGGCAGGGACCTGCACCAGAGGAGAGAGACAGGGCAGGTGTGTAGAGGGAGGTGTTAGGAGAGGGGGTGGCTCACAAGATCAGAGTGGGGCTACTGGAGGAGTGGGCACAGGGGGAGAGAAGGGCTGGTGGAGGGGGCAGGTCTCAGGAAGGCTGAGGGCAGCGAGAAGGGCAGGAGTCAGGACAGCAGAGGAGGGTGAGAGGTTGGGGGGCAGCAGGCACCAGGGGAGCTGATGGAGCAAGGGGAGGAGACATGGCAGCAGATGGTGGGGATGGGGAGTGTGAGATTTAAAGGTGCCATGATTTTTTTTGGGGGGGGTGTGCTTTTTGCTCAACATTTGGACAACCCCCCCTTTTCATTAATGCAGAATTTTGTTTAAAAATGAATTACAATGTAATTAACATAAACATTATCCAACTAAATTAAGTTTCTATCAAATTTACCCAATTCACATTTCATATGCAAATAGCCTTCAATTTGCGCATTTGACGCCTTTTTTCTATTTTTTCTCCAAAGGCGGGGGTGGGAAGGGCCCAAATAAATTCCAAATAATTTAATTAATACTTTTTACATGTAAAATTACCTTTTTTATCTTATGGATTCATATATTATGTAATATTAAATATGATGTTTTTCGTATTATTTAATGTACAAACACAAAATAAGCCTTGAAAAATTGTTGGCGCCTGCCACACTCTTCTGAAAACATGAATGTGCTATTGGCCACAAAAAGGTTGGGGACCACGGGCCTAGTGTAATGATACAATATTTTAACATTCAAAGAAGTCTAAATTATTTAATGAAATACCTTTGGGGGAAAAAAAAGTATAGACTACCAGTAACTCTGAAATACATAAATGTCTTACTTCCTACCCTGAGTCCAGGGGACTGGACTTCATGACCTCTCAAAGTTCCTTCCAGTTCTGAGATTCTAGGAGTAGTCTCTGCCTACACCATTGACCTGCCTTTCTTTTTCCTGTTGTCCCCTGCTAACCTTGATATCCTCCTGTGATGTCTTTTGACGTCATTTTGCCTTCTTCCAGGCAAACTTTTGACGTCATTATGCCTGGAACCCCCTTTCATCCTCATAATCCAACCTTTGCCATTGTCTCAACCAAATGTGAAAAGCCTCATGTCTGTAGATCCACTTACAAGATATAAACGTTTCTACTCTTTCAAAATTAGCCAGGACTAGGCTGGGGGAAGCTTGAAGCTTAGTGTTAGAGGATTTATCCCTTCACCCTCCCAAAGTTTTACAAATTTATTTGTGCACCAAATTCAGAGAGCAGTGTGTAGAGGTGTGTAATTTGGTTATGTGCTGGTGTAATTGTGCCCCCGGTAATATGTTAATTCCCAGCAAAACACCCCATACACCATGCCCGTGACACCCAGCTGTTCACCGCTTGCTGTAGGGCATTTGGTATGCTGTTTTATGACCATTGGGCTTTGTCAAGCCAAGACTTAAAAACCTCTAGGGATGGAGATTCCACCACCTCCCTAGGTAACTACCCTCCTAGTGAAATAGTTTTTCCTAATATCTAACCTAGACCTCTCCCACTGTAACTTGAGACCATTGCTCCTTGTTTTGCCATCCGTCACTACTGTGAACAGCCTTTCTCCATCCTCTTTGGAACCTCCCTTCAGGAACTTGAAGGCTGCTATCAAATCCCCCCTCACTCTACTTTTGTGCAGACTAAACAAACCCGAATCCCTCAGCCTCTCCTCATAGGTCATGTGCTCCAGCCCCCTAATCATTTTGGTCGCCCTCCACTGGGCCCTCTCCAATGCGTCCACATCCCTTCTATAGTGGGGGCCCCAGAACTGGACACAATACTCCAGATGTGGCCTCACCAAAGCTGAATAAAGGGGAATAATCACTTTTCTGGATCTACTGGCAATGCTTCTCCCAATTCACCCTAATATGCCATTAGCCCTCTTGGCTACAAGGGCCCACTGTTGACTCCTATCCAGTTTCTCATCCACTGTAATCCCCAGGTCCTTTTCTGCAGAACTGCTACTTAGCCATTCGGTCCCCAGCCTGTAACAAGTATGCATTCAGTTTCCTTTCCTTTTACCTTGTTTTTCCTCACTCACGTCCTGTTTGTTCCTAATATATCTGTTATGTATTTTGAAGAGTGAGTTTGTTTATGGATTTGTTTGTGCAAAATAAAGTCATACTTTGTGATTACCTACAGATACCAAATTTTGCATGAACAATTCTGCTACTTAAAATAGCTGAATGCACTACTTTTTACATTGGAATATGCTGGGTGAAAGGTCTAAATAATTATTTTTGTTTTTCATTGGAAAAAAATCATGACCACTATGATTATAGTTCAAAAAAAATATTTGCTAACAATTTTAAAATCGAGTCTCCTATTCAACTATCATTTTAGTGCAAAGAAAATGTTCACTGTTACAAATAACAAAATAATTAAAAAAACAACAACAGATGGTCTGGTAGCACTTTATAGACTAACAAAACATGTAGATGGTATCATGAGCTTTCGTGGGCACAGCCCACTTCAGATGACCGGAGTTTTTTCATCTGAAGAAGTGGGTTGTGCCCATGAAAGCTCATGATCCCATCTACATGTTTTGTTAGTCTATAAAGTGCTACCAGACCCTTTGTGGTTTTTTAAGTTTATCCTGTACAGACTAACTCGGCTACCCCCTAAAGCAAAATAATTCAAGTTAGCTATGGAAAGAGTAATGGAAGCTTACAAGTTTCTGATTCAAACATACTATGTATGGTAAATAGTCAATAAAATTAATAATGTTTGAAGTTGAAATCCCACCAATTTAAAACTGATCTTTTACAAACACATTAATAAAAAAATTCTAGGACATATATTTACTTTCTTGAACTTTCCTACAAGTGTAATCTACGCAGAATCACTTTGCCCAGTCAACAGTGGGCCTCACGTACTAGTTTAGTAATATTTTCAGGTATACTGTGACCAAACATTTTACTAAAATGTAACTAACCAATCCTAACATATTGTAACATAATTGTTCAGTCGGTTATATTCCATCTTAATCGGTTTACACCTAACAAAATTATCAATACAGGAAACAAAGAAAGAGCCATACAGATAAACAATAGAGAGATGGGGAGCATAATGACAAAGCAATAAAGAGATGTGGATTTCAGAACCCCAACTGTTGATAAATGAGTCCTTGCCAGACTGAAAGCTGTCCACCGAAGTTTCTAGGCTTTTTCCTTTCTCTGTTGAATGACTGGTTTGGAACGTGTCAGGACTGATTTCCCAGTTTATAGCTGCCCTGGCTGCTTAACCGAAAGCCTTAGCTCAGACCGTTATATACAAATAGACTGTGATTTTGATTCTTTCTTTTTATACCCCTGTAAAATACGCCTATGTTCTTAAAGTATAGGCCTTAAGAGGGAGGTCTGATTATCTAGATCCTAACGCTGAGTTCCAGGTTTTTATATATAAACTGTACACACAACACATTATTTTGCATGTATGTTACCTACCTTTGTGTGTTGTCCTTCTACGCAGGGAGTGTGTCCTGCATGTCACGCGATTTGACACGTTCTGAGAAGAGCACTTCTGCAATAATAACAATAAAGAATTCAAAAATGTCAGTTGGCCCATTTCTCTCTGGGTGGTTTTACACCTCTGTTTGGTTAAATTTCTGTGGTGTCAAAAAACTTGAATTTTGTATCTTTTTCCCCTTGCTGTTTCTCATCAGAGTGAATTGCTTTAGTTTTGGGAGAGGAAGAGAACTGCTAGCCTTTCTTTATAGGCATACCTCTATTACAGAAGATTTATTCTGTGATTCATAGCAGTATTGCCTCTAATTTTTTCCATCCATGCGTGGAATAAATTTTATGTGCACCCGAGGCATATGCAGATGTGCACCAGCAGTAGAAACACATGCTGCAGGCTGCAGTCATTCTGCCAATCAGTTGGGTGGCATTTGAATCTTTCCTCGGTGGCCGCCCAGGCACTCGGCTTCCAGGGAACACTGATTCGTAGTATCTCATTTTTAGAATCCTCTGGATTTAATGCATGTTGTTCTGCTGTCTTTACTTTGGTGATTCCAGTGGGAGTTTTTGTTCAAGTAAGGTCTATGAGAAGTTGGCTCATAGTATCTGAGCTTGGATGGAATGGATGGTTAAATGCGCTTTCTTTTGTGTTTAGAGAGCATTCTTTTGTCTTGCTTTGCTTTCTCAGTGCTGTATTGTGAGCAATATAAGCTCCAGTCACTTTTGCAGTAATATAATGCTTTTGGGTTGCAGAAAAGTAATTTCTCACAAAAGTGACAATTCTTTTTCTTTTAAGTAAAATTGTTTTTAAAGCTGCTTGTCAAAACATTAATGGAAAAGATAATTTGTCCTTCTAAGGTGAGCTAGTTGGTAGCATCCCACAAGGGAGTGTCTTCAGAAAAGATAATATTAAGTGCTGTTATTAGGCAAATGTTGCAAATGTGAACATGGAAAAAAATACTTTCAACCTACGCATTTTGTTTCTGAGAAGTAAAATGGCACGTTACAATCTACATCATTACAGCCAATCATATTGTAATTTTCTTATAAAGCGTGAGAGGAAAATGTTAAGACAAAGTGGTTTTTTTTGTTATCCAAGATAAAAATGAAAGGCACGATTAAATAATGCAAGGTAGGGAAATGCAGTTAAATATCCTTCAAGATTTCAAGAGCATGTAATGTTGAATGAGTAATCTTTATACAGTGTTCATTTCAGTGATTGGCTGCCTTCTTTCCACAGATATCTGAAGTACCTTACTAAGAAATATCTGAAGAAAAACAACTTGCGTGACTGGCTGCGTGTAGTTGCCAATAGCAAGGAAAGCTATGAATTGCGATACTTCCAGATTAACCAGGATGAAGAGGAGGAGGAAGAGGAGGACTAAGTGCACATGGATCTGGAAATATTTTGTACATTAAATTTCCTTCAATAAAATGTGGGGAAAAGATATTAACATTTTCCGTGTTTTCCAAACTCTAGACATCGGTAGCTCTTCCAGTTGTTCAGATTACAGTGATCACTCTAAAGCCTACTTCTTCATATCTGTCTACTTCATAGAGAAGGGTTACAGTTTGCATTGTAAGGATTATATTTAACTCCCACTATCCCAGCTTTCAGAACTTTACTTTCTCACACTTTTAATTCAGAGAATGTATTCAGAAAACAAGGTTCCTCATAAAGGGGATACAAGTTTTCTCCGTTTGTTGGAGAATTGAGATTTCCTCTTCCTTATAGTGATGCTCCAAGTACAGCAATACTAAATGGTCTCTTTTCAGAGGCTTTATAGCTTGATTAAAGTATTTTATGCTGAAAATTGGTAAGTGGAAAGATTATCAGTGGAATCAGGATTTATCCTGTCATATGACACTTATAAGGTAAGTAAAGCTTAGGCCTAATATTCTCTGGTGTTCACCTATTTCACTGGCCTGGCTTTTTTTTTTTTTTTTTTTAATAAAGTATTTAGGGTATAATTTTTTTTTTATCTCTAGGGAGTGAGATTTTTTTCAAAACTGACAAGGAGATTTTGCCACTAGTCCCTTCATTTGAGCAGAGTTGGATGGCTAAATCCCCAGTTGGGTTTGAAAATTTTAGCCAGGAACTAGCCTTTTTATGCTGTCAGATTTAAAACCAAATTAAATATTGAGATACATGACTTTTAATTAGGGCTGTCGAACAATTAAAAAAATTAATTGGAATTAATCACTCTGTTAAACAATAATAAGAATACAGCCCTCCCCCGATCCAACCCAGAGCCCTCATCCCTCCCGCAGAGCCAGGTACCCTCAGCCCCCTGCTCTAACCCAGTGCCCTTGCCCTCCCCAGAACCAGCCAGCCCCCCTTCTCTAACCCAGTGCACCCACCCTCCCCAAAGCTAGGTACTTTCAGGCCTCCTCCTTTAACCCAATGCCTCACCCCTTCCGCTGAACAGGGGACATAACCTAGTGGGGTGGAGGGTAATGCGGTGACTCTGTGGGAGGAGCCGACACCCCCACACACACATCGGGCCTGCCCTAGGTCTCACTGGAGCCGCTGCGGCCACGCGCTTTTCCCTCCAGGCACTGGGGCACATGCGCAGAGCCACTGAACAGTCCAGGCTCGCCGCTCCAAAACTTCCATTTGACAGGCATGTGCCACCGGCCCCTCTCCGATCCCGTTTGCAGGGCAAAATCCTGGACATTTTTTGCCATTTAAAAAAGCCGTCTGGCTGGATATTTAATAAGTGAAACGAGGACATGTCCGGAAAAAACCGGACGTATGGTAACCCTAGATTAACGTGCGTTAATTTTGTAATGCTTTAATTGTGCCCTGTGTTAATCGCAGGCGTTAATGTGCATTAATTGACAGCCCTACTTTTAATTATCTGTTGACAAAAGAGCATTAAAGACTTTTTTCCCTTTCCAAGGCTGTAGTAGTAAAAAAGCAGTGCTGGTGTCACAGTGGGTGATAGAGTAGGTAAATCACACCCTAGTTTGTGTGGGTAATGTCCTTCAAGCGGCATAGGACATTTTACAATATGCTAAAAACCTAATGTGACTAAACCTTAAAATTTAAAATTGCCTGAAGTATTCTGCACTCAGCTGGAGCGGGGAATTCTCAGGCTGAGGTCATAGAGGGTGAAGGATTGTTGGTACAAATGCGGGGTTGTAAAACATAGATAGGAAGCTGTTTTCCAGTGGGTCTTGGTTCTGCTAGAACATTGAAGAGAACCTGTTGCATGTACAGTTACCTCACTTCAGATGGAGACTTGATGCTTGTGGTGTGGCGTGGCTCATCTTCCTTTCTATTGCTGTAATTAAATTTAAACTGTTACCTTGGAGTATGTTGAGAGTTAGTCTTGAAAGCTTTGTGAAGCTGAAGCATTAAAGCATACAAAATGTATTTCTTGTTTTTTCTATTTCCTGCCCTTCCTTCTGTTTGGGGTGCCATTCTTATCGGTGGTACAGGGCTGGCCATGTGTCTCTTTGGAGATGGATAGTGTTGCTGGTAGATCAGTGGAAGGGCTGATGTGCAACCTGAGCTCTGCTGACCTAAGTCTGGAACCTGAGTAGGTCACTTTCTATGATTCCAGCCCCGAGACCGTTCTTCAGGCAGCTGTGACTTAAAAAATGCTTTGGGGGACAGCTCGGGATTATTGTATGAGGTGGTTTTGTTGTGTTATTTCTGGTGCCATGACTTGAAGTCTGGGCTATATCCATACAACATCTTTCAAAAATGAAGTAGAGTTGCGGTGGGACTGGTTAAGCTTTCTGGCATTGTTCCTTCAGGTGTGGGTTCCCAATCCACTGCAATACATTTTGCAACCTTGAAATGTCGCACGCTCCTTGACAGAGGTAATGGACTTAAATATAGAACCATTATAGTCTGTAGAATATTGGCATGGTGCAATCTAGCCATGGCTGCACTCAGTGAGACAAGACTAGCTGATGAGTTGCAGCTAGAAGCGGATGTTGTTTATACCTTTATTGAGTTGGCAAGTCTGAGGATGAACACAGAGGGGTTCGCCATCTGTTTTACGACTGCCCACGAATTTCAGTCATTGCTGAAGGGTGCTAACGAGACTTGTGTTCTTCCATGTCAGCTTTGCTAAAGGTTGTTACCCTTCTGTCATTAGCGCACATGCACTGAGAGTGATCCATGCAAACCCTTGATAGCATCATCAAGTCAGTCCCATCTAACGATAGATTGATCATCCGGGGTGATTTCCGCCAGGGTTGTTTGGAACAATGTATAGGTCTTCAGAGTTTATAATGCAAGCTGTAACAGCGTGCTGCTACTCTCCACATGCACTGAACACAAACTAGTCTTCGCCAGTAAATGTTTTAGCAGATCAACAAATAAGACCCTTTTCAGAACCCTGGCACATGATTAAATCGTTAGTGTTGTGAAGAGATCTCATGATGTTAAGCTCATTTGCATCATTAGGTACCAACTGCTGGTCAGATCACAAGGTTTTGAGACATCAAATACCTCTTCATATTTATTTTCTTCACTGTGTTGCTTGAAAGCAATATTTTAAGCTTGGAAAGTGATGGTCTGAATTCCAACAGAAGCATTTCCCTTAGCGACAAGACTCGGTGGATGTTGAGACACCCCAAAAATGTTTTCAGGCTATGACACACAGTGGCTAAAGTTTTTACTTTCCTCAAAGAGCTACCATGAGAATGACCCCGAATTCTTGAACTCACTCCATGTTGCCTTTTGAGCCTGCCTAGCAAGTAAGGGTTTGGCAGCTGAGGGCTGCGTATCATTGAACAAAACAGATGGTTCAGAACAAACTTTGGCCAGTGAAAATCAAGTGGAGAGAAAAGACTGTGGCAGTGTTACAATTGTCATACCACAAAGACCCATCCCCCCCAACTTTTTTTGGCTGGTCTTTGTTCTATGTATGACCCCTGTATCCACACAGAATGGCAATTGACTCATAACTGACAAAAGAAATACTTGCTCAATGGACAGTATGTTTGCCTCTTAATTGCCCTTCCAGCATCTCTAAGGAAGTAATTATTGCTCTTCTACAATCCCAGAAGAGCTTGCACTAGCGCCTACCTTATGAGGCCATATTGCAAGGCATTTTTCAGGGCTCTCCTGTGTTATCTGGGACTGATTGTCACGGGGCTACAGGGATGTTAGTGTTGTTCACCTTTACGAACAGGGATGAGATAAACCTTGATAATTCTGTGTTTCCCAGCTTTCTGTTGGGGCAAATCCCTGCATGATCCATATTGATTAGATTTAACACTTGTGGAAGCTATCCTGGCTTTCTGTTGGGGGAAGGGCACTGTAGATATAACCTATAGAAAAAGCCAGCATTTTTGGGGGAAAATCCACAAAAAAACTTGGGGCATCTATCACCTCAGTAATGCCAACTGCTTTAGAATTGAGGCTCTGATTATCCAGCACCAGCTGAGGTAGAGCAGGCACTATGTGCACAAGTCTGATATATTTTTACCAAAACTCCTGCCTGCCCAAAGGTTTCTCAACCTTTTTTTATAAGCTTCAGAGGGGGTAGCCGAGTGAGTCTGTAACAGGAAAAACTTAAAAAACAACAAATAGGCTAGTAGCACTTCAAAGACCAGCAGAACAGGGCGATGGCATCATGAGTAGAAGTGGGTTTTCTCCACGAAAGCTCGCGATACCATCGACATGTTCTGCTAGTCTTCAAAGTGCCACGAGATTATTGGTTGTTTTTTAAGTTTTTCCTATTTTATAAAGTACCTTTTTGCACTCACCCCTCCACCTGAACAAGGCCCCCACCAGCGCCAGGAGCACCCCCCCATCAAATCCTCCCCTCCTCCAGAGCCAGGCATGGGAGGATAGGGTTGCTAAGTGTCCGTTTTCTACTGGACAGTCCGGCATTTGCGCCCTCTGTCCGGTAGAAACATTCAGAAAATACCAGACACGTGTAATGTCGGTATTTTCTGAAATCCTGGCTGGGCTCTGAATGGAAGCCTGGCGGGGGCGGGGGAGTGACTGGGAGGAGGGGCTGCGATTGGCCCTGGGAGCCCTGTGGTCTCCTGCAAAAAGCCAGGCGGGGCAGGGGCTGGCCCGGGACTCCCAGCCACTCCCCCTGCCCGGCTTTTGCAGGGGACCAGAGACTCCCAGCTGGGAGCCTCTGGCTGAGAGCAGAAGCCGAGAGGGAGGAGTGATTCCAAGCCCCTTCCCCTGCCCCCACCCGGCTTCTACTCGCAACTAAAGGGAGTGCCTGCCAGGGGCGTGGCCCGAAGGACTCCCGCTGTGGCCAGTGGCTGCACCCCCCCCCCAGGTCTGCTTCCCACCCCCCTCTTTCTCCAGGCCCCCTCCTCCTCCAGCTCTGCTTCTTGGCCCCCTTCCTCCCGGCCAGCCCCGTGGCCCCCGGACACCCCAGCTCTGCTTCCTGCCCCGCCCACTACGCGTCTGTCCCCACCCCATAGCCTGCGTCCGCAGCCCTTTTGAGTTCCCCGCTCTGTCCCCGTCCTACTAACTCCTCCCCTTGACGTCATTAGTCCCGCCCCCTTCCACAGCTGGCCTCAAATAGAAGCTCTGCAGCCGCGTCAGAGCAGGTGGTGGGGACCGGCGCCACCCAGAACGCCCAGGGGTCAGTGCACTGTGCCGGGGCGGGTCAGCCCTCGGCTCGCTCAGTCCCGCTGAGGCGCTAGGGTGTACCTGGGCGTACTCGGCACGCACCGTGCGCACGCTCTGGATCTGATCCCGTTTTCTTCAGGTGAGTGTCCAGGGTGCAGTCTAGGCTCATGGAGTAGCGAGGCGGGGATTGTAATAGCAAGAGAAATCGGGTAGCGAAAGGAACGGGATGTGTGGGATGAGTGTTTTCAGGTTCACTGGTCTTGACGCCTTGAGAACAGGCAGCAGGTGAGTTTCATTCCCACCCAGTGAGTGTGACCGCAGAACAGCTGTACTTCTGCCAGCAAGCCGGGGCAAGCTTCTCTCTGAGTAAGGCAGTTTGGCGGGATCTTGTACTCGGAGTCTGAGACTGTTGCGTTCCTATGTATTTATTCTTCTAGGCGTTAGTTCGTTAAATATATTTCAGATAACGGACAGTGCTGATGCACTGAGAGACCCTTACCCTGCAATTGAACTTTTTCTTGATTGACCAACAGAAAACCTCACTCCTAGCAACAGACTCCTAAGTAAGTTCAGCTGAAGCCCAATTACTTGACAGGGGAGTGAGTTTTAAAGTGTCGATCCTGTCCACACACAAATTAAAGAACGGGAATGGAGCGCGTGCCGAGAAGCACAGGTGCAATGTTTGACCCTCTGCTTAGGAGGGAAATGGTTGAACTCTGCACCAGCTGACGCTCATAAGCCTCTTCAGTGGTAGCCCATTGCAGTCGCTATCTTGGAAGGTCATGCAGGTGACTCACTATGTTCAGTCATGGTGCTTTTAGCGCTGACCCAGGACAACATAGCAAGTCATCTTCATGCCCTGAACGTGTGGGGCTCGAATAGGGCTAACTGAAGCTTTCTCCCCCATTTGATTTGTCCAGAACCGTTCCCACATTTTTTCCTGAATTGTTGGTTTTGCTGGAAGCTTGAACTCAGTCAAAATAAATGTAAGTTCATGAGTTTATGTTGTTAGAATACCTCTGAGTTGACCGTCAAAAATGGGTCCACTATGCACTAGGGTAGAAGTACACATGGGGAAAACTTCCTAGCAGGGCTGCGGTGATTGGTTTGGTTTAACATTAGTCTTCCATCTTGGCAGACCTTTCCTTAGTTCTTTGGTGTGTGTGAAAATGGCCCAGGTTAGAGCCAGCTGTATTAGTTGGCAATCTGCAAACTTTGCCCAAATTTGACGGTCAGTTCTGGTCTACATCAACTCAGCGTCTCTAGTTTTAGGCTTCGCTTGAGCAGCAGTGAGAAGGGGGAGGGGGGCATGTTCTGATTTGTGTGAACTGGGAATCTGGATCCAGGGCTTCTGATAATGCAAAAACTAGTGTCTCTAGCCGTACAGGCACCTTCCCTTCTCCGTGATGCTCCGGTGCCAGCAGCCAGATGGGTTCTAGAGCTTAGAGATACACAGGCACAGACAGCCTAGCCTCAGTTCTTTCGCTGACTAGTAATGCAGAGGGATGCAGGGACTTGTATTTAGAAACCTGGAGTATTCCCGTGCTCGGGGTTTTTTAAGCTGTGGCTAATCTTTTCAAAGAAACGCTAGAATAAAAATATCATTTAAAGGCAGCGATCAGCTGTGCCCAGTCCCTTTTAATAAATAGGATGTGGGAGTCATTTCAGCAGAATTCTCACTGCTTAACTAGGCTTTTTCAACTTGCTGAATTGGGGTAAAGTGCCTCTTGCAGACAAAGCCCTGAATGAGGAGACTATCCCCACAGCAGGGGCCGCTGGGGTCCCCCCCAGCCTCAGCCGTGGGTGGAGGCGCTTGCCAAGCCTGCTCCCCCCGCCCCTGGCGTGCAGCGAGCGCCCAGCCTGCCCCCCGCACCCCGCGAAGGACGGGTGCCCAAACGATGGGATGCAGTTGCCGGGGCAACCAGACTGGACGTCACAATGTGGGCATGTGTAATCCCGGGAGGGGGCTGGGTGCGTGTCTCCCTCCTGCGCGCTGCGGGCTGGCGGGGCCGGGGCCGGCGCGGGGCGGAGGAGCGCGGGGGGCGGGGCGGGGAGAGGGAGGGGGAGAGCCCTCCTTAAAAAAAAAAAAAAAAAAAAAAAAGACCCGGGGCCGCCGCAGCCATCTTCGCGCGGAGCAGCCTCACCCTGCGCCGCGCAGCGCCAGCCCGCGCAGCCCGCGCCCGGCAGGTGGGAGCCCGCGGGCATGCGGGGGCCGGCGGGCGCCGCGGGGGAGCCGCGGGACGAGACGGAGAACGAGGAGGACATGTCAGGTAGGCGGCGGGCAGGGCCGGGGGGAGGCTGCGGTGATGGGCACCGCGCGGGCAGGGCTGGGGTGGGGCCGTATCCGCGGAGCCCCGGACTGGGGTGGGACTGGGAGGCGGGTGCCAAGCCCCGGGGCGGGCAGCAGCTGCGGTAGCTCGGGGCTCCTTGGCTGCCGAGGATTCTGCCTTGCCACGGAGCGGGGGGTCTAGGCAGCCCCCCACCTGCCCGGGAGGGAGGGAGGGAAGGAGCCCCAGGCGATGTGGCTCCGTGGGCAGCTGCTCTCTGAGGCTCGCCTGCAGGCAGCTGGGCCAGGGCCACCCTGACGGGCCTGGCCCCCCTTGGGAGCATGCAGCGGGGCGGGGAGCCCCCGTGCCCTGCTCCTCTGCACCCGTGCCTAGGCAGCCCGTAGCGGGTGAGGGGCAAGGATGGCGCGGACGAGGCGAGGGTGCCAAGCGCTAGAGGTGGGTTTTTGGAGGTGCTGATTCCCCCCCCCCCGCTCCATCACACTCTACAGGAGCGGTGGGAACTCAGCACCTTTGAAGATCTGGCCCGTAGCCCCTGTCTGTGACTTCTGCGTCTCCTCCCCACTGCCTAACAGCCCTGCCTGGGGTGAGTAGCCCAAGGCCTAAGTAACTAGCTGAAACCGCCCGGCTGCTTTCGGACTGTTCCTTCCTTCCTCTCTTGGTCCTTTTTGTGCCAGAGAGAAACTGACACCACTTGTTAGAGCTAAGCAAGGTGGTACCTTTCCCGGAGCGTACGTGGCTACCTACCAGGGATGGGGAAGGTTAACCGGGACTTTAATGGATCATGTGCATTGGTGCCGGTTAAGCGGAGGCAGGGTTACCAGTTAATCAGTGAACCAGCTAAAGATTAGGTGGGCCCAACATGTAACTGGTTAACTGATGAACCGGGATGCTACATCCCTACTTTGTACCCTGTCCACATGGGGTGTGGCAAGGGGCTGTCTGGCCTGATTCCTGTTCTGGGCTCACTCCGTTTCTACATCTTCCCTACTGCAGACTTTTGGCCCCATTCTTTGACAGCGATGGTGACTGTGCCTACAGCTCACCGCCCCCCCACCCAGCTCTCTCTGCCTAGACTCTCTGCATATTTCCTGGGTGCCTAGTCTAAACTTTCCTCTCCATCTTTTCCTTACATTTGCAGTGTGACCTGGAAGGGGTTAACGGGCGGTTCTGGTGTCTCCTCTGTCCTCTTTCCCAGCCTTTGTAGGTTTACCTCCCTCATTCTCTCCACTGGTGGCTTATCTGTGATTCTTGTATCACTTTTACCTCCCTTTGTTTTTCTTGAGGTTTGTCAGTATCTAGGGTTGCCAGGTGTCCGGTTTTCTACCGGACAGTCCGGTATTTGTGCCCTCTGTCCAGTACAAAAATTCAGAAAATACCAGACATGTGCAATGTCTGGTATTTTCTGAATTCCCGGCTGGGTGCTGGACGGGAGCCTGGCAGGGGCAGGGGAGCGACTGGGAAGCGGGGCTGCGATTGGCACTGGGAACCCTGTGGTCATGTGCAAAAGGCCGGCAGGGCGGGGGCTAGGACTCCCAGCTGGGAGCCTCTGGCTGCGTGCAGAAGCTGGGCGGGGGAGTGAGTCCAAGCCCCTCCCCTGCCCGGCTTCTAGGAGCAACTAAAGGGAGTGCCTGCCAGGGCGTGGCCTGAAGGACTCTGGCTGTGGCCAGTGGCTGCACCCCCCTGCCAAGTCTGCTCCTGCCCCCCTTCCTTTGGGCCCCCTGACCCCTCCAGCTCTGCTTCCTGGCCCCCTTCCTCCCGGCCAGCGCCCCACCCCCCCCGCTACCAGTCGGTTCTCCCCTGCCCTTCCCCACCCACTATCAAGTGTGGCCAGTGTTTTTTTTTTTTTTTTTGGCAGGGTCTACCTGGCAACCCTAATCCTGGGGTCTACAGCTGTGCTGGGACGTTCAGGCCAACAGACTCATTTCAGTCGAGCCCAAACCTGGTTTGTTGAACAGCAGCTGAAAGACTTTTATTTTCCTGGTTTGTTTTTCGTACTTAATCTGCTTTACCTGGCTGTGCCTGGCACATCTGAAACCCACCTGCTCTGCTGACAGGCGTGCTGCCTATCTTCTGGGTAAAAAGCAGCTGCTGCACTAGCAGGCGTTTCAGGAGCTTGCTAAGACAGAGTCTTTCTTGGGCTGGGCCAGCAAGGTCCAGGGTAGGATTCAGGGGGACTGGGTAAGATGTCAGGGCTGTCAATGGAACAGAGTTGACACAGCATTTGTCAGGAGGCGAGGGCAGGGAAATCGTTAGCTAAAGGCCTGGCTTACACAGGGAGGCTTATTCATTGTAAGACCGATAGCTGAGCACAGAGAGATGGATTCCGTAGTTGGGACACAGACATAGGAGGAATCTGTCTAGCTCTTGGCTAGACAAAGGGGGCCAGCAGGGAGCCAAGCCCTCCCGGGTCAGCAGGGTCCAGATATCCTCTGGGGCTGGGCTAGGGCGAGGGAGCGCCTGAGGCTGGGGCAGGAGACGAAAGCTCCGCCGGCCCTGGGTTGTGGAGGGAAGGAGAGCCAGCTTCCCGGATGGGGCTGTGGCGGCAGTGGGGGGCAGCTCCTCTCGGTGTGGGGTGTGTGTGCACAGAAAGTACCCCTCTGAAAGTGGCCAGATATGTATTCCTGTACACACGCCTGCTTGGTGCTAATGTCTTCAGTTTAACTCAGCATGAATATGGGCTAACGTGCCTAGAGCAGGGGTGGGAACCTTTTTTGAGTTGGGGCCCCCACAGAAAAATCAGTTGGGGGCCACACACGAGTGAGAAGCAAAAAAAAAAAAAAGGCAGAAAGACTCTCCCCACATTCCCCACGCACACCAGACCTGAGGGGGCCCAGGCTGGCAGCTTTGTGTGCTCCAACCCCACAGTGGGGCAACAGAGGCTGGAGCGCCAGCGTGGGTTCTCCAGTGCTGGGGGAGGAAGCCCTGAGCCTCAGGGGCCAGATCCAGGCAGGCCAGGAGATATGTATGATCTTCAGTGGGAATTCCTCATCTGTGACATGTTCCCGCAGAACTGCACAGAATTACCTTGCTAACTCTGGGTGTGTAGTTCTTTGGTTTTTTCAGTGTTGGGGTTTTTAAGGAAAAAGTGTCTGCGTGTACATAGAGGCTGATATATTACGCACCAAAGCTACGTCCACAAACTAAAACACTTGTATTGCATCTGTTAACGTAGCCACCTTGGCCACATTCGTTCAAGCACAAAATGGCTAAAAATCCACCCAAGCCAGTGGAGTTGTGCTTCTTTATGCCAATGCCCAGATTTACCATTCCGGAGGGAATCCTCACCAGGGTGTCACACATCTCACCGTGCTGCCTTCTCCACAAGGGTGGATTCTACCCATGGCGAATGGGGTCCATGCAGTGCCTCTCGTTTTCTTACGTTGCTAAAGTAAAGCAGTGAGCGAGCGACCAAGGAGCTTGCGAGCAGGTGAGTGCTAACGGAGTGTAGACGGAGTTTTCCAGGTAAAGGAGAAGCAGATACAGGGCTCTTGAGGGGAAGTGTGTGTTGTGTTTGGGGCTTTCTTACTGTGTGCTGCGTTTGTGTTTGTGAGTGAGGGTTGGGGTGTGGTGGTTTTTTGTTTGTGTTTTTAACCCATGGCCGGGTTCAATATCTAGGGGTCCATCTCACACAGAATGGGCTAGAGCCTCCACCCAGTAACCTGGGAAATTCACACACCCCCGGGGCGCCTCTGAGAGGCAATGCTTCCCCGCTTGCAAGCACAGAGTCTGAGCATGGTATTTTCCAGTTAATGCCATATGACTTCTCTCCGTTTCATTAAATGTTTTTTCCTACAGAGTTCATAGCCCAAACCACGAGCTAAGGCACGCCCCCGCCCCCCCCAGCCAAGAATCACCCGACGTCCCAAACGCCGGTTTGGCATCTGCAGTGCATGCCCCTTTGCATTCACGTGCCAGGGACATGAGCACGTGGACTGGCAGGGAGACGTACACAGCTGGGTCCGCGAAGGTGGAGACAAGCGCTGACCCTTGGTTGATTGAGACTCGTCTTTCGAGGATTTCAGCGAGGCAGCAGCAGCTAGGTAAGTGCTGGCTGGACAGGTAACTCATGCTAGTGTACCGGAAGGGGGCACTGCATTAACAGCTGGGCACGAGTCAGACAATAAGCAGAAACTTGCTGAAGCCCCGTGTCCAGGTAGGGATTTCTGAGGCCGCTGCTCTTCCACATGCCCACACACAACACCGTGCTTTGTGTGTCCACGAACCTCCCCAGTGGTGTAACGTCTCCCTTCCCCCTTTGTGTTGCCTCCAGACGAGGAGGATGGAAGGCTGGAGGGCTCATACCTGCAGGAGCTGGTACATGCACAAAAGAGAAGTCAAACAGCTGAAGGAAAGCAGGACAGCTAAAGTCAAGAGGAGGAAGAAAGAGGTAAGGCCCCGTTCTCGAGTGCGGCTGGCAGGCAGTTGCTGGGCATGGGGTAACGCTGCTGCTCTTCCTCGGGGAGCAGTTGGAGTCTAGGGATGGCAAAGGGGTAGATAAGAGCTGGGCATGTCACTCAGGGAAACCCGTCTGATGGGCGACGTTTCTGACACGTGTGAGAGGCCGCAGCGGAGGCTGCAGATTGGGGGTCGCTCCCCTGAGTGCCAGGAGAGGCTGAGCGATGCAGAGAACTGGCACGTAGGGCTGGGAGCAAGGAGTCCATGCCTGGGCTCTGACAGCGACTCACTCTGGCCTTAGGCAAGTCGCTTGATTTTTCTCTCTCTCTCTCTCAGCGGCTCCAGGGGTGAAGGGGGAATGGGACGTGCCTGCTTGTGAGAGCCTGTGCTGGTGAGTTCGCTGGTGTTTGGAGCAGGCTGTGAGGCGGGAGGGGTGGGTATTAATGAGGAAGGGGTCCTGAGCGGGTGATGCTCCGAGGCGGGCGTGAGGCAGGCGGGCGTGAGGCAGGCCGGCAGCGGTTGGACTGTCTGGCGCCAGAGCCTCAGGTGGATTAAACCACACGCCCAAGGCTGGGAACTTGGATCACAAACATTCTTCCTCCGCTAGCGCTGCTTGTCTCCCAGTGCGGGATGTAAGGGGGCAGCTGGGGCAGGGGGGCACCTGGTTACAGAATTGCCCCAGTGCTCCTTGTTGGCCGAGTAGGAATTGGGCCTTGGAGAGGCAGGGAGGCGGGCAGGTGGCGTCTGCGAGGCCTTTGCCGAATAGCACCCCCGCGTGAAGCTGCTGGGTTCCGTGCGTGCCTCGTGTGTGAGCCCTGGATGGGACAATTTCCCTGGCCAGCCCGCTGGCCCAAGGGAGCACGGGGGGGCGCTGAGTTACATGGGGGAAGTCCAGGCAGACTGAGTTACGCGAACGGCCCTAAGGAGAGCTGGACCCAAGCAGGCTGGCTGGGGGGGGGGCCCCTCTCTGCGTGTTCAGTCCCTGGGGAAGGGGCTGGCGCGGGAGGGGCACCAAGGCGATCCCTTTCCGAAGGCAGCTCTGCCCCAGAGCCATTGCTGGGCCTGGAGCCATTGCTGGGCCCCCCTTTCCCTGGAGCGGTTAGCAGCGGGACGAAGGCAGGAGCCGGGCCTTTCCACTTGCAAACCTGCCAGGCCTGGGCCAGCCCCGAGAGGAGGCCCGTGGTGAGCGTGGGGCGTGTCGGGTGCAGGAAGCCATGTGGCTCCCCAGGCCTGTGCTAAGGGCTTCTCTTGCAGGTGGGGCGGGGAGGAGCCAAGGTTGCAAAAAGCTCATTTACAGCCATACTGTGGCTGCGCTCCGTCCTCAGGCCACGGGGCGGGCATGACTCCCCGGGGCACGCTGGCTGCTTTCCTCCTCTGGCGATGCCAAGCGGCTGGTCAGCCTGGGCTACGGGGGTACTGGCTGCTTGGCGCTGCTGGGGGCTGTGCCGGCCCTGGCAATGGATCTGGGAGCCTTTGGCCGGAGCCGCCTGGAGCAGGGAGCCTTTGGCCGGAGCCGCCTGGAGCAGGGAGCTGCCTTCTAGCCTGTTTTCTTCTCTCCTCCCCTCCCCCGCCTCCCCCAATCCTCAAAGCTCACCGCTTGCTCCTCTGCATACTCGTGGAAAGGTCTCCTTCACCTGCCAGGTCCCAGGGACCTTTGCTGGTGCCTTTGCTGTTTGAAACCCCGAGCCCTGCATTGTTGTGACAGCCGCCCGTTTCCAGCGTGTCTCACAGGCGAGAAGCAGGGTGAGGCAGGATGCACCCGCCGGCTTCTCAGGACTTGACATTTGGCAGGAATTGGGACGTTTTTTGAAGAAGCCAGGTTCTCAGTGGATTATTGCGCCCCCTGCTGTTGCTCCCAGAGCCCTACGCTGCAGCGTGTCTCCGGGCCCTGCGGGGTGCCCTACCTCTGGGGTGCCGCAGATGAAAGTCCGGGCCCTGGATCAGAGCTGTGCTCTCATCATGCCACAGCACAGGGGGGCACAGGGCATCTTCTCCATGGCTGAGTGTTCAGGGGTTGCCGGGGTGGCACGGCCCTTGTGTTTGTGTAACCCGCACACCTACGGAACGTTGGGCGTCATTCCAAAAGGGATGGAGAATAAGACCGAGACTCCCTTGTTACCGCCCTATACATCCAGGGGACGCCCACATCTTCAGCCCTGCGTACAGATTAAGGGTGTTAAGAAGTGGGTGACTGACTAATCGTGTAGTCGATACAGTTTTTATCGACTACACGGTTAGTTGCTAAGGGCTCCTGCTGCAGCTCTGCAGTTCAAGTGTAGTAGGAGCTGGGCGCAGGCAGTCTGACTCCTACAACGTTTAAACTACAGAGCTGTAGCAGGGATGGCTCCCAGACCCTGCACGAGCCAGGACTGAGCAGTCCTGGCTACTGCCAGGTCCCACCTCTGCCTCCCCCCACACCATGGAGATAGTGGTTTTAAGCCGGCTCCCCTCAGCACAGGATCCTGTTTCCTGCCTCTGATACAGAGGCCGTGGGGGGTGGGTGGGGAAGTGAGTAGTTGAGTAGTGACTCGACTATCCGATAAGCCTGGGCTTATCAGGTACTCAACTACTCGACGAGTTGCTTACATCTCTAGTACAGATGTAGTCACCTAGGCTCAAAAAAGATACATTGGCATTGGGAGAGTTTCAGAAAAGGGCAACAATATGAGGTGAGATTAAAAAGGCTTGGACTTTTCAGCTTGGAGAAGAGGAGACTAAGGGGGGATATGATAGAGGTCTATAAAATCATGACCGGTGTGGGGAAAGTGAATAAGGAAGTTATTTACTTGTTCCCATAAGAACTAGGGGTTGCCAAATAAAATGAATAGGCAGCAGGTTTCAAACCAACAAAAGGCAGTATTTCTTCACACAGCACACAGTCAACCTGTGGAACTCCTTGCTAGAGGATGTTGTGAAGGACAGGACGTCCTCAGGGTTCAAAAAAGAACTAGATACTGTCATGGTGGAGGGGTCCATCAATGGCTATTAGCCACGATGGGTAGGAATGGTGTCCTTAGCCTCTTTTTGTCAGAGGCTGGCAATGGGCCACAGGAGTGGGGTTGCTTGATTCCTTGCTCTGACAGAGCCCCAGAGGGAATGAACAGAAGACTGGATCCTGGGTTAGATGGGCCTTTGGTCTTCCCTAGTGTGGCTGTTCTTATGTGTAGTTCATTGTCCCATCTAGTGGCACTTAGATCACCGAGGGCACGTCCACATGCAGGGCTAACATTGAGTTAAGATCCACAACTTGAGCGATGTCAATTGCGCAGCTGAAGTTGAAGTAGCTTCATTTGGCGTTTGGCGGTGTCTGCGCTGCAGGAAGCGGAAGGAAGAGCTCTCTTCCTCTGACTGCCCTTTCTCCTCCTGGAAGGAGGGTTACAGGAGTCAGAGCAAGGAGTCCTCCAGCTCGCCAATATTTCAAAATGAAAGCTGGCAGTGTAGGCACGTTCTTTATCTCGGAATAACGTCAGTTATTTCATTCGAGCACTGCTGTGTAGACGTGCCCTTACCAAGAGACAGAAGGGGTTTGCTCTACAGCCTTAGCTGGGAGCCAGCTGGCTTTTGGCTCAGGCAGGAGGGGCTTATGCACTAAGCGCTAGAGGGTCCCCGGTTCAGTTTGCCTGTCGGTGTTACGTTTGTACGTGCCAGGTTCCTCTGAACACAATTACTGGGCTGTCAAATGCCCCAGCTGCCTTTTAACTGTCTGTAGGAATGAGTGGGTATGGCCCATGCAGATGCTGTGAGGAAAGAGTTCAGTGTCTCTGAGCAATCTCCTGGTCCGGGCTGGGTTGTAAGAAGGGCCCAGGCAGCCTGGGCTCACTTAGCAGAGGTTTTGAAGTCCTGGCTTGAGAGAGCCCTGGCTGGGATGATTGTTGGGTTGGTCCTGCCTTGGGCAGGGGGTTTGACTCTGACTCCTGAGGTCTCTTCCAGCCCTAGGATTCTATGATTCTATGAAAACCCTGCAGTGCAACTTGCATGCTGTGCCCTTGGCCGTGTATGAATATCAAATGCATGCAGAGTGTGTTAAAGAATAAATGTTGAAGATAACTGTGGAATGAGGACAGGGCTCCTATAGATCTTTATAATATTGATCAGAATCCCATCAATTCGGCCTTATTGGAATTCAGTAACCCTCTGGATCTCTTGCACATAAAACATCAGCTTGTAAATTACTTTTGTGCAGCCGAGATGCAAATGAAAAGTGCAATTTGAACCAGCCTGCTGCTGTGGCGCTCAGTCATAAGCATGTGATTATGGGGCAGAGTTTCAGAAGTGGGGCCTGGATTTCTGCCTTCCCATTTCCAAGTGATGCTAAAAGCTCCGAGCTGCTCCCATGGTTCGTTAAAAGACTAAGGAGTGTGTGATGAGTGTGTGAGGCTATGTCTATACTGAAGGCTTCTTTTGGGAGAAGCTTTCTGGAAGAGATCTTCCAAAAAAACTTCTTCTGAAAGGCAGTGTCTACACAGCAAAAGCGCATCGAAAAAGCGATCTACTTTTTCGACAGTGTCCATTCAGCGTGGATGCTATCTCTCTCGCATGTAAACTGTGATTGCTATGTGCGGAGTGGCCACCAGAGCACTGGTGCTTTTTCCTCTTTCCTCTTGTTTTGGTTAAATTGGAAAAGATGGGGATCAATATGAAAATTGAGGTGGATAAGGAACTGGTTAAAGGGGAGACTACAGCGGGTCATACTGAAAGGTGAACTGTCAGACTGGAGGGAGGCTACTAGCGGAGTTCCTCAGGGATCAGTTTTGGGACCAATCTTATTTAATCTTTTTATTACTGACCTCGGCACCAAAAGTGGGAGTGTGCTAATAAAGTTTGCGGATGACCCAAAGTTGGGAAGTATTGCCAATTCAGAAAAGAATCGGGCTATCATACAGGAAATCTTGTAAATTGGAGTAATAGTAATAGGATGAAATTTAATAGTGAGAAGTGTAAGGTTATGCATTTAGGGATTAATAACAAGAATCTTAGTTATAAGCTGGGGATACTTCCAACTGATGTAACAGAAGAGGAGAAGGACCTCGGAGTCCTGGTTGATCACAGGATGACTGAGCTGCCAATGTGACATGGCCGTGAAAAAGGCTAATACGGTTTTGGGATGCATTAGGCGAGGTACTTCCAGTAGGGAAGGTGTTAGTGCCATTATACAAGGCATTGGTGAGACCTCATTTGGAACAGTGTGCGCGGTTCTGGTCTCCCATGTTTAAGAAGGATGAATTCAAACTGGAACAGGTACAAAGAAGGGCCACTAGGATGATCCAAGGAATGGAAAACCTGTCTTATGAAAGGAGACTCAAGGAGCTTGGCTTCCCCAAAAGAAGGCTGAGGGGAGAGATGATTGCTCTCTTTAAATATATTAGAGGGATAAATACCAGGGAAGGAGAGGAATTATTTAAGCTCAATACCAATGTGGACACAAGAACAAATGGATATAAGCTGGCTATCCAGGAAGTTTAGACTTGAAATTAGATGAAGGTTTCTAACCATCAGAGGAGTGAAGTTCTGGAGCAGCCTTCCAAGGGAAGCAGTGGGGGCAGAAGACCTATCTGGCTTCAAGATTAAGCTAGATGGGTTTATGAAAGGGATGGTTTGATGGGATAACGTGATCTTGGCAATTAATTGACCTTTCACTATCTGTGGTAAATAGGCCAATGGTGGGCTGATAGGCGTTACTGTATAGAACTTTTTTCTGGGTCTCTGGTTGGTGAGTCTTGCCCACATGCTCAGGGTTCAGCTGATCGCCATATTTGGGGTTGGGAAGGAATTTTCCTCCAGGGTAGATTGGCAGAGGCCCTGGAGGTTTTTTGCCTTCCTCTGTAGCATGGGGCACGGGTCATTGCTGGAGGATTCTCTGCATCTTGGGGTCTTTAAACCATCATTTGAGGACTTCAATATCTGAGACATAGGTGAGGATTATTTCAGGAGTGGGTGGGTGAGATTCTGTGGCCTGCGTTGTACAGGGGGTCAGACTAGATGATCATAATGGTCCCTTCTGACCTTAAAGTCTGTGAGTCTATGAAAGAACTCCCTCTTCCCCATCCACACACGCCTTTTTCCGAATGAGCTCTTTTGCAAAAAGGCTTCTTCGTTGTAGAAAGAGGTTTACCAATGTCGGAAAAACCCCTCTGTTCTTTTGACTTTTCTTTTGAAAACGTGATTGCAGTGTGGACAAAATTGAAGGTTTTTTTTTTTTTTTTTTTTTTTTTTTTTGAGAAATGGCCATTTTTCTGAAAAAACTCGGTAGTGTAGACATATTGTTAGGATTGAAAGTTTTATTCAGGGGTAATGATTGAGAAGCTTTACTGCTACAGTGATTTTTTTTTTTTCCTTTACTTATCACTAAGTATTTGCCAATTACCATTTCAGCAAACCCAGAAAGTTTTTGTTTTTCCTGAAAGAGAATCATTCATATATATGTGTTGCAGGGTTACTTATTAACACTAAATTTATTCCCATATTTAACAGTAACATTGACATCAAATCTTTTACAAGTAGGTGCTTATGAATATCTGGTTATATGCCATGCCTTTTATTTGGATAGTGATTTACTTTAGAGGACCATGTGTGTTACCCCCCTCTTGAAATCTTTGAATAGCAGACTCCTTCTACAACAGCCAGGCCTGCATTCACACAACTTTCTGGCTTGCTTTCAGATCCAAAGTTACCAGCAATCCAGAGACTCAGCCTTGAAAAGGGGCACAGTGAAATTTGATTATTTTCACTTTTGAGTTCTGCTTTTAAAGCACACAGCAAAAACACATTGGGTCTGATTTGTTACCCGAAACTAAGAAATCCAGAATCCATCGTCATTTTGGGGGTTTTGGCTGTCCCAAATATTGGCCTGTAACACAATTTTGAACCTTATAAAGCATTGAGGTACCTTAAGGGTTAAATGCCAGAAGATGAGAAACAGTCATCTGTCTGGCAGAGAGTGTCTTGTCAGTTTGCAACTTTACATGAAAGGGCATTATTTAAAACAAAACCAAATTAATGTATTTGAAACCTACAAAACAGATTTACAATGTATTCCCTGTTATGCATTTGACCAGTTAAATTCCAGTAAAATCCCTTATTTTTCATTTAGCAAATTTAACAAAAGTGTCCATAGCCAACTAATTAAATTAGATTGTTTCTTTACACATTGCTTAGGAAAGAGGCTGCAAAGACACAGGAGTGTTTTTATTTATTTTTTTAAAGCCGGTTTCCTTCTAACACATCAACAATTGCTTAATTCCTTCCACACTCCCACAGAGGGAGTCAACTTCTCACCTTCTCATTAATTTAACTTATCAATGCCTGTATTACTTCTTTGCCTTATTCCTTTTACTATGCCCACACAGGGCTCCAAACCTCTTACCCACTTGCACATGCTTCTTTCCTTTTTATCTGTCTGTACCTGATTCTGCTTTTCCTGCTAAATGGCTCCTTCCCAGGGGCACAGATTTTGTCCATTACTAATTTAGTAAGAAGGGAGGGCTTTTCAGTTAGCCCCCACACCTTCTGGTTCCTTTCATTGGATAAGTTCAAGTGTTCATTTTTACAATCAGCTAATTTTTAAACTTCTTAGTACAGGTTTTTCATAACAGCCAGATAACAGCAGTATTTCTTTTGACTAAGATTAAGGCTTTGTAAACCAATAAATATTTCACAGATTTTAATCTTAGTTGTCATGTACTCTTAAGATTCTATACGAGGGAAGAACAGAAACACTAACATTAATTCTTCTGGGCTTGCCCCTCATACGATTGTGGTTGCAATGCAGTGGACCCCATTAATCATAGAATACTAGGACTGGAAGGGACCTCGAGAGGTCATCAAGTCCAGTCCCCTGCCCTCATGGCAGGACCAAATACTGTCTAGACCATCCCTGATAGACATTTATCTAACCTACTCTTAAATATCTCCAGAGATGGGGATTCCACAACCTCCCTGGGCAATTTATTCCTGTGTTTAACCACCCTGACAGTTAGGAACTTTTTCCTAATGTCCAACCTAAACCTCCCTTGCTGCAGTTTAAGCCTGTTGCTGCTTGTTCATCTTGGCCTCTGAGGATAGAACAAGTTTTCTCCCTCCTCCTTATGACTCCCTTTTAGATACCTGAAAACTGTTATCACGTCCCCCCTCAATCTTCTCTTTTTCTAAACTAAACAAACCCAATTCCTTCAGCCTTCCTTCATAGCTCATGTTCTCTAGACCTTTAATCATTCTTGTTGCTCTTCTCTGGACCCTCTCCAATTTCTCCACATCCTTCTTGAAATGCGGTTAATTTTTTAACTTTGCCAGGGCCACCTTTTCTATTTCTGTCCCCACTTTTCAGGCACACTGTAAAAGTGCTGGCAGTCTGTTGTTTACAACAGGGGATGGTGCTTCATTCCTTTTCCAGGTTTTTAAGAGCTTCCTTGTTTAATTTCCCGTTTTCCTGCTTCACTTGTTCAAGCAAATCATATGCCTGGACAGCCTGTTTCTCTGCCTGCAGAACAGCTTTCCAGTGCTTGACAGTCTGTGCTGTTTCCTCTGTTTAAGCCACCTTACATTCATTGCAAAATTCTAGCACTTTTACTTTTTAAAATCTCCTCTGGATCCCCTTCCCACTCAGGGATGTTGTCCCACTCCCCAGAAACAACTGCAGCCACTTGCTATTGGTGAACTCTAACTCTTGCCGTGGGTTCTCAATAATTAAATCACAACCCCTATGATCCAGAGGGACTCTGCCTTACTTCGAGGTTAATCTTTTTACCATGCCCTGTAAAACTTGATTCTCCTTCTTTTTAGTCCCCCCCCCCCGCCTCACTTTCTCCAATTGTCCTGCAGCTACACTTAGATAGAAGTTATCTCAAGCTCTTGCTTATATGCTCCCAAATTAACCACCTGCAGCCTACACAAGTGAGACTGCCACTGCCAAATCATCCTCCTGAATTTGTTCATACTTGTTAAAGGTATCTTTCCTTTGCTTCTTAAGATCTTGTGTCTGCCCGTGCCAGTGCCGGGGCTTACAGACTTCTCTTCTCACTCCTGCTGCTGAACTTAACCCTACGCTAAGCTTCCCTCTGTATAACTTGGCACTACTACCACCGAGGGTACGAACACCAGGTGACTCGGGGTATTTCCCTAGGCAGACAGCCCCCTGTAATCAAATTCCCCCCCAGCACTCTGGGGTGGAGAGAGGGATACTAAACCTTTCCCCTATTTCTCACCCCTGCTACGACCGAGGGTATGAATACCAATAATGCAAAACAATGCATACAATAGTGATTACAATTAGTTCCTTCTTCTTAGCTGGTATTTCCTGACCGGGGGGTGCACACCTCTTTAGTAATATTGTCAATAATGACAGCGTACTTCTCCCTGATTGGCTGCATTCTCCACCAAAAATGTTATGCTTAAATGAAGCAAACGAGATCTTTTATAGGGGGGAAAAGGCAGTACACCACACTTATTGACAATACGACAGTTGCATATGCTTTTCAATCTCACACACACAAGACATCATGCATACACAGTTCTGCCAGATGATATCATAGTTACCAGTCCAGAGTCTCTGTCAATCTAGTGGCCAGCTAGATCGAGCACAGCGGGGAGCAGGGCCTTGTCGGTCGATCGATCCGATACTCCTCTCCAGATAGTGGCAGACGAACCCAAGTTCCATAGCAAAGCACCCTGCTATTTATAATCCGTTTCTCTTGTTGAAATCCACGGATCCCACTCTGTCAGCTTGTGACCGGAATGTTACCTTGTTGATGTCAGTCGTTCCCAAACATCTCTCCAAGGCTCATCCTGTAATCAATCGTCTCTTGGGGTTGCCCGCTCGGCTTCAAGGTTTGTCAATCCTGCCAATTATCCAATCTTCTGAGTAGGGGGTATACATCGATAGCTCCTCTTCAGCCAGGTTGTCGGGTCCCCTGGCCTTGCCCATGCTCACTCACCCCCCTTCTTTGGCCATCTGGTTCTAAAGCCATATAACTTTGTATCTTGTCACATTTCACACTCCTTACATATGCAAGAACTTTCTGAGGTTATGGATCTGCATGGCAAAGCAAAAGCGTTGTAAATCAAGCAATTAAAGTTTGGCCTTCAACATTAGCAGAATTCCTCTAATCTTATTAACACAGCCAAAATACCCAGAACTGTTTTTCTACTTGAAAACATTTACTAAACTTCAGAACAAAGAAAATAGACCTTCAACTGAAAGGACTTAATTTGTAAAATATTAAATGTATGTTAATATATATATGCCTTATATTGCTACATTACTACTATATTCTATATCTAAGGTAAGAAATATAAAAAGAATAAAACTTTCAATCCTAACAATGTGTGTGCAGTGCGCACACGTGCGTGTGTAAATCAAAGCTTTGGGGTGATGGGTTAAGGGTCCAGAATGAGGATTTGGACATGTCAATTTCAGGTGTGATTGGCAGTATGAGTTTTAGCTCCTTTACTGTTGGAAAACCCCAGGGAGGTAGCAAGGGGTGAAGTTTGCTGTGTGCATGTCAGGGTTAGGGCAGAGGCACCCTCAGGAACTAGTCCTGGAGCTGTAGAGCAGTCACCGGAGGTAAGGAGAGGACCAGACCAGACCGGGCAGGGCAGGACCGGTGCTCTCAGAGCAGAGGATGCGGTAGCTTTGTCCCCCCAGCCCTGCTCCCCCTTTACCGCACACACCTGACTGGCTAGTGCTTTTCCTGGCAGGGGCTGTTCTGAGTGAGGCCTGGGATTCGGTGCCCTCGCTGTGTCCAAGATGCACCGGTCCTGCTGGTCTTCTGATACGGCATCCCGTGGAGCCGGCGGCTCTTTCCCTGCCGGGCCCGGGGTTGTGGACCCTGCATGTCTCCGGCTAGATGACACCAGTCTAGTTGCCTGATGCTGTCACCCCGACTCCCCAGAGCCATGCCGCTGACCCCAGTGAGACTGCTGGTGTTAGGAAGAGGAGCAGGGAGTAGCTCTGGGGGCTGAGGTTGAGATCAGACCATTGGGCCTGCTGGCTCAGTGCCCGACCCCTGCCCAGGGACACTGGGCTGTCCCAGAATGGCCATACCTGGCTAGGTGTTGGTGTTGGACCGTGTCAGACGCAGCCAGGGGAGTGCAGCCTCCGGCTCTCGTCAATTCAGCAGAGGAGTCGAATTGTCACCGGGCTGACATGGCTCTAAATCTGCACTGGGTGTCTTCCAGTGATTCGGAATTTTGCCCTGCCTGCAGGAGGTGCCGGACCCGGCCTGGCAGCCGCTCTGCAGAGCTGAAGGGGGGAGAACATTGTCTGTGGACTCCAGATACAGTCCAGGCCCATTTGGCTTGGTTGGGAGTCTGGGAAATGGGGGTAAAACCTCAGGTTCCTTTGTGACACCCCCACATGACTCTGCCCGAGGGCACCGGGAGCCAAATACGCCTGCTTGTGGCTAGACCGAACAACCAGTGACCTTGCAAGCTTTCCCGCTTGCCCTGGATGGGCCCCAGCTCAGCCCCGGGGTGCTCGCTGGGCGGGCTGGGTTCTCTCCCACGGCACCCGGGCCTCTGGCACAAGGGGCGAGAAGCTTCTGCGTTACTTCTGTCTGGTTTGGTTTCCCTTGCAGAGTGAAGAGAAGCGGGACTTGGAGAGCGCCAGCATCAACCGCTCCACGGTGCGCGCCAAATGCTCGGCTGGCCTGAGGAAGAGAGGGACACACCAGAGAAAGAAAAAGGAGTAGGCCATTTCTTTGTACTCCGCTCCCGTTGTGTGTGGGTTCCCTGCTTTGCCACGTGCTTGTCTGGGCCCCTGGTAGCACCCCGCACTGCCCCTGCATGCGTGTGGGGGTGAGGGCACCTTCATTCACCCCCAGCGTAAAAGGCCACTGCTGGCTTCTTCCCGCAAGGGGGGTGAGCTGCTCCTGGCCGTTCAATGCTGCCCTGCACAGCTTGCTTTGGAGCGCGAGCCCGGCCGGCCAGCCTGGAATTGTTCCCCTTCCGTGGGACGGGCCAGTAGGAAACATAGCCCGACAGTGGCCAGCCACGTAGGCCAGGGGGGAGCTGATATGGATGTCACAGGGAAGCATGAAGAGAAGAAAGAGCTTAGGGCAGGGGTGGCCAGCCAGTTAGGGTATGTATACATTGCAAAGTTAATTCGAAATAAGAGCCGTTAGTTCGAACTAACTTAAATTCGAAATAGCGGTTTGCATGTATAGATTCTATTTAATTCGATATAGCGGAGCCCTTAATTCAAATTTAGTAAACCTCATTCTACAAGGAGTAACGCCAAATTCGAAATAGCTGCGTAGACACTTAATTTGAATTAGCTGGCCTCCAGCCCTTCCCAGGGTGCCCTGGTGGCCACTCTGGGCACAACCAGGAAAACTTACTCTTCTCTCCCCCAGCCCCGGAGCCCTTTAAAGGGGTTGAGTCAGGCTACTGGGCACGTGCGAGCCAGAGGCCTGCCTGTAGAGAGCCAGCACTGCCAGCCCCGTCAGAGCCATGCAGGCAGTGTCAGCGTCCCCCACCCAGTCCCCCAGCTCCCAGGGGCCAGCCAGGGGTGGTAGAGGGCGTGCGCCTGCCTGGACTGGTGCAGACATCATGGACCTCATTGAGGTTTGGGGGGAGGCCCCCAATGCCCATGATCTCTGCACCAGGTGGAGGAACATGGCAGTCTATCACTGCCTAGCGGCCCCCGTGGCCAGAAAGGGCTACAGGCGTATGCAGGAGCAGGTGCACCTCAAAATAAAAACTTCAGCAGGGGTCCACCAGGGGCGGCATTGCAGCAGGGGCTGACACCTGCCCCTACTTCCCTACCCTCGACTGCATCCTGGGGGGCGGGATGGTCCGTGCCACCCCGAGGGCCAGCGAGCTGGGACCAGAGGGGCCAGCATGGATGGTGCCACTCCACTGGGACCTCCGAGCTGTCCTGGGACCGGAGTCAGCAAGATCGTCAGGGGATGCCACACCAGGTAAGTGCCCTCATTGTCCCCTACCCGGCGGGGGAGAGAGGGAGGACCAGGGACTGTGCGCCTGGGCCATGCCTCCGGATCATGCAGCCACCTGTGCACATGCAGGCACGTGCCGGGCCACCCTTGGGCAGGTGGCTCCAGCTGCATACCACTTGGGCTGTGTCCCGATAGCCACACGCGTATGTAGAGAGACCTGACATGCTCCCGACCCCAGGCTGGACCCAGCAGGACACGCTCCCTCTACACAAAGGCAGGGGACATCTCTCCCCGCCTTGGCCGCACTATACATGATGGCACAGGGGCATGGGTGCGGCCTTGGGGCAGCACCCACTCCTGGGGAGAGCCAGACATCCTGACCATGGCCTCTGTGCAAGCACATCGTCTCTGATGGTACAGGGCACGGTCATCCTCACCTCGCGGACAGGGGCTGGGCTTCACCCACTCTGTCCCCAAGGAGAACTGACCACTTCTCTTCTTCCTCCACAGCCGCACCAGCTGCAGGGCGCACCACCCCGCCTGTGACCTCCTCCCGCAGATCCCCGCCGCATGCCAAAATTGCCATCAAGGCGTGGAGATCCTGTGAGCCATGCACACTGCATTTGAGCAGTGGAGAGAGGAGCAGCGGCAATTCTACCAGGAGCTGCTTGCCCAAGTTTGTGCCCTCATCTCTCTCATGCACACCCTGGTGCAGGGTATTGTCACCCGGCCCACTTCTCCCCCTCCCATCTCTACCTCCTCCTCCTTCTCTTTCTCCACACCCTGCACCTCAGCCTCCACACCCTCCTCCCCATCCCCCTGGGGACACAGAGGCCCCTGCACCCAGGGTCCTGGGAAACTTGTGGCCCTGAGACACCTGCCCTTGAGCTTCCCCTCCCTCTGCTTCCTCTTACTTCCCCATTCCAGCTCCCTCCTCCCAGTTGCCCCCTCCCCTCTTCTCTCTCCTGCCTCCTTTCTCTAGTCTCCCCACAGTTTTATCCCCCCCCACGCTTTCGTTTAATAAAAAGATATTGCATATTTTTGAGAACTTGTGTAAAAAAAAAATAGAAGGACATCAGGAAGCGGGGCTAGGGAGGGGTAAGTGGAAAGATGAGAGGGAGGACTGGGGTATGAGCCCCCGGTGGGAAGGACTGGGGTGGCTCTGAGGGCTCCTTGGGGTGGACACGCTCCTGCAGGGCCTCCTGGATCCTGACAGCCCCCAGATGGCCCCCTCCCCCCAGATGGCAGCCTGCAGCAAGTGTAGCCGGGCTGATGGCTGAGTGCTGTGGTGTCCTGAGTGAGGGCACTCAGGGCACTCCAAGACAGGACTGCTTTGCTGTCCCTCATCGAGGTAGACAAGCAATCTGGGAACCCTGAGAACTGTCTGTCTGGGGTGGAGGCAGGGTCCCTTTAAGCACGGAGCTCAGTTAGCCTCAGGCAGCAGCCCCACACACTAAGTGCTAACCTGATGCCCTGCCGGCACCGCTTCCCGGACAGCCTTAACATCGGTTCAGGGTCCACTCAGTGTGGCTGTGCTATTTCAAATTAGCAAAAGGCTAATTCGAAATAGTTTGTGTATAGATGCGTTATTTGAATTGGCTTAATAAACCAGGATGGAACCAGACTGCTGGCACTGAACATTAAAAAGGCTGTAGAGCAGTTTTTAAACTAGGAGATTGGGGGGGGGGGCAAGCCGATTGGTGTGGAGAAGCAAGTAAATCGGACGGAGACTTCTCTTAGAGGAGAATCCATTGATAGAGATTCTCTAGGCTGTAGTCAGAAAGAGAGGAGGGGAGAGAACAAAAAAAGGGGCCAGAGCAGACAAACAACCACATACAAAGGAATCTAGTACATCAGGAAAGGGCACACAAATAAACAGTGGCAAATTTTTAAAGTGCTTCTACACAAATGCTAAAGTTTGACTAATAAGATGGGTGAACTAGAGTACCTGGTATTAAAGGAGATTGACATAATAGGCATCACAGAAAGCGGGTGGAATGAGGAAAATTTGTGGGACACAATCATACCGGGATATAAAATATATCGGAAGGATAGAACAGGCCATGTGGGTGGCAGAGTGGCACTATATGTGAAAGATAACATAGAATCAAATGAAATAAAAATCTTAAATGAATCAACATGTTTAATAGAATCACTATGGATAGTAATTCCATGCTCCAATAATAAGAATTTAGCAGTAGGGATATATTATCGACCACCTGACCAGGACGGTGATAGTGACATTGAAATGCTAAGGGAGATTAGAGAGGCTACCAAAATAAAAAACTCTATAATAATGGGGGATTTCAGTTATCCCCATATGGACTGGGTACATGTCACCTCAGGAAGAGATGCAGAAATACAATTTCACAATGGCTTAAATGACTGCTTCTTGGAGCAGCTGGTACAGGAACCCACAAGGGCAGAGGCAATTCTCGATTTAGTCCTGAGTGGAGTGCAGGATCAGGTCCAGGAGAACCATTACAGGACTGCTTGGAAATAGTGACCATAATTTAACATTCCTGTGGTGGGAAGAACACCTCAGCAGTCCAGCACTCTGGCATTTAATTTCAAAAAGGGGAATTACACAAAAATGAGGAGGTTAGTTAAACAGAAATTAAAAGGCACAGTGACTAGAGCCAAATCCCTGCAAGCTGTATGGAAACTTTTTAAAGACACCATAATAGAGGCCCAACTTAAATGTATACCCCAAATTAAAAAAACATAGTAAGAGACCTAAAAAAGAGTCACTGTGGCTTAATCACCATGTAAAAGAAGCAGCGAGGGACAAAAAAGGCATCTTTCAAGAAGTGGAAGTCCAGTCCTAGTGAGATTAATAGAAAGGAACATAAACACTGTCAAATCAAGTGTAAAAATGTAATAAAAGCAAAAAAAGATTTTGAGGAACAGCTAGCCAAAAATTCAAAAAACAATAGCAAAATGTTTAAGTACGTTAGAAGGAGGAGCCTGCTAAAAAACCAGTGGGTCCCCTAGATGATCGAGATACAAAGTGGAGCAATCAAGGACTATAAAGCCATTGCAGAGAAACTAAATGATTTCTTTGCTTCAGTCTTCACGGCTGAGGATATTAGGGAGATTCCCAAATCTGCACCGTCCTTTGTGGGTGATAAATCTGAGGAACTGTCCCAGATTTAAGTGTCATTAGAGGAGGTTTTGGAACAAATAGGAAAACTTAATGTTAACAAATCACCAGGACTGGATGGCATTCATCCAAGGGTTCTAAAAGAACTCAAATGGGAAATTGCAGAACTGTTAACTGTGGTTTGTAACCTATCCTTTAAATCGGCTTCCGTACCTAATGACTGGAAGATAGCTAACGTGACTCCAATATTTAAAAAGGGCTCTAGAGGGGATTCTGGCAATTACAGACCGGTAAGTCTAACTTCAGTACCGGGCAAATTAGTCGAAACAATAGTTCAGAATAAAATTGAGGTGCGTAGAAGAACATAATTTATTGGGAAAAATCAATATGGTTTCTGTAAAGGGAAATCATGTCTTACTAATCTATTAGAGTTCTTTGAAGGGGTTAACAAACGTGGACAAGGGGGATCCAGTAGATATAGTATACTTAGATTTCCAGAAAGCCTTTGACAAGGTCCCTCACCAAAGGCTCTTGTGTAAATTACATTGCCATGGGATAAGAGGGAAGGTCCTTTCATGGATTGAGAACTGGTTAAAAGACAGGAAACAAAGGGTAGGAATAAATGGTAAATTTTCAGAATGGAGAGGGGTAACTAGTGGTGTCCCCCAAGGCTCAGTCCTGGGACCAGTCCTGTTCAACTTATTCATAAATGATCTGGAGAAAGGGGTAAGCAGTGAGGAAGTAAAGTTTGCGGATGATACTAAACTGTTTAAGATAGTCAAGATAGAAGCAGACTGTGAAGAACTTCAAAAAGATCTCACCAAACTGAGTGATTGGGCAACAAAATGGCAAATGAAATGTAATGTGGATAAATGTAAAGTAATGCACATTGGAAAAAATAACCCCAACTATACGTACAGTATGATGGGGGCTAATTTGGCTATGACAAATCAGGAAAGAGATCTTGGAGTTATCGTGGATAGTTCTCTGAAAACTTCCACACAGTGTGTAGCGGCGGTCAAAAAGGCAAATAGGATGTTAGGAATTATTAAGAAAGGGGTAGAAAATAAGACCCAAAATATTTTACTGCCCCTGTATAAAACTATGGTACGCCCAGATCTTGAATACTGTGTACAGATGTGATGGTCTCACCTCAAAAAAGATATTTTGGCCTTGGAAAGGGTTCAGAAAAGGGCAACTAAAATGATTAGGGGTTTGGAACGGGTCCCATATGAAGAGAGGCTAAAGCGCCTGGGACTTTTCAGTTTGGAAAAGAGGAGACTGAGGGGGAATATGATAGAGGTCTATAAAATCATGAGTGGTGTGGAAAGGGTGAATAAAGAAAAGATATTTACTGGTTCCCATAATAGAAGAACTAGAGGACACCAAATGAAATTAATGGGTAGCAGGTTTAAAACTAATAAAAGAAAGTTCTTAACACAGCGCATAGTCAACCTGTGGAACTCCTTGCCAGAGGAGGCTATGAAGTCTAGGACTATAACAGAGTTTAAAGAGAAGCTAGATAATTTCATGGAGGTTAGGTCCATAAAAGGCTATTAGCCAGGGGATAGAAATGTTGTCCCTGGCCTCTGTCTGTCAGAGGCTGGAGAAGGATGGCAGGAGACAAATCACTTGATCATTGTCTTCGGTCCACCCCCTCCGGGGCACCTGGCGCTGGCCACTGTCGGCAGAAAGACTACTGAGCTAGATGCACCTTCGGTCTGACCCAGTACGGCCATTCTTATGTTCTTACGTTATGTTCTAAGATAACTCGAATTAATGCTGTAGTGTAGACATACCCTAAGAGCCAAAATAGCTGTGGATAGAGTGCAAAAAGCCACATGTTATATATTTATTTTTATATATCTATATATCTACCTATATATAGAGAGAGAGTACACAAAATGTAGTGATTACAAATAACATTATGGGACATTTGGGACAAAAACTAATAGAAAAGTCTCTAGTCACTTAAAAAATTCACAGCCAGTCCATAGATCTTCAGAGAACTTGACAAGGAACAAACATCAAATTAAAAAAAAACAACCTTTGAAAATACAGTAATATTCTCACACTGCACAGAAGGATCCCCACCATGTATTTGAAATGTAGCACGACTGCCCTATTCTGTCCTGTGAGTTATTTTAAATTAAACTGAACTGAGAAGTAAATTAGCACAATTTGAAGTGCCTGTTTCACTCCAGCTTGTTGATCTCTGGAATGGTTTCCTCATTATTTGTACTTATGAAGATGATGGTTTTCTTATAGTTCTAAAAATTCAGGTCTGTCCCAGACTGCAAATATAAGAGGTTCAAAAACAATAAGGGAGAGACTCAGATCTCAGAATAATTGCTTCAGCCTGGCCAACAATAGCCTCTGAATTTTCTTTAAAGAAACGCAGTGTAAACCCGGTACATGCTGATTCTTTTTTCCCCCTGGAATTTAAATATGACATCTGTGTTGGCTGCCTTGTTCTGCATCCATGAAGACTTTGAGTTTAAGGAGCTTCAGCCTCGCTTTGTTCTAACCCAATGCCCCACCCCTCCCCCAGAGGCAGGCACTCCCAGCCCCCCGCTCTAATCCAATGCACCCACCCCTCCCCCAGAGCCAGGCACTCCCAGCCCCCTGCTCTAACCCAATGCACCCGCCCCCTCACCCAGAGCCAGGTCTCCCCAGCTCTCCCCGCTCTAACCCAATGCTCTCCCTCTCCTGCAGAGCCAGGCACCCCCCCCAAACCCAAGGCCCGAGTCTCACTGGAGCCGCCACCTCAGCCACGCGCTTCTCCATCCAGCCGCTGGGGCGCATATGCAGAGCGGCCGTGAGCAGTCCAGGCGCACGGCTCTGAACTAGCAAGAGCGGCATTTCTTTGAGCAAAGAGCCGCGCGTTGGCCACCCCTGGCGTAGGGGTTGGTGCCTGTCCCCTATGCTGGAATCCTTCACAAGGCACCTGCTTCCTTCAGCCTCCTGGAAATGCCGGGGGGATCAGCAATGCACTCATGCAGCAGGACACGGCACGCCACAGGCTGTGGGATCGGGCAGGTGGATCATTTTGGGGATACCGTTGGGTTCTTTAGCCTCACTTTCTCTGCTCCACTGCTACTGAGAAAATCCAGAAAGGTCCCTTTGGACTGACCGGCCGGGGGAAGTGTTCCCTGGGCTCTCAGCATCTCTCTCCACCTCCGAAGGACTCCAGGACCCAAGTGTACTGCTTGTAAGTCCCAGACCTCTGGACTTACAGGAACTGTGGCAGCTTCGCTGTGCCCCAGCCGCTGCTGGCTCAGCATGGCCACCTACAGCAGTGGCCCCGGCATGTTCTCAGTCCCCCCCCCTCTTGTAGAAGATCCTGTTCTTCTCCTCTTCCGTCCTTGTTCCACACAAGAGAGCTCAGTTCCAGACATTCCAACTAGCCCGTCGCTTCTTAGCTGCACTCTCAGGTTGCATGTCTGACAAATCACAGGACAGCGACCGTCGGTGGGGTTGGAAGCTCCTGCTGGGCTAGGAAATGGGACCATCTCTCCCCGGCAATGCAGAGTCCGAATTCTCTGGATTTGACGTCTTAGCCCTGGGAGACTGGCTGTCGGGCTGCGAATCAGACCCCTGCGCGAAGAGGCAATCTGTGTGGTTTGTGTGCATGTGACTCACGCGGCAGCAATTCCTGGAGCTCCCGCTGCGCCGGGTGCTGTACATAGCGAGTGGCAGCCTGGCCCCACGAAGCTTAGCAGACCAGGCTCGCTGTCTGTCCCGAGGAGCAGCTGTGCATGGAGCACTGCAGTGACTGTCGTTCAGGGAGGCTGTGGCAGGCCTGGGCCGCGAAGCTGGCTCTGCAGAGTGCTAACCATAGATCCGTTCTGCCCTTCGGTCTCCCGGCCGTACCGGGTTGGAGGAGCGCCTGCCTCTGCGTGTCGCGTGCCCAGGGAGAGCAGAGTAGTCCCGAGAGGAAGAGGCGCTCTCGGCTGTGACGGTGTTGCATGGTGCATTTGCAGTTGATGGTGCTGGTATCTGCGGAGGTTTCTCTGACTGGCCTCCCTTGCAACCTCTCCAGGTTCTGGCATTCTCCACTGAGAGCCTGAGGGAACCACAAGATGAGACAGCGTGGAGAGAAAGAGAGACAGAGGTGAGAGGATGCTGAGTGCAAAGACCCAGCTAAGCTGATGCTGAGGGACAGAGAGGTAGGGGATGGAAGAGATGGGGACCCTTTATTAGCACACTCCCACTTTTGGTGCCGAGGCCAGTAATAGAAAAATTAAATAAGATTGGTCCCAAAACTGATCCCTGAGGAACTCCACTAGTAACCTCCTTCAAGCCTGACAGTTCACCTTTCAGTATGACCCGCTGTAGTCTCCCCTTTAACCAGTTCCTTATCCACCTCAATTTTCATATTGATCCCCATCTTTTCCAACTTAACCAATAATTCCCCATGTAGTACTGTATCAAATGCCTTACTGAAATCGAGGTAGATTAGATCCACTGCATTTCCTTTATCTAAAAAATCTGTTACTTTCTCAAAGAAGGAGATCAGGTTGGTTTGGCACGATCTACCTTTTGTAAAACCATGTTGTAATTTGTCCCAATTGCCACTAACCTCAATGTCCCTAACTACTTTCTCCTTCAAAATTTTTTCCAAGACCTTGCATACTACGGATGTCAAACTAACAGGCCTGTAGTTACCTGGGTCACTTTTTTTCCCTTTCTTAAAAATAGGAATTACATTAGCAATTCTCCAGTCAAATGGTACAACCCCTGAGTTTAGAGATTCATTAAAAAATTTTGCTAATGGACTTGCAATTTCATGTGCCAGTTCCTTTAATATTCTTTGATGAATGATTATCTGGGCCCCCCGATTTACTCCCATTAAGGTGTTCGAGTTTGGCGTCTACTTCGGATTTGGTAATATCTACCTCCATATCCTTATTCCCATTTGTTATGTTGCCATTATCCCGAAGTTCTTCATTAGCCATAAAGACTGAAGCAAAGTATTTGTTTAAATATTGGGCCATGCCTAGATTATCCTTAACCTCCACTCCATCCTCAGTGATTAGCGGTCCCACTTCTTCTTTTTTTGTTTTCTTCCTATTTATATGGCTATAAAACCTTTTACTATTGGTTTTAATTCCCTTTGCAAGGTCCAACTCTACATGACTTTTAGCTTTTCTCACTTTGTCCCTACATGCTCTAACCTCAATAAGGTAGCTTTCTTTGCTGGTCCCTCCCATCTTCCACTCCTTATATGCTTTCTGCTTTTTCTTAATCACCTCCCTGAGATGCTTGCTCATCCAACTTGGTCTAAAACACCTGCCTATAAATTTTTTCCCCTTTCTTGGGATACAGGCTTCTGATAGCTTCTGCAACTTTAACTTAAAATAATCCCAGGCCTCCTCCGCCTTTAGATCCATAAATTCTTTAGTCCAATCCACTTCCCTAACTAATTTCCTTAATTTATTAAAGTTAGCCCTTTTGAAATCAGAAACCCTAGTCTTAGATTTATTTTTGTTTATCCTTCCATTTAGTTTGAACTGAATTAGCTCATGATTGCTTGAGCCAAGGTTGTTCCCTACAACCATTTCTTCTATGAGGTCCTCACTACTCACCAAAACCAAATCTAAAATAGCATCCCCCCTTGTTGGTTCAGCAACTACTTGATGAAGGAATTCATCAGCTATCACATCTAGGAACATCTGAGCCCTATTATTATTACCAGCACTTGTTCTCCAGTCTATATCTGGAAAGTTGAAGTCTCCCATGATTACGCAGTTTCCATTAGTATTTACTTCTTTAAAAACATTAAAGAGGTCTCTATCCATATCCAAATTAGATCCCGGTGGTCTATAGCACACCCCAAGCACTATCCCGGGGGAGAATCTAATAGTTTTCTTCCCCAATGTGATTTTTGCCCAGACAGACTCTGTCTTCTCCATTCCATCACTTTTTATTTCTTTACAATCTACCTCATCATTGATATACAATGCTACTCCACCACCTTTACCTTTATTTCTGTCTTTCCTAAACAGCACATACCCTTCAATACCTGTACTCCAGTCATGCCTAGTATTCTACCATGTTTCTGTTATTCCTATAATATCTGGTTTCACTCCCTGGACCAGTATCTCTAGTTCCTCCATTTTGTTACCTAGGCTCCTTGCATTGGTGTACAAACATCTTAATTTTTGCTGTTTGGCCTCACTCACATTCTTTACCCCATTTGGCACGGACATCGTACCTCCAATATGACCTATTAGACTAGTATCCACACTGCCCTTCCTCCTTATGTCCATTCTCCTACCCCCGGCTATATCCTTTCTTACTTTGTTTTCCTCCCTCTCAATGCTAAAATCCGGCGTAGAGATTACCTGAACATCTCCCAACCGTCTCCCCCAAATTCCTAGTTTAAAGCTCTCTTAATCAGTTGTGCCAGCCTCCATCCTAGAAGTCTATTTCCCTCCCTACTTAGGTGAAGTCCATCCCCAGAGAATAGTCCTCTGTCCGTGAATGCCTCCCAGTGGCCATACATCCCAAAGCCCTCCTTATAGCACCACTGCCTGAGCCATCTATTGAGCATCATAATCCTGTCACACCTTTGTTGCCCATCTCTAGGAACAGGCAGAATCCCACTGAAGATCACCTGAGCCTTGATTTCCTTAAACGTCTTCCCCAACCTGGCATAGTCTCCCTTGCTTTGTTCCAGCGAGAATCTAGCCGTATCATTTGTTCCTATATGAAGGATGATCAATGGATTCTTTCCCGCTCCCTTTAGGATCCTCTTCAACCTCAGTTCCACATCCCGTATCTTAGCACCTGGCAGACAGCACACCCTTCTGTTCTCTGGATCAGCTCTGGTTACAGGCCTGTCTATTCTTCTCAATAAGGAGTCCCCAATCACGTAGACCTGCCTTTTCCTGGTGACAGTGCGATTCTCTGATGTATCCCTTGTTTCCTCTGGCTGCAAGTCCTTTCCATTCCTATCTTCCCTTGTAATCCTCTTCAACCCATCCTGTATCCTCCTGGTTCTCATTATTGGTGTTGTCTCCATCGACTCTTCCCTTTTATCTATGGGACTAGCCACTCTTCTCTTCTTCCTTACCCTTCCATCTTCAGTGGTCACCTGCTGTACCCCTTCTTCATTCTCCAACTCCGCATACCTGTTCTTGAGCTCTATTTCTCCCTCATTGGCCCATCTTTTCCTCTGCCTGGTTCTCATAGTCACATGCTTCCACTGTCCATTTTCTTTGCCCATCAGTCCCCCCTCTGAGGCCTTTGATCCTGTTTCCATCTGCATGTCTAAGCTTTCCCCTTCAGCCACCTCATGCCTTTGCTCCATCATCTGCTCGAACCCCCTTCTAAACTCGACCAGAGTTTCCACCTGCATCTCTAATCCTCGGATCTTTTCTTCCATCAGCTCTATCAGGCGGCACTTCATGCAAACAAAACTCCTTTCAGGTACTCCCTCCAGAATCATGTACATCCCGCAGCTACCACATCCAATCATCCTCCTTGTGTTCTCTACTACTTGGGCCATGGCCGCTGCTGCCTCTGTGTTTATCAGCCTTCTCTCCTAAATCCTGTTAGTCCGGCAAACACAAAACCAGGGTCAGAGGAAGCTGTTTGCATAGAATGGAAATGTGGCTACACAGGTCTAGGGGCTTCCCCTGAGAGTGTCCCCGAACCCGTTGCCTTGGAAGGGCAGGGCCTCCCCGCCGGGTGTTCAGAGCTGGCCGTTGGGTGGTTTTGTGCATGTGTGTGGGAGATTTATCACACAGACAGCCCATCTCTGGCACTTTCCTCCCCTGGCTCCGTGGCACTAGGTGGCAGGAGCTTGGAGCATGTTCTGGCCCCTGTTCGGTTGGGGCAGGCTTCTCCATTTCAAGGGACTTGAATTCAATTCTGCTGAGATTTCCAGGCCCGGAAGGGGTGTGTGTGGGTGAGCGGAAGCAGAGATGTTTCCGTGGCTCAGGCGTGGCCATGGGAGAGATGCGCCCACTCAGTGTTGCGTTCTGTCATTTCAGTGACGTGCTGTTCCGCATTGTGCCTTCTAGCTTCGATAAAAAGGGAGACGTCCGTTACCTGATCAAGTGGAAAGATCTGCCCTACGACCAGTGCACCTGGGAGATTGATGACATAGACATCCCGTACTATGAAAAACTGAAACAGGTCTACTGGAACCACAGGTAGGAGCCAGGGAGCCATGCGCTTTGCAGGCTGCCCAGGCAGCACAGAGACATGCGCCACTGCAGCCGCGAAAGTGACAAGTGAGTTTTGGGGCCTCAGCTGGTGAGGGAAGCACTGGAGGCACTTTCAGGGGACACGTTTGCATTGCACGGTGATCTGAGAACCCGGCCCTGTTAGCGGGTTGCAAGTATCTCTAGTGCACGTCTTGGTTTGCAGCCTGCCTGTAGTATCTCGAGTAGCCACCTGGGGTCGCCATTTGTCAGTATCGGTACAGGTTGGACCTCCCTAGTCCAGCCCCCTCCGGACCTGAGTGGTCCCAGAGGAGGGATTTTGCCAGACCCAGGGGAGGTCATTTCTGGCTCCCTGCTCCCCCACTGTCCACTTAGCATGGGTGTGAACCAAGTTTCCTGCAGTCCCATAAAGTTTGTTTACAGCCCCCAGTCCTGGCTCTCAGGGTTCTGTGCTGTTGCTTAGCTCTAATCTACCCCAAAATGTCCTGTAACAGCCCAGTGAGCAGTGGCAGTGTTGGCAATGCTGCTAGACAATATTGACCTCCCATAGTCCGGCAGATTCTCTGGTTCGGCAGCAGTCAGGTTCTGAGGGTGCCGGACTAGAGAGGTTCAACCTGTAGTTTATTTCAGTATTTCAACCCTTGTGCAGCCCGGATTAATCCCTGGCAAGCCCCCAGCGCTGTGTTACCTGCGCCTCTGCAGGTATCGGACGATCACAGCTCTCGTTGGGCGCGAATCGCCGTTTGCGGCCAGTGTGAGCGGTCCACGCCACTGCCCGCTGCTCTCATTGGCCGTGAACGGCGATTCGTGGCCAGTGAGAGCTGCAGTTGTCTGATACCTGCAGAGGCACAGGTAACATGGCGGTGGGGGCCTGCCAGGGACTAATTGACGCCATTTTATTGCCCACCCCTGCTATAGAGGGGAGGCAGGCGAGGGGGGAACAGGCTCTGTAGACTCTGCATTCTGCCTCTTTCCCCTGCAGCCCACAGTGAAATTCGACAAGCAGCCGTGGTACATTGATGCCACAGAAGGCACCTTGCACCCCTACCAGCTGGAAGGACTGAACTGGCTGAGGTTTTCCTGGGCCAAGGAACTGATACTATTCTTGCTGACGAGATGGGCCTCGGGAAGACGGTGCAGACCATTGTGTTCCTGTACTTGCTGTACAAGGAGGTGAGTGGTTGGCACCCACGGAAACGTCCTTCGCATCCCGGGGGAGTCCGAGGAGCGTCGGTCTCACCTGGAATTTTCCCTTCTGAGCAGGGCCACTCGAAAGGGCCGTATCTGGTCAGTGCTCCTCTCTCCACCATCATCAACTGGGAGCGAGAATTTGAGATGTGGGCCCCAGACTTCTACGTGGTGACCTACACGGGGGACAAGGAAAGCCGGGCTGTGATCCGCGAGAACAAGTTCTCCTTTGAGGACAATGCCATCCGGAGCGGGAAGAAGGTTTTCTGAATGAGAGTAAGTCCTGGCTCGCGTCACCCCGCCCCCACCTGTGACCAGGCAGATTTTACTACTGGCAAAGGAGGGGGTGAAAGATGAACTGTCGTGCTCATTTGGTATGGAGAGAGAGTCACCCTGCTGAGCCTGCTAACAAATGGAAAAAGAAACTCTCTCCTAAGGAGCCTCTCCAAGCGTCCTCCTTCTCTCTGGAGCTGTCTAGGGAATTGCAAACTGAGAGCATATTTACTCTGCTTTCTCGGACTCCTCGCCCTTGTCTGGGCTCCATTATTTCAGCTTTCGTGCTGTCTGCAGGGCGTCCCCACTATCTATCGCCCAGGATCCATCGGTTCCACGCTAGCGTCATTGGCGCTTGTAGGAACGGTTGTATTATAAGTCCTTACATTGCCCCCCCCCCCCAAAGGACCAATTTGTGCAAACAGAAGACAGCCTGTGGGGAAAAAATTCCCCGCTGTACATCGTTTCGCTAGACGGCCACCTGTGAGACCAGTTCTTTGTCCCTGGGTGTGTTCCACCCATAAACGTTATCACTGTGATGCAGGCCCCTTCCCCAGAGGATTTTTCTCAATTTAGCACTTTCTGGAAGAGAGAGAGCAGGAGTTCCTGGGGCCCGTGGACTGACCTGTGAATCGGAACAGCGGAGAGCAGGATTCAGTGCGGCGGGCGGGAGGGAGGAGAACATTAAAAATATGTTTAAACAGTAAATAAGGATCAAAATGAGTTACTGGTAGACACAAATTTTAATTTAAGAAGTTTTAACAGGTTTACAGATCTCTGCCATGTGAAATTAGACAGCAATAATAATGATATGCAGCAATACAATCTATAGTTTATTTAACAGGGTTAAATAATATTTTACTGATTTACAAAGTGAGCATCATTATGCTACCGACAACATGCTTTTGGTAATTTTTTTACACTGATTGAAATCTCCGATTGCATATATCATAAAGCAGGCATGTACAAATACACTCATTGGAACCATTTCTAATAGTCTAATATGCTCCTCTTCTGTCTTCTTAAATCCTGCATCAGTTACGATCCTTCTAGATGAGGTAGAAGGTGTTACTTTTTTTTTCTGCTTTCCTGTTACATTAGAAGTTCAAATCTTATCAGCCTCGGAAAGCTTTCTAATAACTAGAGAGCTAATAAAATATGGATATAACAGAAGTCCAGACAATGAAAGCTGAACTAAAAATCAGTTCCCTTCAATTGTTATCAGAGGGGTAGCTGTGTTAGTCTGGATCTGCAAAAGTGACAAAGAGTCCTGCAGCACCTTATAGACTAACAGATGTATTGGAGCATTGATTTGTAGTTGTTATTCTAAGTTTCTTTTTAATGCCTGATTAATGTGAGTGAATAACATTTTGGTGAAAAGACAGCTTTGTTCCAAGTTCACCTTATCCTTTCAGTTAGTTGAGTTGGTGCTCATGCTCTACATATTGAGTTGCCTGATAGAGCCTCCAGAACGAACTGGGAAAGACAATTCAGAAAAGTGATATTTCTATGACTAAAATAAAAGCAGAAACAAAAACAAGCAAAAAGCGTGCATAAGTCCAATTTTTAATACCATTCTATGCAAAAATGATCTTTAAAAGCACTTTGATCACTTGCTGTGTATCAGTAGCATCTGTTCATAGAGTACGGTAGATAGTTGTCATGTGAAATTTTAAATTAATGTTTTTATTTTGCAAAGATATTTTAAATCCTGAAGTTGTTTATTTAGTAACATCTATGTGTAAATTTTAATTCCCTCCTAAACATGCTTTTCTTAATACTGTCATTGTGTAGATGCTACTACTTGAATTTTCTATGCAGTCTTCAGAAACTAGTGATAACAGATCACCAATTTATATTTAGCATGCCGATATTTAATATTTAGTACTAATATTTAAATGAAGACGCATGTACATTCTGGAATAGAAACTGGCACCTGATTTGTTTGGGGCTAATTATCTAAATAACTGATTAGGCTGTTAAGAGAATTTTTTGAATATTGAAGTGGAAAATCAATGAATTCCTTCCTTTTAAAGAGTGCCTAGTGTAATGATACAATATTTTAACATTCAAAGAAGTCTAAATTATTTAATGAAATACCTTTGAAGGAAAAAAAAAGTATAGACTACCAATAATTCAGAAATACATAAATGTCTTACCTGTCTAAAATCATTAGTTTTTAGCAGTTCAATATCTTTGTGTGGTTTTATGCAATAGTTTCTTCCAGGCCTTACACTGGTCTAGATGGTGCTTGTTCCTACCCTGAGTCCAGGGGACCGGACTTCATGACCTCTCAAAGTTCCTTCCAGTTCTGAGATTCTAGGAGTAGTCTCTGCCTACACCATTGACCTGCCTTTCTTTTTCCTGTTGTCCCCTGCTAACCTTGATATCCTCCTGTGATGTCTTTTGACGTCATTTTGCCTTCTTCCAGGCTGTCCCCTTATGCCTGGAACCCCCTTTCATCCTCATAATCCAACCTTTGCCATTGTCTCAACCAAATGCGAAAAGCCTCATGTCTGTAGATCCACTTACAAGATATAAACGTTTCTACTCTTTCAAAATTAGCAAGGACTAGGCTGAGGGAAGCTTGAAGCTTAGTGTTAGAGGATTTATCCCTTCACCCTCCCAAAGTTTTACAAATTTATTTGTGCACCAAATTCAGAGAGCAGTGTGTAGAGGTGTGTAATTTGGTTATGTGCTGGTATAATTGTGCCCCCGGTAATATGTTAATTCCCAGCAAAACACCCCATACACCATGCCCGTGACACCCAGCTGTTCACCACTTGCTGTAAGGCATTTGGTGTGCTGTTTTATGACCATTGGGGAAGGGCACATCTGTATGTTTTGTTTGGATAAATAATTATGTAGCTGAATCGAGTAATTTACACCATTTATTCCCCCCCTTTATTTATCTCCCAGTGAGATTTTTCCCTTTTAGATATTTCCATGGGGCTTATGGGGGAACCCCTTAGTTGTTTTGTTGTTTTATTTTAAGGTATTAGATTACCTATACGTGTGCTGGTTCCTTAGTTGAACATTTTGCATTTTTATAACACGTTCGGGTCGTTCCCCCCCCCACTCCCCCGGTTAGCCTTTTGAAGTAATTTCCCACCCTTCTCTTGAGGTTTTTTGTTTATTGAAACAACAATGCTAGCAACAAGAACAAACACAAAAGAAAATATAAAACACAATTTTTGTTGCAATAGTAGATTTATGGCACTCTGAGTTGCTTTTTAGCTTGTACCAGCTTTCTGGGTTTTTTTTTTAAGATTTTTTTTGCCTCTTTTGGGGTGGCAGATTATTGCTTAAAATACTTAAAAAAAATATTTTTGCTGATTGCAGGCAGAGCAGAGGAATTTCCCCCATAGTTACTTGCGCTTTTGTTTTCTAAGCATGCTAGTGAAAGATTTTACCATTTATTTGAGGTGCTGTGCCTTGGTTTTCCCTTTTGTACAAAGACCATGTGGACCTTTTACTACCCATATACCAAGAAGGGTGGGCTCCTCTGCCCATCCCCATCCCTTGGGTCCCCTAATGCTGCCTCCATTTCCTTTTTAATCTCATCCAAGGTTTGCCCCCCCTCCCCCCACTACCTAAAATGGGCCCTGATTTTTCCACGTTGCTTTATCCAAAAAATCCTTCACCCTGGCTTGCCAGATCCTGTAACTACCATCACGAGTCTGCCATACTAAATCCCCTCCAATCAGCTGTGCAGACTATTGGGGAGGGGGACTTACAGGCTGCCACTCACCTGTCTGACATGATGCATCTGAGTCATGGCACCAAATTGCTAGAGGATTTATCCCTTCACCATCCCACTTCCCTGCATCCTCCCGCTTACATGAACAGAGAACAGCAATACCCAAAGTCCGGAGATACAAACAATTTGCTGTTCATTGGGATTAGTTTTCATAGACTCATAGAATCATAGAGCTGGCAAAGACCTCAGGAGGTCATCAAGTCCAGTCCCCTGCCCAAGGCAGGACCAATCCCAACTAAATCAACCCAGCCAGGGCTTTGTCAAGCCGAGACACGTCCTGTTTGTTCCTAATATATGTATTATATATTTTGAAGAGTTTCTTTATGGATGTGTTTGTGCAAAATAAAGTCATACTTCGTGATTACCTACAGATACCAAATTTTGCATAAACAATCCTGCTACTTAAATTAGCTGAATGCACTACTTTTTACATTGGAATATGCTGGGTGAAAGGTCTAAATAATTATTTTTGTTTTTCATTGGAAAAAAAATCAAGACCACTATGATTATAGTTCATAAAAAATATTTGCTAACAATTTTAAAATCGAGTCTCCTATTCAACTATCATTTTAGTGCAAAGAAAATTTTCACTGTTACACATCACAAAATAATTTAAAAAAACAACACATGGTCCGGTAGCACTTTATAGACTAACAAAACATGTAGATGGTATCATGAGCTTTCGTGGGCACAGCCCACTTCAGATGACCGGAGTTTTTTCATCTGAAGAAGTGGGCTGTGCCCATGAAAGCTCATGATACCATCTACATGTTTTGTTAGTCTATAAAGTGCTGCCAGACCATTTGTTGTTTTTTAAGTTTATCCTGTACAGACTAACTCGGCTACCCCCTAAAGCAAAATAATTCAAGTTAGCTATGGAAAGAGTAATGGAAGCTTTACAAGTTTCTGATTCAAACATACTATGTATGGTAAATAGTCAATAAAATTAACAATGTTTGAAGTTGAAATCCCACCAATTTAAAACTGATCTTTTACAAACACATTAATAAAAAAATTCTAGGACATATATTTACTTTCTTGAACTTTCCTACAAGTGTAATCTACGCAGAATCACTTTGCCCAGTCAACAGTGGGCCTCACGTACTAGTTTAGTAATATTTTCAGGTATACTGTGACCAAACATTTTACTAAAATTTAACTAACCAATCCTAACATATTGTAACGTAATTGTTCAGTCGGTTATATTCCATTTTAATCGGTTTACATCTAGCAAAATTATCTATACAGGAAACAAAGAAAGAGCCATACAGATAAACAATAGAGAGATGGGGAGCATAATGACAAAGCAATAAAGAGATGTGGATTTCAGAACCCCAACTGTTGATAAGTGAGTCCTTGCCAGACTGAAAGCTGTCCACCGAAGTTTCTAAGCTTTTTCCTTTCTCTGTTCAATATGACTGGTTTGAACGTGTCAAGACTGATTTCCTAGTTTATGGCTGCCCTGGCTGCTTAACCAAAAGCCTTAGCTCAGACCGTTATATACAAATAAACTGTGATTTTGATTTTATTTTTATACCCCTGTAAAATACGCCTACGTTCTTAAAGTATAGGCCTTAAGAGGGAGGCCTGACTATCTAGATCCTAACACTTAGTTCCAGGTTTTTATATATAAACTGTACACACAGCACATTATTTTGCATGTATGTTGCCTGCCTTTCACCTACCTTTGTGTGTTGTCCTTCCACGGCTGTAAGCTCTTCGAGGCAGGGAGTGTGTCCTGCATGTCACGCGATTTGACACGATCTGAGAAGAGCACTTCTGCAATAATAACTTAATAAAGAATTCAAAAATGTCAGTTGGCCCATTTCTCTCTGGGTGGCTTTATACCTCTGTTTGGTTAAATTTCTGTGGTATCAAAAAACTTGAATTTTGTATCTTTTTTTCCCTTGCTGTTTCTCATCAGAGTGAATTGCTTTAGTTTTGGGAGAGGAAGAGAACTGCTAGCCTTTCTTTATAGGCATACCTCTATTACAGAACACTTATTCTGTGATTCATAGCAGTGTTGCCTCTAATTTTTTCCATCCATGCATGGAATAAATTTTATGTGCACCCGAGGCATGTGCAGATGTGCACCACCAGTAGAAACACATGCTGCTGGCTGCAGTCATTCTGCCAATCAGTTGGGTGGCATTTGAATCTTTCCTCGGTGGCCGCCTAGGCACTCGGATTCCAGGGAACACTGATTCGTAGTATCTCATTTTTAGAATCCTCTGGATTTAATGCATGTTGTTCTGCTGTCTTTACTTTGGTGATTCCAGTGGGAGTTTTTGTTCAAGTAAGGTCTATGAGAAGTTGGCTCATAGTATCTGAGCTTGGATGGAATGGATGGTTAAATGTGCTTTTCTTCTGTGTTTAGAGAGCATTCTTTTGTCTTGCTTTGCTTTCTCAGTGCTGTATAGTGAGCAATATAAGCTCCAGTCACTTTTGCAGTAATATAATGCTTTTGGGTTGCAGAAAAGTAATTTCTCACAAAAGTGACAATTCTTTTTCTTTTAAGTAAAATTGTTTTTAAAGCTGCTTGTCAAAACATTAATGGAAAAGATAATTTGTCCTTCTAAGGTGAGCTAGTTGGTAGCATCCCACAAGGGAGTGTCTTCAGAAAAGATAATTTTAAGTGCTGTTATTAGGCAAATGTTGCAAATTTGAACACGAAAAAAATACTTTCAACCTACACATTTTGTTTCTGAGAAGTAAAATGGCACGTTACAATCTACATCATTACAGCCAATCATATTGTAATTTTCTTATAAAGCGTGAGAGGAAAATGTTAAGACAAACTGGTTTTTTTGTTATCCGAGATGAAAATGAAAAGCACGATTAAATAATGCATGGTAGAGAAATCCAGTTAAATATCCTTCAAGATTTCAAGAGCATGTAATGTTGAATGAGTAATCTTTATACAATGTTCATTTCAGTGATTGGCTGCCTTCTTTCCACAGATATCTGAAGTACCTTACTAAGAAATATCTGAAGAAGAACAACTTGCGTGACTGGCTGCGTGTAGTTGCCAATAGCAAGGAAAGCTATGAATTGCGATACTTCCAGATTAACCAGGATGAAGAGGAGGAGGAAGAGGAGGACTAAGTGCACATGGATCTGGAAATATTTTGTACATTAAATTTCCTTCAATAAAATGTGGGGGAAAAGATATTAACATTTTCTGTGTTTTCCAAACTCTAGACATCGGTAGCTCTTCCAGTTGTTCAGATTACAGTGATCACTCTAAAGCCTACTTCTTCATATCTGTCTACTTCATAGAGAAGGGTTACAGTTTGCATTGTAAGGATTATATTTAGTTCCCATTATCCCAGCTTTCAGAACTTTACTTTCTCACACTTTTAATTCAGAGAATGTATTCAGAAAACAAGGTTCCCCATAAAGGGGATACAAGTTTTCTCCGTTTGTTGGAGAACTGAGATTTCCTCTTCCTTATAGTGATGCTCCAAGTACAGCAATACTAAATGGTCTCTTTTCAGAGGCTTTATAGCTTGATTAAAGTATTTTACGTTGAAAATTGGTAAGTGGAAAAGATTATCAGTGGAATCAGGATTTATCCTGTGATGTGACACTTATAAGGTAAGTAAAGCTTAGGCCTAATATTCTCTGGTGTTCACCTATTTCACTGGCCTGGCTTTTTTTTTTTTTTAGTAAAGTATTTAGGGTATAATTTTTTTTTATCTCTAGGGAGTGAGATTTTTTTCAAAGCTGACAAGGAGATTTTGCCACTAGTCCCTTCATTTGAGCAGAGTTGGATGGCTAAATCCCCAGTTGGGTTTGAAAATTTTAGCCAGGAACTAGCCTTTTTATGCTGTCAGATTTAAAACCAAATTAAATATTGAGATACGTGACTTTTAATTAGGGCTGTCAAACAATTTAAAAAATAATTGGAATTAATCACTCTGTTAAACAATAATAAGAATACAGCCCTCCTTCCCTCCCCCCCCCCGATCCAACCCAGTGCCCTCACCCCTCCCGCAGAGCTAGGTACCCTCAGCCACCCTGCTCTAACCCAGTGCCCTTGCCCTCCCCAGAACCAGCCAGCCCCCCTGCTCTAACCCAGTGCACCCACCCCTTCCCCAGAGCCAGGTACTCCCAGGCCTCCTCCTCTAACCCAATGCCTCACCCCTCCCACTGAACAGGGGACATTACCTAGTGGTGTGGAGGGTAATGCGGTCACTCCATGGGAGGAGCCAACCCCACACACACATCGGGCCTGCCCTAGGTCTCACTGGAGCCGCTGCAGCCACATGGTTTTCCCTCTAGGTGCTGGGGCGCATGCGCAGAGCCACCGTGAACGGTCCGGGCGCACCACTCCGAAAGTTTCATTTGACAGGCATGTGCCGCCGCCCCCTCCCCGATCCCCTTTGCAGGGCAAAATCCTGGACATTTTTTGCCATTTAAAAAAGCCGTCTGGCCGGAGATTTAATAAGTGAAAAGAGGACATGTCCGGGAAAAACCGGACGTATGGTAACCCTAGGTTAACGCGTGTTAATTTTTTGAATGCTTTAATTGTGCCCTGTGTTAATCGCAGGCGTTAATGTGCATTAATTGACAGCCCTACTTTTAATTATCTATTGACAAAAGAGCATTAAAGACTTTTTTCCCCTTCCAAGGCTGTAGTAGTAAAAAAGCAGTGCTGGTGTCACAGTGGGTGATAGAGTAGGTAAATCACACCCTAGTTTGTGTGGGTAATGTCCTTCAAGCGGCATAGGACATTTTACAATATGCTAAAAACCTAATGTGACTAAACCTTAAAATTTAAAATTGCCTGAAGTATTCTGCACTCAGCTGGAGCGGGGAATTCTCAGGCTGAGGTCATAGAGGGTGAAGGATTGTTGGTACGAATGCGGGGGTTGTAAAACATAGATAGGAAGCTGTTTTCCAGCGGGTCTTGGTTCTGCTAGAACACTGAAGGGAACCTGTTGCATGTACAGTTACCTCACTTCAGATGGAGACTTGATGCTTGTGGTGTGGCGTGGCTCATCTTCCTTTCTATTGCTGTAATTAAATTTAAACTGTTACCTTGGAGTATGTTGAGAGTTAGTCTTGAAAGCTTTGTGAAGCTGAAGCATTAAAGCATACAAAATGTATTTCTTGTTTTTTCTATTTCCTGCCCTTCCTTCTGTTTGGGGTGCCATTCTTATCGGTGGTACAGGGCTGGCCATGTGTCTCTTTGGAGATGGGTAGTGTTGCTGGTAGATCAGTGGAAGGGCTGATGTGCAACCTGAGCTCTGCTGACCTAAGTCTGGAACCTGAGTAGGTCACTTTCTACAAGGCCAGCCCCGAAACCCTTCTTCAAGCAGCTGTGACTTAAAAAATGCTTTGGGGGACAGCTCAGGGGATTATTGTATGAGGTGGTTTTGTTGTGTTATTTCTGGTGCCATGACTTGAAGTCTGGGCTATATCCATACGACATCTTTCAAAAATGAAGTAGAGTTGCGGTGGGACTGGTTAAGCTTTCTGGCATTGTTCCTTCAGGTGTGGGTTCCCAATCCACTGCAATACATTTTGCAACCTTGAAATGTCGCACGCTCCTTGACAGAGGTAATGGACTTAAATATAGAACCATTATAGTCTGTAGAATATTGGCATGGTGCAATCTAGCCATGGCTGCACTCAGTGAGACAAGACTAGCTGATGAGTTGCAGCTAGAAGCGGATGTTGTTTATACCTTTTGTGACCGCGGCGGGGTGCAATCATCCTCTCCCGCCCTGGGAGAGGGGTTCAGCGGACCCCGTCGCCGGCCTCCGGCCTGTTGGTCCTAGAGTCCAGTCAGGTTTAGCGCCTTTGAGCGCGATCACCCCGCTCGGCCGAGTCTGGGGGATCTGCGAACCCAGGGTCGCCTGTCTCTTTGAGTGGGGATTTTCCCCGCGGTCTCCACTGGGGGGGCTCCGGCTCGTTGGCACAGGAGCGACCCGCAACTCCCGACGACGGCGGGAGGGGAGGGGGACCCGGGCCCACCCTCTCCACCGGGTCCCAGCCCGGGGCCCTAAGCACAGGGGTCTGCTAGCTCCCTGTGCGGCGGACGTGGGATTCCTTCCCGAAACGCGTCCACCCACGGGCGCCAAAAGGGCCCCACCCCAGGCTGCTTCCTCCCCGCCGCGAACCCCGTTGCCCTCTCCGTGGGGTCCCCGTAGCCTACCGTGGCTCGGTCGCTCGGCGCTGGAGCAGTCCGTCCTCTGCCGTGGGGTCCGTCCGTCAGTGACCCGCCGCGTCTTCGATCCCCGCCTCCGGGGTCCCCCGTCTGGAATCCGGGCTCCTGGGGCGTCTCCTGCCGTTCGCCCCACACCCTGCGGGAGCCGGCCTCCAAGGTCGCGCCCCCGCCGGCCCTTTTTAAATGGCCCGCCGGAGATGACGTCCTACTGGCGCGCCTCCTCCCTGGCGTCAGCGTGCGCGCTCCTGTCCCGCCCGGCTCGTCAACCCCCGCGCCTGCCCTCGGCGGACGCGCGCCGGGAGCCAGACGGACCGCGGCTCTGTTTCTCAGCCGCGGGGGAAGTTCCCGCGCCCGGTATCCGCCACGCGCCGGCTTCCCACAGCCGGGCGCCGTGGCCGGGGGTGCTGCCTCCCCCAGCCGCCCTGTGTGCTCCTCCGTGTGGGCTGCCTCCGGCCCGTCACACCTTTATTGAGTTGGCAAGTCTGAGGATGAACACAGAGGGGTTCGCCATCTGTGTTATGACTGCCCACGAATTTCAGTCATTGCTGAAGGGTGCTAACGAGACTTGTGTTCTTCCATGTCAGTTTTGCTAAAGGTTGTTACCCTTCTGTCATTAGCGCACATGCACTGAGAGTGATCCATGTAAACCCTTGATAGCATCATCAAGTCAGTCCCATGTAACGATAGATTGATCATCCTGGGTGATTTCCGCCAGGGTTGTTTGGAACAATGTATAGGTCTTCAGAGTTTATAATGCAAGCTGTAACAGCGTGCTGCTACTCTCCACATGCACTGAACACAAACTAGTCTTCGCCAGTAAATGTTTTAGCAGATCAACAAATAAGACCCTTTTCAGAACCCTGGCACATGATTAAATCGTTAGTGTTGTGAAGAGATCTCATGATGTTAAGCTCATTTGCATCATTAGGTACCAACTGCTGGTCAGATCACAAGGTTTTGAGACATCAAATACCTCTTCATATTTATTTTCTTCACTGTGTTGCTTGAAAGCAATATTTTAAGCTTGGAAAGTGATGGTCTGAATTCCAACAGAAGCATTTCCCTTAGCGACAAGACTCGGTGGATGTTGAGACACCCCAAAAATGTTTTCAGGCTATGACACACAGTGGCTAAAGTTTTTACTTTCCTCAAAGAGCTACCATGAGAATGACCCCGAATTCTTGAACTCACTCCATGTTGCCTTTTGAGCCTGCCTAGCAAGTAAGGATTTGGCAGCTGAGGGCTGCGTATCATTGAACAAAACAGATGGTTCAGAACAAACTTTGGCCAGTGAAAATCAAGTGGAGAGAAAAGAATGTGGCAGTGTTACAATTGTCATACCACAAAGACCCATCCCCCCCCCCAACTTTTTTTGGCTGGTCTGTGTTCTATGTATGACCCCTGTATCCACACAGAATGGCAATTGACTCATAACTGACAAAAGAAATACTTGCTCAATGGACAGTATGTTTGCCTCTTAATTGCCCTTCCAACATCTCTAAGGAAGTAATTATTGCTCTTCTTCTACAATCCCAGAAGAGCTTGCACTAGCGCCTACCTTATGAGGCCATATTGCAAGGCATTTTTCAGGGCTCTCCTGTGTTATCTGGGACTGATTGTCATGGGGCTACAGGGATGTCAGTGTTGTTCACCTTTATAAACAGGGATGAGATAAACCTTGATAATTGTGTGTTTCCCTGCTTTCTGTTGGGGGAAGGGGAGGGAAATCCCTGCATGATTCATATTGATTAGATTTAACACTTGTTTTGTGGAAGCTATCCTGGCTTTCTGTTGGGGGAGGGGCACTGTAAATATGACCTATAGAAAACACCAGCATTTTTTTTGGAAAATCCACAAAAAAACTTGGGGGGCATCTATCCCCTCAGTAATGTCAAGTCCTTTAGAATTGAAGCTCTGATTATCCAGCACCAGCTGAGGTAGAGCAGGCACTATGTGCACATGTCTGATATATTTTTACCAAAACTCCTGCTTGCCCAAAGGTTTCTCAACCTTTTTTTATAAGCTTCAGAGGGGGTAGCCGAGTTAGTCTGTAACAGGAAAAACTTAAAAAACAACAAATAGTCTAGTAGCACTTCAAAGACCAGCAGAACATGTAGATGGCATCATGAGCCTTCATGAGTAGAAGTGGGTTTTCTCCACGAAAGTTCGCGATACCATCGACATGTTCTGCTAGTCTTCAAAGTGTCACTAGATTATTGGTTGTTTTTTAAGTTTTTCCTTTTTTATAAAGTACCTTTTTTTATAAAAAATTATAAGTATCCCCAATGCACACACCCCTCCCACAGAGCCAGCCCCCCCAGCACCCTCCATCCCAATGAACTCACTTCTCCCCAGAGTCAGGCCCCCAGTGCCCTGATTCCAAAGCACTCACGTCTCCCCTGACCAGCCCCCTTCCGAATGCACTCACCCCTCCACCTGAACGAGGCCCCCCCCAGCGCCAGGAGCACCCCCCACTAAATCCTCCCCTCCCCTAGAGCCGGGCATGGGAGGATAGGGTTGCCAGGTGTCCGGTTTTCTACCAGACAGTCCGGTATTTGCGCCCTCTGTCCGGTAGAAAAATTCAGAAAATACCGGACACGTGCAATGTCAGTATTTCCTGAATTCCCGGCTGGGCGCCGGACGGAAGCCTGGTGGGGGCAAGGGAGTGACTGGGAGGAGGGGCCGCGATTGGTGCTGGGAGCCCTGTGGTCGTGTGCAAAAGCTGGGTGGGGGCTGGGACTCCCAGCTGCTCCCTCCGCCCAGCTTTTGCGCGCGACCAGAGGCTCCCAGCGCCAATCGCGGCCCTGCCTCCCAGCTGGGAGTCTCTGGCTGCGAGCAGAAGCTGGGCGGGGGGAGTGACTCCAAGCCCCTCCTCCGCCCCCGCCCGGCTTCTGCTCGCAACTAAAGGCAGTGCCTGCCGGGGGCGTGGCCTGAAGGACTCCGGCTGCGGCCAGTGGCTGCACCCCCCCCGCCAGGTCTGCTTTCTGCCCCCCCTTCCTCCGGGCCCCCTCTCCTCCCGTCCAGCCCCGCAGCCCCTGACCCGCCCCAGATCTGCTTCCCGGCCCCCTTCCTCCCGGCCAGCCCTGTGGCCCCGGGCACCCCCACCAGCTCTGCTTCCTGCCCCCTCCTCCTGTCTAGCCCCGGTCCTCCCCCGCCAGCTCTGCTTCCCACCCCGCCCACCTCCTGGCCAGCCCCGCCCCCCTCCTGGCCGGTTCTCTCCCCGCGCCAACGACCAGGGCCGGCTTTAGGAAGTGCGGGGCCCAATTCGAACAGTTTTGGTGGGGCCCCACCACCCAGGATTTTTTGTTGAGCAAAAAAACCCCACAACACACAATAAACCATAACCACACACAAAAGTTTCGGTACATTGAGGCATATATTATAAATATCAAGTTGGTTAAGCTGTTACCCGGGAGACTTAGGTAAGCAATTGCTGTGGAGCCTCAGAAATTAATCAAAGCCTGAGGCTGTCCCCGCACAGAAGCCAGATTCGGCCTGGTGTTACGTATCTATCATCGCTGGACTGAGAATCACAGATCAGGCCAGACAAGGTTTAGGGCCAAACCATGTATTTGAAAGTTAAAGGCACACAACAACAAGCAACTGCAACGAACCCACCCTATCCCAGAAGAAAGAAAGACAGAAAGGTCCCATATACAAAAGGTGTATACTTTACAGAATAGGAGACGGCGGTGGATGTCTGTGACCTACAATCCCTTGGCTAATTGAAAGCCTTAGGAGAGGATCAGCAGGGAGATCCCTCGAAGCTCTGGTCTGTCCTCCGGAACAGATACTCCTCCTGGATCCTCGTCTCTGCCGTGGGTTGGCTCCTCCGGATGAAGCTCCCGTCAGCCCTTCAGCTTCACGGACCCGTCCGGTATGCAGGGTTTAGTAGATGAGCAACAGAGTCCCAGTCCAATAGGCACCTGCCAGTAATCCGCTGTGTGGGGCGTTCCCACACGCAGAGCTGCCACAGCACCACGAGCTAGGCCTCAAAACCCTAACCAAACATCCACAGGCATAGGATGGAACGTCACAGGGAAGACAAATGAAGACACGAACCTAACCAGACTACAGACAGACAGACGAACCTGAGTTCCCCTCAGAACCAAACATTTAAAGTTTCTGAGGCGGGAAAACAGGAGTAGTGAGTGGGGTGCAAAATATGGTGTGTGTGCAATGAAAAGTGGGGCTGAGTGCACAGCTCGGATGCGTGCGCATCAGAATGGGAAGGAGTGCAGAGGGGTAGGACCGTGTGCACTGGCTAGAGTGCGGGGTGCAAAGCTTGTTAGTGTGCACACTCTGTTAGGTTTTGGCGGGAAAACAGCTCTGAGGTGAAATGAAATGTAAAATGGAACCTGTCAGACTCCATTTTGAATGTTGGAATCATTCTTCCCTTAGCCTAGGCAACAAAGCGGGACTTTATTGTACACCTCACTCATATGTTTTAAAAACTTTATCTTCCTTGCTTTTTGTTCAGCAAAATCTTTCAGTATATTGCCTAACTCTAAGCTCTTCGTTACTTCGCATTCAATTGATATGATTGCCAAACTGTTTAATCGGTCTTCCTGCATTGTTGATCGCAGACATGGTTTAATTAGATTTAGCTTCGAGAAGCTCCTCTCTCCTGAGGCTACAGTTACCGGAATAGTCAGTAAGATTCGAATTGCTATGAATAAATTTGGGAATGCTGTTGATCGGTTATTAGATGCAAGAAATTGAAGCATTTTTAAGGGGTTTCTACAATCAGACGGAAGAATTGGCTGTAACGCTTCCAGTTCTTCACAAAGCATGTAGCCATTTATGTCAACTGATTTTACAGTTGAAACTTGTTAGTTTTCCTCCACTAGTTTCACATCTGTCAATGCGAGTTCCAGATCTGCAGCAGATTTTCGTATGGTGTCCTTGGGAAGATTTTTGAATTTGCCTAAAAATCCAAATAAACTCACATGCTTTTGTAACTGTTCAAACCTTGGTTCAAGTGACTGTAAAGCTTTGTCTAATGCTTGATTGAAGCACCGCACTCTGTAAGCTTCTTTTGGATCAGAAAAAGGCTCGTCTGCAGACTCGTACTCAAATTGTTTTTTTCGTTTGCACAAGCGTTTAGTCTGGAAAACTGGAGTCACATCTAGATCTTTGGCAAGTTCATTGGCACCAATTAACACTTTTTGAAAACCCTTCTCTCTGTATGGTTTTAACCAGTTACAAAGCTTTTCGAATGAAGAAATTCCTGCAGAAATATCCATTGTAACACTCCGTAGCTCTTTGCTCACAAAATTTACTTGAAAAAATAAATCATGCCAGAAAACTAGCGAAACCAAAAACTTATAGTCCTTCATTTGAATAGCCAGCAATTCAGCGTCACTTTTTGCTTGAGCATCATCAATTGTTTCTGCTATCTCTACGAGTTCATCGTAAAACTCCCGTTTGGTACTGCAGAGCTTTGACGCTTTGCATTCTACATTCCCATCGTGTTTCGCAAAGAGGCTTTACAGAAAGGCCTGTAACATGTTTTCTAAAAATAGTCCATCTTTTAGTAGATGCAGAAAAAAAGGTTGTAAATACGCTGCAAGGCTCCAAAGAAACTCATCACACCTGGACATGTTTTGGCCATGTCTCCCAAAATGAGATTATAGTTGTGACATGCACATGGTGTAAAAAAACATGGGTTTGTTTTCAGAAGTCGTGCTTATACACCTGATATGTTTCCCTTCATATTTGCACCGCGTTGTCATAGCCCTGCCCACGGATATTTGCAATGTCCAATCCCAGGTCTTTGAGTTCCCTTAAAAGGATATTGTACAAATATTCACCTGTGCTGCTTTCTACTACAATCCCAGAAGAGCTTGCACTAGTGCCTACCTTATGAGACCATATTGCAAGGCATTTTTCAGGGCTCTCCTGTGTTATCTGGGACTGATTGTCACGGGGGCTACAGGGATGTCAGTGTTGTTCACCTTTATAAACAGGGATGAGATAAACCTTGATAATTGTGTGTTTCCCTGCTTTCTGTTGGGGGAGGGGGAGGGAAATCCCTGCATGATTCATATTGATTAGATTTAACACTTGTTTTGTGGAAGCTATCCTGGCTTTCTGTTGGGGGAGGGGCACTGTAGATATGATCTTTGCAGCTCCCCAGCTTCAGGAAAATTGCCAGGGAGCAAACCCCACAGCCCTTCATTTGGTGGTGGTTTGCCTACTGAAGGCTTTTGATTAGGTAAATTGCAAGGGAGTGGGGGAACCATTTGTGTTTTTCATCTTTGGATGCCCTGCATAGTTTGTTCAGTCATTTTCCAGGACAGGATGATGGCAAGAGTGCTTGAAAATGGTGAGAGATCAAAACATCTGCTGGTCACTAATGGCAGCAAACAGGGCTTCCCTGCTCTATTACATCCTTTTTTCCAGTTATGATCATGTTCCTAACACTGACTGTATTCATTTAGTTCCAAACCAATGTAGTTTAATCTGTAATGTTTGTGTCCTCGCACAAAAGTGGCAGGTTTTCTTGTTTAAGGAGCTTTTGTTTGCTGACTATGCACGGGTTGCTGTCTCTGTTTGAGGATGTTCTGTATGTAACTGATCACTTGGCTTGTACAGTTAATTGCTTTGGTTTCACAATTAGCCAAAAAAAAAAAACCCCAACAAAATTGAAGTACAACCTGCCCCAGGGGCTGAGCACACCCAGTTATTGAAATCAGCAATGCTCCTTGCAAGTCTACGGACAAGTTTAGCTCCCCAGTGCGTGCTCACAGTTGGAGATGACCCATTCCATAGCCGAGATGTGCTCTGCCAGTGGAGTGATAGGGAGGGGCATCCAAACCAGCATAAAGCGAAATGTCTGAACACTTGTGCTAACAGCACTTCTACACGGTTGTGAGAGGTGGACAACAGATTGCCGCCCTATCGGGAAAAGTCAGTTCCATGTGTGCTGTTTGCAAGGGCGGATGGTGGGACAATGCCTACTATTGAAATCCTTCATCATTGTCAGCTGTCCAGCATTCAAAGCTTGCTCAGAATAGCTCAGCTGTGTTGGTCTGGCTACCTCCTTAGGACAGACTAGAGAATACCCAAGGCCATGTTCGGTTGTCACTTGAAACAAGGCATCTCGTGATCAGTACAAATGGGCTGAAGATACACTGACATCCACGTTGACAGCCTGGCAGGTCAATTTCAGTAATTGGGAAGCCCACAACAGGGTGTCGGCAGCTTTGTCATGTAGCCATTAGCCACTTAGAAGCAAGATGCATCAATTCCTGCTGTGAAGAATGAACAAATAAGCAAAGCAGCCAGCAGTGGTCATGGACAATCGTGTCCCACGTGCAGTTGTGTTCACAGTCCTTGCATCATCATGATCTCCGTCCCACATCCACCTGCCTTTCCAGTGTTTGAGGAATCCTCATACATTGACCTGCCAGGAGTCTCCGTCCACTCTAAATGTTTAACTTACCTTTGGCTATGTCTACACATGCTACATTAAAGTGCTGCCAGGGTAGCAGCACTTTAAAGTGGAAGTGTGGCCGTGGCACCAGCGCTGGGAGAGAGCTCTCCAAATGCTCTGTAAATCACCCAAATGAGAGGTGTAGCTCCTGGCACTGGGAGTCCGTCTACACTGGCACTTTGCAGCTCTATAACATGCTGCGCGGTAAAATGCCAGTGGAGACAAACCCTTAGTCTACAGTGTGGCTACGTCTACACTGGCATGAATTTCCGGAAATGCTTAAAACGGAACAGTTTTCCGTTATAAGTATTTCGAAAGAGCGCCTACATTGGCAGGATGCTTTTCCGAAAAGCCCTTTTTCCGAAAAGCGTCCCGTGGCTAATGTAGACGTGATCATCATTTTCGCGATCGGGCTTTTTTATGAAAAGACTACTGTGTTGTCTACACTGGCCCTTTTCCGAACAGTTTTCCAGAAAAAGGACTTTTGCCCGAATGGGAGCAGCATAGTTTTTCCAGAAAAGCAGCTGATTTCTTACAGTAGATCGTCAGTGCTTTTCCGGAAATTCAAGGGGCCAGTGTAGACAGCTCGCAGCTTATTCCAGAAAAGCGGCTGATTTTCCGGAATAAGTGGCCCAGTGTAGACACAGCTAGTGAGTACAAGACAGTTTATAACAGCAGTGAAGATGCAGACTGGTAAAATGGAAGCTATGACCAACAGACGTAACGTTTAGCATACATCTGTCTTGGGATATGGAGCCTACCTAAGGCCTGACTGCTACACTTCAATAAAGGGATCTGATACCATTTTCTTCAGGTGAGTGTCTAGGGTGCAGTCTAGGATCATATAATAGCGAGGCGGGGATTGTAATAGCAATAGAAATCGAGTAGCGAAAGGAATGGGATGTGCGGGATGAGTGTTTTCAGGTTCACTGGTCTTGACGCCTTGAGAATAGGCAGCAGGTGAGTTTCATTCCCACCCAGTGAGTGTGACCGCAGAACAGCTGTACTTCTGCCAGCAAGCCGTGGCAAGCAGATTCTCTCTGAGTAAGGCAGTTTGGCGGGATCTTGTACTCGGAGTCTGAGAATGTTGAGTTCCTATGTATTGTTCTTCTAGGCGTTAGTTCTTTAAATATATTTCAGATAACGGACAGTGCTGATGCACTGAGAGACCCTTACCCTGTAATTGAACTTTTTCTGTATTAACCAACAGAAAACCTCACTCCTAGCAACAGACTCCTAAGTAAGTTCAGTTGAAGCCCAATTACTTGACAGGGGAGTGAGTTTTAAAGTGTCGATCCTGTCTACATACAAATTAAAGTAGTGTCATGCTAAACTTCTGTAGTAACACCTTTGGTTTAAAAAAGTATCATTACAGCACTAATTACCATATGCAAACATTATTTGCATAAGAGTGTGCTTTAGTCAAGATGGCTTGTAATTAATGGATATTCCTTTTTCTCTCCCAGTTTCTCTGGCACACTGAGGCTACATCTATACTGCACATTTCTTGCGCAAAAGCCTATGCAAATGAAGCGCGGATTAGCATATTGCTGCGCTTCAGTCGCATAATTAATTAGGGGCTGTTTTTCCTGAACAAATGAGGAAGAACGTCTGTTGTGCAAAGGGGTTTTTGCGCAAAAAGGAGCCATCTACACAGCTTTTTGCGCAAAAGCCTCTTGTGCAAAAATGGCCCCAATTAATTATGCAAATGAAGTGTGGCAATATGCTAATTCATGCTTCATTTGCATAGCCTTTTGCACAAGAAGAGTGCAGTATAGACGCAGCCTCAGAGAGAAAAATGTGGGGGGTATTTATGGGGCAATGTTATCAATTTCTCACCCGTAAGACATTTGGTATTGTGTAACATTCAGATGAGTTTTGTTCTTTAGTAGGCGCCTGGGAAGACAACTTGAGCTGTCCAGTGTGCAGGGCGGGGACGTAATTGCTAAAACTCCTAGCGGTTACATGGCTGCGTGCGCTGCAGGCTCTGCAGTATAAAGCTAAGTAAGGAATGCCGGCTCCGCTCCTACGGAGGCTTTGCTGTGGGCTCTGCAGCTGGTGCTTCAGGATAAGGGCCCATGGCCCCTGCTGGCCCCACTCCCAGGGAGCCAGTGTGTAACCTGCAGTGGGGGAGCCTCTGGCCATCCAGAGTAGCCCCTGCCTGCCCTAGGCCTCGCAGGGCTGCACACCTGCCCCTTTCCCAGGAGCAGGTGGGGAGCTGCTCCAGCCCCTGCCGGTTAACTGCAACGGTTAAGCCTCACCCGTTTAGTTTACGTTCCTAGTGCAGAGTAGGAGCTGGATATGGGACTCTTCAGCTTTATTTCCATCTCTGACCCAGAATGGCTGTGACCTTGGGTAAATCGCTTCGGGTTGGTCTTTACATACACAACTTGCATTGGTTTAATGAAAACTAGTAAATTACCGAATTTGCCTAAATTGATGTATGCCAGTTGTGCGTGCCTTTCCTGCTAATAGGTGCGCACTGGTTTAACTGAATGGATTTAAAAATACTTCTTAGTTAAGCTGGTACTTGGTGGCTGTGTTGTGAAGCTTAATGAATATTTTTGTGAAGCATTTTGAGATCCTTGGAGGAAGTGTAGCATGTTCTCCTGTCCCCATCAGACCCCATTGCAGTGATGTGATTCAATGCTCGGCGTTCTAGCGTACACAGTGAATTCCACTGAGACCTGCTGGAGTTCATCAGGCTTTTGTTCCAGTCTTTTATCATGGCTTGTTAATTTGGATCTCAGTTTTGAAGTATCTTTCCTTTACAAAACAACCCCTCCTCCCCCCAAAATAGAGGATTTTAACTTTATTTTATGTATTACTAATGAAGAGCCATCTGGTCAAGTTCATGACAAAAGTCTGCAGAAACACACATTTTGTAATGTGCCCTGAAACTTGCAAACAGTGGCCTTTGTTGGGATGCCAGTGAAGTGTTTCGCAGCTGTGATCGGCCTGCTAGTTTGCTAGGACAATGAAGGTCAGGGACGATCAGCACTGGATCCAGCAGTCCTAACTGTCTTAGGGTTAGAACTTGTCTATAAAGTGGCATGAGCCAAACCAAGTGGATTTTAAATGTATCTCGTTAGACTGGTGCAGCTTTTCTAATGTAGACAAAACCTTTCACTCTTGGGCCTAACACCATCACCGACAGCCCGGAACGCAATGGGAATGGAGCGTGTGCCGAGAAGCACAGGTGCAATGTTTGACCCTCTGCTTAGGAGGGAAATGGTTGAACTCTGCACCAGCTGACGCTCATAAGCCTCTTCTGTGGCAGCCCATTGCAGTCGCTATCTTGGAAGGTCATGCAGGTGACTCACTATGTTCAGTCATGGTGCTTTTAGCGCTGACCCAGGACAACATAGCAAGTCATCTTCATGCCCTGAACGTGTAGGGATCGAATAGGGCTAACTGAAGCTTTCTCCCCCATTTGATTTGTCCAGAACCGTTCCCACATTTTTTCCTGAATTGTTGGTTTTGCTGGAAGCTTGAACTCAGTCAAAATAAATGTAAGAACTTTTTCATGAGTTTATGTTGTTAGAATACCTCTGTGTTGACCGTCAAAAATGGGTCCACTATGCACTAGGGTAGAAGTACACATGGGGAAAACTTCCTAGCAGGGCTGCGGTGATTGGTTTGGTTTAACATTAGTCTTCCATCTTGGCAGACCTTTCCTTAGTTCTTTGGTGTGTGTGAAAATGGCCCAGGTTACAGCCAGCTGTATTAGTTGGCAATCTGCAAACTTTGCCCAAATTTGACGGTCAGTTCTGGTCTACATCAACTCAGCGTCTCTAGTTTTAGGCTTCGCTTGAGCAGCAGTGAGAAGGGGGAAGGGGGCATGTTCTGATTTGTGTGAACTGGGAATCTGGATCCAGGGCTTCTGATAATGCAAAAACTAGTGTCTCTAGCCGTACAGGCACCTTCCCTTCTCCGTGATGCTCCGGTGCCAGCAACCAGATGGGTTCTAGAGCTTAGAGATACACAGGCACAGACAGCCTAGCCTCAGTTCTTTCGCTGACTAGTAATGCAGAGGGATGCAGGGACTTGTATTTAGAAACCTGGAGTATTCCCGTGTTCGGGGTTTTTTTAAGCCTGTGGCTAATCTTTTCAAAGAAACGCTAGAATAAAAATATCATTTAAAGGCAGCGATCAGATGTGCCCAGTCCCTTTTAATAAATAGGATGTGGGAGTCATTTCAACAGAATTCTCACTGCTTAACTAGGCTTTTTCAACTTTCTCTTGCTGAATTTGGTGCAAAAGTTTGAGTTGCTGTGTCCTTTTCCTGCACAGCTTTGTGACTTTATTCATTTGAACCAGGAGTAATATGTTATGACACTGAAAAGAAGCTAGGCTGCAGGTCCTACACAGTAACAAAATGTATAATTTGTTTTCAAACAGCCACCACATAGGAACAAAAGATGAAGAACAAAAGATGAGCCATATTAAATCATGCTTTTGGCATTTTGGCTGGTGGGATGAGGGAGGTCATGCCCCACGGCCAGCAGGTCAGTGGATTAGTACTAGTGTAACATAAGCGCTTTGAGTGAATTATTCAGAAATGCAGATGTTGTTTATAAAGCTAAGAAATGAGTCAGTGGGCCAATTTCAGAGGCTGGGCTCCCGCTAGGGCTTTCCTGGCTATTGAATTCAGTTTTCCATGGGGGCTCATGGTTTAAGCACCCCCTGCCCAGCTCTCCAGGATAATATCTTAGGGGGTGCTCTGTGAGGTCAGTAGCCAAGCTGTCTCCTTTCCTTTGGGCCTGGTAGGCATGTATGGGTCCACAAGGCAGGGTCTCTGGCCAGGAGGAATCCAGCTGTGGGGGCTTCCCTTCCAGGCTGCTTCCTGCTAATGAAAGGTAACAGCACCTGGCTGTGTGGGTCGCCTAGGGGGTGGAAGGAGCCCAGAAGAGCTTACTGGCTGCTGCTGGTTCCTGGAAGCAGGGATCTCTGCAGGTGCTTAGCTGGGCCCTGTCCCTGACTTTTCCCTGCATCCTCCCTGGGCTGCTGGCCAGGCGCTAGGGGAGGCTAAGCATTCAGGATCTGGAGGGTCAGATCTGGCTGGGATGCAGCTGTGTTGCCTGTCCCCTTCCCAGCCAGCCTGGTCCCTGGGCACAGGAGCCCTGCCAGCCGTGCAGTGGCAGGGGCATGATGTGTGTGCCCTCCAGTGCCAGGGGTGTGATGTCCAGTGCCAGAGGTGTGCCCTCTGGTGCCAGGGGCATGATGTCCAGTGTCAGGAGGGTACTGTGCCAGGGGTGTGATGTGGAAACTGGGGATGGGCGTGGGGGTAAGAAGTGCCTCTTGCAGACAAAGCCCTGAATGAGGAGACTATCCCCACAGCAGGGGCCGCTGGGGTCCCCCCCCCAGCCGCAGCCGTGGGTGGAGGCGCTTGCCAAGCCTGCTCCCCCCGGCCCTGGCGTGCAGCGAGCGCCCAGCCTGCCCCCCGCACCCCGCGAAGGACGGGTGCCCAAACGATGGGATGCGGTTGCCGGGGCAACCAGACTGGACGTCACAATGTGGGCATGTGTAATCCCGGGGAGGGGGGGCTGGGTGCGTGTCTCCCTCCTGCGCGCTGCGGGCTGGCGGGGCCGGGGCCGGCGCGGGGGCGGGAGGAGCGCGGGGGCGGGCGGGGTGGGGAGAGGGAGGGGGAGAGCCCTCCTTAAAAAAAAAAAAAAAAAAAAAGACCCGGGGCCGCCGCAGCCATCTTCGCGCGGAGCAGCCTCACCCTGCGCCGCGCAGCCCCAGCCTGCGCCGCGCCCGGCAGGTGGGAGCCCGCGGGCATGCGGGGGCCGGCGGGCGCCGCGGGGGAGCCGCGGGACGAGACGGAGAACGAGGAGGACATGTCAGGTAGGCGGCGGGCAGGGCCGGGGGGAGGCTGCGGTGATGGGCACCGCGCGGGCAGGGCCGGGGTGGGGCCGTATCCCGCGGGAGCCCCGGACTGGGGTGGGGACTGGGAGGCGGGTGCCAAGCCCCGGGGCGGGGGCAGCAGCTGCGGTAGCTCGGGGCTCCTTGGCTGCCGAGGATTCTGCCTTGCCACGGAGCGGGGGGTCTAGGCAGCCCCCCACCTGCCCGGGAGGGAGGGAAGGAGAGAGCCCCAGGCGATGTGGCTCCGTGGGCAGCCGCTTTCTGAGGCTCGCCTGCAGGCAGGGGGCTGGGCCCTGGCCCCCCTTGGGAGCATGCAGCGGGGCGGGGAGCCCCCGTGCCCTGCTCCTCTGCACCCGTGCCTAGGCAGCCCGTAGCGGGTGAGGGGCAAGGATGGCGCGGACGAGGCGAGGGTGCCAAGCGCTAGAGGTGGGTTTTTGGAGGTGCTGATTTCCCCCAGCTCCATCACACTCTACAGGAGCGGTGGGAGCTCAGCACCTTTGAAGATCTGGCCCGTAGTCCCTGTCTGTGACTTCTGCGTCTCCTCCCCACTGCCTAACAGCCCTGCCTGGGGTGAGTAGCCCAAGGCCTAAGTAACTAGCTGAAACCGCCCGGCTGCTTTCGGACTGTTCCTTCCTTCCTCTCTTGGTCCTTTTTGTGCCAGAGAGAAACTGACACCACTTGTTAGAGCTAAGCAAGGTGGTACCTTTCCCGGAGCGTACCTGGCTACCTACCAGGGATGGGGAAGGTTAACCGGGACTTTAATGGATCATGTGCATTGGTGCCGGTTAACTGGTAACCCTGCCTCCGCTTAATCAGTGAACCAGTTAAAGATTAGGTGGGCCCAACATGTAACTGGTTAACTGATGAACCGGGATGCTACATCCCTACTTTGTACCCTGTCCACATGGGGTGTGGCAAGGGGCTGTCTGGCCTGATTCCTGTTCTGGGCTCACTCCGTTTCTACATCTTCCCTACTGCAGACTTTTGGCCCCATTCTTTGACAGCGTGGTGACTGTGCCTACAGCTCACCGCCCCCCCACCCAGCTCTCTCTGCCTAGACTCTCTGCATATTTCCTGGGTGCCTAGTCTAAACTTTCCTCTCTTCATCTTTTCCTTACATTTGCAGTGTGACCTGGAAGGGGTTAACGGGCGGTTCTGGTGTCTCCTCTGTCCTCTTTCCCAGCCTTTGTAGGTTTACCTCCCTCATTCTCTCCACTGGTGGCTTATCTGTGATTCTTGTATCACTTTTACCTCCCTTTGTTTTTCTTGAGGTTTGTCTGTATCCTGGGGTCTACAGCTGTGCTGGGGCGTTCAGGCCAACAGACTCATTTCAGTCGAGCCCAAACCTGGTTTGTTGAACAGCAGCTGAAAGACTTTTATTTTCCTGGTTTGTTTTTCGTACTTAACCTGCTTTACCTGGCTGTGCCTGGCACATCTGAAACCCACCTGCTCTGCTGACAGGCGTGCTGCCTATCTTCTGGGTAAAAAGCAGCTGCTGCACTAGCAGGCGTTTCAGGAGCTTGCTAATAGAGAGTCTTTCTTGGGCTGGGCCAGCAAGGTCCAGGGTAGGATTCAGGGGGACTGGGTAAGATGTCAGGGCTGTCAATGGAACAGAGTTGACACAGCATTTGTCAGGAGGTGAGGGCAGGGAAATCATTAGCTAAAGGCCTGGCTTACACAGGGAGGCTTATTCATTGTAAGACCGATAGCTGAGCACAGAGAGATGGATTCCGTAGTTGGGACACAGACATAGGAGGAATCTGTCTAGCTCTTGGCTAGACAAAGAGAGGCCAGCAGGGAGCCAAGCCCTTCCCGGGTCAGCAGGGTCCAGATATCCTCTGGGGCTGGGCTAGGGCGAGGGAGCGCCTGAGGCTGGGGCAGGAGACGAAAGCTCCGCCGGCCCTGGGTTGTGGAGGGAGGGAGAGCCAGCTTCCCGGATGGGGCTGTGGCGGCAGTGGGGGGCAGCTCCTCTCGGTGTGGGGTGTGTGTGCACAGAAAGTACCCCTCTGAAAGTGGCAAGATATGTATTCCTGTACACACGCCTGCTTGGTGCTAATGTCTTCAGTTTAACTCAGCATGAATATGGGCTAACGTGCCTAGAGCAGGGGTGGGAACCTTTTTTGGGTTGGGGCCCCCACAGAAAAATCAGTTGGGGGCCACACACGAGTGAGAAGCAAAAAAAAAAAAAAAAAGGCAGAAAGACTATCCCCACATTCCCCACGCACACCAAAGCTGAGGGGGCCCAGGCTGGCAGCTTTGTGTGCTCCAACCCCACAGTGGGGCGACAGAGGCTGGAGCGCCAGCATGGGTTCCCCAATGCTGGGGGAGGAAGCCCTGAGCCTCAGGGGCCAGATCCAGGCAGGCCGGGAGATATGTATGATCTTCAGTGGGAATTCCTCATCTGTGACATGTTCCCGCAGAACTGCACAGAATTACCTTGCTAACTCTGGGTGTGTAGTTCTTTGGTTTTTTCAGTGTTGGGGTTTTTAAGGAAAAAGAGTCTGCGTGTACATAGAGGCTGATATATTACGCACCAAAGCTACGTCCACAAACTAAAACACTTGTATTGCATCTGTTAACGTAGCTACCTTGGCCACATTCGTTCAAGCACAAAATGGCTAAAAATCCACCCAAGCCAGTGGAGTTGTGCTTGTTTATGCCACCAGGGCCAGATTTACCACTCGGCAGGGAATCCTCACCAGGGTCACACACATCTCACCGTGCTGCCTTCTCCACAAGGGTGGATTCTACCCATGGCGAATGGGGTCCATGCAGTGCCTCTCATTTTCTTACATTGCTAAAGTGGACATTCTCCTGAGCTGAACGTCCGAACACACCCATTTAACGGCGAGCAGTGGTATCGGAGTGAATTGGATTTCCTGAAAAATAGGGGCTGATCATGCTAATTCTGACAGGCCTGATAATCCAGCAATTGCAGCGGGGAGGCAGCAGTCAGGTCCCTGGTGCCAGTAACCCAAGAACTGTCATCCCTACAGGCCTGAGCTTCCACAAGCCCAGCTCAAATGTGTTTCATTTAAAACATAAGGGCTGGAGGGAAAGACTCATCTGTACAAGGTGCGCTGCTATTCATCTCCAGCCTGTCCTTAGTTTTCCAAAGCATGGAGAATTCTTCATGCCTGGCAGAGGGATGCCTCCCCATCAGTGTCGAGACCGGTTCTGTTCTTCCATCCTTCCCAGAAATGACTCTGAAGGAGATTATTAAAATCCTCCCAATTTTGACCCTTTTACTGCACCTGACGGGAGTGCAATCAGGGGGATGATGAGGGCCCGCGCTACAGCCCTGGAAAGGAGGGAGTATGACCTTGCATGTGCTGGAGAGAGACGGGAGTGTGGTAGAGGAACATCAACTACATAAAACGCCTTGGGTCCTGCTGTTTCCTGTTACCGCTATTAGTGCATCTCAAGTTCACCTGCAGGATCTATTACCACTGCCGCTGCTCTCTGCCTGTCACTGATCATCTCCGCATGCAGAATTACATTTACTGATTGTTCTTTACATGGAGGCGTTTAACATTTTGCAAATTAGCCAGGTTCCCATACGCAGATTCCAAAGCGCGCACTTTTGGTGGCAATCGCTCTGCTTTGAAGTTATGGAAAACATGAAGAAAGAACAAATACAAAGTTTCCAGGAGAGAAAATGCCAAGTTGTTGCTCATTCTGTGAGATTCTCCATCTTGAAAAGCAGTGGGTATCACACCTAAGTTAATGCTGGTTGAGTCTGTATTTACTTAACCTCGGTGCTTGCATCTCCCTCAGTCCAGGGCGTTTTGTGCCAGCTTAGGGCAGCTGGATTCTAACAGCTGGTTGCCTGGAAGGGGGTGTTCTGGTGAGGTGAGTCGGTCCTGAGGATAGTTTTTCTTAGGGCCCTCATGGAACACCTGAGCAGTTTCACGTTTCTGTCCGTTCAGTGAAAACAGCCACGTGTCTAACTTGTGGAAATTCCTGGCTTCCCTTCCATAGATCTCCCAGACCCACAGATTCCAAGGCCAGAAGGGACCGCTGTGATCAGTTAGTGTCACCTCCGGCATAACATAGGCCAGAGAACTTCCCGCGAGAATCCCTTGAGCAGAGCTTGAAAGATCCCATCAAAAATGGCCAGGGATGGAGATTCCCCCACGACCCTTGATCAGTTGCTCCCATGGTTAATTACCCTCCCTGTGAAACCCGTGTGGCTTCTTCCCAGACGGAATTTGTCTCACTTCAGCTGTGGGACCGTGTGATTCTTTTCCCCACTTGTCTGAAGAGCCCATTTTCCAAGAGGTGTTCCCTAGCTAGGCTCCTTCCCGGGCCTCCCTCTGCACCTGCCTGGCTTCTCCCTGCCCAGACCTTTGGTTGGAGCTGCCATTTCCTGAGAGAGGCCAGGCTGGTCCCGTTTGGCTCTGATGCTGCAGCTGCCTGTGATTGGAGCAGATGCCTCTGGACTGAGGAGTGACCTGGTCAACGTTTGATCTTTCCATTCTGTTCAGTTATAACTAGTCCGGCACAGGGGCATTCTCATGCAGGTGGGAGAACTCATAGGATCAAGGAGGCTGCTCCTGTAATATGAAGATGGCCCACCCACAAGGGAGGGGCTGGTTTTCGGCAAGAAGCAAGACAAATAAACGCACGTTTGTCGAGGTGAAGTCTCTGCAGGGCACTTGTACGGCGGCGCCAGGCGCTTGCTGACCTTGCACGTGTTTGGGGGTGGATTGTGCGTGAGCAGGAGAGAGACCTGGATGCTGAAATGCCTGAACTCTGGGCTCTGCTCATGCTCCAGGGAGTTTAGAGCCACTGAAGAGCAGGGAGACCGGGCAGGCAGGGGGGTTCCCTTTGAACTGCCTCAGCTGCTCTCAGCTTCATGACTCCAGCGTGAGGTTGGCAGGCCGCTGTGCTAAGCGTTAGAACCCCAGGCAGCAGCGTGTGACGTGCACGTTCTCCATGTGCTCAGCAGGGTCCCCGGGGGGCTTGTTTTCCTTCGGGCCAAGTCACCGGGAGCTGCTGGGCGGGTGCCCGGGAGTGTGGAGTGAACGGGTCGACTTTGAACACAAACTTGGTGCACGCTGGTCTCCTTGCTGAGCACAACACGACTCTGTCCACGGGCCTCAGTCTCCGGGTTGGATTCAGTGAAAGGCGCGACCCTCGTTAGCACGGTAACTCTGCTTCTCGTCAGTAGCGCTACTGTCTCTCCAGGCCCGTGAGCCCCACTGGGCAGCTGGGAATTAGCACCAATGCCTTCCAAAGCAGCTGGTGGCTCCGGTTCCCATGTGCCTGGAGCAAGAGGGGCAGCTCCCAGAAGAGCCAGGGAAAGGCTCAGTGTGTGCAGATCTCGCAGATCAGGGATTTCTCACCTTCTGGCTTCACAGGCAGCCCATGGTCCTGCTGACTGCCTCTCCAGGCAGCTCAGGTGTGACACAAGGTATCTCTCTGTCTGTCAAAGCCATCGACCCTGGTGGCATTTGCTCAGCCTTTGCACCGGAGCAAGTGTAACCCACATACCTCCTGGCGCCACTTGCAGAGAGAGTAATGAGTGTGCTCTACAGCCTTAGCTTGTCACTCGTGCGGTAGAAGCTCATGCATGAAGCTCCAGAGGGCCCAGGTTCGATTCCGCCTGTCGGCCGTATGCAAAGGCTCCAGAAATCCAAGAGTTGTTCGGCTTTGAGTGTATCTCTTGAAGTGGCACGTGGCTGGGTTTGATCAGTCCTGGGATGGCGGATGGAAAACCAGCTGTTGCAGGAAGTGGTGCTGGTGATTCGGTAGCTGGCTTCGCTTCGCGCTGAACCAGGGACCTGGAACACAGCAGGGGCTGGACTGCTAATGGCTGAGGGGAGATGGGAAGCTCGACTAAAGTCCCATCGCGTTGTGTGTCTGCAGAAGGCTGTTAAATGCAGCGTCCTGGCCAGCAAGCGGTGTGGGACGATTGCCGCCCCCCTCCCAGCAGTGGATTGCTGCTGGAGAATCAATTCGCCCTGCGGAGCCGCTTATTCCAGACGTGGGGGAAGGGCTCCTTGCAGGCACAGCCTGCTGAGCATTTGGGGATCCTGTTGAGCAGGAGCCGGCAGAGCGGAGGGGGAGAAGGCAGCACTGGGCCCAGCCTGCTGGACGTGCAGTGATGAGCGGGGGCGCCGGGCCTGGATTTGTTCCCCAGCCTGCTCCCTAGGAGCCAACACGCTGTGTTAATCCGAGTCTCGCCGGGACAGAGCACAGAGTGCTGTGGGAAAAGCCCAGCCTAGGTCGGGATGCTTCTCGTGGAGTGAGCCCACGAAACCTCTTGACTCTTCAAAGCGGGGCTCTCCAGTCGTTGGGAACACACGGTCACTGTTTGAATGTAAATCAATCCTGGATTTACCTCAGACCCAAATACCCTTGTTCCGCCCCTTCTCTGGCGCTCCGGCCCCTTCCCTGGGGCCCCACCCTGCTCACTCTGTGGAGAAGGGTACAGGGATGGTGGGAGGGGGACACCCTGACATCAGTGTTCCCCTCCTTTACCGCCACTGCCCCCCCCACTGCCTAGCAATCAGGAGGCTTCCAAGGGGCAGCTCCAAGGCAGGGGCAGGAACAGCAAATCGGGGGGGAGGGGCAGCTGACGTGCCAGCCCTTATTAACCTCCCGGCCAAACCAGTCAGTATCCCCTGTCAGAGGCTCCAGGACTCACTATAGCTTGGTACCTTGGCACCCTTGGGACCTGACTGGTCCTGGAGGAGGGATTTTGCTGGACCCGGGGAGCTCATATCTGGCCCCCCTGGTACTAGCTTCCCCCCCTCTCCGGTACTATCCTCTGGACCGGCCACCGGCCTCTCGGGCTTTTCCCCCTGCTGCCACTAGCCACGCTGCCCCTGGTTCCCCCATCCCCTTCACTGCTAAACCAGGCAGCCCGGCTGGGTCATGCCCAGCCGCCAGCCCTGCACTGGGACTCTCTGGTCCTGGAACATCTGGGGGCCTTCCGGAGCGTGGCTCTTGCTGCACAAGAGAGTCCCAGTTTACAGAGGAGCAACCTGTTCTGGCTGGTGACCTCTGCCCTGTTCTCCCTTGTGAGGCGCGGGTCCGGGGGGCTGAATCCCATCCCCACACGCGTGTTTTGGGGCACAGAGCCCCTCCCCTGCCTCAGCATGTTGTGAATAACCCCAGGCAGTGCTGAACGAGCCTTGTGCACCGGCCGGAGAGGCCACGAGCTCTGAGCTGGTGTTGGTCAGCGGCGGTTCTCCTGGCCCTGCCCGAGGGAAGGGACGCGAGTTGCTTGCAGCGCCTGGCTGTGGCCGTGGTCCAACACGTTGCCCGAGGCTGGAGCTAAGCCACTTGCTTTGGCGCGGTCTAAACGGCTGCGTTTGGAAGTTGAACACGCAATCTGTCCGGCCTAATGAGAGCGGGGTGTTAGCGCCACGTGGGTTCAGAAATCCAAGAAGAAAGCAGGAGAGTGCAGCGCAGAGCGGGATCGGGAGGAGATGCGCCCGCTTGACAAAATGCCAAGGCTCATTAGTACGAATGTCAAGTTTGGGAAGATAATGATGACAGGGAAATAAAAGGGTGCGTTGCAATTAGTGCCGAGCCTCTTTGCCGGGCTGGGGCTGGAGCAGATGGATGAAAGCAGCCGCGCCAGCGCGCTCTGGGCTGACGCTTCGCTTGGCTCCGTGCAACCAGCTCTGTGCCCATCCAGGAGTCCGGGGGGCTGCCAGGGGTGGGCCGACTCACTGCAGCCCCAGCCGCTGCCCTGTGGGGAGGAGCAACCAGCCCGCAGCAGGGCTACTGGGACGCAGTTTGAATCTACAGCCAGCGGGGGATGGGGAGGAAGGTGCTCAGAGGAGAGACTAGTTTTTGCGCTTGCATTGACTCCATTTCAATGGGCTCCCTTTCGAAAGGGAAAGTGAACAATGAAAAGCCTAAATGCTCCCTCCTTACCTCCAAGCCCCAGTCAGCGATGATGGGCAGCGAACTGGGGTGTCCAGACGGCCTGCCCTCTCTGTGCTTCGGCGCAGGCGGGGCTCCGTGGGCTTCTGCAGAGCATGGCCCCAGCCCGTCTGTGTGGTAACAGCCATACACAGCTCCCCTGCATCTTCTAACATAACCTAAGAGCGGCCACATGGGGTCGGACCAAAGGTCCATCCAGCCCAGTGTCCAGTCTGCCAACAGTGGCCAGTGCCAGGTGCCCCAGGGGGAGTGAACAGAACAGGGAATGATCACGTGATCCCTCCTGTCGCCCATTCCCAGCCTTTGACAAACAGAGGCTAGGGACACCATTCCTACTCATCCTGGGTAATAGCCATTGATGGACCTAACCTCCAGGAATCTATCTAGCTCTTTTTTGAACCCTGTTAGAGTCCTGTCCTTCACCACATCCTCTGGCAGGGAGTTCCACAGGTTGACTGTGCGCTGAGTGAAGAAAAATTTCCTTTTGTTTGTTTTAAACCTGCTGCCTATTCATGTCATTTGGTGACCCAGTTCTTATGTTCTGGGAGCCTTTCCAAATGCCAGCCCTGAGCTCCCAGGAGGGAGGAAGCGTCCTCAGCCTCGTGTGGCCATGGGAAAGCTGAGGCAGTGCAGGTCTGTGACTTGCCGCAAGCCCATGTAGGGAGCCTGGAGGAGAACCCAAAAGTCCCTCTCTCCCAGCGGTGCTGCAGATGATTCTTCACCCCCTTTCCTCCCCTGCAGTCCCCTCCCTGCCTTGCTCTCCTGCCAGTAACGCCTCCGATCCACGAGGCAACGGGCCCTTTGGAAGCCAAATCCTGTGTGTTCGGTAGCTGGACTCTCCCCCAGCGTGGACCGTGGCGCGAGCCCAGCCAGTGCCACGTCGTGCGTAGCCCATGCCACTTCCTGGATCCCTGCGTAAATCCTGCAAGAACTTGTCTTGAGCAGATGCTTCTCTCTAGCCCGAGCTGGCGCCTGCTCTTTGTGCTGCCCTGAGGCAATTCTGGGCTCCCCTTGACCCTCCGTCAATGCCGCATCGCTGTGCTCCACTTCCCGGGAGCCAACAGGGCCTGCCCCTGCCTGCTGCCTCGTGCCAACTGCTGGGGCAACTCTTGCATGCTTGCTGGCCTGTATCCAACCCTGCTGATGCAAAGGGAGATTAGTGTCGGGACTAGGGACCCCTCTACCTCTCACGCTGTGCCCACCATCCAAGGAGCTTTCCTGTGTCATGCCCCGCCAGGCCAGCTGCGCAGGTTGGTGACCAGACTCCAGACGCTGTGGCAGGCTGTCCCGGCTGGCCGTGTCCAAGGGAGAGCTCCTTGCGCCGACGCGGGGAAGAAATAACGGAGACGCCGCTGTTCCTTCGAGGTTTTGCGAGGACGGCCCCAACGCTGACTTACTGACCAAACCCAAATGTTGCCCCTCACCTCCCTGGCATTCCTGCCCTTGAGCACTGGGGGGGCCGGGCGTGGTGAGAACAAATCCTTTTGTTATGCTTCCCAGTGGGGGGAAGGATAGCTCAGTGGTTTGAGCATTGGCCTGCTAAACCCACAGTTGTGAGTTCAGCCCTTGAGGGGGCCATTTAGGGATCCGGGGCAAATCTGCCAGGGATGGTACTTGGCCCTGGCATGAGGGCAGGGAACTAGACTCGACGACCTCTCAAGGCCCCTTCCAGCCCTATGAGCTAGGTATATATCTCCATGTATGAGCGTGCTGGAGCCATCCACTGGAGACTCAAGTCCTGCCAGTGCTTACCAGCAGCATAGAGCTGTCTGCCGGTCCAGGGATGCACCCACTGGACTACCCTGGTGGCCAGCACTATGCCTGATTGCACGGCTTTGCAAGACGGGCTCCTTCCTATGTGCTTGAATCCATCTCCCTGTGACAGTGTAAGCCAAGGCATCGGGCACCACCAAATGCTTGTGACCCTGAGACTTGTCCCTGGCTGAGCAATGCTAATTCCCTGGTCAGTGACTGGCAGCAGAGCCCCAGCCCCGTTGTGCCCGTTGTGTCTCTGCTAGGGCATCGCAGTGAAAGCAGATTAGCATCCTAAGTGCCACGTGCCTTGCAGCAGAGCGGGTGGGGGTGACTGGGCGTGACCCGCGGGAGTCCGGCACTGGTCTCACCAGCTGCACCATGCCCTGGCAAACCGATTCAGATCAGAACATACAGACAGACACACTGAAAACTAGTTCCCTGATTTGGGTTTGCTCTTAACCTGGCCCAGTCAAAACTCCACCGATCCCTGATTTCCAGCTGCCCCCCAGGGCTGCGGGGGGAGACTCCCCTGGCTTCCTCTGAAACGGGCATGTTTCTCTCTGGCTGCAGGCTGACTTCCCAGGCCCAGCTACCAAATCCCCACTGAAATATCAGCATCTAGTGCCGCTGTTGGCCTGCTACCGGCCATGGCCCCGGCCGTGATGTAGCTCCAAAAGGCCACTTGGGAGCCAACCAGCCATTTAGCAACTTCTTGACTCCAGCAGTTTGCAGACCCTGGAGAGTAGCATTTTGTCTCCCTTGCGGTGGTGGTTGGTGCTTATGCCCCATTAGAAGGCATCATGGCCATCCCCAAAGTGTCACAAACTGATCTCGGGGGCAGCAGAAACCAAGTGGCTGCTTTCGTGCAAATAGGAACGGTGATACGAAGGGCTGTTGTGATATGTGCTAATAACCCAGGTGAGCTACACTGGGGAAGCAGCCCGGGGACCTGTTTTTTACCCCACCCTCCGGTTTGGCATCTGCAGTGCGTGCCCCTTGCGTTCGCATGCCAGGGACGTAAGCACGTGGATTGGCAGGGAGACGTACACAGCTGGGTCCGCGAAGGTGGAGATGAGCGCTGACCCTTTTGTTGATTGAGACGCGTCTTTCGAGGATCTCGGCGAGGCAGCAGCAGCTAGTTAAGTGCTGGCCGGATAGGTAACTCATGCTAGTGTACCGGGGGGGGGGCACTGCATTAACAGCTGGGAGCAAGTCAGACAATAAGCAGAAACTTGCTGAAGCCCCATGTCCAGGTAGGGATTTCTGAGGCCGCTGCTTAACCGCTGCTCTTCCACATGCCCACACACAACACCGTGCTTTGTGTGTCCACGAACCTCCCGAGTGGTGTAACGTCTCCCTTTCCCCCCCTTTGTGTTGTCTCCAGACGAGGAGGATGGAGTGCTGGAAGGGCTGGAGGACTTTTATCCGGAGGAGCAGGTGCCTGCACAGAAGAAAAAGAAACCCAAAAAGCTGAAGGAAAACAAGACAGCTAAAGTCAAGAGGAGGAAGAAAGAGGTAAGGCCCCGTTCTCGAGTGCGGCTGGCAGGCAGTTGCTGGGCATGGGGTAACGCTGCTGCTCTTCCTCTGGGAGCAGTTGGAGTCTAGGGATGGCAAAGGGGTAGATAAGAGCTGGGCATGTCACTCAGGGAAACCCGTCTGATGGGCGACGTTTCTGAGACGTGGGAGAGGCCGCAGCGGAGGCTGCAGATTGGGGGTCACTCCCCTGAGTGCCAGGAGAGGCTGAGCGATGCAGAGAACTGGCACGTAGGGCTGGGAGCAAGGAGTCCATGCCTGGGCTCTGACAGCGACTCACTCTGGCCTTAGGCAAGTCGCTTAATTTCTCTCTCTCAGCACCTCCAGGGGTGAAGCGGGAATGGGACGTGCCCACTTGTGAGAGCCTGTGCCGGTGAGTTCCCTGGTGTTTGGAGCAGGCTGTGAGGCGGGAGGGGGGGATATTAATGAGGAAGGGGTCCTGAGCGGGTGATGCTCCGAGGCGGGCGTGAGGCAGGCCGGCAGCGGTTGGACTGTCTGGCGCCGGAGCCTCAGGGGTGGATTAAACCACACGCCCAAGGCTGGGAACTGAGATCACAAACGGTCTTCCTCCGCTAGTGCTGCTTGTCCCCCAGTGCGGGATGTAAGGGGGGGGCACCTGGTTACAGAATTGCCCCCAGTGCTCCTTGCTGGCCAAGTAGGAATTGGGCCTTGGAGAGGCGTGGAGGCGGGCAGGTGGCGTCTGCGAGGCCTTTGCCGAATAGCACCCCCGCGTGAAGCTGCTGCGTTCCGTGTGTGTCTGGGTTCCCAAACTGTTTAGGATAGTCAAGACAGAAGCAGACTGTGAGGGACTCCAAAAAGATCTCACCAAACTGAGTGATTGGGCAACAAAATGGCAAATGAAATTTAATGTGGATAAGTGTAAAGTAATGCACATCAGGAAAAATAACCCCAACTATACGTACAGTATGATGGGGGCTAATTTGGCTATGACAAATCAGGAAAGAGATCTTGGAGTTATCGTGGATAGTTCTCTGAAAACTTCCACACAGTGTGCAGCGGCGGTCAAAAGGCAAATAGGATGCTAGGAATTATTAAGAAAGGGATAGAAAATAAGACACAGAATATCTTACTGCCCCTGTATAAAACTATGGTACGCCCACATCTTGAATACTGTGTACAGATGTGGTCTCCTCACCTCAAAAAAGATATTTTGGCCTTGGAGAGGGTTCAGAAAAGGCAACTAAAATGATTAGGGGTTTGGAACTGGTCCCATATGAAGAGAGATTAAAACGACTGGGACTTTTCAGTTTAGAAAAGAGGAGACTGAGGGGGGATATGATAGAGGTCTATAAAATCATGAGTGGTGTGGAGAGGGTGAATAAAGAAAAGTTATTTATTAGTTCCCATAATAGAAGAAGTAGAGGACACCAAATGAAATTAATGGGTAGCAGGTTTAAAACTAATAAGCGAAAGTTCTTCTTCACACAGCGTGTAGTCAACCTGTGGAACTCCTTGCCAGAGGAGGCTGTGAAGGCTAGGACTATAACAGAGTTTAAAGAGAAGCTAGATAATTTCATGGAGGTTAGGGCTATAAAAGGCTATTAGCCAGGGGATAGAAATGGTGTCCCTGGCTTCTGTTTGTCAGAGGCTGGAGAGGGATGGCAGGAGACAAATCGCTTGATCATTGTCTTCGGTTCACCCCCTCTGGGGCACCTGGTGCTGGCCACTGTGGGCAGACAGGCTACTGGGCTAGATGGACCTTTGGTCTGACCCAGTACGGCCGTTCTTATGTTCTTATGTTCTGGATGGGACAATTTCCCTGGCCAGCCTGCTGGCCCAAGGGAGCATGGGGGGCGCCGAGTTACATGGGGGAAGTCCAGGCAGACTGAGTTACGCGAACGGCCCTAAGGAGAGCTGGACCCGAGCAGACTGGCTGGGGGGGCCCCCTCTCTTCGCGTTCAGTCCCTGGGGAAGGGGCTGGCGTGGGAGGGGCACCAAGGCGATCCCTTTCCGAAGGCAGCTCTGCCCCAGAGCCATTGCTGGGCCCCCCTTTACCTGGAGCGGTTAGCAGCGGGACGAAGGCGGGAGCCGGGGCTTTCCACTTGCAAACCTGCCAGGCCTGGGCCAGCCCCGAGAGGAGGCCCGTGGTGAGCATGGGGCATGTCGGGTGCAGGAAGCCATGTGGCTCCCCAGGCCTGTGCTAAGGGCTTCTCTTGCAGGTGGGGAGGGGAGGAGCCAAGGTTGCAAAAAGCTCATTTACAGCCACGCTGTGGCTGCGCTCCGTCCTCTGGCGATGCCAAGTGGCTGGTCAGCCTGGGCTACGGGGGTACTGGCTGCTTGGCGCTGATGGGGCTGTGCCGGCCCTGGCAATGGATCTGGGAGCCTTTGGCCGGAGCTGCCTGGAGCAGGGAGCTGCCTTCTAGCCTCCCCCAAAGCCTCAAAGCTTACCGCGTGCTCGTGGAAAGGTCTCCCTCCCTTGCCAGGTCCCAGGGACCTTCGCTGTTGCCTTTGCTGTTCGAAACCCGGAGCCCTGCATTGCGAATTCGAGGGGCAGGAGAGCCGCCTGCGCCAATGAGCCGCACCGGGGTGGGGTGGGGTGGGGGGCTCGTTAATTTCTCATCTGGAAGCTGCACTTTGCTACAGAGGCAGGTGCAGCGTGGGAGGGGCCTCGTTTGGGAAGGCGCTGATCGTGGTCGCCAGGAGTTGAGTTTCGCTCGCGTCCTAAAGTCTTTCACTGTGCAGGAGGGTTGCAAAGAAGAGACCGGCATAAACTGAGAATACAGAGTGCGGGGGGGCGGGGGGAGAGTGAGGTTTTCCCTCCTCTGGACCGGTGGCAGGAGGGCTACATTTTAAAGCTTCCCTGGCACGCTGCGTACCCCGGCTGTCGGGCCAGGATGGCGAAGTCTCTCAGCAAAGATGATGCTTTGTTATGTGACGATGATCGAACGGAAGACCAGGCATGAACTCCCTGTTCTAAAACTTTCTAGTTCCTGTCCCCAGTGTTTTGAAAATCTGCGCATTCCAACGTGCTCTTTTTCATGCCGGAAAGATGGGTGATAAATGTTATTGCCAGCTCTTCCTCCGGGAGTTGTGTGTGACTCTCTTCACCGTCTGAACCCTGAGCCCTGTACTGCGTGTCTCTGACACCGAGCCGGCAAGCAGGAGAGAGCTGTCAGCGTGCAAAGGGCATCTCCAGGCAGCTCACAGAGAGAGGCATTACCAGGCGGCAGAACCAATAGGAAACGGAGGTTTTGCCAAACTGGCTTTTGCATTCATGAGTTTGGGGCTGATCGTAGCCAGGTAAATAATTGCAAACAGGGACTTGTCAGACCCCCTGCAGCAGGGCAGGGCAGGGCACCTTGTGTTATAATGTGACACGTGTGTTATGATAATCTCCTGAGCTGGCTGTTAAATCCCACTGCAGTGCAGCACCTCCTTCACGATGTGTCCCTGGTGGCAGACAGGAAATCTCCCTGGCATGCAGTGTCCCAACCCCTGGGTACGGAGCAATTGCAGCCGCTTTAAACATCTGGCTGCGAATTGCTCTGCAAGCTGGGCAGGGAGGAGAGAACATTTTGTGCTGTCCCCGCCTCTAGCAAAATCCCAGAGCTCCCATTGGCCAATTTCTGGCCAATAGCGACTGAGAAATTTTGCTGATGCAGGGGCAGCGAATGAAGACTCCTCCCTCCCTCCCTCCTCCCTCCCTGTGCTGGAGCAGAGTCATGTGGAAAAGCCTCCCAGCAGACAGGCATGGAGCCTGTCTCAGGTTCCTGCAGGGCTGCTGGCTGGGAGCTGCCTAGGTAAGTGCCTCCCAGCCAGAGCCTGCCTCTGGCACCCCAGCCCCTCTGCCCCTCCAACTACCTGCCCCAGGCCACCACCCAAACCCTCTGTGTCCTCTCTCCCCACCTCCCCCAGGTCACATCTCCTTCTCAGACCCTGCACCCCTCTCCCAGGACAGAATCCTCTCCTACACCCATACCCCTCCTGGACCCTGCACCCCAAACCTCTGTCCCAGATCATAACCCCGTCCTTCACCCAAATTCCCTCTCAGACCCCACACTCCCACCTGCACCCCAGTCATCTATCCCAAGCTCCCTTCTACACCCCACATCCCCGCCACAGAAGTGCGGCCCTTGACCACTTGCCAAAATGTTGGAGTACCCCCCCCCAGTACAAATAATTGCCCACTGTGGTTCCAGAGGGACAGTGTCTCTCGGGGGGGAAGGGGGGAAGGCTAAGTGACGTCCTGGGAATGGAACCCGCATACTGCCGTTGGGAGAAAACAGCCTGGTTCTGAGGGTTCGGTGGCGACAGGCCGTTGAGTGACAGCCGCCCGTCTCACAGGCGAGAAGCAGGGTGAGGCAGGATGCACCCGCCGGCTTCTCAGGACTTGACATTTGGCAGGAATTGGGGCGTTTTTTGAAGAAGCCGGGTTCTCAGTGGATTATTGCGCCCCCTGCTGCTGCTCCCAGAGCCCTACGCTGCAGCGTCTCTCCGGGCCCTGCGGGGTGCCCTACCTCTGGGCTGCCGCAGATGAAAGTCCGGGCCCTGGATCAGAGCTGTGCTCTCATCATGCCACAGCACAGGGGGGCAGAGGGCATCTTCTCCATGGCTGAGTGTTCAGGGGTTGCCGGGGTGGCACGGCCCTTGTGTTTGTGTAACCTGCACACCTACGGAACGTTGGGCGTCATTCCAAAAGGGATGGAGAATAAGACCGAGACTCCCTTGTTACCGCCCTATACATCCAGGGGACGCCCACATCTTCAGCCCTGTGTACAGATTAAGGGTGTTAAGAAGTGGGTGACTGACTAATCGTGTAGCCGATGCAGTTTTTATCGACTACACGGTTAGTTGCTAAGGGCTCCCGCTGAGGCTCTGCAGTTCAAATGTAGTAGGAGCTGGGCGCAGGCAGTCTGACTCCTACAACATTTAAACTACAGAGCTGCAGCAGGGGTAGCTCCCAGTCCTGGCTCCTGCCAGGTCCCACCTCTGCCTCCCCCCACACCGTGGAGACAGTGCTTTTAAGCCGGCTCCCCCCAGCACAGGATCCTGCTTCCTGCTCCTGCTGCCTCTGATACAGAGGCAGCAAGGAAGGGGGGGGAGTGAGTAGTTGAGTAGTGACTCAAGTACCTGATAAGCCCAGGCTTATCGGATAGTCAATTACTAGTTGCTTACATCTCTAGTACAGATGTAGTCACCTCAGCTCAAAAAAGATACATTGGCACTGGGAAAGTTTCAGAAAAGGGCAACAAAAATGAGTAGGGATTTGGAACAGGTGCCATATGAAGCAAGATTAAAAAGGCTTGGACTTTTCAGCTTGGAGAAGAGGAGACTAAGGGGGGATATGATAGAGGTCTATAAAATCATGACCCGTGTGGGGAAAGTTAATAAAGAAGTTATTTACTTGTTCCCAAAACATAAGAACTAGAGGTCACCAAATAAAATGAATAGGCAGCAGGTTTAAAACAAACAAAAGGCAGTATTTCTTCACACAGCACACAGTCAACCTGTGGAACTCCTTGCTAGAGGATGTTGTGAAGGACAGGACTTCATCAGGGTTCAAAAAAGAACTAGATACATTCATGGAGGCTAGGTCCATCAATGGCTATTAGCCAGGATGGGTAGGAATGGTGTCCCAACTCTGGGCAGTAGTGCAGCAGGGGGGCTAAGGCAGCTTCTTGCCCCTCCTGGCATTACAGACCATGCTGCCCCCAGAAGCAGCCAGCAGCAGGTTCCCAGCCAATTGGAGTGTGGAGCTAGTGCTCGGAGCAGGGGCAGTGTGGGGAGCCCTGTGCGCTATCCCCCCCACCTAGGAGCTGGGCCTGCTGCCGGCTGCTTCTGGGGCGCAGAACAGTCTGCAGGGCTGCCTTAGCGCGCCCCACTGCTCCCCCTGCAGTAACGAGACCCAGGCCTAGGGTTGCCAGGTATCTGGTATTGAACCAGGCAGCCCTGTATTTGGGCCTTCCGTCCAGTAAAAAAAATTCAGAAAATACCGGCCATGTGAAATGTCTGGTATTTTCTGTTTTTCCTGGCTCGAGCGTCCGCCGGAACACGCGCAGCTCAGGCTGGCTGGGGTGGCGGGAGGATGGAGGGTCCCGGGCAGACTTCAAAACGACACCTTAAAAGGGCAATGCCTACTCTGCTCTTAAAAGGGCAAACTGGGTGTTTTTTTGGTTTGGTTTGGTTTTTTTGTCAACAACTTTTCCCCTGGAGTACTGGCACCTTTTTTTTTTTTTTTTTTTTTTTAACACTGGTCCCGGGAATTAAAGAGACTGTGACTGACTTGGCCCCCATCAGTCCCCCTTTTTTTTTGCTCAACAGAATTTTTTCCTGGTGTGGTTTTTTTTGGGGGACTGTGTGGGGGTGTGTTCAGTGTTTTTTGTTAAACCATCTGGCAACTCTACCCAGGCCCTAACATTCCACCCCAGCGCTGGGTCCCGCGGTGTATGAGACGAGGCTCAGAGGGGACCCTCGCATCTCACCTCAAGGGACTAGTGTCATTTCCCCTAGCGAGCCGTGTGCCAGGCAGCTGTTGCACAGAGGGATGTGGAGCTGCACTGCCCACGGGCCTTGACAGCATCGTCTGACTCCCCTTCGCAGGTTGTCTGTTTTGTGGGTTTCCTGTTAATACATGTGTTTCTACGCCTGTGAGCATGCTCCCACTGGATAAGTTGTGCTGGAGTTTGCACACCTGCTCGTTTGGGATTTGCGAAGAGCTACGTTCGGAAGCGTTGGGACCCCACCAGGGTTTGACTAGCAGGCCAGTTGAGGGCCCTGTCCTGCACTCGGAGTCAGACGGGCAGCACCTCCTGTTCATATGCAACCCCTCTGACTGTATTTGGACTCTGCACGGGGGCAGGTGTCTGCTTGTGCTGATCTGACACCAGGATTGGGTCCAGGGGAGCAAGTTTTCCAGAGTCTGATGATTGTGTAGGGAAATGCTTCCTTGCTCATCTCGAACCCACTGTTCTAATGGCTGGGAGAGGTGCTGGACTGAGTCAGACTCAGAAACACTGAGCCCAGCAAGGAGACGGCTTTCTCCGCTCTGCCATGGAGTGGCCACTTTCTGGGAATTCGTGACTCCGTCCGATCGAGGCCTTTCTGCTGAGGTTGGCGATGAGGTGGGGGATTCATACCAAGGGCTGTAACGTTTCTCATGATGTGTTTCCTGACCAACTGGAGATTGGGTAGGTTTCTGCAACTCATTACCCATAGGGCTCTACCAACTTCATGTCCATGAAAAACACATCACGGACCATGCAGTGTGCTCTGCCTCTCTGAAATAGTTTTTTTGGGGGTGTGCTTTTACCCTATTCTATACAGATTGCCCAGAGGAGACCAGCATTTCTCAAACTGGGGTCCCTGACCCAAAAGAAAGTTGCAGGCGGGCTCACAAGGTTATTTTAGGGAGTATTACCAGTCTTCCTTCCGCTCTGCCTTCAGAGCTGGGCGGCCGGAGAGCAGCGGCTGTTGGCTGGGTGCCCAGATCTGCAGGAAGTATCGCAGAAGTAAAGCGGGGCAACAGCAAGCCTGGCCATCCTTCCTGCTGAGCTGCTGCTGGCGATGTTGCTGGATTCCTGGCCAGCAGCCGCTGCTCTCCAGCTCCAAAGGCAATGCCACCATGGGCAGCAGCACAAAGTAAAGGTCGCGGTACCGCAGCCTACCCTAAAATTACATTGTGACCCCCTCCCCAGCTCCGTTCTGGGTCTGGACCCGGGACAGTCACAGCACCGGGACGGTTTCAGATTTAAATAGCCAAAATAACGAATTTCGAGTTCTAAAAATCCTATGACCCTGAAAGTGAGTAAAATGGGTCCTGAGTTTGGTAGGGCCCTGCCCGAAGGCTACATGGAAGTGACGTGAGACTGCTCCTGGCCTGAGCTGGATTTGAACCAGGATTTGGATCCAAGGCAAAAGGCTCCATGTTGAGGTGATTTTACTCAAAATTGACAAAATGACAAAACCCCAGTTAGGTGGAGGGACCAGCAAGGGAGTGTTCTCTGGGCGGAGGAAACCCGACCAGCCCGTTTGTGCTGGGGACACGTGGCTGTTCCAGGGTGTTTCTTGTTGTCTGATGTGCCGCTGATCTGAAATGCAGATGAGTTCCAAGAAGCGAAGGAAGATTAAACTAGTGAAATATGTGCAGCTGAATGTCAGGGTCCTATTGTAAGGGGAGGGAGACGTATCAAATATGCATGCTGAGTCTAACCAGTCAGCCCTCCCCATTCATTGCCAGACCTACTGTAAATGATGCTGTTTTCTTCCCACCCCACATCTACGAGGAGATTGTCTAGACTAAGTAGCACATTAAAATGCTTTTGCTGGTAACTGGAGCCTAGCAGTCTGTTTATTTAAAGAACCAGGATTCAGTCCTGCCTTTTATTATCCAGCAGGCTTTGGGTAGAGGTCACAGTCCAGTAAATACGTATTTTTGGAGGTCCTAGTGCTTTCTTTGCATTTTATAGACACAACATAAAGCCCAGCTCAAGTCATCAGCCTAGCCCATCTTTTCCCCTGTGAGCAAAGCAGAGACCTTTGTCGTGTAGTTTCCCTGCAAAAAAAATCATCTGTAACATTTCCTCCCAAACTGCTTATTTGATTTGAATAGAGCCCTGCTGGAGATTATGTTGAAGAGGCCCCTGCCATTAGCTACAGAGGGTTGCATGTGTGAGATCTTGAGGCTAGGTCTACTCTACAGAGTTTTTGCGCAAAAAGTTGTGGAGTGTCCACCCCTCAAACCTGTTTTTGCGCAAGTAAAATGAAAGAACAGAGGGCTTTCCCGGTGTTGGTATTCCTCCTTCGACGAGGAATAATTCCTTTTTGTACAAGAGCTCTTGCACAAAAAGATGTGTGTGGGCAGGGAACAGGGTTTTTTTGGTGCAAAAAGGGGCAATCGAGAAAAGCACAGGTACCCTGGTGGCCATTTTGTGCATAGCAATCAGAGTTTCCTTTCCACAGAGTGTCCGTGCGGTCTGGATGCTCTCTTGCGCAAAAGCATATCGCTGTTTTGATGCGCTTTTGCAGTGTGGACGCGCTCTTGCGCAAGAAGTTTTTGCAGAAGATCTCTTCCGCAAGAAGCTTGTAGTGTAGACATAGTCCGAGTGACTGGCTGGTGCCAGAAAGGAAGAGGAAAGAAAGCTTGAGAAATGTCTGTTGTATTCAATTTGTGTTAACTCCGTGTGTGGACAACATGAGTCTGATTGGATTCTGGCTGTCCTGACGCTTGATGGAAAGCCAGTAAAACTGATGGAAATACCAGCATTGCCGTTGTGTCCTCGAGTCACATTCCTAATGGGCATCAGAAACACACATGTGCCAACACATGAGAAGGACGGCTAGAGGGGAGCCTTCTCCTACGTATCTTTATTGCTACCTGCTGTGTAAACGTGTGCCTTCCACTCTCAGTAAAGTAGGCGATTCATGGTGAGTCTGAACGGGGTGCATACTTCTGCCTTTGGTTGGAGGTTTGAAAATATTGAATCTGCTAAAGCTTTCATGAAAGGAAAACACAAAACTTTTGTTGACCCCCCTCCCAATTTTCAAGAGGAGCATTGTTATACCCTAGTGTGCCTGCACCAACGTGCAGCACGCCTCAGTGTGGATCGGCTGCCTCGTGACTCCTTAGCGTGTGCTCACCAGCGATCCTCCATCATGAGCCGAGGGCAGAATTGATGCGGCAAGTCCTGAGATCTATTTACATAAAATAACCAGTCTGCAGTTTGAACCTGAGCACATGCAGATGAAGGTCCTTGTCAGACAGGAAGGCAGAGAGGGAGAGAAGGGATTTCAACCTGTACTGCAGCAGTTACTATGGCAACCAATTATTCAGTGCTAAATTATAACTGTTTATAACACTGGGAAAGAGAGCGGCGCAATTTTGGTTTAAAAGCCTGAAAGACCAGAAATCAGCGATGGCTTCTGGGCGGGGCTGCTTCCCTGCCGTTCGAGCGTTTGATCGTGTGCGTGGCAATATGAAGATCCATCTGCCTGCAGCACTAGGCTGGCCGGGAGCCCCAGTATGGAGGAACAGAGCGACGCAGAAATGGGGACGGCGAGCGGTTGCAGCCGCCTGGCTGGTGCCCTGTTCAGACAGGCCGGGCTTTGCCCTTCACACACAAACGCAGTTAGAAAATGGAAATGTGAGCGAGAGCAAAATAACCCCCAGCGGGAAAACCTGTTTGCAGCGGGTGCGCGGGGTTCGTTGGGTCGGACACATCCAAACCCTGTCGCTGGCTAGAAGATTGAAATGTCTAATAGCGAATTGGTAGCTACCAGGCTAAATCAACTTTATTTGTAATCTAGAGCAACTGCAAGATCTCACGCCAGCAGGGAATTAATTGGAACCTCTGTCTCTAGTTCTCATCTGGCCACCCTTCCTTGTTTTCCTCCACTTTTCACTCGCTGATTTATTTCAAAGCCCAGCTGCCTGCCGCTGTGTCGGCTGAAACATCCTCAGATGGGTCATGCCTCCAGGACTGGTCCTGCAGCGGCAGAGCCCGAAAATTGAGCACATGCTCTCTGTGGGTTGGTCACGAGGGGATGCATGAACAAACGATTGTGAGCAGCCTGCAGAGTTTGTTCTAACGTATAATGTCTGGGTCTGAAGAGATGAGATGTCTTGGCTTGTCCTACCCCTAAAGGCCTTTCCTTCAAGGCAGGGGCGCTCAGCCTCTTTCTTTTCAAGCCTCCCCTCCCCCCCATGCCATACAAATTCCACTGCCCCCGTGGATCACAACAGCTGATTTTCTGCACATAATAACCAGGGCCAGCATTAGTGGGTAGCAAGCAGGGCAGCTGCCTGGTACCAGGGCCCTGGGAATCTGACTCGCTCAGGACTCAGCCCTGGGTGGAAGGGGCTTCACTTCCATGCAGGGGGGCTTCAGTTTTCTGCCCTGGGCACAAGAACGTCTAATGCCGGCCCTGCTTGCCCACCCCCCGAGGGAGCCCCGGGCCCCTGGCTCAGAGCCGTGGCTTTACTAGACGTGCTGCCAAAGGACGAGTTTCTCCTCTGAGTGCCGCGAGTGGTCTCTGGGTTCTGCTGGACAGAAATGTTTTCCTGGCACGGACTGGTTCATGCAGGGGGCTGGTCTGAACCACCCGAGTGACTCAGGAGCCAGAATTTTCCCAGCTGCTGGGGGTCTCAGGCCCCTTCCTAGCAGGCAGGTGGTCGTGTCGGGAAAAGCCATTGCCAGCCCTGCCCCGTCTCCGCTGGGGAGCCAAGGAGGCTGGGGCACACTTCTCTGGGGGGCAGGCCAGGCCAGGCTCGAGTGACCACAGGGCTAGAGGCCGGGGGTGGCTTGTTACCATCAGCCTGGGCCGGGCTGTGTGGGACACAGCGCAGTGTGTTCTAGGAAGAATCCGCATTGCTAAATGTAATGGTGGGGAACAGCTGCTCCTCTGCTGCCCCTCCCAGGAGTGGGGGACGGTCCATGGGAGCTCCCCGACAGAACTCCCGGTCCCTGGCACCCTGTGCCCCTGTGCCCGGGGTGTTTTAATCCCAGCTCGGTGTGTCTGTTGCTTTTTCAAACAACCTTCCTGCCAGCAAACTTCAGTGGAAATCCGACCCCTGCCTGCGTCTTCAGAGCCTTCCGTCCTGCCCCGGCGGCTGGCTGGCTGGCTCCCCGCAGCTGGTTGTTGCCAATTAATGTGACTGCCCCCTCTCCCCCCGGCAGTCAGAGCAAATTCCTCTTGTAAGTTCTTGGTAAGGGAGAAACATGCCACTGCCCTGAGAGCGAGCGCCGAAGGTGACCCCTGGACCTCAAGGCCTTTGGCCAGCCAAGGGTCAGCCCGCAGCTGTTAGCTCTTTCTGGGGTCTTGTGACGTGGTCAGCTCGCTGCAAGAGCGCATCCTCCAGCCGGGCCCGGCGCCGGGGGCAACCCCTCCCACTCGTCACTCAGTCTTGTGAGGTGTCTCTTCCTGCAATTCCCAGTGTTCTCTCTTTGCAAGTCAGCCACCTGCTCCTGGGAGGGGGGAAGCTGTCCCCCACCATTACATTTAGCAGTGTGGATTGCTCCTACAAAACACTGCGCTGTGTCCCGCACAGCCAGGCCCAGGCTGACGGTATAGTCCTCCTTCCGGGGTATCAAAGTCTTGCCTGCCCAGTTGGCAAGGTGATGCCTCCAGTATCCTGAGCCACTTCCCAGGGGCTGGTTGGAGATCCCAGGCCCTCCCTCCACACTGGATCCTGCAGCCAGCAGCAAAGATCCTACAGTCAGCAATGAAGATCTGCCCAATCCCCCTCTTTGCTGTGGCTTCTTCCTGCCCTGCTGTCTCAGCCTTTCCTTCCTCCACACCCTGTTCCCTCGAACTTTTTCCATCCATGAGCAGAACACATTTTGTTCTGTGCACCCAGGCATGTGCGGATGTGCACCACCAGGAGAAATACAAGCTGCCAGCTGTGGGCGCTCTGCTAATGGGCTGGTGGCATTTGACTCTCTCCTGTGTGGCAACCCACGTGCCCCGCTTACAGGGAACACTGCTCCACAGCTCCTGTGAGCTTGACCCATCCTCCAAGACTAGGATCCTGGGGCGCCTGCTCCCCTTTGGCTATAGGGCTTCAGCAGGCCTACTGTCCTTTCATCCTTCCCTTCTCTCCCTTTGCTTATTGCTGTTTTCTTTTTAGCCTGCCCCTTTCCCATGCCTGCTCTCTTTGGCCTCCTCTTAACACCTCTGAAAGCTGAGTTGTCCCATTTACACATCGGCGCGAGGCAGGTCCTGATGGCTGCATGCAGGTAGAGCTGTCGTGGGGTTCAGTGAGGGTGCAGGCCAGGCCCATTGACTCCATGACTGATAGGCTTGCCAGATGCTTTCACCAAAACCCCAAACATGGCAAAAAAGCAAACAACAAAAAAAACCTGGGAGACCAAACTTGGTTGAGCAAAAAAAAAAAGGCACTGTGCCTTTAAGAATCCCCATGCTCTTCCAGACACGGCAGGGGAAGATTGTCTCCTCCGGCCTTCCATCCAAGAGAAACAGAAAATACTGTACATTTTACATGTCCGGTATTTTCTGTTTTTTGTTTTTGTTTTTTACTGGACAGGGGCCAGAAAAAACGGAGTGTCCAGGTGAAAACCGGACACCTGGCAACCCTAATGACTGAAATGGGAGCAGGTAAAGACCCGGACATGTTACCAATGCAGGGCTGTAGAAAACCGCCTTGGACAATGGCTGGAAGGAATTAACGTTTTCTTGCTCCCACCCTGCAGAATTTTGGATCATATACACTGGGAAAGGGCTGGTGGGAAGGAGGCGGGGAGGGGTTCAAGTGCCAAACGTGTGTCTGGGCGGGGAAATAGAACTGATTTACTGCCAGCGGGCCGGGGGTGAGCGAGCACGGCCGTGCGAGGGGTCACGGTAGCAAATAAGAGGGAGAAACAGAATCGGTGTTTGAGCATCTAACTCGTGTCCCACGGCTTGAGAGCTTTGGAGCGCCCAACGCAGCCAATATGAAAGCACCGTTTTATTTATGCGAAGGCATTAAACAAATACGAGACAGAAATCCACAAATTGCCTTGTTTGGTGTCAGTCAGAGAGATTGCAGAGCGTGGAGCGGTAGGGTCTGTTAGAAAAGCAGTTAGCGCTGTCTGTCTCTGGTGTGGCGTATGTCAGTGGTTAGAGCTGCTGTTTTATTTACCACGTCCTTCAGTTTTGCAATGTAGCCTTCATTGCGACCTAATTCTTTGTCTGTTTCATGCTATCATCCACCAGTCTGGTACTTGGGCGACACCTGCGGTCTCCCCGGGTGGTTTTGAGGAAATACATATACACTCATCACAAGACACAGGCCGAATAAATATCTCTTTCCGTGACTGGGCCCAAACAGCCCCGCTCCCCAAACGGTGCGGCACTGACCATGCAGGACGTACCATTTACGGATACACTGGACAAGCCCAGCTGTTTCCGAAGTGCATGTCACCCGCGTTGTGTTATTTTCCATTTCATTTCTGGATGCGCTTTTGTTACTTCTGCAGGAATTCTTGCGCCACTGTGCAATGCAGAATTTTGCAGAAATTAACATGGCATGTGCAGAATTGGCTCCCCCCCCAAAGGACTGCAGTATTGTTAGCCACCACTAGGGGCCACTGGACTGGGCAAAACCCCGGGTGCTGGGGGTGGGGAGGGAGGAGAGGGAGCTATTGGGTTCCTGGAGGAGAGGATGGTGCACAGGAAACTGCATGCAAGACTGGGCTGTTTCTCCCGCTGGAACCTGGGCCCAGGGGAGCGGAGGGGTGTGCGTGTCTGGGGCAGAGGAGCTCTGGGGGAGGAGATTCGGGTATATTGGCAGGGGAGGGCAGGCGCACTCTCCGGGGGAGGAAAGGTTGTATCTATCTAGCCCCCCTGTCTAGGCTCTATAGTTTCAACCACTGTCCCTGGTTCTGAAGTTAGATTTACCACCCTGAAAGTGTCAGGATCAGCTCTGGAGCCCTTTGTAAACACTCAGTTTTACACTGGCTTAGTCTGCAGAAGAGGAGAGTGAGGGGGGATTTGACCGCAGCCTTCAACTTCCTGAAGGGAGGTTCCAAAGAGGATGGGGAGGCCCGTCTCAGTGGTGGCAGGTGGCAGAACGAGGAGCAACAGTCTTAAATTGCAGTGGGGGAGGTCTAGGTTGGAGATTAGGAAAAACGATTTCCCTGGGAGGGTGGGGAAGCACTGGGATGGGTTCCCTAGGCAGGTGGTGGAATCTCCATCCCTAGAGGTGTTTAAGTCCTGGCTTGACCAAGCCCTGGCTGGGATGATTTCGTTGGGGTTGGTCCTGCCTTGGTCTCTGCCAGCCCTGGGATTCTCTGACTAGCTCTCTGCCAGCCAGCTGGTCTGGAGGTGGATGTAAGTAATAAGTTACCTGCCACACTGCGTAATCATGCAGTTTCCTAGTTGAGTTGCTCTAGTACTCTGGAGTAATTTGCATCTGGTCTTGGGGACTTGTTGCTGTTTAATTTCTCAGTTGTTCCAAACCCACCTCTGCTGACTCCTCAGTGTGGGACAGTTCCTCAGATTCGCCATCCAAAAAGAATGTATCGAGTGCGGGAATCCCCCTCTGCCGGGAAGACTGATGCAAAGAATTCATGTAGCTTCTCTGCAACAGTCTTGTCTTTCTTGAGTGCTCCTTCAACACCTCCATTGTCCAGTAGCCTCCACTGGTTTTTGGCTGTCTTCCTGCTTCTGATGTACTTACAGTTTTTTGTTGCTGCTTGTTTTTGTGTCTCTTGTTATTTTCTCTTCAAATTTGTTTTCGGACTGTCCAATTATTCTTCTACACGTCACTTGCCGGAGTTTATGCTCCTGTTTCCCCAGTAGAATTTGACTTCGTTTTTAACAGTTGCCTTTTTGTCTCTGTGACGGACCGGGCCGGGTCTGGGCACCACTGAGGGCATCCGCTCAGGGCGAATTGCTCAAAATCGGGGCTCCTTACAGCCCCCAGACAGGAGACCTTCCCAAACAGGCCACAAACCAGTCCCACAGAGTGCTTCAGCTGCCTGCCTGGCCAGCCAGAAGCCGCACAAGCAAAACCCCTCCGGCACCCCAGCAATATCCGTGCCCCAGACGGCCTCGGTGTTATGCTTCAACGAAGCACACGAGATCTTTTATGGGGGAAAAGGCAGTACGCCGCATTTATTGAGAATACAACAGTTGCATATGCTTTTCAGTCACACACACACACACACACACACACACACAAACATCATGCATACATCATCCTGCCAAATGATATCATAGTTACCAGTCCAGAGTCTGTGTCAATCTAGTGGCCAGCTAGATCAAGCACAGGGGGGAGCAGGGCCTTTGTCGGTCGCAATCTGATGCTCCTCTGGAGATGGTGTCTTGGCAAGACGAAACCCAAAGTTTCATAGCAAAGCACCCTGCTTTATATAATCCTTCTCTGTTAAAATCCACGGATCCCGCTCTGTCAGCTTGTGACCAGAATGTTATCTTGTTGATGTCAATCATTCACAAACATCTCTCCAAGGCTCATCCTGTAATCAATCATCTTTTGGGGGTGCCTGCTCCGCTTCAAGGTTCGTCAATCTGCCAATCGGATCCATTCTTGACTGTGGGTACGCACTGACGGTTTCTCTGCTCTTCACAGTCTGTTTTTTACAGTTTGTCTTCACCCCACATTCTCCCCCTTCTCTCTTGACCATCTGGCTCTAACGATGACCTTCACACTGTATCTCATTCATACAAACAGTCTCTCACACAGAATCCTTCAAAGGTAAACAATACTGTTTTATATTAAGTAAAAGCAAAACCAAAACAATTCACATTGAAGGCCTGGGCCTTCGATATTTCTAATCTCATTAACATAGACACAATATGAGATCCTGTCTCTTTACTTACTAAAACTTTAGAACAAGGAACTATAAAAGATATATACATAACTAAAAATTTGACTTACTACAATATTAAATATGATTATATATATTACCTGACATTACTAAACCTAAGATAAGAAATATAAAAAGAATAAAACTTTCAATTCTAACACCGGGCCTACCTACAGGTGAGGGGTTTTAAAACCCAATCTCACCTTCCCCGAACAAGTTCTGTCCGGTTCCAAGAAACCGGCCACAGATCCCAGGTCAATTTACGGTCTGGATCTTACCCACAAACCACGCTGAGCCGATCCTGTAGAATCTAACATCTAAAGGTTTAATACTAAAAGAAAGATAAGCATGAGAATAAGGTTGTTAAAGTATCATACATTACATGCATCAAATCTCCCAGTTCTCAATGCAGGCTTGCAACAGAGATGTTATAACTGCTGGCTTAAAAGTCTTTGGTGTACATCCTATGTCAGGATGGGTCCACAGTTCTTTCCGGCTCGTCGATCCCTGCAGTCCTGCATCTGGAATGCAGAGCTGAGCTGAGCACCAAGAAGGAGTCGGCCACATGGCATATTTATATCCCCTCCTGGCTTCTTCCAAGCTGGAGAATCACATGGCCAGTGGCCAGGTGTGTCTTTGGCCTCCAGAGGTCCATTGTTCCCTGGAGCTTTGCTCATTAGCATGTCCATGGGCAAACATTCCCGGCCCATTGCTCTGCCTCAGACAGAGAAACTTACAGTATTAACACAGAGTACATATTTATAACTCCACACACAGACATTATACAGATATGTGAAGAGCATATACAGAATCCGTAGACAATAAGCTTTTGTTTGACACCTCACATGGCCCCCTTTCTACCAACTTTTGGGGCAAACACCCCCCCCATGGGCGCAGCAGTGACCTGGCTACTTCCCTTAAACTCTGGTAATGTGACAGTCTCTAACGGTTGCCTGCACTACTTTGTTTAGCTGTAATGGCATTTCTGGCCCTGTTGCTGTTTTTTTAAATTGGGGTATACATTTAGCTTGAGCTGCTTTTATGGTGTTGTAAACCAGTTTTCATGCAGTTTGCAGGCATTTCACTCCTACGACTGTTTCTTTTAATTTCTGTGTAACTAATTTTCTCATTTTTGTGCAGTTCCCCTTTTTGAAGGTAAATGCTGCTGTGGTGGGTTTCTCTGGTAATTTCCCCCTAGAAGGATGTTACATTTAATTTAATTATGGTTGTTATTCCCAAGTGGCTCAGCTCTATGTACCTCTCGGACAAGATCCTGTCTTCACTTGGCACTAAATAAAGAGTTGCATCTTTCCTTCCAGGACTCAGGACTAGCCGCTCCAAGAAGCGGTCATTAATGGTGTAGACATTTTCTCTCTGGATTGCATCCTGAGGTGACCTGTTTCTGAGCAAGGCGGCGGTAGTTGAGCTCCCCCATTGTTACTACCTTCTCTGGATTTGTAGCCTCTCAAGCATGGAATTTCTACCCAGAGCGATTCTGTGGTGCTGCTTGATTCCTTTTAGGTTTTTACTGTATTGGACTCTACGCTTGCTTGAACATGCAGTGCCGCTCCCCCACCAGCCACAACCGGTTTCGTCTTTCCGATATGTCTGGCCCTATCTTGTTGCTTGTCATCATTCCACCAAGCGTCCGGGATCCCTCTTGCGCCAGTATCTTCATGTAACACCGGGCCCTCCAGTTCACCCATCTCAGTATTGACACTTCTAGCATTTGCCCGCAGGCACGTTCAAAATGTGTCTGTACTCAGTGCCTCCTTCAAGAGGTAAATCATAGAATTATAGAATACTAGGCCTGGAAGGGACCTTGAGAGGTCATCGAGTCCAGTCCCCTGCCCTCATGGCAGGACCCAGCACAGTCTAGACCATCCCTCATAGACATTTATCTAACCTACTCTTAAATATCTCCAGAGATGGAGATTCCACAACCTCCCTGGGCAATTTATTCCAGTGTTTGACTACCCTGACAGTTAGGAACTTTTTCCCAATGTCCAACCTAAACCTCCCTTGCTGCAGTTTAAGCCCATTGCTTCTTGTTCTATCCTCAGAGGCCAAGATGAACAAGTTTTCTCTCTCCTCATGACACCCTTTTAGATACCTGAAAACTGCTATCATGTCCCCCCTCAATCTTCTCTTTTCTAAACTAAACAAGCCCAATTCTTTCAGCCTTCCTTCATAGGTCATGTTCTCTAGACCTTTCATCATTCTTGTTGCTCTTCTCTGGACTCTCTCCAATTTCTCCACATCTTTCTTGAAATGCGGTGCCCAGAACTGGACACAATACTCCAGCTGAGGCCTAACCAGCACAGAGTAGAGCGGAAGAATGACTTCTCTCGTGTCTTGCTAACAACACACCTGTTAATGCATCCCAGAATCATGTTTGCTTTTTTTTTGCAACAGCATCACACTGCTGACTCATATTCAGCTTGTGGTCCACTATAACCCCTAGATCCCTTTCTGCCGTACTCCTTCCTAGACAGCCGCTTCCCATTCTGTATGTGTGAAACTGATTGTTCCTTCCTAAGTGGAGCACTTTGCATTTGTCTTTATTAAACTTCATCCTGTTTACCTCAGACCATTTCTCCAATTAAACGAATGGGGACTCTTGTTCCTTTGGCGGTTTGTCTTCAGTTCCTACCTCTGTTTCATCAACTTCTGTCCTCTCCGCCCGACTAGTCTATTGAATAAACCCTGCCCTATGGGTCTGACCCCTTGTGCTGCTTCAGATTGTCCACTGCCCCTTAGCCCTGCATTTAAAAACCCCTGCTCATGCCCGCAGGCTGGTTCTCCTTTGGCTTAGCTGGAGCCCATCCTTCCTGTATAGTCTTCTCCTTTCCCCAGAGCGCCCAAGAAACCTAAATCCCTCCTTCCAACACTGTCATCTCCTCCGCACGCGGAGAGCCTGCTGCCCTGCCTGCCTGCCTGGATCCCTGGGTGGAACGGGAAGCGTTTCAGAGAGCGCTATCACAGCGGCTCTGCACTTGAACTTCTTGTCTAGCAGCCTCAAGGTGGCCTCCGGGGCCTCTGCCACCTTTCACTGTGCCGCAGGGACCTGGCTGTCCCATGGCCACTGGCTCCTGTCCAGCGCTCATGGACCTCAGTTCAGATGTCCCGAGAGGGCCGCAGCTTTCCCAGACCACAGGCAGTTTGTCCTCGGGTCTCCTGGTCATCTCAAACGTAACTGCTTATTTCTAAGGAATGGATCCCCTGCTCCACTCCCTGTCCCTTCCTGGCAATGGGTCTCCGCGTCTCTGCAGGGGATCCCTAGTGTGAGAGGATCCCACAGCCTCGTCCGGAAGGAGGGTTCCAACCAGGGGACCACTTCCCTTCGCCTGCCCCAAGCCTTTCATCTTCCTCCACAGCCCAGAGCCTGTTGGGCTGGGGCGAGGCCGCTCGACTGAGGTGACCTATGAGCAGAGGCTGCAGGATTTGGGCTTGTTCAGTCTGCAGAAGAGGAGAGTGAGGGGGGATCTGAGAGCAGCCTTCAACTTCCTGCAGGGGAGTTTCAAAGGGGACGGAGAGAGGCTGGTCTCAGTGGGGGCAGATGGCAGAACGAGGAGCAATGGGCTCAAGTTGCAGTGGGGGACGTCTCGGTTGGACATTAGGGAAAACTATCTCCCGAGGAGGGTGGGAAGCACTGGGATGGGTTCCCTAGGGAGGGGGCGGAATCTCCATCCCTTGAGGTGTTTAAGTCCCGGCTTGACAAAGCCCTGGCCGGGATGATTAGTTGGGGTTGGTCCTGCCTTGGGCAGGGGGCTGGACTCGGTGCCTCCGGAGGTCTCTGCCAGCCCTGGGACTCCAGGGTTCTGTGAACTGTCCTGGACAGTCTATAGCCTTTAGCTCCTCCAGTCCAGCCCCTCCGGTCTCAAGAGCCCGTGCGCCGTTCCTGAGGGTCACAAGCTGCTTGCACGGAATGCGCGCACATCACCCGCCCACAGGGGCTGCGATCGCACAGTGCAGTAAGCCCTACAGCCCCCACGTTGCTGCAGGCCACCTGTCTGCATCATTATACAGCCGTCTGCCACGCCCCAGGCTAGGGCCTTAACCACAAGACTGTCCTTTCCCTGCAAGCAAATGATGAATGGAAAACAAAGGTGTTTCTGCTTGTGTCTCCTACAGTCAGACCCTTCTGTGGCGTAGTGGGGGTGCTGTCTGCCTGGTGCCCTCCCCTGCGCTGTGATGTGAGATTCTCACTGACTCCCAAATGTGGATTAACCCAGACACCTCGGCTCAGCCTCCCAGGGAGAGCGACAAAGGGAGGAAGGCAGAGACCAACACCTGGCTGGGGGGCAGGGTCTGGGAGGGAGGCAGTTGCGGTCGGGGAAGCAGGAGGAGAACAGACTAGGGAAGGGGCTAGATTTGGAGGGGCCCGGTCTCCCCCCATCTCAAGGGGGGCGTTGAGGCCTCCTAGCCCTGGTTACTGTGACCAGATTACATCTATGCTGTGCTATACCCTGGAGAAGCAATAAACTCCCTCAATTCTACTGGCTGGTGGAGTCTGTTCGTGCCACTACAGCAGTGCAGAAGTCGGGGAGACCTCAACACGCCGTCACAGTGCCAGGAGTGGGATGCACTGCACCCCGTGGAGGGAGCTTCCAGGGAATCGTGGGGCGCTACAGCACTAGACCGGTGAGTCTGCACCGTGGGGACCGGCAGGGAAATGGCCTACGCCCAACTCCTGAAGGCAGACCTTGTGAGGCTGTTCAGAGAGAGGGGCCTGCCTGTGGGAAGAGCGACCAAGGCCAGGTTGATTGCCCGGCTGGAAGAGAATGACCAGTCCCGGGGCCTGGATCCTGTCCCAGTGGGGAGCAGCCAGACACCCTCTGGGAGCGTCTCAGGCTCCCAGAGGCTGCGGAGGACTGGAGCCCTCCGGAGAGACGGGATACCCTCCCAGGGAAGCCCCGCCAGCCGCAGTTTGTCCAGGGCAGGGGCCAGCCCAGCGGAGCTGCGGCGGCTGGAGATCCAGCTGCAGATGAAGGAATTAGAAGTACAGGACTGAGAGAAGGAGCGCCAGGACCGAGAGAGGCAGCGACAGCATGAGCTGGCCATGGCAGAGCGGAGAAGCGGCGGGGCCCTGGCTGCGCTGAGTTGGGAGGGGCCCCAAGGCGGCCAGACACTTGGAGAAGCTCATGGTGGCCCAATTAAAGGATGTGGGAGACATGGACGGGTTCCTCAGCTCCTTTGAGAGGGCCTGTGAACTGCAACGGGTCCCCCCAGCTGACTGGCTGCAGGAACTCATCCCCGCACTGAACCAGGAGGCTGCCGGAGTGCTCAGTCAGCTGGAGGATCTACAGCCAGGTGATTACAAATGAGTCAGGGAGGCCCTGCTGCACAAGTTCGGGCTGACTCCAGAGGCGTACAGCCGGAAGTTCCGGGGGGTGCAGAAGGGGCCACGGGAGACCTACGTGGATCTGGCCTCCCGCCTGGCACAATACTGCCGCAAGTGGGTGCCCAGGGTCAGAGCCCAGACCGCAGAGGACCTGCTTAAGCTGATGATGCTGGAGCAGTTCTGTGAAGCATGCACACCCAGCCTGAGGCTGTGGCTCAAAGACCGAAGACCAGAGAACCCCCAGGAAGCCTGGAGGCTGGCGGACGAGTTCACAGAGAGCCGGTCCGGGTGTG